>CP124717.1:85087500-86435276 GCA_031232105.1 Capsicum rhomboideum
GATCTCAAAAGTTCTAAAAGGCGTGTGAAAATATTGAAAGCATTAGCAAATTCGCGTTTGCTTCAAAAACTTGAAAAACTTGCTTTGGAAATTCTTTTCAGTTTCTTTTTCCAAATATTGTTTTTCAACTAGTACCAAGAAAAAGTTGTCCAGCACTTCCAAAAAATGAAAAAACTACTTTTGAGTAGCTTTCAAAAGTTTTCCGTTTTTACAAAAGGAAGAACTTTTCTTTCTTGGTGTTTGGTTGAAAAATAGTTTAATTTTGAAGCAATCTCCACGTCATCTCACCCTAATCAATTACATATGTGAAACACGAAACACCAGAATAAATAAACAGTTCAATAGAAAGTAAGTAAACACAGTTGCTTTAGAGTCCCTGCCTTTTAGCTAGTAGTGGAATAAGAATATTTAGGAAGTAGAAATGTAGAATTATCAGGAAAAAATCTTTTTCTATTTCATTCTAAGGCCAATATTTCATAAAACCAGTCGGTCTAACAAAATATAGTAAAATGGAAATTAAAAACTATGTTTGATTGAATAGTAAATCTGTATAACACTAGCTAGCCTGATAGGGGGCTAAAACTGATCTTTGCAATCAGTTTCAGCAAGAAAATAGTATGCAAGTAGCCTATGCAAAGGGTCAATATGCAGAAGATGCATCTGGTTAACTGGAAATGTTGGTCCACGTCCACCAAGCCTTTCATGTGAGGGCAATCAGAGAGTTGATCAAAGAACCTAACATGTTTCAACTCTTTCTAAGTAGCAGATGCACAAGCATCGTGTCTGTTCATTGCGAGTAGAAGCTGATTTAAAAAGAGACAACAAGTCCACTGAGTACAATGCCATATTGCTGAAAGAACGTTTATATACGAGGCAGATTCAAATCGACGGTGACAAGTTTTTTCTTTTTTGTTATACAGGATTATAAGTTATCACAAGGGACAGTCTAAATTAACAACCTCTGTATCTTTAGCTTCTATAAAGAAAGAAAACTAAAAGTGGCCTCTTTCATTGTGACGCAAACATAGCAGCTAATCTTTTTTTTTGATAACCATGGTGTCCGCACCTCGACTAAATCCAGGGGATACTTGTCACCTCCCACCAATAACAGATATCAGGTAACTCAGTCCACCAAGGCCAAGACAGATGGGAAGAATCGACTCACGCAACACAGCAGCTAATCTTAGCAATTATCCATGTCAATTGAAATGGTAAACAAAAAACATGTGTAAACCAATGATAGAAAAGCATTTAATTTTGTCCAAATGCCCATTGAGTACTCAATACTTTCACTTTAAATAACTGATCAATGGTTACAAAAAGTTCACATACACACTGAGTAACTAAACAACAATAGCTACTGAAAACATACTGATTCTCCACTGAAATTCATGTAGGCCTGAGGCTTTGCCAATACAACAGGTACCTCTCCTATGGAACCTGCACCGACCACATAAAAAAGAACCCGTCAAAGCTCAACATATGTAAGAAAAACACTAATTACAACAAGCAAGATTCGAATAACCACCTATCCCTATCAATGCCTTGGACTGTATTGTGTTCAACAAGATTCCCTCCTCTTGAGAAACTCTATCAATCATCTCAAAACCAACCTAATTAACAAAACCCCACAATGAAAAAACACGAAAAACACTTATTTATACACAAAAAATTGAACTTTGAAGGAAAAAATATGAGGATTTGGGTATATTTAAATTTACATTGTGGCGAGTCCCATGATACTTGTTTCCTGGATTTCCCAATCCGACAATCAACCAAGGAGTGTACTCAACCTTAACCCCATTAGGCTCTGAAAGTGAAGCTGACACTCTAAGCCTTGTTGGGGCTAAAGGCTTTTGATAACAAGGGATTCTTGAATATGATATACTGCAACTTTTTGGGGCATATACTACATGCAACATTGACCTGATTAAAAAAGAAAATTGGTAAAACAAGAAATCAGGAAGAAAGGAAAAAATAGGAATCTTTGACATACCTCAATTGGATTGTGTAATAGACGAAAGAAGGACAAGAATTCTCTGGAGCTAAGAAGAAGGGCTGTTGGGCAGAGTGAATTTGCCCGCCACCACCATTTATGTTTCTTCACACCTTTGGATAGAGAGGATATTATAAGGATACCATATAAGTACTCCTCCCAAAAATATATTTTTTAAATTATTACTCCCTCCGTTTCAAAAAAATTGACCTGTTTTGACTTAATACGGAGTTTAAAAAAATAAAGAAGACTTTTGAAACTTGTGGTCTTAAATTAATATTATATCAAATGTACCAAAATACCCTTTAATCTTGTGGTCCTAAACATGCCACATGAAAAGTTGAAATTAAAGTATTGCCAAAAAAAAAAAGAATCATTCTTTTTAAAATTGACTAAAAAAAAAAATAGGTCATTCTTTTTTAAACAGGAGTACAAATTAAGTACTAATTAAACTATCTTTTTTAAAAAAAAAAAAGGAAAAAAACATTGATTCTTTAGTATTTTAGATAAAATGATATTCCAGATTATTGAAATTCCTTTTCTTTTATCAAAATGGAGGTGATTCAAGGTGGGGATCGACTCAACAACAAAACAACAATAGCATACCCACTAAAATCCCACAAATAAGATTTGGGGAGGGTAAAGTATATGCAAACCTAACCATTATCTCAGAAGGTAGAGAGACTATTTTTGAAAGACCCTCGACTCAAGTGTAGCAAATCCAGGTACAAATAAGAGTAAAATAGTGAAGAAAATATGACAACTAATCAGCCATAAAATAGTGTGATAATTGAAACACAATAAACAACAACAGTGATATATAATTTACGACTAAATCCTAAGCTACCATACTACGGTGCATGACAACACTCCTACCCTGACTAACCTTCTATTCTAATACGCGTCCTCCACATCCCCTATCTAAGGTCATATCTTCCACATCACCAATAAAATGAAAATCCATCTAAAAAACCTAATACTCTTTTCGTTCATTTTGACTTGATACATTTCTTAAAAAATAATAAATAAAAAGATAATTTTATTATATTACTCTTACTAATTATAAGTCATCTAAATGTTGAAAAATGAATAGTATTTAATAACAAAAGTTAAATAAACACAAAACAATAAATTATTTCTTGAATTTTCAAACTAGACAAGTAAAATTGGATAATTATTTGTTGAACAATTAAAAACGAACGAATGAAGTAACAATTAATCGTATTGGAAACGACGAATCACACTCTGAAAGTAGGTTCCTTCCCATAAATGTCAGGAGGGAGCAAGGTGTGATTGATTTGTCATCCTCTGACCATAATCAACCAACTGAACTACTAAGCTTTTCTAAATTAATAATTTCCTATGAACCAAGATAGGTAAAAAGGTCCGTAATTGAGGGTATTTTAACATGACCTAATTGAGGCTTTAAAGTTGGTTTTGGCTCCACTTCATTAGGCTTTGGTCAAGTAATAATTAATGCATCTTCGGGTGACTGACACGTGAATTGATAACAAAAAAAATATATTTTTCCTAATTCTACTAAAAACTAGACACTATTGACCCGTGCTAGCACAAACCCAACAATTCATTGTCTCTTACTTATTAGTGTTTTCCTTATTACACCTTTCGTTTTAGTTTGTTTAATACGGAGTATTATTTTTAAAATGAAGATACATTTTTATATTGATTATAATTAAGTTTGAATAATTGAAAAAAATAATTAACTTTAAATTTCTCATTTTAACTTTATTAAAAAAAAAAATTATAGTCACAAAAGTAGGTATGAAATGTTTAATACCACAGTTTTTAGAAGTTTTCATTTCTTTTTTGAATTTCGAGTTGAATCAGACTATATTAAACAAACTAAAGGAAAAAACCTAACCTCACAAAATATTTGTATCAAATTATGTTAATTCACAATGAGTACGTGATTTGGCGAGGTGAAGACTATAATAATTAATCGTAATTTTAGGGGAAAAGGTATTATATAAACACACATTGCCATGCATATCTATTATTGATCTATATAATCATCCGATGCGAATAAGTTTTAATCCAGTTCAGAAAAGAACAAGTATATTTTATTGTTGTTTTGATTTTGAAATAACTTAACCGCTATAACTTTTATTGCACTGAATTCCACTAAAAAGATTAATCATCATCATAATATAAATTTAAATAATAGTATATAATTTACAAACGAAACGCATGTATCATAATATAATTGAGTTCGATTCCCACGCTGATTTTCTTCCCTTACCTTTCAGTTTTATTATATTTTTAAAAATAATAATTTTAGAATATGATTTCGGTCAACTTTTAATGCTACCTTAATAGTGAGTAAAATTCAAGCTTAACAAATATAAATACATTACCTTTAGTTAAGTAATACAAATTTATTTTTGTCCACAAGGTTTGGTTTCAACTTTTTATTTCCAAAAAGTTGAAATATTAAGAAGCAAAGAATAAATGAAGTTTTTACTAAACTTATCAATTATGGCTAAAAGAATACTCCTCCCACCTCAAAATAAATGTCACTTTAATAAAAAGAAATATTCAAAAATAAGTATTATCTTAGAAATTTAAGATAAATAATATTATGTTTTTCAATTATGTCCTTGTATTAAAGAATTATTTTTTCTTAATAGTATTCAATTTCAAGAAACACCTCATAAATAGGGGTAGCTTAGCAAATATACATTCTATTTATTATTTTTTCTTAATGGGCGTGAAATATGATAAAGTGACTTATTTTGAAATGAAGGAGTAGTATGTTTTTCAAAGTTGCAAAAACTCCTAAATCACAAGTTTTTATATGATACTGAATATTTTTCATGAGCTTTTCCTATTTAGAGTATTTTTCAGTATTATAATTTTTTATGTTACCAATATTTAATATCCCCTCCGTTTAAAAATGAATGACCTAATTTGACTTGACACAAAATTTAAGAAAATAAAGAAGATTTTTGAATCATATGGTCATAAATTAAAGTTGTGTCAAATGTACCAAAATGCCCTTTAATCTTGTGGTCTTAAACATGTCATATGGAAAGTTGGAATTAAAGTATTGTCAAAAAAAAAAAGAATTATTCTTTTTGAAATAGACTAAAAAAAGAAAGTAGATCATTTTTTTTAAACGAAGGAATATATAAATTAGATTAACTCATTTGAACTATATATATTTTCCAAAAAAAAACCCCATCTATTTGTGACTAATTGAATATTTTGTGGGTCCATCTTAATGATGCAAACCTATCTGATATACCCAAAGCTACGCACAAAGTTAACATGGAATAAGCAGAACAAACAATAAAAAACTGCATTAACCAATTAAAAAGACTAAACTGACATCAATAAATAAGTTAAAGACAATAAGCACACATATTGATACCATATTCACAACCCGCACTTCTATAATAGTAGAAAAAGTCATTATTCTTATTTTTAAAGAACTTATTTCGTAAAAAATATATTTTCTAGAAATCTTAATTAATCAACCAGGACCGTGAAATCGTTAGATGACAAAAGAAAAAAAGGGTAAATCCAAATAGAAATAATTCCAAAAATGAAAATGTTACATGGTTCAGTATGTCTAGAGTGTTGAACTAATTGTGAGGCCCGTAGAATTAGTGGGCCATACATGAGGTGGATACAACAGTCATTCAACTTAACGAATGATTACATGGTGATGAATCAGCAGAGCAGAGACTGGCTAGAGAGAACAGATCACGTGCGGGCCGTGTAGTGTAATCTCCCACGCAAACCAAATCTAATCTGCAATCCAACTGCATTTTATCCACAACACTCTCTTCCTATTTTCCTCTTCGACTAATTTAAATCTTGATCAATTATATTTTCTATAAACCAGTTTTTCTTTAACAATTTCGTTTTTATATTAAATAATTAAAATATGTACTTGTAGACATCGAAATTTTATAGAACTCTACAAGAGAAATTCAAATTCTGTTAGAGTTCTTGGAGGCTACTTTACCCTAAACCTAGCTTGGAGGCTACTCTATCCTAAACCCTAAATTATGCCTATTTAAAGGGTATCATATTCCCTTAAAGAAGCATCTCGAATATCTCGAAATCCCACAGGAATATTCACAAAGAGATCATTCTAAGTTCGAGAAATAAGCTACTAACGGCCCTCGAATTATGGAGAAAATCCACAGAGAAGAATCAAGGGAGGAACAGAATTGTACCCGCATGTTTATCAATAAAAATTCTTGTTTCTTCATATTTTATTTGTGATTACAATTTATATTCTATCACTATTAAAATTTGTTGTAAACAGTACTTATTATACAATGACACAAATATTGTAGAATCAGCAGAATTTTAAATCATTTTCACCAAGTTTAAAAAAAAAAAGAAAAAGGAGAATATAACAGAAAATAATAGAATTGTCCATCAACTTCGTTGGTTAACTAGTATCAGTTAAAAATGAAAAAGTAAGCGAACAGTTTTGTCCAAATCACAATTCTCAACTCAAGTGTCTTCGAATTCATCGAACCTCCCAATGCCACTTCGCAACTACTATATTCTCCTCTAAATTTAACGACAAGCACAGACAGAAAGAACGTCCATCGAAGCCGATACAACTAAGCAAACTCAAAAAACTCTCACCTTCAACACTCCACTTTGCATAATTCCACTGTAATTATTCCAATCTTCGATTTGATTATTTACATAATTGTCAATCTCATTGCCATTTTCATTCGATTTCTTCATATAAATCAGCTCTTTGTATTGTGATTTGTTCTGATTTTGCTTCAAATCTGGTGTTAATTTCCGATTCAGGTCGAGTCGTTTAGTGTAGATGATGAAATGGACGGTGTTTCGCTGATAATAATGTAGACTGTAGAGTATGGGCGATTGTGTACTATTGCTTCATTTATTGCCTTTTATTTTATTGACTTTTCCGTTATATGTACCCTTTTTTTTTCACAGGTAAGCATAAAAAGGCTTTCCAAAATGCAAGCTTCAACTTTCACAGTCAAAGGCAACACAGGATTTGGCCTTCAGAATCGCCGGATTTTACAAGGCGTTGGTGATTTGCGTAGTAGGAATTTAGCTCGTAAAAGTCTCCGGATGACGGAGAGAAGCAGTTGTTTTGGAGTCAGTATGGATTCTGCTTCTATGGGAATCGAACTTGGCCGTGCTAGGAGAACTGTTCAAAGTGTCTTCGGTTCATCGGCGAAGGCTAGATCACACAGAGTTCGAGCTTCCGGTACATGTTACAGTTATCTTTTTTCGTATTTGTATACTGAATCAACATTATACCTTGATACAGAGGATTTATATCAAAAGAGGCGTATTAACCAGTCCGCTTTCAACTTCTGCTCAGTTTATGTGTGGAATTCTGGATCTCTTTATGCCGCGATAAAAATATGACATTTTGGTATCATTTTTAGAGACATGTAAAACTTTTTCATTTCTTTTTTTTTTTTTTGGTAACAACCGTGGTGTCCGGGCCAGCTTTGGCGCACCTCTACTAATTTCGCGATACCTATTGCTGGACCAGGTAACTCTGTCTACTAAGTTAGGACAACTGCGAAGAAATCACCTAGTATTTTTGTCTCTACTAGGATTTGAGCATGAGACCTCATAATTCTCAACCCACTTCATTGACCACTGGGCCACACCCTTGGGTGCGGGACACGTAAAACTTATCATGCAAGATTTTCTTCGTTAGTGAGTTTAGGGTTAAGTTTAATCTTGTCTCAGTATCTTGCCTATAAGATTCACTCTATTGGATTAAACTGTAAGGCAATTCATTGTTGTCTTCATTATAGATATGTTGGTGGGGCTGCTCCACGTTGGCTCGGTTTCTGCTTAGGCATGCGAAGGAGAATTAAAATTCTGCTATTGTGCTAACATAAGGTGGCTAAAAACTGTTCACTGGTAATTTGCTATTTCTGGTTCCCTTTTGTCTGCTCCAACAGTATATCACCACATTTGTGAGTTGGTATAGGGGAAAGGATGGGGAGATTAAAAGTGGATAATAGTTGGGTGAAATTGCTATGGTACTGCCCTACTGGTATGGTGGTACGGTTAGTTGTAATTTGGTGAGAATGGTCAACCTTTGGAATTGGTGGATTGCATGCAGGTTACGAGTGAGAGATGTCATATCCGGTGGATGGTTATAGTGCATGGAAGATGGTTAAAGATTATTAATTTTTATCATATGGGTGGGAAACGAGTGAAAAGTCTTTCTCTTTTCTCTCTTTAGCTTTCCTTAGTTTTGGATCTCATTTCCTGACCAACCAAAACATGTATGTAAACTTCACGAATTCACCTGAGCTTTCCGTTCGAGTAGATTGTGTTCATGTTTTATTTTGAAAAAAAGAATATTTTCATTGTTTTGCCATGTGCATTATGCATCAGCAGAGTATGTTATAGAAAGAAAGTTATTGAAACTTAAATAAGCTGCAACCTGGCTGCCTCTCTTTGAATAGGATAACAACAAAGGTCCTGCATGGTGCATGAACTTAATAACAATCATGTCTATTGCTGTGTGACAGGAGAGGATATTGAGGATGCAGCACCTCTTAAAGTTCAAGGGCAATCATCTGGATCAGTACTACCCTATGTGGGTGTAGCTTGTCTAGGAGCAATTTTATTTGGATATCACCTAGGGTATGACATTAAATGATTGAAGAACGTTCATTTACTGGTATTTTATCTTACATATGTTATCATAGTTGCCTCTCCATCAACATGTTTATACATCTCATAGGTGTGTCCACGGGTTTGGTCTGTTTTACACATTAATTGGAATTAGACTGTTAATGCTGGTTTGGACCCAAACCTTAACCAAAGAAAGTGCAGTCATAGTATTTGCTTACTTGGTCTTGGTTCAGCTGTTTGATTGTATAAGATAAATATTTGTTTTCTCGTGATCAAAACTCAAAGTTCGTTTTTAGTTTGCATTCCCTATCAACTTTTTGATTTTTTCTTCTCGCCATGGATTGAAGTTGTCTTATATAAATAAGAAATTGGGTCCAAATAGAGCAAACAACTTTTATGAACCTTAAAGTAGGCCCTGGTACCTTCTCGATAACAACTTATCGAAAATATGGTAAGTTGATTGATAAAAAATGCTTTTTAATCAAGTTGACACAATTCTTGGAGAACCTCCGAAAGTGGAATGGGACAGTTGTTATGGGATAGGGGTCGTTTCTACCACCATACTTTAGAAAGTGAAGTAAATGAATTAGTTCAGTTCTAGTTGGATGCCTGCTGAATTTTTGGGTCAGACTGGACAAACATTTCTAGTTCAGGCATTTTCTAAGCCATAAGCATATTTAGTTCAGGTATATTCCAAGCCCTGCAGTTTATACATGTAACCTCTGGTTTATACTGTGCTATTTAGTTCCACGATAACTGTCATTTTTCTGGTTCAGGGTGGTGAATGGTGCCCTTGAGTACCTAGCTAAGGATCTTGGGATTGCCGAGAACACTGTTATACAAGGCAAGTTTTGAATGAATGTTTTTTATGTGAAATATATCTTCAATTGACTACTATCCTATTTTACTGATTCCCGAGCTGCTGGATAGAGGGTCAGCTTCTTTATGAAGCCTTTGCTCTGTCAGAGTTAATGTTTTGGCTGTGTTAGGGAAAGCAATTATTTGGCAAGCCTTGTTCAGATGTCCTATTTCTTACAGTTTACTTCCTTTGATTTCTTATTTAGATATAGGAGTACCAATTTTTTATTTGATTGCTATTATTAGGATGGATTGTTAGCACAGTTCTTGCTGGCGCCTTTGTTGGTTCATTTACTGGGGGAGCTCTGGCTGATCAATTTGGCCGAACAAAGACATTTATATTGGATGCAATTCCACTTGCAGTTGGTGCGTTTCTATGGTATGTACCTTATCATAGTCAAAGATACAATATCAGGTCATTACCACTAATACAACCATCTAATATGATGTCAAAACTTTCAGTACCACTGCACAGAGTGTTCAGGCTATGATCATTGGTCGCTTACTTACTGGAATTGGCATTGGCATCTCATCTGCTATTGTGCCACTTTACATATCCGAGGTGTATATCTCACTCAAAAGTTACACCTTTTATACAGTATTCAATGGTTGTACTTTTGTTTTCATAGCATCCTAACAAACTTTCGGTGCTTAGATCTCACCCACGGAAATTCGCGGCACACTTGGAACTGTCAATCAGCTATTCATTTGCATTGGAATTCTTGCTGCACTAGTGGCTGGACTGCCTTTGTCTGGAAATCCTTTGTGGTAATTTCTCATTATGTATGTTCACAGAAGAAAACAATTTAGAGATTTATGATTGGTACATGAAGTCATCCATAGGCCTTCCAAAAGATTTTGACAGAAGAAGATTCCAACAAGATGGCATGAATGGTTCTATCTGGGCCTGATTAGTCCAGAACCGATAGGGTACCCATTGGTGGTCCTAATATAATTCTGGACTTGTTTGAGATCAAAGTGGTGGTAGATGGCAGAGTTTAACACTTTGGTGCCTAATTTCTCTAGTCTTCTTATTTTCTGTTATTTTTAACCTTTAGGTAGTTTTCATTCTTTGTAGTTCATGAATCTTTCTATTGATAATATTACTACGTAAATACAGTATTCACTTTAGTTCAGTTACTGGTGTATTTCTCTAGTTTCATTCAGAGGTGAGGTAAAGCTTAAGTTTATTTATTTGGTTCCCTGTTCAGATAATAAAGTGTCAGGTTTGTTGCTTAGTTTTCTTTGATGGAAGTCGTCCTGTCGTCTTGTCTGAAGTCTTTCAACTACTGGTGGTAGAACCTTATTCAGTTGTGAACAAGGTAGATAGAAAAGAGCATCAGTTAGAAACGCAGTTCAATATTTGTAGTTCATGAATCTTCTATTGATAATAGTTAATCATTGTCTAACCTTTGCAATTCTCGTGTTAATGATTAAATATTTGGTTTTAAATCCATTAATTTACTTGTCTCGCCATGCATATGTCAGGTGGAGAACAATGTTTGGTATATCACTTATTCCAGCTGTTTTACTTGCACTAGGAATGGCATTTTCTCCAGAAAGTCCTCGGTGGCTCTATCAGGTTTTTTCATAAGATCTTTCTTTTCTAGTTTGAAATCTTCAGTATGGGTATCCTGTCTACTGCTACAATCTATGTCAGAGACTTGGACGTCGTTTGGTATGCTGGACAAGCATAAATAATCTTAGGATAAAAAATTAGTACTGCCTTATCCCTTGTTTGGTTACTAATCCTGGGAGTTATATCAGAATTACTAATTAGAACGGGGACTAGTTATTCCTGCCAGAGGGTGGAGTAACAATAACGGGATAGGGATAAGTTATCCCGGGATAAAACAATGAAAATGACAAAAACACGCCTGAGGTCCCTCAAACCCTTTTCATACTAAATAAGGTGGAGAATATTTATGTGAATAAACAACTTTTTCTTAGAAATTATGCAATGCATATTTATTTTAATACAACAAACCAAACTGTCAATAACAAATAATACAAGGAAACTAATCCCCGCATAACTTGTCTTCAAACCAAACGACCCTTTATAGTCTTACTTAAACTATCCACTTCTATTTTGCAGCAAGGGAGAATTTCTGAAGCTGAGACATCTATTAAAAGGCTATATGGTAAAGAAAGAGTTGCTGAGGTTATGGGTGATTTGGAAGCTGCTTCTCAAGGTTCTTCAGAACCAGATGCTGGGTGGCTTGATCTTTTTAGTAGCCGTTATTGGAAAGGTATCTCTTTGATCATTCAGTAAACAACAACATACCTAGCGTAATCCCACCAGTGGGGTCTGGGAAGGGTAGGATGTACACCAGACCTTACCACCTTCGAGGATCTTTGATCACTCATTATTGTAGATAATGTTGATGATGTGTGTCTAATAAGTGCCTGATGCTCAGTTCTTACATATCCTTAGGTCTAATAGTTTCCTGCATATTTTTTAAGAAATGATCATTCAGTATTGTATATAATGTTGATGATGTGTGTCTAATAAGTGCCTGATGCTCAGTTCTTATATCCTTAGCTCTAATAGTTTCCTGCATACTGTTTAAGAATGAACTCAAATTTCTGTACATGTTGTCATATTGTCAGCATCTGCCTTTTGGCTGTTATCCTGCGCACCGTGATCATTAGGAACTTTCAGACAGTTGTGTGTAGTTCTGCTCTGCTGCAATAAAGAAAAACGTCTCAGTTATTTTGCTTAAGTTCCAAAACCTTGATTATCACTGAAGCATAGGTTTTGGTCTGCGATGCGTCTCCTTTTTACTCCGTAATCAACTTTGTTTTTTTTTCTGTTTGTTTGGTAAAAAATGTAGAATAATGGACATTAAATTCTGCCGTCTTCCGCAATTTGTAACCTTCTTAATTTTCTTGGTTGGAAGAGAACTGTTACTGACAACTTAATTTGTTCTACAAACGATAATAGCCTGTGTGATTTTTGCTTGTGCGCACGCATTTCTCCACCTGAGTTTGTTCTTAATGTGCTATCATCAGTCTATGGTCGCTCATTCCATCATTGCAAATGTATTTGATATTTTTGAGCTCCTGATATTTCTGTGCCATATTGTACAACCAAAATGAGACAATTGTACCACCAAAATGGTCTAATTGTTGTTGTCATTGCAGTTGTTAGCATTGGTGCAGCTATGTTCTTGTTCCAGCAGTTGGCTGGGATAAATGCTGTTGTCTATTATTCCACTGCAGTGTTCCGAAGTGCTGGAATTACATCTGATGTAGCAGCCAGTGCTCTGGTTGGAACAGCCAACGTCTTTGGTTAGTCTTCTCCTCAAGCTTTTTTTTAAACATCTGTGGCTAAATATAGAAAATATATTTTCTAAGTGGGTACATATTCATCCAGGGACAATTGTGGCGTCCTCTTTGATGGACAAACAAGGAAGGAAGAGTCTCTTGCTCATAAGCTTTACTGGAATGGTAAGTCATTTTTAGTCCTCGATGGAGTTTACTACGTCAAAAAAAATTACAACTTACTTGCAATTGAACTGCCATATGTTTACTTTTACGTGATTAATTTAAGGAGAGTCTTAGTAGCTCAGTTGGTTGGCTATCTAAACTTTCACCTTGTTGGTGAGGGTTCGATTCCCCACCTTGTAATCCCCTCCCCCATTTCCCCTTCCCCATTCCCAATATTTATTTATTTTTTATAAAAGGTGATTAATTACATGTATTCTATTTGAAGGTTTTGGTAGCCATTTGGATGCGCACACACACACACACACGTATATACATATGAAAAAACAGTAAAATCTTCATGAGAAAAGAAACAAGCAAATATATGCTTGTTGAATGACCTTGTACTTCCAGAAATTCTATCTCTAGTGCTAGCAAGTAGCAATGGTATACCCTGTCATAATGTGATACAATTCGTTTACATATTAGAGATTGAAAACATAAATCCTTGCTTAGAGCAATACCTAAATCACTTTGCTTGGGGCTGTTGGGAAATAACTGTTTTGATTTTAAAAAAGAAACAGCCACTGTTTTTGTTTCCAGAAAACCAAAACCGGCTAAGTCAGTGTTTTGAGAAAACAAATCTTCCAGCACACAACCAAGTTTTCCAAAACCAAATGCAAAATCCTAACACAAAGATTGGTTTCTTTTAGAAGGAGGCCAGAACTATACAGGACCAAACTGTTTTCTAATCCAAACGTCAAAGGTCATGGAATTTGATTATCCTCCTTGTAAGTCTTGGTCTTCTAAGATGGTTATGTGAAAACTTGGAATCATAACCATAAGGGAAATTTTCACATACCTTTCTCCAGGTTTACCTTTGCAACGTTAAACCTCCCTCGTAGTTTAAGATTTTACAATAACCTCCCTTTTTTGATTCATCTGTAACAAGATTGATTTAAATGATTAAAGTATTCGTAATATTCCAAAATATGTCCTTGTGTACCCCTGACTTAAAATGGAGAAACATATAATTTTCCCAATTAGTAGACAGACTAACTGTAAGTATATGAATGTATAAAATAGGTCGAGATTTTGGCAGCTCGCACAATTAGGATTTCTCCGCTTCATAGAAGCAAGACGGAAAGCAATTAGAAGCTAAGGTCCAGAGGTTATATACTTCAGCTTTAGATCTTCATCTTTTCTCCACTTTATTATACCCATATTGAAGGATGATATCAACTGATAATTGGTTTTACGCTTACATATTTCTATGACTGTCACAGCCATTTCACATCTTAGTGGAAGTAACATTGTTGCTCTTGAACGAACTTCGGGCAGTCTATTATGGAAATGAGTTGAATGTGACATAATTAAAGAAGTGTAGCTCTAGCATCATATATTTTTCTTTTTTCTTTTTCGTTTTTTTTTGGGGGTCTCTTAATTCCTTTTAAAATTTTCATGTTGAATTTTTTTCTTATTTATATATTCTTTTAGCACACAAATAATACTATTTTTCCAATGTAGGTAGCATAAATTATTTTCATTTTTAATTGGATGGAGCTTTGCGTTACAAATATAACACCCAATAATTAAGGTAAAACTGGGGCAACTTCGGATGTGTAACAAATTATTAGTTGAACTCAATTTCGCTACCAATAAGGAAGTGAAGGTAATGGTAGCGAAGGTAATAACCCAAACAATGACTAATTTAAGTGTTAGAGAGGTTAACGTAGATGGATTTGTGAAAATTATCCATTCAATAATTAATATCACGGAAGAGCACTTTTGGAAAAATATAAAAATCTTATATCATTTAGACAAGTTTCGTTATGAAAAAATCAAATAAGGGAGTTGGTGTAATATTCCAAACTACAAGAAAAGTTAGTTTTATAAAGGTAAACTTGAAGGGAGGTCTTTGAAATACTCCCCAACTATTATCATCTAGCAGAGAAAATTCCATGCATGCATATGATGAGGTCTGAGGGCACATTATGCGTTTATCCTCCTGATTTTTGGCTTGTTTCTGACTTAATCTATGTTTAGCTTTATCTTGCTCTATCCATTTTGTTTCCGTTCCTCATCGTATTCTCTTTTACAGGCTGCATCAATGATGTTGCTTTCCTTGTCATTCACTTGGAAGGTCCTGGCACCACATTCTGGCACATTGGCTGTTCTTGGTACTGTCCTGTAAGTATCATGTGCTTCCCTGCTGTTAGATCATTAATTCCTTTTTCCCACTGAAGCAATATCTTTTGTTTTAGGCAGCTTTTTTTCCCCTTTGTCAATGCAAATGATTTTTGGTGTAAGAATGCAAATGAAACATATATATATATATATATTCTGGTTACCTTTTCTCTCTGCAGCTACGTGTTGTCCTTTTCACTTGGTGCTGGTCCTGTGCCTGCTCTTCTACTTCCAGAGATATTTGCTTCCAGAATTAGGGCAAAAGCGGTGGCTCTCTCTTTGGGGATGCATTGGGTGAGTTACTGCTTGGAAACCTTCGTACTTCTTTTGCTGCTAAAAGTGTTACATGATCTATTTTTCCTTTCTTTTTTTGAGAAGTAAAAGATTATGACTACTATAAACATCATTCATGGTGTTCCATGATTAGCTGGAAGCAAACTTTTGTGTCAAAGTCTTAATATCAGAGTAAGCTTAAATGTGTGCTGACAGAAGTATACTCAAATGTCTTATTGAGCATATTTCTCAATGCCACACCTTTTGGGTAACATAACATGCCAGGGTGCTTTGAGGAATATGCATTTCATTGAAGCACCAAAGACAGTAGTCTCTTGGTTCTCTGTCTTTTAAGTGTTATTGTTTACTTCTTTTGTTTAAGAAGTATCTTTTGCTTTTGATTATTATTTTCCAGCATGAGCTCTAAGAAGATAAATATGAAAAGGTAGGAATTGATTGTTGCCCTTCACTGTGGTGATATTTTCAGCGCTGTAAGATTAGTCGAACACTCATTCACTCCATGTTTACTTATTGATACCAACTCTTATTTCTCCTTGAACAGATAATGAACTTCTTTATTGGCCTGTACTTCTTGAGCGTTGTAACTAAATTTGGAATCAGTACGGTGTACATGGGATTTGCATCCGTTTGTCTTCTTGCTGTCATGTATATAGCTGGTAATGTCGTGGAGACAAAGGGGCGGTCACTGGAGGATATAGAGCGTGAGCTAAGTCCAGCAGTTTGAGTGGTACAACACGAGCAGCTGAGAGTAATTTCTAACTTCTGCCATCCAGTGGTCAGGATTTTGAAGAGATTCTCCACATTGAGAGTCTATTATTACGAGACTGGAGTTGTATCACTTACCCTTTAGCTATCACTTTGATTGTCTTGTACTCCGGCATCATGGATCTTGCAACGTTGTAAAAACATGTAACTGTTATGGAAGATGATCCTCGTATAAATGAGTATTTCGGAATCCATCTCCATAAGTCTCTTTCAAGGCTGCTTGTGAGCTCTTCTCTGTTTGTTAGTTGCAAGACATGGTTGATAATATGTGCTATTTGACGAAAGATTTGGCTAGAACACTGAGAGAGAATCGTGTATTTATCACTTCATCTACCCGTAGGCGTTGGAAATCCATTTCGTAGTGTAAATCAGAAAATGCAATGACGGTAAAGATTTTATTTGTACCGAGTGTTAACATCAAACCAATAAATACGTGACCATGATTGATAATTCATATATATTCTCAAATAATTAAATCACCTAACCTGTAGTAAATTGATATACAAGTGAGTATTGATAACTGTGAAATCCCCGAAGCTAGTTCCCACTGTTTGAAACTTGCAAAAAACACACAAATAAAAAGCTCTTAAGATTTTTTTTTTTTCCTGATGTTAAATCCACAGGATGTGTGTACTGCCCAGCTACATAATAAAGCATGAATCACTGTATAAATGACACAGCAAGTACCAGACAGCAAACTGAACCCCAACCTATAAACTTAGATTGCTCGAGGCTGGAAATTTATCAAATGCTAATCAAGTGTAGAAGAGCTGGTGCTCTGAAATCAGTAGTACCATATAAGTTGTCTAGGTTCCAGAAAAACTTGTTTTTAGAGCATAAGAAGAGCTAGGCATCACAGTGTAAGGAAGGAGATGACAAATTCCGTCTCCTCCACTGGATTTCCAAATATATTTTCTTGAAAGAAAAATATTAATAAATGAAACACGAGCATTTACAAGTGAAAGGGCCAAGCCCATAAGAATCAAAGTTATTTAGCAGTAATTGATTGATCTACGCCTGAGCCGAGGCTCAGTTCCCATTTCCTCATAATCCTAGGGATCAATGTACATCTTCACACTCTTAAGCTTGGGTTTAGGGTTTACAAGCTTAGATGATTTAGTCAGACGTCATCTTAGTTCATAAAATAGATCAATTATGACATACAGATCAAAGACGCTGCCTCCCTTGGAGCTGTCTATCATGATAGCAGCATTCCATACTCTTTTTTTTAAAAAAAACTGATAGTAGTATCCCATACTCAGCGGCTGATATCTCTACATATTGGATTTTCTTTCCCATCTCTCCTTGGTGTCGAGCCTACAGTTGGTAAAAAATGCACGATTCATAAGAACATAAAGCATACAAAATAAAAATATCAGACAGAAAGAAACATAACATGTTAAATGAGCTTCGGCACTAATCTTTTTTTTTTTTTTTTTTTTTTTTTTTTGGGGGGGGGGGGGGGGGGGGACTATATCTAACAGTTCGTTCTAAAAGTAATGATTGGAAAAATTCAGAAGGATCATACCCCCAATGCAACTTCTGCCGCTTTTTTGACAGTGTGTTGTCTTCTTGAGAGGATGAAAGGTCCGTCATAGTAATTTTCGGATCTTCAGCTGTTTTAATTGATTTTTCATCCATGATCTCCTTGCATTTGGCGTTGACATCTTTACCATTATACTTTTCAGTCTCCAGAAGAGTTCCTGAAAATCTCTCATCAAAATGTAAACTAGAAATTCACTTTCAATAGAAAATATAAACAAAAAACGAAAATGAAAAGAAAACGTTGAAAATGTAAATGAAGTGTGGAAGAATTGAACTACACACCTTTTGATTTATCCTTGACCTTTGATTTTGCTTTTATTTTTAAGCGTCTTCGGTGCAACTCCTGGCAAATGCAAAGAATATGATATTGAAAAATCAATCCAGTCAAACTAAGATGAAAAAACTAAAACAACTATGCACACATATCTTTATATCCAAATGTCATACACTCAATTAATGTAGTCGCTAACCCGTAGCTCAGCAAGCAAGTTTTGAATTTCCATTGTCAGGACATTTAATCAATTTTGTTGCTAACCTGTACCTCAGTATTCAAAGTTCTGATGTTCTCTTTTTCAGAGCGATTTTATCATCTCATAACAACGTATCAACTATACAGTCCAAAATCAAAGTAACCTTTACTCCGCGACTTAGAGAAAAATATTTAAGGGATCATAGATTGGAACATCAATGTATATGTGGATAAAGATTGAGAACTTTAAAAGCGCCCAACTGTTACTCACAGCATTCTGAGCATAAAAACATGCTACGTTTTAACTTATAGTTTCAGAGTCTGAAAAAGCTTGCAAATACTTAATTGCAAGGGTTACATAAAGGAGGTGAGGCAGGTGGCCTGCTGTTGATCCTAGTGTTTTCAGAATAACAACTCAATGTTTTCCAACTTGTACTTCATGCTTTGGATATTACTGTTAGGAAAAGTGTAAATAGGACATGTGAACAAATGATAGTGATAGCTTTTATAGCTAGAAACAAGACTATGGACCCCCATTATTGCGACTCACAATTTCTTCTAGTCCCTACACACATCAGCAAATGTATATGTGGTTTCTAAGGATCTACAGTTCGGTTTACTTGCTGAATCATAGACTAGAAAGCCATATGTGATATGTTTTATCATTGTAGGTTGATATGAATGCCAAAACACATCAATGCCAAAACACATCTATCTTCAACCATATTAGTGAGAAATTACCATTCACCCTGACCCAACCAAAGGTTTTTTTTTTTTCTCTCTTTGAGATAGAACCAACCAAATGTCCTTGTAAAGCACAACAAAGTGATACGCTTTACAACTCCGCTAGAAAACTGTGAAATTCACACACATTAACCTCTAACATAGCTTGGAAAACAACCAATGAAAATTCTTGGTTTTCCTCGACATATTCAATCAACTACTCCTCAATCCTAATACTAATGGTTGTTCCTTAGGTAACCCCAGTGTAGGGGGTATTCCAGGAGTAATAAGTAATAATAGAGGTGATCGGATACTAGGCTTCATGAAGAGTATTCCAAATAGTACTAACAAACTGACAAAATTATTACTAGCTCTTATGCAGGGACTCATGATTGCAAAGGATAATAACTTGATGCCTCTGGAAATCTCCACGAGGTTAAAATTTTTATCTAGCAATGACCGACCATAAATCTTATAGCTCAATAATTCGCGAACGCAGGTTATTGATGCAACAATTGGGAGATCCAAAACTCTCGCATATAACTATAGAAAGCAGAACAAAGTAGCTGAGCTCTTAGCCGAGAAGCAATAATTTGACATTAGACATTTAAAGGTATGAAATAAATGAGTAAGGTGAAGTATTAAAGTTGTTTTCAAGCCACGAAAACAGCCAGGCTGGCCTACAATAATAAATTATCATGGTTCGGTCATTCCCCGGGTCACCCGCGCATAGCGGAGTGCACCGAGCTGCCCTTTTTAAAATAAATGAGTAAGGCGAGGAGGAGGAGAAATAGGATTACTTGAAATTTGGAAATTTGAGCAGAGTTGAGACCCTTTTTATTGTTGTAATTGGGTTGTAGAGATGGTGCTGATGCTATTGCTGCTTCTCTTCTCCTATCCTCCTCTTCCATCGAACCAACTACAGACCCGACTATGACCCGTTTATCGATTTTGTCCGAATCCCACCCTTCTTTCGGTCCACAGACAAGAATGGGCCTAGGTGGTCTGGTATATCTTAACTTTGGACTCGAAATGAATAAAATTTAAAATTTAACAAGTTTTGATTTTTGATCTGAAGTTTGCCTATGAGACAAGTAGGGGTGGCGTTTTGGCCTTTCTTCATTAATTAAATTTAACAAGTTTTGATTTTTGATATTTAAAACTTGCCTATGAGACAAATAGGGGTGGCGTTTGAGCCGTTCTTCATTCATTGCAATATTTATGAGTATATATTTTGAACGATTGTCACATATATTGGACAAATATAAAAAAATTGAGATCAAAAATAATATTTTTTTATTTTTTATTGACTTGGTGTAAACACCAAAAATGTACTCCCTCTATTTTATTTTACTTGACCTTTTTTGAGTTGACACATCCATTAAGAAAATGTTAATTAAAAGTATATTTTATAAAATTAACCCTATTAATGATATTTTAAAACACTAATCTAACTACTATTATTTTCTTTAGTTATTTAATATTGAGAGTAATATGGAAAGAAAATAATAAAACATTCTTGATTTGCGAAAATAGACAAGTAATTTGAATCAAATAAATTTAGAAAGAAGGTCAAGTATTTTGAAACGGAGGGAGTATATATTTACAAAATAGTTGGTCCTTATTGACTTGACACATCCCTTAAGAAAATATTTATTATGAGCTTATTTTATCAAATTAACCTTATTAATGATGCTTTGAAATCCTAAGTTACTTTATACCTTATTTAATGATAAGGGTAAAATGGGAAAAGTATATACAAAATACTCTTGATTTCATAAAGAGGATAACTAAATTGAAACAAATCTTTTTAGCAAGAGGGTCAACTATTTTAAAACGGAGGGAATACGTTTTACTCCCTTAATTTATGTTATATTTGCATTAAATATTGTATTAATTGAAAGGAAGCACTGCTCCCATCACATGGACACACAATTCGAGGGATATATTGTATCGATTCAATATATATATTCTACTCCCTCCGTCCCATTTTAGTTGGGCACATTACTAAAAATAAATATCCCATATTAGTTGGGCACTTACTAAATTAGGATAGTATTAATTAATTTCTTCCCATTTTACCCCTATAATTAATTACAATTCCATTGTCCATTCCTATGCCCAATGAATATCATTAATATGGGTAAAGGGTAAAATAGTAAAACCATCAATCCATTTATAATTTCTTAATCACCGTGTAAAATAAAATGTGTCCAACTAAAATAGAACGGAAGGAGTACTAATTGAGCACTTAAATTGAATTTTCAAACATTAATTAAGTTAATTATATAAAATATATTATCTTTTTTAATTATATACATCAACCTCAATTAAAATAAAATTAAAATTTTACTGCTTATTGAAGTATATATATAACTAAAAAAAGTGATATATTATATGTTATTAACTTAACTATACACATACACATGAATAACACACATAATCTTTATAAAGCAAATTTGAAATAAAGTATCTAATAAAATTATTTTATTATATATTTAAGTGCTCAGTTGAAATAGACTGAAATTTGAGTGTCCATATGAATTTAGTAACAAATTCACAAGGGGACAAAAAAAGAAATCAGAAAGGAAAGGACATTAGGCCACGTTTTCTCCCCGGCTTTGTTGGTAGAGCTACCTAACAATACTTGTGGACCATTGTGGCAGTTGTCAATTAAACTATTTATAAGAATGCCGATTTTATTAGTCATTTATTTTAGTAAAACCAAACAACTTAGGTGAAAAAAATAGGATGATGACGATAATAATAATAATAATACATTTAAGAGGTGAATATATATACAATCTTATTTATATCTTGAGAAGGTAGAGGATGTAGATTTTGATAGTTCCTCAATTCAAAATAATAATAGAATCTGCATTTGTTGATTTTTAGGAGCGTTTTCTTTAAGGCAAGTATTACACCAATAATATAGTTATCATGAGAAGTGTGAAATTCAATACTCCCTTCATTCCAAAATAAATGAATTATTGAGACTTTTTTATAGTTCAAAATAATTGAATTGTTCAAAGTTCAAGAGAATTGTTTGAATTTTTTTTCCATATTTACTCTTTGTTTTAATGATGTTCTTAACTACTTTACATTTTTCTAGGAGAATGGGTTGAATAATTAAAAGGGTAATAATGAAAAGTAGCCTTAAATTTATGTCCTTAACTATTTTTCTTAATAGGTGTGCATCACCTCAACAATGCATTTATTTTGGAATGGAGGGAGTATAACATAACAACAATAATAATAACATATTCATTATAATTCCACGAGTGGAATCTGAGGATGATAGCTCATACATAGTTTTACTCCTATATTTGAAGATAGAGAAACTGTTTTCGATAAATAATAATCTTTTGAAATGAAATTCAATATAATAAATTACTAAATTCAACTTGATAATTTATTATATGTATATTATATCACATTAGAGTACAACAATCGCTTGATACTATTTTATTGAACGAATGTGCATTATTCACTTCACCAAACATCGCTCTTACATGTCTATCAAATGATTTTTCGTTGCGAGTGAAAATAGAAATAGAGGGGAAAAAAAAAAGGCCCACACAATGATCAATCATACAGATGATAATGAAACAAAAAGAAGAGCAGAATAGAAAAGACAAGACAAGCAAAAATTAATTTTGAAAATTTGAAAATTTATAATATAGTGACATCAGCCTTCAAAATTAATTATTGTTACATCAATTGCGAGTTTGCTACAAATGGCAGGTCAATCAACACAAGTATGAATGAAAAAAAAAATTCAATCATTTTAATGTAGTTACGTCGTTTTGTTACGATGGAAATAACTATTGTGTAGTGCTCCTTCTATTCCCGTTTAAGTAGTTTTTTAAATGTTTGAATTTTGATACACTCGTTACGAAAATCACTTAATAGCGTTAACATTAAAATAAACAAAAATAAAATTAAATTTGGCCATTTATCTAACAATTTCAGGCTAAATTCAAAGTTAGTTGAATTGGATGTGTGATCAATCACTCGTAATATAGTCAGATACATAAAGCATATAACATGAATTTCAAATAAGATTCTAAGTTTTTTTTTATGGATTAAAATAATATATTTCTTTAACCATCAATATAAATCTGAAATTTTATTTGGGGAAAAAGTATTTAAAAATATCTCCGCATGGAATATTTGATTAAAAAATCTTAAATATGAAAAATAAATAAAGTAAAACGAAATAAGATGAGATATTGAATTGTTGAACAAATTTTCGATAAGACATGTGCTATCTTATTTGTTCTTGTCTCGCTCATGTGCCATACCTAATTATAGCGGATACACTTTAGCTCAAAAATAGCTTTACATTTTTTCTAGTCCAAACTAAATTAAGCTCAAAGTAATTTGATATACATTTTAAATCCAACCTTATTTCTCTTTTGATTTTCTCGGATTACATACAAAGTAACTATTTTACTTTGGCCTCTGTATTAAAATTAATTATTTCAATTTACTTATCTAATTTATGCAATCAACTATTTTAAAACTAATCTAAAAGATCTATAATATGAACAATAATAAAGTAAACAAGAAATATAGAGAGAAGACAAGAGATGAGAGTTTTTCATTCTTCTAAATATCAAGTGTACAAATGTTTCAAGTCACTACAATATGAATCCTTAGGCCTCTATTTATAGTTTTCATAGAGGCATACAAAAGGTTGATCATAACATAACATTTAAACAAGAAGATTATGGGGGAGGTTAAAGGGTTTGAGAGTTATATCTATAATGGTATGTAGAGTAATGGAGGATTAACTACACATCATGAAGAAGATGGATGGAGTGACTTAATTCTTAAGAATTATGGACATCCACTATAAACATATTATTTTATAACACTCCCCCTTGGATGTCCATAGATAATGTTCCTCGTTAAAACCTTATTAAGAAAAAACCCTGTGGGAAAAAGAATTCTAGTGAAGGAAAAAGAGTACACATATCTTATAATACGCGTTGTTTGCTGCCTCGTTAAAAACCTTGCCAGGAAAACCCATTGGGACAAAACCTAGGCCAAGGAAAAAAGAGTGTTGCGCGTATTTTACTCCCCCTGACGCAAATATCATATCGCTTCTCGAAGATGACGGGTCCCAATCTTATATGTCAGCTTTCAAATGTTGATATTGACAGTGTCTTTGTGATCAAATCACATTCATGAAGATGTTGTATTCTTGAACTCATCCTGATATATAATTTGTCTTGTAATTCCTTGGATATGTTAAGCCTTTGAACTCAGCCAAATACATTCTTGACAATCACTTTATTCGTGACCTCATCATCGCAAGCCACTTGCACATTGAACTTATTTGTAGCAACAATCAAGTTGTTGATACTTTCATTTGCATGAGATTAAAATTGACTGTAGATCAAATAATCTTCCTGCATTTGCATAACCAATAATCCTTTGACAATATTTGTTAGAAATAATAAATCCATGTCACTAATATTTGATTTCACTCAGATTCACATAAAAGTGACATTATGTCTTTCCTGCACATTAATAAAAATTATTATCTCATGTATAGATATAACAAGATATATAAGTGCATCAATTGTACAAATACATGGTACTTTCTAACCATTTTCATGAGATCGAAATAGATCTTTCTTTATGTTAAGCGATATTACAACCATTGGGGTACTATTCAATGGAATCGCTTTTAACATTTTTAAATCCTTCAAGGATTTTCATATACCATTTACCGTCTAGCTAGTTTTCATATAACCTTTACCGTCTAGCTAGACATGACAACCATTCATTATACGCATTCAAGTTTTTTCATTCATTGCCAGATTTAAAGAAACCTTATTGCATCCACCGCAGGAGAACACATCTCCAAACAATAATGCCAGGACTTTTGCGAATAACCTTTATGCCTCAAGGCACAAGTCGTACTTTATATCTTACGATTTTACTTTTCGCACAATCACCTATTTGTACCCCACTGCATTATACATTAGTCTATGGACTAATTTCAAAACATCAATTTTCAAGTGAAATAAAATATACTTGAAATTACGTAATTTATTTGACCAGTCATTTATCTGTCCTCACTGTTTGACAGATTTGAATTCAAGATCCTCGTCACCATTTATAATGTTGAGCTTTACATTAGACCAAAAATACTGTCAACGGTTATTTGATATCAATTCCAATACGACATAACTTATCGAGATCGATCTCTTCTTTTTCATCATTTTCAGGTACCTGAACCTTTGCCAAGGTTTCATGAAGAGTTATGTTATGGTGCTTTTTAAAGCACTTGCCTCATTATCATGACCATCTTTATTATTTACTCTTCTCCTTCTTCAAGGAGTTTTTCTATTTGGAATCGATTGGTCTATCACGCCTTAGGCGTGCCATAGACTCTGTCCTTCAAGGACTTCTCATTGGAGCATTCACAGCTGAATTATAACATTAGGTCAGTAAATATATCTGGCAATTGTTTGCAATATTTTACAAATGAATTATCTCTTGAACTTCAAGTTCATACTTTTTACGAGGATCTAGATAATTCATTCCACTCATTTCAGCTGTTAATCATATCTCCCCCTAATGTTAGAAAATCTAACATTTACCCCAACCTCATTTTGGGGACCCACCCTTGTGTGTGGTGGAGCAATTAAATTATATAACACACATTCAAAAATTTTAGATAGTAATAGTTTGGTTCCTGACCTTGAACCAATCATATAGGGGAGCCTTGTTGGCTGGATGCGTACAAATGTTGCTACATTTCAAATAAACACGTCTCATACCAAATTTTCTTTTTGGGAGATTTATTCTCATAATCAATGGTTCAGCTATAATTGGAGGCACACAATTTCTGCTAAACTAACCAGCATTATCAAGTTTTATAGTTTGGAACCATGCTCTTAATTTAACAATTTGAGCAAATAACATTGCAAAAAATGAAATTGCAAGTTGATAATAAAGCGCATGTGACCAATCATAGATGCATCTCATTTCATAGTAAATGGTCCACATGGCAGGTGAACGGGCCCATATTCACCTTGTTATACGTTCCAAAAATTTAGGAATACAATCCCAGCCTTAGCCGATATAATATTTTATCGTGAGAACAAGCAACATAGGAGAATTCGTGAAGAATCTTTTATTTCTTCAATGTATAACCACATAAATTCTCAATTATTTTTACATCACATTTGAACCGGGATGGTCAACCGGTCATGCCAACTTATGTATTTCTTGTAAACTTTTAGTTTACTACCGCATGTGATTCCATCACCATGCCCATATTTGTATCAATAAACAGGAGGAAAAAAATGGGTAATCTTTTACATAAATATTTATAACCCATTTCGATTGTAGTAATGAAGATATAAAATCTTCCCATAATTTATAGTCTCAAAATAATAATAAATTTTCTTCTTGTCAATCCCTTGAAGCTCAAAAAGTTTCTTATGGAGACTTACTACAATCCCAATATCATGAACAATTTCATTCCTCCATGTAGTAACACATTAGCTTTTTTGAAGCTATCAAATACTTGTGTACTACCTCATATTCCATAACACCATACATGTGATGAACATCTCCTTTAAGGAGAAAATTATATGCGCACAATCAATGAAAAATTTGTGTAGCCACACAATAACATTCAATTTTGGTTATGGTCACAACCTTTATATGAAAGAATTATTTCTTTCTTTTGCCTTCGATAGTTCATAATGAAACATACGATACCATATTTGACAAGACTTATTTTTTTTTATTTTTTTTTTCATTTGATGGAGGATTTAGAAAACTTTTCAAATTAGGTTGCATGACAACCGCGTGCCCAATATATACCTTTTATACCAAATTGATGGTAAACATTACCTTCACTTTTGAAGGACCATTTTAACTATCCATAACGTTCTTTATTTTTACCATAATGATGACTATTATAATTTTGTGCCTTCACGCCCACATATATAAAATCACTTGTCTTCTTTCAGACTTTTTATGCACTACTACCACTTTCACATCAAAGAATGGAGCAAATCAATGTGGCGGATTTCATGACTTTTGATCAAAGTACATTATTTTGTCTTAGTCATCAATATTATCACTACGGTGCATTAGGACTTAAACCCAATGTCTTACCCATATAAAACCGTCTTAGGCCATAAATTGATGGAACTCAAAACCGATATCTTATCATCATGGTGCATCGGGACTCTAACCCGATGTCTTACCCTCTTGATGTAATGGGACTTAAATCCACCATCTTACTCATACTCAATGATATAAGTATGCCATATTGCACCAAGAAACTTCCATGACCTGCATGGGTCAATTTACTAAAACAAATATTAAAAATATTAGCATGGCAGAAGGAGCAACACAAAATATATTCTAGGTGTTCATATTTCACCTAATTGGTTTTTCAAAATATGTAATTAAGCACCTTATTCCTATGGTACCCTTTTTAGAATAAGCAGGGCCATGAAATGACAACATTAATTTGGCAGGATGCACTAATGTCTCACTTTCCCACGGTTCGATTGTAGAAATCCATATAGCTTAACATAATAAGCAGAACAATTTAAAAAAAATTACAAACCAACAAAAATATAGTAACATTAGAACGTACCTACCCGATTTAAATCAATTAAATGGTATAATCATGAAGGCTAATCATTCTGCCAAATAATCCATCTAAGAAGACTTTTCACACACTAATTTATATAGATCCAAAATATTCATCTGATTGCCCGCCAAATACCAACATGGGACACCAAATTAAGTTTTCAATCAATATTTCAAACTTAGATTTGACCATCAATCAAATGATTTAAAACTTTCTTGCTATAAATTATAACTTTAATAATATAACATGAATTCTAAGAGAAGACAAGAACACCAAAGTTAGTCCGTGAGACATAGGATAATTGTTGCAATAAATGAAATAAAATTTCTCTCCAAAGTAAAACAAAAGTAAATAACTAACTATAACAATACTCAAGTCAAGAAAGAATAATCATGAAAAGATGAGGGATTAACCTGAAGTTGTATGAAACAGTTTTACCTTTACCTTTTTCGTATTCGTTTTGATTCAATACCACAATTCTTCAACGGTAGAACAATCGTGCTGATAAGGTGTTTTAAAACTAATCTAAAAGATCTATACTATGAACAATAATAAAGTAAACAAGAAATATAGAGAGAAGACAAGAGATGAAAGTTTTTCATTCTTCTAAATATCAAGTGCACAAATGTTTCAAGTCACTACAATATGAACCCTTAGGCCTCTATTTATAGTTTTCATAAAGGCATACAAAAAGTTGATCATAACATAACATTTAAACAAGAAGATTATGGGGGAGGTTAAAGGGTTTGAGAGTTATATCCATAGTAATGGTATGTAGAGTAATGGAGGATTAACTACACATCATGGAGAAGATGGATGGAATGACTTAATTCTTAAGAATTATGGACATCCACTATAAATATATTATTTTATAACATCAACAAAATTTTGTTATGTGTTTCACTTTTTACCTTTAGTATTAAATAACTATATAAAGTAATAATAGTTAAATTTAAAATTTTAAAATATCATTAATAAGACTAATTTAATAAAATAAATTCTAATAATATACCAAGTTAACAAATGCCAATGAAACGATAGGAATAACTCTTTTTGATGAGTTAAAAATTTGTTTTAATATAATCTAAGTGGGTGAAGGTTACATTCCACATATTACAATCCCCTGTCCATTTTCCTTTCTCATATCCCCAATTTTTGAAAATCAAGACGATCTTTTTTGGGACATAGGAAATACTACTGTAATACTAGTACATTTATCATAAAGATCTCCCAAATCATAAATAAAACTGCACGAGCATATTTTATATTAGAATCTTTTGTCAGTATTAAAGCTCACTATCCAACAGCACCACACATGGGGCAGTCCAAGATGGAATCTACTATTACTATCAATCTACTTATACCACTTTGTTTTCTCTTCATCTTCTCACTCTCACTCTCCTCTTCATCTCTTCCGGCGGACCGACTCGACCCGACCCGACCCGAGTTGGAGATGGAGGAATACTTGAAGCTGTTCGTGGAGGAGACATCGTTTTACAATCGAGTGGTATTGGGTACATTCTTGCCGGAATCATGGTGGGGACCACTTCCTCACATGCTTCAAGGATGGCTCCGTAACTACATTGGCGGTGTTCTGCTTTACTTCATCTCCGGCTTCCTCTGGTGCTTCTATATCTATCACTTGAAGCGCAACGTCTATATTCCCAAAGGTATCTTTTCTTTATTCTTTTTGAATTGAATTAATGGAAATTTATGCTACGTGATTCCATCAACATATTCAAACCGAGGTGCGCGAAAGCTGGCCTTGACACAACGATTATCAAAAAAAAAATTAAAAATGGAATCATGTTGACTATTTTACTAAAGTTTTTGAAGCCTGCTTTCTAAATATTCATTCTTTAGATTTGAATATTTGGCGTTTCTGGGTGTTAAAGTATTGAAAGTATATGTAAAGACTAAAGAGTAAGAAAAGGCGACGCATGCATTCACATTTTATTGTGTATAGATATGTAGATTAATTATTTAAAACCTTGAAAATCAATTACAAGTCCAAGAGAACTTCCTAATTATGGGAAGCAAAAATCTGCAAATAGAACCTTTTAAGGTGAAGTTTTTGCTTTGATGACTCTGGATCTGAACTAAATCTCATGGATAGCTTTGTATGATTTCCAGAGCGAATCTCCATAATTATCTCAAGTTAATGTTTAGTGTTATAGAGTTACACAAGCTAATATTATATTTGTTAATACATTATTTTTAATAACCGTGGTGTCCGGGTCCGCTTGCACACACCTTGACTAATTCCACGAGCTACCTGCCACCAATGATACTAAAGATGGAAAGAAATCACCTAGTGTTTTGTTTCTGGTCTGCTGGGATTGAACCTGAGATCTCATGGTGCTCAACCCACTTGATTGACCACTAGGGTGTATGTTTGTTATACTTCTTCATCAGAGCAGTTTACAGAGATTAATTAGTGGTCCTCTTAGTTCAAAATATGGATGCCAATATCTCCATGAATGTAACAATACCGGTTTCTTGTGCTTCAATAAAGATAACAGTAATTCATATATATTTTCTCCTGTGATGTTTGTTTGGTCAAAAGGAGAAAAAGTTATGGGGTCATGAAAATTTTGATTGCAGATGCCATACCATCAAACAATGCAATGCTCTTGCAAATATCAGTTGCCATGAAAGCTATGCCGTGGTACTGTGCCCTTCCATCGCTTTCTGAGTACATGATTGAAAATGGATGGACCAAATGTTTTGCAAGAATAAGTGATGTTGGATGGCCTTCCTACGTTATCAATGCGGCCATTTATCTTGTAATAGTGGAGTTTGGAATCTACTGGATGCACAAGTTGTTGCATGACATAAAACCTCTATACAAATATCTGCATGCTACTCATCATATTTACAACAAGCAAAACACACTTTCCCCGTTTGCTGGTACGCTCTCAATTCTAATCATACCATATTGGTGCTTATTTCTTAAAGCAACTTCTAGCTGGCGGAGCAGTTAGGTTTCTCTGTGATATTCTATTGATAGTTTGTTGAACTACTGCACATTTCCTGTATGATGACTAAAATGTTGAGAAGCTAGTCTCGAGGACAACAGATTAATGTGTAAATTTTAAAATCCTTGTCTTGAGTCATGCACCCTTTTCTTTTTTGGTCAGGGTTATTGACTTAAGTATTTGGCTAGACTCATTTTACCATGACTACTATGAGTCCCTCACGGATATTACTTGAAATTAAATTAAGACTATGCGAATAACTCAACTCATTGGAATTTCGTCTCTTACCTTTTAATTGTTTCTGTGTACGGTATCCAGTTTACTGAAAAAAGTGGATCAGTGTTTGGTAACCTTTTTTGTTCTTATTTTGTCCTTTCATTTTGTTGGAAACTAGAACTTATTATAGGATTGGAGAAAGAAAAATATTTAAGCAAATTTCTCAAAATGTGAACATGTGGGAAAATGGCTAAAAAGGTATTTCCTATATTTCCACCACAACGAGAGAAAAAATGTATGTTACAACTAATGAGATTGGCCCTTCGAATCACACCCACAACATGCATTCCTGTTCAGCTCCACTATTAAATCGCCTCTCTCTCTGCAGAACTGCCCCTAACCCACGCACAGCAGCATAACCCCTCCCTATCTTCTCTTACCTACCTTTTCATCCAAAAACAGAAAAAATAGAACTTCCCTATCTTGTCTTGTCTGCACACCAAACTCATCTTCACTCTCTTGTTGTATAAATACATAGTTCCATATACATCCACTTTGTTTTTCTTTTTACAAGAGAAAAAGGCTAGTATTCTTTTTATTCCTTTAGGTAATAAAAGATAGAAATGGTTTCTGAAAAAGATACCTAAAAGTCAGCATAGGTTTTTGGGGAAAAACTCTCTTTATTCTTCCAAACCAGTTTTCCACAAGAATCCTAACAAAATCTACAAGTTCTCAGATTTTTCGCAAAATGAAAATATAACTTTTTTTACTTTCTGGTCTAGATTTTCCTTCCTCCCGTCTATATGAGTTTCAGAATCTCAATACACAGTCCGAAGTCAAACATTATATAAATGCTTTTGAGACAATATATTCTACATACTTGTCAAAAACCAAAAAACAAGTAAGGATATTTTCCAAGAAAACATTTTCGTTTATACCAAGCACATCCTAAGTTTCAGCTGTTTTGTCTTTTGTAACCATGCTCTTATCTCTGACATTTTGAACTTTCTTTACATGCCTCAACTCTTTGCAATGCATAGCTGTTCTAGGAAACTGGTTGCTAAATCATCACAATATTGCTAGCTAACTAATTCACGGTGTCCAGTTAATTTATGATTCGTTATGTGTCACTTGGTAATTTTCTGATACTCTTACAAGCTAATTTGACCTCCGAAAGTCGTAGCTTCTTTTATGGTTTATCTGGCCATAATCATTGTTCTTTTCTAAGAGCTTCATAATGATCAACATGTTCTGCTACTCAGGATTGGCATTCCACCCATTGGATGGCATACTGCAGGCAGTGCCACACGTTGTAGCTCTATTCCTGGTGCCAATGCATTTCACTACACACATAGTGCTCATATTCCTGGAAGCCTTATGGACAGCTAATATCCATGACTGCATACATGGGAAGGTGTGGCCTGTAATGGGTGCCGGCTATCATACCATTCACCACACGACATACCGCCATAATTATGGTCATTACACAATATGGATGGATTGGATGTTTGGAACTCTTCGTGATCCCGCTGAAGAGGATGCCAAGAAAATCTAATGTGCATGATTTGCACCCAAGGATGTTCCTTCTTGTTGTTAGGTAACCTGTGTGAAGTTAGAATTTGTCTCCTGTGTTTCCATCGTTGGTGGATGTAAATTTTGATGGTAGCAATTTAAGTTGAAAGACTGGAAACAGTTCTGTAAGACTGGTTATGTTTTCTTATGTCTCTTCTTCCCTTATATTTAACAAACAATAAAAATCTGTGGGGAAGAAAATTTCAGTTCTTAACTTTATGTCACAGCTCTTGATGGTGTTCATATGTTCCGTGTGATAGATAGCTCATTGTGATTTCTACAGGCACTTTGGGAGCACATAAAAGCATAAGAGAATATTATTTAGTTATAAATTGTACTGATGATTACACAACATAAACTGCTGCTGTGATAATTTGTCTTAACATCTGTTTTGGTTGTCAAATACCGAACTATCTTGGTCATTCAACTGATACATAATCAACGATACCAGACAGGATTGAAAGTGAATGAACATTGTTCTGACCACGTAATTATGGAATCACGAAATTATTGAAATATACGAGGTAATTACACAACGAAAGCTAAAGATTTCACAGGTATATAACGCGCTGTCACCGTCATCCAATTTTTCAATGACTTGAACTAAATCTATGTAGTAAATATGCTGATTTTTGGTTTCTGGTTGGTGATTCTGCTGGACCGTAATTTCATTTCTTTTGCTTGAGAATTTACTGGAAAGATTATTTAGTATGTGCTCGAGACTAATACCCCGTTTGGCCATGAAAATCATAAATTTTCCCGAGTAGGAGTTGGAGTTGTGTTTGACCATGAATATAAATTGGAGTTGTTTTTAAAATTTTGTGAGAGAAGTAGGAGTGAAAAAACTGAAAATAAGTTTTACTTGCGTTCTCTTTTCCAAATACAATTTTTTATGGCCAAACACTACTATTTTCATTAAATTGAAATAATTTTCAAGAAAAAAGTAAAAAATTCTCATGGCCAAATGACTACTTAATGAGAAGAATATATCAGTCATTTTACAAACCTCTTGCAGGCAGTGGCGGAGCCAGAAATTTTGTCAAGGGTGTTCAAATTTTAAAGGAGTGAATAATTTTTTTTAACCGAGTGGATGCACAAAATAATTTTTTCTACTCATGAATAGGTACACCCACTAGACTAGGCTGCGTGCATAGTTTTTTCTACTCACAATTTTTTTTGTCAATAGAAATCAATCAATAAACAAGAATTTTTTTTTTTAAAATCTAGGGTGTGTTTAGTATGGAGAAAACATTTTTAGGAATTATTTTTTCTATTTTTCCATGTTTAGTTAGTCAAAATAATTTAGAAAATATTTTTTTTAAACAAGCTCCTTAAAAATGAGAAAAATTACTTTCTAACGAAAGTAGAAAAAACAAGTTCCATAAATAATTAAATCATATCAACACTTATAATTATAAAATAAAATAAAAAAATAGTAAAATAATATCTTAATAAATCTAAAATTAAAAGAATAATTGGAAGGGTGTAATTAGAAAAAGAATAGATATGTAGTATTTTAGTAAAATATGGCCCAACACATGTGTCAGGCCCAACAGTAAGTGAAGAACACAAAATGAAAATATGCTATGCTAGGGAGCAAGGATCAAACAGCAGACCTCCGTATTGCAAATGAACACCCCTACCGCTGGACTGTCACCCTCTGTTAGTTCTAAGGGTGTTCATTTTTATATATATCCACATAAAACAGAATATTTTACTTGTATACACGATATAATTTTTCGGCGAAGGGTGTTCAGTTGACCACCCTTGCCCGGCTGTGGCTCCGCCCCTGCTTGCAGGAGCAAGAAAGACTAAACCGTGAAAGAAATTCCAATACTTTTGAACATTCACTCTTCTGAAATTAGTTGAATTTATGAGAAATGTTAGTAAACGTCTAAATGCTACATTTCATCTATCAAACATAACTATGTACATAGACAAGAGGGGTTGCTCGGATGGTGAAGTCCCTCCAACTTCTTTAAAAAAGTACTGAAAATGTAATTTCTTTAGGTTTATTAGAAGCATAATAATATTTGATTGATTTAATCAGGTCATCAAAAGTCAAAACTTATCTAATTATTCAAACTAATGAAAATTTTCGTTCCAACTTGATAGATATTTGATTACTACGTGAAGTTTAAAATATAAGTCTATCTTTAAATCCTATTGATATTGGTAGCAATGGTCAAAAGTTAATTACAAAAAAGCAGCATTTCATATTTTAGAAAATGGAAAAATTAAATTGAATTCACAAAAATTATAAAAATAATATCAGTATTCTTTCAAAATGTAAAAGCAAGTATCCACCAGTGTGTGGAGAAAAACTTTTCACTTGCGATTTTATTTGACATCAATCTCCCTGACATAAAAGTGAAATTCCCGTACTACTTCACAACTGCTGAGAGTTTAGCAAATTCCTATCAAGATATCCATGTCTGCCACTTTATTTTTATCTCCCAATTCCAGTTTTATCATAAACCACAAAACTATTCCTTTTTTCAAATCATTCAGTTCTAAAGTTACCACCTTTTCCTCAAAATCCAATGATAATAATCATCCCAGCAAAAACTTGGAACAATGTAATCTTGAATTTGAAAATCAAGAATATGGGTCATCATCAAATCCCATTTCGCATTCAAGCTCAGGAATTAAAGGTCCTACTGCTCCATGGATGAAGGGTCCTCTTCTTGTTGAACCCAATCAAGTTTTGGACTTATCTAAATCAAGAAAGAAGAAAGATTCCAACTTTGCTAAAACCCAAAATCCTATTGATGCACTTTCTGGTAAAGTTAGTGGAGGAAGAGGTAAAAATGCAATGAAGAAGATTTATCAAGGAATTGATAAACTTCAAGAAACACAAAATTTGGAATTTACACAGGTGGAAACTGATGCAAAGGTTGAATTTCAGTTCCCACCAGGATCTTTAGCTGAATGGGAAGATGTGAGAGTTGAATTTGATGAGCAAAACTCATATGGGAATCAGGACAACGTGGAAAGCCTTGAAGGAGTTGAATTTGATATTTTATCAAGAGAGAGTGAAGGAAGAGGGAATAGAAAAAGTGGGGAGAAAATGCCATGGGAGAGTGAGGAGAGAGTTGCGTATAGGAGAATGAAGAAGGAGAAAGTTGTCACGGCTGCTGAGTCGAATATTGATGCAATGTTGCTTGAGAGATTGAGGGGTGAGGCTGAAAGGATTCAGAAGTGGGTGAAGGTTAAGAAAGCAGGAGTTACCCGAGCTGTTGTTGACCAAATCCACTTGGTTTGGAAGAATAATGAACTTGCAATGCTCAAATTTGACCTGCCTTTATGCCGTAATATGGATAGAGCTCGAGAAATTGTCGAGGTTTGTCTATAGTCTTATCTATGATTATACGTCTGTAAATAAGCTTTCTATATTTTGTGCTTCATAGGGTGAAAAGAACTTGCAAAGGTAACTTTTCTTTTGTGATGTTATATTTTGTTTTCTGATCCTGCTATAACAAAATTGTATGTTTGAGATATATAATGGTATTTAGTTGCGGTGTGGTTTCATTATCAAGCAAATATCTGTCGTCAAGAATTTCATGTTAACCAACCCAGTCTAATAATGCAGAGTCCTTTTAAAACACTTCTAATCCATCTTTGATTGAGTTTGAGTTTTTTTTTTTAAATCAAGAAAAAAGAAAGCGATTTTGGGCTTTGGTTTTGGGACTGCCAGAACTGATTTTCAATTGTCTTGGATGCTGGTAAAAGTGCTTGCTTCATGCAATCAGTTTCTGTATTCAAACTTCGTATGATTTGTTCACTCAAGGGGTCATAGTTGTGAATCCTCAACAAGTCTAGTCCACCGATCAAGTTGGTAACTTCACTTTGGAACTGTTTCTTTTTCAGGGAAACTGCTCTTACTCTTTATATTGAACATGACAGACTATTTGTCCTTTTGGATGCCCTTCTGTATGTTGCTTCAATGCTCTAATGTGTCTTATAAACCAGTCGTCATTGTTCCTAAATTATACTAACATGGTTTAGTAGTTATTTCTCATAAGTGTAGAAGTTACTTTGTTAACTTTCTGTCCTTTTTGATAGGATTGTGTGTTATTCCTTTCATACTGCAGATGAAGACTGGAGGCCTTGTTGTTTGGAGGAAGAAAAATTCTCTGGTTGTTTATAGAGGATGTGACTATACTTTGCGACAGAAGCAGCTACATCATGATTTTCTATGTAGTCAACAGAACTCTTCATTTACTGAAAGTATTAAAGAGACAAGTACTTTCTCGCCATTGAACTCATGCGGGAGCAGCGAAGATGAAATGATAAGTGGTGAAAACTCAGAAGAGGATAGCCTAGCAATGAATGAATCACTTTACGTGAGGGAAACCAATAGATTATTGGATGACTTAGGACCTCGTTATGTTGATTGGTGGTGGCCAAAGCCTTTGCCTGTGGATGCAGATTTGCTTCCTGAAGTAGTTCCTGGATTTAAGCCACCATTTAGACTTTGTCCACCACATTCAAGATCAAAGCTGACAGATGATGAACTTACACACTTAAGGAAACTTGCTCGTTCTTTGCCAACTCATTTTGTCCTCGGTAAGTATCTTCTTGATGATGTATATCTTTTGCAGCCGAATTGCTCCAGGAATTCTGTTCTGCATATGTTTGCTGCTTGTGTATATCCTGGGTTGCTATACTGCCTCTCTACTGATTATTTGGACTCGAGTCATCTTTAGCATTGACAATATTCCTGTTATGTAACTGTAGTTTGCTTGTTGTATGGCGTTTGCTATGTGTGATATTAGGCCATTTATGTTCATGTCAAGAAAGAAAAATTGCCAGTGGTATATGCTTCTTCCGAGTCTAGACATTTAAAAGTGGACATGTAATATCATAAACTAATTAGAAAAGTGGTTTGCTTTCGTCAAAAAAAAAAACAGGATATTTGAATCAGAATTTTGACTGTGCTTGTCATGTGCAAGTTTTTGTATGTGGTACCTTTTAATTTTTATTGTAAGGAACTCCTTTTATTCTATAGAATTGTCACTTCTGCATATGAGGATCAAAAGAATCATCTTTCCCTAAGACTTGTTTAGAATTTTACATATTCTCGATGTAAGAGTTTGTGACTTGGGATTGCTTTAATGTAATTCTCTCAGTTTTTATTTTACTCCCTGAACTCGTCTTTCCCCCCAAAATCTGGTCAAATTAACCCTAAGAACTAAAATGGTCAAATTTTCATGGAGATAGTGGATAAATAGATCAAAAGGATCTACTTATTACACCTCTTGAGGTTAAAGAGAAAGCAAGTCAGATCCCTCCTTTCCACCCTTGTCTGCAGAACACTATACATGTGCACTCTCAACTGTTGCTAGGTCTTTGCTGCACATGAATAATAAATTAGCTAATTGTACTTATTTGGCATTTTTGATCGTGGATGATTTTATGAAAGTTGAGCCCTCATTTTGATGCAATAGGTTGTGTGCCTTGTGCAACTCTATGACTGTGTTTGTCCTGTTTGAGATAGTAATTCTTTTTCATGATACGACATGAAGGGAGAAACAGAAAACTGCAAGGCTTGGCTGCAGCAGTCGTAAAATTGTGGGAGAAATGTCATATAGCAAAGATAGCTTTGAAGTGGGGAATTCCAAATACTAGCAATGAGCTAATGGCAAATGAGCTGAAGGTAAGTTTGGTCAGAGCAATTCGTATTTAACATCTTTATATTTTCTCAATCAATCGCAGTCAACTTCTTGACAATAGACGAGCCTGTTCTAATAGTTCTAAGCTTGTTTTATGGTTCCATGACATCAGTTATACTTCTAGGCATCTTAGTAGAGTAGAAAATGGGAGGAGAAGATTTTGTGAACTACCCTTTGTTTCATGTAACTATCTTGTCTTCACCTGGTGGTTAGTTATAGTAGATTAAAATGGTTACTCCTCTTCAGTTTGAAACCTATTTTGATTCTCTATCAATTGTCTGGATGGTGTTCGTTGGAATTGTGGTTCAGGCTACACAGAACGGTGTTGGAAATTGGTAGTGGTGGAAGCAAAACTTGAATTTTTGCCCAGCGGGTACTGGTGGTGGGTTTTGGTTTCTCTTGACTGATATGATGTCATAATTGGCATCTATTCAATATATTTGACAAATCATTTGAGAACCTGACTATTTTAATCAATAAAAAGAATCTGGATTCCCATGCAAACCTCTTTCCTGGAAGTCGTAACAGAAGTCATTTCTTGAAAGTGCTCCATCATTACTGAATCGACTGAAGCTTCTTTTATTAGATTATTCATTGTTGACTATCTTTTCATCAGTTCTATCCTCTTTTAGCTTCTAAATTTCCATAGCCCTATAATGGGCCTTCTTCTAAACAGTGGTAGAAGCTAAATGAAAGAAAAGGTTGGGCGCGTTGACTATAGATCAGTGGCTTTGTCTTTAAGATTCTGATAAAATGCTCAATTTTTTTTTTTTTGCAGTATCTTACAGGAGGAGTCCTTTTATTGCGGAATAAGTTCTTTATAATCCTATATAGAGGCAAGGATTTTCTTCCTACTCAAGTTGCAAGCCTTGTAGCTGAGAGGGAGGTGGAGCTCACAAGATTTCAGCTTGAGGAAGAAGTTGCACGATTCAAAGCAATTGAAACCCTTCCAATCACTTCTGAAGTATCAATGACCAGTAGTAATGTTGGGACTTTATCAGAATTCCAGACAATTGCAGGACCTGGAAAGGAGAAATCTGAGATTGAAGTTCAATTAGTGGCTGAAAAGGAAAGATTAGAAAAAGAACTGAGGAATCAACAGCACAGCCTTTATGTTGTAAGAGATGAGCTATTCTTTTTTTTTTTTCCACTTTCAATGTTTTAAGAAGCAAATTAAACACTTCCCTGCTCGATCATGCAGCTCAAGAAGAAGATTGAAAAATCATCTATAGCATTGGGAAAACTAAGTGCTGCTTGGAGACCTGCCAAACAGGATGAAGATAAAGAAATCTTAACAGAGGAAGAGAGACGATCTCTTAGGCAGATAGGATTGAAGATGGACAGGAGTTTAGTGCTTGGTGAGCAGACTTTTGCGATATTGTGCTGTGTTCTCTTTCTTGGTCAAACTATGAAAGCTGTAGCTGATTTGCGATTGAAAAATTGAGAGTCTTCTACAGATAAATTGTCCATTATCTACCCAGATTCTGAAATTTCTGTTAAGATTACACATCTTAAATAGTTCCATAAAAAAGTGAACTATTCTTTTTCATATTCCCTAGTTGGACTTGTATAAACAAACTGTTTTCCTCAATAGTATTCATGGGCTAGACAACAATTCCTCAATCCAAACTAGTTGAGCCAACTATATGAATCTTTTATATTGATTCCGTTTTATTCAGGTCCATGCCATTCTAATACTCGACAACAATGCCTCTATCTGATAATTACTAATTGCTCAAAATTTTAGGATCTTTAAATATTGAGAAAGTTTACAGTTCTGTTTTATGATAAAACTATTTCGTGATCAGTCGGTCATCTCAAATCTACTTTCTCAATTTGACTTCAGGGAGACGTGGTGTTTTTGATGGTGTATTAGCTGGTCTCCATCAGCATTGGAAGCACAGAGAAGTTGTTAAGGTGATCACAATGCAGAAAATCTTCTCTCAGGTCATTCATACTTCAAAGCTCCTGGAGGCAGAAAGTGGTGGAATACTGGTTTCTGTAGACAAACTTAAAGAAGGCCATGCGATAATAATTTATCGGGGAAAGAACTACAGACGCCCGGAATTGGTTCCTCAAAATCTTCTAAACAAAAGACAAGCTTTATGTCGGTCCCTTGAAATGCAGAGACTTGGAGTGAGTCTTCTGCATCTTATGGCTAGTTTATTTAGCTTTTGTTTTGTGACTGTTATAAATCCTGGATCTAAGATATATTTTGTTCTTTTTCAGTCACTGAAGTTTTATGCAAACCAAACGGAGCAGGCCATCTCTGATCTTAAGTGCAAGTTGGTAATTTCTGTCTCTGTTAAAGTTCCTCTTTGTCTACATCCCAACTGACTGCCTTTCAACAACAACAACAACATACCCAGTATATTCCCACCACGTGGGGTCTGGGGGGGGGGGGGTAAGTGTACGCAGTCCATACCACTACCTCAGAAGTGAGATAGAGAGGCTGTTTCCGAAAGACCCCCGGCTCAAGAAACAACAGTGTAGAAAAGAAATAGTAAGGGACAAGATACGAAATGTAAAACCACACCCAATAATAATCTAAACAGAACCCACCAAGTAATCCAACAAACCCAACTGACTGCCTTTGCTTTCAATTTTTTAAATTAATCTTGACTATTAGCTTTGGCTTTGAATGGTATCTCTAGTGAATCTTATCCAGTTTTATTAGCTGAAATTTGATGGATAATTGTATTTTGCAGGTACATTACACAGTAAAGATCGGTCAAATGAGGCAGATCTAAAAGCTGCGGAGTCATAACTACTATTGCTCTTGATCTCTGTCTTTATATGGTCTACATACATCAGCGCGAAGAGAGTTCCAACTTTGGGATCTCAATTTTAGAAGGTATTTAAATGACTGGGAGGTGGAAATAGTGGCTAGCTTGCTAAAAAAAGTGGAAACGTTTGCTGTGACAACAATGGAGCCTGACAGACTTAGATGGAAGCATAATACAGAAGGAAGTTTCACAGTTACCAAGTTATACAAGAGAGAGAATAGCATTATGCAGGAGGAAGAACTGAGGATATGGAGAAATGTTTGGAAGAACATCGCCCCCACCAAAGTGAAATGTTTCACTTGGTTAGTGGTAAAGAAGGCATGTCTTACACATGAAGTACTACAAAAGAAGGGGAGAATTCTGGTAACTAGGTGTTTTTTGTGCAATGAGTCTGGGGAGACAAATAACCACCTGTTCTTACATTGTAAATTTACTGCTCAATTGTGGAATTTGTTCTTCAGTCTTACAGAGACAGTGTGGACAATGCCTGAGCACACATCGGATCTAATGAGCTGTTGGATGAAAAGAGGTGGAAGTAAAAGTCGAAAAAGTGGTGGAGGATAATACCCTCTTGGATATGGTGGTTGATCTGGAGGGAGAGAAATGGAAGGTGTTTTGAAGATAGGATCAGGTCAGTCCATGATGTGAAATGGGACTGTCTTGTAACACTTTTCTCTTGGTGTAAACATAACTGTATAGAGGATGTAGAGGAGTTAGTAGATTTCCTAGGAGCTCTGTAAAGCTAGAATCTAACTTCTTTGTAACAACTTTTTGATGGTGCCAGCATTCCTAATGCTGAAGAATACAACAGTACTAATTGTCAAAAAAAAAGAGAGTTCCAACTTTTTGTACTGATCTGAGATTGATAAAATCAGTGGCTTTAGAATACAAAAATGAGCAGAAGACCCAAGGTTTAAAGCAGACATTACATATCCTGTGACCATGACACCATGTGTTAAATAATGCAAGTAGATGATAAGATACCAAGGACTGCACCTTCTTAACGAAGGCGAGAGTTGATAAACCTTCCTCACCATGGGACTTAGCACTAGTGCATCATGCACTGGTGTGCACGAATGCTTTGGAAGTTTTGATGCTCCTAAAGTGAGACTTCTGTAAAATACTACTGTAGAACCATTTTGGCCTGCAAAGTTACATGGTGTTGAAAAAGAATCTCCATAGATTTAAGAATCTGCTACTGTCTAGTTAATTTTTCCCTTGGTAGCATTTTTGCTGGGTTAGGTGTCATTCAATAAATGTATTCGTCATTTCTCTTGTTGTCTTTTCCTGTCACTCTCATTGGATCTGCAAAATCTATGCCCTCAACTAGCTCAAGGTGCTTCAGTTTTGGGTTTTAATTATTCTGAACAGTTTTTCATATTTGTAGAACTGGGACAGTCAAATTCTCAACCATGGTGTAGTTCACTTATCTATATCTTGAGTGGAAGGATGATGGGGGACTTGCAGATGAGCAATGGATTGATAGAGTAACATTGCTAACATTACAGCATAGACAAATTTCAAAGGACTGCTACTTGGTGCATGATCTGGTAAGGTTTAAGATTATTTTGATTTATAGCCTGTTTGGCCAAGCTTTTAAACAAGTAGTGTTCTGCCAAGCTTTTCAAAAGTGCTTTTAAGTGTATTTTTTTCGAAAGTGCTTTCCAAATAAGTGCTTTTAGAAAGAAACTACTTTTTTTAGCTTCTGAAAAACAACATCTTCTATTCCCCAGAAACACTTATTTTCTCTCAAAAGCTTGGCCAAACACCTCACTTTTTAAAAATAAGCACTTTTTAGAAAAAAATAATCACTTTTGGGAAAAAATAAGCTTGGCCAAATAGGCTATTAGTTCCAGTTCTCAGACCTCAAGTCCCATGACCTGTATTACAGGAAAATACCTGTTGAAGCATTAGGTAGGCCCACCTCTACAATTGAAAGCAATAAAACAGACATTTGGAGGATGGAGAAGATGAACATACTACAGGGATTTGTTCCATACAGCACCGAGTCGATAACATTAATTGCACTGCTGATTTTTTTAAGGATACTGTTCCTCCTTTCATGCAGCAACTTTGTGATATTGCGCCAATTCCAGGTTTGAATTACTGCAGACATGTTTTATATTTTCTACTGATTGGCGGATTGCATTACAAGGCCCTGTTCTTACCACTTATTGACTTTTAAAATTAAGTTCGCTTTAGCAAAATCGACTAGTGGCAAATCTACACTGCAGTAAAAGGTGGTTCTGATGCAGCATGAGATGGGTGTTACCAGGAGGATTCATTGTTATTTGGTTGTCATCAATCCAGGGCGTAGTGCACGTATGGCTTTATCCTTCATTTCCCACTAGACTTAGGTGTTAAGTGTAACTTACCGAAACAACTGTGTTCAGGTTGTGGCTGCTCATTTACAGCAGGAGATGGTACATATATAACTTGGATGCCAGCCTTGGGCATCATTTACGCTGGCACATGCATTGTATGACATAACTAGATTAACTAAATGAGTTGGAATGTTTGGTGAGCCCACCATAATGTGACATGTAGGTTCTCTCTCTGTTTGGTATCAATTGGCAATAATTTTATCAACACATTGACGGGGCACGAATGCCCCAGTACGGAGGTGCGAGAGGCTCGCTATGGATGATTGCAGACGGGGTAGAGGTAGGCCGAAGAAATACTGGAGGGAAGTGATTAGACATGACATGGGGCAACTGCAGCTTAGAGAAGACATGACCCTTGATAGGAAGGTGTGGAGGACACGAATTAGGGTAGAGGGGTAGTAAGCAGGAGTGTGTCCTTACTAGTAGGGAGGAGTGCCTTGTTTGTCGATGTAACTGTAGGCATAGTGCTGTGCCTATGCCTGGTAGTTTCTTGTTTGTGTTGTTTTTGTGCGATGTGCTCGATTTTGGAATAGTAGTTCCTAGCATTACTGCATGGGCGTTTTGTTTCTTTTCCTTGCGGTGTGTTATCTCGTGTTTGTTGTTTGTTTTTATGTTTCTTGCTTGTTATACTGCTGTCTATACTGCTATCTATACTGCTATCTATTCTGAGCCGGGGGTCTGACGGAAACAGCCTTGCTACTTCGTATGAGGTAGTGGTATGGACTGCGTACACTTTACCCCCCCCCAGACCCCACTTTGTGGGAATACACTGGGTATGTTGTTGTTGTTGTATTGAAGCTAGTTTTGTGATTCAGGGAACCAGATATCCCGCCTCCGTTCTCAATAGCTTTGACCACTTGCATGAAGTGAGCCTAATGGCTCCAAAACTTATCAGTGGTGATCAACCTCAGGATAATATCCCACTAAATTGATCAACACTTGAGTTTGAATTAGAGAAAATCTAACAAACTTGCAGCAATTTTTTTTTTCTTTTTTTACCTCGGAAGAGATACTTGGCTCCAGAAATGAACCTCCTTTTACGTCATTGTGGATGTTGATGTAAACGACTCGGGGATGGCTTTTGTTGGAGAAAACAAGACAGGGTTCGGTGGAACTTGTAGGGAGTGAATGCTCCCCTCCAGCATTTCGACTGCCTTCCCAATTGCTGGTCGATCTGACGGCTTGGTTTGAATGCACCACAAGCCAACTAAAATCATCTTCCTTGCTATTTCTTCATCTTCTTCGTTCATGATACCTTGTAGACTTAGGTCCTTCCCCAGCTCAAGATGTTCATAGATCCAATGTGGAAAGTATATTTCACTAGTTTGGCTCACTTTAACATTGTTTGTCACTCCAACCATCTCAAGAACCAGCATGCCGTAGCTATAGACATCTGATTTGTGAGAGACGTGTCCAAACGCTCTAGAGAACACTTCTGGAGCAATGTATCCAGCAGTTCCCCTGGCACCCAACATTGATAGAATACTCTCCTTTCTCTCGCACAATTTAGCGAGGCCAAAGTCAGATATTTTGGGGCAGAAATCCTGGTCCAGGAGAATGTTATGAGGTTTTATGTCAAAATGCACTATTCTTGTATTACAGCCTCGGTGCAAATATTCCAAGCCTCGAGCAATCCCAATGGCGATCCTGTATAATGTAGTCCATCCCAAGGGACAAGTTGTGCCAGCTGGTCCATTGTTGAGAAATTTGTCCAGTGAACCATTGGACACATATTCATAGATTAAGGCTCTCCTATTTCGTTGGTAACAAAATCCCAAAAGCCCTACTATGTTAACATGGGAAGTTCTACTTATACTGGCTACCTCGTTTATGTATTCTTCTCCGTGACCATTAGTTTCTGCCAGGACTTTTACAGCTACTTCACGACCATCAGGTAACTTTCCTCTGTATACTTGACCAAAGCCACCCTGTCCAATTTTATGGCTGAATGAGCTTGTTATTTTCTTTAGATCCGAATAGCTGTGCAGCTTTGGAGCATGAGATCCATAGTTTCTCATAAATTCTTCAATTACGTGATCTTCTGATTTGATCTTCCAGCAAATCAGTGGCTTGCAGCACGACCATCGACTTCTGAGGCAATAGATCATTGAAACTGATATTAGGACTAGTCCTGCAATACCAACTGAGCCAAATGCATATAGATATGTTAATAGATCAAGTGTGTAAAGTACAAATGCCGAAAAGAAGATTGACGGAATGACGCTAGCACACAGTGATGCTTTACCTATTGCAACTTTCTTCAAAATGCTTGACCCTTTTCCGGAATCTGCAAATAGGTGCCAAAATTTGAGAACTAATGATTCATTTCATGGCTGAAAATATCAATATGCTTTCCAGAGAAGGATTTCAACTGAGCATAACTACAAAGGACTATCATGAATGAACAACTCAAGAGAACCGTGTCACAGTTTCAAAATGGGTTGAAAGGTGCTCCCCTTCACAGAAACCACCAAAGGAAAACCTGGAAGAAGAGAGAGCGAGAAGAATGGATGAAAGACAACGACATGGCAATTGATCAATGACTGGTCATTCACAATCCTGAAGAGTTACCATGACTTTTGCTTTCTCGTGTCACAAGAATTCGAGGACTTTGACACAACTATTGATGAACTTGCTCTATCTTTGCAAGTCCATGAAGAAAGACTAAACTGAATCAAGAATCTGCCGATCATGCTTTATAAGCTAATGGTTTCTCAAGAAAGGAAGATGAAAATTGTGGCTCTCATTAAAGAGACACTGGACATGAATGAGGTAGAGAAAGAGCCAAGAAAGACGTTGAGCAAGAATTTATGAAGTCATAAGATCAGGTTGGGGTTACTTTCACAAGCCTTGAAGATCGAATTCTTGCACAATGTCTCTTGAAGTGATGAATTTTGTTTGAAGGGGGATATTGAATATGATAACCTAGATTCATCTTAAATATGTGCATTTTCTTAGTTCATGTGTTCGAAAATTGATATGAGGATTCATTTGTGGTTTATTCATGAACTAAGGAAAAGAGTGAAGTAGTAACTAGATCAAGATACACGTACTAAATTAGGTATATGTTAGATGAATACGTATAAATTCTAAGGAACTATAGCTAGTCTTTTATTCAAGCCAAGTTGGAAGAAGAAAAGAAGAATTCTTTCTCCTACAACTTCCTTTAAGAGAATTTAAATGATTGAAAGTGTTCGTCCTCCACGAATTTCTAACATGGCATCAGAGCCAATTGTCTTGTGAGACCTATGGAGAATCCGAAATTCTTGATTAAAATAAAGTGAAGCCTTAGATTGAAATGAATATGAACCATATTATCTATTATAACTTTGAGGATGTGCTAGAGAAGTGCTAGATTCACGAAATTGTTTTGGTATGTTAAACCACCAAGATTTCAAGTTAAAATGGACTTTTGACATCTTGTTTGTCAACCCTAACGAAGCAATTGCTATTGCTATTGTTCCTAGGCAACATACGAATGAGATATATGCATCAAATTGATCCATAGATTCTAGTAAAATCATGACGAAAATAGTAGAGAAAATATTACCGCCAGCTTGGTTTTGTCTGTTGTTGCAGTCAGTTGGATGAGTACCATTTTCACAGTAGCAAGCAAAGGCTGCAGAATCTGGGTTGGATCCACATCTTCCACCTGAACTGTCGCACTGTTGGCACCTAGAGTCGATACTTGCCGTCCAATTTACTGAAAAGCCGCCACCGACGGCTGTTTTCAGAACTTCTACCGAAGCTGTACCACTTGCTAATGCCCCAGCACTCGTTTGATTGACCCTAATAATTATTTGGTTCTGGCATCTCACTCCAGAGAAGTCGAAGGGAACGATCAGCGTGTATAAACCAAACATGTTGACACCACAACCGAAGACTCTTGGGTCATTTGGAATTCGTGGACTAGAGACTAAGGTGCAGCCGTAATACAGAGTAATATTCAGGTCACTTGAAACATAGCTAAAAGTGTTTAAATCCAAGGAGGCATTCTCAGGTTTATCCAAACAAATATCACTCAGTAAATCATCTCTAGCCAGTGTCAGAATTCTACTAGGACTGTTGATCGCTATCACTTTGTATGTTGTTGATTCAATAGTAATTTTGGGGTTATTACTTTCGCAGCTGATCTCAAAACTTGGATGACCACAGTACTCAGGTTTGCTCCCTCCCCAGAAAGGGTAATTTATATCCATGTTACCGCAGCGAAATGGCTCACCACACCTACTTAGTCGATCGTCATCTTGACAGAGAGATATGGGCATATGGAGAAGGCATAGAATGATAAATAAAATAATAGTTGAGTGGAGATTTGAGTGCATGTTTTTAGAAGAAGCTCTGCTCAACGTTCTCTAAACTTTTTGCCTTAAAACTACTATTCCACCTCTCGTCAAAGAAAGACAGCCTATACTCTATTTTCCGACTTGACAGGAGTTTATATTGTCGACTTTTCATATCAACTTCTACAACCGAAGTCGAAGTCGAAGTCAAAGCAAGCACCATGGATTCTTGGGCCCTTGACACCTAGAAAATATGACGCGGTTTACTTTACTGAATTGGGAGTAAAACCATTTTTGCCACTCATTTTTTGTGATCATGAATCACGTTCATTGGGTAGAACTGAAGTGCATTAATTGGTGATTATGGTGAACTCAATGCTGAAGTGGATGCCGCATAATCAAGAAAATTTTTGGGAGCTAGCAAACACGATTCAGAACTTGGAGGATAATATGATCGTTTCTTTTACTTTTTTCCAATTAGATATTTGCTACGATAGGATCCGAACATGTGTCGTGCGCTTAACTTATATATCACTCTTTATCACTGGACCAAATCGCTAAGACTTCTTTTGTTTTGTGAAGATTTAGATAGAACTGTAAAATTCGAACAACCAAAACCATAAAAGAGATTGCTAAAGATATATTTTCTCAACAGTTAAATTATGCAATACCAGACAAGAGAGGGTTACTCCGATGGTAAGCACCCTCCACTCCCAATCCTGAGGTTATGAGTTCGAGTCACCAAGGAGCAAAACGGTGAAAGCTCCTAGGAGGGGTAAAATAAAATAAAATTATGCAATGCCAAAGAATAAGAGGTCCTAAATTGTCATTTTTTCTCGAACTTATTTGTCAATGTCACTCATTCAAAAGATCTAGATGGACCCAAAAGAGAAAAATGAGTGGGTTGATTTTTCTTGTAGCAAATTTTCCAACGCGCAGTGAACAAAATCATTTTCTCTCCTTGTATGATTGTGACTCATTACACTATTGGCAATAATGATATGTGGAACAAAATCATCTACTTTCACACTTAATGTTGTTTCAACCTCGTGGGCAGGAATGGAACCAGGTAAGCCCGAGGATGTTCATCCGAACCCCCTTCGGCAGAGTAAAGAAAAGTGCCATTGGTGGGGTAGTCAAATACCTTTAGCAAATTCCAACCTCAATATCGTACAGCTACAGGAGAAAAGAAAGAAAATAAGACACCGCTAATCTTGGGACTACTCCGACAAAAGTAACTAAAAACATAGCTATTATTGAGAGAATTGAAAAGAGACTTTGTGAGGAAAATATGGAACGAATTTCCTTAGGAAACAGTTACACACGGGCGATGATGCATCCAAGAGCTTCTGCCACTACAGTTGCACATCTTGCATAATATACAAGTATGGAAGCTCATATGAGTATAAAACTACAAGCTTTTCATGTCAAAATGTTACATTTGATTATACAGGGGAAAAAGGGATGCACTACTTTATTTTTCTAGTCACCACTTCATCTCTTGACGGCACAGATAACCATTTACACCTACAATTACACTCACAGGAACTGCAGTTAGAGCTCATCCCTTGTTTGCATAAACAGGCACATGTTGATAGAGTAACATTGCTAACATTACAGCATAGACAACTTGAAGCTAGTTTTTTGATTCAAGGAACCAGATATCCTACCTCCTCTCTCAATTATCTTTGACCATTTGCATCAAGTGAGCCTAATGGCTCCAAAACTTTATCAGTGCTGATCAACCTCGGGATAATATTGCACTAATTGATTGACACGTTAGTTTGAATTAGAGTAAAATATACTAACGAACTTGCGTCAATTGTTTCTTACTCGGAAGAACACTAGGCTTCAGAAATGAAGCTCCCTTCCTAGGTCGTTGTGGATGTTGATGTAAACGACTCGGGGATGGATTTTGTTGCAGAAAAAGAGACAGGGTTTGGTGGAACTTGTAGGGAGTGAAGGCTTCCCTCTAGCATCTCGACTGCCTTCCCAATTGCTGGTCGATCTGACGGCTTGGTCTGAATGCACCATAAGCCAACTAAAATCATCTTCCTTGCCATTTCTTCATCTTCTTCGTTTATGATACCTTGTAGACTTAGGTCCTTCCCCAGCTCGAGATGTTCATAGATCCAATGCGGAAAGTATACTTCACTAGTTTGGCTCACTTCAACATTGTTTCTCACTCCAACCATCTCAAGAACCAGCATGCCGTAGCTGTAGACATCTGATTTGTGAGAGACGTGTCCAAATGCTCTAGAGAACACTTCTGGAGCAATGTATCCAGCAGTTCCCCTGGCACCCAGCATTGATAGAATGCTCTCCTTTCTCTCACACAATCTAGATAGGCCAAAGTCAGATATTTTGGGGCAGAAATCCTGGTCCAAGAGAATGTTATGAGGTTTTATGTCAAAGTGCACTATTCTTGTATTACAGCCTCGGTGCAAATATTCCAAGCCTCGAGCAATCCCAATGGCGATCCTGTACAATGTAGTCCATCCCAAGGGACATGTTGTGCCAGATGGTCCATTGTTGAGAAATTTGTCCAATGAACTATTGGGCACATATTCATAGATTAAGGCTCTCCTATTCTTTTCGTAACAAAGTCCCAAAAGCCCTACTATGTTAACATGGGAAGTTCTACTTATACTGGCTACCTCATTTATATATTCTTCTCCGTCACCATTAGTTTCTGCCAGGACTTTTACAGCTACTTCATGACCATCAGGTAACTTTCCTCTGTATACTTGACCAAAGCCACCCTGTCCTATTTTATGGCTGAATGAGCTTGTTATTTTCCTTAGATCCGAATAGCTGTACAGCTTTGGAGCATGAGATCCATAGTTTCTCATAAATTCTTCAATTCTGTGATCTTCTGATTTGACCTTCCAGCAAATCAGTGGCTTACAGCACGACCATTGACTTCTGAGGCAATAGATGATTGAAACTGATATTAGGACCAGCCCTGCGATACCAACTGAGCTAACTGCATATAGATATAGTGTTAATAGATCGAGTACAAATGCAGAAAAGCAGATTGAGGGAATGATGCAGCCACACAGGGATGCTTACCTATTGCAACTTTCTTCGCAATGCTAAACCTTTTTCCAGTACCTGCAATATGTGCCAAAATTTGAGAACTTGTCTTATCATTCATTTCACGGCTGAAAACATCAGTTCTTTCCACAGAAGGATTTCTACTGAGCACAACTACAAAGGACTATCATGAATGAACAACTCAAGTGAACCGTGTCATAGCTTCAAAATGGGGTAAAAGGAGGATGAAAATTGTAGCTCCCATCGAAGATGCATTGGACTTGAATGAGCACAAGTTTATGAAGTCATAAAATCTAGTTTTGGATACCTTCACAATCCCTTGAAGATCGAAGTTTTCCACAATGTCTCTTGAAGTAATGAATATAGTTTAAAGGAGGATGTTGGATATAAACTAGATTCATATTAAGTATGTGAATTTTCGTAGTCCATGTGTCAGAAAATTGTATATTCATATATGAGGAAAACTCGAATTAATCCATAGATTCTACTAGTAAATTATGAGTAGTAGTAGAGAAAAAATTACCCCCGGTATTGCAGTCGGTTGGATGAGTACCATTTACACAATGGCAAGCAAAGGCTGCAGTATCTGGATTGGATCCACATACTCCACCTGACCTGACGCACTGTTGGCACGTAGAATCGGTACTTTCCGTCCAATTTACTGAAAAACCGCCAGCAATGGCTGTTTCTAGAACTTCCTTAGAAGCTGTACCACTGGCTAATGCCACAGCACTCGTTTGATTGACCCTAGTAACTACTTGGTTCTCACATCTCACTCTAGAGAAGTCGAAGGGAACGTCAGTCATCGTGTATATACCAAATGAGTTGTTGCTGCAAGTGAACACATTTGGAGAAGTTGGTATTTGCGAACCAGAGGAGAGGGTACATCCGTAATACAGAGCAATACTCTGGTCACTGGAAACATAGCGGAAAATATTAAAATCCAAGGAGGCGTTCTCAGGTTTGTCCAAACAAATATTACTCAGTAAATCATCTCTTGCCAAGGTTACTATTCGATTGGGAGTGTTGATCGCGATCACTCTGTATGTTATTGATGTAATAACAATTTTGGGGATGTTATTTTCGCAGTTGATCTCAAAACTTGGATGACCACAGTACTCTGGTCTGCTCCCTCCCCAGAAAGGGTAACCTCTATTCATGTTGCCGCAGCGAAACGGCTCCCTACACCTTCTGAATCCCGCGTCATCTTGACAGAGAGATATGGGCATGTGGAGAAGGCATAGAATGATAAATAGAATAACTGTTGAGTGGAGATTTGAGTGCATCTTTTTGAAGCAAGTTCAGCTCAATCTTCTTGTTTTTGACTTATAAAAGTTAAAACTAAAACTACTATTCCGATTTCCACCTCGTCAAAGAAAGACAGCCTATGCTCTGCTTTCCCACTTGACAGGCGTATATAATTGTCGATTTTTCATATCAAGTTCTAACAACCAAAGTCAAAGCAAGCACCATTAGACTCTTTGAAACCAGAAAATATGACTTGGGTCTACGTAACTTATATATCACTGGACCAAATTGACTTTTTTCTGTTCGGCGAAGATTTAGATAAAAAGGTAAAATTTGAACAACCAAAACCATAAAAAAAGATTGCTAAAGAAATATTTTATTGACGATTAATTTACGCAATACCAAAGAATAAAAGGCGTAATTTTCTCTCGAGCTTATTAGTCAATAATCAACATGAGTAGGTTGATTTATCTCAACTTGCAGCAAATTTTCCAACGCGCAGTGAACCATCGCCGAATCCACCTGTCTCCTTGTATGATTGTGATTCATTAGACTATTGGCAATAATGATATGTGAACAAAACCAACTCCTTTCACGCACTTTATGCTGTTTCAACTTCATTGGTGAACTTCAGATAAATTCCACCGAAAGAAAAGGAAGCAAAATAGAACTACCAGAGAAACTGGGAGCTAAAATGCCTTCAGTTGGAAATTTAATCAACGACTAAATCTTAAAAAGGAGGTACAGAAACAAACCACAAATGTTCCTATGGAACATATTTTCATATTCTTTATAACTGCTTACCAGCCTTTTACTACTGGAAGATGACAGAAAAGTGACATTGGTGGGACTAAAGCTAAAGGGAAAATAAAGAAAAATAGTACACATCTAATCTTGGGACTACTCCAACAACAGTAACTAAAAAGACAGCTATTATTGAGAGGATTGAAAAGCGACTTTGTGGCGAAAATATGGAACGAATTTCCTTAGGAAACAGTTACACACGGGCGATGATGCATCCAAGAGCGTCTGCCACTACAGTTGCACATCTTGCATAATATACAAGTATGGAAGCTCATGAGTATAAAACTACAAGCTTTTCATGTCAAAATGTTACATTTGATTATACAGGGGAAAAAGGGATGCACTACTTTATTTTTCTGTCACCACTTGATCTCTTGACGGCACAGATAACTCAACCATTTACACCTACAATTACACTCACAGCAACTGCAGTTAGAGCTCATCCCTTGTTTGCATAAACAGGCACATGTTACATTCTCGGGAGGGTTACTGGTGACTAATTAATGGTACTTCCCCTCTGTATGTAGGGAATCACCACACTAAGCCCTTTCTTCTCCTAAACCTGTCAACACGATCTGTGCTCATCCGAGACTTCTCAGGTTTGTTTGACTTCTTAGTTTTTTCAAGTCGACTGTCCAAACTGTTCCTTGAAACTTCAGGAAGATCAGGTTTCAAGTCAAATGTGTCAGTGGCACCATTTTCGGCAGGTTTACTCTGATTGGCCGACTCTGTTGATGCTTTCTGGAGGCCATCAGCAACAGGCTTCGGTTTGCCAAGGCCAATAACAAATTTCTTTAGTTGTTTGATGTACTCTGGGTAAAGTTCAAGATTGCAATGTCCACCTCCATTTATCCACAAAGGTTCATATTTTTCCTTGCATAGCTCCCACAGCTGTTTCCCGTGGGAGCAGTCAACAACTTCATCCGCGGTTCCCTATACATGTGTTACAATCCTTTAAGTAAAACGTTCAAAGGCAGAACCTTTGGGAGGTACAAGGTGGAAAGGGTCTAAAGTAATTTATTAACCGGTAAAAGAACCAGAACCTTTGGGAGGTACAAACCCATAAATGATCTACAGTAATTATATTAATCAGTAACAGAATAGTACCCCACCACCTTCCCCGGACCCATCTCCACAGCGAGGTCTTTGTAAATAGATTGAATTTGAAAAGAAATTGAAAGTTATGGAATAGATTTTTTGTAAGCTCAAATGCCATATCTTGTAATTCTTGCATCTTCTTGATGCTGTTATTAATACCACTTAATCAAAAAAAAAAAAAATTGGAAAGGAAGGAAAACTTACATGAATGATCAGAACAGGACAATTCACTGCACTAATCTTGTCAATGTTCTGAAAAAAATTAGAGTAATGAAATCAGATTTTACATGCGGAGATGGAAAAGAATTATGTACTGATGACCATTGAGAGTATTTTACCTTGTAAATGTCAAACCAATATGTCCGCTTGACAGGGTACAAAACTCTTACACCGGACAATATTGGACTATGTAAAACAACACCTCGTAAATTTGGTACTCGTGATGCAAGATCAACAGTTGGGCCACTACCGACAGATTGACCATAGAGTATCAGTTGTTCATCTTTGACCCCATATTGCTCCTTTAGGCATTTATATACTGCATCAATGTCCGCGTACGTATTACATTCAGATGGCTGCTTCAGAGAAAGGATAATTTCATCATAATTTAAACAGTGAACAGCAACAAGGGAATAGACCCATACGAAACCCACATGATTTCCCAGAACAAGCAATGAATGAAAAATGCAAGATTACGAACCGAAACTTTCTTATATACCTGTGCAAGGTCTCACACAATTTTATTTTATTTTTGACGAAGGTAACAAAGGTCTCACACAAATTTGTTAATAACATTAAGCAGAAAAATATATAAAGAGAGAAAAACGAATTTTAACGCCCTTTCTAATTAAAGTTCCACATGCCCAAATCACCTAGCATGGTTGCCAGCATCTAGAAACTAAAGAAATGAGGTAATAAATAAAGAATTTATTCAGGTTTGGAACCCATGAATAAGTTTTAAGAATGTACAAATCCGCCAATCCAATTACTGATTTAAACATTTCCTTTTCAAAAAAAAAATGTTTTAAGCATATACAACCCAAATTGGTGAAACCTCAATGGCTCTAGCTCTTCCAGCATCATCAAAACTTTGAGAAGGCATATATCTTTCACCTTATCATATGATATAGATGGTATTACGTATCTAAAATTCATTTCAAGTGCCATTTCAACAATAAGCTAATTGTTGAAAACTTTGATAAGGTGTATATCTTTCACATGCCAAATTAAGTTGTGAAACTAATAATACTTGAAATGATATAAATTCAAGTTCTTTTTTTCGCAAAAAAAGAGAGACTTGAATCAATGCTAAAAGCATGAAAAGAGATTTGAATATAGATTTCTAATTATTTTGATAAAATATTTCATTGAAATGCTACTTGCTTCAAATAATTTACATTCATTAGTATTATGCTTCTACGAGCCAAAAGATTTGAAATATCACTTGTTGAATACTTTGAGTCTTAGATCTTCATTTGATAAATGCTTTGATTATTTGAGGAGAAGATTTTACATTTGATTTTATTTAAATGAGTTGGATTGGTTATAACACCATGATTTAATATCAGTGGATCTTTTAAGGCTACTAGGCCATGAATTTAATTTTTAGCATATTTAAATATTTTGAAAGTTACTTGTGCTCACCGAGATTGGCTTCAGATAAATTTTGATTGTCGCCATGAAACTACACGTGCCGGTGTAGGCGTAATCTCTACCTAATGGTAAGGAGCTAAGACAATGTGCCCCCATGAGAGGGTACTAGTATTGTGCTACAAATAGCATGGTTGAGTCAATTCGTGCGACAATAATTATGATGAGGCTACTAAGCAAGTAGGGTATATGATACTTGCCGCTAGGTTGATCACCTAGTTGACCTTCGATCTCGTGCCGGTGTTGGTATAGTACTCCCCGTGAAAGGTATAAAATATTTGAATACATTTAGGCCTAAGGAGCAGAAATTCAATTCAATTGAATAGAATTTAATAATTAATTATTTTGTGAATGAAACTGGAAGTTAATAAGGTTGAGTTGAAATAAATTTACACTTGATCCTTCATTTCAAATGTGAAAAAATTGTGATTGATATTAATGCATTTTGTTGTATGTCAATTAATACTTGCATTAATTTCCTAATGAAGCCTTATCCCAGGTTTGAGTGAGAGAGAGTCAATGATAAGTATTGAGTATTGTGATGGTGTACTCAACCCTCTTTGGGGGGCCTCTATTTTCCACATTTCAGGATGAGGCGTGGCACGTGATAAGTGGATAGGGCTAGGGCGACTCTCTTCCTAAGGTATAAGTTGAGGCGCCACTTTTATTCTGTGGTAGCTACTATGTTCCTTCTTCCTTTCTTTAGTCGGAAATTGTCCCAACAGTTTAATACTATTCCATCGTATAGAGGCTACATAGGTAGTTGCATTGGGTCGTAATAGTGGGAGTGTACATGACATACATGAAAAGACATCTATTTTATTTTTGATTTTATTATTCTTATCAAAGTTCATGTATCGTTTGAAGTTGAGATCGTTTCATGATTGATTTGAGGATGTATAAAATTTTCAAATGGCTTCCGCGGTTGGTTCAAATGGCTATGGTAAGGGTGCATCATATTGGTTTGGTTTGCTCGGGTAGGGTAGTGAGTCGGGTGCCGGACACTTGGATGTGGGGCGTGATACAAAAACAACGAACATCTATGGTCAGAGTTATAGGGAGTTTAATGACTAAACACAAGTCCATTGGAAATACTACACCTTGCGCATTCCTTTCTAAGAACAAAACTTACCATTTGAAGAAAACAAAAACTAGCATTTAAGTCCACAAAGTGCATTGCAGGATCCAGATAATTTCACAGACCCAACTACGTGAACTGGTTAGGTTAGAAGGTGCTTCAACATGTGGTTGTTATGACAAAGGAGAAACTAAGCTACAGGTTAGGAAACATATACCATGGTGCTGAAAGAACATTGATGTGTTCTAAATATCTGCTGAATAATCAATATTCAATGCTACCTTAAAATAATCAATGTTACTATGTTCTTGCAAATAATGCTTTCAAATTATAGGACATATTCGCCCCCCCAGCGCAAAAAGTAAAAGAAGGTACAGAAGAGTCCTTGTATATTTGCAAGTGAGCAAAAAAAAAAGAAAACCATTGTCTTTATGGTTATTTGCACATCGCAAAAAGCACCAAGAGTCCTCGTATATTTGCAAGTGAGCAAAAAAATAAAAAAAATAAAAACTATTGTCTTTATGGTAATTCGCACATCACAGAAAGCCCCAAGTGATATTCACATTAAATTGACTTTATGGTTTGGAAATGATTCTTCTGCATTATTATCATCAGTTGGAGACTGATTTGCCTCAAAGAATCTTAGGAGTTAAAAGTTTAAGACCATGTAGCAACATGGGTGACAAATGGCGTCAAATGATTAATATGAGGCCTGAAGGGGAGGTGATATAACACCGACGTCATCAATGGGCTGTATACTAAACTTTCGTGTAAGAAATCTAGAGAAAATATTTTTTTCCTTTCGATAAATAAGAAATCTACAGAAAGTGCACAAACAAAGATTTTAAGAAAGAAATCCTTCAATATTTACATGAAAGCAGAAGAATTTAGTAATATGCCTACATATAAATCAACACTAATATAACAATCATATAGCTTAGGGATGAGGTTGACAGCTGACTTCTACCATATCTTAGCAGCATTTTACTTATAATCTTTTGAAATTTTAATGAAGTCCAAAAAGGCAAAAATTAAAGTTCTATCATTTAACAAGTATAAGTGCAAGTTCGCAAGCAGGTCGATAAAGACCGTTGTCAAAACAGATGTCATTTTGTTTACTACTAATCATGTTATTAAACAAGTAACAAACTGAAACAGGTGAAGGCAGTAAGGTTTTTCTCTTTGTCCCTGCTTTGTTTATGAGCATGGAGAACAAAAAGCTGTCAAGTACATATGACCAAGGAAGCAGGTATCTAACCTTTCCACTTGACTGTCCGTATCCAGAGTAATCATACCTAAACAAGAAACCGTATGAGCAAGTCAGGAGGGTCTGAGAAATCAAATGGAAAACCTACTGTTTAATTTGACAATTAAAAAGTTCTAGATTTGAAGCAAAAGAATGCTTTATTTAAGAAATTAGAGAGATAGAGAGACCAAAGGGGTTTATCCATAATATTATCTTCATTAGGGGTCTTCGAGATGCAACTCACAATAGGTCAAATTGCACAGAAGATAGGAAATGGACATGAATTTCTAGAATCTAGTATAGAGTACAGCATTAAAGCCAAATCAAGTAGCTTGCTTGAATTGGACTCTGACCTCTAGCTTGGCTTGCTTCTACTGTCTACTTGTATCAAATTATTATCCAATTGTAATCATGTATCAAGAATAGCATCAATGTTAGGAAAATCACAGCACGAAATAACAATTTCACGCCATCAGCATCTTATGTTAGTCACATTTCAGAAAATTAGTCCGACAGTGTGTACTATTGTTAAAACAAACAACTACCTCGAATTTTCTCCAGTTTTGTAGAATCTCAAAAGGAATTCTTAAAGCTAGGAATATCATAACACAAAATAATAATATCATGTCATTATCACCTTACAGGAGAATCAAAATATACAGCATAAAGTAAGCCCATGTTTCAGAAACATGTTTTAAACACGATAAATTAAAACAAACAACTTTCTGAAACTTTCTCCAATTTTGTTAAATCTCAACAAAATTCTCAACTTATAGTGTTTTCTACCAAAGATGCCTTATTTATACTCAATTAAATATTTTGGCCCCCCAAAAAAAGTAAGTATTTTACTTCCATATTCATATAATCCCTGAGTTCTAACAATACTCCCGACCTCTTCAACCCATTTTTATTCAAGAAAAAGTGATCCAAATATAGACGTTACAAATTCTCAGTTACTTCAAAAGCTGTCTTTCCAATGCTAAAATAGCAGCCCAGTGCACTAAAACTCCCGCTATGCACGGGGTCCAGGGAAGTGCCGAACCACAAGAGTCTATTGTATGCAGCCTTACCCTATATTTCTACAAGAGGCTACATCCAATTTCTAGATTCCATAAATTGAAAAATTAAATTTTGCTAAAAAGGGAAGCTTTAATTACCCAATGAGATTAACACGAAGACGGAGGCTCAATTCAACAAAGAGCTCAAACATCTGACCCAAATCAGCAGCATTACCATGAGAATACAACAAAGTAGCTGATGCCTTTGGATGCTTCACATGAACGGCCACGATTTCATTTCCACGGCGAGTACGAAGTTTCAAAAAGTCTACTCCATCTCTCCTAGCTACTTCAGGTATACTAAACTCGCCGTCGTCAGCGACCACCGTGTACGACGGCGGACTCGGTGGGAAAAAGGCGAACTTAGCGGCGATGGAAGAAGTTACTCCTCCCATTTTTTCTACAGTGACCTAGTGCTGCTGCACCAATCATAAAGCAAACGCCTTTTTTGTTATGGACTTCTCTAGGGCGGCGCGTGAAGATTAAGGGAGGCGCGTGGGTTTGAAAAGGAAGAAGAAGAAGAATATGCCAGGACCAGTAGTAAAAGGTTATTGGCGGAAGAGGGATTGTATAACGTTGGAGTTTTCGGATTTATGTATTTTTTTAGTATGCGATTTTTGTGTGTGAAATATCGACAGAATACTGACAGCTACTTTTTATATGTAAGAGACCTGCAAACTAAATTATTCCAGAATTATATTTTTGAGATTATAAATTTTGAATTAATTTATTTTATTTAAAAGATAAATAAAATAATATTAAATTGGATAGGATAATATGAGATATTCATAATTAAGTTTGAAATAAATTTAGAGTGAATGGTGAAAAATATACGTAAAGTATTTCGATATTTTGAGTTTGTAGACTAAAAAGTGTGTGAGTTTTTTTTTAACCTAAATTACCATTAATTATTTATCAAATCATAGCTTCAGATAGAAAACGTGAACAATTAATAGTTGGGATATTTATAAAGAGTTGGTGATAATTCAGTTGGAAAAACTCACATCCAATAGTTTAGGTATGAAACTCAAAAAATTCGAAATATGTTAAATGTATTTTTATCATTAGATTCAGATATAAAACTCAAAAAACTAGAATATTTCAGATGTGTTTTTCACCTTTCACTCTATTAACCAAACATAATATAAATTTTAATTCCAAACTTAATTATGAGATGTTCCACCATATTTCGTGTAAAACGACCCCTAAAGTCATCGCAGTGGGTGCCAAAATATAGTGTACTACATTCTGTTTCAAAAATGACAAGTTCAATTAAGAAAAATGAGTTTATTCGATCAAACGTATAAATAAACAATATCAAGGATAACTACTTGATTATTAACTTTGGTTTTATTAGAAAGCTTTGCTGAGTGGTTAATCAATTTTGTAACTTAGTCTTATGATGACTTTAAATTTTAATTGCCAACAACAGAAGGAGGTAACGGAGCTTGATTATTTAACTATCGTGCAAATGCACCTTAATGGACTTTATTGTGCATGTTTTTATTAGTTTTCGTAACATAATTGAGTGATTAATTAATAGTAATATGTAACTTTCACGTTAAAGGATAAATTTTTGACTCATTATTTCAACTTCATACTTGAATATAGAATTAAAAGTTTCAAAAACTGGTTTTAGAAGCTTTCAAATTTTCACTTACAAACTTTTAATTATATTTTCATGTCCAAATACAATTTTAGCTCTAAATCATATTTCTTTTCTTTTTTCAAATCTCAACCAAGTCTGCTTACTTGGTACAACGTCAATCTAGCGAAAACAAAAGTTGGTCATAGCAATTATTTTTTAAAAAAAGACCGAAAGCCATTCTTAATAAGAAATCTTGTTGGAAATAATAATTCAAAGTTGGAATAGGAATCCTTAGTTGTTTAGGATTTAATATTTTTGGTAATCCTTAGTTGTTTAGGTTTAATATTTTTGGTATTTATTTAAATCATGTCTAATTAGGATTAGGATTTCTTTGTCCTAGTTCATATAGGAATAGGTTTTCTAGTCCTAATTTAATTTGGTTATGCACTATTATAAATAGGGGTGGTTGCTACATATTTTCTAAGGTTGTGAGGTAGATAGTTTCCAAGGTTGTGAGGTAGTCAGATATAGAGTAGAATTTCAAGAGTTTGTTTGAGTTATTGAATAAACCTCCTACCTCTTGTCTCATGTTTAATTAATTTCTTCTATTTAATCATTGTTGAATTTTTCACTTGTGCTTATATTATTTCTATGAGTGATTTTATTTCCTTCAAATCTTGATTTCGAGTTTTAAATGGATAGTTTATTGATAAGAAAGTCCTACTCCCATTAGTGGTACATAACAAAATCTAATTAATCACATCAATAAATTTGAGTACCATGACGACATAAGTTAGGTTTAAATGAAAAAACATGGTCGTGAGAATTCATAAATAATTTTGATTACAAATATCTAGAAGAACAGAAAATATTAATTCAACAAAGCACAAAATTAAAATGGTCAACCAACCAACCACTATGATGAGAATAACGCCGTCTCCCAAATTCTATATACTCATCACGTTTTGTGCATTATCACAGACATGTTTGCAGCTGGAGAAATGTTGATACTTCTTAGGAGAAAGTTAAATTTTTTTCACCCTCAAAAAAGGGCAAAAAATTGTTGAGAATATCTATTGAAGTGGAGGTTGTTATTCAATTAATATTATGGGATTGGTGCAGCACGTTGGAAGATGCAGCCAAAGAGAAAAAGTTTGGTACAACAAAGTCTTTTCCTGTTTCTTGTTTTTAAAATTGTGTATTTGCCAGCCTGAGGAATGATAAAGGGCTAACGTATCTATGGAAAACATTATTAATTGGAGAGCATCAATTATCAACATTGTCCTTTTAGGTCAAACCAAGAAAGAGAGAAAGAGACAGAGTTAATGGAACACGTCAACATAATCCCATCAGTACTATTTTCATTTTTTTTTATAACTGTAATTTCCGCATCAATTTACACACCTTAACTAATTTCATAAGTATCTATTATTTTTATGGAGATAAATAAAGAAAGTATAAAATTATGTGTCAATAAATTGAGGTTACATGGAATACTCAGCCAAATAAAAAGGGAGTACCTAAGATGTTATGTATGGAGTTGAAAAGGCGGATATAAATTTGAAGTTTCAGAGTTTCTATAGCACTATCAAGTTAAAATATCAGAATAACTGAGTTTACAATCCAATATTTTTAACTATAATTTCTTAATGCGTATATAAGATTCATACAAAAATTACTGAATTCACCCGCGTGAAATCTGCGAACATAAAAGAGGTGGTTAAGTGTTTTCCTTATGCCACAATAAGACAAAAATAAAAAAGAAAAGAGACAAAAAATACCCCTTTTATTACGTAAAGAAATAGTGTTGTCCCATATGATTGAAACTCCGAAATACAATACAAAAAGTTGAAGGGAAATGTCAATCTTGTACGCAAAGAAATGCTATAAAGCGCAACTTTATATTTAGGTATAGCAATCAAGTCCTATCGCCAGCTACGAATAAACAAGAGAACAATATTTAACTACTCGTACTTTTTTTAAAAGAAGTTGTATTGAATAATGATTTATGAACGTGAATCGTGATGAAGAGAATGAGACATGATGGAATTATAAATATTTCTTTATTCTGTAAGAATAGAATCACCAAGAATATCTGACAAGCTACTATTCTAGTATAAAAGTTTAGCACTTAATACCCACATGAGAATTATGAATGTGTGTGATTTTGATGGTCATCAATTCAAATAATTTACAAAGGAATATAAGAAGATCACCGCATAAACTTAAAATACGCATCAGATGTATAATTACATATAATTAGTGTATAATCTATGTATTCGGGTGAATCTGATCTACTATTTGTGTGAAGATTCCAAAAAATAATGTGTACTTCAAGCCAATTAATTTAATTTTAGCAATTACAAATTAAACATAAAACTACATATCACATCTAGAATTTTTAATTTATGAATTTTCTGGACCACAATCCTTTTTCTTAATGAATTTTGAGTAGATTATTTACACATATTAGATGATTTTTTTAAATACAAATACAAAGTTTAAGCCAAAGCATTTGGGTTCAGCCAAACCCGTACCTACAATAGTGGTCCTGCCCCTGCATATCCCTTAATCGTGGTGAAACGGTAAATGTATATATAAAAAATATATGTTTTACATTTATTGATTTGATATAGACATATGGGGAAGGTACAAGAGAATGTAGAAAAATTTATAAGATGAGAGAGAAGAAAGGGAAAGCAAATGTAAGGAATAGGGGAAAAAGATACTCCCTTCGTTTCAAAAAGAATGACCTAGTTTGACTTGACATGAAATTTAAGAAAATTAAGAAGACTTTTGAATGTTGTGATCCTAAATAAAAGTTATGACCAATGTACTAAAATACTCTTGAATCTTGTGATCTTAAACATGTCACGTGAAAAATTGAAATTAAAGTATTACCAAAAAAAAAAAAGGGGTCATTCTTTTTTAAACGGATTAAAAAGGAAAGTAAATCATTCTTTTTTAAACGGAGGAAGTAATAGGCAAAGTAATGGAACACAACAATCAGCCCATTGTATATTGCACAGTACAATAATAATGCGCAGAGCAATCAGTCGCCTTCCATACCTAAAGCCATAGCAGTGGCACGTCGACATGTCACGATGAGCACCTACTAATGTACATGGCTCTTGTTTCCGCATTCTGACAAAATCCCTTTGCATTTTCCTCGGCACTGGACCCTCTCTGCCTTTTTTTCCTACCATTTTCTCTGCTTGGTCAATAACTGATGTCATTCTTCATTGAGTTATCTGTTTCTTTTGCAATCCACCGCTCATTACTCTTTTAACTTTTAATAAGATCCAACCACGTAGAAGTCTGGCCAGTTTACATGCATCTCGACTATTCCATTTCAGTACAACAACACATGTATTGAATAACTCTGCTCACTAGTACTTTTGCCTGTCACCCTTTCAGATTTCTAGAGCAGATTTTCTATTGATTAGATTTTCCAGGATCCAAGTTAGGGGAGAACATTTCATAAGCAAGAAATAAAATCAAGTTCTAAACTGGAAACATACAAAAAGGGGTTCATCGTCAGTGTCTAAGCTTCGGGTTCGCAGGACACTCTCTTGAGAAAAAGTGTGAGACATATTTGGGCTGAACATGAGCGGATTCCGCATCCACTCAGGGGCCTCTCAAAGTCTCCAGAGACAAAACGGTACACCAATTCTGGTTCTTCAGATGCATTCTTTATTCATGTCAAACTAAACGAAAATCCTGCAAGACCACAAGGATGACCTTCAGAAATATAAGTTCCAACAGAGCTCAATTCCCACCATAAATGACTCCTTCTATGCATCAAACTAGCTATAATGAGCAAGTCGTTGTCTCATAATACACAACACATAGGGATACCTCCTTGTCAATATGTGTGAACTGAAAATAGGCAAAGACCATAAAGCAAGTTACATAAAGACCTCATAAAATTCCCGTCATATAGTAAGTTCGTCTAGATGATTAAACTAAATTTGCAGGTAAATCATTAAACTAAATTTGCAGGTAAACCAGGCCCAGAGACCCAATTTGCTATCTTAAGCCCTACTAGCACTCTGCAGTGAAGTGTATCGATCCAAATCATTAATGTAGATCAACCAGCTTCAGGCCTACTTTAAATTGGAAATGAAGGATCAACAAAGGGAACATTGGAAAATTCAAAATTCTGATTCATCTAAATGAAAATTGACATCAAATAGCTGGCTTATAGAGGGAGACTAAGTGATTCCCTCTAAGTTCATTGAGTGTCCAAAGTGACCAAGTTTTCCTGAGTGGCCAATCTGATGAACCAAATTGAGGTGGTTGTTTCACATTGTCTCTCAACTCCTCGGAGCATTACGAATTAAGATCAATATACAGAAGCGTACTCCTCAGACCAATTTTTCGATTTATACGAACTTCGAATTTCAGTTTTCAGTTTAATTGAGAGAAGAAAAACAAAGCAAAGCAGGAGAAGCAAAAGCAAGTAGATGGATATACTGCGAAGAGTAATTTATCAGGTTAAAATAATTTTTGAGCAAAATAAAACCTACAAATTTTCGCCAAATAAAACTCAAGTCATCTATAAGACAAATTTTTTATGACTATTGAAACTTGAACAAGTGCTTCTACAAATATCAAAGATCTCAGAAGGGATTATCAAATATCTGCAGCTTAGGCGGTAGAAAATGGAAGTTGCACGGAAGACAAAAGGGCCCTAAAGAATAAAAATAGCAAGATCCAGGACTATAGAGCTCATCCAGAAATTACCACTTGACTCATTAAGTGCTGATATGCATAGTTCTTCATTTTCCACAATGGTAGAAAATTTCATACCAACTTCCCCTGAACGATGCCTTGGAAAACGCACGTGCCTGGACAGATGTCAGTCTCACATTCGCCGAAAATTTCCCATCCAAATGACAGTTACATAAGAGGAGATATTGCAGATTCAAAACAATAGTAACTAACAGTTGGGACAAACCTGAATTGTCAACATTTCTTCTACGGCAAGCAGGCTGAAGAATGTTGTCTGACGGTTAGAATAGTAAAGTGCACAGCTCAACTTTAATGCATAAATTAGCATATTGTGAAAGTCAGAGAGTAACACTGACCTCAGTATGCCAATATGAACTCATACTAGGTTATGCAGATCCAGTTGGAAGGTCTTCCGATAGAGCAACTGTGCCTTGTAAGCTGAGCAAATAAATTTTATGCTTGAACATCTGCATCTGGAAGAGAATCTCCAAAAGCTATCATATTGTTTGCTCAAAACTGACAGTGCGTCATTGAGTTTGCCTTTTACAAGAGGATTGAATACTTCTACCCACCTAAAACTGGTTAACTGAGGTTGTATTCTCAGTTGCATTATCCCTTACAATTTTCAGCTTCCACAAAGTCGTTATAATGCAGAACCTTAGCCAATAAATAAGGTTAAAGCTTCAGTGGCAAACTTGAGCACCATTCTTTATCAATAATGCAGAAGCTTAGCCAGTTGAATTTTAGACTGGACCTTCCTTGCTTCATGCGTAAGTCCACAACTACGAAGACCATCAATAACAATTCGTTTATCCGATTTAAGAATTTTCATGCCACCTCTAATACACGATAGTAGTAACTTAGATGCTGCACGAAACCTCCTAGCTTTGCAAAGACCACGGACAATGGTAGAGTAAGTAACAGAATCTTTCGCATCCATTGACTCAAATATCTGCGTAGCATAATCCAAGTGACCAGCTTTACACAACCCATTGATAAAAGAATTCCACGCAACCAAGTTAAAATCAAAACCCGTCTCACTCATACGGTTCAATTGTTGTTGTGCCTCTAGTAAATCACCAGTCCTGCACAAGCCATCAATCAAGATAGCATGGGTGTACTTGTCAGATTCCAAGCCTCCTTTTTCTGCCTCGTATAACAACTTATAAGCATTATCCAGCTGACCTTCCTTACAATATAGATTAAATATGGTATTAAAAGAAACAATATCAAGGCTAAAGCCACTTGTAATAATATATCCCAGGTACTCATTGGCCTCAGTTATCCTCCCAGTTTTAAGTAACATACTTGCAACTGTACAGTAAGCAAAGGCATCATACGTATATCCTTTATTTCTCATCTCTGCAAAGATTTTAAAGCCTTCTTCAAATTGTCTATATCTGAAGCAACATTTCATTACTGTCGTATAAGTGAAGGCATTCGGGATATGACCTGATTCTACCAATTCATTAAGGAACTCTCTTGCAACTTTTCCTCGTCCTGACTTGCACAACCCATGAATAAGAATGTTGTAAGTTACTAACTGGGGAATAAATCCATGACGCTTTAAACTCCTAAATAACATTAGGGCATTCTCAGTATATCCATTCATACACAGACCATTAATTAAAATATTGAATGTTGCTGAATGAACAGAAATATCTTTCAAAAAAATATCTTGAAAAACCCTGTACCCTTCGTCTGGCTTTCCCAATTTAAAGAAACAATTCATTAATGTGTTGTAACTCCAAATATCAGGAAGAATACTCATCTCAAGCATTTCATCAAACAGATCGAGACATTTAGATAACAGGGAATATCTGGTAGCTCCGGCAATCAAAGAGTTATACGTGATAATATCAGGATTAATTCCAGCGTCCTTCATCCTATGAATGATGGAATAACCAGCATCTATGCCAACGAAGCGGCAATATGCAGCAATCAATGTGTTGTAAGTGACAACATCTGGTTGTAATCCAATTCTTACTCCATCAACTATAACAACCTCAGCTTTCTCCAATTGTTTGGCTTTACAAAGAGATGCCACGCAAACATTCATTAACCTTGTTGATAATTTATCCTTGATTCTCTGCATCTACTCCAACAGTCTAGACCTGAAATTTGAAGTATTTTCCAACAAAAGTAAGTATTTTTCAAATAAAAGTATGCCTTTTTCAAACAGAAGTATCAGAAAAATACTTTCAGATATCAAATGCTTTTACAGAATACAAAGTATAGCATGTTCTATATACCTCCGTTCCAATTTAAGTGTCTTACTTTCCTTTCTTGTCTATATCACAAAAGAGTCTCTCTTTCTATATTTAGTAAAGTTTTCCAATTCCAACATTCTATCTGGCAAATTTAAGACTACACACCGTCTTTAATTTACGACAACAAGATTCAAAAGTCTCCCTTAATTTCTTAAACTTAGTGTCCAGTCAAACTAAGACACATATTAGGACGGAGGAAGTAAAGCATTCTTTCTGTTCAAATCCATGGGATTGAAATGAGGGCAATATGAAATCGACATTTGAAAGGGAATCCCGTTATTCTGAATTAATTCTTAAAATGATCAGTGCATATGAAAATATTAAAAAGCCATAACTGAAAAGAGTAAACACCTTAAAAACAACGAATGAACTCTGTTTGAAAAAATGGGTCAATTTCAAAAAGCTCTCAATGCAATAACCTCCGACAGTTGCTGCCCCGGTAGCAAGACCGCCGGGAAATTTCAAAAGACTTTCGACTGAGTTTTACGAAGAAAGACCATAAAGTATATCGAATGTCAACTATACATCCTTAATGTATTGTAATTAACAACAGTCATCGTAACAGTATCAAGAAGTGAACAGGTTTGATCCAAAGTTGGTATGTCCGTCTAAAAATAACGGTGAACCAGGCGTGCACCTTTTCTTGAAAAGTTAAGAGTTGTTTGGGAATTTTTTTTATATTTAAGTACAGTACTTAATGTCATATACTCATTTTTAATTGATTTAAAAATAAATTAATAAAGGAGTACAAAATTGATTGACCCACCCCGAAAATAAGAATGTTACAACAACATTAACAAATTTCATAAATGAGGTCTTGAAAAAATAGAATGCAAGCAAACTTTACTATGAAGGCTAGCCTTTTAAATTCTTTGCATATAATTACTTTAAGTATGATTGGTATTAATGAATAAATATTGAATTTTAGCTTTTACTTTGTTTTCTCATTCTTTTTTTCCTCTTTCTTTTCTAGTTTTATGGTGCTTCCAACCTAGTAAGCTGACAATTTTCAACTCGAATTCATCGCAATGTCCAATTGTCGTTGTTGTTCACGAGTCTCATCTACATTATCTATGTCTAAAATCTATTTCATGCTTCGCCAATCATCAGATTCGAGCTTAAGTGTCTAAAATTAGTCACTTGATAAGTGTATAGATTGAAGTAGGAGATTCAAGTGCTCTCTTTAGGATTTGGATTAAGGCTCTTCAAATACATAGTACTTTGATTGAAAGTGATTAGTGAAATGATTTAAATTTAAGTTTTACAATCTTTTTGTTTTGTTGTTAAAAAGGCGAAGAAATATTGTTTTTCATTTTTTTTTACAATACTATTTATTTGATATGATGAGACGCTCTTAGATCATGGAAGAGTGAAGATTGATTTGTGTTGAATAAATTTCAAGTGTTTATATTCCCATTGAGTATAACTTTTGTTTGACAGGTGAAACATTAAAATTTTTACTTAATGAGAAGCTTTTTATATTATAAATTATATGTGGTTGATTTACAAGAATTTGATCTAAATAATTAATTTAACTTTAGATCCTTGATTATACAAGACCAAAGAGAAAAAATGACTTTTATTTGAATGAAAAATCACGAGGCGCATTTTAAAGTTGTCACCATTAAAAATGCGATGGGAGTTTAGTTTGAGACTGCAAATGAATCACTTTGCGAAAGAATATGGACTATTATAGTAGTGTATGTCAAAGACATAGAATCATTTTGAGCAAAAAACAGAAGTTCAAAAAACTATTTTGAACTCTTTTTGTAAGTTAAAATTGTTTGGTATCATTGATTTGTTATTGCATCACTAATATATAAGAAATTGCCTTAAAAAATCACTGTATCATTGATACAAAGAAAATTTCAAAAATTCTCACTATATTTAATAATTATTCAGATTATCGGTATATACTTCCTCCATTTAATAATAGTTTTCCACTATTGACTTGACACAAAGGTTAACAAGTAATAAATAATAAGAGTATTTTTACTATATTACCCTCTGTATATAATAAATTTGATGTCTTGGAACATGAATTTAGTGATAAATAATATTTAATAGTAAGGTTAAAATAGATAGAAAATGATAAATTATCTATTGATTTTTTAAACTGAAATATCTATTTTTAGTATATATTGGATAAGTATAATTGGACAGAGGGAGAGGGAGTATCTATTAATTAGACATCAAACAATGTTATTTATGAAATTTTCCCAACCAAAATCTAGTTAGCAAAAAATGATTGTAATTGTAATTGTAATTGTGAAAATGCCCACGACCCGACAGAAGCTGCGGCCCATATCGTACCATTTATAAAGTTAGCTACAATTAGGGTTTTTTCACGACAATTTCCGCCATCTCAGTACCCTACAGCTCTCGCCGCTGCTGCTGCTGTAACATCTTCCCGGAGAAGAAGCGCCATGGTAAGCCCTCAGCTATTTCCATTTCATGAGTATTGATTGTTTATCATATGTATTTGCCTTTAACTTAAAAAATCTATTTTCATTGTGCAATGAGAACAGGCTTCAGAGAAGAAATTGAGCAATCCGATGCGGGAGATCAAGGTGCAGAAGCTTGTCCTCAACATCTCCGTCGGTGAAAGTGGAGATCGACTCACCAGAGCTGCAAAAGTGTTGGAGCAACTTAGCGGCCAATCCCCTGTTTTCTCCAAGGGTAAGGCTTTTTTAGTCTTCTAATCCTTTGTGTGAACTACATTAATTAATAATTATTTGTTATAGGAAACGTTACCTTTGCGCCATGAACATTTGTGTAATTTGTCAAGTGACACTTACGTATACCTTCAAGCTGTTCCTTGCAGTGGCGAATCTAGGATAGCTGTAACATGCGTGCACCACTATAAAAAGTATATACATAAAATACCTAGTTTTACAAAGGGACCACTTGTTTACATGCCCCAATTTTTGCCTATAAATTCGCCCCTGGTTAATGTATTGTTTGTCATTTAGCGGACCGTTAATTTTCGCATCGGGGACTAGTTAGTTGTTTGATAATTGAGTGTAAATGTCAAGTCATGGGATTAATCCATGGTTAATTTGATCTATATGCAGGTAGATGAAGTTTCTTTTTGCAATTAACAAAGGCACTAGGTCATTTGGTTTATGCTTTTGTAGTTATACTGGGTATGTATCTTTTAGCTACTTAGGCATGTATGTATTTGTGGTAGCGCTTGGTTGAAGCCAGTCTCTCTCAATTTGATAGTGTTTAATTTTGATAATCACGCCATTCATGAGTTATGGATAATTAACTAGTGTCCTTCTTTTGTTCATTCATTGATACGAGAAATATAGCTGATAAAATGATAAAATGAACTTTTAAGTGATTTGTTGTGTAGTTTGTTTGTGGACATTAATTGATGTTATATTTATCTCCTATTTCCCTGTCTAGTGATATTGTTTAAAAATTTACGCTCTATATTAAAAAATTATTTGATCTCTCATGTGCTTGCAGCAAGGTATACTGTTCGGTCCTTTGGAATCAGGCGTAATGAAAAGATTGCTTGCTATGTGACTGTCAGAGGGGAGAAAGCTATGCAGCTACTTGAGAGTGGATTGAAAGTTAAGGAATATGAGTTGTTGAGAAGGAACTTCAGTGAGACGGGCTGCTTTGGGTTTGGTATTCAGGAGCACATTGATCTTGGAATTAAGTAAGCAGATCATCATTTGGTTCTCTTTCTGGTTTATAGCTTTCACGATATACATAATTAGCTGTGTTGCATAGGAGGTAATCTGGAGCTAGTCTTCCTTTTTGCTGTTTAAAACAAGAAAAATGCATTAGCTCTTTTGTTAATACTGCATAAAACTTGGAAGTAGTTTAAGGAACTATTAGCTCTTTCATACTGTATTGTTTTCTTGGATCTATCCTATGGTTGCCATGTCTTACTATATATACTAACCTTGAAAGATGTGCATTAGCTATTTTGCATTTAAACAATTTCACATCTATGAATGTCTGTATCCGTTCCTAAGTTTTGTAATTCTATTCTTTATTTTTTTTCCAGATATGATCCTTCAACTGGTATTTATGGAATGGATTTCTATGTTGTACTGGAGCGCCCTGGATACCGTGTTGCCCGTCGTCGCAGGTGCAAGTCTCGAGTTGGGATTCAGCACAGGGTCACTAAGGAGGATGCAATGAAGTGGTTCCAGGTCAAATATGAAGGTGTTATCCTAAACAAGTCCTCAAACATCCAGTGATAAGCTGAGGGCCAACTTCTGGATCAGCTTGTCTCCTGGCAAGTTTATTTTTATGTATTTTTGTAGACAGCCATCTATATCACTATTAAACGAATGTTTTGGAGAGTTTCTAGTTGGCAAATCAGTATGTTTAACTTCTCATTTTGGAAATCAGATGGATTCAAATCTTTTTTGTGGTCATTTTCTTTTGCTGCAAAAGTAGTAGGAATTATTCAACTACACAATCAGTACAAGAGGCACTTTGGATACCTGATTGGTCTGCTATTGTGGTGTAATGAAAGGGTGCAATGCTTAAGCGTTTTAATTTAAAATCAGGCTTGGGGGACTGGATCTTTGGCATGGAGTGCAACCACCAAGTATATTATTGGTCTTCGTTCATAGTTTATTCTCTTTCTCTAATCATCTCGTCAGACTTCTCTTGCACCATGGCATGTGATAGCTTGAAATGGTTCTTCAGAACTTCCGACTTGATGAAACACTCTAGCTACCTAAGATCTCTCTTTGCATTCTTAGCAGTGACTGAGCTGTACTTGAAGGAGAGAATTTAAGGGACATGCAATTCGAACGTGGGTCGTACAAATATCTTCTCACCATTTCTGAACTGTGAAATTTCGTTAGGGATACAAGGAACATTCGTTTTGTTCGTAATGCTTGTGATCATGATGTTTATTAGGTATTTGATTTCCTTCATAGCTTGTGTTTTAGCTTGCAGAGGCACGCTTTAGTAGCTATGGTTGAAAACCTTGAAGATTCATGTAAAAGTTACTAAATGACATTCTAATAGACTTGTTACTTCTGCGGAACAGAAGTAACAAGTTTCTCTACATTTAAACACCATTCAAACTAGGAGGATTGAAGCTATAGAAAAGCCACAAGAAGGTGAACTTTTGATTGTCTTTGGCTCTTCGCATTCTACACTTGGTCCTAATGTTTGCTCAACCTTACATAGAAAAGATTAAACTGTAGTCTAAAGCTTCAAGAACTTATAAAATTTTATATCATGATTTGTTCTCATAATATATCCAAGTTTGAAGGGTTAAGTATAAAATGGGACATTCTGAAAGAATTTTGATTAGTCGAGCTAGCTCTCTTATCAATTTTGGATTTATATATGTAATTCTCGATATGTACTCATTTCATTGTCTATATAAGGTTCGTCTTATTTGCTCACTTTCTTTAAAATACAAGAAGGTCCCCAAGCACCTTAAACCTGATTTTAGCATTTTCATAAGTCGGAAAGAAATTTTTAAAAAAGCTGGAGTTGTTATGAAATAATATAGTAAGAATAAGAAGAATAAGGTAGAAAGAAGAGAGAAACTTCTTATTTCTCTTGAAGTATGATTTACAACGAGAGGACCCTTTATTTACCGAAAACTAACTTCAAAGAAACAATAAAGATAGACATTCACGGTAATAACAAATACATTTATAAAATGAAGTCTTATTTATTCTTATTTTTAAAAATAAACTTGAAGGACCAACTTATAATACTGCTAGACAATCGATCCATGCACAAAAGTTCAATTTTTAGAGACAAAGTTAGTACTAGCAATTAGTAATGTTTCAAAAGTGTCCATATATTATACTCCTATGTTATTTGTGTTTAGCTTATTATTTGATCTACTACTCCTAATCCTTCTAGGAAAGAGAGACTAATTTCCGAATTAGTGGTTATTTTTTGGTCCTCCTTTTCCTAGACAGTATAGGAATACCCTTCATCCTATTCTTAATAAATAGACTAGACGAACAATGGCTCACCCATTGAGACTTGCTTCTTTTGTCTTGTCCTCTCATTAAAATTCTATTGCATGCAATGGCTTCTTCTTCTTCTTCTTCTAATTCTCCACTTCCTTCTGATATAATTTTCAAGATACTCGCTCAAACATCGTTGAGAACATTAGATACTTGCAAGGCCGTTAATAAAGAATGGCGTGATTTGATTTACGAATCGAGTTTCATGCCACAATTCTGTGCAAGGAGTCAAAATATCTCAGGATATTTTGTCCAGAGTCTAGTAAGACACAAATTAGGCGACGTAAGCAAAGAATTTGCAGAATTTGTATCAATGGATGGTTGTTCAGGGAATAGTACTACGGCCCCGTTCCATCTTCCTATTGATGATGAACAAGTAAAGCCTCGACGCAACTACGACTTTGGCATGAAGGTTGTTGCCTCCTCAATGCAAGGGTTGTTATGTTGTGTTAGAACGGTGCGTCACAACGACAGATATTTCATCTGCAAGCCCAGCACTAAGCAATGGTTTAATCTTCCTAATCCCAAAACCCGTTATTCTACTGTCAAAGTTGCTCTTATTGTGCTGAGATCAAAACCTCTGCACTTCAAGATAATAAGATTGTCGTCCCCTCCAGCTCTTTATCATCACTCTGGGAGGAAACTGGGGCTCGATTGCTACTGCTGTGAGATTTTTGATTCAGAATGTTGGGAATGGAGACAAGGAAAAGATTTGTTGTTCCCTCCAGAACTGTACGTTGAACGGTTTCCTCCAGCAGTTAATGTAGGTGGTTTGATTTATTACAAACTAAGAGATGATCAGGACCATAAGGTAATGGCTCTTAACTACAATGGGGAAGAGGTTTTTCCAAGATTCTCTCTTCCAAAACCCCCTTTTGATGAGTACGAAGGTTATTATCCATTTAATCAACTTGTGGAGTATAAAGGGAAGCTAGGGTTTACCCATTTGTCACGAAAAGGGATGAAGCTTTGGGTTTCCGAGAATAGAAAACACCATTGGGAGTTGAAGAAGGAAGTAGACATTGAAGCTATAAAGGCTGTGACAAGCTTTCCAATCCCCAAAGGGTTTTATAATGCAGATATTGCTTTGATATTGGATCACCATGAAGCCATCTTCTACAATCTGCAAGACAAAAGCATTAACGTAGTGAAATTGGATAAATGTCGTGGTGTTCAAGAAATCTTCCCGTTCCGATCAGATTTAGAGACAATTGATCTGAGAATGCCAAGAGCCAACACTATTTCAACCACCAAACATCTCTATCGTCCCTCTTGGACTTCCTTTATTATTTTTTTCATTTTTCTTTTCGGTATTTTGTTGTTTTCTCATGCATGAGACAGTTCTGGTAATGATCTGCCGATTCTGCTCAAATGTATGTTGAAAATCGTAGATATTATAATGCATTATTTTTATGATGATAAATTATTTAATCAGAAAGCTTGTCCTCAATATCTCCATCAAGCTGTTTCCTTTTTAGATCATTGGTTAACATATTGCTGCTAGGAAAGTGTGTCTTAGTTTAGCATTAATTTTTAATCAGTTGAATTTTAAAAATAACAACCTGAATAGAACGGAAGGATGCAAAAATTCATATAGCCGATCCTTCGTCTTTGCATTGGGGCCTAGTTGATTGTTTGATAATTGCAGCGTAAATGTCATCAGAATTGTTTTGATAGTTGGTAGGGTGAATTTAACATAATAAAAACAGAACTAAATCAACTACCTCCATGGATCGAGTAAAAAAGGTTAACGAAAAAGATGCAAAACTCGGTTCAGACCGATAAAACTTACTCTAAGCAATGTATGTTTCCAATTGTGTAAGAATAAAATAGAATAAACAAACTTTAAAAGGCCAAATATTGCTCGATAAAGTACAAAAATATAAACTCAACCCAGAAAGTTGGAGCGATACATACACACGACTAGACCCAATCAGGCCCCAAGTTGAAAACTTACGAGAAAGTGGCTCAGCAACTGGGCTTGATAACACCAGACACCCTCTGGAAGAAAAGTGGACACATATTCGGGCTGAACATGATCGTATCCCTCATCCATTCAGGGGCCACTCTTTCAAAAGTCCCTAGTGACAACATGCGGTACACCAATTCTGATTCTGTGGATGCATTCTTTGTCAATGTCAAACTAAAAGATAATCCTGCACCAACCAAAAGGATGACCTTCAGATTGTAAGTTCCAAAAGTGACAGCTGTTATCAATAAAGGAAATTATATCCGAAATTTGGAGTGACTAGCATGCTTCACAAACTAGAATACTAATCAAAGATAGTTAACTTGAAAATGTAGTTACAAACTAACAATTGAGTGCACTATGGTAGCAAATCTATAATAAGACTAAGTGACATTCATTTAGCTCGAACTACACCATTATAAATATAGAAAAAATTCCCCACCAAAACAACCCCTGCTTGACAAGTGGGGGTTGCTCGGAGGTAAGGACCCTCCACCTCCAATCCTAAGGTTGCAGGTTTGAGCCACCACGGGAGCAAAAAGGTGGAAGTTCCCAGGGAGGGGTTTTAAAAAAAGAAAAAGAAAAAAGAAACCCCTGCTTGGTTATTTTACAGCAGCAGTTGGTAAAATCACAGAAATTAAACTTAGGTGGCATTTAATTCAAAAATTTGGAAAAGAGTTTTTGGAGAAAAGAAAAGATTAAAAAGATTCAATCAAACACCAAGAGAAAAAGCCTTTCAGTTTTGCAGAAAGAATCAAACCAAAGATGTAACAATCAGATGATTTCTTATAAATCATCTAGGTTTCTGCTTATCAGGTAGCACCATTTCATATTTCAGCAACTAACTTCTATTAATTGAGGCTGTTTTTCAGGATATCTCTCGAATCCCCTTGACAAGACAAATTAAGATTAATATCAACAGCGTATTGTAATGAATTAATCCCAAATTTTTAATTTATATAAACTTCCAAATTTCTGTTTTCAATATAATTAGGTCAAGTTTATAATTTAAAAAGAAACTAAAAGTTTAGCCAAGTAAAACTCAAGATGCCTCTGTAAATTTAAAAGATTTCAACAATTATTATCACATATCTACAGCTTAGGCAGTAGAAAATGGAAGTGGAAAGAAAGAAGGGGTCCAAAAGAAAAATGAAGTGATCCAGGACTAGAAGTTCCTCCAAAAATTTACCGCTTGACTCATGAAGAGCTGATATGCATAATTCTTCATTTTCCGTCACAGTTGAAAATTTCATACCGACTAGCCACTGAACAAGGTCTTGGAAGATGCATGAGGCTAGAGAGATGTCAGCTGCACCATCACCTAAAATATCCATCCAAATAATAGATACATAAGAGAACAGACATCGCATACTAAAATTAACAACTAAAGTTGGGACAAACCTGAAATGTCAACATTTCTTCTACAGCAAGCAGGCTGCAAAATATTGCCTGGTGGTCAGAAAAGTAATAATCCCGGCTCAACTTTACCGCACAAACTAGCATGTGATAGAAATTGGAGAGTAGCACTGACCTCAGTGTACCTATATGAACTCGTACTGGGTTGTTCAGGTCTATTTGGAAGTTCTTCCATGGGAGACTGTGTAAGTGCATCTTGTACAATGAGCAAAGACTGCCTATGATGTTTCTTGGGCGTTATCGTCGAGCCATCCAATGTATCTGGAAGAGAATCTCCAACAGTAATAATTTGTCTGCTTTTTACCTTATCATTGCTAGCATTGAAACAGGTTCCCTCCTCAGCTAGTTGTTGAAGCCTCTGAATTTCATCACGAAGTTCTTTATCTGCAGCATTGGCAATATCTAATTAACTAGTTGGATTTCAAAATTGGACAACTTATTCAATAGAGAATGCAAATATTGATCTCCAAAAGTCAAAAGTTAAGTAGTAAACAGAATAACCATCATAAGAAGCACCAAAACCTCCACAGGAACACCATGAATATATGCCTTTATAGAACAATTAGCAAGACTTTGACTTATGCATGACAACTTTGCTACAGTGACACAATAGTCTCTTTTTATGTTCATGGGTGATTCTCACCTCAAAAGGTAGCTTTAGGGATAGAGTTAAGTTCAAGGTCCAGTTCTTAGTTTAGTATCGAAACCAAACTCATCCTATTGCTTGGTCATCCAATTTTGGCCAACATATAGTGTTATCTACGCTCCATTCTCCAATTGTCCAATTATGGACGTACAGGAAGGTGTTAAGAGTGTCCCACATTGATTGAGGGACTAAGTTGTAGTCTCTTATCTCAAGAACTCTACCTTCTCCGTTCGAGTTCAAGGTCCTTTTATCTTAATACACTTTTTGATAACCAAAAGGGAGCTAAATGCAACAGACTGGATTCACACTCTTTATAGGAGGGATGCAACACAGGATCGAACCCACGACCACGTGGTTAAAAGCCACACGCTCTACCACTGAGCTAAGACGGCAACTGTCCTTTTATCTTAATAGACTTAATAACCTTTTTGGTAGAAGATTAGGTTAATGGTTTACAATCAACTTGGAAAACCACAAAATCCCACCTAATATGCTAAACACCCAACATTTGGTAATATAGTTGATAGCAACTCCTAGAGAGTTATATTTTTCTTCTAGTTTTTACCTGTTTAATTATTGTTAAACATGCCAAAGCCAGTCTGGAAACTTCGAATCTTAATAGTATCTGATTCACAATTGGAAACTCTTCTGCTTCTGTTTAAGTAAATAATATAGCTTCAATGGCATACACAAGACTTCAACGCGTGAATAACAACCATCCAATTATGTGGATTTGAAAGAAACAAGGTAAGACTAATGGACTATAATAGAAAGATCAATACACTAAATGATATTTAGCTAGTCTCTGCTTCTTGATTTACAAAGATTTTCATTGTCTTAGTTTATGTTTCACTGACCCTGGTTCCAATTAAAGGATCAGACGAGTTAAAACAAATGTTACGCTAAGTATGAGAAACATGCAGTAGTCAAATTCTCTGGTTAGCAACCTATCCATAGTATATTAATGAACCATTAAAGGCTCAAAAAAGAAAAATGATAATATTATTAAAGGCTCAAAAAAGAAAAATGATAATATTTGTCAGTCTCATTGTAGACATCAGAAGGAAATCGCTATCTTCAGAAGTTCTGACTAGTAAAAAGCTATTTTTCAAAAAAAAAAAAAAGAAGAATCTATTTTTCAATTCAATGTAGACCAATATCCTCTGGAAAGAAGATGTGTCAAATTGAATACACAGATGAAGCATTTAATTTTGTAGAAAGTAGACAGACAAAGGCATCAAAGTTAAAAGAATGTTTGAAGCAATAAACCCCATCTGGCGCCACCAATTGCTAAAACTGTCAAACAAGCATTGAATCTGAACTTCTCAATTTCCAAATGGACATACTTTCTAGATGGACATAAAAGAATCACATCAAGTCCTAAATAGATTGAAATTTGAACACGTTTGAACTATAGAGACCTCTCTTAGAATTATGCTTCAATAAGAATAACAAGAAATTGAACAACCTTTGAAGTCACCAGTATTTTCTTCAACCTGCATTGACGTAAACTTAACCACAAATCTAATATTTTTAAAGCAACACTAACTTGCCTAGCTGTCTTGCATAAAAGATAGATAGGGCTATGGACATTATAAGAATTCTACCATGAATTGAACTTCCACAACTAATTAATCAGTTCCCAATTTATCCTTACTCTTCAGGTTCTCTTCCATCAAAAGCTTTTGGTATTGAACCTTCTCTTCATCTTTGGCAGACCTGCAGCCGGGTTAAGTATTGATATTATTTTCATTATTCTTATTGAAAAGAGTAAGCCTTTCTTGTGAGTGCAGACCTCATTGATGCCATTTCACTCCTCAACTCATTTACATGTTCGCGCAGTCTGTCAGTTTCACTTCTCAAGTATTCAATCATTTCATCGGCAGCTGGAAGTAACAAAGCTGCATGTCAAGCCTTCAACCAAGTTTGTATCTAACGTAATTAAAAACGGCTACTACAAGTCCTCCAAGTATAGATTTCATCAGGAAATGTTATTGCATACTCTCAAGAGAAACTCAACGTATAGGATGTGTAAGAAGATGACAGAAATTACTACCGCTAATTATAGCAAATTTTCTCTATGGTTTTCGCTTTGGCATGGTATCCATGCTGAATCAAGAGAAGGACTTTAACATAATCTTTAAACTGGCAAAACGTAATAGCTACAAAAGAAAAAGAAGAACTTCATATTATTTGATAAAAATGAAGGTAAGCTTTCAAATATAACCCTACCAGTCACATAATTCACAAATTTCTCCTCTTGTTCCCGATTCAGATTCTCCATGCCCGAGTCTTTTTCTTTCTACCAAAAAATATAAATGAAAAAATCTTACTCTTGCGAACCACTGATAACCCTAAATACCTCGAGCTCAACTCAAAAATTAAATTTTAAAAAAATGAACGGTAAAAATCCCTAAATACCTTGAGCTTAGAGTACTTGCTGTAGAGCTTGGAATAAAGCGCCTCCATCTGATAAAAAAAAAAAGTAATGGAAAATGCTCTTGAAAGCCCTAAAATTTAGATTTGAAGATTTATTAGTGAAAATAAAAACATGTAAGGCTGAATTAAGCAAGAAAACCTTGGGTAAAGGAGCTGACATCGAAAAACTTGGGGAACGGAACTGCGGTATTGTTCAATTCAGCTTCTCAAAATGAAGAATTCGAATGACAAGCTTTGGCGGGAGATTTGGGAAATTTCGATTTTTTGGGGATGAGTTCTTCTTTTCTAGCAAAATATTTGGGCCTCGGGTCGGGTTGATTGGGCTCATTTAGGGCCTAATAACGCAATTTGATTTTATGTTTTATTTTTCTTTTCCTTGTCAATTTCTCCTTGCCAAAACTCTACTTCACCATAAAGGGGATTTTTTATTTTTTTATTTTTTATTTTTCTATAAATTTGGATGGGTTAATGATATGTTAATTATTAACTCTATCTATTTTGATTCGCTCAAATTTATTTCATCTAAAAATAAGAGACCTATGGAAATTTTGTCCCTCTTTTAAGTAATTATTTAAATTTTGTCCCTATTTTAAAAGATTGTGCAAATATAGCATTGGATAATTGCGCATCGGGACAATGTTATACTCATATTTGTTCACTATATTATTCAACCTTATAGACATCAAAACATTAGATTTTCGTCTAACATTTATAATAATATACAAATTTTTAGACCATAATCGGACATTATCTCATAAGTCAACTCAACTCTTTTAATTTCAGCCTAATCCACCCATGGCCATTTGACATCCCTAACCTCAAATTCGTGAGTTCAAAATAAATACTCTCTACGTTTTAATTTGTTTATCTTACTTTCCTTTTTAGTATGTTTGAAAAAAGAATGTCACTTTCATTTTTTGAGAATTTTTTAATACTAACTTTACATGACATATTTAAGACCACAAGATTGAAGAATATTTGGGTACATGTTATATTTCTTTAATTTAAGACCAAAATTTAAAAATCTTCTTTACTTTCTTAAAATTTGTGTCAAGTCAAAACCAGACAAACAAATTAAAAGAAGAGAGCATAAACTCATTATATAAGAGAAATTTTTATAAAGTTGAAGCCAATTAAACAATAAAGTAGATCAATTGAATTGGCACTTTCCCAACCTGCGAGATCATGAGTGGTTTGACTTTACAAGTAACCAAAGCCATGTTAGATTTATTGAAGATGTTGCTCTATATAGCCTATATATAGTATAAGCATTCGAATTCTGTGTGTGTGGCATTGGCACTATATATTGTCCATGTCTACTTGTGGAAAAGGGAAATGACAGATACCTTGATAGAGCAAATGCATGACTTTGGTACCTCTACTTTTTCCAAAGCTTCAATTATTTTTGCCCAGAGGAAAAAAGTTCACTATAAGTAGGTCACATATTCACATGCATAGCTGAAATGTGATATATGCAGATCATATAGTGCATTATATTCAATGATTTAACTTCAGCCCTTATACTACATATAAATCTTGAAAGATTTATATATTTTAAAAAATAAGATATATTATACTCCCTTCATTTCAATATATTTAAGAAGTATTTGAAAATATCGTGATTAAAGAAAGTATTCTTTGGTTTTCAAAGTATTATTTTCTAATTTCCCAAAGTAAACCTTATTCTATAACAAAATCAATGTTCAGAAAATGTATAGATCATATAGTTATTTTGATGCTTAATTGGTTACATGAAACCAATCTCGTTCGTTTTGTAAACAATTAAGGCACCTAAAGTTGTATATAAGCGCACCGTACAATTTAGCATAAACATTTAAGTTAAAATCAACCAAAAAGAATGACAAAAAACAAAAGAAACTGCCCCAACTAACGTATCAACTATAGTTGACAAGCCAACCCACAAGAATGGTGGCGGAGTGATGAGTTACTTGTTCATCTTAACTAGAATCTCAAATTTAAACTCATGCAGAATCACCTTTGTTAGGAGCGCTCTATCCGACTGTCTGTATGTGAATTTTTTCACATGAATTTAATTAATTAAATTTCAATATAAATATCAGACACCAAATAAAACAAAAAATATATAATTAACAAACCAAACCCGGAAAATAAGATTACATATAGACAAATTGGTGATTCTGTCACACTATTTCAAAAATCAAACGAGATGTCCAATCTCAATCATGTTACTCTTATTTTTCTTGTAAGTTGTAAATAAAATCAAAGGCCCCAAGACCCACCTAGCTTTGTCAAAAAGCGTAGGTATGGGAATACGAAGTAAAATGAGACAGAACTTTATAATATTATATTACTCCCTTTATTTTAAAAAAAAAATTTATTTTAAATTGACACGAAGTTTAAAAAAAATAAAAATAAATTGAATCTTGTGATCTTAAATTAAAATTATGTCAAATGTACCAAAATATCCTTTAATCTTATAGTCTTAAATATGTCAGATAGAAAGTTAAAATTAAAATATTATCAAAAAAGAAAAGATTATTTTTTTTAAAACGGAGGGAGTATAAACCAACTTTTTATCTCTTTCCTATTGGACTTTGTCGTCATGATCTATGACACTTTCATACCAACTTGCCCCACCACACCCTTTTCCCATTACCAAACCAACCCTAAATATACATTAAATTTCTGCCCCTTTATTAAAACAAAGATTAAAATAGTGATTTCTTGCCTTGTAGGTCAAAAAACCTATTTTTATCGACATGGGCTGTGCAGTTTGTGTCATTGTTTAACTGTTAAACCAATTACCAATGCATGCGTAAAAAGATTCCTCCCGACTGTTTAGTACAAGTGTACAACTAGTACTACTACGTCTTTGCTGAAAATGAGTGTACAGCGGACCATCAATAGCAACAATAAGAAGAATAAAGTTGTAACACTATTCTCATTATCACTTTCTTTCCTTGAATGTCATTATAAATTTATATTACTAAAAATAACCTTACCAGTTGCTTAATTTGTTCAAATTTTGAGTAGTGGATCTAGAGTCTTGATACAGTAAGTGTAGACAATGCGTCAACCAGAGAGGAAATCAACATTTAAAATTAGTTAATAATGAATTTAGTTGAACTCATATTAAGAAAAATAGGATCGTTAAATCGTGACACTACCTACTTCTTTGTAACAAAATCTAGATACATTTGATGCCTATGGAGCACCTTTATCATGTATCCCCCCTTGTCATTTTTTAGCTCCTTCATCATTTTATCATAGGCGCCTTTACAGTTTTGAAATTTTTCTTTTTGCAAAATTAAAACTATAAAAAGTTGAAGTAAACAACAACAAAAAACTATGGTTTTTGGTATGGTGGAAGTTGAATGCATGATGGAGTACCTAAATTCGAATTGCTAAATCTCATGCTACATAAACCATTATGTCCTCCATAATGTTTGTGACTCCCAAACTCTTTTTATAGGTTCAAATTACAAAGTAAACAAATTCTCATCGACATTACCAATTTTGATGATTAAAGACAATTTTTCAAATTCTCGAAATTGATGAATTTTAGCTTTTCCTGCGACATGTTTTCTTCTATTACTGCTACAATTACTAGGAGTGTTGGATAAAAGTACAAAAAGCAAGTGCCAAATCTCGTCCATGGATATTCGAAGCAACAGTGGTGAATTCAGTGTTTGAACAGTCTACAAAAACTAAAGTACAACTTTAATAAATCACTTTGCTATACGCACAAAAGATGAAATTTTGAACTAATTTTATGCTTCAACCTTTTACACATATAATTAATAAGAAAGTATGTATAGATTAAAGAAAAACCAATTAAAGAAAGCAATAATGTCAAATAGTATGGGAAATAATAAAAAGAATTCGCAATCAAGTCAAGTAAATGAATCATAACGGAACACCTATCAAGTTTGGTATCCAAAGTGTACTTTTTAGATCAACATAACGATCCTTTGATCTCTTGATAATTAGGTTATTCATGGAAATTCACCGTAAAATTGGAAAATTACGGAATTAAGTTAACAAAAAGATATACTCAGCAACAAAATATGATAGGATTAATAAAAGTTAATTACTCCTAATATATGATGGGTAAGTAGTAAGTATTTATTTTTCTCTAATTAATCAGATACAATATTAATTTACTCAGGTATGCTCACAAGTACAGGTCGCCAAGCCCTCCTCAGTAACCGTTGCCGGAAAGTCGCCGATAACGGCCGAAGCGAACGTAAACCTATTCTCCGACCAGCTGCCCCTTCACCGCCGGCACCACCGGCTCCCTGTCTCGTATTCTCCGAAAGGCTCCGTTCAAACGACGGCGGCGACGAAACAAACAAGTCCTTCAGCTTGTGACTGACCACCAGTTCCTTCCCCTTCTCCGGCAAATCGCGATCCGGCGAGCAGATTTCCCGGCGTGGCAATCTACGGCCACTTCCGCCGCCGACACTACGGCTGAGGAGCATACGGAGAGTTTTCCGGCGGCGGAGGTGAATAACTGGGCTCGTTGTTGGGCTTCGGGTTGGGCTTCCTGCTACTGCACATTGTGCGAGAAGCTTGAATTTCTGCAAAGTAGCCATTTTTTACTTGCGATTTCAGGTAAAAATTGCTATAAATTAAATAGTATTTGTAATTATTTTTTTTTGGAGTGAATTTATGGTTAGCAAAATGGGAATGAAGAGGGAATATGGACCGTCTGGTTTTATCCTCACTTTCAAGCCTGCTGAGGTATCATACTGAAACTGAAACGTGGCCTTTTATCCTGAGTTTGGAACCAGTCTATATTCATGGGTCCCATTTATTCTTTTCTACTACCATACTGTATAAACTTTTTAGTTTGAATTTAACCGGTATATACACTGCACAATAAATAAATACGGTAAGTTATATTATCAGTATATTTTAACAAAGTTATACTATTGTTAATTTATCGAATTAGAGTTGGTAAAGACGCTTACTCTTTCTATCCCATTTTATATATTTAAAAATTACATTAAAAAAAAAATTTATAATAATTAACAAATTTAAATATTGAAAAATCATAGCATCCAACGGTATGGTCTAGTGATTAATGAAGTGAGTTGAAAATACGAGATCTCAAGTTCTGATCACAACAAAGATATTAACACTAGATGATTTTTTTCCATCTGTCCTAACTAGGAGTGGAAGTTCGATTCTTTGGTTTTCTAAAAGTTTGGTTTTTCGAGTCTCGATTTTGAAAAAATGAGCACCGAACTAATTCAATTCTGTTTGATTTTTTGAACTTCGATTCAATTTTATTCGGTGTTTTTAAATCAATTTTTCGATATAAATGAGAAACAAAAATATCAAAATATATCCGTAATTTCTTATATGGCATGGGCCATGCCACGATAGCAACGCTTACTAATGAGTTACTATTGTATGGACGGCACTTACTATTGTATAGTATATTTTGGCCATATAATATTGACTATGCAGTATGCACTTACTTCCTCCGTCCCAATTTATGTGATGTAGTTTGATTTGACACGGAGTTTAAGAAAGAAAAAAAGACTTTTGAAACTTGTGGTCTAAAATGAGTCATAGATATTTGTGTGGTTGTAAATCATTTCATTAAGGGTAAAGTGAGTATTTTAAAGTTAAATTGTTACTCAATATAGAAATATGTCATTCTTTTTGAGACTGACTAAAAAAGAAAGTGTGTCATATAAATTGAGACAGAGGGAGTACTATTATATGTCACTTGCTATGCCAACGTACAAAAGCCAAAGAACATGGTTGCATTCAAAAACATACTAGTAGGCAGTAGCTATACTTACCATGAAAGTCAATGGAAAAAAAAAACGTATTTTTTTAAAAAATTATTTAATAAAATTTTGGTTCTTCGATGCACCGAAGAACCATTACCTTCAAACCAAATACCAAATCGAAGAACTAAAATACCAAAAGAAAAACTCGATACCGAACCGAAGAACCGAACTAATTCGGTTCAGTTCAATTTTTTGGTTCTCGAAATTTTATGCCCACCCCTAATCCTAACCTTCCGTTAAATTGATTGAGGTACACAGATAGAGTTATCGTAAATTCATCAAGGTATGTTAAACTTGATTCGGATATCATGATTATCTAAAAAATAATTCAAAAGTCATGTAAAGAAATTTCAATAAAAAAAAATTAATTAACTCTCAAAATTTCAACTACGTCACATATATTGGGATAGAAGTTAATTTGTTAATAATATATGACCACCCTATAGATCCCATGTTGGATATGCGTATACATTGATTGGACCCCTTCATTTTTCCTTATCCAAGGATAGACGAAAGGACCACCCCCTCCATTCTTTAATTCCAAGATACCTTAATTAGTTATTAACATGTCACTCTATTCCCCATATCTACAGTCTGCACTATTAATCTATTATACGTTAATTAATTAATCTGCACTACTCCGTACATATACGCTCAGCCGCTTTATTGAAGGGCTTAAATTTTAATTATTCAGTCTTTTCATTAAAAAGTTACATATAAAAAAATAAATGCTATATACAGAAATTGTATTCATTTGATAAGAAATGTTTTTGGTGTGATTGTAAAAGTGAATTTCAAATTTCAAATTTAGTTTTTATTTATTTTATTAGTTGGATTTATGATTTGGCCACGTTAGTGTGCCTTTGTGATCAAGAGTTTAGAGCAAGCAAGAAGGATAAAATTTGAAGTTTGAATTTTTAAAATTAGTACTAATGTGCATGCGTATGTGGAGTGTGTGATCAACGGAAGAAAACAAGATGATGACCATTTCATCTCATGATTTGGCATTAAGGTTATTGTCACCCCCATCCTAACTTGCATTATCATGTCGTTTTGCCACAAATTTGTTACTATATATTATTTCTCATGTTTGTTGTGGTCAAACATAAGTGCTTGTTTTGATTTTGAAATGCATCCACGTGTAGCATTCTTACCTATTAATATCGCTTATTGTTTAAGGCAATTTTTGAAAAAATGATTAGCCGACTTTACCATACATTGAATATTGAATTTTCTCAATTTGATTTTGTTATTTGTGTAGTTTATGGACAAGTATCTCAAATAACCCTATTGATGTTAACACTTCTTTCAAAAGACAACCATCAAAATAACAAGGTTAAATGTAGTTGATTGATTTATTTCTTTTTTCCTACTAGAGTAATAGTCATATTATGCATTGATTGCATGTGAGAAGCTAAAGAAAGTAGGTAGAAATTGGAAAGCAAGTCAAGGCAAACGGCAGTAGACATTCTCTTTGTGAGGTTGAAATCGCTTCTATTTTCTTTTGTTAGTTTCCTTTGAAGAAAGGAAAATTGACGTGGAAAAAGTTGAAACATTCAATTCTATGATCAGCATCAGGTATTGGGCACACCTACTTTGCAGGATCAGTAGGAAATTCCCACAATTTTATGCTGATGAATGACATTCTAGTTCTAGAATGGACATTTGAAAGTCCATCAACTCTTGTCAAAATACTGCTCTGAAACGATAGAAAATAACCAAGCAAACTACTGTGGCCGGCCAGGAAGTAGTAGAAACAATCTCTTTCAGCAATGCAAATTAAGATTGCATACACTAGACCGATGAGGTCAGTCTCTTCCCCCAATTTCTCGTATAGCAAAAGTGTTTGGGACCAGAGGTATATTCAGAATTTAAAGTTTATGAGTTCCTATAATGACTTCATGTCAATATACAATAATTATTAGGTTTGCAGTCAAATATTTATAGATACGTAGTGAATCCCTTTGATGAAGATATATTTAATGGATTCTTAAGCAAAAGTTACCGAATTCACGTGAACCACGGTAATATATGCTAGCTCGGCTCTCGTGGTGCATTAGGCTGGCCAAACTAGGGCGTTCCCACAAATTAGAGTTCTATTCCTTTTTTCTCTGCACCATTTAATATTAGAACATGTTCCTCTATAAGATTCGGCAAAACTAAGCACTCCAAGCTATACGAATACGCTCATAATGTGTTCTGCTGCAGTGCATTTTTGCTGCATTATCTTTGTTAGACCTTATAAATATCCTAACCAATACACTAAATAGGGTGTGGCGGGGGACAAGGGGATTTATAGCTCTACTTTTCCTACATATGGTTTTCATGTCCTCAGCATAAATGAACTTTAAGGTGTTTACAGATGGACCAAAAGGTCAATTAAGAAACAAAACCTGATGTACCTAGAACAGAGATGCAAATGTATACTAGAACTAGAATGTTGGCAGCCCTATTCACTATTTACATTGCCTTACGAGAAAAGCAGTACATAATCTCCCACAGACAATATTGACTATAACAAGATAACTATATATAAGAAATGAGATGGGATACTAGCCCAAGCATGACACTGATGACAAGTGCCAAATTACTAGCCCATGCTTCTTCATCAAACATATTGAATTCAACCAACCTGAAAAAGATATTTCATTCCCGCTAGAATGGGGTGTGGAGCTGTTAACTCATTTGTCTGTGGCAACTGAATCTGGAGACGAAAAGGAGCCCTTTAGGAGCCCAACATCATCCACCACAATATCCAGTACCTCAGCCTTGTGTGCTTTCGACTCTCCATTCTGGATGCCTCTCAATGTTTCCAGCACTTCTTGCATTGAGGGTCTCAGATCTCTCTCCTGTTGCAGACATCGGAAAGCTAACTCAGCAACTAACGTAGTCATCCTCCTCGCGGAGCTGTTTGTCGAGAATCCAAGATTTGGATCAACTAATTCATGTATTGAACGGCTTTGGATCTTGTTGATAGCCATATTAGCCAAATTAATATCATGGCGGTGCCTGTCGGTATCCACAGCTTCTAATGATGAGATAAGCTCTACCAGGACTACCCCAAAACTATAGACATCACTCTTTTCAGTGAGCTGGTAACACTGGTAGTATTCAGGATCAACGTAGCCTGGTGTACCCTGTGGAGCAGTAGAGACATGTGTGACATTATTTGGGAACAGTCTTGAAAGCCCAAAATCAGCAACTTTAACATGGAAATCATTGTCTAACAGAATGTTGTTGGTTTTGACATCACGGTGTATTATAACTGAGGAGTGGAGATAAGCCAGAGCATCAGCAGTCTCAATAGCTATGTTCATTCGGACGGGCCAAGAGAGTAAGCCAGATTTGGCCCGTTTTCCATGCAGATGATCTGCCACTGTCCCGTTTGGTATATACTCATAAACAAGCAGTAAATCTCGGCTTCGTTTAGATGTACACCCATACAACGTCACTAGGTTCTTGTGGCGGAGCTTTGTTAAAATCTCTACTTCATTCATGAACTGCTCTACACGCTTGAAATTATGCTCATACAAGCGCTTGACTGCAATCTTACGACCATCATGGAGCTTGCCTGTTAACAAATTACTTAGAATTGTTAGGAAGTTCTCTCACCAAATAATATTAATTCAAGAAAGAGTATACACATACCAAAGTACACGACACCAAAACCACCATCCCCTAGTTCTTTGGATTGATCAAAATTATTCGTGGCTTCTTCAAGCTCAGCAAAACTGAAGACATGAGCCCCAAAGTAGGAGCTTCCCTTCCCATAATCAGCTTCAGATTTGGAAGAGGGATAAGAGGGAATGCTTCTGGTGAAACTGGTTGAAGAAGGAAAAGAAGAAGAGGAAGTCAGGCCATTGCTTGAACTTAAAATTGGAAGATCTTTCCTTTCTGTTTGGGCAAGTGAAGCCTGTGAAGCAATCCGCTTTTTCTTTTGCCTGTAGAAGAAGATTAGCCACCCAACGCCAATGCCTGCAAGTACAGCACCTCCTATGCTAAGGCCTGCACTCGAAAGAAGAACGTTTAAAATCTTCTCAAGGCGTTGACCGTGTCAATTGAGTTGTACTAGTATAAAATTAGAACAAAGACAATACCTACTGCCAGTGGAGTCTGACTTTTCTTTTCATTACCTGCAAAATAGTCATAATGTTGTCAATTAAGTGATAACCACAATGAATTGAGGTAAACATAAATTAAATCCGGCTGGAATTAGGAGAAATAAATGAAACTGTGGCAAGATGAAATGGAGGTGTGCAGGAATAATAGATCTTAAAAGCACCAACTGTAAGAAAGAGGAATACCTAAAAAAACATGCCATGAAAATCTAAAAACTAATCATGAGAATTTTAGTAAATCTCATTGCCTCACAATTGGTTCCAAGTTCACTTTAGTGTTAGCAAGTGGCATAGTGTCTTTTCAGTATCCCTTGAATCAAAAGCCTATATTATTAGTAGCAGAAGATAGCAACTATCATACAGTCATACCAATAATTGGAAACAACCTCTCTATCTTCACAAAGTAGGGCTAAGGCTTCGTACACACATCAACCTGGCAATGCAATCATGTAGCGAATTCTATTACTGAGTTTCTCTTAACCTAAATCCATTCAGTCCAAAAGTTCAAACTATAGATTTCTATATTTAAGGGAAGCCTTAGAGTAACCGCTAAAGTTGCTACCATGTGACCAGGAGCTCACGAGTTCAAGCCATGGAAACAGCCTCCGGCAGAAACGCAAGGTATTACATACAATAGACCCTTGTGGTTCGTCTGCACCAGGCTGTCCTTTAGATTTCTATGTTTAATATTCCTAATTAGTAGTAAAATCAAAGGATAAAATTCTCAGTACCTTGGGAGGAACTTTCATGAGAATGTCCTAAAGGCAATGTACAAGGCATTTCTTCACAAATACAAATTGGCTGAGCCAATCCCACATTAAATCCGCAAGTCCCACCCATACTCGTGCAATCAGAACAGAGTCCAACATCAGGTGCATCATATTTCACACTAAACCCCTGCATCAATGCCTCCCCGAGAGTAATCTGATTGCTATATAGCCTTTTACCCACTGTTCTAAACACCGGAACAGTAACGATACTTGTACAAGTTATGGCATTCAACGATGGGTCACTTGGAATTGGACCCGGAAAGTAAAATGCACCGGTGAAATTTAAGCCATCGATGTTACATCTGAACATATTACGAGGCGGGAAAACCAATGCAGATACATTGCAGCCATAGCTTAAAAAAAGTTGTTCGTCTTCGTTATGGTCATAATTGAAATGAGTAGAATTAAAACTAGAGTTGATGAATTGGGAAGGGCAGACATTTTCCCAGAGGTCGATTCTAGATATGGTCATTGTCCTTGAGGACTGATTAATAGCAAGAACTCTGTAGGTAAGTGATTGGTGAGTGAACTCGGTGTGATTGTCGTCAACACATCGGAGTTTAAATTCCGGGAGGCCACAGTAGTCAGGGCGATCGCCGCCGGTGAATGGATAGGTGATGTTACGGATGGAACCGCAGGAGAAAGTGCGGTTACAGTTGGGGAAGAAGAGGTTGTCATCGGAGAAGGAGAAGGAAATGGTGAGAATAAAGGCGGTGAAGAAGAGAGTGGCGGTGGCGCCGCCGGCATTGATGGTGGTGGAAGGGTAGGAGAGAGGCATTTGGAATGAAAATTGCAAAGACAGAATGAGTGAGTGAGTGTGAATATAGCTGGCATTGTTATAGTAGAAAGGGGAAGATTGGAAGATGTTGAGAATCTGAGATTACAGTTGAGAAAGAAAGTGACAAATAAGGATTTGAATGAAAGTTTGAATGTTATTACTCCTATTGAATATCAGAAGAAAGAAGGTCAAAAGACAGCTGGCTAAGAAAGAATGTGTACATGAATACTCAGAAGATAAAAAATGTTGCAAGAAAGTACTCACTCCCATTTTTAGGAGTAATAAAATAATTATTCAACTTTACTTATTATAAAAAATTACTCCATAAAAGATAATTTATTATTTTGTGTCTATTTTATTTTTATTCTTTTTTGAGAGGATTAATAATGAAAGGGTGACACATAAAATAAAACGAAGGGAGTACTATTTATCTTCTAACAATTAAATTTATATGATTTATAATTAACAAGGTAGTATAATAAAATTAACCTTTTATTTGTTGTTTTTTATGAAATGTGTCGGGTCAAACATAGACAAGTAAAAATGAATATTGTTATTATCACTTGATCTAACCTCAATAGTATTCCCTCCATCTCATTTCATTTTATGCGGTACACTTTTTTTTTTTTATCAGTTCCAAAAAAATATCGCATCTCCTTATTTGGTAACTATTTAGAGACACAATTCATCTTTTTCCTTAATTGGTTCCACCTAATTTTAAAGATAGTACTTTTTTTTTTTCTAAAATGAACAATTTGATAAATTTCAAAATCTTTAATTAATTCTTAAACACTGTGCCTGATCAAAAGGAACACATAAAATAGGACGGAAGAAGTACTATCTTAACAAATTAAAGTGTGAAGTCAATTTATACTAATCCTTAAAGCTAAATTAATTATATAATATAAATTATATGAATAATGCAACTTGTAACTCTTCTCATATTATTGTGATGAAAAAATATGTTATTTTAAAATATTAGTCAAAGTTTACATAATTTGACTATCAAGTAAAAAAATGTGTCACATAAATTGACACAGAGAGTAATAATACCAATATTTTAAGAGGTAGGTATATATATAAAAAAGTCGTTTTATTTCCCTCGTTTTATTCAAGCGCCAACCAAGCTTGAAATAAAACACACAACCAACAAAAAAGTACAAAAACTACAAATAAAGAACGGAATTCTTGTAAAATAGTTCAACGAAACACATGTATTCTTTCTGATTAGTTAGAGAACTATTGTACTTTTCTTATTATTTAAAACGTTTTCTCATTTAGAAAAACTCTGGTCGTAGACTACACATGATCAGGACATAAAATTAAAGCTTGAGACTATAGAATTATATCCTTTTGGGTATCCTTTTCTTTATTAGGAGTCCTAATTTATCGTATAAACCTTTTACTGTTTTTGCTTTTGACGGTAAAAGGGTCAACTCAATGCAATGGAAACAGTCAGTCATATTAGTCCGGCTAAAGGGGATATGGCACGACAGAGAAGGGGATGATTCACGCTCTCACATATAAAATAATTATTATTAGGGAAAATATTTTTTATACTATCAGATGTTTTTATTTGTTGCAATAGGTAGTATATTTTATTTTTTAATAACTCAAACGTGGACAAGCAAGCTATGTAATTTAAATCTTTTGTTTAACTTGGAATGGTGGTTTGGATCGGACATGTATTGATTTGGAAATGGAGGGACGAATTTACCTATGTACCAGTGCCTATATGACTCGAATTAATCCATTGATTCTAGTAAATTATGAGGAATTAGAAGAGAAAAGATTACCGCCATCTTGGCTTTGTCCGTCGTTGCAGTGGGTTGGATGTGTACCATTTTCACAGTAGCAAGCAAAGGCTGCAGAATCTGGGTTGGATCCACATCTTCCACCTGAACTGTCGCACTGTGGGCACCTAGAGTCAATACTTGCCGTCCAATTTACTGAAAAACCGCCACCGATGGCGGTTTTCAGAACTTCTACCGAAGCTGTACCACTTGCTAATGCCCCAGCACTCGTTTGACTGACCCTAATAATTATTTGGTTCTGGCATCTCACTCCAGAGAAGTCGAAGGGAACGTTGATCAGCGTGTATAAACCAAACATGTTGACACCACAACCGAAGACTCTTGGGTCATTTGGAATTCGTGGACTAGAGACTAAGGTGCAGCCGTAATACAGAGTAATATTCAGGTCACTTGAAACATAGCTGAAAGTGTTTAAATCCAAGGAGGCGTTCTCAGGTTTGTCCAAACAAATATCACTCAGTAAATCATCTCTTGCCAAAGTCACTATTCGACTAGGAGGGTTGATCGATATCACTTTGTATGTTGTTGATTCAAAAGCAATTTTGGGGATGTTACTCTCGCACTTGATTTCGAAACTTGGATAACCACAGTACTCTGGCTTGCTCCCTCCCCAGAAAGGGTAATTTATATCCATGTTGCCGCAGCGAAATGGCTCACCACACCTACTGAATCGGTCGTCATCTTGACTGATAGATCCCGGTATGTAGATCAAGATGAAAGTTAATAAGGTATGGAAGAGCAAATAGTATGGATGGAGTTCTTGATGCATTTCTGCTTGATTAGAGGAGTTAGCACCTAGAAAGAGAGGAGCTAAATAGTAATAGTTCAAGAAGAGGCTTACCTAATTCTATACTATTCTTGATGAGGAATAAGGGACAGAGAGGAGGAAGATACAAAGGTTTGAAAAAACAACAAATTCAATTTGGAAGATGAGATATGTAAAATTCAATGATAAAGATGGGGTGCTATATTTGTCATGGTATGGTCAAACTATAGCTACCAGTACAATGATCTTTGACGAACCAGATACCAATTTCGTATATACTTCCAAACCTAAATAAAGAAGCTTCTATTGGAATTTCGGGGTCTAGACTTGGTCCTATTCCACAAACACCGTGTCTTAACAACTATTATACTATTATTTAATAAAGTATTATATATCCAACTACTAGCGTGGCTCACGAAATTTAATTAACTATGATCAGTATGAACTAATTAGTCCCGTGAAAGAAACCATCTAGCTAAGACTAGAGTGGCCATATACTTAAAAGACATATATTAATAGTTTATTCCAAGGCAACTTCTAACGTGTCAAGGCTTGAACTACATGACAAACTATAAGTCATCCCACTATTTCTCCACAGTTCTGCCATTTTCTTTATATCATTCATCATCCACCATAAATACAAGAATTCAACAGGAACATTTCCTCCAAACTTTTGTGGAGGTACGTCTATCAGTTGAAAACAGAGTTAAAAGTATAGTGTCATTAATCACACAATTGCCGAAGTTTGGGTACATGCCATAAAATAAATCTCTACCTGTACTCCAATTTGGGAGATAAGTGAGCGATGCAAAATTATTAAGGGTGTTCATCTAATGCTTTTAAGTTGATCAAACTAATTTATAATCACTGTTTGATGATTAATTTGGTAACACCAAAAGTGCTTATAAGTCAAATTCAATCAGGGTTACCTCTAACTTATAATTTTACAACTTATAAGCATTTTTTATTTGGCCAAAATTTTTACAATTTTATCCCTAATATATTTTATAATCTCCTAAATACTCTTTCCTAAAACATACTTTTAATTATCTCTCTATTCTATTTTCATCCTTCGTCCTTTTTTTTATGTGAAAATCCATTTGAATATATATATATATTTGTAGATAGATTCAAGGATATTTCAGTCACTTTAATTGAAAAGGTGTTGATATTTTATCAAACACAACTACTTACACTACTATTTAAATATGTAACTGCTTATTTAGAAAATCAGTTTCAACATCTGAAAGTGCTTTTCAGCACTTAGAGACTTATCAACTACTTTTTAATCAGCCAACCCAAATGGCTCTATGTCTCGAAAATCAGAGATCCTTGTGCTTGTCAATTTGACAAGTATTCAAAATGATAATGGCCAATCGCAAACTAAAGCCTAAAGGTTAAGATGAGAAGTTCAGGGGGAAAATTGATCATAGTAACGTGGACAAACATCTTCAAAACCAGAAGATAATAGGAATAAGAAATCTGTTGCAGTATGTTAAACAAATATATCGTGGGAGATAAGTTGGTGCAAGTCTTTCCTGCAAAATATAGGTTGAATTACACTACAAAAGAGATGAACAGAACCAAATGAACGAGTGAAATCGGATGCATATGCAAATTTATGTGATCCCACGCCTGTAATTAAGGAGAACGTTAAGAATTATATGCCCAAATACCGATATCTACTTAAGAGCCTTTCTGCCTTTTACACGTTACACTCTAGTGACAGCCTAGGGAAATCCCACTTCCACAAACACGGGAGAGATGATGGCTATATAAGGTCACAGGGCTTAGAGCCTGGAGACACAGGCTCAAAGCGGCAATATTACTATTGAGTTGAGTCTACTACAACTCTCATGTCTAAAAATAGAAGAGAAATTGGACAACACCTAAGCCCTCCTCCCCCCCTCCCTAACTGTGATGTACTAATTCAACCATGACGCATGCTAATAGTGGTTGGACTTCTTAATTTGTTTTACTGAGTCTTGATACTGGAGAGATATATCAACTACATCATCCATGAAGTTAGCTAACTAACTATCTCTATATTTATTTTCAGCCTTGAGTGGAAAAAATGTTCAATGTAGGGAAAATAAAAAGAATATGTCAATAATAGACTTTATGATCAATGGTTGGTTGGTGGAGGCATACCTAATACCAACTAAAATGACAGCTACTGAATGGTAAAACTATCCTTACACAGTCGTGGAAGTGATACATAATTTCAGAGATGAACGTATTAGAAGATTTTAGATTACAATCAAGTTGAGAATTAACTTTAATTTTTATATAGCGACAGTGTAAAATACCTTTGCACTATCAAGTTACAACAGGTGTGTATTGATCATGTTAAGAACTGAGAATAAGTACGACTATATTGATAAGCAATTAACATGGGAGGACACTGGTTCTTGTTGTTATCGTCTTGTTACCTCAAACTTATTGAATTAGCAAATTAGTCAATTAGACACAAGAAAAAGTAAACCCCATGGAGTGAGTGAATCAAAATCCATATCGACTAAGTCAAGACTAAGAAGCCAAATTGAGCCGGAAATAGTTCTTAACGAAAACAAGAACATTTACCCGGGGATGGAGATGGTACAGCTATTGGAAATGGTGGTGGGTATCCAAAAGCAGAAACCGAACAAGAAGCAGATTCACCAGGAGGACCAGGACAAAAGCAAGTTGTTTGCTTCCCAAATTCGTCATACCCACATCTTCCCTTATTTTCAGTACATTTACTACAGGCTTTACTATCAAGTTTCCATCTTATATCAAAACCCTCTTGTAGTAATTGTCCCAAACCTGATGAATTCAAGGACCCTACAGTAGCAGCACTCATCTGAAGCACTGGAACTGTGACACTAGCAGTGCACTTCCCGGGGCCTACAGCACCCGGCAGTACAAAAACATTGAGATATTTGCTGTTTCTACAAGCGATAACATCCATTATCGCAATGTATGAATGAGGGCAATTATATAGGAAGGTCAAGTTTGTATAGCCAGAGCCGTAATCGAAGAGGGAGTAATCCAACGTGGTGTTAACTAAATCACCAGGACAAATTGATTCTATCATATCCTCCCTCACAATCCTTATTGTTTGAGTTGTTGGATGTACGTTTAATATTCGATAGTTGATGTTGTTGATAACCATAGTAGTACTACTATCCTGATTGCATTTGAGCTCAAAACCAGGGTAACCACAAAAGGGAGGATCATTGACACTGAGAAAAGGATAACTTAATCCCGTAATATTGCCACAGCTATACTTTTTCCCACAAGGCTGGTAGAATTCATTAGGATTACTCGAACCGTGAGGTACATGAATAAGTATAAGGGAGGAAAACAGAGCGAGCAAATAGAAGAAGTAAAAGCTTAGCGAATTCATTTGGAGGAAATTTGGAAATGGATGTGGCTAAGGATGAAGGCAATGATTTATTAAACAAGTCTATGGTGAGTAGAAAAGTAGGTAGAAATAAAGCATGAAGAAGATGATACACAGAGGAAGTTGGGTGATAAAAATGACTTCACTTGATGATACTACACTTTTTCTTTATTATGAAAGTCATGGGGAAAAAAATAGGGAAATAATCATATGGTACTCACATTGACTGAATCTAAACTAAGAAGGAAATTAGCTCACTTTAAGAAAATGAAAACTTACCTAGAGAGTTGATTTTTGAGTTGTGGAAAAGAAAAAGAAAAGAAGATTTAATCTTTGCTGTTTCATTATTGTCCTTAGTATCTTTTTATTTCTTATTTATTTGGGATTAGGCAGTGTACTATAGAGAGAAGTCGATTGCAAATTACTTAGACATAAGAAAACGATTGGAGGTTTGTTAAGCGTTTCTATCTAATTAGGACAACTATGTCAAGGACTATCCAACAACCACATATACTATAATTTGCTTATGAACAACCAGGTTTGGTGGCTTTTATCATACTTAGACTACTTCATGGTTTCAAAACATAAATACTAAAGGCTAATTCTTGGCGATACTTTCCTAGAATGAAGATGCACCAAATGGAAGGTGGAGAATAAGGAGATATAGAAGTAGCGGTAGAAAGAATCAACTCATAACATCTCGTGCATTAAATGAAGTGCTTCAACAAAGTGAAGTGCAAGGAGGGTACTCATTCTAAAGTAGGAAAACTTTCAATCTAAAACGAAAAGGGGTCGTTTGGTAATATATAGCGATACATAAGGATAATCTAGAAATAAAATATGGTGCTCCTCCGTCCATCAATATTTATTCACTATTGACTTGACACACAAGTTAAGAAATAGTTAATGATCGGGATAATTTGATCATATCACCCTTTAATTATAATTAATTTAATATTTTGAGAAATATATTGGCTAATGACTGTAATTAATAACTAAGGGTAAAATGCGTAGAAAATGATAAATTATCCATTGGTTTTTCAAATCGGACAAGTATTGTTTTACATCTTTTTTAGTATAATGGATAAGTAAAGATGGACGGAGGGAGTATTATTTTGTCCCGATTGAATTTCTTATGCTAGTGTAAACAATTATCGAGATTGTTTAAACTACAATTATAATATTATATTATAAGAATATGGGATAACTATCACGGAATTACAAACCTAGATAAAGCAGCAAAATAACACATTTGACCTCTCCAAAGATCTTCCAAAGTCTTTTACAAAAGCCAAGGTTACAATTGGAATAAAAAGTTATTCGAATTTATCTAATGAAAAATCAAACATGTTCTGACCTTCTCCAAAGATGATCTTCTCTCTGTCTTTTAGAAATGCCATGATTAAAATTGAAAAATAAAAGTCATTCAAGTTTGTCTAGTATAAAGTTGAACACATATTTTACGTTATACCTCCCCTCCCCCTTTTTTTAATCTATAGTTAACCAAAACATTTATCAATTAAACTATATCTACTAAATAATCTCGGTTTTATTAAAATCTCCATATTATCAAACATGTATAACTTGTTCGCAAAACAAATGTCCTCTGAAAACTATCTTTAGTTTTGAATATATATGTCTGAAACTTAAGATGTACATGTTTGAAGTTTGACGTTGACAAATCAAATTATAGGCACCGTTGTTGAAAATTTGATCTAGGCAAGCCAAACTTCACATAAAAATATTGGAAGTTTGCTTTGCACAATCAATATGCTGAACTTCAGATGTGAATTTTTACAACTTCAATATAAAAGTTGATAAACTTCAACTATGACTTAAATAGTGATCCCAAAACTCAATTAACTATTTGTGCGCTTCCACCGGACAGAGAAGGAACTGGGCTTGTAATTTTAAGTAGTGATAGTTCGACTAAGCGAAAGCCCATAAAAACCTAGCGTTAGGATATATGGAACTGGAAAAAAGGATTATTTTGGACCGAAGTTACATCTTCAAGTATGGTTCATTTTCACTTTCTACTTATTTTGTGTTGGTATTTAATTTTTGCCCTTCAAGACAAATGACCATTTTGCAGGATATAAGTTTATATTTTTGCATCATAATATTTCATAGATTATGATCCGCACCGGTAAGGAACTTCGATTGCTAAGGATAAAAAAAATAGCTTATTTGAAGGACAAAAATTAAAAATCAACCTACTTAATAAGGCAAAACATGCAATTAAATGTCTATTTATTGGTATTGTGAAGGATGTTAGTAGAAAACGTGAGGTGTCCAATTTCAAAAAGAGTAGTTATGTTTCTTTCAATTCTAAGAAAGAAATCCCTATCGGTGCTGCTGTTTCTTGAGTGAAGATTACCAGCCGCCTCTCTCCCAACGCTCAACCGTAAACAAAACCATAATGAAACTAGAGAGTCTAGAATACAATACTCTCTTCTGTCTATGTCATTTGACATGATTTATGGGAAAAATTCAATGCCCTTTGTTTGCGTCTTGATATTTCTAATAGCTAGCAAAGAGAAATAAGGGAAACATAGCATGTCACAAGAGTGAGGGAAGGTTGGGCCCTTTCCTATATTATCGTGTTGGAAAGATGCGTCAAGAGACGGAAATTGTTGAAAACTACACATAAGTAGATTGAATTCCTTTTACAATGAAAATATAAGAATATAATACTCTCTTTCATTTTATAATACACTATTACTATTACTATTATTAATTAAACAGTTTTTATTTAACTATGGTTTTGTTTAACACCTATAAATATTTATTAATATCATTAAGTGATTTGACTTTTGTATTTTGTACTAGTACTAGTATGTTATTCTTGCTGTTTTCAATGTTAAAAACTGAGATTAGAAGTTGAAGGGAGTCAATTTCATTATTATAAACCTCGGGTCAGAGGTATTGATCCTCTCCTTTTTCCAGTTCCTAGTCACCTAAACATAATACCAAAATTAAGAATTTAACTTATATACGAATGATATCTAAATTTTCTCTACATAGTAATATAACTTGTTAAACGAATAGTACTAATTTCACACTAACTTATACCAGTCTAAATTAGATTAACTAACAATATAAGAATTCAAAAATTAATGGGAGGAAAATGCAGAGCTTAAGAAGGAAATGGAAAACGTACCAGACGGTGTAGCCAGGGATGAAAGCGGTCTACTTTTTCCAGTTCCAGGGGAACCTGCACCAGCAGAAACTCCACTGGTGCACGTATTATTGGTTGATGAAGAAGAAGATTGATCATCAGGGCACAAACACCTAAACTCTTTTGCACCAACATCAAATTCACAACGTCCCCCAAACTTTTCACACTCCTTACAATGACTAGTATCCACTTTCCATTTCACGTCAAATCCCTGTTCCAGCAGCTCCTTCAAATCCCTCAAATCTCCAATTATTCCGCCAGACGGGAAGTCCTTACGACGTGGTACAACTATACTAGCATGACATGTCCCACCTCCAATTGCAAAACTATTCTTATAATTCATTCCATGTATCGGACAATTGAACGGTCCAGCTGGTGGTGGAATATCACCTCCACGTCCGGCCCAAGGCGGACATGCGTAACTGAACGTGAAATTCACTAACCTCCAAGCGTACTCAAATAAATTGGAATCATCTATAGTCGTGTTAAATTGACAAATTCCATCTGCACCTAGATCTTTTCTAGTAACTCTAATAATTTGCGCATCCAAATTGATACCGAGAACAAGGTATTTTATGTTCGAGATTTGTATTACGGTGTTCCCCTGATCCTCGCATTGAAGCTCGAATCCAGGATAACCGCATTCCTTTGGTCGATCATTCCCCCAAAAAGGATAAGCAATTCCAGTTAAGTTTCCGCAGTTGATGGACTTACTACAGCTGGAAAACCACGTGTTTTCGAGGGGAGAAAGAGGAGGAAGATGAATTAAGATGAAGAAGAGTACTGTGCAAGCTAGAATTTGAAAGGAGATAACGCCTTCCATTTCGAACAAAGTGCTGCAGTAAGTAGTTAGATAGTAGCAGTATGTAATGTATGCATATAGAAGGTACAAATAAATAAATGTTGGCCGAATTTATAAGTAAGAAGTTGAAAGAAAAAAAAAAGAATGTGTAAGCAAGATATTGATGATGACATAAACAAGAATTAGTGGACTCCATTAACATCTTAAAATAGTCCAGATTAAGCGCAATTATAGTGATAGATTAAAAGTTTTTAGACGGTTAGTAGATACAAGTTAAATGTTCTCGAATGAATATATAGTTTAACCTATTATAATATGATACATGTCTTCTTATTTTTTTTTTAGATTACATTCTAATTCCGCTTATTATGAATTAGTATGTAATGCTGAGCAAAGTGGACTGAACCGCATTATAAATTAGAGTTTCAGGTGATCATCTTGAGAAGGAAAAGAAAATTTTTCATTATTCCATCATAGATGTGAATCTAGAATTTAATATATTAGCTTCACTTTTTAAATTTGTTCAGACAAAGTATTCATCATTGGTCTGATGCTAAGGAGTCTTGAGTGAAACAAATTGTGTACATACATTGTAAGCTCATTTTTGGAGCGCTCTCAGTAGGATTTCTTTCATTTATAGGGTTCGAATTTGAAACTTCTGATTAAGCATGGAGTGATCCCAACAATTCCACCTTAACCCATAGTGGTGCATTATATGCTGATTAATTCATAGAATCGTTGGCGATGTGGTGTCATTATAGTGACATCTGACAAGAATGCATTTTTTTTCCTTTGGCATTTGGGCCCCAATGTTATTTGTCGCCCTCTAATCAATCCTTCGACAGAGCCCGCCAAATTAGGCCCATATAAAAGCTGCCCTTTTTGGGTTAAAAGCCCTTCTCCAACTTGGGCATTTGTTACTTTAGAATTGAGACTACATATCAAGAAACTCGAAATAAAACTTGTAAAACTGCAATTTGAAGAGTAACTTCTTAACTGTTAGAGCTCGTTTGGTACACTGGATAAGAGATAACTAATTCTGGAATTTATTTTAGGATGAAGTTATCCCAGATTTGATTGGAATAAAATACATGAGATAACTCATTCCGGAATTAGCTAATCTCAAGATAATTAATTCCGGAATAATTTGTTTCCTGCCAAACAACCCCTTAGGCTAGCTGCCTTCAAGACTCACTTTAAATACTATTTATTGGCCATATTTTCCACAACTTTGTCTTTCCAGCACTTTGTCATTCTCTCTCTCTCTTTTATTTGTTTTCCACTCGATGTTGGGTACCCACATTGGGATCATACTAATGAGGATTCATGCTAGGAAGTCCCACTGTGAGAATAAAGCTCTCCCTACCAAGTACCTAGGTCATTCTGGATTGTATGTTTTAGGAAGAGAATGCAAAATCTTGATAATAAAAAATAAATAAACAAAACGAAGGAAAGTTTTTTCTACTCATCAAAAGTAGACATCAATAAGCTACGCATTTTTTTTTTCTTTTTCCAGCTTCTTAGAGAAATTATCATCAATTTTTGACAGCAAAAATAAAATATAAAAAGAAAAAAAGAACATTACTTCTAAATTGACATTTTCATTCACGTGATTTGATCCGAACAAAAAAAAAAAAGTAAAAAGCTTTTCATTCACGTGAGTTTACAAAGAAGAAAAACTCAGAAGCGTGACAAGAAATAAAAATTAATAAAAGCAAAAACTCGCGCAGAAAGATCAAAACTCCTCATCAAGAGTCATAAGGTCCTGTAATTTTCTCTCCAAGACTTCTGAACATATCTGTCCCATCATATTGTAAAATGACTTTAGCTCAGATAGTTGTTCCACCGACATTTTCCCCATTATTTTCCTAGCCAACCCCTCTTTCTCCTCATTCATCTTTAATTTCTGCAAATAGGATGATGCATTCCTTACTGTTGCTCCCATTTGCATTAACCTTGTCTCTTGTTGCAAACTCAATGCTGTATTTGACTGCAAACATAATATATAATCATCGTTAATTAACGCGAATTCAATCGCTAGAGTCAGTAGGTTCAAAATGAGTTTAGCTGATCATGTACCTCTAGGAATTCTGCTCCTACATCTAAGTCTGAAGTTTTAGATGGCTGAATAGTACAGCCTTTTTCGTATAAATCTCTAGCAAGGGAAAAACTTCTAACTATGATTTTTCTCTTCTTCTCCATTTCTTGATTAAGCTTCAAGGGCTTTTGAACTGTTGTTGAGCTAATAAGTTTCTTCTGATAAGCAACTACAGCCTTAACAAACTCCTGCGAAAACCCATAGTGTAAGATTAAGATAATATAATATTGATAGTCAGTCCTATGTATAAAAATTTCTTTTAATAATGATATTGAAGTCTAGTGTGGTACCTGATAAGCAAATGTACATCCAGGATAATCAAATTCATCACTATCCTGTTGCCTCATTCGTTCCGGATGAAATTGAAGTCCCATAATAAACTTACCCTCAGCAGGGTTATAAGCATCTGGATCATAAAATCCTTCAACTAAACCATCAGGGGCAAATGCCATAGGAACAAACCTTTGAGCCAATTTTTTGACTCCTTGATGATGATAACTATTGACTGAAATTTCCATTTTTTCGTCTTCTAAAGAATCCTTGAACCAATGGTGCAATGGTGTTTCCTCAACGACTTCTATAACATGCCTATGACCATCATAGTTATCATAATCCATGTGAACTACCCTCTGATTTTCAGGGAGGTTTCTTGATACTTCTTTCCCAATGTCTTGTATAAGGGTGCCCCCACATGCAACATTTAGTACTTGTGAACCCCTGCATATTCCCAAATATGGGATGTTCCTTTCTAGACAAAGTTTAGCCAATCTGAGTTCAATTGTGTCTTTTTCTTTGTCAATTGCAGTATCGCTAGCGTGTAATCTCCTGATTTCTTCCAATTCTTCAGGGGAGAGATCGGAGAGTTCATCGTTGTACAAAGAAGGGTCGATATCCTCTCCTTCACACAGCAGAACACCATGAATTGGTTCAAAACTGTCTAGTAACATATGTACCCCGGAAACTCGGGGTACAATGACCGGAACAGCTCCATAGCTTACTATAAGATCGAGATGATATTCACCTAAGAATAATAACACAATACGGTTATTAACAAGATCAATTTGATTGAACAAAGGAAACGTGACATAATCAATTTGAAAATCTAAATAAAAAATTTACTACTAACTATTTGTATATGTGTACCTAAGAAAATGAAGAGAAAGACGAAGAAGTAACTTACCAACAAAATCAACAAACTTGTTCTTACGAACGGTACGTCTAGAGACGATGAGCACGCGGGGTAGGACAACTGAGAGCTCGACAGCCATGGCAGCACGAAAATTTTGCTTTTTTTTCTTTTTATTTATGCAAGTACTTTCGAGTAGTAGCTAGTTTAATTGTAAATACAAAAGGAGATTAAGAGGAAAGATAGGAAGATGGGAATTCAAATTAGATAAATGTGCTATTAATGGGGCGAAAAATGAGAAACACAAAGTTGAATTAGTGAATGGTTAAGAGAAAATTGTGGGGTTTTATAGGGCGATCGCCGCGTAATTGCTAACGTTATCATAATAATTGACTATGTGACTATGAGAGAGAGAGAGAGAGTAATAGGGTTAATCATATTAAAAAATGTAAGGGTTTGTTAATAATAATATTGGATCCCACGTGGACAAATGCATATCTAATGGAGGCTCTTCTAAGGAGGGTCAAAGCTGAGGAATTGCTGACTTGGATCTGCCTATATTCGGATAACCCTTTCTTCCCAATAGGAAAAAATGGATTCAAGTAATAAAGTGCAATATTCTCTTCTCTGCACACTTTTTTGGACGACAAATCTCACAAAATATTTACATGCATCGGCCGTCCATATCAAATTAAATAATTTACTCCTTTCATACACTTTTATTTTTCTATTATTGATTTGACATAGTATCTCTTAAGAAACAATAAATAGAATGACAATTTTATAATATTACTCTTCGAATATTATAAATTTAATGCTGAGACATGCATTGAAAAATGACTATAGTTAATAGTAAGAGTAAATTATGAGTTAAACGGTAAATTATTTCTTGATTTTTCAAATTAGACAAGTAAAAGTGAATATCTATTTTTGATGTAGTGAACAAGTAAGAATCGATGGAAGGAGTAGTTCTTAGTATTGCAAATCAAAATGAAAAAAAATTATTTACTACTATATAACGTAATTATGATTATGATTATGATTTTGGTATAAGTATGCATGAAAGATTAGGATGGAAGTACTAACTTATGAGTTCGTCATCAAGTATTTTTAGCGTAAACATGATATATATACACGTTACAATTTCAGTAAGTAATTACAAATAAAAAGATTTACTGCCTAGTAAATCAAATAGACTAACTGTGACATAATTCAAGCTTTAACTAGTGAATTTCAATCATGCATGTGTAACACATGTCTCTCAGTTACTTGGTGTAAACGCCACGAATTAATTATTTTGACTTCCTGCTCAGTGGTCAACATTGTAACCCACCCCAGATAATTAAGTGCCTCTTCCATTCCCCTGGAGTCATCTAGACACTGTTAGCATATACAGTAGGGGTAGCAAAGTTTACTCTTTTTTGGCTGCTCCTATAGTCAAAATGATCTCTAACTACTCTGAAAATCAATGCTATTACTGGGAATTTTCTAGATTAGTAACTAATGTGGTGTGAGATTCCACGAGTTTCTTGTTTTTGGGTACCCATATATATATATATAGACGAATCTATTAACCACAACTTAAGGCTAACTTAAGGCTTTAGCCTTTTTATTATTTTTCATTGATTCTATGTGGAATTATTTTACACCTAAAATCAAATATAAAATAAAGTTAATTTAATTTTTTTTTTTAAAAATCATTATCTTTATTCTACGTATCAAATGATCCTAAGTAAATAGTTTAGATATAATTTCCACCTCGTTATAGTTGTTTCTTCTTCCCATTTCTTGTTTTTACTTCCTTTCATGGATTATAGTGCATTTAGGTCAAAATAGCATGTACTATCAACATTTTTTGTTTAATCATTCGATAACACATATCCATCTGACATCTACCCGACTAATTATGGGTTCATGTTGTACAATGCTCACTATGCTTGAAAATTTTTTTACTACTTCACTGAACTTTTTAGTGGTGCATCGTCAACTCTTACCTTTACTGTAGACAGCCTTAAAAATAAGATGGGAAGATTTTTTCCCTTAATTTTGCAAAAAAATAAAGGTGAGGTTTATGCAACTGTCCTAAAATGTATAAGCCCCCAAAGTTAGTAGAAAGGACCAACCCAGAGTGGATAAGATCCTATTCATGAGATGCTGGACATTACTTAATTCCTCGTCCTTACTTGGTAAGATAATATTTAGTGCAACCTCCACAATAATTAGAAAATTTAATTAAAAAAAGATGTATTATCCGTATTAATATAATGCAACTACCCCCCTTAATTAATGGCCTCATAAAAGCAATTATAGCTACGATTAATTTTACTATAAACTTTTTTGGGGGAGTTGAAGAAGGAAAAAAAGGTGCTCTCTCCGTTCCTTTTTATTTGCTCTCATCTTTTTTTTTTGAGTCAATTTGACTAAGTTTCAAAATTAAAATATATTAGATTAATTTAATTTTTTTAAATTTAAAATTTAGATATTCAAAAACTATATGAAAAGTACTATAAATTATAATTTTTATTTTTTTAATTTGATTAAGAAATACATCTTAAAATATTGATCAAAATTTATATTGTTTGACTCTAAAAAAAAAAAATTGAACAAATAAAAAAGAATGGAGGGAGTAGTAGCTTTTGGTGAAAGTTGCATCAGTAATGATTGTTTTCTCTCATATTCTTTAAATTTCTTTTAAAGAAAAAAATATATACTGTACTATTTTGGTGAAAAATATTGATAGTACTATATCTGACTTTTGAGAAAAGTAAAGACGTGAGGGTAAACGTTTTAATGGAATTTTGTATCTAGCAAAAGACATTTCTGATTTCACATGTCAATTACTAGCTCGAAAAAGAAAAAGGGCAAATCTTTGGTGGAGAAGTTATCATTGTTGGACACCGATAGAGAAGGGAGTGCATAAGAATCTAATTAGGTGTAATCATTAATCACTAATCACTCAGAAGAAGATTTGGGGGAGGAGTTTACTAAAAAAAAATGGTGGAATCTAAGTAGATTAATTTGTTTAATATTTAAATTTTCACCTTGTTGATAAAAGATTCTGCCCTAGTTTGTATCCCCTTCCTCATTTCCCAAAGTTAAAAACTTAAAAAGGTGGAGCATTATGATCCAAAAAATTTCAATAAGGTCTAAAATAATCCTCTTTGAAAGAGATTGTCTTTTCTATATTTTATTACTCATTATCTTCTCTTCAAACAGAACTTCTTACATTTTACATTTTCGACACTACCTCATGATACAACTTTTACAACTTTTACCAAATTAAATTATTCAAATGTTAAACTTTTTCTTTGAAGGGGTAAATTTTCAGCAATTATTTAAAATTTCCTTCCACTATTATTAATATAATTTATAATGTACGTATGAGATAAATTAAAACATCTTAAACTAAGGATGTGTTCACGTGGTATAAGAAAAATATTTTTCATGGAAAATATTTGAGGGTGGGGGTAGGGATATAAGGGTGTGACGTGAAGACGAGGTGTGTTGAAGAGTGAGATAACATAATTAATATGGAATGTCACTACTCACTTGTGGTTATTTTTTCCTCTACTTCCACTAAGGAAGTCCTTTTCATTATTTTTAAGGAACTTGATATTTTAGAAAAAATATTTTTTAAAATTTTTACTAACCAAACATATAAAAATTAAAAAATATTTTCCTCCATACCGAAAACACCTTAAGTGCTTATTATTTAGCCAAAATACCATCGTCAAGCACATAGAATGAAGAGATTATCGATCAGAATTTTCAATATCATTCAATTTCTTTATATCACAAAGAGTCACTTGGTGTCATTATCTAAATTAGTTTTTTTTTTTTTTTTTTGGTTAAAATATCTAAATTAGCTTTAATAATTGACGGAACTCAATTATTCGAATGACCAAATTGCCTCATGTTTAATGCATGTATATAGCCACATGTTTCGCGCTAAAATTAATTATATAGCTTTGATATGCGACTCTCTATAGTTCTCTAATTCATTTTTCAAGCTTAAATTTTTTTTTTTTTTAATTTTATAAAAGGGGAAAACGTGTTACTTTGATATATATTTTGAACAGACACTAATGGAATAAGTAAACTCTATTATCTGAATATACAATAACATGTGTATATATTCCATGAAAATATTAATTACTTATTTGATGAATTGGCAAGATTCAAATTATTTGATAAACAACCTCCTTTTAAAGTCTACTATCCGGATAAATGCCTAGAAGAAATGTGCTTTAGTTAAGTACATTTTTCTTTAATTTATATGCCTAGAAGAAATGTGCCTCCTCCTAATTAATTAATTAATAATCCTCTACATATCTGTTTCAGATAACTAGTTGCTGAAACTTGATAATCTAAGAAAAAACAACCCTCATGTTGATAATGTGGATTAGGATACCCTTTCTGTCATTTTCTTGCAAATATTCTATCTTTTTTATTCATTAGTTAATAAGCCGTATGAGAAATAAAGAATGATATAAATATAAATTATTCAAACATTATATTCGTTAAAACAATATAATATGTAACATTATAAAACAATGTGTAACAACCATCCAAATAGAGTACAATTAAGTTTTCCATGTCATATTTCGGGTGGGAGTTTTATAAAATCCGGCAAAAGTTATTTTTGTGATAGTCAGAGGATAAAAAGAAAAAAAAATAATTTTGTGTAATGAATATCCGAATAACCACTCATAAACATTACTCCCTTTTTCTTTTTCTTTTTTTGCCTAAGCATGACATAGTATTTTGGCTCTTACATGAGAGGAGTATAAACTTTTCATATGTATGGGACTCTGTATGTGTGCCAATTATGTAATTTTATTTGCAAAATCTGACACATATTTACATAATAAATTAATCAATGTATCGAAGTTTATCAAACTTAATTAATCAGTAATTAATAGTATAGAGAAGCTGTAGTCTTGAAGTATATTTTTCATTAATTTATATGCCTTGAAGAAATGTGCTTCCTTCTAATTAATTAATTAATTCAATAATCCTCTAAAATCTACATATATGTTCCAGATAATTAGTTGCTGAAACTTGATAATCTAAAAAACCGACCCTCATGTTGGTAACGTGGATTAGGATACTCTATACTCTTTCTGTCATTTTCTCGCAAATAGGCGATATATCTTTTTTGTATTCAATAGTTAATAAGCCATATGAAAAATAAAGTATGATGTAAATATAAGTAATATATTTTGCCTCGACACATGAATACTTGCTGGTTTTAAATAACTAAATAAAAAAAGGAGTATTGTTTAATTTCTGAATCCAATATATAAGTTTGAGATCATCAAATTGACTTTATTTTAAGTGCAATCTCTCCAACATTTTGATAAGCATATAAGTTTATTTATTGTTATCTTTGAAAATAAATAAATTAGTGTTTACTTCCTCCGTTTCAAAGTAAGTGTTACTCCAATTCATTTCACGCCCGTTAAGAAAAAAATAATACTCCTTCCATCTATTTTTTACTTCTCCAATATTAACTTGGCACACCCCGTAAAGAGCAATAAATAGAGTGACAATTTCACTATATCACCCTTTGTATATAATTTAATATTTTAAAAAATACATTGAGAAATGAATTGTAGTTAATAATAAGGGTAGAATAGATATAAAATGACAAATTATCTCTTAATTTTTCAAATTAGACAAGTAAAAGTGGAGATCTTTTAGCATAGTGAATAAGTAAAAATGGACATAGGAATAAATATTTTATGTTGAAAACTGAAATTGCAAATCACTATACGAACAACTCTAATTCACACTCTTAATTTTTTATTTTGAAATTGCAAATCGCTAGACGAGCAACTCCATTACACACTGTTAATTTTTTATGTTGAAATTGCAAAGCACTAGATGAGAAAACTCTAATTCACACTGTGACACAGTTTCTACTTAGTTGTTTGTTCCCTTTGTTTTCTCTTTGAGAATTACTTCCTTTATTTAGCAGCTGATTGATTTGTTTTTAACATTTGAAAAAACCACTTAATCAATTTGATTTATTTTTATAGAAAAATCAATCCAAACCGAACCATGAACACCACGACTTCTGGCTAATTTTTCACCAACTCAGTTCTTTCTACCATGTCCATGACCACACACGACGATGATGACAAAGCTCCGGCGTCTTCTCCTTTTGATTTCTCTTTGAAAACTACACATTTGCAATTACGGTTGTTGTCACTGCACTTACATTCAACATGTTACCTTAGGAAGGCCAAATAAGTAGCAAGATCAAAGTCTCTGACTAACATATTATCTCTTAGTGACTAACTAACATGTTATCTCTGATTTCTTTCTAACCATAAGCAAATCACCCAAAAAGTGCATCCAGGATAGTGAACCAGCTCAACAACAACCCCTTTACTGTCCTAGGCATCACCCAACACAGACAATGTAGGTCCCCAACATGACGATAGACTCGTTTAGCGACCTGATAACGAATCAAAAGGTGGTTTACATCCTCTACATATTTTCCACAGAAAGAACCTGCTGCAGGTGCTGGCCATCGGCAGCACAGCCCTCTTATTGGCTGAGAACTGGTACAACACCACTAATCTCCTTATACAGGGAAGCCTTCTAAAGGCTGAGAGAACAGTTAGTTTTGTGGAGTGGATTGTTGTTACAGATCGACCAGGAAATCAGGTTGTCATAAACACAATGTAGGGAATCTTACTCAAGTACTATATAACTAAATATAATAAGAAGTTGTTTTATAAGTTGCAATAGAGGTACTAGGTACTGTCATCCTTGTTATGTTATGGGGATTTCTCATGGAACTAGCACTAGCATGGCATAGCAAAACAAGCAGAATGACTGAAAAATAACAATGATAACTTTGATTGGGAGAGCTTAGTCCCGCGAACAAAGATTAAATAACAACGATACTAAAGCTAATCACTTTTTGGGCAAAGGCCATTGTCACAACAAAAGTGTAAGGATTAGTAACAATATGCCTTAAAGGGTGCTCAACGCCACCTCCACCAGCATGTTTGACAAACTCAGCTGGAGAAAGAAAAGTACCATGACAAACACAAACAATCTTGACATCTTCTCCCTTCTTATACCCATTTAAAAACCCTTCAATCTTCTTTCCATTTGGTCCATCACCTCTTGTGGAAATACAAGGCATGTTAAGCACGAAGTTTCTGAACATTTCTTTAGATTCTTTATCGATTGTCGCTGACAAGACAGGTGATTTCTCATTAGTCGTTTCAGGTGTTGTTGCTAACGGTTTCTGCTCAAGCTCCGGTGACTGGCAACTGACTGGAGGTCTTGCTTCAGTGCTATCACTTGGCCCTGCAGTTAACAGTTCTGTTGGATGGATTGTTGCAGCTCTGGCCTGAGAAGATGATTGTATAGAGGATGACAGTGAATTACTGTCCATGTTAGCTTCCTCACCAATTTCTGCATGGATGGGTAACTGGCAAAGACGCTTAAAGTTCGACTGTTGTTGTAAGGGTTCATGGCCTATAATACCCTCACTATCTGAGGCAAGACGTTTTCTCGTCATGGGTTTTTGCACTTAAGAAATACCCTCTCCTTGAAACTGAGCTACACTGTCCTTTACTCCTAATTCTTTCTGCACACTGTCCAAATAATTTTCCATTATCATAAGTTCTTTCCTCCAAGAATCCAAGCCCCTTTGTTTAGTTTCAAGTTCCTTGTCCTTTGATTCCAAGATCTTTTCCTTAATATGAACTTCTTCCACCCGTTCATCAAGGGCATTTGATTTTTCGAGAATCCAACTCTGAATCTTTTTTGGGACCCGGTACTTCCCAAAGTTCTCCTCCTTCATGCTAATATGCCTGAACCTTTTCTCCATAGACTTTCCAAGACTCTCCAGCTGCTTATACTTGAATTCACTTTCCACCCTAAGGTGTTCCACCATCTTCTCCCTAGAATCAAGTTCTTCTGAGCGTTTTCTAAATGCTTCTTTAACAGAATCACACTCTCCCTCCCTTAGTTGGAGTCTCTCCTTTAAAGAATTCAATTCCTGCTCCTGGAGTTCAAGTTTCCTCTCAACTGTATCCAGACGCTCATCCTTGAGGTCAAGTTCCTTCTTCATTGTGGATAGGTGGTCTTCCTTGATTGCAAGTTGAGAACCCAAGTGAGTTACCTTCGCTTTGAGTTCATTCTTCACCGAATCGAAGTTAGATTCCTTCTCCATTAGTTCCTTTTGAATGGAATCCAGGTTACGTTCCATTTCTCTAAGTTCCATCTTCAAAGAGTCTAAGTTAGTTTCCTTCACTCTTAGATCTCTTTCCACTATTGCCAAAGAGTTCTCCTTTACTACAAGTTCTTTCATTGCAGAATCCAAGCTCTTTTCTTTACTTTCGAGTTCCTTCTTCATTGTGGATAGGTGGTCTTCCTTGATTGCAAGTTGAGAACCCAAGTGAGTTACCTTCCCTGTGAGTTCACTCTTCACCAAATCAAAGTCAATTTCCTTCTGCCTTGGTTCCTTTTGAATGGAATCCAGGTTATGTTTGTTTTCTCTAAGTTCCTTCTTCAAAGAGTCAAAGTTAGTTTCCTTCACACTTAGCTCTCTTTTCACCATCACCAAAGAGTTTTCCTTTACTACAAGTTCTTCCCTCGTAGAATCCAAGCTCCTTTCTATACTTTCAAGTTCCTTCTCCATCGAGTCAAAACACTTTTCCTTCACTTGAAATTCTTCTACTTGTTCTGCAAATACTCTCTCTTTCAAATGAAGAGAATCTGATTCTTCGCGAATTTCACTCAAAATCTTATTCAATTCCTTGGAACGCTCCTCAAGCGCATTTTCCTTCATACTTATCTCCCGAAATGTATCCTCCAGCTGCTTAAACCCCCATTCAATTTCCCCGAAAAGGATTTCCCCCTTCTTCTCTTGTTCATTCAACTCCACCTCTCTCAATTTCACAGCTTCATCAAACCCCATTTTGTCCAAAGCGAAGTCTTTCCACCTACATTCCAAATCCCTGATTTCTCTATCACGAAATGCACAAAACTCCTCGTATTTTCCCTCGACTTCTTTCCTTCTCTGCTCAACAGACTCCCTAATCAACTCAAGTTCCTTACCACTCTCCTCCACTGATTCTTGAACAGAAGCCAAGTGCTGCTCCCTAGACTCAAGTTCATTGAAGCATTGTTTCAAACAGTTGGTGGTCAAGTCCAAATCCCCCTGAAAACTCTCCCATTCCATCATTAACTTCAACATTGATTTCACTAAACCCTTCTTCATTTTCTCATTCTGTTGCATAACTTCTGATATCTTCTCTAATACTAAAGCCATAATTAACCTTAATTTAATCACAATTTAGTGCTGAGTTAATAAACAAAAGTAAATGCAACAAGTATAAGACAAGACAAGGTACAAACTTGGAAGGAGTGAAATGGAATGCATCAGCCCAGTTTTTCAAGAAAATTCTCATAATTAAAAGCATGTTGGAACATTGAATTCGCTATTGGTTTTGGTAAAAAAAGGACAACTTTTCAGAATAAGGAAAGTGAAAGTTTTATTGCATTTCTATGATACTCTCAAGTCTCATGTGCCTAGTGTGATACTGTGATAGTGTGATATAGGTGTGATCCTGTGAACCCACGACCAAAATGGGTCCTCCATTTATTTAAAATACCAAAGTATGCCATGTATATAGAGTGATACCAAAATAGGCTAAACTCACATATTTTGTGAGTTTTATCTCTTTTTTTTAACGGAACAATTGGCTACGGCGTCAACTTTACAAAAGGTATAAAACTCAAAAAATATGTGAGTTATTCATTTCTATTTTACAAAGCTCACATAATATTCAAGTTTTCTATTTGTATTCTATAAAACTCAAATAATATGTGAGTTACATTTTTTTATTTTATAAAGCTCAAATAATATGTGAGTTATCCATTTTAACTCAAAAATTGGGGGAGGGGACCGTGAAAGGAAAAGAAGGCAAAAGGTTAAAATATTAGGTATAAAGCTCACATAAATAGTGAGCTTTATAAAATAAAAAAAATGGATAACTCACATATTATTTGAGCTTTATAAAATAAAAAACGTAACTCACATATTATTTGAGTTTTATAGAATACAAATAGAAAACTCGAATATTATGTGAGCTTTGTAAAATAGAAATGAATAACTCACATATTTTTTGAGTTTTATACCTTTTGTAAAGTTGACGTCGTAGCCAATTGTTCCGTTAAAAAAAAGAGATAAAACTCACAAAATATGTGAGTTTAGCCTATTTTGGTATCACTCTATATACATGGCATATTTTGATATTTTAAATAAATGGAGGGCCCATTTTGGTCGTGGGTTCTGATCCTGTGATATAGGTTTTGCCTTTTAGGGGTAGGTGTGGGCCTGGTATGATATTTGAAATTTCGATACACTAATTTTGATATTCGATTTTTAAAATATTACTCCCTCCGTCCTATTTTGGTTCATTTTAAAAAGAAGGTCACATTTTTTTATTTGGTAATTTCTTAAAAGTATAATTACTCTTTTATCCTTATTAGTCCCACTTATAAGGTTCCACTTAATTAAAAATAATAGTAGTATGTTTTTAATAAGGTTCAATTTGATAAACATCACCAAGTCTTCCCTTACTTCTTAAATTTCGTATCCGGTCAAAATATGTCATATAAAATGGAACAGTGGAGTATATCATTAACATACCATACAAATTCGATATGATTCCATATTTTGAAGTTCAATTTTGATACTTTATAGTATGATAATTGGTAACCACAATTTATTCAATTTCGATAATATATACTCATATAATAGAGTATTTTAACTTGATTGAAATAGAAGATCAAAATAAAGTTGAACAAAATTAGATATAGCTCAGAATAAATTAGTGCTTTATAGAAGACTTGACTTACGGCCGAAGACTTGACTTACGGCCTCCGTTAAAATCCTTTACCTGATTTTTCAGAAAATAAAAATTACATAGCGCACTACGCTCATTTTGCTGCACACCAAGTGCATTTTGTGCACATTATGCCATTATTTTTTTTAATGTATGATTATTCATTTTCTTTAATTAACAACAAAATATATTGCCCTTAATGTCATTTATTCATAAAAAACTTAGTTATTAAATTTAGATTATAAATTTAAGAAAATAAAGTGCAAAGTTTTTTATGATAAAAAATCTAATTGAGAAAACTTGAGTTAACTTTTTCTATTAAGTTTTTCACGATAAAAGTTTAACTTTTTTTAATTATAAAATTAGGAAACTTGAGTTAACTTAATTATGATAAAATAAGTAGAAAAAAGTTGACAAATAAAAAGTTAAGAAGTTTATTTTAGATGATTACACTGAATTATAGCAAGTTAAGAAGAGTTAAAAAGAATTAACTATGTGATGTATATATTCTATTTGTATTAAGAATTTTATTTATCACTGTCCTCTTATTAAAGGCATTAGTGAAAAAAAAGGAGTGGAAGTAGGGTGTTTCTCACACCTATAATAGTTTAGATATGAAACTAAAAAAAGTAAAATAGTTTAGGAGTGTTTTTGACACTTCACTCTATTTAGATCGGGGCAAGGCTACCCTGCCTTAAGAAGAGAGCTGCCTGGGGTTGGTCAGTTGAACGCTCATCGTACTTGATCACCACAGTTAATCCTCTCTTATCAAGATGAAATGTTATTTTCTATCTGCACATGTATATCTTTGGGAATGATTGCGACCATTTGGCTCGCGGTGAAAGTCCGTGTTAGAGTGTTCAAGTGACATAATTAAAGTCGTGTTAGAGTATTTAGTAGAATATCTGAATCAATTTGAGGGGCCGTCTATGTATTCACCTTTATGATTTCTACTATAGTGTGATTCCGCTTTGATCTTCACGTGGATTTGCAAATGGGAAGTAGTAATTATAGATCGAATTCTGAAAGGACATGCTCACATTCAATTAGTACAATAAATATACGGTGCTAAGGGATATTTCAATATTTCATAGTGGGTATGACTAAATTGGATTTTAATCCAACAGTGGATTTAATCGTAATTATGTTATTTATTTTAATTCACCCTCAGTAAGAAAAGTTCTATTAAATCCTCTGAGAAAGCTGAATGATAGAACTTTTCTTACTTAGGGTGTGTTTGGTATGCGGAAAATGTTTTCTAATGTTTCATGTTTGGTTGGTCAAAATTTTTAGAAAATAATTTTTTTAGAAAAATAATTTTCCTAGTAGAAATAAAATAACTATAGGTTCTATAAGTGGAATACTCGACATTAGTGGTTATTTCATCAAAACCACGTCAAAATTCTTCATCGATCAGCAAGCTCTTTAAATTATTAAAATGTAATTGTTCCTCTCACTTAAAGCAAGTTAAGTAAGTGTTAAAATCAGTTTCCTAGACTATTCCAACCATTAAACAAATTAAGTAGTGCTAGACTGCTAGTTAGCTAGCTAGAACAAGATACATTATATTCTACAAAAGAGAAAATGAATTGAATAATAACACAATTTATTCGTCATAACATATAGAATGTAGATTACAAACTTATTTATTTATAGGCTATAGGTGCCAGTAAAGTCTTATTTCCCATACATAAACCCATATAACAACACGTAAAATGTTGTATATATAGAGAGAGATCGACCTTAATAGCGACAACGTGGAATGCCTACTCCACATTGTTGTGCAACTTTCGTAATATACGGGCCTAGGTTACGATCACACATGCAAGCTGGATTTCTCTTCAGCCTAGCGCAACAATCCGGTGGTGGTGTCGTCCCTAAGCACGGGCGCAGCTGCGCCGCCTCGCTAGCCCCCAATTGATTACAAACTTAACAAGGACCACCACCAACATCACCGCCAGAAAAGACCAACGCTTACTCATTTTCTACAAGTTTTTCTTCTTTTATTTTGAGAGAGAGCACTGAATTATGGAAATTAAATAGAGAGAATTAATTAAAATAGTGGAAGTAAAGTGATGAAGTAGTGAAAGTACGTAGTGACTCAATTTATAATGGGTGATTCAAGACAATGCTGATGAAATAATTTGTAGTAAATTTGAAGACGATTCGTGGTGTGGCACTACAGCTAGCAAGTGATGCTGGAAATTTTGTACGTGGGGTGGGTTCGTGGAAGATATGTAGTAAACATATGACCACGAATGTTGCCGATAACTATTCATCTCTCTCATAAAATTTAATACTCCCTCCGTTCATTTTATATGACCTAATTTGATCGGGCATGGAGTTTAATAAATAAGGGAAGATTTGGTGATGTTTATTAAATTGCCTTTATTAAAAATGTACTACTATTATTTTTAATTAAGTGGGACCAATAAGGGTAAAAGAGTAATTGTGCTTTTAAAAAGTTACCAAATAAGGAAATGTGACATTCTTTTTGGGACGAACCAAAAAGGAAAGTAGGTCATGGGATGGAGGGAGTATAATCTTTCTCACTTAGTTTTCGACTTTCCGAGAATGATTATTATCCTAATCATATAATAATAATAATAATAATAATAATAATAATAATACTTCATTTATTTTTATTTATCATGTTTTGCTTTTCGAAAGTCAAATTGCATGAATTTTGACTAGCATTTTAAGATAGATTTTTTCATCATACTAATATGAGAGTGATTGCAATTTAAGTAATTCGTCATATAGAATTATAGATTTCAAACATCTAAATTTAAAATTAATCTAATTCAATTTTGCTCCAAAAATTATAGTTAAATTGTCTCTCATAAAATAAAACGTACAAGTAAAAGTAAACGGAGGGAGTATGCTACACCACTTGATCTTAATATGCAGAAATTAAGTGTGGTGTATATAAAGAGGGAGTATTACCTTTGCTTCTCATTTTCACGAAACAAATGCGTGTTTTCATTCTTCACTAAAAGTTAGCAGCGTTCAGATGTTCTACATTCTATTCATCTTGTCGTATTCACTGGATCAACAAACTTCGATCTATAACTATATATGAGATTTATAGTGCTGTTTAAACTTCAAATTCTTCATCATCTATCGGAAGGCTCTTTAAATTATTAAAATGTAATTGTTCTCCTCTCACTCAAAAGTGTTAAAATCAGTTTCCTAGACTAATGCAACCATTAAACAATTTAATTAGTGCAAGAAACAAGATTCATTATATATTACACAACATAAAATGAAAGCTCAAGATTAATTCACTGATTAACATAGAACATAGATTACAACCTTTTTTATTTAATAGGCTATATGTGCCAGTACAGTCTTATTTCCTATACATAAGACCCATAATACAAGAAGTAAATTGTCGTTGTATACATAATTATAATGAGACCTTTAACAATTGGGAAGGGTTACACCACATTGGCCGGCAACTTTCCTAGCATTAGGAGAGTTAACATACTGCTTCATGTTAGGATCCTTCATGTATCCACAAAGGCAAGGCTGCTGGCCTTTCAGCCTAGCGCAACAATCCTTTGATGGACTACCCCCACTCTGGAGCGCCGCCAGACATGGGCTCAGCTGCGAGGCGTTGCATGTCGCCGCCTCGCTAGCCCCCATTTGATTACAAACAAGGACCATCACCAACATCACCGAGAGAAAAGAACAACCCTTATTCATTTTCTACAATTTTTTTTGAGAGCACCGATTTTTTTTTGAGAGAGAATTGATTAAAGTAGTGGAAGTGAAGTGATGATGAAGTAGTGAAAGTGGATATCTCAATTTATAGAGTGGTGATGGGAGATTCAAGACAATGCTGATGAAAGAATTTGTAGTAAACTTGGAGATGATTTGTGGTCTGGCACTATACAGCTAGCAAGTGATGCTGGAAATTTTGTACATGGGGTGGGTTATTGGTGGCAGATATGTAGTAAACATATGACTACAAATCTAACCGATAACTTTTTTTTTTTACTATTAGAATATTGATTCATACGTTATGCTGCTATAAGTTTTTGAAGGATGGAGATTGTCCACACGATACAGATTAATTTGAACGTGAGGATTGATACGTAATTAGTCATCTCCAAGAGAGACTATTTAAAGTATCTTGAGTCAATTATATAAGAAAAAAGGGAGATTAATAATGATGTTACACTTAGTAATAAAGCACAGTAGATGAAGTGGAAGTTCCACTCGCATCCACTGTCTTGTGTGATATGAATGTATTGTGATATGAATGTATCACTAAGATTTAGGACCCGTTTAATCATAAATTTTAAAAGTTCTTTTTTTGTTGCCAAATATATGTTTGGCCATAAAAATTATCTAGTTTTTAGTTTTTAGGAGACCAATTTTCATATTCCAAAACTCTGCTTCAAACCTATTTTTGGACCAAAATATAACTGTTGATTTCTTTTTAAATTTTAAAACTTGTCCCAAATTTTTATATCCCGTTAAAAAGCCTCATCTATTTCTTCAATTTGGTTTCCTTGCATTTGTACGAATTTACTTCATATTTATTTTGTTTGATTTGTATAAATTTGCTTTAAATTTGTAAATCCTTGCCAATTTATGAGGTCTTTCATCTCCCACCGTTATTATTATTTATTTTTCTGTGTCGATGACTCTTTGTAACTAATTGTAATTCATCGAATTATAGTAGCTAGTAATGTGCTATTAGTCTTTTTCATTAAATTATCATGTTATAATTTTTGGATAATATATTATCTAGTTCATTATAAAAATGATAATTTGTGTCAAACTTATTTGTATATAGGATATAATTTGTAATAATGACGATGAACATCATCAATGAAAGTTAGGCATAATTTGGGATTTGTAAGTCTGTTTGTTTGGTACGATATTTTTGATAGTTTGTAAAATAAAATTGAAGGAAAAGACTTGTAAATAAATCAAGCGGCCGATTCAAAATTATCGAAACTAATTGAAACTTAACGATTGATCAATTAGTTTAACAAGAAAAAGTAATTAATTTGCGAAAAGGAAATATAGTACTCCACGGGGGATTTAACTAAATTATTAAAATGTTAGAATTTTACAAATAAATTCTAAATTATACAAATGAAATGAATAATAGAAAAGGTCGGAAAGACCAAATTCTAATATTCTATTGGACTACCAAATTCATTTGGTTAGGCCTTTTTTTATCCCAACGCTGTCTTCGACACTGTATATTAGTTTCCCTTCCGTGTATATTGACACTTGCCAATATATGAATTTCATCTTATAATCTGCACATTTGTCTTGTTCGGACCTTGGCCGGCGGGTTGACGACAATTTGGGCTTGGCCAAAATAGAAGATGCAGGAAAAGAGAGTCCATTTGGACTCGAATACGTGTTTCACATGCAAAGGAAGAGAGGAAAAGATTACTTAGTGAAAAATAGTCTAAAGCAAAGTGATAAGTAATAAACATTGTAAAATGATCATGACACAATTTGTCATAGGCTCAGACCCATATTTTAAGGATCAAACATAGAAAGGATGACCAAGTTTGAAGAATTGGATTTTCAGGGAGAGGACAAGAGGAAACTTAGAAGAGCTAGCTATTTTTGACATTAATAATCCATTAATTAGCTATTCGATTTGAATTCCAAATGCAACAGAATGGTTAAATCTCAACAATTACTTGGTTTTAGATGTGCAACATGCCACAGTTTCACAAATCCTATAATATTAAGCGAAACAAAGAGATCAAGTAACAGAACATGATTCAAACAAACTTTATGACCAGATTTCATGATCAAAACATCTTCTTTTACAAGAATCATCATAAAACCAACACCACACCAAAACAGTTTAGGATTGAGAAGCCCAAAGAATAATATGAAAGTCCTAGGTCGAGGCGCACCGTAGGGAAACCGAAATAAATGTATTCGAGGTTCCCCTAGATTTGATTGTCCCTAGTCTCCACAAACCATCCCCTTTAGCTCAAACACGCTAAACAAAAGAGGTTCAACACTCAAAATCACCAAGAGAAAATGCATCAGTGAACCGGCAAGTGGTATGAAGAGGATATCCCAAAAACATTGGTGTTTGTCAAAGACCATCAAATTTTCATGTCACATGATCATAACGTTCTATAATGAAGTAACACTTTAAACTTGCAACGCATAGGATAGGCAACTTGTACTGTTAAAACAGAGGGATTCTTGACCCAAATAATTAATGATGCTACAAAAGAGAGAGAGAATGCAAGATAAAAACTTTTCAAGGACCAATTACCAAACCTTGATTTATAAAGGAGCTAGGATGGAGACAAATCCCAAATAATCGAAAGAGAACGAGTTAACAAAAATACCTTTAAACGACCTCTACAATTTAATTTGATCTCTATATCAGGCCCTAAACGAACAGTTCATGCATCAACATACCATAACAACAAAATTCAACACTTTTGGGCAAAAAACATGATGCAACAAATATGCAGAATTCCGTAACTGATATCCATATTGTGGTGAAAAACAACTAATATTGACTACTATTTTAGCCTTAAATATATTTCAAAATTTGGAATATTAAATTTAAGTCACTTTAGTCAATATTAAGATCACAAAATTGATTTCATTTTATTGAAATCAATTAGCTGATTTTATGCAATCTATTGTGATCTTAGTACAATTATATTGTTCATTGTTTTAACTAATAATAATGAGAATGCAAATAATCAATATTTTGTATAATCTACGATGATCGTATTAAATTTTTTCAAATGAAATAATGTTCAAATGGTAAGTTTGGACTATAAAAAGAAAAAAGATTATGTTGTTGAAATTTCAAATTAGTATGCATTAGCCTAGGGATATTATTATTGAACAAGAAACCCACCCCACCCCACCCACCCTTCCATTTAATTGTAGGACTTTAACATTTCTTATGTTTCTCTCATTTATATTTTATTTAAATAGTTTTACTATTAAAATTAGTGATTTAAGTTTTGAAATGGATTAGACTTATTTAATTTAAAGCTAAATATTCATAATTAATGAAATAATAGTTTACTTTAAGCATTTACTTTTCATCAATTGCAACAATTGGATGAGAAAAATATTGTACTACGTTTCATCATAATTTATAAATATTCTACAATTTTTTTATATATATTTAAGTTGAAACAATGATAAGTTAAATTTTTTTAATTTTTATTGATTTTCAACCTTCCATATATATATATATATATATCAATAATTTATAAGACTGATAATCCCTTTATATCGCATTAATGAATTAACAAAAGGTAGCAATAAAATTTTTTTATATCAATTAAGTGATGTTTATATGAAAAAGTTAAATTTTGGAAAACTATATTTCAAGTTTCACAATTTAAGTTAATTTACGTACTAATATGGAAAAGTAAAAGGCTTAACTAATTTCACTCTCGAGCTAGACTCCATGAGCAACAACAACTACAAACTCAAGCAAATCATCGACAATATCAATGCGATAGTGGATCAGTCAAATGCTCAAGTGACTCACTGTTTTAGAGAAAGCAATCAAGTTGCGGACTTTTTGGCGAAGATGGCTGCTATGCAGAACAAAACTGTGATTCTAACATCTTTTAGGCAACTTCCCAGAATTGCTAAAGGTGCATACTTTCTGGACAAAAGTCAAATGCCTTGTATTAGGACAAAATTCAGGCCAATTTATTTTGTTAGTTGATGTCAATATATATGAACTTACCGGAAGAGTTATATCCCCGAATATGTAGGGCTCTCTTCTGGCTTTTGAGGTGATTCGTTCACCTTTGTGTTGTAACAGAGGTAAGTGTAACACCCCACACTTTCGAACTAGAATTTGAACCGTCCTTCATACATGTGTAGACCCAAACCCAATGATTTCTATTTAGATATAAGTGTGAAGATTCAATTCTTTAGTGTGGGAATATCTTTGGAGATGAATTGAGGTCATAAAAATCTCCTAACTCAATTTTTTTTTTTTGAAAACTTTCCTACTGATTGAGTTTTAGAAGACGTTCTTACTTGGGTCAACTTACAACGACCATTACTCCTAGAATATAATGAGTTAGGTGGCCTAGTACCTACCAAATTAAAGGTTTTTGAGTCTTCTTTCCAACTCTGTCAATCGTTCGTCAATCCAAGTTTGGAGTAAAAAGTTATGGACGTTTTAGTGAGACACTGTCTAGGATGCGTGATGGCCGCGCGTTGGTCGTGCGAGGTACAGCTGGTGCCGCGCGATAGGACGTGCGACGCACCTTTCCCTTTCCTGACGTAAAAATACATTTTTCTCTTATTAAATCAAGGGCAAACTAGTCCTTTCACCCCATGTAACTCCTCCAACTCGTTTTAAATCCCCAAAGTCGTCTCAAACTAGCAGATTCTTTCCCAAATCTCTAATCCCTCTTCTCTCTCAAATCTCACCAACTCAAGAAGGGTTTTTCAAATTCCAAAGCTCCCAATTTTCAATACCTTTCCCTGAGATTCTTTCTAATAGGGTTTTGCCCTAAATCTAATTATACAACGCTCCTCTCATCTTCTCTAAAGTTTCAAGGCTCTCAAGGTATCAAAGGCTATGCTAGGGTCATCTCTCATAGTTCCTTTTCTAGTTCTTCGTTAAAAAGACATGTTTGAACACTCTCTATTTCAATTACCATATGAATTACTAATTTAATTATTTTATATGTATGTGGTGTTGGTGATGTGAAGTTAGGGTTAAGGAGTTGATTTATGAAAGCTTATGTTAAATTATCCCTTTTCTCCATGAGTGTATTTTTAAAGCATATGTTTTGGGGTTTTGGAGGATGAAAGTTATTTGAAACAATGAACCCTTATGTTTGAAATTTAATATTTGGAGTTTAAGCAAGAAATAACAATGTTTTTCCGTCCTTGCATTTATTAAAGATATGATATATGAAAATGTCCTTTTTGAAAGTTGTATGAACAATGAAATTTTGATTATATTCATGTTTGTGATTTCAAAGACGGGATTGAGAGTCTTAAATGTTTAATGATAATGAAACTTTGGCATGATAAGAGTGACTTGCAAGTCTTGGTATTGCAATAACAAAGATGTGAATGCCATAATGAAAGACTCCATGAATGAATGTAATGAAAATGTTTTAATTAGGCTTAAAGAGAATTGTGTAGTTCACTGAGAAAGTGTAGTCCTTGTGACTAACGCTTGAAACCACGTTTGCCGGTGTGGGGAGGTCTTGTCCTGAAAAATGGATGACCACTGTATGCTTGCCTTGCGTAGTTGTATGCAGCTATGATTATGCTATGATTGGCCAAATATGTTATCTCAGTTTATACGGCAAACATGGACTGAGGCCCCGCCAGTTGGGTAGTACTAGACCCATATTGCTCGTGGGTTACTAGATGTCGGTGTAACTGCATAGTTCAGAACTAACGAATTTCAAATGATTACTTTATTTTATGTCCCAAATGTTCTCTACTTCGTACTTCATTTATGACAGACATATGTTACGGAGCTTTTCGAATTACTATTATTATTATTATATTATATGAACTGTTTTGGATCCCCCTTTTCCTCGGGTTGCATGCCAGTATTTATTGTACTGACCGTCCCCGGACGCTACATTATTTCATGATGTAGGTTCCGAAGCACTTACCCGAGATTCTGCTTCGCGTTAGGATTCATTCAGAATTGCAACTAGCAAGTGGTGAGCCATCCATCTTTCAAAAGACATATGTTCCAGATTTATTTTCAGTTAAATTTAAACTATTTGGGTTTTCTGGTATTTTCGGGGCCATGTCCCGGCTTTGAATTTATATCCATGATGTTAGAGGCTTCGTAGACTCAGTTGAATATTGTTTTGGACTTCATTCTAGATCTGGGATTTGAATTATCATTTCAGTTGAACTTCTTTATTATGGGTCTATTTCTGCACTTTATTTATGACTATGCTTATGATGTAATGCTAAGGAATTTTCTCGGGTCATCATTGGTCTGGAGTGCCCGTCGCAGCTAGGGTCTCGATTCGAGTTGTGACAGTAAGGCTCTAGTCCCCCTCCTTTTTTCTAATAAATACAACATGACCCAGCTATACTGGGTAACTTTATTTTTTTAAAAAAAATATATGGAAAAGTAAATTTATATTTTAGTTCAAAAATTTGACCTCTTATATATACTCATTCAATAAAACATAAATATTGTTACTCTCTCTCTTTCTTAATTATTGATCATTATGCCTTATTTGTATTTATTAAATTTTTCATTATGAATATGTAGAATTAAGAGTTGTCGATATTTTGTCAAATATTAAGTCTGATTTTCTTCATGAATTTCTGGTGTTTCAGCATAAGGATTAAACATGTTGATTAAATGTTATCGATAATTCAAAATGAGAGTTCAGCAGAAGAATAAATGTATGAGAAGGCTAAACTGTGTATTCATAATGTAACATAGATTTGAGACAAGAAAATCATTTGAATTATCCGAAGTGTTTTTCTTTCTTGAGAATCAAAATAAATTTGTTGGTTTTGTAATTTCTTTATACAAACAAATTTGTATTACGGATAATATAGTCTCTTTATTATATATTATTTTTACTAATTCAAAATGAGATTTCAAGAAAAAGAAACCTATAAGGAGGTTGAACATTGTATTCAAACAACATAAGTTTAAAACATGAAAATTATTTATCAAAAATGCTTTTAATTATTTGTAGTATTTTTCTTTCTTGAGAAAGATTAGTTTGTTAGCTTGGTGATTTCTCTTGATAAATTTAAATTTTCCATAACATATATAGTATCACTAAATAAAGAGTTTATTAATGAAATTAAGAATATGATTGTTTTGAAGTTAACGAAAAATGAAAATTGCAAAGTTGATCTTGCTTGAGATTATCGTTGTTTATTTGTTTAAATTTTTATTTTTTTTTAAAGAGAACTTTTATCTTTTTTCTATATCATATCTTTTTAGGATCCTATTTTGGTATGAATGTGAAAGTTACAAATAGTAATTATGAAGGTAATATATATTTCTTTATACTTAGTCTCTTTTTAATATTCGTATATAAATAAACATCTTCTATAAATTTAAATTGATTTTATGTCTCATTTTTTTCACTGTGGAATGATTTGTTATGAACTAATCGTTATGAATTATTCAAAGAACTATGAATCGTAGGAGATGATGATAATATATTTCATCGATTGATCAAAGGAAATAATATGTTTATGCTTCTATTTATTTGGTAAGTTTGTAAATATAAGTTATTCTTTTATCTATGTTTTTGTTATGGTACTAACCAGTGTTTTAAAAGGCAGAGTCCGGACTCGCCCTAGGACTCGTCCCGGGGCGGGGCACTGGCAAAACGCCTCGGGGCTCATGTGTGGGACTTAGTTCTGTGAGGCTTACGTCCTAAGCGTCCGACTGTACGCCCTGAACACGCCCAACGCCCAACGTCCAGGACTCGTCTAATAGTTCTTACATAAATTGTGTCAAATTTCTTAGTCAACGTTATTGATACTCATAATTCTCTACTAATTAAATGATGCTTAGTTATTTTTTTCATCTGTTGAAATAAGAAAATTAAAAGTAACTAGCTTATGTACTAATTGAGAACGCCGTGAGGATGAGTATGACTTGACATTTCTGTTTAAAATATATATCCGAATTTTACATATTCACTTGTCATTAATTGTTATGTTTTTGTCATATATTTCAAAATTATCATATTTTATTTTGTTATTTGAAAGTATTTTATTTTTATTCATGAACGAGTTTATGTTTTAATTATAATATTAATAGTTTATTGATTATTTCTTTTAGGGAGGTAAAGTGCATAGTATGATTGATAGTCATATATTTTAAGAAATTATTTGTAGAATCATTGAAAATTTTGTTGTTACTTATATTTTTAGTAATAAAATTATAAAGATAAATATACATGAGATATATGCCCTGTAGATCCTTAGGACTTACGCCCCATGTCTCGGGACTTACGCCTCGCCCCCGTACTATGTAAAACGCCTCGCCTCACGCCCCCGCCTTTTAAAACACTGGTACTAACACTCACTCCATTTTAAAATAGTTAACATTGTACTTATTATTCTAGACAGATAAATAGACAAAAATTAAATACAGTAATTAATAAGAGGTACATTAATCTAATTATACTACTAATTAAATTTTTTTTAATGCAAAATCTGAACATGCTAACTATTTTGAAATAAAAGTAGTAGTTAGGGTAAAAAGAGGGGGAAATCTGGTTTTTTTTTTTTTTAATTATTCTTGGATTACACTTGGGGGAAATTTCGAATTTGGAATGGCTAGAGAGGACAGGTGTCAATATGTTGGCACAAAAAGAAGAATCCAAAGAATTTGGCCAATTAGGGGAAGGGATTCGAAAACTGAAATTGCAACAACTATGTACGAAATGGAGTGAAATTGGAAGGATTATTTTTTATACAAGAAAATTTTACCGGTTTGAGGACAGCTCAGCAAAGACGGAATCTTGACGGATTTGAGAAGGAGCGCGTGGGGGTCTGTGTGTTAGCGCGTGAAGAAGTACTATGCGACATTTTTAGATAAACTTAAGGCGCGTGTGGTATGGTGTGTATTGTGTATCTAATGAGGGAATTAAATTGTGGGATATTAGAGTAAGGGGTCCAATAATTTGGTATTAAATCAAAACACCATAATTATTGGAATTAGACCGACATAAATCAAATTCCGATCACAGAATTACTGAATGAAAGAAACCAATTATACAATTCATTTTCGATTTTAAATATATTTTGAAAATAGACCAAAGTATATTCAATTTAAACATAGTTTTTTCAATAATTTTCAAAATATTATTTTTTTTGAGTGGAAATTTATATTAATTCTATATAATTACATATATAAATATATATTCTACTTAAATACAACAAAAATCACTTTTAAATTAATTTTGAAAACATCTTAACTTTGTAAAAACAATTATTTCAAAATTATTTAGTATAATAGAAGCTCAAAATTAATTCAAAATGTGTAGAGCAAAAAATGGGTTATCGAGTGTTCTGAAGATGCATGTCGCAAAGATGAAGATGTTGAGATGGATGTGTGGCCACACTAAGTGTGATAGGATCAAGAATGAGGTAATTCGAGATAAGGTGGGAGTGACTTCCGTAGTGGACAAAATAAAAAAAGCAAGATTAATATGATTTTGCCAAATCTCACTTGTGAGATTTTATTGGGTATGTTATTATTGTTGGAGAGAAAAAAAATGGTTAACACATGAATAAGACTATGAGACTCTTTACTTTTTCCACAATATCTATCAGTTTACCCTACACATTTTCATTGTTTTATGCATAAAAATGCTTTTAAAATAATAGTTTAAACTTTCATACCGAACACACAAAAAACGACTTATTTCTTTTCCAAATGTTTCTATCATCTCTGTATGCTCATAAGATGTTGAATTAAAATTAATGTGTTAGTAGTAGTTACATAATACTATTTCCTCTTGTCCAATTTATATGATGTTTTTTTTTTTTTTAGTCAGTTAAAAAAAAACGACATATTTATTCATTTAGTACTCTCTGTGTTCTTTTTTAACCTGTCCAATATACTAAAAATAGATATCTAATAATACTTGTCTAGTTTGAAAAATCAATGAATAATTTATTACTTTGTGTCCATTTTACTCTTTGCTATTAAATACTATTCATTACTCAATGCATTTTCTAAAACATTAAATTTATTATATTAAAAAGGTGATATAATAAAATTATCCTATTATTTATTGTTTCTTGAGCAGTATGTCAAGTCAATAGTGGACAAGTAAAGATGGACGGAGGAAGCAATAATTTAACTTTAAAATATATCCTTAATGAAATAATTTATAGCTACACAAACATCTATAAACTTATTTTATACTATAATTTTCAATGGTCTTTCTTTCTTTCTTTATTAAACTTCGAATCAAGTTAAAATTCGTATCCTTTTGACTCTTAAAAAAAAAAAAAAAAAAAAGGAAAGGAACATTTAAAAAGGAAGGGAGGGAGTATAAAAAAAAAATGGAGGTTCGTATAAACATGAATTTTTGCCAGCTGGCATGCATAATGACAGCCTTTATATACTACACTCACTCCACTCTACCCATCAATATACTAGTATCAATTTACCATTTCTCTCTTTCCAGTATATCAAAATGCGTCCCCAAGAAATCCCCCCCTCCCCCAGCAACGGCACGTGATAGGTGCCTAGTTTATTTTCCATACGTAAGGTTTATTGGTTTCTGTCTGAGTGGATTTGCCATTGCATTTGGATGTTATCTGGTAATCAGCACCTGGAAGGAAAAAGGCGTTGAAGAAGTCGATGTTGGAGATTGGGGTCTTTTTGGTCTTGGTGTTATTGCATTTCCCTCGTTTTCAGTTGCATTGGTGATAGGGTTAATTCATATGTGTCGGGCACCCCAAGCTCCACCAGCAGCTCCACCAGCAGCACCGCCAGCAGCACCGCCAGCAGCTCCGCCACCATCTCCGCCAGCAGCTCCACGAGCAGTCTAGTCGGTTTTAATTACTTAGTATCTCAAAAGAATTATCATTTCTAACAAGTCTAGTCAGTTTTTGTTGTTTGAAATATTATTTAGTATCTCAAAAGAATTACCATTTCTAACATCTATAATTATTACTGCATTGTATTCGTCTAAACTTCTCCGCACTGTTAGCTTGCTAAAGTTTGAGTCTTTTGAGATTTAGTGATAACGGGTATGTGGTGGTTTTATGTAATGGTCATTTCGGGCGAGGAGTTTGTTTTACTACTTATTGATGCTCAGGTGAACCCTGATTATAAATCTGTCACTTTTTGATTTAATGGAGCAACAATGATATTGTGTGTGGTATGGGGGATGCTCAGCGAACATGCATCCAATGTGGGAGTTTGCATGGGAAAGCATTTTTGTTATAATAAAAAGGTACCTAGGCATTCTGTGATGGTTAATTTGTGTGGCAAACTATGCTACCATACTCTTCATCGATGTGGTAGAAGATTAGGAGAAATGATAATTCCGCTAATTAAAATTATCATTAAGTGGGTTTGGTTTTGATTAATTTTACTATAAAAATAAATCAAATTGATTAAGTGGGTATTTAAATGTTAAAATCAAATCAACGAGCTCCTAAAGAAAGGAAGTAATTCTCAAAGAGAAAACGAAGGGAGCAAAAAATTAAGTAGGAACTGTGTCACAGTGTGAATTAGAGTTTTGCTCATCTAGTGCTTTGTAATTTAAACATAAAAAATTAACAGTGTGAACTAGAGTTGTTCGTATAGTGATTTGCAATTTCAATTTTCAACCTAAACTATTTATTCCTATGCTCATTTTAACTTATTCACTATGTTAAAAGATCTCCATTTTTACTTGTCTAACTTGAAAAACTAAGAAATAATTTATTACTCCATTTTACCCTTATTATTAAGTACAATTTATTTTTCAAAATTTTAAATTATATTGTGATCATATGAATTTTAAATATATTAGTCCAAATAAATATGGTGGATTAATATAATTGGATTAATTATTTAAGTCCAATAAATATGGATTTAATTAAAGTCCAAGATTCATCGGGCTAGTCCATTAATTTGGGCTACAAATAATGAGCCCACTTGGTTAAGCCCAATATGTCATCTTATTCTAGAGGCCCAATTTGGCGCCACATGTCAAATGACGTGGCATGCCAAGTCAAGTAAAGGAGTTAATAGGACCGTGCCACATGTCAAAATGATGCAGCAAGCCTAGTGAAATCAAAAGCCCATAAGAATGCGCCACGTCACTTAAATCTGATTGGCCAAAAGAAGCTCATCTTCACCATGACTCTTTCCTTCCTACAACTATAAATAGGGGTCTCATAATTCAGAAAAGAGCACCAACAATTCGAACAAGAAACAAGAGAGAGCTCGTGGATCAAACACCACAAATTTCTCTGCAGGCTACAAGTTCAAGCATTCAAGTTCATAAACAACTGAAGATCAAGACGAAGATTCAAGATCAAGCTCAAAAGCCCTTGAATCCAAATCCACAAGTCAAGATCAAGTTTATTAAATCCACAAATCAAGTTCAAGTTCATCAAATTCAAGATCAAGCTCGAAGCCCTTGAATTTATATTTAGAAAGGCGAATCAGAGGATTCATAGAGATTGTAACACTCACATATTGAAATCAATAAACGATTGTTGCAATATTTTTCTGTCCCGATTACTATTTTCTCGATCGCGAATTTTATTGTCTTACAAATTCTGGCACGCCCAGTGGGACAATCTCTACCTCTCATCTCAACTTTCCAACTTCAAAGCTCAAGAATACCGAAATGACTTCCAAGAAGGTCAACTCTCAATCCACTACCTCTAAGGCTGGTAATTCCAAGTTCTCCGCCGAGGTAGAAAGCATCCTTGATGTTACTTTTGGAAGCTTTGGGGCTGTCACAAGGAGCAAGGCCAACATGATGGAGCAACAAACACATCGAGTGTCGACGACATCAACTCCAGTTTTTGGGTCTTCAACCCCAAAAAGAACAAGGTCCTCTACAAGTGCTTCAGAAGAAGGAAGCAGTGTGGCAGAGAAAATCAAGAAAACTCTGGCTCTACTTGATCTCTCTGGTTCAAAAAACTCTGGGACAAAGAACGATGGTCATTCAACCAACATGTCATCTCCACTTACTCCACGCGAGCCAAGGACTTCAGAGATCAACTTATGTGACAATCCGTGCTACTCTCCGATGTCTCCAATAATCATGCAAACAATGGTAACTGATGTCTCATCCATGGAGGAGCAACTTGCGAATATGGCGAAAGCGATTGAAGGTTTGACCAAGTATGTGAAAACTCAAGACACTCGGATTGATAAGTTGATGGATCGAATGGAAGGCTTAATAGATGGAGATTCTAGCCATGCACCTGGAAAGGCTCCAGAAGTTCAAGAGATAGATCCTCCTACCAAACAGACACCGCCTACTAAGGAGGTGCCAGTTGCTTCTGGCGGAATGATCCCAATTGATCTATTGAAGGAGTTCATTGAAGGGACCCTTAAGGACAAGTACGATGTTACTACTAAGTCTTCCCTGACGTATGCCAAGCCTTACACTGCTAGGATTGATAGCTTCAAGATGCCTGCAGGCTATCAACCCCCCAAATTTCAACAATTTGAGGGCAAAGGAAATCCAAAGCAACATGTCGCCCACTTTGTTGAGACATGTAACAATGCCGGAACATATGGTGATTATCTCGTCAAGCAATTTGTCCGCTCCTTAAAAGGAAATGCCTTTGATTGGTATACGGACCTCGAACCCAATTCAATTGATAGCTGGGAGCAACTGGAGCATGAGTTCCTAAATCGATTTTATAGCACGAGGCGTACAGTGAGCATGGTAGAACTCACAAATACTCGTCAAAGAAAGGATGAGCCAGTTATTGACTTCATCAATCGATGGAGGAATGCTAGCCTAAATTGTAAAGATAGGCTCAGTGAAACTTCCGCAATAGAGATGTGTATCCAAGGAATGCACTGGGAGCTTCTCTATATTTTGCAAGGAATTAAGCCAAAATCCTTTGAAGAGTTAGCTACTCGTGCTCACGACATGGAGTTGAGCATGTCTTCTGCCGGAAAAGGAGTAGCACCCATCCATGACCCTCGAAAGGGAAAGGACAAACAGGAACCCAGGAGATGGACCAAGTTTGTCCCCAAAAGCGACAACAAAGAATCCATGAATGTCAACGTGTCTCCTGTGAAGCTCACCACAAAGGTGAGCAAGAAGCAAAGCGTAAAGACTACTTCTCAAGCACGTCCAAACCAAAAGTTGACTTTCAAGGAGATGCAAGAAAAAGAATACCCATTCCTTGATTCTGACGTTTCCAAAATTTTTGATGAACTTCTTGAGCTGAAGCTCATTGATCTACCAGAAATGAAGCGGCCCGATGAAGCTGGAAAAATTGATGACCCAAACTATTGCAAGTATCACAGGCTTGTGGGTCACCCTTTGGAGAAATGTTTTGTCTTCAAGGATAAAATCATGCAACTGGCTAATGAGAAGAAGATCGTGCTTGATGATGAGAAGGCCAGTTCTCATCAAATCTCCATCACTTTTGGCTCACTCGATCCGGTCCAAATATGCAACTTCAAAGAGCGTAATGAGAAGCCATTAAAGCAAGACAAGTCTCTAATTGATGAAGGTGATGATGAAGGTTGGACTTTGGTGACTCGGCGAAGACGCAACAAGATGACGAGTCTACGAAAAGACTCATCCAAGCAGCTAACCAGAAGGAGAATGGTGAAGAAACCGAGGAAACAGAGGCTGGTTGAGCTGCCAAAGAGGGCGAGTGTAGTGGAGCATCACCACCAAAAACCACGGTGTCCTGTGACTTTTGAAGAATTCTTTCCAAGTTGGTTCTGCGCCAAGACTACTCAAGACAACATTGAGGCATCTTGTTTCAATACTGACAAAGAAGAAGTAAAGGGCGAAAGCCTATTAATGGAACCTCCTTCTCCTGAAAATCCTACTAAATCTCTTCACCAAGAAGCACATGTATGTAATACAAAAATCACATTTACAGACGATGATCTCCTTTTTGGTGAAACACTACACAATCGTCCCTTGTATATGGTAGGTTATGTTCTAGAGAAGAAGATAAATAGAATCCTGATAGATGAAGGGTCTGGAGTAAACATCCTGCCTATTCGCACACTGAAGGAACTGGGCATCACAACTGATGAACTTACTGAAAGCCATTTGATGATCCAAGGGTTCAATCAAGGAGGTCAGAGAGCCATAGGATCCATCAAGTTAGAAATCAATATGGACGATTTACGATCAAATGTATTGATGCATGTGATCGATGCCAAGACTTCATATAATATATTGCTTGGTAGGCCTTGGGTACACGAGAACAAAATTGTTTCATCATCCTACTATCAATGCTTGAAGTATCTTGAAAATGGAGTGGAGAGAAAGATAGTGGCCGATGATAAGCCATTCACTGAAGCTGAATCACACTTCGCAGATGCAAAATTCTACTTGAAGAATTATGTCGTGAAGGAGAAAAAGGTGGATGATGTCACATCAACCAAGTGCGATGATCTTGCAACTAAGAAGGTCAAGGTTTCTGTTGAAAGTGTTGTCATTAAAAAGCCTCCCACCACTTCGAATAAAAGGAATGTCGCGGACTTAAAGAAGAAGGCAACTCCTGTGCTCCGCTATGTACCAAAAGTGGGGAAAGAAGTACGACACTCATCCGATGTCCAAGGTAATGTACTAGGGGGGCTAACTCTTCCGGTAAAGCGAATAGATGCAATAAATTTGCCCTCAAAGCCACTTGGGGAATTTATGGCTCAAAATTCATCGCGAGATATGACACTCCCTTCAAAGCGTACGAAAGAAGGTTTTGATCCAAACGCTTACAAGTTATTTGTAAAGGCTGGATACAACCCTAATGAGCCATCACATTTGGGGAAAATCCCATCAGAAGCCACAACCAGGCAAACGCGCGAAGGCTTAGGGTACATGCCGCCACCGCCGGTGCGCATCTCTATTAGAAGGGTGGCTAGCGACTACATCACTGTGGAAGAGGAGTCTACTACTTCCAGCAAAAAGCCTTCTGTCTTTGATCGACTTGGAGAATCAACCACAAGAACTTCTGTGTTTGAGAGGTTGGGGCCACTGAAGAAAAAGAAAAGTAACAAACCTCGGAGAAGTTATCAAGGCACTATGACACACTCTTCACCTAGAATCCAAAAGGATTTTCAAAGTTTGATTCCTTCTAGAATGAGGCGACAGACGGAGCTTGTGATTTCGTGCAAGGAGGTGTTAAAGGCAAAGACTCATACTGTGGTTTATACCAAGGAACATGAGGATGACAAAGAGAGTGTAGGCTCTTCATATCATATTACAACCCAGAGTGAGTACGATACATCATCTCTAATAAAGGTTGAAGAGTTGGAAGATATTTCCTGGTGTTGCCATATATCTGTCAATGACAATGATCCTCAAGAAGAGGAAGATGCCGGAGATGCTCCGTCAGAACTTGAAGAAGGAGTAAAGGCGACAGTAGATCCCCTAAAGGAAGTTAATCTTGGCACTGATGAAGACCCAAGACCAACTTTCCTAAGCGCTTTTCTAGAAATGGATGAAGAAATCGCTTACATGGACTTACTCAAAGAATATAGGGATGTTTTCGCTTGGAGTTATAAGGAGATGCCTGGCTTAGATCCAAAAGTAGCAGTTCATCAGTTAGCAGTCAAGAATGGAGCTCGTCCTGCTAAGCAGGCCCAAAGACGTTTCAGACCCGACTTGGTTCCATTGATTGAAAATGAGGTTAACAAACTCATTGAAGCAGGCTTTATTCGTGAAGTTAAGTATCCCACATGGATATCAAGCATTGTTCCAGTACGGAAGAAGAATGGCCAAATTCGAGTTTGTGTCGACTTTAGGGATCTCAACAACGCATGCCCTAAGGATGAGTTTCCAATTCCTATTCCAGAGTTGATGATTGATGCTACTACTGGTTTTGAGGCGATGTCTTTTATGGATGGATCATCCGGCTATAACCAAATTCGCATGGCACCAAAAGATGAAGAGCTCACTGCATTTCGTACGCCTAAAGGTATTTATTGTTACAAGGTGATGCCTTTTGGTTTGAAGAACGCTGGTGCCACTTATCAAAGGGCTATGCAAAACATCTTTGATGATTTACTCCACAAAAATGTTGAATGCTATGTGGATGATTTAGTGGTAAAGTCAAGAAAGAAGAACGACCACTTGAAAGACTTGAGAATGGTATTTGAGTTACTTCGAAGATATCAGCTTAGGATGAATCCGTTGAAATGCGCCTTTGGAGTTACTTCCGGAAAGTTCCTTGGCTTTATTGTACGACACCGAGGAATTGAAATTGATCAACACAAAGTTGATGCAATTTTGAAGATGCCCGAGCCTCGAAACATTCATGAATTAAAAAGTCTTCAAGGGAAGCTAGCATATTTAAGGAGGTTCATCTCAAATTTGGCGGGAAAATGTCAACCATTTAGCCATCTCATGAAGAAGGGTGCCCCTTTCAAATGGGACCAAGCTTGTAGTAAGGCCTTTGAAAATATCAAATCTTACTTAATGAAGCCTCCAGTTCTTGCGGCACCTATACCTGGAAAATCGTTGATTCTCTACATCGCTGCACAAGAAAGGTCAGTTGGAGCATTATTGGCCCAAGAAAATAGTGAAGGTAAAGAGAACTCTTTTTATTACCTGAGCAGAATGATGACGCCAAATGAGCTGAATTATTCACCTATTGAAAAGTTATGTTTGGCGTTAGTCTTCTCAATCCAAAAGATGAAGCACTACTTTCAAGCTCATGTTGTTCATCTCGTGTCTAAAGCAAATCCCATCAAGTTTGTAATGTCGAAACCAGTCCTCAGTGATCGACTTGCAAGGTGGTACCTTCAGTTTCAACAGTTTGAGATCATATACATCCCTCAGAAGGCCGTAAAGGGACAGGCATTAGCAGACTTTTTGGTAGACCACCCAATACCAGATAATTGAGAGCTAACTGATGAACTTCCTGATGAGGATGCAATGGTTATTGAAGTTCGACCTCCATGGAAGATGTACTTTGATGGTGCGGCACACCGTGGTGGAGCTGGTGCTGGCGTAGTGTTTGTCACTCCGCAGGAAGAGGTTATCCCATACTCCTTTACTTTGACACAATGTTGCTCTAACAATGTCGCTGAATACCAAGCGTTGATACTTGGACTTGAAATGGCCGTCGACATGAAGCAACTACAATTGCAAGTCTTTGGTGACTCCCAATTGGTGATCAAGCAGCTCTTGGGCGACTATGAAGTCAAAAAGCCCGAGTTACGCCCATATCATAGTTATGCTCAGAAGTTGATAGGATGGCTTGGAGAAGTTACCCTCCAACACGTGCCAAGAAAGGAAAATAAGCAGGCCGATGCATTGGCTGCTTTAGCTTCAACACTAACTCTTCCAAATCAAACACGAGTTACTATCCGCCGAGAATGGGTGGTACCACCACCGGATAAGGAAGAATGTACAGAAAACAAACTTGAGCATCTCGTCGCTGTGTCTGAAGCCGTAAAGGAAGATTGGCGACAACCAATTATTGACCACTTGTGTTATGGAATACTTCCTGAAGATCCAAGAAAAAAGACTGACATCCGTCGTCGTGCACCTCGTTTCCTTTACTACAAGGACACGCTATACAGAAGGTCATTCGAAGGAGTACTCTTGCGATGTTTGGGAGAGGAAGAAGCAGTTCAAGCTTTGCAAGAAGCACACTCAGGAGTTTGTGGATCTCATCAATCTGGACCGAAGCTCCACTTTCACATAAAAAGGATGGGATATTATTGGCCAACGATGGTGAAAGATTGCTTGGACTATGCTAGAAGATGCAAGGCCTGTCAATTTCATGCTAATTTCATACATCAGCCTCCTGAAATATTACACCCCACTATCGCATCTTGGCCATTCAATGCTTGGGGATTGGATGTTGTGGGACCACTACCAAACTCTTCTGGTGGACACTTGTACATCTTGGCTGCGACAGATTACTTCTCAAAATGGGCCGAAGCTGTTGCACTCAAAGAAGTGAAGAAGGAGAATGTTGCAAACTTCATCCGAGTAAATATCATCTACCGCTTTGGAATTCCCCATTACATAATAACTGACAATGGCAAGCCATTTGATAACAAGCTGATGAACAAGATTTGTGATCTCTTTGGTTTTAAGCAGCGTAAATCTTCTATGTACCATGCTGCCGCCAATGGTTTAGCTGAAGCATTCAATAAGACTTTATGCAACCTGTTGAAGAAAGTTGTATCCAAATCCAAACGAGACTGGCATGAACGAATGGAAGAAGCTTTGTGGGCATATAGGACGACTCACCGGACACCGACGCAAGCAACCCCATACTCGCTTGCTTTTGGAGTTGAAGCAGTCCTGCCACTTGAGCGTCAAATTCCTTCTTTAAGACTTGCTATTCAAGAAGGTCTCACCGAAGAAGAAAATGCTAAGTTGCGTCTTACGGAGCTAGAAGCTCTGGATGAGAAGAGGCTGGAGGCTCAACAAAATCTTGAATGTTATCAAGCCCGTCTATCTCGTTCTTTCAATAAAAAGGTTCGCTTGAGGTGTTTCCAAGTTGGAGATCAAGTTCTAGCAGTAAGGAGGCCCATTATCACTTCTCATAAATCTGGGGGCAAATTCACCTCTAAGTGGGATGGACCATATGTCATACAAGAGGCATATTCAAATGGCGCTTACAAGCTTGTCGATGCAGATGGCGTGAAAATTGGTCCTATCAACGCCAAATTCTTGAAGAAATACTATCCTTGAGAGAAGATGACGCTCCTTAAAGCACGAGCATAAACTGCATGTCCACTCCTGGCCCGCAAGAGTATAAACTGTGTACGGCTCAAAAAAAAATAAATGTCCGCTAGGTTGAAAATCTCGAAAGAGGCGGCCTAGGCAAAAGTTAGGACTCAAAAAAAAAATAAAAAAAAAATACACTATTCCAGAACTACGTTGTGACTTGATCCTCTTCACCGAGGTACGTAGGCGCTTAGAAGTTTCATTCTAAGTTCAGTTGCATGAGTGTCAAAAAATATATGTTCCCGCTTGATCCGCCATACGAAAGTTAAGTCTGCAAATATTCTGATTAAACTTTGGGCTTACACAGAATGTTCATGACTCAATGAGGGCAGAGCTCCACATAAAAGGTAAGCTTCTGCAATAGGATTTGAGACCCTCAAGTTCTCCGAGCCTACAAGTTGAAGTTGTAAGTCCTCCAAGCCTTCGAATTAAAGCGCGCTTGTTGAAGTCAAAATTCACCAAGTCAGTAACGTTGAAGTCTCAGGTTCACCACATCTGCATACTAAAGTCGTCAAAGTTCAGCAATTCTGCAAGATGAAATCTCAAATCTACCAAGTCTGCAAGCTGAAGTCTTCAAATTCGCCAAGTTTGCAAGGTGGAACCATCAAAACCTCCAAGTTTCAAGTTGAGGCCTTCTAAACTTCCATGCCTTAAGGTGGACAAAATTTGTCCCTTTGCACCTTAAGCTGACTATTGCGTAGGAACATCGGTAAAAGGGACCATACTTGAAAGGGACCATACTTGAAGCCGAACTTGTCAGGTCTCAAGGTGACGGAGGCGAAGTTAAACTCTCGCACCTTAAGCTGACCATTGTATAGGGACCATACTTGAAAGGGACCATACTTGAAGCCGAACTTGTCAGGTCTCAAGGTGACGGAGGCGAAGTTAAACTCTCGCACCTTAAGCTGACCATTGCATAGGGACCATACTTGAAGCCGAACTTGTCAGGTCTCAAGGTGACGGAGGCGAAGTTAAACTTTCGCACCTTAAGCTGACCATTGTATAGGGACCATACTTGAAGCCGAACTTGTCAGGTCTCAAGGTGACGGAGGCGAAGTTAAACTCTCGCACCTTAAGCTGACCATTGTATAGGGACCATACTTGAAAGGGACCATACTTGAAGCCGAACTTGTCAGGTCTCAAGGTGACGGAGGCGAAGTTAAACTCTCGCACCTTAAGCTGACCATTGCATAGGGACCATACTTGAAGCCGAACTTGTCAGGTCTCAAGGTGACGGAGGCGAAGTTAAACTCTCGCACCTTAAGCTGACCATTGCATAGGGACCATACTTGAAAGGGACCATACTTGAAGCCGAACTTGTCAGGTCTCAAGGTGACGGAGGCGAAGTTAAACTCTCGCACCTTAAGCTGACCATTGCATAGGGACCATACTTGAAAGGGACCATACTTGAAGCCGAACTTGTCAGGTCTCAAGGTGACGGAGGCGAAGTTAAACTCTCGCACCTTAAGCTGACCATTGCATAGGGACCATACTTGAAGCCGAACTTGTCAGGTCTCAAGGTGACGGAGGCGAAGTTAAACTCTCGCACCTTAAGCTGACCATGCATAGGGACCATACTTGAAAGGGACCATACTTGAAGCCGAACTTGTCAGGTCTCAAGGTGACGGAGGCGAAGTTAAACTCTCGCACCTTAAGCTGACTGTCGCATAGGGACCATACTTGAAGCCGAACTTGTCAGGTCTCAAGGTGACGGAGGCGAAGTTAAACTCTCGCACCTTAAGCTGACCTTTCATGAATGCTATTTGTTTCAATCCTGCAAAAGAAGAAAGGAAAAGACAACACAAAAAAAAAGGCACAAGAAGAAGAGAGATTGTTACCTGTCAAGACGTTTCAAACTCGGAAGCCATACATCACCAACGCGGATAGGTTTGAGACAAGATGTTTTGGTGAGAATGAATCCCTTAAATTCTGGTTTCCATCAATCAAAACACCTTTTTGATGGTGATGGTCCGACATCATGATATAAATTATTTAGTGAGACAATGCAAATCTGAAATTCTCTGCGAGACAGAATTTAGGGTCAACTTCAAAAATTTGTCTAGAATGATCCAGAAGGTGTTAAATTCTAAATTTTGGATATGTTATAGCTGCATGTTTATGGTATCTATAGAATTAAACGGATCATGATTTCGGTACTCTCACATTGATAAACAATTTTTTTGGTGTCGTCGCGCAAATCTGAAACTGCCGGTGCGCCAAAATCCAAAGTTGAATTCGGGATAACATCTGAAAAGACACCGAATGTATTAAATTATGAATTTCCGATATATTATAGATCTGGATGTCTAGTTTCAGAAGAATCAAGCGGCTTGTGATTTCTTCATTCCTACATCAAGATATGCAAGTTTTGGTGAAGATATGCAGATCTGAAATTCTCAGCATGACAGAATTTAAACCTAAGTTTCAAGAAATTGTAAAAAACGAAATTGGAGGAGTTTAATTATGAATTTTGGATATGTTGTAGATCTCGAAGTCTAGTTTCTGGAATGTTAAACCGTTCAGGATTTCGATATTTGTACAATGAGATATGAATTTTCTACCACTAACATGCTGGGCTGAAAAAAAAGTGACGAAAATTAAAAGAGAAGAATATATTACCCGGCGTTGTTCTCCTTTGAGTGACTCCCAATGCTGCAATATCAAAATAATAGAGAGCATCCATCTATTTATAGATGCAGCAAGACATTAATAGTCTCCTTGTTGAAATAAAACTAGGAGAAGTTTTCAAGTCCTTAAGGAGGTGGCATACTCCTAATTGGAGTGGAATTGGGACAGTGCAAGTTTGTAGGAATATAGACATCCTAATTCTAATTGGAGAATGATTGGTTATGGAGTAGAAGAATTTCATTCCCGAAATGGAAAGGAGTATCCTGAAGACGTGCAAACAAGAAAAAAGTCAAGTCACTACTTCGAGCCTAGTCTTCGAAAGATTAAATATCTCCGACAAGTCTCGAAGTGAGGGCATTTGTGATCATATGAATTTTAAATATATTAGTCCAAATAAATATGGTGGATTAATATAATTGGATTAATTATTTAAGTCCAATAAATATGGATTTAATTAAAGTCCAAGATTCATCGGGCTAGTCCATTAATTTGGGCTACAAATAATGAGCCCACTTGGTTAAGCCCAATATGTCATCTTATTCTAGAGGCCCAATTTGGCGCCACATGTCAAATGACGTGGCATGCCAAGTCAAGTAAAGGAGTTAATAGGATCGTGCCACATGTCAAAATGATGCAGCAAGCCTAGTGAAATCAAAAGCCCATAAGAATGCGCCACGTCACTTAAATCTGATTGGCCAAAAGAAGCTCATCTTCACCATGACTCTTTCCTTCCTACAACTATAAATAGGGGTCTCATAATTCAGAAAAGAGCACCAACAATTCGAACAAGAAACAAGAGAGAGCTCGTGGATCAAACACCACAAATTTCTCTGCAGGCTACAAGTTCAAGCATTCAAGTTCATAAACAACTGAAGATCAAGACGAAGATTCAAGATCAAGCTCAAAAGCCCTTGAATCCAAATCCACAAGTCAAGATCAAGTTTATTAAATCCACAAATCAAGTTCAAGTTCATCAAATTCAAGATCAAGCTCGAAGCCCTTGAATTTATATTTAGAAAGGCGAATCAGAGGATTCATAGAGATTGTAACACTCACATATTGAAATCAATAAACGATTGTTGCAATATTTTTCTGTCCCGATTACTATTTTCTCGATCGCGAATTTTATTGTCTTACATATATACAAAGGGTGATGTAATAAAATTTTTATTCTATTAATTGCTCTTTACGGGGTGTGTCAAGTCAATATTGGAGAAGTAAAAAATGGACGAAAGAGTATTTTTTTTTCTTAACGGACTTGAAATGAATTGGAGTAACACTTACTTTGAGACGAGGAAGTAAACACTTACTCTCTCCGTCCATCTTTACTTGTCCACTTTCCTATTGGCACAGGGATTAAGAAACAGTAAATGATAGGGATAGTCTTACTATATTAGCCTTTGAATATTATAAAGTTAATACTTCGAGAAATGCATTAGATAATGAATCGTATTTAATGCTAAGGATAAAATGGATAGAATTAAGTGGATAAATTATTCATTGGTTTTATAAACTGGACAAGTATTATTAGACATCTCAAAATAGAAAAGTGGACAAGTAAAGATGGATAGAGGGGAGTAATTTTTTTTTTTTTCAAATAACAATAAATACACTTATGTGCTTACCAAAATGTTGGAAAGATTGCACTTAAAATAAAGTTAATTTGATGATCGCGCAGTTACATTTTGGATTCAGTGATTAAACAATAGTACGCTCTTTTTTTTTTCTTTTTCTTTTTTAAAATTTAAAGCCAGCAAGCATACATGCGGCGAGGCAAAATATATTAATTTATATGTATATCATTTTTATTTCTCATATGGCATATTAAGTTATTAGCCATTGAATACAAAAAAGATAGCGTATTTGCAAGAAAATGACGGAAAGGGTATCCTAATCCACGTTACCAAGAAAGCTGGGGAAACAAATACAAAAAGGAGTTAGTAATCAAGAGAGGTTCTATATCACCTTTTCAAAATCAAGATTATACAAATAAATACTATAATTAATATATATATATATATATATATATATATATATATATATATATATATATATATATATATATATATATATATATATATACCTCGACAAATTTCACGGAATACTGCCACCTCCCACCAGCAATATGTACCGTATAATTTTGTCTCATTAGTTGTAGCAGCAGGCTATCCTAGGGTTCCAAAAAAAAAAAAAAAACTGCCTCATTATGTCAATTGCGGTAACGTATGTTTTGCTTTCTTTTGGAAGGAAGAAAAGATCGTTCGCATTATATATTTTCAATTCAATTATGACAACGTTTCAAAAAACCAAAAAATGTCCGCAGTCATAAGAGACAATATATATTTACATGATATTTTTTAAAAAAAGTTATTGGCATAGAAGAGATAAATAGTTTCTTATATCTACACATGAATAATAATTCTATAAGTTGGTTAAGGATGATTATTATAAAAGCAGTTATATATATGAGCCTCTTCTTTTTCTCTTCTGTGAAATAATGCCACTCATCTCCACATTTTACACAAAAATCTTAGATATTTATTTATTCTCTACTATATTATACTATCTTAACACTCTAAACTATTAATTTGTATGAAAATTGATCTATAAGGTGTGAGTAATTCAATGAGTAAAAATATAGAATGCAAGTAATACTATATGATAGATAGGAATTAGAAACAAGAGAAGAGACAATAAAATCATTCTAAACTATACTCGAAAAAATCGAAGACACACCTCAACTATTGTCGCGCCTAATACACACATATACTACTTAAAGTGAATTTAATTCCACTCCGCGACATATAAAATGATTGCGCAAAGCAAAGTGACTGTCATTACTGACTTCCACGTGTATATTTCTCACTTTTTCTCATTTTTTTAACCTTTAATTTCACCTCTCTCTCTCTCTAAATGTAAATTCCATTTTTATTCCATAGAGAAGTAACCAGTCACTATCTTCCTCTCCATTCCACTTCTTCATGTTCTGCATCTAGAAGAAGGTTACAACTTTACAAGTCTTCAACTTCTCCCATTTTCATTATCCACTAGTCAATTTGTTACACAAGCACCACCAATTTCACCATGCATAAACTTCCAAAACTACCACATCCCAATTGATCTCACTATTACCATCAAACTCGCCACCACCAAAAAACACAACACGAGTCAATTTCACCACCTTCCACCATACCTTCCTTCACCAAAAATCATACCGTCACCTCCAATTTTACCACCATTCACATGACCCACAATTAATACAATATTGCAATAAATTTTGTTGATTAGAATAATATTGAAAAGTTAATTATCAGTGCTTATTTAAAAGGAGGTTTAATTTGATTGCTAATCTCATGAGTTTGAAATCAAAGCCGGCAAAATTATGTGGTAAGCCAAAAAAGGTTTCAATTTTTGTATTTGGGAGTTCTATGGTAGTCAGAATAATGTGATGCTCAACTCAATGTGTCTGAAATTGGGAGCGATCATTTTTAAATGTCTTATCAGAAATTTTTGCCGACTAACGAACTTCACTTTTTCTGGAATATCTTCGTCAAATCTTAGCCAGCGGATTTCAACCTTCAAGCTTGTTCATAGAGCAATCTGTCCCTCTCCATCCACTCTTAAAAAGAAAAGGCTATGTTAGTACCATTTATTAGAAAAACGTGAAGAAGAAGAAGAAGAAGGAGGAGGGCCAAAGATGGATTAAAAAAGGGGAAGGAAAATGAGTTTCTAGTTTTTATTTTATTTTTATTTTTTTGCTGTAATTAAACTGAAACGCACCTATTTTTATTTTATGTTTAATTTTTTGTCATGTCAGCTTTTAGAGTGTTATTCAATTCACGTTTAATTAGTATAGATGTGTATTAGATCGCGATAATAATTAGGTGTGTCTTCAACTTTTTGGATATACTCCCTCTAGTCCAAAATAATTGAATTGTTGAGGTAATACACACCTATTAAGAAAAACATTTAAGGACATAAATTTAAGGCTACTTTCCACTATTACCCTTTTGATTATCCAAATTATCCTCCTAGAAAAATATAAAGTAGTTAAGAACATCATTAAAAGAAAGGGTAAATATGAAAAAAAGTCCAAACAGTTCTCTTGAACTTTGAACAATTCACTTATTTTGAACTATAAAAAAAATCTTAACAATTCATTTAATATGGAATGATGGGAGTATACTTTAGGGTTAATTTGATGCCTTTTCTCTTAGAAACAATCATATGAAAGTTTTTGCAGTAAAGGGTGCATATGCTTCATTAAAAGCAACTTTAGTTTGAGTCTATTCCGACGACACATGATAAAAAAGAAGAAAAACAATGGGAAAACGAAAAAAGAGAACCAAAATCTACTTAAGTAGAGCCAGTGTTTATATATATATATATATATATATATATAAAATTCTCCCAGGACAACAGTCCCAGAATGTTGTATACCAATTTCTTAAGTAGAGCCAGTATTTCATCTCTCACAATAAATTATATGGGAGATAAATTGAATTATTATTTCTCTAAATAAGAGAACACGCACTTAAGAGTAATGGAATCATTCACCCAACATTGAAACATACAATGAAAACGTGGACCAAACTCACATACATTTGAATATCATCAATATATATACTTACCTTTTATGAAGGTTGAAATTAAAAATCTGAAAATCATAAGAACATCATGGAGATGCTTGGTTTTCGGTTTCTCAAAATTAAACTCAGCAAGAGTATATCCACTAGTATATACTGCTTTAAAAAGTATTGAATCTTGATCAATTTGAAAACCCTTCCGTTTTTGTTCTTTAATCACCAGCATACAAAAATAGTAATGACCAAGGGACATATATATGGTTCATGACGACACAAAGCACTTGTTTTTATTCTTTATTCTTTATTTTTACTTTTGGGCATTCGTATAAGAGCAAACAGTAATTGTAGATATCAATTTGTGACCGAAAGACTTCCTTATGGTATAATTATGATAAATTATGTGCCTTCTAGTACCAAGACATGTAAGAAATAGTATTACTTGCCCAACATATTCTTCACACACATAATGGAAATGATAGGTTTTAGAAACTGAAAATGAGGTCATACATATATAATAGGCATGTTTAATACACTCAAGTAAATTAGTATAGCATTTACTAAATGTTCTGTTACTTTGACTAAAGGTAACCTAACGGGCAGTTTAAACTTTTGTTAATGGACTTTTGCTCTTTCATAGGTGTCACACATCTAAATAGGAATTTGGGGGAAATGGAGAGTAGCCAAATCTCTAGATCGCTATATATGCTTCTCGATCTCACACGGTCAATATACCCAATCTATAGCTCTAATGGGGAAATTTCTAAAATCACAGCCGGCCTCTTTTTCATAATACGGTATTATTCATGGGATTGTCTATAATGAGATTGACAGACAAATGAAAGACTTCATCCACTTGAGATTTTGAAATTAAAATAGATTGGGTGCCCCAACATACAAATTCTCATGAGTTGTTCGGATGGTAAGCACCCCTCTCTTACAATTCGAAGGTTGTGAGTTTGAGTCATCAAAGGAGCAAAAGGTGTAGGAGCTTCTAGGGAGGGGTAAACAAAAAAATTTTTGAAAAAATTAACTAAGTAAACAATTGTGTGGTGCCAATAAATCTGAGTGTTAATTTTAATTTGGATGCTCTTGTTGTTTGTAATACAAAATATTAAGGGTGTGTTTGGTATGAAGAAAAATATTTTTCACGGAAAATGTTTTCTACTCGAAGGGGAGCCTTGGAGTAACTGGTGCCATGTTATCACGAGGTCAAAGGTTCAAGCCTTGGAAACAACCTCTGGCAGAAATGCAAGGTAGGGCTGCGTACAATTCACCCTTGTGGTATGGACCTTTCCCGGACCAAGCGTGCGTTGGGTGGGTGGAGTTGATAAAATAAAATAGAGTGGCAGTTGTGTGGAACTTGTTTTCCCTACTTTCATTAAGTAATTTATTTTTCTCATTTTTAAGGAACTTTGTCTTTCTAGAGAAAATGTTTTTCAAATATTTTATCCAACCAACTATGAGAAAATAAGAAAATGTTTTCCTCCCTACCAAACACAACCTAAAAGATACTCACAAATAGTCACAAACAACATTACAAATCTAGTCTAATTAAAAACAATGCGGCAAGGCAATAAGAATAAATTTGTAATATTGTAATGCAAGGGCAGTCAAAATATGGAACCATCCACACTAACTAACTAATCAAACTCTTCAATAGTACTAAACTAATTTAGCATCATAAATTCAATTTATTTGACAAGAAAAGAAAGAGTACATGCAATTGAGATGGACGATGAAGTGAATCTATCTATCTATCAACTATGTCTTCTGATTAGAATCTAAAAATAAACTGTAAGCAAATATGTTAAAACATACAACAAAAGTAGGAATGAATGCAGCTATAAAGAAACCTATTTGTACACGTAATGGCTTCTTTGCAATGACGTCATGATCAAAGTAGAAAATTATTGCTTGCCTAATAACAGAGGAAATTGCTAGAAAAATACTCTGGAAAATCAGCAACACCTTCCCTTTTCGCTGCCACTTATAATTCACCTCTTCTATTCCTAACTCTTTCTCAATCGACATAATAATCATTCACTTTCTTCTTCTTCTTCTTTATTTATTTGATGAACGACAGCAAATTAATAACACCAACCTTATGTAAACAATTAATTAAATACCTTCAAAATCGAGCTTGTTCAAATGATATTAGATGCATTGTGTAACAGAAACTTGATGATATATATTGGATGTGGACCCTGAATGGATTTTCCTGCAGTTTAGTTATTAAGATCCTATTATTACTCATGACTGGAATTTTCATAGGATCCCAACAAATAAGTTTTAACAGGGTCCTTGAACCCAGTACAATAATTAATTAATTAATTATTATTATTATTATTATTATTATTGGTATTATTATTATTGTTTTTTATTATTATTATTACTACTATTATTAGTATTATTACTATTAGTATTATTAGTATTAGTATTACTACTCGAAGGGGACTAGTAAAATTGTTGTCATGTGATCAAACCTTGTAGTAGTAGTACTACTACTAATTCAACACATGAATGCTTGAACATTTTCTAAAACTTTTGATCTTTCTACACATTTTAAATTCAAAAAGTAACCTCAACCTAGACAGTACCTTACAAATATCTTTATTTGTTGGAAAGCTTGATAATTTTTACAAAAACATTTCAATATAGTTATTTATTTTATTATTATTCTGATAATTAATCCTACTATTTCTGGTTCTGGAATTTCTGGTCTTGAAAGAGAGAGAACAAATTTGGGGCATTCATATCGTCCAATTTCAACGCTTACTTCTTCTTTTCTCAAATTTCACAGTCGCATTCATCTCTTTTGACTTGAAAATAATTAACTTCATCTCAGTGCCGCCACAATCTGATATCTGGAAACAATTGCACAGGCCGCGGGCTAGCGTTGCCTAGTGTTAAACCAGAACCGAAAATACCCAATTTAACTTGAAAAATGATGAACATTTCACTCGTAGCTACCTTGCACTTTGATTCAATAATAGCATCAACTATCTAGTTCTCCATCTTCACCTTAATAATTTTGCTTTCTTTTGAAGAATTCTAAAGCTATTATAGAGAAAACTTTTCTATGTATTGGATGATAATAATCGAATTACAAGTGCTCCTATTTATAGGCAAAAGACTACAAGAGACAAGTGCTAATTAGGGGTGGTAAATGGGCGGTTTGAGTCGAATTTGGGCGGGTCAAAATGGGCTAAAGCAACAAATGGGTCATTGCCTGACCCGTCCAAAATATAGATAGGCTAAGATGGGTTAGGCCAAGATGGGCTAAACAATGAGTTATAGCCCAACCCGTCCAATTTAATCCATATTGAACAATTTACCATTCTAGTAGCAATTTAGGTTGGATTTATATTTTTTAATTTTCTTATAATATTTATATTTATACTGTTATTATTATTATTTTCAAGTAAAAAAAAAAAATATGAAAACTAAAAAAATATAATAAAAGCATTTGTATATATGTTTAACATAAAACAATGATAACGAATAGGGTAAGAGAGGTGGGAAAAGAAAAAAATATGAATTTTATTTATAAAATAAATTTTAAAATTTTTTTTGGGGAGGGAGGGTGTTAGCGGTGGGGGGAGGGGTAAGGGCAGGGGGTGGGCTAAGAAAAAAGTTTTGAAATTTTTCTAAAACACAAATTAAAAAAATAATAATTTGGGGGAGGGGTGGGGTAGTGTTGGGTTAGGGAGGTGGGGGTAGGGGGAGGGGGATGGTGTAAGAAAAAAAATTAACTTTTTTTTTTTTTGGGGGGGGGGGGGGGTTGCTGAGGGGGGTAAAGGGGTAACAATCTCGGCTCATGCTTATCTTCAACATCTTTTACGGATCCGGCTCCTCTCCATTTCCATCCTCTCCATTTTTTCTAAGTTCCTACCTTGATTGATGACACATGGCATAGTTCAAATTGAATTGATAAGATTTAATTATTCTAAAGTAAATCTCTAACCATGATTCAAATTTAAATATTAGGCATTTTGAATTTGAGTCATGATTAGAGATTTACTTTAGAATAATTAAATCTTACCCATTTAATTTGAACTATGTCATACGTATGTCATCAATCAAGATAGGAACTTGAAAAAAATGGAGAGAGTGAAAATAGAAAAGAGCCGGATCCATCTTTTACATTACATCCTTATGATGGAGCTCTTTCCCAAACACCGCACATAACGATAATTTTAGTACGCCGAATTGCCCTTTTTTATCCGCGCGATGAGTGGAGAATATTCAGTCGCGAATCGGATGAGGTTTGAGAAGTACTCGTTGGCATGCATTCAGAAATCACAAGTTAGTTTTTGCCTTATTGGGTATTAATGTTAACCGTATATCCAATTATTACGTAACAGCAGACATATATCAAATGATCACTTGCGACACCACTGGGATTTATTAATATTTCCATTCATGCATGGGTTGGTATCGTTTGTTTGTAATACAAAGATTAAGAGTGTGTTTGGTATGAAGGAAAATACTTTCCAAAAATTCTTTTCCTCCATACCAAATACACCCTAAAAGCTAACGAATAGTCAGAAACAGCATTACAAATCTAGTCTAATTAAAAACAGTGTAAGACAATAAAAATAAATTTGTAATATTGTCATACAAGGGCAATAAAAATATATATGAAACCATCCACACTAACTAACAAACCAATCAAACTCTTTAACAGTACCAAAGTAATTAATTTGACATAAATTCAATTTATTTGACAAGAACAGAAAGGCGGCAGTTGAGATAGATCGATGATGAAGTAATATATCTATCTATCTATCAACTATGTCTTCTGGTCGATCAGAAATCAGAATCTGGCAATAAGAAGTAAACAAGCATGTTTAAATACATAACAAGAGAGTAGGAATGAATGCAGATATATAGTAACATATTTTTACAAGTAATGGCTTCCCTGGCACGATGTCATGATCAAAGTAGCTCATTACTGCTTCCATAGAAATAGAGGCAATATATAGAAAAGTACTCTGGAAAAGCAGCAACACCTTCCATTTTCGAAGCCACTTATAATTCACCTCTTCTATTCCCAACTCTTTCTCAATCGACATAATTAATAATCATTCACTTTCTTCGTCTTCTTCTTTATTTATTTGATGAACCGGAGCAAATTAACAACGCCAACCTTACATAAGCAATTAAATAAGTACAAAATATATATATATATATATATATATATATATATATATATATATATACTTATTCAAAATCAATCTTGTTCAAATGATATTAGATGCATTAATTGAGATCCTCCTTAATGAATTCTCCTGCAGTTTAGTTAATGAGATCCTATTATTACTCATGACTGGGATTTCCATAGGATCCCAACAAATTAGTTCTTTGTACCCCCTTTTTTTTTTTTTTTAAAAAAAAAAAGTTTTTAACAGGGTCCTTCAATAGAATACAGTACAATAATAAATGATTACTCGTTCATTTAAATTTTTTGCTCCTACTTTGACTTGTCACGGGGTTTAAGAAAGTAATACTTTAGAATTTTGTGATTATAAATTAAAGATATATCAAATGTACCAAAATGTCTTCTAATCTTGTGGCCGGTCTTAAATATGTCAGGTGAAAAGTTGAATTTTAAGAGTTTGCCAAAAAAAGAAGAAGAAAAGAGGCATTCTTTTTTAAACACACTAAAAAAAAATAGAACATATAAATTAAGACGGAATGAGTATATTACTCATTATTATTATTATTATCATTATTAGTACTACTACTACCACCTCTATATATTGCATGGATGATGTTGGCAGTGTGACAGTAGCATTATATAGAGCTGGTGACCAAAATATGCCGCCAAATTAAAAAAAGTGATCAAACTATGACATGTATATAAAAAGTGACCAAAATAGGTTTAGCGTTAAAAATAGTGCACTATCCTACTTTTTCTTTAATGGCACATGACTAACGACGTGAAAATAGTAGAAAAATGGATAGTGCACAAAAATAGTGCACTATCCATTTTTTTTTCATATAGTGCACAAAAATTGTGCACTATCTAATTTTTTTCATATAGTGCAATAAATATGTGCACTTTCTATTTAAAAATATATAAGAATGAACATTGTCTTAAAGAATTTAAGACTGAACAAGATACTGATTCAAATTTAAGGTTTATTTGTTTTGAGTTGATGAAGGTTTGAATTTGAATAGTTTAGATTTTAGGCTATTAAATATTATTTTTTTTCCCTTCTACAACCATTTATTTCCCTTTATAATACTACTTATAAAGGAGTAATATGCTATTAATTAGGTCTCTTGCAAATTAAAATCTTAAAATAATAAGTATGTTGTCATTAAAAGATTTCTGCGAGTGTAATCATTACTGATGTTGTTTCAATTATCATAACACGATCACTGTCACTGATTACATGCATCGTCATCCACAATCAGCCATTTTTACAATATTTAGCTACCAATCACCTCCATTGCTCAACTTCATTCACAACTATCCCTCACCTCGTCGCGCAACCAATATGGGTTTGAGTATCTAAGAGGATATGTCTTTGGGAGCAGATAAAGGAAGTGTCTAAGGACATGCAGGTTGGTCACCAAAAATTTCAGGTGTTCCCTTTCTCTCCTCTTTCACCTGTGAGTGGTGAGTTCCGCTTTTTTTTTTTTCTAGGTCATACCTTTTGAATTTGGACTTTGTTTCAACAATTAGCTGATGGAGGAGGAAAGTAGGGCTTCCTTTCGGAATAGAGAGATCAAACTCTGGATAGGTTGTTAGATTTTGCCTACACGCAACGATTTCACAAGATTGAAACTTTTTTGTTCAACTGGATGTTGAAGTTTCAGACGACGGAGAAGAAAAAATGTCAAGTCCATTGGCCATTAGGATTTCCATACTAGGTGACTGATATCTGATGCTTTATTTTCGTAGGAAAGGGTAAGGTTTCAAATGCTTTGATATCATATAAAATCGTCAAATTGATCATCACTTAGCATTTTGCAAGACACAGGTTGAGCACCATTTTTCACTGTTTCGAATGGGTCAAATGGGTTATGGGATAATATACGGATATTGAGTTAAATATAGATACCCATTACAGTTTAAATTTGAATTGGCAAACCCCAAATATCCATTACAATAACAGTCTAATATCAATAAAACCCAAAATAGCAAAAATCAAAAATCAAGAAAATCCAAAATTCAGAAGAAGAAAAAAGGTGAAAATCTTAAACATTAATAGCACGAATTGTTTGTGTAAAATTAAATGAATGGATTTTTAGGTGGTGTGTAAAAATTTGGGGGCAGAACACGAATTTGGTGTGTGGGGTGGGGTGGGGTGGGGGGTTTGGAGAAGACGATTTGGTATGTTTGTGTGTGTGTTGAAGAAGACGATTTGGGTGTGTGTATGTTGGAGAAGACGATTTGAAGGGGGGGGGGGGCAAATTAAACGATTTTGGGGGGGTGGGGTGTTGGAAAAGATGACTTGTGGGGGGGGGGGGGTTGCCAAATGTCGTCTATTCAGTGGTAATTTTTTTTATTTTACTCAAATTAATTATTTAAACTTTATTTTGGAGAGGAATGAAAAATGTCCTCATTTCAAGCGAGTGTAACAAACACACATTATATATTTTTGGTGATTGTGTAAAAGGTGCCAAAATGACATAACGGAACACTGATTTAGGTGTTTAAAATGAATAACGTTCACTTTAGGTGTCAAAGTAAAAATTTGTGTCAAGTTTAGGGGTCTGGCGGTGTGTTTGGCCTAAATATTCCATTCATGCATGGGTGCCCCTTTTGTTTGTAATACAAAATATTAGTAAAAGATAACGAATAGTCACAATCACAAACCTAGTCTAATTAAAAACAATGCAAAAGGAAATAAAATAGATTCGTGATATTATAATGTCTACTTTGCAATGAGGTCATTATCAATGTAGAAAATGGCTTCCATAGAAATAGAGGCAATTTCTAGAAAAATAATCTGGAAAAACAGCAACACCTTCCCTTTTCGCAGCCACTTATAATTCACCTCTTCTATTCCCAACCCTTTCTCAATCGACATAATAATCATTCACTTTCTTCTTCTTCTTTATTTATTTGATGAACGACAGCAAATTAATAACACCAACCTTATGTAAGCAATTAAATACCTTCAAAATCCAGCTTGTTCAAATGATAGTAGATGCATTAATGTAAATGAAATTTGATGATATTTATCGGATGTGAACCCTGAATGGATTTTCTTGCAGTTTACTTATTAAGATCCTATTATTACTCATGACTGGAATTTCCATAGGATTCAGCTAACAAATAAGTTTTAACAGGGTCCTTGAACCCAGTACAATAAATTATTATTATTATTATTATTATTATTATTATTATTATTATTATTGTTGTTGTTGTTGTTGTTGTTGTTGTTGTTGTTGTTGTTGTTGTTGTTGTTGTTGTTGTTGTTTCAACACATGAATGCTTGAACATTTTCTTAAACTTTCGATCTTGCTACACATTTTTAAATACAAAAAGTAATCTCACCTAGACCTTACAAATATCTTTGTAGAAAAACTTGATGAATCATCCAATCAAATAATCAAACTATACTCCTCCACCTCGATATCATTTGCACAGTATGGTAAGGACAAGGATTAGTCATTTTATTCTCTTCTTCAGAAGAGGCATTAATTAGAACAATCTTCAGTATGATCATCAACTCTATCTACTTTATCACTGTACATTATCAGCATCATTATACTCATCGATTCTATTCATGGTATCTCTAGTCTCATTTTCAACTTGTACTCTCTTTTTTTAATCTTTTGCGATTTCTCGTATGTATTCTTCGCCTTTTCTTTTTTATCTTTTTTAAAGGCTTTTTCGTTAGAACATAATGGAGAACTATCCACCCTCTTTTTTCTCCTTCATTACTTCTTACCATTTTTTGTGATATACATTAAAAAAAAGGGTCGTTGACTAGAATAATCATCGATGACAAATCTAGTAAGCGACCAAATGGTGCATTGCTCTTGTTTTTCATCATTACAGTTGTGAAGAACTGGATTCACTACTACATATAGATGTTGGAGTGTTGGACAAGTAAGATGGAAGAAAGGAGTAAGTCTGAAGGAGATGGATAGTTTTGAAATTAAAATAGGTGATGTGTTGTCTTAGGTTTTCTTATCATCAAATTCACTATTAGAAAAAATGCGATTTTCGATGCACGTTCGTATAGGAAATATGAGATTAACACAAAAAATTGATCTAACACTCGCATTTTTAAATAGTAATTGTTGTAGTTTTTAGGGTTGATAGCCCTCAATCAAGTAGCTTTAATTCAAATTTTGTGTTTGTATTAAAATATTTATTACATTTGTAGTATTAATTTAGAACTCATTAATTTTAAAAAATTAAAATTTAGAACCAATAAACTTCAAAGGCTGATTCCGGCCGCTATAATTATTATATCTTTTGAATCCTGAAACATCATATATTTCTCTTATCAATAATTAGGGCTTATTAGTTAGGGTATAAGCATCTTTTAAAGCTTAAAGGGGAAGAGAGGAATGCTTTCTCATTTGATATTTTGTTTTTAAGGTTTGAAGAGAAATTATCTATCTATTTAAAATTCTAATCGTGAGAAAGTGTTGACTAATTGAAATTTGATTTAAGAAAACTATTGAGACACCATAAACTAAACTTCTTTGGAAATTTTCTTTTTTCTAATATATATAGGAAATTAAAAATATTGTAAAATTTGCATAATGTAGCTAATTACTTTCTTTTCATCTTCTGAATCTTAGACTGGATTGGGCTCCCAAAAATTCCGAGGAATAGGAATGTGAAAATAAAGAACATTCATAAATGGATTCAAAACAAAAGCAACTAATTAATGATATTAACAAGAGCATGAAAGTAAGACTGGATGTTATAAGTTCAATTTATAATCATTATTTTTTTGCTCAAATCATATAAAATATATGCATACAACAACAGTCTCAATCCCAAACAAGTCAGGATCTGACTATATATGTATGACAAAAAGTATTTATTATGCATAGGTAGAAAACTAAAATGTAAATTCACTTTGAAATCTGTAATACTAGATCCTCAGGATCTAAGAATTGATCAAATAAGATTTTTTTTCTGAAACTCATTAAGCTTCTCTTCCACTGAAGACAAGCTATAGACATCACTACTCAGGTTCTTAGCATCTTCAATGAATTCTCGTGGGCCGCTTAAAAGTGCGACTTCGCCCCAGAAGTTAGAATCTTGTTCCTCGAAAGAGTAGGAAGGAAATTGTTTCTCCAAGCATCGAAAATTGTCCCAAAATCCATAATCCTCATCTCCGAAATCCAACATGACTTCTACATCAGCGGCAGCCTTTCGAAAATTACTCATCACTTGAACATTCTTCAATGGCAACACATCATCAGCAGGATTGTTTTTTGGCTTTAGTGCACCCATTGGACGATGAGCAGTCTTGAAAGGGGGATAACGTTTTCTGTAGAACAGCACATCACCAGTTTTCTTATCTCTAACAGCTTCAAATTCGGACTCCATGAAGATTCTATGGTTTGTTTTTTTTTGTACCAATTCTATTTTTTTTGTGTGTATATATACTAGGTGGATTTATGTTAGCATAGAAGCCTAATAAATGACTTACCATTTATGCCAACATTATGGTATCTTGGAATGGAATTAATATAAAATTTTATTGATAGAATCAGATACTACATACAAGATAGGATAAGACTGCATACACATCACTCTTCCTAGACCCCATCTATAACATTACATTAGGTAAGTTGTTATTGTTATTATAAAATCAGATAAAACTATTCAATCGAACAAGACTACTAGATCAAGAATCTCTTAATTTTCTCAATAAATGAAAAAAGGAAATACATTACAGATAGTTATCAATATATTCTATTATTTGACCATCTAATTTACCAAAAATGACCGAAGTTAATACTGCATATAAACTAAGTTATATAGAATGTGTATATGTTGTTTATACGTATGTATGTATGTCTATAGGTATGTATATTATCTATATAGATAAGTATATAATATATATAGTGAGTTTACTAACAAAGATTTTAACTCAAAATATTATAGCTTTCTTTAGGTGAGAGCAGAATTTCTATCCAATGGCCACGGTATACCGCTAGATTTAATGAAATGTACACTGAACTAAAAATACTATTTATAGTTCATTTAAAAATTCTAAAGTATTAGTCCACGCTGGTATTTTTAGACCTCGAAGTTCTAGATTTTATAAAAAATAATTAAACGATTATTTTATCCAGCTTTCGTGCTTTTCATTGAAGTACTGGGAAGCTTCCTAATTTTTTCGTGTGAAAATACTTACTATTTTTTTCTTTTTTTACTGATTTAATCAAAATATCTGTAGGAAAAGCAACTCAACATTTTCAGAGGGAAATTTCAACGAAACCTTACCTCAGCGTCATCTTCATTTAGTTTACTACTCAACATCCCCCAACTCCTAGTTGTACAGGTACATCCCAAATTTTCAGATGAGATGGACCCCGTAGAGATGAACGAGAAGCCTCAATTGCTTAGGGGTCGCACTTTGTCCCGCTTGATGCACAAAATCTTCTCTTCTTTAAGAATTCTTTCTCCCACACACCTTTTTTGCCCTCTTTTTCGCCGAGGAGGAAAAAATAATCTTTCAAGCGGACAGAGACCTAAATTTTCTTTAGAGGTAGGGAGGCTATTTTCCATAGACCCTCGGCTCAAGACAAAAACATTCTAAAAAAACGTAATAGAAATACAAGAGACGCAGGTAGTAACAAAATAATACTACGACAAAATAATACTATAATTGAATTACACGAAACAACTAATAGCAATAGAAATTGAAGAATAAAGAGTAATACTATGATTACTAGAAAGAACAATAAGACAACGCACTTCTAACTATTAGTATGGACGCATTCCTACCTCCTTGCCTTCTATCCTAATCTGTGTCCTCCACACCTACCTATCTAAGGTCATGTCCTCGATAAACTGCAACTGCACAATAAATCTCCTCCACAATGGGGCATCCGTGAATCTCCTCATCACATTCTCAAACCATCTCAATCTTGCTTTCCACATTTTGTCTTCTACAAAAGTCACTCCCACCTTGTCCAGAATATCGTCATTTTTATTTCTATCTCTCCTAGTATATCTACTCATATCCATCACAACATCCTCATCCCCGCCACTGTGCCCCATACAACATAGTTGGTCTAACCACCACTCTGTAGAACTTGCCTTTAAGTTTTGGTGGCACATTCTTATCACACAAAACTCCGAATACGAGCCTTCACTTCATCCACCCTGCACCGATATGCTGAGTAACATCCTTTTCAATCTCCCTATTTTTCTGGATAATAGACCCAATATACTTGAAACTATCTCTCTTTTGGATGACCTGTGTATCAAGCATCACTTCTATGACAGCCTCATTCATCATATCACTGATATCACTGAACATGCATTGCAAGTATTTTGTCTTAGTCCTGCTCAACCTGAACTCTTTAGATTCCAGGGTCAGACTCCAAACTCTAATTTAGTGTTAACTCCGTCGTGATTCTCGTTAATCAAAACTACGTCATCCACAAATGACATATATCTATGACATCTTGCCCTGAATTTGTCGTGTCAATATATTTATCACCAAGACAAATAAAAACGGGCTTAAGATAGATCCCTAGTACAACTCCATCAAAATAGGAAAGTTCTCCAAATATCCTCCCATGGTCTTTACTTGGGTGTTCATTTAATTCAAATTTAATGCTAATTGTATATAACTTCTTTTTATCATTAACCTTTTTTATTTGTAACAGCATACAATTAAACGATTTGCTTATTTAAATCCTTTCTCTAACAATTTCAATACATGTTTCTTATATTAGTAATTTAGTACTCTATATATTTGGTTAAGTCTTCATCATCATCGTAATTTTTGTTGGAATAAATGTTATAGCCACATGTATATATTTAAAGCATGTCTTTTCATCACAAGTAAAAACTTAAAAGATAAAGTACTATATTATGCTTTCATTTTAAAAGTTATTTCCTCAAGAAAAATATAGTAACTGTAAAGATATTCGCAACTTAAATATGAAGATGAGAAGGAATAATCTAAAATTATGTAGCTTAAGATATACTTCTGTTAATTTGAAAATAATTTTACATATATGATAAATTCAGAAAAAATAGAATTAAATTTTTCTCAATATTGAAGAACATGTATTTTTCGTTGGTTCAAATTTTTTAAATATTAGTTTATCCCATATTTTGAATATCTAATCTTAGATTTTTTAAACTGGAGTCTGTAATGAAATGTTCTTCTTTTTGGCATTCCAGGGTGACTTGATATTTATTCTGAATTAAATCGAAACCTGATATATTAAAGGACTAAATATTAGGATAATAATTAAAATGACTATTATTTGAGAAAAATAGTAAATGACGATTTTGTTTATTATGTTAAGAGTGTCTTTGATGAAGGACAAAAACATCAATCAACATTTCTAAAGACCTTCATGCTTTTAATATGACATAGATAGATATAGTCTTATGGTTTTAATGATTGATAGTCAATTAGCAACGACATACAATACCATGTTGATTATTTGATGATATTCATTATGGGTTAAGCTGAACCAAGTAATTGTGGTCCAAACTTTATATGACTGAAATTTCAAACATATAACTATCAAATCCGGATTCTTCCTGTAATATCATATATTTCTCCTATTAATAATTAGATTTAATTAGTTTAAAGGGAAAGGGGGATGTTTTATTATTTGATATTTTATTTTTAATATTTTAACAGAAATATTTATTTAAAATTATAATCGTGAAAGAGTGCTGACTAATTGAAATTTGATTCAATGATTATACAATCAGCCCCTTAAACTTATCAAAATATTTCATTTAGATACATGAACTAAGTCTTATTTTAACTGAATATCTCAACTCCTAATAGAGTATTTCAGTTAGACACTTTTAATTCAAATTTTGGGGGAAAAAACTATGCATGTTTAATTTTCATCCATCTATTAGGTAGTTAAGTTAACGACATACAATATTCATTTCCTTTAATTATACACATTTGCTATAGTATGTCGTAAAACATCATACATTTGCTCACTTGAAGTTGATGTTTATAAATAAAGGAGATGTCATATTTTATGTGATTGACTTAACTATCTAATAGACGAATGAAAACATCCACAAATTTTTTTTCAAAACTTATACTAAAAGCGACTAAGTGGAACACTTTATTAGAAGTTAAGGTGTTCAATTGAAACATGCTTAGTTTGAGTGTCTAATGGAATATCCGACAAGTTTAAGGGGTTGACTACTTATTAAGCCTATAACTTACCCTCTTTCCATCTTCTAAATTTTAATCTAGATTTAATTCTCAAAATCTTGAGGAATAAGAATACGAAAATAAAGTACATTCATAAATTAATTCAAAACAAAAACACTTAATTAATAATACTAACAAGAACATGGAATTAAGATCGAGTTTCACAAATTCAACTTATAATCATTATTTTTTGCTAAATCATATGTATACGCATACAACAACACCACTAGTGTCTTAATCCCAAACAAGTCGGGAGCTATGTAAGACAAAAACTATGTATGCATATATAAAATTAAAATGTAATTTCACTTTAAAATCCACTAGCTCTAGATCCAGCATCTAAGAATTAATCAAAAAGATTTTCTTCCATGAACTGATTGAGCATGTCTTGTTCAGAAGATAAGTTGTAAACATCGCGACTTAAATTCTTTAGATCTTTAATAGTTGCTTGTGGGCGGCTTACAAGTGCCATTTCACCCAAAAACTTAGATCTTTCTTTGTATAGATGATAAGGATATGTTTTCTCCAAGTCTCTGAAGTTTTTCCAAAATCCATAATCATCTCCAAAATTCAACGACACTCCTGCATCAGCCGCCGCCTTTCGAAAATTACCTATCTCTTGCACATTCATCATCGGCAACACATCAACAGAATTATTTTTTGGCGCAACCATTGGACGAGGATTGGTCTTGAAAGGAGGGTGAGTTCTTTTGTAGAACAACACAACACCGGTCCTTTTATCCCTAACAGGTTCTAAAGGTGACTCCATGACAATTTTGAGTGTTATACTTTATTTTTTGTCTGTATATATACTAATAGGATTTGTGTTAGCGCAAGAAGCTTAATAAATGCATTTCTTTTTAAGATGAAGCTCCCGAAATTATAGGAAAATAAGAATCTTAGTCTTGACTATACTTGGGGTAAGTGTGAAGCATGTCAATTATTATTTGTTTGTTTATGTTGTATATAAATTTAATTGAATTATGCTACTCTTGTTTTGTTGGTTTGGATAAGCATTCTTAGTAGGACTTCCTTCTCTATAGATTATTATTGACTTAGAAATTTATGTTCTCATTATCCATCATTAATATAATTCTCAAATGGAATAAATACAAAAGAGGAGTCTAAAATGCCCCTAACTTAACGGGCCAAAAATGTTTATGACGTTAATTTTTCAGGTCAAAATTACTTCTGATATATCTTTGCGGCTCAAATTTACCCTTATCACTAATGGTCCTGTTAAAATAAAATAATTAGATATTTGTTTATTACATTACCTCATTTGGTTGGTCAACCTTTCCCAAATATTTTTTTTAAAGGAAAAATACACAAACTGTCATATAAGCAAACTAATTACCCTGATTTATGACATAAGGTAATACAAGTCTGCCCATATCTTCTATCTTCGCGCATGACGTTAGCATGACATCAATGTAACCACATTCATGAATCAGTCCTCTATGATACTTTGTCGGTATATTATGATACCTTATATCGGTATCATATAGGACTGAGTTCTTTTTTTGAAGGAATAACCAAGATAATTAAGAAGAAAAAAAACTAAAATCATTAGCTTATTTATTATACTCTAAATTAGCAGAAAATATATTTTTATATTTTTTTTCTCTTTTGCAAATGAAATAAATTTGTATCTAAATATGACTTTAATTTTTTTTAACTGTATTTTATCAAAATTAACTTGCTTGAAATGATATAAAATTAAAACATCAAAATTAGCTTAAGCTCTCTTGTATTCTTTTAATATTTTTTTTCTTTTAAAGGAATGATAGCCCTCCATGATTTATACTTTTCCCAACAGTTTTGGTTCCTTTCTTCTTTTTTTTTTTTGGTAAGGTGTTCCTATTCTTTTTTTTTTGTTCTTTTTTCTCTTATTTTGTTATTCTCCTTTAACTCTTTCTATCTCGAGTTATGGGTTGGATTCGATTAGGTTAGGGGTTGATTTAAAATAGGTCAATAGGAAGATATCACACAAGTAATAAGTTTCTGAATATTATTTTTAGGCTGGTCGGGTGAAAATATGAGTCATCGGTGGGTTTTTTTATTTATTTGAAAAGTTTTTTTCTTAAGTAATTTATTTAAATGGAAAAGGACCTACCTAAAAATTAAAATACCCCTCAACAATGGGTTTTGGTATAGCATTGCCCTCTATTGACCTTATGAGCGTGGACTGTTAGAAAAAAGGGCATTTTTTAGTCGAAGAGTTAACGGCGGTGCTATTTTTGACCAAATAAGTCAATAGTGGATAATATTGTACTAAATTTCATAGTTCAGGGACATTTTAGACCCTTCTCTATTAATACAAAATGTTATTAATAAAATGAGATATCATACAAGGTGAGGGCAAGGCTGGGTATAAACCACCTTCCCTAAATCTCACTTGTAGAATCACACTGAGTATGTTGTTAGTGTAAAGTAGAATAAGATTAGTGAAGCTTGTTCCAATCGAACAGGACTACTTGATCTCGCTTGATTTTCTCAATAGGAAGAAAGAAAAACATTAGGGATAGTTATCAATACATATCATTCAAACAATTTAGTTTACCAAAATTGGTCGAAGTATTCATTACATATATACTCAATTACATATAGTTTGTATATGTTATATATACGTATGCATATATATGTATAGATATGTATATAATATGTATATATATGTATACATGTGTATATAAACATGTATAGTGAGTTTACTGACTAAGACTTTAACCCAAAACATTAGACTTTTGTTTAGGTGTGAGAAGAATTTCCCATCCAAAGATATACCACAAGATTTATTAATGAAATGTCTACACTAGCAGATTGTTGAATGATGAATAACATCCTTTTTGCAACGCATTCTCTTCGTGGACTTTGAGGTCCAATCGGTCAATCCTTAATATACCGAAAAGCATTCCTGGAGCCGCGAGGAGAAGGAGCTATTTGATGAGATTGGTGTTAAAAAGACTGCTAGACCAGTGAATCTTCCCTGTGAAGGGAAAACTTCGGTGCAGAATCAACAAATGGAAGCATTTTAGTCTACTGCACAACAACATATGGAACTTCCTTTCCTTTTTTACTCTCCTGCAAAAGGAAAGAGCCATTATCATTGACTTGGGGGAGTATCCTCAGTGCCTTTTGCTTTTCCTCAGAACATGTCTGTAAAATCACCTCTAATGATCCGCCTAAATCTTATGTCTTCTACTGTTGTTGCTGCTGCATGTGTGAGGACTGGCCTCAGAGGTTCAACTTCCACTGGTGGTGGTGGTGATGTTGCATCTCCAGCTTCCCTTTTCCCTAGTAAACCACCTTCTCCAAAGAAGTTGCTTACTGGTGACACAATTCCCAGATGAGCACCCATTACCCTGCTAATCGTATCAAATGTTCCATCAGATCTTTCCCTCATTACGATCTCCAGATCTTTTATGTGTGCTGGATCAAGAGAATCAGCATCTTTCAGTAGCACATGTAGTTACATTTTGTATTACAGTAGTACACTAGACAACCAGAGGGAGAGAAATCAATAAAACTTGTTCTTATACCTTCTTCTGATTTCTGCATCCCCTATGTCATTTGATAAATAAGTTGTACCTTCATAACCTTAGAAAGACTACATACTGAATGCATCAGTGTTTCCGCTTCATTTCTCCTTTCTAGGATGTTGGCAATTCTCTTGGAAGGAGGGATCGAGCAGAGCTTAGTTCAGTAGAGACAGTCCTAGCAAAGTCATGTTTCTGCCAAACCTTCTTAGGTCCTGAAGGTAACGATGACCTCTTTCACTAATTAGAGAGTTTCATGGCTCTCACGTAACTATCTCAAAACAGGTTCATCACACACTTGTTATTAACATGAACAAGAAAACGATGCACACTAAACCCAACAAATCATAATCAGCCATTTATATATTTAAGTAAAAAGTCGGCCATTTGTCAGGTAATTAAAAATGATGTTACTGGTTAATTATACAGTCTGGCAGCTTTGTGTTGCTATTGGCTCATCGATGAGTGGTGTTGTGACCCTTCCATCATTTTCATCTGCTAATCGAAATTAATTTCTATTCCTAATACTCTACCTGCCTTGTTGCTTTCTTCAAAGTACTGTATGATTATCTCTGCATTTCTGTTAAAGATCTCAAATGCTTGATCCCTTCTGTTACGTAATAAATTGATCAAAAACTCACATTTTAAAATAGTAATTTTTGTAGTTTTTAGGGTTGATAGACTCAATCAAGTAGCTTTGATTCAAATCTTGTGTTTGTATTAAAATATTTATTACATCTGTAGCATTAATTTAGTACTCATTAATTTTAAAGAATTAAAATTTAGAATCAATAAACTCCAAATGTTGACTCCGCTATAATTATCATATTTTTTGAATCCTGAAACATCATATATTTCTCCTATCAATAATTAGGGTTTTAAAGCTTAAAGGGGAAAAGAGGAATGGTTTCGCATTTAATATTTTGTTTTTAAGGTTTTAAGAGAAATTATGTATCTATTTAAAATTTTAATTGTGAAAAAGTGCTGACAAATTGAAATTTGATTTACGAAAACTATTGATACACCATAAACCAAACTTCTTTGGAAATTTTCTTTTTTCCAATATAGGAGATCAAAAATATTCTAAAATTTGCATAAGGTAGCTTAATTACTTTCTTTTCATTTTCTAAATTTTAGACTAGATTGGGCTCCCAAAATCTTGAGGAATAAGAATGTGCAAATAAAGAATCAACGTGACATACTTCTAAGGCCATTGTTTACACTTTATTTTTTATTTTATTTTTTTGATAAATTTTTCTACATTTCTATTTATTTATTATTGTACAAAAATAAATATGTTAATTATTACTCCTCCATTTATTTCTATTATTTATAGTAAAAACTAAATCAACCAGTATTACTTAAAATTAAAATTAAAAATCGGATTCATTAGAAAAAAACCAACCTACAGCTTACCGAATTAATGGATCCGGTTTTTATTTTAATGAGTCCGATTTTTATTTTAACGATGTGGATCAGTTTTTATTTTAACAATGTAGATTGAATTTTACTTATAAAATGGTTTTGCAAAACTACCATCAAAACATTTTTATGTCGCGACTTTAGCAATCTTGAGTAATGAATGTAAACTTTGCAGGATTATGGTTATAACAACAAGAAAATACCCAGTAGGTTCCCTTAAGTGGGTCTGAAAAAGGTAGAATATATGCATATTTTACCACTTCCTCGTAGAGGTAGAGAAATCATTTCCACGAGAACCTCGACCCAAGTGCAACAAAACTAATTAAGTATAAGCATTATGGTTATACTGCCACAATATTGTACTCTGTTTAAAGGAGGAAAGGGGGATGCTTTCTCATTTGATATTTTTTTTATTTTAAGGTTTTAAAAGAAATTATGTATCTATTTAAAATTTAAATCGTGAAAGGAATGCTGACTAATTGAAATTTGGTTCAACAAAACTATCGAATACACCATAATCCAAATTTCTTTAGCAATTTTCTTTTTTCTAATATAGGAAATTAAACATATTCTTAAATTTGCTTAATTTAGCTTAGTTATCATCCATATAAATTAGACTAGATTGGACGCCCCAAAACCTTGAGGATAAGAATGTGCAAGTAAAGTATATTCATAAATGAATTTAAACAAAAGCAACTAATTAATGATATAAATAAGAACATGGAATTAAGACCGAATTTTACAGGTCCAACTTATAATTTGATTTTTGTTTAAATAATGTATATATGTCTGCAACAACAATACTCACGTCTCAATCCTAAACAAGTCGAGATCGATTATAAATATGACAAAATTATATATGCATATGCAAAAAATTAAATTGCAAATTCACATTGACATTTGTGAAATTCCGAACTTATAAACATTAAATTCCGAATCTTTCTGCAAAAATAGATTTTATTTAATATTTTGTTTTTAAAGATTTTAAGAGAAATTACGTATCTATTAAAAATTCTAATTGTCAAAAAGTGCTGACTAATTGTAATTTGGTTCAAGAAAACTATCTGATACATCATGACTCAATTTATTTATTTATTCGGAAATTTACTCTAGTACATGAAATCAGACATATTCTTAAATTAGCATAATGTGGCTTAGGCTTAATATATAATCAGTCCCTTAAACTTATCAAAATATTCCATTTAGACACATGAACTCAGTCTTATTTCAATTGAACATCTCAACTCCTAATAGAGTGTTCCAATTAGACATTTTTAGTTCAAATTTATTTTAAAAAATTATGTGTGTTTTCATCCGTCCATCAGGTAGTTAAGTTAACGTCGTAAAATATGTCATTTCTTTTAATTATACGCATTTGTCATAGTAAGTCGTAAAAAGTCATAAAAAACCACAACATTTTCTTACTTGAAATTGATGTGTATAAATACAAGAATTGTCATATTTTATGTGATTGATTTAATTATCTAATAAACGAATGAAAACACAAAAAAAAAAAAATCAAAACTTGAATTAAAAGTGTTTAATTTGAACACTTTATTATGACTTGAGGTGTTCGATTGGAACATGACTTATTTCGAATATCTGTATGAAATATCCTAACAAGTTTAAGGGGCTAGCTATGTATTAATCATATAATTATCCTCTTTCCATCTTATGAATTCTAGACTAGATTCGGCTCTCGAAACCTTGAGGAATAAAAATGTGCAAATAAACTACATTCATAAAGTAATTCAAAACAAAAACAACTAATTAATAATACTGACAAGAACATGGAATTAGATTGAGTTTCGCAAATTCAACTTATAATCACTATTTTTTGCTAAATCATATGTATATGCATACAACAACAACACTAGTGACTAAATCCCAAATAAGTCGGGATCTAACTATATATAAGACAAAAACTATGTATGCATATATAAAATTAAAATATAAATTCACTTTAAAATCCATCTGCTTTAGATCCAATATTTAAAAATTAATCAAAAAGATTTTGTTCCATGAACTGATTGAGCATGTCTTGTGTAGAAGATAAGTTGTAGACATCGCGACTTAAATTTTTCACATTTTTAACAGTTGCTTTTGGGCCACTAACAAGTGCTATTTGGCCCAGTTCTTTAGATCTTTCTTTGTATGGATGAGAAGGATATGTTTTCTGCAAATCTCGAAAGTTGTCCCAAAATCCATAATCATCTCCAAAATTCAACGACACTCCTGCATCAGCCGTCGCCTTTCGAAAATTACTTATCTCTTGCACATTCTTCGCCGGCAACACATCAGCAGAATTGTTTTTTGGTGCAGCCATTGGACGAGGAGTAGTCTTGAAAGGAGGATGAGTTTTTCTATAGAACAATACAGCACCGGTCCTTTTATCCCTAACAGGTTCTAAAGGTGACTCCATGATAATTTTGTGTGTTCTATTCTATTTTTATGTGTGTATATATACTAGTGGGATTTGTGTGAGCACTAGAAGCCTAATAAATGAATTTCCTTTTAAGACAAAGCTCCCGAAATTATAGAAAAATAAGAATCCTAATCTTGACTATAATTAAGGTAAGTGTGAAGCATGTCAATCATTATTTGTATGTTTATGTTATATATAAATTGAATTGAATTATGCTACTCTTGTTTTGTTGTTTTGGATAAGCACTCCTAGTAAGACTTGCTTCTCTATAGATTATTATTTGACTCCAAAATTTATGTTCTCACTATTCATCATTAGTGTAATTTCGAAATGGAATAGATATAAAGGAGAAGGTGTCTAAAATACCCATAACTTATCGGGCCAAAAATGTTTTAGAGGCTAATTTTTTAGGCCAAAAATACTTTTGATATTAACTTTTCAGCTCAAATTTAACATTTTTTCTAATAGTCCCATTAATATAAAATAATTATATATTTGTTAATCACATTACCTAATTTGGTTGGTCAAAATTCAAACCTTTTCCAAATAATTTTTTTAAAAGAAAAAGAAAATCACATAAACGGCCATATAAGCAAATTATAGTTGGCAGAAGGCAATTATCCTGATTTGTCCCCTCATTAACTAATTTTGCAAATAATTAGTTGGCACAAGGTAATTACAAGTCTGCCCATGTCTTCTAATTTTCGCTTGATGTTAGCATGACATTAGCGTGATCACAATCATGAATTAATCCTCTATAATACTTTGTCGGTATATTATGATACCTTATGTCACTTTGATATCAGTGAATTTCCTTTTTTGAAGGAATAAACAAGAAATAATTAACAGAAAAATACTAAACTCACTGACTTACTTATTGAACTCTAAATTAGTAGAAATATATTCTTATAATTTTTTGTCTTTTGCAAATGAAAATAAATTTGTATTGGCATACGACTCTATTTTTTAAAACTATTCTTTATCAAAATTAATTTGCTAGAAATGATATAAAAATTAAAACATCAATATTAAGCTTAAGCTTTCATTGCTGTATTTTTTTAATCTTTTTTTTTTCTTAGTCCTCAATGATACTTTTCCCAACAATTGATATTATTTTTTTATTTTTTTTGTAAGGTGTTTATTAAAAATCTCTTTTCTCTTATTTTGTTATTCTCCCGTTAACATCCTTTTTCTGAAGTTATGGGTTGGGTAAGAATATATTAGCGAATGATTTAAAATAGGTCAACAGGAAGATATCACGCGGTTAATAAAGTTTTGAATATTATTTTCAGGCGGGTCAGGTCAAAATATGGATTCATTGGTGGGTTTTTTACTTAGTTGAAAAGGTTTTTCTTAGGGAAAATAACACAAAATGTTCATTGAGTTAAATTTTTTACACAAAAAATGACCCATTTTTTTTAATTACTCAAAATGGCCAATCGGCCACTGTTATTACACAAATTAGCCACTCGGCTAAATGTTTCACCAAAAAAATGTCAGAAGCATTCTTTACCTTACCGTGTCATCACTGGCCATTTGGCCTTGGCCCATTTCTTTCTAATATTTAAAAAAAAAAAAAAAAAACTTTTTAACTGTTTTTATTTCTATGTTATTTTTAAAAAAAAAAAATTCATTGTTTAGATTTTTTTTGTTACTCTTTTTTAAAAACTTTTTTTCTTTTATAATTGTTACACTTTTTTTTTGGAAAATATGAATATATATGTTGTTTTATTATTTTTTATTTATTAAGATGGAAACGCATGATTGTCAAATAAATATAGATATCGATATATTGCATAATTTTTTATATAATATCGATACATCATTATACATCATTCATACAATGTCAATACATTACATACCTATTTATACAATATCAATACACGTCTATATACTATTTATACAATATTCATACATGCTTGTACATCATTTATACAATGTCGATACATTACATAACTATTTATACAATATTGATACATGTTTATATATATTTATACAATATCGATATATTACATATACACTATATAACTATTTGTACTTCATATATCATGTTTATATACCATTTATATAATATCAATACATTACATATACAACATCTAAATTAATCACTTAAAAAGGATTGATAAACCTCAACCTGAGATCTGAGATAGAATTAAAAAAATTTAAAAAATAAAAAGGAGAAGAAGAAGTTAATGTGACTGGCTTGATCAAATGTTTATTCATTGAGGGATCGTCTTAGTTAGTTTTTAAATATATGCAACAAACATGTGATAGGAATGCTATAATAGGCCAATTACGTTAGAAGATTGAATTTAAATCTTAGTAATCATTATTCAAAAACTCACTCTAAATTCAATATTAGATGAGGAATACAAGTTAAAAAGAATTTGAGTTTGAGGAGGCCTTTCAGCTTTGTTAGGAAGATCAAGTATACCGTTTTGGCTACTTTTTCTGTAAATAAAAAGTGGGTTATTTTTATTGTAAATTTTTTATTTTTTTTTATATAAATAAAATTATCTCTTTTTCTTAAGTAATTTATTTTAATAGAGAAGGGCTTAAAATACCTCTGAACAATGAGATTTGGTATAGTATTGCCGTCTATTGACCTTATGAGTCTAGGTTGGTAGAAATAAGGGCATTTTTGGGCCAAAGAGTTAACATCGGAGCCGCTTTTTGACCCAATAGGTCAACAGAGGATAATATTGTACCAAATTTCATAGTTTTGGGACATTTTAGACCCTTCTCTGTTAATAAAAAATTATTTATAAAATTAGACATCATACAAGGTAGGGGCAAGGCTGGGTATAAACCACCTTTCCTAAATTCCACTTGTAGAATTACATTGAATATGTCATTATTGTAAAATTGGATACAATTAATTAAATTTGTTCCAATCGAACAAGACTACTTGATTTTATCAATAAGAAGAAAAGGAATACATTAGGGATAGTTACCAATATATATCATTCGACAATCTACAACATCATACCCACTATATTCCCACAAAGTAGGGTCGAGGAGGGTAGAGTGTAAGCAGTTCATATCACTACCTCAAAGTAGAGAGGTTGTTTCCTTTAAGTGGGACTGGGGAGGGAGAGTGTACGCAATCATTCGGCAATCTAATTTACCAAAATTGGTTGAAGTATTCACTACATATACACTCAGTTGCGTATAGTTTGTATATGCATGCATATATATATATATGTATAGATATGTACATAATACATAAAGGTATGTAAAGATATGTATAAAAACGTGTATAGTGAGTTTACTAACAAAGACTTTTTAACTCAAAATATTATACTTTTGTTTAGGTGTGGAAGAATTTCCCATCTAAAAGCCACGGTATACCGCAAGATTCAATGCAATGGAAACTGTATCAGCAAATTGTTGAATGAACATCTTTTGGCAAAGCATCTCCCACTGGACTTTGAGGTCGAATTGGCCAATCCTTAATGTACAGAAAAGCATTCCTGGAGCAGCGAGGCGATGGAGCTATTTGATGAGATTGGTGTTAAAACTAGACCAGTGAATCTCCCATATCATTTGTACAACTATAAAATGTACACTTTTTGTTCTGTTGGCAAATTCATTACATTTCTTGGATATATATAAAGAATCAAATAAATTGCAAAATTTCTTCCCTATGAAGGGAAAACTTTGGTGCAGAATCAACAAATGGAAGCACTGTAGTCTACTGCACAACAACATATGAAAGTTCCTTTCCTTTTTTACTCTCCTGCAAAAGGAAAGAGCCATTATCATTGACTTGGGGGAGTATCCTCAGTGCCTTTTGCTTTTCCTCTGAGCATGTCTGTAAAACCACCTCTCATGATCCGCCTAAATCTCGTGTCTTCTGCTGCTGCTGCATGCGTGAGGACAGGCCTCAGAGGTTCAACTTCTACTGGTTGTGGTGGTGATGTTGCATCTCCAGCTTCCCTTTTCCCTAGTAAACCACCTTCACCAAAGAAGCTGCTTACTGATGACGCAATTCCCAGATGAGCACCCATTACCTTGCTAATTGTATCAAATGTTCCACCAGACCTTTCCCTCATTACAATCTCCAGAGCTTCTCTGTGGGCTGGATCAAGAGAATCAGCATCTTTTAACAGATTTTGAATTGCAGGTAGAAGGAAGTCTCTGACACTTGAAGCAGAAAGATCTGCAATAGAACAGTCATAAACTGAGTAAACGAAGATTCAAATGAAATAGTCCAGATAAAATGCCATAAACCAGGAAAGGTCCATGTGCCACATTTAGGCTTCAATAGCACATGCAGTTACATTTTGTATTACAGTAGTACACTAGACAACCAGAGGGAGAGAGGTCAATAGAACTTGTTCTTAGACCTTCTTCTGACTTCTGCATCCCTTCTGACATTTATAAATAAGTTGCACTTCATAACCTTAGAGAGACTACATACTGAATGCATCACTGTTTCCTCTCCTTCCACTTCATTTCTCCTTTCTTCCTTGGGTTTGGTTTCTAGGATGCTAGCAATTCCCTTGGTAGGAGGGAGCAAGCAGAGCTTAGTTCAGCAGAGACAGTCCAAGCAGAATCATGTTTCTGCCAACTTCTAGTAATCTGGAATTTCAACTTCTAGTAATCTTTTGCGAGGCAGATGTCTAGTTAGCCTCTTTAGCTGGTCCAAATTGACCCCTGTAAATAATTTAGAACTACTCTTGGATTTTGTTAGCTCGATAGTTTAGAAAGAAGCTACAAATCCTTATTTTTGGGAGCTTAACTGACCTATCCTTGTTTTGAAACTAACTGACCTATCCTTGTAATGTTTGCATCTTCTTGATGCCCTTGAATGAATCTATCTACCTCATCAAAAAAAAAAATTGTTTCTGCCAAACCTTCTTAGGTCCTGAAGGCAACGATGACCTCTTTCACTAATTAGAGAGCTTCCTGGCTCTCACTTGACTATCTTAGAACAGGTTCGTCACACACTTGTTATTAACATGAACAGAAAAAGATGCACACTAAACCCAACAAATCACAATCAGCCATTTATGTTAACTTCATCATGTATTTAAGTAAAAAGTCAGCCATTTGTCAGGTAATTAACTCCACTTGATGGGACAAAACTCCACGAGATCTACTTTGATCAACCATTATTGCTAAAGGTAGTTTCACAACCAAATATCAAGATATTAACTACCAGTATCAGTTCATTGCAATACATAGTTTATTGAACTCTGATTTATCTCTCAAGAAGCAGCTAAACCTAAAGGGTGATCATTTTGAAGAACATTTATATCTTCAGAAAGTAAAGAGATATATGAAGGAGAAAAATAGAAGAATATCTAAAAGGAGCAAACCAGTAGCATCAAGAGCACGGATTGATTCACAAAATGTGTTGGCTCTCTCACGGCGACGCATCATGTCACTTGAAGGAGGAGGTGTTGCTGTAAGTAGGAAAATCTTGGACAACAGATGTATGTCAAAGTTAAAGAAAGTTGATGAGAATAGCAATCAAAGCTAGTTTTGGCACATATTATAAAAATGCATTGATACTTCAAGGAGTTCATGAAAGCTAAGAGGTTGAGGATATAATCTCTAAGTCTCTCTGTGGTATGTGGAACTGCCATCACCAATGCACGAACTACAGCTAATGTAGCTTCATGTGATCCATCCTCAAGAAAAGCATCCATTTGAACACGTATTTTATCAACAATCTAATAAGAAAGTTAGAAGAACATATGTCATCAAAGCCTCTAGATCAACACAGAATAAGAATGACACCAGATACTTAGCAAAAACCATATACCGCATCGTTTTTAAACTGCTGTGCCACAGCTCCGAAAGCATCAATACTGGCATATTTCACACTCAAGTTTTGGTCAGAACCAAGTGTTACAAGAGCAGGCAAAACATGAGTTGAGGCAACCTTGGCATCAATACATGGAACCTGGTGAAGTTTCAAGTATGAGCAAAGTAAGTCACAAACAATGCTCAAACATAAGCAATTCCACAAAAACAAAGGTCTTACAATGACTTTGAAAAGATTGGCAGCTGTCGCCTTCATGTTCATATCAGAACTCACAACCATTTCCCAGAGGATGTTAAAAATCATATTGTGATGTTCATCAAAAGTGCTGCAGAAAAATATAGTCAGCCATCATCTAAGGAGTTCAGACACAGAACTGTAATTGCCTTACTAAAATAGCACAAACCAGAGGAAGCGAACGGAATAGAAAATCTCGCGCTTCACTGTCTGACTCTCTTGTCCTGAAGTTTGAATCAAGAGATTTCTCAAGTACTCTGTCAGTAGTTCATGCTTTCTAGGAGATCCTAAAACACCTGCCAGCAGAAGAGGCAGGACACATATGGCAGCAAGTCTTTCAGCTACTGCAGTTTTTGGTTTCAAACCTGTTGAGGAGCAAATCAAAGCAGATTTTATAAGGTCTAAACATGATGCATCACTTAAAGGTTCGATTAATCAAGAAGTTTTAACTCATTACCTCTTATTCTTGATTGGCATGTTGCAGGGAAATATGATAAGTCACCATCATCACCAACTGCCACCAAGAATACAGGTAGCATGATGTGTGTCAGGTAAGGTTCCCCGAGCAGGTCTGAAACTGCCAATAAAAACTGCCTTGCAAATTAAAGACGAATCTGGAAACAAGGAGGCATTTTCAAACCTAAAGCACCAAAACTTAAGTGAAACAATTCAAGATACCCGCGTAATTCGATTCCTTAGGTTATCTTCCTTCTGAGGTAATAGACAGGCTAGTTCAATCAATGCTGAAAAGCAGTCTATATGCAACCACTCAAAAGAAGGCCACTCCATCTTTCCTCTGCATAGACAATTCAAATATCTCGTGAGTATTAACTATACATTGTGAGACCACCTTTGAAGAAGAATAGAAAGGTAAGTAAGAAACGTAGGTAAAACTTGGATTTTACCCAGCATACTGTTCAAGCACTGAAGTAGAAAAGACTAGTCTTTCATCATCCAAAACCAATGGGAATGGACAGGTATCAATAGCTTTCTTGCGCACAAATGTGAACAACTCCGTCAGTAAGCGCAGCAGAACATCTATGTTCCACCGTTCTCTCTCTCCTAATGCACGAAGATGTGACTCAATCGAACCTTCAACCCCTGAAAGAGGTTGACACCGCTGGGAAAAGGGATAATGTATCAGATCCATCTTTAAGACAAGTCACTGCTTCAGTGAGAACTATAAATGCAGAATCCAATACCTGAGCAGACCCCAAAGCATGAGACAATAAAACTTGTAGCAAATGATCCAATTCCTTCCCCCAGTTTACTAAAGCTGGAACAAGTTCCTTGATTGTTGTTTCCACTACCACTCCAGATGGATCACACACCAATTGAAACATCAACTCCTCAACCTTAACACAAAAAAAAGGGGAAAAAATAGGAATTGGAGAAAATCCATTTATGTATATGTTATCATCTAATCAGTTCGGGAAGCCACATTAAGACCAGGGGAGGGAAAAGGCTCCATTCCTAGACCACGGAGCTTACTTTGTGGGAAATTCTCTCAAGTCACATTTCTTCTCCATGATTGCCTTGAAGCTTATGTAGTGAGGCTGACCTTGAAATATTTGTCCGTACTTGGGAAGAGAGGCAGCAGCAATGCCAAATTATGAGCAGAAGCCTCCCGAACAACTGTAGCAGAATCCTCGATGAGCTGTTGCACAATAGACAAGATAAGAGAATCTCGGATCTCAGGGCGCACGAATTCAGCAAGTTCTCCACAAGATTGAGCAACTAGCAAGCGGCGCTCCTCATACATGTGATTGATCTACACATCACAATAATAACAGTGTGAAGTAGCAAGTCTAGATGGAGTATATGGTAAAATCATGAGAACTTCCAGCAGAACAGAAATAAATCTCACTTGTTCCCAACACTGAGGAAGTAGTTCAGTTTCCGTTCTCATCTCTCCAACATTTCTGGCAAGGGTGACACAAGCCTAAACATGATACAAAAATTTGGTGGAATGCTCTACCTTTTGAAGATATTCTAGTATGAAACAAAGGTTTTGACAGTCTTACATCCATTATAACCCGTCTCTGTTCTTCATCAGGACGCTTGATTAAGTTGAATAATGTATGGGTCAAGGAATCCCGTGTACTGCTATCCGGGTGGCGCTCAATTGCGCACATTATAAGAGGAAGAAGCTCCTGCAGATACAATGCCAATAAAATGGAATGACAGCTACTTACTCTAGATATTTTTTAAATCACTTATTGTTGCTGAAGATTATTTAAGAACTGTTGAAACAACAGGAAAGAGTTAGTAGAAGTTGAAGATATGTTAGGATAGTAGTAGCTTTCTTTAAGATCTGTAAAAAAATTTGTGAGTGGAAAGAGAGTTTTTAATGGAAAAACACCCTTCAAGCACATCTTCATTGGAAATTTCACTTTTTCTTGGAAAAACTCATTGGGGACATGTTTTTCAGGGGAAAATAATCCAAAACTTGAAAAAAAAATCTCAAACAAAAGCCTCCTAAATAAGGGGCCAGAACATAAGAACAGAAGCATAAGTTTTAGATAACAAATTGTAAAAACATACCTCTCGGTGGTTGATCAATACATAAGGTACAATTTTTGGTAATGCATCTGAAAGGATCTGAATAGTCCCCAAACCCTGCGAAATCCAAAAATTTTATAGTATAATTGCCAAGCAAAAATGTTATCAGGTAAAGGCTGCCATGTATATATCTGAGAGAGAGAGAGCTTACAATCTTTTCCGCATTTGATTGGACCAATAGATTGTCTGATTTCAAGATTAGTCCTTTACTTTCTGAAGGTATCTCACCATTGTGTTTGAGTACATTCTCAGCTTTATCACCAACGCCATTATCATTTGAAACTTCTACTTCCTCAGGTTCATTAATTGTGGCAGCAGAGGTTTGAGTCTTTAATAACTGAGAATCTGCAGTTCCTAAATCTCCAGAAGAAACACCAGCAGAATCATCAAAGACATTATGGTCACTTAATTTTTCAGCTTCATTTTCAGGATGTGTATTTCTAGTTTCTCCATTGATATTTTCAGGAGACTCGCTGTTCAAAGAATCTGTTGCCGATTTCAACCTCTGGATTTCATTCTGAAGAACCTTTATCTCTTCCTTGTAACTATCTATTGATGGTAAGTCGGCACCTTCAAAATCACTTGCTACAAAATTCCGTGCAGAACGAGCACCCTCTATATGCATTTTTAGTGAAGTTATTTCAGCTCTACATTCATTCAATTCTTGTCTTTGACTATCTAGAGATTGCTTCAAACTCTGAACCTGAAGTACAATAATTCAACTATAAGGTATGTGCATGCTACACATGAAAACTCTTGTAAAACATAGAACACATAAAAAGATTTACCAGAATCTCCTTGTCCTTCATTTCTTTCTGCAATGCTTCTAAGGATTTTGCCAATACTGTGACCTGGGCATCTGCCATATCTTTACTCTTAAGTAAGGACTGCTGTTCATTTTTCAGTTTTTCATTTTCTTTCACCAACGACTTGTTTTCTCTAAGCATAGCAATTTTTTCCTACAAATATTCCACGATTCTTTTTCAAACTTAGCACACCAGAATAATGCACCAGTCGACAGATGTTAAGTAAACTAAGAACTTCACCAGTTCCGTATTCTACTGCTACCACCAACTTTATGAAACTTGATAAAAAAAAAGTATCAAGCAATTCACGTCCCTGTTCAAAAGCGCAGGCATAATTACGCACATGTGCAGATAAATGTTGTACTTTAATGCTCATCTAGAGAGGGCAAGACTTCTTTTCTCTAAGATTCCGACATAAAACAATTCCGGCAATCTATCCAACATAGCTTGGGAGCTAATCAGGTGATTATTTCCTAGGATACAGCAACAAGAATTTTTATCAAATGATATTAAAAGTCTAGTTATTCAAGCAGCAGCAGAAGTATGTACAGGAGAATTTATTCCTTAAATGGATCCCCAGTATGGAAGTGCAACATACTTGTCAAAGATTCAGAACTCCAACTCCTGGTAGATATCTAAAAGAGTTGAAACCGAGTGTCTTGTAGAACTTCAACTTATTGTAGATACAAAAGAGTTGAAATCAAGCAAGGAGAAAGAAGAAGAGCAGTAATATTACCAGAAATTAAAACCTAAGCCGGTTCGACGGAAGAGGCAGATAAGACTCAAATACTCATCAGGAAAAGCTCACGGTAATGAATATAAGCTATGCAAGGTTGTTTCGCTTACAATCTGGCTAAAAATAGAAACTAAAATTATCAACAATAGAACATTATGGTAATGGGATTTTAGTGAATGAAAAATAAACTGAATAAGAGAGTAGAATGGACGGAAATTGTCTGGAGGAAGATTTAGGAACCAGTCATTAATCGTCCCACATGATGATGCAGGCTAGAGTTAGAAATGAATTGGCAGAATTTCTTGATTGAATTTCATTCTGGGAGGAAGCGGAGAGGATTAAGATGGGTGAGTGGTCCTGGATAGCAAAAGATTATTGCTAGAAAGCTGCTCGCCATGGTCAGACTGCAACAGGAGTCGGAGCCTAAACACATCCAGGTGAGCCAAGTGGGATTACCTCCTCATCTGTAATCTGAAAATATATTTAAAACAGTTGGGAGGCTGACTCTGTATTTTCTTAACTCAAAAAAATAAAAAATAATAAAAGGAAAAAAAGAGAATGACCAATATTAGACTAATCTTGGATCTGAAGGCATAGAATTTGACACCAAACAGTATCAGAAGGTCTCTAATAGCAGACGGGACAATAGAATTATAAACAAAATCAAGAGGCATGAATTGACCATGGGGGAACATAGAACAAAGAGAGAGCATAGACAAAACCAGGACTTGAAAGGGAAAGCATTCATACCTAATGCACAATAAAATAACTCTGTGGATGTATTGTTCCTCCCCAAATTAAATCGCGAGAAATAGAGAATTATAATGCAGTGCTGGGAAACCGGAAAAGGAAGGATAGAGTAGAATACTTGAAACTTGTAGTTAGCCTAGATTGACAGTAAAGATGCAAAGTGTCCACATATGATATGATATTAACGTAGATTTTACTACCCAGCAGGCTTTTAGTGGCAAGCATGCATGTTGTAAAACTGGTTGTATCAACTGTTCAGGAAGTACCTCAGCCGCCTCAGAGGTGGAAGAAAGGTACTGATAATAGTAATGGCGCAAAGCATCTGGAACGCATGCAGAGGAGTTCTGCTGAACATCTAGGTCTTGATCAGTAACCTGTCATACATATCCAAGAAGTTACCAACACTTTTAAAATGACATGTCAGCATAGTGCCAGCGATCTGATGCATGTGTCTCACCCATTAGTCCTGTTATGGTCAATGCCCTCTGCCTAGTAAGTGCATAAATTAGATGAGGGGCTGTACATCAAAGGCATCTGAAAGAAGAAGATAGAATAATAGAAAGCTCACAATTCAAACTGTGCCAGCGTACCATTTTTCGTTTGGTGGGATATGATAAATAGCACCCCTCCCCCTAAACTCGCCTGTCCAGGAACCAAACAGTGAATTTTTCCCACTTCAATCCCTGGGTGAATCGAATCCCCAATATCATGGTTGAAGGTGGAGCCCCTATCATGAAATACCATTTTTATAAACCAAGATTTTACTCTTTCCAGTATGAGATTTCCACGGACCGGTATTTTGGAAGAAGTCATGAAATATTTCTGATTAGTTACGAAGAATTTAACACTGACAAAACAACTGCCTTACTGGGATTCTGTCCCAAAATTTCTTTTAATTACCTCCAATACATAGTTTTTAAAGATTGCTCCATTTTCTGAGATAATTGACAAACTGAATACCATGGTTCATTGAAACATTGACGGTTGAATGAAAAAGAGAAATCCTTGGTCGCCAGTACATGAGGAATAAATTTTCCTAATCTGATCATGGAATGAACCTTTGCCTCTACATTTCCACATATCTTGCACAATTCCAACTGCTCAACAATCTAATCCTAACTCTTGCCCCAAGGTGAATACAAAGTGAATTTCAAAATGTAACTGCAGCGTAATTGAATAAAATTAAATAAAAGGCATATGCTAACATAGAATCAATCATTTTACTTAGCCTTCTTGGGAGGCATTGATTACCTTGACATTGCTCATAGTCTCAGTTTTTTCCTTTGTAATCGTGGGATATAACATCTTCTACACCTAAGTGGTAGTCCCCTTGGAACATATTCCCGTTTATTCCAGTTTATGTGACAAAATTTCCTTTTTAGTCCGCTCCAAAATGAATGATAACTTTCTAAATTTGAAAATAACTTAACTTAAACTTCCCATTTTACGCATAATGACAAGCTTTTATAGCTACGCAAATGTTCTAACATGTTTCAGACCACAAGTTTTCAAAAGTCTTCCAACCACAAATATGTTATGACTTGTTTAAGACTACAAGTTTTAAAAGTTCAGTTCTTTCTTAAACTCCATGTTAGTCAAACTACGCCACATAAATTGAAATGAGGGAGTACCGGACTAGTAAATATTAAATTATTTTTGTACCTTTTATAGAAACAGTCCATAGGAGCATTTTCATATACTCCCTCCGTTTCATTTTACTTGTCCATTTAACCAAATCAAGAGAGTTTGATTACTTTTTCCCCATACTACCTTTAGTATTAAATAACTACATAAAGTTGTTGTGGTCAAATTTAGAGTTACAACTTCCAAAGCATCATCAATAAGGTTAGTTTAGTAACCTCTAATTAAAGTTTTCTTAATGGGTATGTCAGGTCAACAAGGGCCAAATCATATGAAACAGAGGGAGTAGTAACTAATATTTTATTGAAAATGTGAAATTCTATATTCGAGGGGAGTTTTCAAGTCCACCCAATTATCTATACACGTCAGAATATCATGTGTGCTCCAAAATAAATCCAAACGAATCTGGTCTTTTGAATTTGAGGGCAGGACCCTGGGATATAGCAAACCGTGTCTAAAGGAAACACATCTTACTATCTTCACATTTAACATAAATTAAGAAAAGAGGGCACACTACTTCAAGGTCTACAGGGAATTTAGCTAATCATTTCTCAATATAAGTACTCGTAATTTCTGTCATGGAGACGTCGGCTGCAGCATATATGTTAAACATAACTGAAGCTCTAATTTTTTAGGTTATCGTAGTTAACAGACCATACAGGTGGAAATATGGAAGAAGAGGAAGAAGATATAGAAAACTGAACATATAACTCTGAGACACAATGTAGATAAAATGCAATCCTTCTTCAGTTTAATGATGAACATCAAGAAATCAGCAAGTCGCCTTTATATCAATTACCTCCTCCAATAATGTCATTGCAGTCAAGCGATATCCTGCTAATAGTAAATACTCCTTTACAGCATAGTTCAAATCCTTCCGCTCATTATCCTTCAAAGGACCCAAATCAGAGAAAGAACCTTCCCTCTTCTGCTGTTGAAAATCAGTTCCATGGTTTTCGGAAGCATCGATCTTTGAATCTGCATGATGAAGATACAGATCTATTCACATACACGAAATGACAAAATTAAACGCAGACATATGAAACCCATATCTATGGCAGAATCACCAGTCCTTCCAGAAACTACCTTACGCTCATACATGACAAGCCTATCATTTATCCTGACATCAATTCTACATCTGCCTCATGATACAACTTCAACAAAACAATTCTTACAGATTAGACTAGTTTACAGTTGCAAGAACCTTATCTGAATGAATGAGCTAAAGAAACGAAGTTAATATCAGAAGAGGCAACTAAAATGCTGAAAATGCAGAACAGTTCAGGGATATACCACTTATTGGACAAGGAGTAGTCTCACTTTTCTTTTGCAACTCGGTCTTTAGTTGCACAATGTCTTCTTGAGCTAAACGAAACTCGTATTCACAGAGGGCCAACTTTTCTTCCAGGGCTTCTTTTTCTTCAAGCAGACTTTGGGGATCTGCAACTGTTTTGAAAAATGAATAGCTATAATTCATGAAAGATAAGTTATATATAGGCCCAGGAGAACTCCAAAGTATAAGTGAGGTTGTAATTATTACTACTGAACACTGACAATAATGAAGAACAAAATACTTGAGATTATACACAGAACTAGTGAAATTCAGCTAATCCAAATTGAGATATCCTCAGTCCCACTCCTATTTCTGAAGTGGAAAATGGTGGCTAAACCTCTAGCAATAGTTTAAAAATCTTCTTGAAGCCTCTGTGATTGAATTAGACATTCTAAACTGATGGATAAAGCTTTGTCTAAAGTTCTCATACCAAAAGGCCCGCACCGTTAAAGTCCTCATCACAGAATTTAATTGAAAAAAGTTGGACAATTTTACTCAGTTAAATGATACATGCCACCAGAAAAAAGGTGATTTCTTCCAACTTGCCCAATCCTTGATGGGGAAAGTTGCATGGTACTTGTGCTGGTGGTAGGTAGCAGGTACCTCATGGAATAGGCGAGGTGCACACAAACTAACTGGGACACCACCGTCATAAAAAGTTGGTATATGCCACCAGTTGCAGGTAACTCTTCTCATACACATTGGACGGCATCTTATTTTTTAAACCAGCATATAGATCTTTCTTTTTGGGGGGGTTAATCATTTGTTCTTACCATCAAGAACTTCAACAGAAACGAGCTCATTTAAACAAGCTTCAAGATTGACATGGCTAACTCACATGTAAATGTATTTGAGGTGGGGTTTTTTTAAACCGTGCTGTCCGGGACAGCTTGCACGCACCTCGACTAATTCCACGGAATGTCTGCCACCTCCCACCAGCAACAGGTACCAGATAACTCTGTCCACCAAGGCTAGAACAAATGAGAAGAAAACACCTAGTGTTTTTGTCTCTGCTGGGGTTCTTTGAACCTAAGACATCATGTGCTCAACCCACTTCTTTGACCACTAAGTCACACCCTTGGGTGCATGTATTTGAGGTTTTCTTTACTGAACCAAAGATTATTTTCTAATTTTCAAAGAGATTTCATTTGCAGTGCTAAATTTTGGAAATCTAACAATCATGATGTATCTTCACTGATTTTATTTTACTACCATAACTTGAATTCTTGACTGTCCAATGTGGCAATTGACCATACTCAAATCTTTTTTCCGACACTAATTTAGAAACTTTTATACCCAAAGTTACCATAGATTTAAATGTACATAATAACATCAAAACAGATGTGTAAGCAAAATTCAAACTTTCACTTTGATAGAAAAATGCATATGAATCTTCAAACAGACAATGGTTAAGTTTTTGTCCTCTTTTTTTTTTTTTTGGCACGAGGAGGAGAAACTGACTACCAAGAGTATAAATGAAAATAGCAACTTTCCCATGAAATTTTCATAAATTGCTCAGCCTGTTGTTCCACAAAATCCAAATAGTCATTGGGTCACAACAGAAAAGGGAAGGTTACGCACATGGAAAGCAATAGATTCTCGTGGTTTAAGTTGGATGGAAATATCCTACGGATAATGCACACACAAGAACAACAGCACTTAGAGGATATTTCACTACAACAAGCTATTGAGAAAAAAAAACTATCAAGGACGTAAACCCATCTGCTCTAACCTTGGTGGCAAGTTTACCCACCACCTATACGTGTGGACTGTAGCAACCTGCTTGACGATTAACCAAGGTGTGCAGAGTTGATCCAAACACCAACGTCATAAACAAAAAAAAAATACTCCAACATGACAAGCACCCAAGAAGAAATACAGCTAACGGGAAAGGAAAAAGAAGCTCAGCTTAAGACCACAACAATCACTAACATTGGAAAAGCTACGGAGCTAAATTATTTTACTATGATATGTTAGAAAAGCCTCCAGATTTCAAAAAGAAATGAATGACCACATTTAAGCTCCTTTTCTTGCTAAAGCCCTTGTTCTATTTAAATATTTTCCATCGCCACCTTGTAGTTGATAGTAATTAATTAATCATAAGCATCATTTACAGAGTTAGTATGCTAAAATGTCTAAATCAAGCCAATAACACCAAGATTCTAGTACAAGCAAACATGTTTCACCATTCATAATAACAAAAATTCGCTTAGAAAATCACTTATTCATCCAATTTATACAACAAAATACGCTAGCTTAATTTTTCGGATCATTCAATATTTCATTGAGGATGAATGAACGTTATACTATACATAAAACATTTATTTCGTATACTCATTTTGCTCTTACATTCCATATAGAGATTCCTGAGACACTGAAATTCAACTGCTAGTCCAACAAAATGTCTCTTGCAGCATGATGTTCATCAGAAGTCAAAAACAAAATAACAATGTGTTTGGATGGTTGTTACCCATCTTATTGTAGTATTGTATTTTTACTACCAATACCATGTTTGTTTTAATTGTTACTTAAATTTTATTGCATCGTATCATTAAGTTCCATCGTTAGGTAACGACGAAAAGTCCTATTTTATGTAACGTCCGATTTGGTGGGATCACATCGTTACCTTATATTTTTTTTCTCATTTTACCTTTACTTATTATTTAAAATATTCCTATTTTATCCTCTATTCTACCTTCTTATAGTAGCCTTACCCCATACCCTACCTTTCTAATAGGTCTATCCTTTAAATTATTAATATGTGAGATTACGTTACAACAAAATTATACAATCTATCCGGACATTGTATTCATTAATACAATACATTATGAAACAATAAACAGATTGATTAGGTCAATTTCAGCTGAAACAGTAATGGAAATGATTTGCAAATGCATAAAATGTGGATATACGTTGACAAACCTCTAAGCGAATTGAAGCGAGAGATCTGATCGGGAGGAAATTGGGAAGGATCAGAGAAGAAGTGTTTGAGACGAATAGCTTGATCGTCACGTCCATCATCGAGAAGTTCGTGAAGGAGTTCGAATGCGGTTAACAAGTAGTTCTCTTCCAAGAGGAAATTCACAACGCAATTGCAGAGTGACGATTTCTCCACGTCCATTTGATCTCATCACCTGTAAATCAACATTTCGTTTTTTTCAAAATTTGAGATCAATAGAATGACATACGGTGGAAGTGGAGGGAATTTTGATAGAGCCGGTGCGGTGCGAGGAACTGTACAACGACCCCTCGGAAAGGAGAAGCTTTAGTGTTGGCCACAACTCTTTCGGTTCGATCCAGTTTCGTTAACACTCACGTGATTTGTTCTTGAGAGACGTGGGTGGATTGATCTGTGAGATCTACTCCCTCTATATTTTTTTTACTTATGCATCTGCTAAAAAATATCTATTTTTATTTATTTAATTTAAAAATAAATAAATACAACAATAATGTATCAATATATTCCCATCAAGTGGGGTCTGAAAAAGGTGAGATAAAGAGGCTGTTTTCTATAGATTCTCGACTCAAGACAAAATAACCTAAAAAAAAATTAAAAATAAATAAATAATTTATTACATTATTTTTATTATTAATTACCAAAAAAATTACTTTTATTATTAAAAAATAAAATGACTTAAAATAATTTCGAATAATATAATAAAATTATTAGTATTTTATTGATTGATACATGCACAGGTAAACATGTAGCGAGGAAATACTTGTGCTATCACTTTTTTCATTTCATATTACTTAACCCTTGTTGACCCAACATATCATTTAAGAAAACTTCAATTAGAAGCTTATTTAATTAAAACTAACTTTATTAATGCTCCCTTCGTCTCATTTTATCTGACCTACTTTGACCGGATACGAAATTTAAGAAATAAGGAAAGACTTGATTATGCTTACCAAATTGTCCTTTATTAAAAATATACTACTACTATCTTTAATTAAGTGGAACCTAATAAGTGGACCAATAAGGATAAAAGAATAATTATATTTTTAAAAAATTACCAAATAAAGAAATATGACATTCTTTTTAGGACGGACCAAAAAAGAAAATAGGCCACATAAAATAGGACGGAGGGAGTAATATTTTAAAACTTTAAATTTAACTACTGATACTAGTTTATGTAGTTATTTATGGGAAATAAAATTTCTTAATTTGCTAAATTGACACATAAAATCAAATATCTATTTTTTGTATTAGAAACCAAGTAAAATGGAACAGAGGGTTTACTCTGTCCGTCCATCTTTACTTTCTAGTATACTTCAATAGTATACTAAACATGCTCTTATTTGTTCATAAAACTTCATTAAATATTTTAAATTACAAATTTTAAAAGTACTACAGATGAGTGTCCAATCGACCATTCAAGGGCGGATCTAGATGATCGATTAAGAGTTTACGTGAACCAGTAGATTTGAACCAAATCATAAGGAAATACATCAAAAACATTTATAAATATTTTTATTACGAACTCAGCTATACAGTATTATAACCTGAAATTGTCAAGTTGCTAGAGCAATTTATAGACTTCAAGTCTTGGATTCACTTCTACAAACAAAGCCATGTAAATTGGATGAAATGTTTGTCTATATGGTTTAGGATCTAGCGATGTGGCGACTCATGCACCTTTAACATATTAGGGAAGTAGCACCTGCACTTGTTCCTGAAACATTGGTCCCCTTCTTCTTAAATCTAGCCTAACTTCGTACTTGTGGCATCTGTTAAAATTGTTGATAGAAGTGTTCGATATTTTTGAACTAATTATTTCAACGAAACACCCCTGGAAAAGGACTTCTTAAGTAGTTTTGATAGCACACATATAGCTATAAAGAGACTTTTGAATTTTAAGGTGTCATTAAAAACTATATACAAGTGTTATTCTGCAAAATAACTCGAACTTTAAATTATCCCGTAGAAGAGTCAACAACATTTTTGTGGGCATTTAACGTGCAACAAGGCAAGGATAATCAAGTGACAAAACAAACCCCACGACTTAAACAATTCTCATTTTTAATTTTTTCCAAAAACTACCAAAAATAAATAAATACAAATAAACATACGCCGACATTCAAATGCATATTGCATTAACTAGACTAGAGGTTATAAAAAGAGAAAGTACTAGTATCATTTTGTGCCAGTAGATTGGTAGTTGGGTTGCCCACTTGGCCTTCAGGAAAAGACAAGATTTTTGCTTGCAATAGCAGCCAATCATCCATAGCTTTATCCCTCCTCCTTATTTTTCCTTTTTTATTTCATGGCTTTTTTATGGAGCTCATAACACCTGCTCCAACTGGCAATTCCAGCATCAATACTGAAACCATTTTTTGATGTACTTCCCATCTATTGCCAGATAAACATGCTCTGATGTTACATATCTCCTACTTATATTGCATATAGTTCTTTGACATGTATATGAAGGTTCTAAGATTTTGTTTTCAGCAGTCTTAGCAGCAGAAGTAAATTACATAGCTGGAGCTCCATCTAAGAAGGTGGGACTTCTTTTTTTTATGCCAATTAAGGGGAGGAGAATTTCATGAAAGAGAGCTTAGGGTCAGTTAAGGCAGCCATTGATTTGTACAAGGGGAAGGTTCTTGAAGATAATTCTGCAATAAAGCAATCCTCAATTATGAAGTCTTTAGAGGTATACTACTATCTTTTCACCCAATTCTCATTCACCATTCAGCTATATTAAGAAGAGTAAATTTGCATCATTTGAGTCTTTCTTGGTGAACTAACCTTAATCTTGCATACTCTTATCAGAAACCATATCCAAGAACCAGCCAACTTCACATAGCAAGAAGGGACATGGGGCGACTCGGTGAGAGCAGAAAAGTTGCAGAGGCAGAAAAAGCCCAAGCAGAATCTGAGCTTTTGGACGCGAAAAAGATGGTGAAGGAGCTAGCTTCAAGGATAGAAGAGTTGAATTCAAGAGTAAGTGTCCATAATCAAGATTTGGAGAAACTAAAGATGGGGAAAAGAGGAGGAAATTGGGGGATGGAACTTCGCAACCCTCAGAATAATCAGCACTCCAAAGTAATAACAGAGTTGCGATATGCAAAAGAAGAGCTGATTAAGCTTAAACAAGATGTGGCTTCTACCATGGAAGAAAAAAGAAGAGCAGAGCAAGAAATAGAAACCTCTAGTTTGAAAATGCTATCTTTTTCAAGCAAAGTAGAAGCATTAAGGAAGGAGGTTGAGGAACTTAATGAAGAGCTCGTGCTAGTTGAGCTAGCTCGAATAGAGGCCATTAAAGAATTCAGAGCAATTGAAGCTCAAAGAAGGGAAGACGCCCAGAAACACTCTGCAGCAATGGAGGAGAACAGGAGGAAAATGAATGACATGGTCCAAGCAATTCAGATATCAGAGGAGCTACAAGAAAAACTGGTGTCGACAACTTCAGATGTCCAAGTTTTGGAAAGCGAATTGAAGCAAGTTAAGGAAATGGACAGGTGGATTCAGAAAAACAAGAGCTTGAGGTTCGGATCTGATTTCCTGGAAAAAGACTTATCTTTGTTGCAGTCATTGAAAGAAGACTTGGAGACAGCAAAGAATGAATTAGCTTCCATTAAAAACGACAGCTTCCAGTTCATGTCTTCAATGGACGTCGTGAGGAATGAGCTCAAACGCATCTCTGAGGAATCAACTCGAATAAAGAAAAAGGGAAACAAGGCAGACTTGACAATGCAGAACCTCAACACGAAGCTTCTGAAGGCAAAAGCCAAACTGGAAGCGGCATCGGACAATGAAGGAAAAGCAAGCTCTATTGCTTCAAGTTTATTGCTCAGTCTTGAACAATTGACAAATGAAGTTGAAGAAGCTGAGAATGAAAGGGTGACTGCCATTGAGGAAGCTGCAAAAGTCAAGGAAGAAATTCAGAAAACACAATCTGAAACAATCTTGGCCGAGGAAAGATGGGAAGCTGCAATGCAAGAGCTTGAAACCATCAAATTATCAGAAGCTACTGCCCTAAACAACCTAAAAAGACTTGTTGATATTACTATGAAAAGTAGAGCATCCGCTTCCACCTCCACAATAACTATTTCAAGATTCGAGTATGAGTACTTAACGGGACGTGCAGCACAGGCAGTTGAAATTGCTGATAAAAAAGTTGCAGCAGCTCAGGCTTGGACAAAAGCTCTGCAAGCAAGTGAAAAGGAGATCTCAATGAAGACAGAGGTCTTCAGAAAGGAAATCCAAGAGCTTAAGATGGAAGAAGAGCAAAAAGGCCTGAAAATGGAGCATTCACCTTCTGTAAAGATGTTGGTCGATATGCAGTTGCAGAAATGGGAGGAGATAAATGAAAAGAACCAGGAACAATCTCAGAAAGGTTTACGTACAAAATCCACCTCAATAAGACGAGCTAAGTTCAGAAAGTCATCATCTCCTGCACCTAGAACAGCTTCCTTCGCAGTTAGGAGAAGAAGAAAGGTAATTCCAAACATAGCTAAGTTATTTAATAGCAAGAGCAACGATGAGAACCTGTAAGCTATATTATTGCAGCTGCAAATACTTGCCAAAATTTTCTGATGCAAGAGATTATATCCCATTAAATCACAGTGTTAATCTCTGCATGTTTTCTCTGATGGATGGCTTGTTCGTCCGGATTCTGTATAGTTAGAGCAATAATAAGAAAGACGCCCTCGAGAAAATTAACACGAGAAACCCCTAAAAGAAACCAACTTTTCACAGAGCATCACCCAATTTTACTTGTTTGTCCCCATCATTTGGAAAGGTCCAGCAGATACGACATTTGTTGATCTTGAGAAATCCTGATTCAACTTATGAAACTTCTGCACAAAAGAAAATTAATATTGCAAGTAAACAATCTTCTTGCCTTGTACCACCTTTTAGTGTATGTCTTCAGATATACATGCCATCTTGTTCTCGTGATACTGCACAGGCACAGTTACTTAAATAGGAGGGATATTTCAGAAAGAGACTCAACAAAGCCATGCTTCGCGTGCAATCGCTCATATCTCGTTCAAAAGACAAGACTTCGATAGGAAGCAGAGCATCCAATAGGGAAGAAAGAGAGATACACAAGTAGATAGGTACCTTCCCAATGCATGGAAACTAAGGCTTTAAATGTGACAGTTCATCTCCATGCCTGCTGGGGCTTGTAGATTAGGAGTTCCATGGGCTTCTGAAGAACAATCAGCTTTCAAGTTCTAAACTAGAGAATAGTGTTATTTGGTTTCTGTGCTGAATCCTTTTCTTTTTTTCTGATAAAACAGAAATCCTCAAGGGCCAATGACGCAGTTTTTCTGCTGAATCTATTAAGGTGTACAAATTACAAAAAGGTTAAATAATAAGAAAGAACGATGAAATAAGTGTAACTACATTCATGAATACGAGTGCCATGCTAAAGATGTGTCACAGGGCCAAATAACACTACACTTAGCAGCTTCAGCCTTCCTAGAGACATTAATAAGGTAACTCTGGTATCAGATGGCTATCCACTTAACAAGCAACAGCAGAGGGGCAAAAGTTACTAACCATTAACAGACAAATATTTATGGTATAAAAACACACAGTCATTCATCACATATATTCTGATGCATACAAACCAAAACTACTTTCAGCCTTCACCACTGTTTAACTTTCTTCATTTTTTCTCTCTTTATGGGTATAGATGTGTTCGAAGTATGGGGATTGTCCTAACAAATATTAAATAAAGAGATAAACAAATTACACAAGAAAAGCTTTTGGTTTATGTGCCTCAAACAAGATGAAAGAATAAATCTTAAAACTTGTGAACTATAGAAAAGATGAACCCACTATCAAAACTTTTGATCTTCTTTTCACAGCCTCACTGAGGATGTGATGGTGCCTGGTTCATTACAATGTTACTATGCATCTGCATGGAAGAATCTGACAGTAATACTGTTGCCCCCTTTGTAATGGTTTGGCACTGGGAAATGAAAGAGGGTGGAGGAGGCTGAGATTTATATATCTGATTGTATGCAAGATCATCGTCAAACTCATTTGCATCATTCGCAGCAGGAACTGATGCAGTTGAGACGGCTTGGGAACAAAGTGGTGGTTCAGGAAGAGCAGTATATTGTTGCTGAGTCTGAGAAGGTGCACTAATGGGTAGTGATGTTGTTGGGACTGTTGTGTAAACTTTTGAAACCGCCTCAGACACTGATTGAGCTGCCATAACCTCCTTATAAGCTATTGATGGAGGGTTGATGACACTTTGTGGATGCAAGGGTGGCAGATTGGACGCCGTCACTGCTGCATGATTAATGTTGGGCAGCACTGACATACTGTGAGATTGCATTTGCTGCACAGGAACTAAGTATATTGGGTATTGTTGATTCAGTGGATAAGGAGTTTGTTGCGGCTGCTGCATGGGAACCTGATAAAATGGATAACAGGACGACACTGGCAATGGACCGCTAGGATAGTGAGGTACATAACAGGCACCACCATGAACATATTGCACTCCATGTTGGGGCTGTTTCCCATCCAATGTCTGAGGTAGTTGATACCCAGATACCTGAACCATTTTTGGCGTCTGAATGAGAGAGGGATTTACCATGGATCCTTCTGCTTCGAGGAGACTGTGTGAGACCATACTGGACATAACTTGAACAAGTGGCTCTTGGTGAATTCCAACTTTAGGTTGAAAACCAGTACTTCCAACATTATTATCGCTGTGGAAATCAACCAAGAGAGAGGCCCATATAAGTACAGATTTTAGAGGCGATAATTATGACCAGAGGTAAGGAACAGATCCAAATAAATGCATGAATCTTATTTCTAGTGTTAGGTCCCAAGTGATCTAACTCCCGAATTGAAAACTATTAGCTTCTCTTCTTTTCCTTTTCCCATTAGTGTATTCTCAACGAGCAATCAATAAACAGGCCATCACTAACTTGAGCAAATAAACTCAAAAGCTCAAGAAAACTTATAAGTCTCTTTCTAGAGCTAATAAAGAGGAAAAGAGCGACATAGCAAGTGAATAAATTGAACTAAAGCAATCCAGAGAACAGACTGTCAGTTCATACAACTACAGTAACCATACATATAGCATAAGAGGCTAGAATACAGGCCAAAGCATTCCACCTGGAGCTACTACAATGTAGAAAATTCTAGTGTGGATTCATTGTATTAACTTGTAGCTCTTAACAAGGTTTTTTTCCTTTATTTGAGCGAAAATTAAAGAACTCTGTAAGTTAAAAATATAAATCAATATGTTCCTCAGCACCCTACTAACTTTCTCTTCTATTATCACAGGGCAAAGTAGAATTCAACTGAAACAAAAGTACTTATATAAAGCACAGGTATTGGTGCAGAACTCAACCCAAATAGACCAGTAGGTCAACCAAAGATCTAAACTTTTGTTAACCTACATACTCCCAATGACTCCAATAGCATAATTAGAAAACAACCAGTAACATCAAATGCACCCAAGGGTGTGGCGTAGTGATCAATCCCGAATGAAATTCTAGTGTGGATTCATTATATTATCGTGTAGCTCGTAACAAGGCTCTTTTACCTCATTTGAGTGAAAATCAAATAACTCTGTAAGTCAAAAATATAAATCAATATGTTCCTCAGCACCTTACTACCCTTCTCTTCTATAGTCACAGTGCAAAGTAGAATTCAACTGAAACAAAACTACTTACTAATAAAGCACAGGTATTGGTGCAGAACTCAACCCACCAGACAAGTAGGGTCACCCAAAAAGACCTAAACTTTTGTTAACATACATACTCCCAATAACTCCAATAGCATAACTAGAAAACAAACAGTAACATCAAATGCACCCAAGGGTGTGACCTAGTGGTCATGAAGTGGGATGAGAAAGACGAATTCTCGGTTCAAATCCCAACAAAGACAAAAAAACACAAATTGACTGCTTCCCATCAGTCCTAACTGTGGACAGAGTTTCGTGGTACCTGGTGCTGGTGTGAGTTATAACATCAAATTAAAAAAAAAAAAGGGGAAATATTTGTACCTCTCCATTAAAGCTGATGATGAGGGAACTCTAACTCTTTTATCCTGCAAATTGACACCACCATCATCAGCTTGAACTCCAATAGCAGGTATATTAGACATAGAAATGGAAGAACTTGTCGACCCAAATGAAGAACTCGTCTCCAAAACCATAGTCTCCGGCACCGAACCACCACCAAAATCCAACGCTTGCTTGCTCTCTCCAGCACCCCCTCCCATGGCACACAAATTTTCCCCCGAATTCGGCCGACCCGTATTTTCAAACCCGATAAGCTCGTGCCCAAAACCCGAATCAGTTGATTGTCCCCTTCTAGCGATCCGTGTATTATTCAAAGCATCGGAAAACCAAGAATCAGCTTTAGAATCAAGTAAAGCCGAACCCAATGATTCGGGCTTCACCGGAAAGAGGAATAATCTGATACGGGAAGATGCAACAGACGCACTTATGGTGGTCGTCCTATCGTGTTCCTCAAGCATGTTCTGTAAATCCTCATCGGTCGTAACGGAGATGAGAGAATCAAGTTCCTCATTAGGGAGCTGGTATTTCAGATAAAACGGACGGTTACCATAAAGGGTACGAGAAAGATGGGCCGTTAAGGCGGAGAGGGATGCGACTGTTGTGCGAAGGTCGACGGCGACGACACGGTTGTCACCGCCGGCGTAACAAAGAGTTTTGTCGTGGGGACGTTGAACTATATGGCCACCGTAACTGCATAAAAGACGGACCTTGGTGGTGGGGGTGGGAAGAGGTGGTAAGTCGAGGAGGGAATCGGTGGTGGTAGACGGCGGAGCTGATGGTGGTGGTGGGTCCATTTTAGGCGGAAACGGTGGCGGGGGATCTGGTATGTTTGGGAACAAAATGCGAAAGATGAGGAAGTGTGGGGATTTATTTTGGTGTCTTTAGAAGAAACCTTTTTTTCTTCTTTTTTTTTCCTTTGTTTGCTTATGCACTCCGTCAAACAGTTTAATTTTGATTGAATTTGGTCCTGAAATTTTTAATTATTTTAAAATATTATTTATATATTTAAAAGATTGTCTTTCTATCTCACCTTCTGAGATAATGGTATGAATTGTGTATACTTATCCTTTCCACATCTAATTTTATGAAAATATATTAGGTATATGGTTATTGTATAGTTAAAAAACATTAGGATCAAATAAAGATTTGTTGGATTTTGAAATTCAAAAATTGTGAGGAGGAAGTATTTCTTTTGATAATAACGTTCAAACGCCTCATCAAAATAAAAGATTTTGAAGGAAAGGTGCTCCCATCCAACTTTTTGTCCTAAAATTTTAAGTAAAAAAAATGTTATAATAGTAGAATACATTAGTCAATTATAAAATACAAAGTAAATTACAGCATAATTGAAAGCTAAACTCGAGTCAACTGTTAACATTTTGGTTCAATAGACTGGTCAAGAGGGTGGATAAAAATTTCATTTGTTACGATTATATCAGGTTTGTTTAATTTATGAGTCAATTCAAAATATTAGATAATAATTTATAGGTATATTATTTATATAATCCTTTATCTATAATTAAAATAGGTGAAGTTAGGTGTAAGATACTACAAGTTAATTAGTACTTTTAAGCATAAGTTAATTATTAATTATTTTAGATTCCATGTCAAAGTGAGACCAAGGATTAATGATATAAGTAAAATAAAAAATTAAGGGAAATTCCACATATAAAAAGGAAAAAGAGAAAAGTGAGTCAAAATTTTACAGTGAAATCAGAGTTGGCATGGGCATATGAAATAGCTGGCAAATGCATGTGTTGTGGGTAAATAACTATATACTAAGAGTACGATGAACAAAGTTTTTGCCTTTAAATATCACTCCCTCAGTCGTCTGTCCTAATTTATTTGATTCAACTGGCCTCAAAGTTATAAACGAAAAATGTACTATATTTTTAAAATTTATACTCAAAAATACTCCATCCGTCCCATTTTACGTGACTTACTTTAACCGGGCACGGAGTTTAAGAAATAAGAAAAGACTTAATGATGTTTATCAAATTGCCCATTATTAAAAATGTACTACTACTATCTTTAATTAAGTAAGATCAATAAGGATAAAAGAGTAATTGTGCTTTTAAAAAGTTACCAAATAAGTAAATGTGACATTCTTTTTGGGACGGACAAAAAAGAAAAGTAGGCCACATAAAATAGGACGGAGGGAGTAAATTATAAATATATATAATTTATAATGTACATGTTACTCTTGGCGCAGTTCCGGAAATGTTTCTTCTTGTTTCTAATGGCCCGTTTGGCCATGGATTTTTTTCACTTTTTTTCGAAAATAAATTTCACTTTAGTGAAATGTAGTGGTGTTTGGCCATGAAATGCATTTCACTAAAGTGAAATAAATTTCCGGAAAAGTGAAAATAACTTTTTCTTGTTTTCACTTTTTTTACTTTTACTTCTCTCACAAAAAGTCAAAAAGAACACTATTTATTTTCATGGTCAAACACAACTCCAACTCCAACTCCAAAATATTTTATTTTCATGGCCAAACGCCTACTAAGTTCATTAACGACTTGTGTTTTCTCTTTTCTTTTTAACTTTACGAAAAAACCGTAAGTCGAAAAAAAAAATGGACTTGCTTGCTCTATTTAATTTTAAAACTCTTGTCAAATGCTCAATAAGCTGCTTGCTATATTAGCAGCAGATAAATTATATCCGTCAATTAAATTTGTTCAAAGATCACAATCTTATTAATTTAATAACTTAAATCCTCTAGTATTTGATTAATTGAAGAGATGAAAAGAGTATAAGGAGGTGACATGGGTGAAGGCCGACGTAATTATGCTGCCGCGGTTTGCCTTCGACAGTGCACATTGTTTTTGGGAAAATGACCCACTTCCTACTCCATATTTAATTATACTTCCTTCGTCTTATATTGGTTGATCATTTTTTTTTACACGTATATTAAGAAATTATAAATAAAAAGATAATTTTACTAATTCACTTCTTAGAAAACGAGAACCTTACAAATAAGTGTGAACATATTCAAAAAAAATTAATGCAAGGATAATATATAAAAAATTAATTAATATTTTCTTGATTTAGTAATATAATACAATTATTTTTAATAAGATGAGTAACTAATATGAACAGAGGGAGTAAGTCTTTTTCTGTTGGTCATATTTTTCTGTTTGGTCATAACTACTCCATAAGTATTCTTCCCTCCGATTTGGTGGGTACCTTGACAGACTTGTTTTCCCTTTTTTGTACACACCACTTCATCATACATCAATTTGTCATTCTTTTATTGTACAACCTACATTACTAAAACTAGTCCCTCCGTTTCAAAATAATTAATTCTTATTAATTTGATATTTTTCTTAAGAAAATATTTATTAGGGGTTTATTTTACTAAATTTGTCTTATTTATTATGCTTTGAAAATATAAATTTGAGTATATACTCTTTGTGTAGTCATTAATAATAGGGATAGTATTAGAAGAACATAATAAAATTCTCTTGATTTCATAAATGGGACAACTAAATTGAAATAAATATTTTTAGAAAAAGAGTCAACTAAAATGAAATGGATAGAGTATTTAGCGTTTTCATTTTGACTTATGAGTCTCATTTTTTTATTTTTAATATTTTTCGAAAAATCACTTCTCATCGAAGTCTTGAACCGAGGGTCTATTGGAAATAACCTGTCTACCTCATCTCTGAAGTAATGATACAGACTATATACATTCTACCCTCCTCAGACCCCCACTGTGTTAAAATATACTGATTATGTTGTTGTTGTTATTGTATCACTTCTCATAGAAGAAGAACGCGTACGTCAAAGAAATCAACTTGAATTCACGCTTGGACTATCGTCTACCGTCATTTGTGTAATATCTCTCTATGTTTATCTAGTTCCATGGCTTTCATTAACAATAATAACTTACATTGAGCAATTTGCCATATTGACCTATATAAATCCCTCTTGACATATTTATATATAAAGGTTGTATTTTTTAAATGAATTGACATGTTCAAATACTAGACGTGGAAGGATAAGTTTGCAATCTATATCAGTACTACGAATTGGACTTGTATCTACTGTGCTGTTTGCACCAACCATTTGTTAGCCTACCTAATACGGTGACTTAGATATGGTTATATATTTGGATTCCAATTAGATATGGTTATATATTTGGATTCCAATTGTATACTATCAACTCTTTTTTTTTCCTTATCTCTGGGACATGCTGATGCTGGTATGTTAATTTACTATTATATCTTGTTTATTCACTATTTCACGATTCGATCCAAAAGAACATGTCCAATCTAATAAAAAATCTTACATCATCTTTTATTCAATGCATGGAGTTTACTAATGGGAGATAAAAGAGAGAAGTAGGAGCCACGAGGTAACAACAACAACATAGTGTATGTGCAAATTTTACCCCTACTTTGAAAGATAGAAAGGTTGTTGATAGAAAGGTTGTTTTTGATAAGCTCAAAAAAATATGAGAAGTGAAAAAACCAATGACAAAGTACTACACAAGGCATGACAAAGCATATAAAAAGAACAGTTACTACTACAAATAATATGATAGAGGAACTACAAGAGAAAATATACAAATATTAATAGAAATCGAAAATACAAGAACCTACAAAAAATAATACTACAACTGCTAGTATGAAAAAATAAGCGAGATTATACTCAACTACCTATTAACCTTCTACCTCATTTTGTATCCTCCATAATCTCTTATGAATAAGTATTGGAGAGAGATGATTAGACAAAACATGCTCAACTTCAGATTACTGAAAACATGACCTCTCTTGAAACCATGCATATATAGCCAACTCATCACACCTCCGCGTCGAGGCATCTATGTGTCTCTACTTCAACTGTCTAAACCATCTCAACCTCACCTTTCGTATCTTGTGCTCCACCAAGACTAATCATCAGTAGTATGATTGTTTTAAATGTCCTTCATTTTGCTCGTTCTTCGGGCTTGTTTGGATAGCTGTTACCTAGTATTGTACTGTGTTTTTAGTTTGAATATAATATTTCTTTTTAATTGTTATTTAAATTTTATTGTATCATATCGTCAAATCTATCATTCTGTAACGACAAAGAGTTTCATAAAAACCGATCTAGTGTGACCAGACGTTATCTTATATCTTTTACCTACCTTTTTATAATAATGCTTCTCGTACCCTACTTTTTTGTAGATTTATCTTTTAAATTATCAATGTGTAACATTATGTAATAATGACAAATATATATAATACAATGTATTTAAGTGTTATATTCATCAAAACAACACAGTACAATGATAAATATATCGTAATAATGTCAATAACTCAAGATTTCACTTACAATAAAATAGAGTAAATTAAAATATATTAATTTCTCCGACTAGTATCACGCTAATCCACCTTATCTATGATTTGTTTTTAATTCAATTTCTGGTTTGGTTGGTTAGTTAGGCAGGCAGCCTAGCCCTAGCACATGGTCTTTAAATCGTCTAGTCTAGCGGGCGGATCGAAGCAATGAGTTTAGTTGTTCAGGTACATATTGCATCTTTGACCACCTCATTGATTGATATGTCAATTCTAAGTCATGAGGGATCCAAAGTGTCCTGTTGTAGTCCTATGATTATGGTAGAATATGATTCCTCTCTTAGTAGATATTAGAGGTCTTTGAATTCAAACTCTTGATGTAAATCTTTATTTTTTAAATACGAATATCAAAATTGAATTGTAAAATAATCAATAGTATATTTTATTTGATTTTTTTATTAAGAAAAAAAATATTGAATTGAATCAAAATCAACTCAACGATGACTTTAGTGCAAGTTTATAGCTGAATAGTTTTTACTTTTTGAAATTTGAAAAGCGTATTTTTAGAATTTTCAATTCCAATCACCCACAAAAATACAAAGCAACTTCATTAACATTCACATTCAAAAACAACTCCTATTTCCAAATTTTATTTTCAACTTAAAAACAAATACCTATTTATTTTTTTAAAATACCAATTTATTTTTTCAAATTTCACTATTCTTATAGCCAAACGCCTACAAGACATACACAAATTGACGCCACAAAGTCGAACTCCTGTTTAAAATTGTCTCAACTAAAACTTACATTTGGGAAACAAAACAAAACATAACACACATTTTTTATTGAGGGAAAAGTTGACAAGTGCTAGTATGCATACTACTACTTTTATGGCAAAATTTCATTAACAAAATAATGGTATCATAAATTAGAATTGGATTAACAATTACTACATAGCTTGGGAGTTTGGAGGGTACATTATGCATCTGGCATACATGGCAGTTGACAGCAGGGCAACAATATTGTAACGAACAAACGTGGCACTCATGAAATGATTGTGGACACCGCAAAGCACAGCAAATCAGCAAAGAAAGCCCCTGGCGAGGCAGGATTCAAATTTCCTATTTACAGTTGCAATGTCTCATCAGAAATTTCAAAGACCCTTTCGTCGATTCAAGTTTGTTAGCTAGGCAGGTCACATCACTGAATCCTTTTCATTGTGCTTTTGTTCCGTTTACAGAAAGTTTCCAATTTTCTTGTGAGTTTTTTAATTAAGAGGAAGTTTATAATGTCTTTTTTTTTTTTATCATTCTTAAGCTTTTCTTTTTTCTGGGTTGACTAGCTGACAACTGTTACTTATTTAGTTATTTCTCTAGTTATCTGTTCCAATTCAGTATGGATAAGGGGTTTATTTAAAAAATATTGAGTGAACGTGTTTTTATGCTCGCTTTTTCTATGTGGAATCTGGATCTTGCTGTCACTGTCCTGAATAGTGTTCTTCTTTATTAATGTCTTGATTCATTATTATTTCTCGACTAAGAGCATCTCCAATCACCTTTCAAATTATCCTCTAAATTCTATATTTGAAAGAAAAAATGGAGATTACCATCTCCAACCACTCTTCAAATTACCTTCTATACTCCATATTTGAAGGGATGAATAGTATTTCTTCAAATTTGGAGGGATGAATAGTGCAACTTTAAATTTGAAGAAATACTATTCATCACCTCTATTTTACCTTTTTATTATTATTATTATTATATAATTTATATTATATAATCTTTTTAATTTAACATATTATAAATTATATAGGACCATTAATTAAGTTCCTAATATTTATAATTATTTTCTAATGTAATATCTTTATTATATTAATTCTAAATTTTATTAAATTAATTTTCATATATAATATTTTTATTTAAGATATAAGTTAGTTCTATTATAATTTATAGTTGTACAATAAGTATGACCATCACAAAAATTAATAGTGCATGTGTAAAATGAGTAATTAAATTAGTATACAAAACACTTGATACAAGATAAAATTATTAAAAATACAATACATAATATAATAATTTTAAAAAATAAAATAATAATTTAATAATCTGGTAGATCCTTTCCAGATTCACCATGGGGTAGATCTCGAAAAGAATATGAATTTTATAAGGTGATTATATATATATAAAAAGAAAAAAATTATTTTATGAAATAAGAAAATAAAAATAAAAATATAATATTAAAGAGAAATAAGAAGATTTGTTTTTTTTTTAGAGAGTACTCCCGCTGTTTCCAAAAGAATTATCTAATTTGACTTGATACGGAGTTTAAGAAAATAAAGAAGACTTTTTGGTCCTAAATTAAAGTTATGGCAAATGTACCAAAATGTCTTTTAATCTTGTGGTCTTAAACATGCTATGTGAAAAGTTAAAATTAAAGTGTTGTCAAAAAAGGAAAGGGTCATTCTTTTTTAAACGAACTGAAAAGGAAAGTAGGTCATTCTTTTTTAAACGGAGGGAGTAATAGAATTGTGGGTTAGAGTTGGTGTATTACTGAGATTCTTCATATTTAGAGAGATAAAAAAGTTGGAGATGGTCTAATTATTATTTTTCACTCTTCCAATTTTAACTTCTAATTTTTTTTTTCTCCCTTGTTGCTTTGAATCACCAATGCCGTGGTGGGATTTGAGATCTGTATTCTTTTTCAAGAATTTCAGATGTTTTTCGCAGTCTCAGGTTCGTTAGGGTTATTATGCCCATGTGTGATTTAATGTTGTAACCTTCACAATGTTGGTGATTTAGTAAAATCTGTTCTTTCCAAGCTTAAGCTCTCTTTCTGATGTAATCCCATTTTTATATTTCCATTTTCTAACCCGTGGTGTCCGGCCGAGCTTGCATGCACATCGACTAATTCCACAGGTATCTAGTAAATGATACCTATTTAACTCTATCCACCGAGGTTAGGATAGATGAGAAGAAATCACCTAGTGTTTTTGTCTTCGCTGGGATTTGAAATTGAGAACTCGTGGTTTTTAACCACTTCATTGACCACTAGGCCACACCCTTGGGTCCTAAGTGCATTTTCTTTATGGCTGGTTCTCCTATGAAAAGTATCTTTAACTTCTAAGGTTCAAAAAGGTACCTTTGATTCCTATTGAAGAGTTCATTAGTTAGAGGCAAATTAATCTGAAGTTGTCCATTCCTTGCAAAATTTAGGATTGATGAAACTGCACTAACCACATACTATTTCAAGTACTTTGTCTTCTATTTTGCTTTGGCTGTCTAACAATGTTGTGCTTTCTACTTCTTGTGTGATTATTTATGTAATTGCTGTATTGCACCTCTAATTTCTTAAATAGACTACTTATTTGTGGATATTTATTGGTTAATTTTCAAGTCTTAGATAAGCACGAGTTTGTATGAACTGTGAACTGCAATAGTTTCAAGTCTTAGATAAGCATGAGTCTGAATGGACCATGGATTGTAGTAGTTGCACCAGCTGAATGCCGGAATACTACTTAAGATGTAATGAGCATTAGCTTGTTAACCATGAGACAATGATAAGTTTTAGTTCCAACTTAATTGACTGACAATAGATTATTTTTTGGCTTTCAATCAGAACGGATCAAGTCAAAGGTCAGAAACTTCTGCTGGATTTTCTCAACTGTTTCTGCCGCTGATAGCCCACAAGAAACCCGAGGTATATATTTCTTACATTTGACATAGTTAAGGAATTGGGACGGAAGTGAGTTGCTGGCATGGGTTATTCTATCCATGACATGATGTATACAAGACTTGAGATGAAAGAAGGGCATGGGATAAGTTTGGTCCTGATTTGGGGCGAACACTTGGGCGAGATATTTGTGACTCAAAAGACTGGACGGTCCTGTGACCCATCATGAGTCACAAACAGCTAGTATAAAACTGATGAAATGAACTTTGGCTAATTTTTATAAGATGAACTTGGAACCATGCAAATACATGTTATGTAAAACTGCCATTTGTCCCTTTCATGCACTACTCGTTTTAGATTGATCATGAGCCATGTATTCAAGTTTTTGGGAATATGCTTGAGTTCTTTTGTAGGCATGTCACACTTGCTTCATCATTTTGACCAATGGCCACCCCTGATACAGTCTATACTTCCTTAGGATATAATGTTTTGTTTATTTCTATAAACAAAATTTATGGTTGACTATATAAAGCACATATTTGTAGATGTGGCAATCTGGTTTTTCACCTTGTGGGATGAAATAAACAAAATACCTGGGCGCAAAATGGATTTCTGATGCAAATGACCTTGTTGTGGCTTTGAAATTCAAACAAGGAGATTATGTTGTGTTTATGTATGCAGCTTATTACAAATTTAGACAAATAAGTCATTGGAATAAAACAACAACATACCCAGTGTATTCCCACAAAGTGGGGTCTGGGAAGGGTAAAGTGTACGCAGTCCATACCACTACCTCAGATGAAGCATAGAGGTTGTTTCCGATAGACCCCCGTCTCAGGACAAATAACAGTATAACAAACAACAAAATGGGATAAAACACCACTAGATAATAAAAGAAACACGACACTCACAGAGTAATACTATAAACTATCTATCCGAAATCACAAACATCACCAAAACACCACGAACAAGAAACTACAAGACACACGCATAACAAAATAAGTCACTGGAATCATATTAAAAAAATACTCAAGTTCTTACTTATGCATGTTCTTAGCAGGGCAGAATGAGGGACGCCCAGCTTGGACCACCTACTGTGAGGTCTCACGGTGTGACGGTGGCAACACATACTGTGAGGTCTCATGGTATAACGGTGGCAAGAACTCATTTGAATGACTGGATGATCCTAATACTACTTTTGGCGATAGTTGTCCTTCTGAATGCTATCCATCCGTTTTATCGGTTTGTCGGGAAAGACATGATGGAAGACCTCAAGTATCCTTTAAAAAGTAATACTGTACCTATTTGGGCTGTGCCAGTGAGTTGATCCTCATTCTTCATTCAGTAGCTACAGGATTACTTTATGGAGACGATTAATACTTCACATTCAGTTTTCAAAATTTCCAAAATTTATCAGGTGTATGCTGTTCTGCTGCCTATGGTTGTTTTTCTGCTCATTTATTTTCGGCGAAAAGATGTTTATGATCTTCATCATGCCATATTAGGTAAGATATTCTTTGGATTTGGCTAGTTTTAGTGGAAGTGATATTTGTCTCACCATAAAAGCTTTCTGGTAGTCGTCCTCTAATTATGTTGTGATGGCAGGGCTTTTGTTCTCTGTTCTGGTAACAGCTGTTATCACCGATGCTATAAAAGATGCAGTTGGACGGCCTAGGCCAGACTTCTTCTGGCGCTGTTTTCCAGATGGAAAAGAAGTATGTTTCCATGATGGTTATACTTTATGCTTCTAGTTGTAGTCTAAGGCTTCTCAGTTGTTAGTATTTTATCAGTACGTCTAAATATTGACGGGTCAACAGGTTTACGACAAATGGGGAGATGTTGTATGCCATGGTGATAAAAATATTGTCAAGGAAGGACATAAGAGTTTTCCAAGTGGGCATACCTCCTGTAAGTGGAATGCATGTTTCATTAATGTTCGCATTCCTTGTTGAGCAAAAGATTGCATGTGTGGAGGCATAAGCTTAAAATTTACAAGGCTTGTTTCTATGTTGCTTCTTTCTTGTTTTCTCAACCTTTGAGGATTTCGGATCAACTTGCAGTGTCCTTTGCTGGTCTTGGCTTTCTATCGCTTTATTTATCTGGCAAGATACAAGTCTTTGACTGTCGAGGACATGTTGCGAAACTGTGTCTCGTGTTACTTCCTCTTCTTCTTGCATCTCTGGTTGCCATTTCTAGGGTGGATGACTATTGGCATCATTGGCAGGATGTGTTTGCTGGAGGTCTAATTGGTGCGTGTTTTTAGGTTCTATTTGTGGTTTGTATCTTTAATAAAGAATCATCTTAGTTGTAGAATTGGGTAAACAAACTTATAATGAGACTCTGTGAGACAGCAATGAAATCTGAGGTTATTTTCCTTTTCAGGTCTTGTAGTTGCAGCATTATGCTATTTGCAGTTCTTCCCACCTCCATATCATGATCAAGGTCTGCCCTCATTCCTATAACAATCTCAGTGCTGTGAAAATTCTTGCGATAGAATATTAGAAGCTCTCTTTTTCATGTTAAACTTATGCTGCTTCTCAGAGTAAATAGTTTAATGGACATGTTTACTTAACGTGTCTCAAATGGATGTTCATATTACTTGCAAGGAGTGTGAGATTTTTGTTCCATAGTTGATCTTGAGGAAGGATTGATTATCCAAGTTGTTACCACTTTTGCGTTTGTGCAACTTTAATTGTAAAATGTTGTGTTAGTTCATTAATCATGGGATAAAAGGTTCTTTCTCTCATTCAATAGCTCTCTGCAACTTGAGGGATCATGGCCTATGGAAAATGTAATGATAATAGCCTCTTGGAAGCCTATTGCTGAAAGAAAGAAAACCTATTCTTTGGAATCCAAAAGAACTGATAAATCTATGACCCAGGAAAAGGCACTACTTTTGGCCGAGCTGCATTACAAAAGGCAGCTGTCCTCCCTACAAATGAATGGATTCGAAAAAGGTTCTGCTTTATGTTTCCCAGAGAGGAATAGAATATGGCCATGGAGAGGTTTCTTTGTACTATGGAGATGTTTTTGGTTCGTCTTTCCTCTCCTTTTTCTAGTCATATTCTAATTGTTTGTCAGTTTTGTGCTTCTAGGATGGGCAACCTACGCTTACTTCCGTTCCCTGGAGGAGTCCCAGGGAACCCCGGAAGATGCTAATGGTGTAAATGCCAATGCAAATAATACACGCAGCGCAGAGATTCAAATAGAAAGTCGACCGGGCATTTCTTTGTCCGGAGATTCTGGTCCAACCGTGGAAGATCTAGAATCAGGGAGAAGGTAGTTTAGCTCGAGGCAATAGACAGTTGGAATGGCGCAAACAATACATGCTTGGTATTGCACAAATTACCTCTTTTTAAGAATAGATATATAGGATAGACTAGATTTCAGTCTTGCCACTTCACAAGGCATATGCTTTTACATTTCCTAGCATGTAAAAGTTTATCGTTTCTTTCTTATTTTTCAAGTTGCTGCCACTATTATAGCATAGCATTCTAGTTGGTACAGGTTTAGTGAGTCGGGGACATGTAACACCAGTTTAGAAGGAACATTTTTGTGAAGCGTGAATATGTTGTAACTTGTAAGCACCAAGTGAGATTATAACAAAATTTTCTTTTCATGTAACCATTTACATCCAAACTTCTCCATTAATTCAAATCTCAATTTACCCTATCCACATGCAGCAAAGGAAAGATGATCAATTGAATATCCGTCGAAAAATTATGTAAGTAACTATAAAATTATGCGATTCAAAAATTGTTTTCCATAGATAAATATTACATTTTGAACCCTCTTAACGAAATTAGAACACAGATGATAACCAAAAAAAAAAAGAATACTACGTATAGATTACAAAGGGTTTTCTGGAACTACTTTTGGATTCAAAAAACCTCGACTTAAATTCATCCCATGAAAACCCAACACCAATCCCTTGCCCATACCCGAACCCGATACCAACACCACAACCCATACCCACACCAAACACCACTTTAAGATGGTTCCATTCCGAACCACCTAAACCTAAACCACCAACAACTCCAAGACCCACACCGACGCCACAGCCAATTCCTACGCCGCCGCCTGGTCCTAACGTTGATTCTTCTAGTTTCCGGGTGTTCTCTTGTATGAATTCTGTCACTGATTGTCGCTTGTCCTCACGTTTTCCTCTTTTGCCGTTGAGATTAATGCCCTTCAATTTCCACAGGGAATTGTTGTCGTCAGTTTTTCGATAGCCAAATAGACCATTGAGGTTAAGGGTTTTGTCCTGCATTCTTCTTTACTTGTGAAAGGATAGGGATGATCTTTTTGCTTGAAACTAGGCTAAAGGTAATGTGCCTTTTGATCCGAAGGGGGCCAATGGGAAATTGACCAAACGTAGGGAAGGATATGGAGAGAAAAATGAGCTGAGAGTCCTTCTCAAGTTTTCAATTAAATAAAAAGGATAAATAAATTTTAAGTTAAAAAAAAAAAAATCGCTCAAATAATTACAGACAGTTATTCGATAATTGCATTAAAAAATTAAAAAAAAATTGTCACTTTTACCTAATTTAAATTTTTTAAAGGACTTTTACTTAATTGATAAACTTGTTTATCCCTTATAATCCAAAATCCCGGATATGGAGAAAAAGGGGAAAAGTAGTAGAACCAACTGGAATTAATCACAGCTTTCTTGTTTCTCAATATTTTTTTTAAAAAAATATTCCCACACTCTCAAATGATTTGTCGTAAAGGACCCATAATTAGAATATTTTTTTTTTATGTATTTGATGTGGTAATATTTAATCCTCTATTCAATAAGATTTTGATCAATGCATAACTAATATATGATTTAGTCACACCCTATTCCATAGTTGTGTAACTAATACGTAATAAACTATAATATTAACAATTACATGGTTAAAGAAAAAACTAATCCTAATACATTATACATCAAATCAAACCGTAAATAGAAAATACTTTTACTATAACTAATTTTAATATTATTAATTCCAATATTACGAGTCGAATGATTCCCAAGTGGTCGATAATTTGCAAAGAGCAAAGAGGGGACATGGGCTGAGTTACCAATTTCGACTAATAGAAATCTCATGTCTGTCTAATTTCAGGTTGACTGTCAATTGTCAAACTTCTAGATGGATTCTTCCTTAATACTAATTTGGTTGTACTTTCTATATATTCTCTGTTTCATTGGTAGGCTTGACTTTCTTCTCCTTTACTACTTTTACTAGGAATAGTATTTATTTATTTTTGGTTAACACTACTCTTACTATTAATTTTCTTTGAAGGTGTTCTTTTGACTCTTAGCTTGACCATGATAAATATGTATTGCTTTAAGATTATCTAGAGAATTTCCGAACGCCATCCTTTTAATTTCTTATTCGTTCCGTCGATAGTTAGTGTTTACCTTAGATAAGAAAAAGAAGACCGCCTAATTGTTGCTTTGATAATTTATTTTAAAAAATCGAAGGAAATAATTCCTGCAATTACTGTGATTGCTAAAAGCAAGTTTCTGTAATCTTGTGGCGTGTTATTTTTTGGTTGGTTTTCTTTTGCCTGTTATTGCTTTGTATTTTTTGAAATCTTCTTGTTTTCTAGTTGGCTAATAGGTACACGGTGTGTTTCTTCACTTGCATCAGTTAGATTTCGAAGGTTATTAAAAAAAAAAACGAGATAACAACTAGACATAATAATTTTAGTAAAACACTTTGACCATCTAATTTACAACAACAATGTATTCGATTTAAAATCTCATGAGTAGGGTTTGGGAAGGGTAGGATATACGCAAACTTACTTCAACCTTTGTGGAATAGAGAGTCTGTTTTTTCAAAAGTCAAAATTAGTTTATATAAAATATTATAAACGACATATGTTATGAGTATATATTTTGACCATATTGATAAACTAATTGACCAAATAATACATATCCATAACTTTTTGCCTTTTGTTATAAAATCTTGTATTGATTCGAAAGATTTTTAAGCCTTACAAGACAAACCATGAGAAAGAACATATTATATTTTTTCCAGGAAACCTCATTTAAATATTTTTCAATGATGGGATGAGTCGTCCATCGTTGAATTCCCATAATACCTCCCACAGGCTTTATTGACCTGCTGACCTAAAGCAAAACAAATTAGAAAATTAATACTCCACTACTTTCCTCTTTCTTGCTTCATCACACACGTAACATAATTAAAAAATCCATAACAAAATTATTCTCTTACTATATAAATGGTGCAACATTTCTAATTCCCTTAAACAACTACTATATCACAACTCTCTCATAAGCATAAACACAAATTCAGATAGAGAGAATATAATATAATATGGATTTGGTTCAAAATCTATTCAATGGAGGCTTACTAAAGAAATCACAGTGGAGAAAAAGAAAATACCATCGTCTAGATGGTACTAGCAGGAAGAACATAAAGGTAGTAAAGTTTGGTGGAAAGGGTCAAAAAAGAACTATTTTATGGAGAATTAAAGCAATTCCAAAATTGAAATTGAAGATTTTTTCACCATTAAATGTATGGAACAAATTCAAGAATGCATACATGAACATGATGCTTCACTTGGCTGGAAATGTGAATGATGGGAATTTGTTTGGTACAAAAAGGATTCCAAAGGCAAGGGAAGTTCAATTGGGTTATACAAATACTGAGTTTGAAAACAGACTTATATATGAGATTTACAAGTCCATGGTGCCTACTATGGAATTGTATCCAAATCTATAGCCTTTGCTTTTTTCATTGTTTTTATTTTATTTTTTGTGTTTAGTCTGCTTCCAATGGTTAGCCTCTAATTTAAAGATTGCTATTAGGGGCCGTTTGGTTATGTATGCATTCATTTCTTCTTTTATTTTGTAACTTGGAGTTGATTGCCTGAATGGTCACTCAATTTGTGTTTTTTGACCATCAAAGTCATTTTTTTGGTCTTTCAAATGTACTCTTTTACTTTACCTAATTAATATCCGATTCATGGTTATTTTAGCCGAAAATAGTACTTTGGCGCGTATATAGCTTCAAATTTTTGTGTTCAAATGAGTTGATTTTGTTGGTTAATTAGTTAATATCAAAGTTTAAGGAGAAAGTACGTAATAAAAAAATCTTTTCGTGACTACTGATGAAATTAAAGCTTAAGAAGAAGGTAACAATTTTTTGTTGGAGTAATAACAGGAGCTAAATAACGTGATTTTGTCTAGCCTTTACAATTTTTAAACTATAGGGAAAACATCTCGATCATTCTTATGTAAATTAGGGATTATTTGGTACTTGAATCGAAGTTTAACAAGAATTTTTCCGGTTGTCCCTTTTTGGGATAGATGTTTAGAACGGTCCTCTTTTTATTTCTTTTGCAATTTATGAACTTTTAGACCACGGTCTAAAGATATTGTTTGACCAATTTGAAAATTCTATGAGGAGCCATTTAGACAACGATCTAAAATTCATTTTATAAACATTAGACAACAGTCTAATGTTTTATCAGTCCCAAAGCAATATTTGCAAAACATTTTTAAAATAGGAACAAAATGTAAATGGTAACCCAAAACGGTATGTTGGTGTAAATGGGTAAACAACATTAATTTCGACAATTATATGCCTAATTATAGAAAATCTCGATATTTTGCATATTTACAAAAAATCCCATTCTTTGGGCTGTTGAGATACATAATTTGTTCCCGATACATTCCGTTGAGATACATAATTACCCACATTGTAATCATTCAAAGCTTTAAAACAAAACTCACACTGATATACACTGATATACACAGATATACATAATTCATTCCCGATAAATTCTATTGAGATACATAACTGATAGTTGAGATTTTTGTAATTACTTTGTAAGGGTGGAGATTTATGTAAATATGGTAAGTTAAGGTGTAACCGAAGTTGAGGAACAACTTGCAGCCCATTCAAACTTAAGACCCTACCAAAACAATAGCTGGGCTTGCTTGTTATGTTAGAATCATGGGCCAGTATCTGCAAGTTCAAACTTTGAAGTGAAATTTCATACAGGTCCAATTAACTTGGTCAACTGGTTGCTCTCATTACCCAACTCATTTGACCTTCTTTTTTTTCGGAAAAATTACATCACAACAGTAATAATTTTACCATATCTACATAATATCTAATAGCTTTTATTTAATTACATCACATCCCATATTTTAAGTAATGCATCTGAGACAGTATGTATCGTAAAGGTTAAGGAATGTATCCGAAGATAGTATGTATCATGAGTTAATTATGTATCCTGAATTAATTATGGTCATGATACATAACAACCAATGTATCTGAGATATCAATTTTCCGACCAACGCAATGCATCGAGAAAACGTAATGTATCCGAGATTCAATTTTTCTGAGATTTTATGTAATATTGAAAAGATATGGGATAGGGAGTAATTAGCTCTCATAGTAGTGGGATTTATGTAGTTTATAGCTGATGGAAATGAAGAAAGAGAAGAACTATTCAAGGTGTAGGTAATTGATGCAGCAGCAACAAAAACATACCGTAGTTCCATAAGCAAAGTTTGGAAAGGGTAGGATGCATGCAAATCTTAGAATAGGATATACACAAATTTTACTCCTAAATTAAGGGACAGGAAGAATATTTTCGATAGACCTCGGCTCAAAATAGGTAGTTAAATGCATTTTAGTCAAAGAGGTCATGTTAAGGTTAAAACTAGGTGTCAAGAGACTCTGGAAAAGAATAGAGTAGTTCTAAATAACAAGATAAAAGATCGAAGACCGACTGAAATTACTTTTGCATGACTTCTACAGTTCTACTAACCCTTGCATATAAGTAGATCCAAGATTTCAAATCAGTAAAGACGCAGTATGATTGCACTCACTCATACAGTTTATTCCAATATTAATATTTTTAGTGGTATAACAAAATATTATTATAAAAGAACAAGGTGAAGATAAAAACTGGTTGATATATAAAACGAATTCTATATTAGTGTGGTGAATATAATAACAATATTACTATTATGGTGAATATAATAACAATATTATTATAATTGATAGTTAATTTAAAAGTATTGAATGGGACCTATTGATTGTTGATGAAGAATGAAATAGGATGAGAAAGACATGAAGGAAGTAAAATAGTAGGACCACAAAGTTAGTTAAAGTTGTGACAAGGAAGCAACTCTAGAAGCTAAGCCATAATGATTTGATTTATATTTGTTAGAGAGCTAACTAGGGTTACTTACAAAATAGTTTTAATAAAACAAACTACACTTTATTAATCAGAAAAGAGTATCATTACATTGAGATAATTTCAAACTATATTCCTTGAGCTTTAAATCACCTTCTTCCTTCACCTTCCTATACTTTGATGCCACGCTAATATTGCACTGGGACTACCCACCCTGCTTCCTCTTTCCATTTCCAACAGCTAGCTATTTTTTATATGTTTTCTTGTGGGGGTCTATTGAGATATCTTTTCCTTTTTTAGTATCAATGTGCTATACTTGGAAGTTCTGATTAAGCTTTTGCAATTTCCATTAATTTTCATATAATGTATCTCCTTATATTCATGGACGGAGCCAGTGGCGTACGCAAGATTTTTTATAAGCAGTGTCGCCTTAAAAAAGTAAGTAAGACCACAAATTACTGCGATGACAATATCATATTAAAAGGTTGTGCCTTTTGTTACACTATACTTCAACCGTTGGGGATTAGAACGTGGGATACAATGACCATATAAAATATATTTTGATAAAAAATGTGATTCGAGGCTGAAAAGGACCTTTTTGAAGATATGATGGTACTACTGCATCATGGTAGCTTGAATAATATTTTGAAATGCTAAATTTTTTCGATATCAACTATTGAGAAATTTAAATAAAACTCTTCGAAAGATCAATCTTTTTTTTTTTTGACTTATTCGTCCTTTCTTCCAAACTAGATAAATTTAGATGTTAAATTCAATTTAAAAAGTTCGAAAGATACTTTTAAAAAATATTTCTTTCGCTAAATTACAAATTAAAAGATTAATTAATCTATATAAATCCTAAGTAATTTCTAAATTCATAAAATTCAACAAACAAGAAAACAATAGATTTCTTCAAGTAATTCTAATTCAAAAGAAGAAAAACAAAAGAGTAAGAAAATCTTATAAATTTAATTGGAGAATGAATAACGGAGGCCAAGTAATTGGTTTATAGTATGTTTCGCCAAGTTTATTTTTCCCCAAAAGTGCTTATTTTAAAAAATTGAGATGTTTGGCATGGATCCCTCGACCGCGGGGAGAAAGAATTGGTCGCTGACCATTGAACCAACAGGTAGCAATTGACAAGCAGTGTCATTGTTATTAGATTTATACTGTATTTTGATTTTTTTGCAAATTCTTATAAGTATGTGTAATATTTTTTCCCGGTGAAGCGGTGTCGGATGACATCCCTTGGCTCAAGGTGCATCCGCCCCTGGACGGAGCCACCTTAAGCGAAGGGTGGATTGATGAACACCCTTCGCCGAAAAGTTAGGTGATATATAAAATTTAAATATTAGCTATTATGAGTGTATATTTAATTCTACACACCCTTAACATAACTAAGAAGAAAATTTACACACCCTTTCTTAAGAAGATAGAAGCCGCAAAGAAACAATGTAAAGTGGACATTCAAATTACAAAGGAATTCGAATTTGAATATTATGTATTTAGACCAAGTTAGTCAGATTTTTAGATAGGCAGAATTTGAGTAAATCAAGATGAACTGATTGGGTGGATAAATCAGTTGCTATGCATGGCTTTATCCAAAACTGACAATAACAGGTTGGTGACATAACTTTAACAATAAGTAATTTGCAGCAACATAGGAAACGACTAATAGTCATGAGAATTAACAATCTCAATCAACACTAAAATATACACAACCATGTGATAAATAAACAAATAAAAGTGGTTAGCTAATTTAGTTAAGCAGTTAGAATCAAATTAGAGGAATATTAGTTTTAAAGAAACATTAGTTTTAAAGAAAAATAACTAACTCGTGATAATTGATTTAGCCTACCGCAACAACTTCAAAACTTACCCTTGCATTTTCATTCTCTCAAAACGGTTTTGAAAACGATCGATGGTAGTTTTAATATACTACTAATAATCTATATTTCTACATTGCCGTAGCAAATAATATGATTTATTTTCTAGATTTCAGGTTTTTAATCTTTTGCATTTTAGTGGAGTTGATAGTGTGATATTACTTTTCTTTCGTTTCAATTTGTTTAGCTAGTTTTAACTGGATATGAGATTTAAGGAAGTAAAAAGATTTTTGAATTTTTTGACTTCAAATTAAAGATCTGTGTAAAATGTAGTCATGTACTAAAATGACATTTAGGGCCTGTTTGGATTGGTTTATTTTTGGTGCTTTTAAATCAAATTAATTTTAAGCATTTTTTTGAGTGTTTGACAAATTTTAAAAAAAATGCTTATAAGCACTTTTTAGGCTAAAATAATAAAAATAAGTCAAAAGTAAGTTATGATTTCTAACTTATGACTTTTAAATTATAAGTCAAAAGTCAAAGTCAATCCAAACGAGCACTTAATCTTGTAATTTATACATATCATGTCAAAAGGAATCGAAAAGAATTGCTAATGGATTAAAAAGAAAAGTAAGATAGATAATGAAATCAAGAGTATACTTTTTGATAGTATAAGGGGTCGTTGAGAACACTAAATGGGATAAGTAGGGATATCTCATGGATTGAGATAGATATTCCATGAAATTATTTTATCCATCTTCCATATGGCTCATGGAATAGTAATTCCACCAATTTAGTACAAATGATGAGATAAAATAGTCTTTAGATTAGCTAATACCTCACATCAAATATGAAATAAAGTTAATCCTAAATTATTATGATTATTATCTTATCCCACGTACCAAATGACACCTAAATGTATTTGAAAATTCAATTTGACCGTCTCAAATATCCCCGCCAAAAGTACACCTCCATGCCGTAGTATATATAATATACTTGAAGAACTTGTGACCTAAGCAAGCAAAGTTCTTGCTACTTCATCTATTATATATATAAGATTCGTCTCAACAACTCGAAGAAGACCTTGATTGCTCCCTCTCCTACTTTCTCTGATCATCTCTACCGCCTAACAGTTCTGAATTCCGCAACTCCATCTTACTAGCACGACGATCTTCAGGTAGATTCTCGTCCTTTTCTCATCTTCAATTGACCTTTTTCGTTTGGTTAGTGCTATCGCGATTCCACTTTTAGTATAAAATATGATTATTGAGTGTTGGAATGTCATTTGTAATTACTGGTCATTTTGCAGTTATACTCTGTTCTCAGCAAAATGCAGAACGAGAATCCTTCAAGTACTGATGACCTCAACACCAGCACAGCCGATGCAGTTACACTTCCGTCCGGCAGCAAAAACTACGCTTTCTCTGATACAACTTCACCACACTTGGCTGACAATCCGTTTCTCTCACCTACTTCAACTCACCAATTCGATTCCTCCGAATTCATCCCCAATTTCTACTCAACTTTCTCTCGCAGCTCAAATTCCCCTTCCCTAACCTCCTTTGACGATATGGATGACCTCGTTTCCGATCACCGCTTCCACCAAGCTAGCTACATTCTCGAGTACCAGCAACTCTACAATCGGTACACTCTCTGCCTCGCACATCTGCAGGAATCTATCAAAGAAGTTGAAGCTCTTCACCAGGAGAATGAATCTCTCCGGCTAGTTAACACTGATTTGGATCGACGCCTGAGTCTCCTCACACAGGCGACGATACAGAACTGTCTTCTCTCTGATTTCAATCGTTTTGGTATGGGAGTCAACCGTGATGCTCAAATCTCTGATTCCAGACCTCCGAACATCAGGCAGGGGATCGTGGAACCGAACCGGCCTGAGCGAAGGAACACCGAACGAGTCTCGCTGCCGAAGAGCATTTCTGTACGCTCGAGCGGTTATCTCAAGTTGAAAGCACAAGGTGGAAACAATGGAGGTCCCAGCCAGGCAAAAGCTAAGCAAAAATCCACAGTTCCCCCTCTAACCGAATCTGTGAGTGAAAATTATTCATTCCCCTTTCTTTTTCAATTCTAAATATAATCGGTTAATTCTGAGTGATTATATGAATTCTCGATACGTATTTCGTTTGAATTCACTTTCATCTAGTTTGTCAATAGTTAAACAATTAATAGCAATCCATAATTCTGAGTGATCATATGAATTCTCGATACGTATTTTGATCGATTTCAGTTTCATCTAGTTTGTCAATTGTTAAACAATTAATAGCAATCCATAATTCTGAGTGATCATATGAATTCTCGATACGTATTTTGATTGTCAATTGTTAAACAATTAATAACAATCCATAATTCTGAGTGATCATATGAATTCTCGATATGTATTTTGATTGATTTCAGTTTCATCTAGTTTGTCAATTGTTAAACAATTAATAGCAATCCATAATTCTGAGTGATCATATGAATTCTCTATACGTATTTTGATTGATTTCAGTTTCATCTAATATGTCAATTGTTAAAACAATTAATAGCAATCCATAATCTTTGCTTTAGGATTCATTGCAGTGCAATTTGATTGATAATTTGTTCTTTTGTTCTTTTTGCCCTTTTTTTCTGGTGTGTGGCTGTAGCAGCAAAGAGTGTACGTTCCTGGAGGAAAGAAGGCAGAGGAGGCAGTAGAGTTTGACGTTTACAACCAAGGGATGTTGAAGACAGAACTGTGCAACAAATGGCAGGAGACTGGGGCATGCCCTTATGGAGAAAACTGTCAGTTCGCTCACGGTATCACAGAGTTGCGCCCAGTGATTAGGCATCCACGCTACAAGACCGAAGTCTGTCGGATGGTTCTAGCTGGTGATATGTGCCCCTATGGTCACCGTTGCCACTTCCGTCACTCTCTCACTGAGGAAGAACGAAGAACAGGTCCAGGTCTTTTCTGATGGCTCCATATATCTTCAATTGTTTTTAGGTGCTAAACTGCAATCCTATGTTCAATGTTACACATTCAGCAATAAGATGGACATATTTTCTTGAATATTACGTGTCTACAATACTTGGAAAGACAGGAAATAATGTGATGAGAATTATCTTTGGAGGTGAGACCTTGCTACCTGCCCAAGTCACAACGCATTCACACAGCAAAATGGGAAAAATAGGGACTAGTTTTCTGGAGTTGGAACTGGAGGCATATATAGGGAAACTCAAATTTCTTTTGTTGGTTGTTCTACTATTTGGGTGGTGGTGTAGAGAGGAATACGGCAACATCCTTTTGTAGTTAATATTTCAAGTATTCGTGTTGAACATGTATCGATTGTGGCAATGGCATGGAGCAGGAGAAGTAAGTGTTTAAAATCTTTGTAATGATCATAAACTGTTTGAGGCAGTAGTCTGTCCAATTGCAACTTGGTTTATGACTTACGGTGTTCAAATAAAATTGAAAAATTCACTTTTCTAAAGTCTAATCAAACCGACTTGACAAATTGATATGCTTTTATTTTTTTTGGTTCTTAATTTGGTCAAGTGTTGATTCAGATAGTAAAATTAAGAAAATCGAACCAACAAATTGACAATATGTAAATATATTCACTTCTAAAATAAATTCAAATGTTCAAATAGTTCCATATTTTTTGTATGGTTTGCCCAAAAAACAAAAAAGGTTGTACCCATTTAAAATAAAAAGGTTCCATATATTCAAATGTTTGTTTCTTATCCCCCTCCTTAGTGAGGAGATTTGCTACTTTCTTATTTTCTAGCAATTACCGTGACCTTCATTCACGTATGATAGAACTATAAGAAACTCACCCATGTTTAATGGGAAAAGGGTTCGAAATATGCTAAAACTTTGATAGAAATTGTTGTAACACGTCTGAACTTTGCGGGGGTCCTATGACCCTCTATGTACTATTTATTAGTGTATTTTAGTGATATTTATTTGCACAACTGGACCTAAATATGAATACACGCGCACTGAACGAGTGACTGAGTTAGTGGTCCAGCTAAACAAACAAAGGTCACAAAAATACATAACTAAATAGTCTAGGGGGGTCATAGGACTCCCGCAAAATTTGGACGTGTTACAACAAATTTCCCAAAAGTTTGGGTATATTTCAGACTCTTTTCCATGTTTAATCATCGAAGATGGTCTCTGTGGAGGTAGATTTTCGATTGGACTTGGCTGTTTTCTCCTACAATTAGTCCTTATATAATGGCTAAAAGTTAAATAGTAAAATTTGAAACATCTTTCATGAATCCAATAATTCAGTCACCTGAAATTTGGGATGCCTTTCATAAATAAACCCTTTTTTGGTGTTTATTAGCTAGTAAGGAGTAATACTTTGACTAACTTAACATAAAAAAAAAGAATTGATTTTGTAGGTCACTTATAATTTTTGTTTCTATGAGAATTTTTCATTTTTATACATGAGAAGTTTTTTTTTTTTTTTACATAAAACTATATAAAAAATGGTATCAAGAAATCTCATTTCCTCAACATAAAAGAGATGTAAAGAGCACACCATAAAGGATATTGTCCAGGGGAAGTGGGTAAAGTAAATCGTGATTGCACATTACATGTTTAAAAACCATTTATTTACTAACTATACATATTATTTAAAGTAATTAATTTCTACATCTCGATCGGTCTCTTGAATACGAATATAAGTCTACCTGTAACATTTCATGTAGCACCTAAAAGTGTGGTCTAATGATCAATGACATGGATTGAACATCATGAGGTCTCACGTTCAATTCCTAGCAGAGACAAAACACTAGGTTAGTCCGAGGTGTACGTAGGCTGGTTCAGACACCACAATTATTTCAAATTTTTTCTTGTAACATTCCATGTATTATTATTTGTCATATGACGATTATATAATTTTTATTACAATCCCTAATAATTAAACATCAAAATGTCTTGAAATATATCTAGGGGTGTCAAATATAGCCGAAAAATTAATGGCACGCCCAATCCGCACAAAATTTTTTTGGATTGGGCACAAGATATTCTCATATTGGGCTCAATCCAACATAACCCATTTTTAAGGGGAAAAACTACTTGTATAAGTGATCTTCAATTTAGCCCAATTATAACCCATACTTGAGATTTACTTTAATTTGAATTTAGTACTTGAAACTTATTTTGATTTTTTTTAGGGCCGGGCTCAGATTCGGGAACTCAGTTCTTGGGTTTTGGGTCAAGATTGGGATTGGATCCCGAAATCAGAATTCGATCAGGTATTGGGCCACGGGTCAAGTTCATGGCCAAGTCTCAAATCTAGGGATAGGCTCGATTCTCACATCTCGAATAGGATTCGATCTTAGGTACGGGTTGGGGGTTAGGTCTCAAGGCTTGAGTTTTGAGTTATGGGTCAAATTTGGATCTCGGGTCTCGAGTCAGGTCTGTTTTTGTTTTTAAACATTGATCGCCAAGAATTCGAGAAAATGTGAATAGGCCTTTGGAGGTTGATTTCTTTAAAAGAATTGCAAAAACCGACCTCACGAGATTTTTTTTTCAAAAAAAAAATATTTCTTTGCAAAATACCGACCTCCAAAGATGGTTTTAAATTTATTTCTTTTTAACCCCCTTTTTTTTTTCCTTCAAAAACTGACCTTTAGATGTCGATTTTTGTATTTTTTTTTTTTTAAAAAAAAAAGACATATTTCTAAATTTGGAAAGTATAAAAACCGACCTTCTGAGGTCGATTTTTGAAATTGTGGATTGGGGCTCGGATGTGGAGTCTCATGTTTCAAGTGCCAGATCAAGGTTCGATTCCTAGGTGTCGGGTCAGGGTCAGGATCTAGTGGACCATTCAAAAAAAATTAATTAGGCTGGTGATGACTCATGAGACAAAGCATATTCCAGTCCAATCCATTTTAGCGTTTTGTGCTGATTTTAGTGTAACCCATTCAATCTATTTTAACTTAATCAATTTTTGTCCGACTTTCTCATTTGACAAACCTAAATATTGCAGTGGAATGATTAGTAGAGCAAATATATACGTCAGTGTCTTCAAAAATCTTCTGATGATATCTTACCGCAAAATCGTTCAGAATTTGCAATCACCACCGATTTGGTGCTTTGTGGAACTATGATTGACTTGAAGATGTCGAAATCAAATGATTTGGCGTCGATTCAAGGGAGGAAATGTCAGCTGAATTTCAAAGAAAACTTCTTTCACATTGTTCTCAGGTAGGTTTTTGCTTTCTCTTTTGTAATTCTTTCTTTCCTGATTAATAGGAAAAGTAGTAGCACCAAATAAGAATCATCGTTTGGAAAATCTGTACAAAGTTCACCCTAATTGTATAATCTGAAGCTAAATGCAATGTTCTGAAGAAGAATTATGAATCCTGCAGAAATTCTTTTTTTAGATAGGCAAATCATAATATTGAATATTATCTTGAAAGTAGAAATCTTGAACTTTTTTATATTAAGTAGGAAGATTGAAATCTCCAATTCACATCCATAACGTTTTGATAGGAGGATTTGGAGGTCGCGAATTAGGGTAGATGGTTAAAAGTTAGGCGAGCGTTGTCTCGCTTTACTAGCGGAGGCTTGGGGCAGTATGGAGCCCGTACCTGTTTCATCCTAATAACATTCCAGTTAGTAATACTGACTCTCGACACAACATGTGTAAACTGCCTTGTAAACCTCCATTCTAAAGAGCAGTATCGTGTTGTTTATCTAGGCTAATTTGTTGGTGTTGTTTATCCTGAGGTGATTAAACTTCATAAAGTTGTTCTGGTACTTCCATCCAAATACTTCATATATGTTTTGTATGGTACTATCATTACTGAGAGAGTGAAACAATTTTTTTCTGTCTACCTATTTTGAATCCCAATATTTAGTTTGAATTCTATTCTGGACTTTTTATTTAGTCTCAGAATAAGTAAATTTATTGTGATAAAATTTAGAGTCAATGTTTAACTTCACACTGATAGTTAAATTTTCTGATCCTCCTATTCAAATCCCATCACGAATTTTTGAGCATCTATTAATTATCTGATAGTATAAAGTACTAAAATAGACTAGCTACACTACCAGTTTCTGGTGGAAGAGGCAAATGATGTCCAAGGAAATAAGTTTCACCTGGTGGTTCGGCCTCACAACATTCCAGTGAGTGATTGTGACTTTCAACACTAGATGTATAAAATACCTTGTAAACTTTATTCCAAATAACAGTAGCATATTGTTTATCCTGGGTAACCTGTAGCGTTGTTTATCCTAAAAAACAATGAGGTTAATATCTGCTCTTATAAATTTAATATCTGATACCTGGGCCATTGGTCCACATGATATTAACATTTTTCCAGGGGGGAAGGCTCGCTACGGTAGCCTTCGCACAGGCTTGGTGAACTTCAAACCCCCCCTCCACAACCCCCCCCAAACCAACCACACACACAAAATTACTACTTAAACAGTCAAAACGATCTGTTGCTGTCTACCTCTTTTGTACCCTAACATGTTGTGATTTAAGTTTTATGGAGTAGTACCTTTTAAATAATCTCAAAATATGTAAATTTTGTTTCAATTGAATTTAGGAGTCAATGTTCAAACTTCACACATGTAATTACATATTTTGATTCTTGTATTTGAATCCTGTCATGAATTTGAATTAATTATCTTAAAGTACTAAAATAGTACTAGCTGCAGCAGCAGTACCAATTTCAGGTGGAAGGGGAGGCAAATGATGCACAAGGCAATGAATTTCACCCAGCTTATCACATGTTTCAGCCTAATAAGATTCCAGTGAGTTATAATGACTTTCAACACTACATGTGCAAACTAGCTAACCTTCATCACAATTGACAGTAGCGTGCTGTTTATCTAGTCTAATTTGTTGATGATGTAGTTCATCCTAAAAAAACTATAAGGTGATTTAAATTTCATAAATTCGTACTTGTACATCTTGCAAAATACTTCCTCTATATATTTTATATGACACGATTGCTGCTCTCCTGCTTTGATTGAAAACTTCTTTGGAGCCAAGGGTATACCGGAAATTTAAATTGCTCGGACTCTTCACTTTCAGTGCCACACCTGTGTTGACACGACATGGGTGTGATATGGGATCCGCATCGCATTTAGTCAACCAATACCTATGATTTCTATAAGGGAAAAAGCTCAAATATGCCATCGAACTATTAGAAATGGCTCATTTATGCCATCCATTAAAAGTTTGGCTCATTTATACAATCGCTGTTACAAAACAAGCTCATTCATGCCATTATTTTTTAATAGAAAACACATCCGGTTTTGCAAAACCATTTATGCCCCATGCCTCTTATTAGAGGTCCACCTCACCCAAGCCCTAAAGAGAAAAGACCATCTCCTTCAAGCTCCTCTTTCAATTGCCATTTCCATTTCCACCATTCATTATCAGCCATCTCATTCTCTGTACCCTTTTCCAAAATGTCCTCAACTCATGTAAAAGGAGTTAAGGACAGCCCATAAATGATGTGCTTATTTATCATGGTACCCATCGTTTGCTATAAAAGGTGATAAGGATGGAGCTTTTCACCTAAAAAAACAAAAGGAAAACAAGGTCAACAAAGCATCCATAATGGTTGTTCACAAAGTTAGCTTCCTTGCTTGCCTACTTGTTCTTGGCAACATTTTCCTTTGTCCTTTTTCTTCTTTGAACATAAAAATGTCGTGTTGCTTTCCTTAATATAAATCACTATATTTGTTGTAGGGATGTTTCTACTTGTAAACATGGTGGAACATGTTGATGCCAAGGCTTGTCCCAGAAAATGTGGTAACTTTGCCTATGGAATATGCCAACGTTCAGAAGGAAGTCCTGAAAATCCCCTATGTACTAACTGTTGCTCAGGCTATAAGGGTTGCAAGTATTATCGTGCTGACGGAACTCTGGTTTGTGAAAGGAGAGTCTGACCCCAGAAGCTCAGATGATTATTGTACTTACGAATGTGATCCACAAATTGTTTATTCAAAATGTCCCCGTTCACAGGGAGAGACGAGAATTGAACCCACCGGATGCACCGCCTGTTGCACGGGCTACCAAGGTTGCTACTATTTCAATAAGGATCATGATTTTGTCTGTGAAGGAGAGAGTCCTGAAACCAAGGCAACGCCCAAGGCCGCAACTGCTTCTTTCTAATTAATGATCTGTAGTAATCTATTAACAAAAAATAGAGTCAATTCCTCGTATTGTTACTTAACTTAGGGAAATGTACCATTAAAGTCATTTATCTTTTTTTTTTTTTCCAATAATGTCATTTAGTTTGTACATTTTCCTTATAAACTAATAATTGCTAAAAATGACTTACAAGATGAGAGAAAAATGGTAAAAATAGCCCTTTAAGTTGAACTTTGAATTTAAATAGTTCTTATTCTTTGACATGAAATATTAATAGGCCTCTAACTATTTTTCACGTTTTTACTTCATAAATTAGAATTGTTATATATTTTTATAGGTAAGTACATAATATAATTTTAAAAGACACAAATTATAATATTAAAAAGCAAAAAAAAAAAGGATGTTAATTTAGAGCGTAAAATAGGTAGTTATATTTTTAAATAAAATAAAGAAGAAGAACATTTATTATTCAAAATTGAGATATGTATTTATTTTTTAAAGTCAAGTTGAAGAGGTAATATAATTTTCTTTCAAATAATATCACAAGATTGACAAAAATAATATTTGAAAACTTTAACATTCTTAAATTACACAATGGTTATATGAAATGTCGAATGCTTTATGCTATTATCATGATGTCCTTTAATATGCATCAATATTTTTTTTAAATAAAAATCCTTAAAAAGTTTATGTATGATTGTTTTTTCTACTAGCTAGAGACCATAATTTTTTTTTGGTTTGAAGAAATTCATCGTCTTCTTTATGAATTATGATTTTTTTTGACAATAATTTTTGGAGTAGAAGAAACTAACAACAAAATTTGAACTATTTTATCAAAAAATAAGGATTAATCATAAAATGAATAAATACAAAAAATTATTTTAGTATGAACTCCTAAATTTCCAAATAAATAGAGTACATATAAGTTTTTCTAACAATACCAATCGCAATTTTTAGTGGACTACATTATATTTTAATACCACAATTAGAAGTTGAACTAAAATTGTACACACTATTTTTGTATAGTTAAAAGGTTATTAGTATTTTATTTTGTTAAAGAATAAGGACTATTTAAATTTAAAGTTCAACTTAAGAAGCTAATTTGATCATTTCTCTCATTTTTAAGTTATTTTTAACAATTATTAGTTTGTAAGGAAAATGTACAAACTTGAGTGACATTATTGAAACAAAAAAAGGATAAATGATTTTAACGAGACATTTTCTTAAGTTGAGTGAAAATATGAGGAATTGAGTCCAAAAAATATGCATATATGCTAATGTCTGTAATGTGGACATTATTTGTGTTGTTTTCCACAAATTAAAGGTGTCCAAGAGGAGTTTAATGAAGTACTAGTTTCTCTTTAACTTATGAACTCTAGTAGTACTATTTAGTTGACTTCATTTACTTGAGACATGTTTGTTTGCACTTAAGGAAGGTATTAATTTTAGTTATTAAAATACCTAATCAAAGATTTTACAAAGATGATCCATTTTACCAATTACATTTATTCACCAGTAGTCCCATCATTATCAACTATTGAAAATAAGACAAACCTAGCAAGCCATTGAAACAAAAACAAATTTATGACATGGGTGTAGTATTGGTCAGCTACTTTAAAAGGAAATTCCTCGTGCTAGGTTCAGGAATTTGTTGGGGAGAGAGAAGAAGGGAGAAAGGGACTGGGGAGAGTATTTTTTTTTTTTTTTTTGTCTTTATTCTCCCCAGATCTTATTTTGTGGGATTACACGGGGTATGTTGTTGTTGTTGTTTTAAGAAATGAATTAGATTCTAGGGTCTTGGTGACTAAAATCTGATTTGAAGGCTGGAAAATTTCTGAATGGATCAAAATAATGTGAAAGTTGAGATTTTTTTAAAATTTTTTTCAAGAATGTGAAGGTTGAGATTTATTGTTTTTATTGTGGTTTGTTGGTGAGGGGCATATGGATGGTGCTTCTTTGAATTTTAATGACGTGGCAGATGCTGATTGGAGTAAAAGGCATGGCTAGGATTGCTGAGTTGGATGACATTAGCTGAATTGGGCCGGCTATTGAGTCAAATTGGGCCAATTCTTGATGTTGTTTTTTGATAGATACCCAAATAATTTGGGCCAAATTCTTGTACGAATTTCCAGAGCTCAACCCCCTTATTAGAGTTCCAAATCTGTAGTTCTCGTCCAATCTGATGTTCATTACTAAAGCCCAATAGCGCAATAACTTTCCTCCCATTTTAAAAGTGGATATTCATTTACCTCCAGAATTGAAAAAAAATAATCACTTTTTTCATTTGGATGATGGTCCTTAATGGAAAGTAGTATTTTAGTATTGTAGTAAACAAATCATTTGGGCCCAAGTGAGTGTATAACGTGTAGAATATTTCATCTAATTTCTAGATGCTTCTATATCTATCTCATTTGTTTAAAAAATGTTATTCCCTCACTATTGATATATCAATGTACATTCCAATTAGAAGAAAAGGTGAGGGAATAAGGAACGGTCTCCCTCAAGTCTTAAAATGATATAATATTGTAAAGGCATATTGCAGGATAGATGTCAAAAGAAGCTCTTAGAAGACTCTGGTTCAAAGGAAAAAAAATTCCTATATTTACACTAAACTATATTAGTTTTTTATCATGATAATTGCTAAGTGACAAAATGACATGCAAATTATTAATTAATTGATAACATTTTAAATTAATATATGTTACATTATATCTTTATTGAGTTGGTACTTGGTATAAATATTAATAAGTGTATGTAAAAAAAAAAGAAATTCCCTCTCCAAAGCTCGCCGTATTTGCTAAAATCAACCAAATGATAGACGAAAATTACTAAGCTAAAAGGCCGTTGGGTTGGAATAAAGATGCCCAAAATCTTACTAAATTTTATGCTTCTCTAATATTCTAAAATTCCTCCATAAAGTTGAAATTCCCACTTATGGCGTTTAAAGTCCATATGGATGTTCTTTCTACAAGTTTTCTGTCCATGGTGCGTAAGCGATGACGGTTTAACTCGGTGTGGTTGAAAGTACAATAGCAACAACAATAATATGGATTTTATTTGATATATATATATGTGTGAATATTATTAATGAGAGATAAGAGTTAGTAGGCAAATTAAACTTGAACACCAAGAGTTACTTATTCAAATTGAATTTGAATACCAAAGTTACTTGTTTAAATTGGATTTGAACACCAAAGTTAGTTGACCAAATTGCCAACTTGATGTCAAGCTTAACATGCTTAGGGAACAAGTTTGGTGGTTTATAAATAGCCACTATTTTATACATTTTTAGAGATAGACACAAGAAGTGAAAACAGGTACTACTATTTCATTATCTAAAGTTGTCTCTTTCTTTATTAGTTTGATATTTTATCTTTATTTTATAATAACAACAACATATTATAATTCTACAAAGTGTGATCCGGGTATAGTTAAGAGTAGAAGCATAAATATTTATTTTTTATTTTCTTAAAATTTAAATTCCATTAGTCTTCTGTTTATAAAGATATTTTAACTTATTTGAATTGAGGATCTATCAGAATCAGTCTCTCTATCTTAACAAGGTAAGGGCAGGGCGACATTTACACCATGCATCTTCTTCGGACCCACTTATGAAATTATTGTTGTCGTCTAGAAAAGTTTTTTTATCTTCAATCAAAATAACGTTATTATTGTTGGTCGAATTTTTGAAAAAAACTTTCCTAAACCAAACGGCCTCAAGTGATTTTGGATGTGCTCTCTGCTTGACAATCCTCAAGAATGGATCATCAAATGATTCATGTTTTTGTCAACAACTATAACGGTTGGTGATATATAAATTGATACTATACTTATATATGGTAAATGTTAATCAAAATCCCAAGTCCTTGCTGCCACGATTCACTGAGATTTAGTCCTTTATCGCTTCGATTCTTAAAAAAATAAAATTAAAGGCGAAGAAAATAGAATTGACATTAACAATAGTAATATAATGGAACTGAAAAATACTAGAATCTAAGGACTCGTTTGATCATAAAAATAAAAAACGTATTTACTTTATTTGATATTTTTGAAGTTTAAAATAGAGTTGGAGTTGTGTGTAGCCATAATATTTTCAAAAATATTTTAGACTTTGAATATACTTTTCTAAAAAATAAAAAATTATGAAAATATATTTTTTATTTTCATGACTAAATAAATATTTTGGAATAAACGAAAAATATATTCCAAAATATTGTAAATAATATTTATGGCCAAAACGCCTGCTAAGAATGGGCAAAAAGCTGCAATTCCTAAAAGGGTGAAGTCCAAGAATGGTACCAACTCTTTAGGGAGCCACTGACACATACCTCTTTCCTCTTTTGGCTACTTGCTTTGATTCCATCTGATAAATGATACCTCCTCCGTTTTAAAAAGAATGATCTAGTTTGATTTGATACGGAATTTAAGAATATAAAGAAGATTTTTGAATCTTGTGGTCCTAAATTAAAGTTATGACAAATATATTAAAATGCCCTTGAATCTTATGGTCTTAAACATGTCATGTGTAAAGTTGGAATTAAAGTGTTGCCAAAAAAAAAAGGATCATTCTTTTTGAAACAGACTAAAAAGAAAAGTAGGTCATTCTTTTTTAAACGGAGAGGGTATGTGTCAAAAGCCTTTTCTTCGCTCTTAAATTTAGTCTACCGTCAAATGCTGGCTATGTCTATCATCAAATGCTATCACAAATTTTGGCCTTTTAAGTTTTTGAGAAGTTAAAAATATTTATTTAAAAATAATAATGTATTTGACTAATTTTTTGAAAAAAAATAAGTAATTTAGGGGAGTAATTAGTAGAAAAAAAAAACTTATTTTGAAAAACCCTAGTAAAAGATATTTTTTAAAAATAAATTGATGTTAGAAATTTAGTAAAAAATTATAAACATGAAGGGGAATTTTCGTGGTGGTGTATGCACTATATCGGTATGCATGAATCGGATGTTTCAGAGATATTTTAAGTGCAAAAGTTTTTTCTTTTTTTAGACTCCATTTTTAATCAAGTACCGTCTGATAAAATGAAACTGAGGAGTATAAGCTTAATTTGGGAACTTTAAATAATTCCTATTACATATACCTGTGATTTGACCAGAAAGAAGAATATATAATGCTATAGCTTTGGGGTGAAGACAGGTGGAATATGAGTCCGCTGCCCACGCAGCTCATTTACATGACCAAAAATAAACAGAATAAAAACCAAATATTGGAATATGATAGAGATGGATCAGATAAATGTATTGTGATAAGAAATTTGTGATAGGGATAAATTAGTATATGAAAATATGATTTTTTTTATTTTATTTAAGTTTGGATGGATTATTAACTTGCATATTTATTGGTTCAGTATCTTTTGATCCGCCCATGTTACGTTTATCCGAAATCAAATTTATATGCAGCCTAAATTTAATCAATGAGAAACTTAGTTTTTTTTTGATGTATCATATATAACTATATTAATTATTTTATATCTATTTATAAAAGAATAAACAAATAAATTTAAACTTAACGAGAAGTAGGCAAATTGAATTATGATCCGTTTTTATGCCATTTTTTCTACAGTAACATACTTCTATTCGGGATCTCTCTTTTAGTTGCATTTTGAAAGGTAACTTTCTTAAAGAAGTGAACAAAACACGTTAACAGTTTCAAAGAATTAGTCTTGATTCGTTATTCTAATTAATCCACTAAAGACGAAGGCTTTGCGTGACGCACGGCCACATTAATGCAAATTATATACTCCTTTTAACCCCACAGATTTATGTATTTAGACTGATTTGAGCTAATGCTTCACTTTTATTTAACAAAAAAATGCCATGGACTTCAAAAGTAAAACAGGCCACTACTTCTGAATTTCTTATAAAGGGGAAAGCTTTTTGAACTTGCAACTTGACATGATCGGTATTTTTAAATATCAAATCAAATTATTTGTGTCAGATTTTTAAATTTATAAATCAAATTACATTAATAAAATTTAGGTTTTTTAACTTCAGATTTTTTTTGAATTTTTGATCTTTTTTGATTTTTTCCCGATAAAGTCTTCTTTCAAACATATAATTAACTTGTGCTTCGAATATTTCTTTAGTCTTTAGTCCTAGCAAGATACAACTATCTTATGTGTTTCTTAAAAAAATAATAGTAAATATTAAATAGAAAATAAATTTAGATTATGTATTTATGCAGAAGTAAAGAATAAATATCCAACATTATTGTCATTCCTAGTGTTTAATTGAATATTTTTGTTAGCATTATTGATTTGAACTTTATTTGAGTTAATATTATTTATGGGCTATAAAACTTATTGGACTATTCAAAATTCTAAGTTTAAACTTGAAATAATATGTTGAAATATAAAAATAATGAAAAAATTTAAGAAATATTCATAAATTACATCATAGTAAATATTTTTATGTATCAAATATTTTTAAAAATTATACAAATGGAATATCGGGTTGGTTTGATTTGATTTGATCTTATTTAGTTAAAACTAAACCAAATCAATTATAGTCAGATTTTTTTTTCCAACACCAAATCAAATTAAACCAAACTAATAATCAAATTTTTTTTATTTGATTAAATTTATGATTTGGTGTGATTTGTGGTTCAATTTGATTTTGTTGGCCCCCACTTGCAACTTACAAGCTAGTATGTATATTATGATTTGATGTATTAAACTGAGTTTGACATTGACTTTTGAGCACTAATAATATACTCTCCCTGAACTTTGATTCATATATACAGTGTTTTTTAGCTTTTATATCTTGTCCAAAATAAATGAATGATTACGTAATCAAAAAGTATTAGTGTTTTTGTTCCAAATTTTCCCTTATTTTGATAAGTATGTATGTTTTAACATCACCAAAAAATTACATTAGATAGGTACCTATATTTAATAGTACGTACTATTAAATATTTAAGAGTTATTTAGTAAAAAAACCTCTTATTTTTTAGGAGTTAGTGAATTTTTTAAAAGGTGTGCTCAAGTTAAAAATGCTATATAACATGAATCGGAGGGAGTAATTTTTTTTTTTTTTTTGAAACATCAAGTCACCTAAAAGATGGTAACAAAATAATTTGTCAATAATAAGTGGAACTATTTAAAAGTCGTACGATTTCTCCCTATAAATAGATGGAGGTGTTGGGAAACCCTGAAACCATCCTAAGCTACAAGATGTAGCTAAAATTTTTAGATAGCTATAAACCTCCTATTCTCATAAGCAAACCTCCGATTATAATATAAATTGAGATCCTCTGTGCTCCAAATCTTATTACATATCGCCTTAAACTACTGGCTGGGCCGTATGTTGCGATTTAGAAATACATATTTAAGTCTATTATCTATCTATCTATCTATTTATATACTGGTTCGACCACCAAGGACTGCCCATTGTTAGATCGGGCGCTGGGTATATGCTATGTTGCAGTAGTGTCTCCAACTGCACCTTACTGTAAGTGTAGGCTATTTCAAAGTGTGGCCTGAGGCAAGTAGGCGAGATGTTGTTGACAGAAGATAGAGAGCACGAATGATGAGGTGCTGAATGCTGATTCGGAAGCTGCACCTTAATCCTTTGTGCTCTCTATTCTTCTGTCATCATCCTCAGCCCCTCGATCCCCACCTTAATGTGTTACTTTAAATGTATTTATGTTGTTTGCAGGTTCCCTCTTTTTTTATTCATCAAAATCAAATTATGGGACTTACATAAATACATTTAAAGTATATGACCATGAAATTTAACTTCCGAGCAAGAACAGGTTTTCAATTGACTTAACTGGGATAGTAAATTCCAATATATGATACTCTAATAAAGTGCTGCTCACCTATATGTGCTGTGTTGGTTGTTATTTGAGTGACTCAAAATTTAACTTATTGCCCGTTGTTTGAAAGACGAGAAACTTTGCGAAAACGTATATCAAATGATTGTACTCGAATCCTTAATTAGAGACATATTTATTGATCACATGACAAATTTAATCATATGCCAAAATATGTCTATTCATGAAATAATAAAGGTATGTTGGTGATGGTTTACTCCTCTATATATAAATACCTATTTTTGCTACAAGAAGCTTAATTTCATCCTTTAGTTGATCTTTAACTCTCCTTAATTCAAAATACCTGATATTTTTATTCTAAGTTTCTTCAAAAGTAGCTTACATGTATGTTGAAGAGTTTTCTGAATAGATTTCTATTTGACTGCAAATTAAAAGATCCTTAAATGGTTCGTTATATCATTGGAGCAAGCCCTCAAATTAATATTTGCACCAAATTAGCAGTGGAATTTCACTATAAAGGCAACGACTTTCATGGCGTTCCTCTAATTGGTTTCTCACACCCAATTTTTTTTATTTTTATTTTTTTAAAAAAAGAACACCCAAATTAATTCCATCCTTAATTGTTGCCCTTCATGGAGTGATAAGGTATTCTTCGCAGTATATATTTCCATCCCTAATTTTCCAGGAAGTGCTTTGTTCTCTACTGATTTCTCACTTGATTTGTTGGTCTTAACCATGTAGCTAGTCAAACGTGTCTTGGCATTTTCTTTTCAAAGCCAAAATATTTAAAGAACCTTTCACAGACAGAGACACACACACACACAAAAAAAAACATTCTCGACAAATAGTCAGAACAAGTTAATTATACACAATAATTCCTTTGGGTCATCGAGTTTACAAGATATGTACATAGTGTATATTTTATGCAAAATATACATATCTATATACCACATATACAACTGAAGTGAGTATATGTACGTAGTGTATACTTCGGTGGTAAGCTAGATGACCAAAGTGTACATCTACATAAGTTTCCCTTAATTATATTGAATTTAACAGCTTAAAATTGCTTGCTAGTGCTAGAAATAGGTGTTGGTGTTTAGTCCCACATCAACTTCACTTCGTAGTTGAGTTAGACCCAAGGTCCATTAATATAATATCAGAGTCAGATTCATGTATCCCAATCATTATTTAATCTATGCTGGGCCCCAGCTTATATCGTCCAAGCGGGCATGCAGAGTATATTTGCTGGCTCAACAGAGAGGACAATCTTTTGAAGCAAAAATCTCATATCAGATGGTTTGAGGAATGTGACAGTAATACTAAGTATTTTCATGTTTGTGATCAGAGACAGAAGAAGAAAGCGTTTCCCAAAGTAGTTTATAAACTTGTGAATATATATAAAGGAGCTACTTTGGGAAACTCTTGTTTAAGAAGCACATAACTTTACGTTGATTTGAGACGTATACATTTCTACAATTAGTATAAACTTCGAATTTTTTGAATTAGAATTTTAACCAACATGCGTGCTCTATAACAAATACTGATGGTTAAGATACCTTACCAAATAATTTCCAAAAAATAGGATTGACTAGTTGCTCTAAGTCTCAAGCTTATTGACAAAGAGGGCGTACAATATCACCATGTTTAGGACTATTATTATTGTAGATCGTAAATATTTGATGGAAGCCAAGTCACTATTAAACACATTTGGAGGAATGCAAATTAATATGCAGATTTTCTTGCAACTGAAGCTCATAAGCAAGAAAAAGTTTTTCTGATGAAATCAATTGGGTCACCGACGTAAAGAAAATTTCTAATTTGGGAAGACACTCATCGAAATAGAGTTTCTTCTTATGAGAAATTTTAGACGTGTAACTTGTGAAAGATTTCAAATATAGGGACATCTGAGTAAATCAACCACTGCAAAAAAGGAAAAGAAAACAAAAAAACGAGTCATGCTGACACAAAATTCCCAAAAATGAGAAGTTGATGTCTAGCCAAAAAATTTTCACATTAGGAATTTGCAAAGCAAATACGAATAACCAGAAAATGAGAAGTCGATGGCGCAAGTCCTTATCCAAAAAGATATTTATATATACTTTCTTCATTTCGTTCATTTTTACTTGTTACTCCCCCTGTCCCAATTTATATGATACACTTTCCTCTTTAGTCAGTCCCAAAAAGAATGACACATTTCTATATTTGGTAATAATTTAACTTTACCCACTTTACCCTTAATGAAATGATTTACAACCACACAAATATCTATAACTCATTTTAGACCATAAATTTCAAAAGTCTTCCTTTATTTTTTAAACTCCGTGTCAAGTCAAAGTACATCACATAAATTGGGACGGAGGGAGTATTTATTTCTAAAATAATTTTTAAATTTTTTAAAATCATTTTTAAAATATAATATTAAACATCAATTAATAAAAATAGTATGATAAAATAAATATGTTAATAATTTAATGTATCTAATTAAAATATGATATGTAAAAGTAAATAGAGAAAGTATATGGAGTACCATCCTTATCAGTTATCACTAGGGGTGTATATAGGTTAGGTTAATTTGATTTTTTATTAAAAAAATTAAATAAATCATATTGATTTATTAAATCTATAAATCAAATAAACCAATATAAAATCGATTTTTTCGATTTAGGTTTTAATCGATTTTTTCGATTTTCTCAATTTTTTAATTTTTTTCGATCTTTTTTATAATCTTTAGTTTTTATAATTATATTGTGATTGTAGATGAGATTAAATATGTTTTCACTCATGTGTTAGTGGAAACCCACAATTATGCAAAATGAGGAGTGGAGAAGAGGAGTAGAGAACTCTCTGGAAACTAAAAAGTAAGATGAAGAGTGACCGAAGAGCGAAAAGTTTTAGGTTTTAAGTTTATATTGAACTTTGGATCATTTAGTTATCAAATAATGGACAAATAGTACAACTTAAAGGCCAAACATCTACTTTCTAAATATTAAAAATTAATAAAATTAATTTAAAAAGTAGATTATAATTAATATTTTTCTTATGTATAAAAAATTAAAATTATATATGTATTATGCAATTTGATTGTGGTTCGATTTAACTTTCTTTTGATTAATACCAAATCAAATTAAGAATAATCAATTTTTTTTTTAACACCAAATCAAATCACAAATTAATTTTTTTCTCAATTTAATTTAATTTAATTTAACGATTTGATCTATACACCCCTATTTATCAAAACCTAATCTTCATATATTTGATAGTCTTGGACTTCTATGGACACGTTTCTGCTCTCTCAACTACCTATTTTCCACTCACCCCTGTGGAAACTACTAGGCCATAATGACACGACTTGCAGCTACCCCACAAAACTCCCTTCATTCATCTTTATTTTTCCAGTTGTCACGTGCTTTATGAATGTTAATTCGATTAGTTTTATTTTTAAAGTTAAATTAAATTAAATTAATTTAATATTAAAATTTTAAAATTTTAAAAGTTATATAAAAAATATCAAACTTCTCAATACTTACGCATCTTAAAATATTAAATCAAAGTTCATACTTGTCACACCCCAAATTCCCATTGAGGCGTGATTGACACCCGAAGCCGATAAGGCCCGAGAGAACCAATCTTTGCTTATGTTCGTTCATATGCATGTCATAAGAAATATCATTACCACGTGAGAATTTACCATGCTAATAACGACATTCATGAAACATGTGCTAAATATATATACATATGTGAAACTTGGCCGATAGGGCCATCAAGTCATCATGGACGTACACCTCTCACATTTGTCTTCCCACAACTGTCTACAAAGCCTCTACAGATACATGACCATGCCTATACAATATTTACATAATACCAAAAACCTAGTGTTCACATGTGACTTGGGAAGCCCCGAAGCAACTGGAGCTCACCAGAGACCTGTATAAAATCCGCAGCCTACTGTGGAGGTCTACTAATGCCTGCACATGCAGCATGTAAGGTAAGTCCCCCGAGGGGGTCAGTACGAAGAATTTACTGAGCATGTAAGGCTCATAAGAACTGTGTCATAAATCATAACAACAATGGAACCAATATAAGAGAAATAGACAATGTGAATAAACTCTTTTTCTATATGTAAGGAACCAGGTATATATATCTCTTCCGTCAGTACCACTTAAGAGTGTTCTAGTAACTGTGAAAGATATAAGAACATTAATAAAATCAAGTGTAAGTGATCACATCATGTGATCACATCATGTGAATAATTGCCATTAAGGACTCAAGTGGGATCAAGTGCATTCTTTCTTTATTTTCACTTTACTTTATCATCACTTGTGTAATCATCAATCATGTGATTGCCCGGGCCCAACTGATCAGTGGGAAATAACATTGGGATCGTCTCTAGCTAGGCTTATGCCCCTTCGAGCTGCCACCCATAAATCAATAAAGCAGGTTCGTCTCTAGCTAGGCTTACTCCCCTTTGAGCTGCCCCTTGTATCCAATAATCATTCGGGATCGCCCCTAGCTAGGCTTATGCCCCTTTGGGTTGCCACCCGTTCTCAACAAGTGTTCATTACTTCAATTCATTATGTCACTTCTTTACTTTTGAGAGATTGGTATCTTTGCTTGTGAGAGATTGGTACATTCACTTGTGAGAGATTGATACTGTTGTAGCCATGTGACATTGTTGGAAGCTTTGGAACAATAACCAATGTGCAAGAGACATGCAAATAAACATTAACCAATGACTATGAACCATGTGAATCACCATTGACCTGATGAAGAATATGATATGGCAACTTGAAATGAAATACTTTTGGACAATAACCGATGAACAAGATATACTAATATAACCACTATTGGAACTTTGTCATGTGACCTTAACAATATTCATGAATATGAGACATGAGCTTTACAACTGATCAATGAATAGGAAACATATGATAATGACCATTGCTAACCGAATATAGGATATCTTAACACATTTCGGGAAGGAACAAGTGTAATGTCAATGTGAACACTATTGCAACCTAACATGATTAGAAAAGCTATTTAAGGCTAACTAGACTCTCTTCCCTCCGTTACTTTCTTTGCTATAGCTTCCTTAGAATTTACCACATTATGACAACTTTGGGACTTCAGTCAATGAATAGGAGATACGTGAATCATAACTCGTCTAAGAGTTGGACACATGTGAATAACAATATCTCATCAACCTGAACTGATATACCTTTGGACATTTCGGAATGGAATAGGTACAATGTCAATGTGACCAATATGCTGCAGAAGGATATAGAAAGAGTAACCTTACATACCTTTACTTCCAAGTATGAGTACACAAGTTTATATATGAACACAACAGTCCAGCTTCTTCCTTAAGTTTCACTCTACAATACAAATACACAACGAAGCTTATATTAGCAACCAACTACCTTACAAGTGCACAAGATGACCATGAATCACATAGTTACTTTAGAACGTCATTTCGCCTCTTACAATGTCATTGATCGCATCTACATGCCAACACTACCATAACATTCCACTCCTTGACCAAGATTTTTATACAACAAAAGCATTTCGCATCACACTTACCCTTTATGCCTTCTCATTATCATTCCGTCACATGTACTCCTATCAATTTGCCTCATAACAACATATAAACAATAACCCATACTTAAGACAGCCCAACACACCTCCATACGACACTTTAAAGACATAAAAACGGCATTACAAGTTGATCATTACATCCAAAAAGGGTATCGAGGCTTTTGGGGATCAACTAGAGACGAAAACACCCAAACTTAATCCTGGAGCTGACCTGCGCTGCCACCTGCGCACGCAGGTGGCTGAGGTGCGCGCGCAGGTGCCCTCTGGCAGCAGCCAGAGCATCTGCGCCCGCAGGTGCCTCCGTCTGCGGGGGCGGATGCCCGTTTGGTCCGAAATGGCTTCTTTTTGGGTCTTTTAAGGCCATGAATGGTCCATGATCGTAACCAAACATATTTGAACATATTTTTGATCATATAACATGCCAACTACCAGCCATGGCCTCACAACACACACAACAACACCAAAACGACACTTTACGGCCAATCCGCCACCAAAACCATAACCAATTTCACAATAGAAATTCCGAACATTATACACAAGTATTAAACAAAATAAGACTATAATAACATCTCATATGTCAATATTTACTCCATCAAGTTCACTCCCCTCAAGACCACAAGTTCATGTTCAAGTTTACAAGACAATACCATCCTCCGATTTAGTAAACACAATTTGTTTTGCACATAGGGAGTTTCTCCCACTTCACCAACATAACCAACATAATATACACCATCTCTCATGCATAAAATATATTAAACCATCATAATAAACACTTACCAATACTCACCAAGTGATGATTTTGGCCAAAAGGATGACTTAGGGTTCTTGAGAGGCAAGGAGAAATATTTTTGGTAAAGTTTAGAAACACATGAGAGGCTAAGTATGATAAAAAATCTGATTTTCTCTATATATATAGTCCCTCATGTCTCTCTTATCTTCTCCTTAGCATTTAATGCAAGGGTTGATAAGTCAAAGAGAGTAAATTGGAAGAATGGGTCAAAATTCTTGGATTGGGCCATGTCTTCCTATAAATTTTTTTTTGGGCTTCCTTAAGGGCCCAATTGTTCAAGACTCTTTAATTTAATACCCACAATTGAACACATAATTCATATTTTCTCTCACGTTTTCATATCTCCACAAATGTACACGTAGTCATATAGGTTCGACAACATACGGGGTATTACACGTCCTACAAAGTTCGAATCCCATGTACTAGGCCCAATATCAATTATCTCCTCACTAACATTACACAATTCATACTTTACACTCTCGACACTTGGGTAATCATTGTTCAACGTCGTCGTATAGGGTTTCGTAGGTACGGGGTGTTACAATACTATTTAATTCGAAGCAAAACATGCCAAGTAAAATTTAGAATATATATAGCTTTTCAGTGTATATTGGCATAACACCACAATCACTATACACTACTTACTCCTGTATATTATGGCTCACCACAGGAGACATTCTACACCACCACTACCACCTCCGCACAATTTGGCACCAGCGCCGCCGCCAGGTCTATTTGCCGTACCACCGCCACCGCCAGGTTTATATACCGCACCACCACCACCATTTCCTCCTCCAGGAGTAGTACTTGTCAATGAATATGCTACTCCGCCTCCCCCGCCTCCATCCCCTGCACCACCTCTAGGGCCACCACCACCACCAGTACTTACTGCAGCCCCAGCTCCTGGACCACCCGATCCATCTCCTCCACCGTATAATTATGATCCTTATGGTCCACCTCCACCGTTGAACCGCTTCCCCCCACCTTACTAGCTCCGCTTGCAATTGCTTTTTCAATCCGTATTTGATGCATAACATAAGGTGAAGCTAATATAATCAAGACTGATGAAGACAGGTTGGACTTGGACAATTCACGGAGTGTCTTAATTAATACTACTAGTTCTGAATAGCTAAGATGATGTATATGTGACTCAATATAGCTTGTTGTCTACTTATCTTCTTTTTTTTTTATAACCATGGTGTCCGGGCAGTTTGCGTGCACCTCGACTTATTCTATGGGATACTTGCACTTCCCACCAACAGGTACCATGTAATTCTGTTCATCAAGGTTAGAACAAATGGGAAGAAATCACTAGTGTTTGTCTTGTTGTCTACTTATCTTATGTTGGTTACAAAAGGAGTCGTTTTCCTTCTCCTAGATTTTGAATTACCTTTTGCTGAATTTTAACAACAAACAAAGAGAACTACGTTACAGTTAAAACGATATTCATGAACGTTAGTTAGCTCATGAGACGATCACGATTATATAAAAAGGCAACAATATTCATTCTTTTAGTCTCTTTCTCAATTTTTATGTACGGAGTATTTTTTTTTTTGGATCCCAATGGACCTCTTCATCAACCTCACTATATAAATTTATGTGTATTCCTGAATTCGAGCAAGAATCAGAAATTTTGCTGTTTCCACTTGGCCTGCAGTCAGGGTTCACACTCATTAGTAGGTCTTGCATGAAATATTCTTTCCCTGGCAAATGATGCCTGTAATGCAAACAAGAAATTAAGTTATTTACCATAAAAGTCATCTTCAGTGATGCTATCTTGATCGATAAAACAATTATTTGTTCACCTGTTTTTGCCAATCCATGTGACATGTTATAAGGGAAAACAGAAGGGATTGCACTACTGATCCTGCATTTAGTCCAATCCAGAGCCCCTTCCCTTTTAAATGGAGAAAGAAACCTAACAATATGGCTACTGGGATTGCAACCAGATAATATGAACCAAGATTGACATAGGCTCCCAAATGCTGCCACCCGCTTCCTCTTGCAATGCCTATAATACAGAACGGAAGTAACTATAACGAAGGCCTCGTGTAAGTAAAATACAACTATCATGAAACGTTGAGAGAACGATCATGATGTAAATCGCTCTGAACATCAAGTACTTAGGCCACGAATTGTGAACCAACTTATAAGTTAAAAAGCCAGCATAGACATAAGTGGATTCAGAACATAGAAGAAATGGAACAGATAAGAGAATGCTGTCCTTTTTCTTTGAAGAGGAAGTTTAAAATAATCATCATTTTACGAGAATGCTCTCTTTTTTATGATAATAGAAGAGCTGATACTATTAATAAAGTGCACATTGTGCGCAAAATTTATAAGGTAAAGAATGACTAACAAGAATTGGAAATCACCAGAAAGTACAGCCTGAATGCAGTCTGTCCCAATCAAGAGGCAAAGAAGTGGAGTCATGTCTCTGAGATAATCCACTACTTCCTTCTCATTACTGAATGCATATCCCAGAATGCGATAGGAGCAAAGAAGAACAATACATGCAAGGATGGCCTCTGCCAATCCAAGTACAGTTACTGACAAGACACACATTTTAGCTGCTTCAGGATTCCCAGCACCTAGTTCATTAGAAACTCTAGTGCTACAAAGGGCAAAAATGTTCTTTTTAGGCCATATTTGTGCCCAGAGGTAGGACTGTAGGTATATGCATGAAGATACAAAAGTTAGCGGAGAGTGTTTTGAGCAAACCTTGCACCAGCACCAATGGAAAATGGTATGAAATAATGAAGCGAAGAAACTAAGAGGCTTCAGGAAAAACAACTCAGATCAGTAGTGATACATTCTTAAATAGAATGCTGACAATTCTAAGACTAGTATAATTTTACCATATTGAAAGCACTGAAGTCTCAAGTTGAGGTTTTGGCAAGAGACCAGCAAGCAGTATCACTATCTCGGATGTCCACCATTCAAGACTGATCATCATGACATTCTTTTGATTAAAATAGTGAATAAAGACATAAAAACCACATGCATTATTGTGTTGATTTGAAGAAGAGGAGTAAGTTTACCAAACCATGCTAGCGGAAGGAACAGCCAAATGGAAGAATTCCTTTGTGCTAGGCAAGACTTCTTTCGAGAAACAGAGACGAGTCTTTTCACAAGAGTACGAGTATTTCACATATAAACCAAGCAAGAGCACATTGAACCAATAAGATAAACCAATTGCTATTGCAGCTCCACCACTTCCCAAGTTTAGCTTGAATACAAGTGCCCAACAAAGAGGCACATGAAAGCAAAGAGCTGCAATTGAGCTCATAAGCATTGGAAGAATCAAGCTTTGAGTCTGCAGGTACCGCACCAATGCTTGTAGGATAGCATAAGGAAATAAAGTAGCGATGAGCCAACTAGAATATTTGCCTGCTTCAATGGAGATAAGAGGGTCTTGACCTATGAGTATAAGAAACTTCTCCACAAAAAGCCATAGGACAGATATCGGTATGCAAACCACAAGTAGAGATATAATTGCCCCATTTGTGTAGATTCCTAGCTTCCGGTATTCTTCAGCTCCATAAGCTTGCCCGCAGAGAGTCTCTATAGCACTAGACATTCCAAACTGCATTGCAGCATCCAAAACTTATACATAAACAGTTTTGAAATGGAGTATACCAAACGGAAAATGAGATAGCGAACACTCAGTTAACTTGATCTGTTTTTATCTTTGACGAGTCTAATAGATCTCACATGCTATTCTATCAAGAGCTATAAATCATTAACAACAACAACAACAACAACAACAAATCCGGTGTAATCCCACAAGTGGAGTCTGGGAGAGTAGAGTGTACACAGACCTTATGTCTACCTTTCAAAAGGCTGAGAGGTTGGTTCTGAAAGACGCTCGGCTGAAAGAGTTATAAACTGTTGATGGCTAAAATTCGGGCTCAGTATGCTAGCTAATCTTTCCTTACAATTATCACTACAATTACACATGATCCTGATTTCAAATTTCATTGGATTGACTATTACATGAACTAGTTCCATTCCAGTACTGATTAAGGCAAGAATAATAAGCTTGAGTACCAAAACTTGACATTTCAGTAATAAAACCAAGGAAATAAAAAAGCAGAGGATGGGAAGAAGGAAATTTACAAGGAGACTGAAGCCAGTAACATTGGTGAGAGAGGTAGCAATAGCAGCACCAGACAGGGAAAGTTCACTGAGATGGCCAATCATCATCATAGACACAACCCTCAAAAGGTGTTGTGATACAGTGACCACCACCATGGGTATTGCTATATAGCTCACCTTCTTCAACTCTTCCACAAATAAATCCCATCTTCCTCTCCTCAAACTTCCCCTCTTCTCTGCCAATAGTGCTTCTTCCATCTACTTAGGAGTTTTAACTCTGATTTGTATTAGCGTTTAGGCCATATGTGTACAAATTACAATCATGCAGGCATAGCTTTAATTTATTGGAGTACTAGTCTTTGTGTCCGGTTCGAATTTCGAGAGCTAATCAAATCTACAATCTTAAAGGTTTTTGAAAAATAATTACTGTAATATATTTAGAAACTACTATACGTCACAATACTTGATAACTTCAAATAAAGGACATACAAAAAAAAAACGGTGATCTAAATGTTTTATTTCTCTCGAAATTCGAACAATGTTATATAAATTGGTATAAAGAAGTAATAATATAATATATATCTCTCCTGCAAATCTGATTCAGCGCACAACTATTACTGGGACTCGCAGAAAACATGGATTAATCAATGTATCAAACAAGGATTCGTCTGTTTCATTTTATAATACACTATATTTTTTTAGTCACTTTGAAAAAGAAAAAAAAGAAGCACGTTCACATCAAAAGTTTCTTTTTCTGTTTGCTTTAAGTTATGTGCTCAATCAAACATCAATAGTTAAAAATTAAAATAACAAAAAGGCAGATTTTTTTTTTATTTGTTACCTTCTGCCCAATAGCAATGCTGACTTTGTTGCGTGTACAACTGGAATTGTAAGAAGTGAGGCAAATTGCTTTTCTCCCCACCCCATATGCCTCCTCTGCATATGCCACTGGTGATGAACTTACTATGGCTATCCAAAGTCAAACTCAGAGTTCTTCTTGCTACATAGACGGCTAAAGGAAGCTAATTGAATAGATGGAAGACAAATACCACCAAATTTTTTTAATAGGAGAAGATTACATGCACATTAAGGGGTCGTTTGGTAGAGTGTATTAAAAAAAATAATGCATGCATTAGCTTTGTGTATTACTAATATCTTGTTTGGTATACTTTTTCATTCTATATATTACTAATGCTTGCATTAGTTATACACTCTATTGTGTATTAAGGAGTGTATTACTAATGCATGAAAATCCTTGGTATTAGTAATGCAATGGATTCTAATGCATGCATTAGTATGGTTAAAGTCACAATTATCTCTCAAAATATTTTCTATATCCTCTCCATCATATTTATGGAGGGTATTTTTGTCAAAAGTAATTTATTTTTAGAAATTATGCAATTCATATTATTTTTAATACATCAAACCAAACACTGCATAAGAAAAAAACAAGCATAACTAATGCAAGCATAACTAACACAAGCATTACTAATACACCATATTTTGCACTATTCTTATACACTCTACCAAACGACCCCTAAGGGTCATTTGTAGAGTGTATAAGAATAATGTCGAATAAGGTGTATTAGTAATGCTTGAATTAGTAATGCTGGTATTAGTTATGATTGCATTAGTTATGCTGACATTATTTATTATACACTGTTTAGTTTGATGTATTAAAAATAATGTCTTGTAAAATTTTTATAAAAATTCTTTTGTTTACAAAAATACCCTTTTACCATACAAGATAGAAAAAGAGAGGAGAAAACAAAACATCATGGGAACGGAGCAAATAGTGCAGAATTATATCTGCAACTTTTGAGAATTCACTGGTGCCATAATTGGTCATTTGCCGAACTCATTATATTTCACAAATGGTGTAGTTTTAATAGCAGAGCAAGACATAAGGACAACTGGCTCCCGATTTCATTGCTGAAGCTTTTAAGCAGTTTCCAGATATAGTTGTTTCTGCGGGAGAAGCTGCTTACATCATTTGGTGATGCTTTCCAGAGCAATTTCAACGGGCTTTCAGCAGCTAGAAATTTCAGTGCAATCAGAAAGTACTACGGAAAAGGACTTGGGAAATGTTTTAGTAGGGATTTGAGGGATAATTTTGTCATTAATTAAGTTAATGCATGTGTTGAAATGATTTGTATTACTAATTCATGGAGAAGGGTGTTATTAGTAATATATACCTCAATACATAATAGAGTGCATAACTCATACAAATATTATTTCTTTAAATATCCTCTACCAAACGATCCCTAAGTGTTGGTGTTTGTTACATTTTAATATTAAAATATAATATTAAAGTGCTTTATGTTAGTGGTATAAATTGACAAGAAAGTGGTTGATTATTTTTGGTGTAACTCATGTAACCACCAATGTCATGATCTACCTCATTGTGCTTGTAACTCTTGTAACTTCTGACCCATTCATCTAACAAGTTTAAAACTTCATATTCTTCCTATTCATTACAATTATTCTTCCTATTCATTACAAGGAAGAATTCTTCACCTATAAATAATAGTGGTGGTCTTGCATTATTTTGTAGACAAGAAAATATAGAAAAAAATATGAAACAAAATATTGTATTTATATTTTGAGGTTAGCATGTAGTAAAAGAGAGAGTTGAAACAAGAAAAAATATTTTAAGTCTTCAACTAAACACTATACAAAAGAGAGTAATAATATGTTGAAAAAAGGTGTTCTATTGGTGGAGCTTTGGATTCTTTAACTAATCCGAAGTTGTTTGAATTGTACATTGTGATGAGTTGTTGTATCTTGGATGGGACAAGTCAAGAGTGATACTTCTGGATCGGTGTAGATAATCATGCAATGGGCTTGAATCTCCTTAAAGAGAGCAAGATATCCGTGCCTCATGCTGAATATATTTTATATTCATTTTTATTGATTTTATTTTTTCAACTGTTATTTAATTTGTGGTATATTACACCAACATTTTTAAAGAAGATTCAAGCCCACTGTTGCATAACCTTTATCGATCCAGCAGTATAACTCTTAACTTGTCTTCTCCAGGATACAACCCAACAATGTCGTATAACTCAAACAACTCCGGATTAGTTGAAGAGTCCAAAATGCCACCAAAACAATACCTTCCTTCAACATATAATTACTCTTTTTTGTAAAGTGAATATAGTTTGAGACTTAGAATATTTTCTTTGTCTCAACTTTCTCTTTCACTACACTAACCTGAAAATATAAACACAATATATTTCTTATACTCCACTTCTCATACTTTTTCTCTATATTATCTTGTACCAAACACAAAGGAAGACCACTATTATTTATATGTGCGTAATTCTTCCTTGTAATGAATAGAAAAAATATGGGATAGTAAAGTGGGTAAATAAATAATTTAGAGGTTACATGAGTTACCAGCATTATGAGGTAGAATAATGAGTCATAAACTATATAGGAGTTTCAAGGACAATTATAGCCACATTTTACCATTAACTAAGGTAAGAAATAAGCCATATAATGCCACTAACGGATGGAGTAATGCATCAAAACCACCTGCACGATTGCCAAAGCAATATGCAACTAATATTACAAAAAAAAAAAAAAAAAAAAACTTGCAAGGAACTTTAATTTATTGTCTTGTGAAATTAAAATTGTCGATTATTAAAGTGCCTAGCTCTATTTAGATCACCATATATTACCGGGTAAAATGTTCACCATGTGGAAGACTGGTTTATTGCCGTCCTCATATTTCAATGTGTGTGGAGAACATTTAATTTCCTTTTATAATCAAAGCTTTGCATCGAACGTGAGCCAAGAAACTAGAAAAGTGGAGTGGGATAGGAAGGGAAAATGTTGCCATTAAACTGATATTAATAATAAACTGCACGAAGTTGTAAAATTTAGAGTAAGAAAATAAATTCTTTAGGCAAATGGAGAAGATGATTACCCCGGCACTGAGAACTTTTAAAAATAAGATAGGTTAGCCGATACAACAAAACAAATAAAAATGACATGGATGGTGGGAGAAATATTTAAAGGACGGTGTATATTACCTCAACACTAAAAATATTATTACTGTACCACTACATCATGCTAAGAAGTGAGGTTTTGCGTTTTATTAGAACTAAAAACAGAAAAGATTTTTTACTAAAAATAAAAAAGTGTGCATTTTTAGAACCTAAAAAAGGGAAAGGATTTTAAGGGGAAAAAACGAAAAAACTGTGTGTTCTAGAACTAAAAATAAAAAAGGATTTTACTTTTAAAAAAAGAGATTTCAAAAAAAATATATAAGGGTAAATGTGTCACTTTGTAATGGCAAAGACACGGATTACACAACTATTAACGGAAAGTAAAAGTGTCCCTAAGCGTATAGTCCCTTTTCAATTATTTTTTTATAAAAAAAAAACTTGCAAGGAACTTTAATTTATTGTCTTGTGAAATTAAGATGGTCAATTATTAAAGTGCCTCTATTCGGATCACCATATATTACCCGGCAAAATGTCACCATGCGGAAGACTGGTTTATTGCTTTCCTAATATTTCCGTAGATCGATTTCAAGCATCGAATGCGAGCGAAGAAACTAGAAAATGTGGAGAGGGACAGGAAGGAAAAATGTTGCCATTAAATTGACACAATAATAAACTGCACGAAGTTGAAAAATTTAGAGTAAAAAATAGATTATATAGGCAAATGGGGAAGATGATTACCCGGCACGGAGAACTTTAAAAAAAATATTACTGTATGACTGTACCACTACATCATGCTAAGAAAAAATGGTCCCCTTTTTATAGTAGCTTCCTTTCATGCATGCCCAACAGAATGGAAAAAATGAGTTGATATATTATCAACAACATGTACAAACGAAAAGTTAACCTTAGTAATAGCACAAAATAGGAATAAACTATATATTAGTGTCACACCCCAAATACCCTTGAGGCGTGATTGGCACCCGTAGCCGATATGGCCCGAGAGAACCAAACTATGCTCATGTGTACTATCCTCTTATGAATCTTATTGTATCTCAAGTAACTTAATCATGAACATAGAAACATATGCCATATCTATTTATATATGAAACTTGGCCGTTAGGGCCGTCAAGTCAAAATGACCATACGTCTCTTGCATTCACATACCCACATATGTCTACAAAAGCCTCTAACTGATACATTTACAAGACCATCTAAAAGTCGGGACAAGTCCCCGCTGTATACAACATTTACAATATCAAAACAAATACACAACTATGACCCTGAAAGCTCCGAACCGAGTGGAGCTCACCAAAACTCTGCAAATGATCCCCAGTCTATAGATGAGGTCTACTAATGCCTGCACCTGCAACATGTAAGGTAAGTCCCCAAGAGGGGTCAGTACGAAGAATGTACTGAGTATGTAAGGCCGTAAGAAAACTGAATCAATACATAAGAACTTCAGTGGAAATAATCATAAGAGCAAACTCTATATGTGAAACCATGTACCTTTCTTTTGCTATTATTATTTTCGATCATTCAACCATATTCTTATCAGTCATATAGTATCTTTCATATAATACCTTCATTCAATGGATTCTTCCTTTGCTTAACGCTCATTATTATTATTATTAGTCATCCAACATACATCCACTCTTTGGTGGGCAATAACATACATCCACTCTTTGGTGAGCAATAACATACATCTACTTCTATGAGTAGGGTCAACATAGCATAACATTACTTCCTTTTCTTTCATTATTCTTTACTTCATGTCTCTTTCTTTCATACTATGAGTGGTACCTTGATAATAGAAACATTCTTGAAACTTGAAACACTAATATACATTACATCACATCTTTACTCTTGTAAGATTGGTATCTTTACTTGTGAGGGATAGATACATTAACTTTCACATTACTTCTTTCATTACTTTTGAGAGATTGGTATATTTACATGTATATAACTCTACTGGAACTTGGACTCATAACATGATTGGAACAATGCTATTCACCTAAACAAGCTTTCTTTACCTCATCGCTCTTGTTGGGATAATTCTCCTAGGATCTACAACAAATGACAACTTAAGAACTTTCACCCATAAATAAGAGACAAGTGGATCGTAATTCATCTAAGAATAATACACCTATGAATAACAATATATATCAACCTTCGTTGGTATACTATAGATTCCCCTTGGAATAGAACACTTTTGAAATCTTAGGATAATAATCACTAAACACGATACATATGGATTTCAACTGTCACCAACTAGAAATGTGATACCTTAGAACCTTATAGAACTTTTAACATACTAGCCAATGATCATAAGTCAACCAATAGGCATGAGTCATATGATTCACCATTGACCAATGAGTAAGGAACATGTGAGCAACACTAACAAACTACCGAATGCGGAATACCACTTTGGAATCGTGTCCACCATACATCTATGATTTTCCTGTACTTCTGCCCCCAACCAACATATGTAACTTAATTCCTTTCTCTTGAGAGATTGGTGTACTAACTTGCACATTACTTCTTTTATTACCCATATGAGATCATCACCTTATAGGTAGCATATAATATAATACCGGACATCACCTTATAGGTGGCATATAATATAATACCGTTCATCACCTTATAGGAGGCATATAATATAATACCGTTCATCACCTTATAGGTGGCATATAATATAATACCGTTCATCACCTTATAGGTGGCATATAATATAATACCGTTCATCCAGCTGATCAGTGGGCTATAATATATAATTATAATACCGGACATCCAGCTGATCAGTGGGCTATAATATATAAATATAGTACCGGACATCCACCTTTGGTGGACTATCATATATAATTATAATACCGGACATCCACCTTTGGTGGGCTATAATATATAAATATATAATACCGGGCCTCCACCTTGGTGGGCTATAATATATATGTATAGTACCGGACATCCAGCTGATCAGTGGGCTATAACATAAATCGGACATCCAGCTGATCAGTGGACCATAGTCATATATATGTCATAATAATACCATAACATAATATTGGGATTGTACCATCTTGAACTTATACTCTTTTAATTGATCCATACTCAATAAAATATAAAGTGACCATGTGTGCATTACTTCTTTACAGTCTTATTCCCTTTTCATAGTTATGAGAGTGATACATTATACCTCATAAGATTGATACTTTAACTTGTGTGAGATTGATACATTGATAAGCGTAACTTTATATGAAACTTTGGGTCAATAATCAATGAGTGAGAGACATGTGAATAAACATTATTGGAAACACAATATCATTTGAAACTTAACACCACCGGGACCATTGGAACACTAATCAATGAACAATAGACATGAGTATAACCACTATTGGAACTTTTGGAACATAATCTTATTGGGCTTTTGGAACATGAACCATGAATAGGAGACATGAGATTCATAATTGATCAATGAGTAGAAACATATGGTAGTGACCATTGACAACCGGTTTTAGGATACCTTAGCACATTTCGGGATCGAATAAGTACTATAGCAATGTGAACACCATATGCTGCAGAAGGACATAGAAGAATAACCTTACATACCTTTGCGTCTCACTATGCATACACAAGCTTATATGGAAATACAATAGTCCAGCTCTTTCCTTACGCCTTACTCTACATCACAAGTACATAACGAAGCTTATATTAGCAACCAACTACCTTACAAGTGCACAAGATGACCATGAATCACATAGTTACTTTAGAACGTCATTTCGCCTTCTTACAATGTCATTTATCGCATCAACATGCCAACACTACCATAACATTCCACTCATTGACCAAGATTTCATACACAATAGCATTTCGCATCACACTTACCCTTTATGCCTTCTCATTTCCATTCCGTCACATTTACGCTTATCAATTTGTCTCATAACAACATATGAACAACCATCCACATTTAATACAGTCCCACATGCCTTCATATGACACTTTAAGGTCATTAAAACGACATCACAAGTTGATAATTACATCCATGAAGGGTATGGGGGTTTCGGGGGGCCAAAGGGATGCAAAAACAAGCAATTCGGAGTTCTGGGCCGATCCGCTAAGCCACCTGCGGGCGCAGGTGGATGACCTGCATCCGCAGGTGACCTTTGGCAGTAGCCAGAGGAACCTGCGTTGGCACCTGCTTCGTCTGCGAGGGCGGGTGCCCGTTTCGGCCAAAAAGGGTCTCTTTTGGGTCTTTTCATGCAATGAATGGTCCATGATCATAACCAAACTTATTTTGAACATATTTTTGATCATCTAATATGCCAACAATCAGCCATGGTCTCCCAACACACATAACAACACCAAAACGACACTTTACGGTCAATCCGCCACCAAAACCATTACAAATTTCACAATATCAATTCCAAACGTTATGCACAAGAATAAAACAAAGTAAGACCATAATCACATCCCACATGTCAATATTTACTCCACCAAGTTCACTCTCTTCAAAACCACAAGTCCATAGCCAAGTTTACAAGACATACCATCCTCCGATTTAGCAAACATGTCACCTTACACACATAGTGAATTCTCAATACTTCACCAACATAACCAACATGATATAAACCATATTATATGCATAAAATATATTAAACCATAATAATATATACTTACCAAGACTTGAAAAAGGGTGATCTTGTCCAAAAGAAAGGTGGCCTTAGGGTTTGAGTTGAGAGAACAAATGTTGTAGAAAATTCTAGAATGGTACATGTGTGATGATATGAATAAAATCTGATTTTTCCTTGCTTTATATAGCATTTAATGGTCACACTTATCCAAATAAAAACATGTCCTCTTGGTCAAACACAAGAATGGATCTTTTCCATCATTTGGGCCATGTCTTCCATGTAATTTTGGGCCTCCATTGAGCCCAATGGCTCAAGACTTCTTTAGCCCACCAATTTTTGTGCATAATTCCTTATATATATATATATATATATATATATATAAGTCCCTCAAGTCACCCTTATCCATCTCTTGGCATTAAATGCATGGTTGATTTGGTCAAATGGAAGATTGGAAGAATGGGTCAACTTGTTATATTGGGCCATGTCTTCTTGTTCATTTTGGGCTTCATATTTGGGCCCAATAATACAAGACTTATTAAATGCCCATATTTCAATATAAAATTCATCAATTCTCTCATGCTTTCATTTTTCCATCAATGTACACGTAGTCGTATAAGTTCGGCAACATACGGAGTGTTACACCTCCCACGAGGATCTAATCCCTTGTACTCGGCCCAATATCAATTAACTCACTCGACACTTAAGTAAACATTGTTCAACGTTGTCAAGTAGGATTTGGTAGGTACGGGGTGTTACAATTAGAAACCACATGCAGTACACAAAATACACAATAACGAAAAATCACACAGAAAGAGTCGGGACTTAAGTTGGATTTAACAGCTACTCTTATGTGGACAGAAATGATGGAGAAGCAAACTGGAGCAGCTCTTTGTTACTTTCAAAATATGTCATCTCTTTCTCTCCTAAAGTGACTAGAGCATCTATGCCATCCCCCTTGGGGTTATCCATCAAATACAAGTAGTTGCTTACTGGATTTCTACGACTCGCTAGGGTCACTCTTACGGGCCTGCCCCATCCAAAATCAGCTGCATCGTATACCCCGAAATCGCACAAGCTGCTACACAAATAGAAACCAGGTTTATGTTCCTCTATTATATCTGCGCTAATTTTGAATTGTTCCATTGTATGTGAGGCTAGCACCTCCTTTGGATTATTCTTATTAGCCTTCAACTTGTCTCGCAATTCACATTTAGTCTTGCGTAGTTGAGCGACGTAATTAGGCACTTGTATCTCATCCTCCGTAGTTGCAATTGAGACAACGAAAGTAAAAAGATTACCGATGGTGTTTAGCTTGCGCAGCGATGGGCGTAAGCCCATCACACTGCACAAAACAGACGGTCGGAACGATCCCGACTGATCACTGGCTGCAGTCACTCTGCATTTATGAAGGAGTGCTGTTGCAACTTCAACTCGAGTTGGATTCTGCACGTGTGAGTTCGTTTTAACGGTATCCCTAAGTTTGTTCAAACTGGAGGACGGGATATTGTACCGTCTCGTCACGGGTCGTTGTGGTTCACGTGGCTCCGTATTAGGTAGCGCTATAGGGTCATTCATCGCTGGGAATATATGATCTGTACCGAACTCAAGGCCTGATGATTTTGGGAAATCTTTTGAAATGGTCCCACGAGTTGTGGAGGCCCAATCCCCAAGGAATCTAGCTATACTATATCCGTCCGCAACCTTGTGTGAGATGCATGCGCTGAGTGCTATTCCGCCACAATTGAAATGGTTCAATTGGGCCACTAGTAAACTCCCCCTGCCCTCGGATGAAGAAGTGCCCCAAGGCAAATTCTGAGGGTACACTAAATCGAGAGCATCAATGTCGGGGTTGTTGAGAATTTCTGACATTGGACAATTGATCCGGACATTTAAAAACTCGGCACCAAAGTCACTGCAATCAATAAAAGTGTTATCCTCGTTGAGTCTTCCAGCAAAGGGATAATAAGTGGAAAGTAGTTTTGAAAGTGAGTTTTCAAGATGTTGAGATATGTGACCCGATTCATAGAAGGAGTTGTTAGCATTTGGAGTGGGTTTTGAGTAAAATGCGACCATGGGACAGTATGCATAACTGGCTACTTGATCAAAGAAAGAGAGATTTTGACGTCTAAGTGAATGAGGGGTGGGTGAGGAGGGCTTGATGATTTTTGGGGATGTTGAAGGAATAGTTAATGCCATCATTTTCAACTTAATTATAACTAGCAGTATATAATTTGACAAACAGCTTCGATTTGACCGATATCTCAGCCTTTGCACTTCCACGCTGGTTATAAATAGGCACGTACACGTGTGAAAACGACTTGCTTGCACGTCATATATGACTCCTACACATATTCTAGTAGAGATTTATACGTTGACCCCGCTTATATAATGCCATAACAATTTATTTCTTACTGGCGTTTTCATTTGGTTTTTGAATTATAACTGCCACGATACAAGAAACATTTTACAAGGCATATATAGTAGTGGAAACGTCGCTCTTGACAATCTTAATACGAGATGTTGAGATTTTGGTCAGACAGATGTGAGATTAATTAGCTCAACCTGATGTTGTGATCAACGTGCAACAAGATCACGTTGAGATTTGATCAACGTGCAACAGGATCACAAAATATATGAAGAAAAAAGGAAATCAAAAGTAGTTGTTTATATATTTGAACAAGATTAGGGGTGTCAATTGTTTTTAATAAACCAACCAATCGATCGAATCGAATTTTATGTTTTTTATATAAATTTATAATCATACCGAATAATTAGGTAGTTTTTTATTTTATAAAAATTAACTGAAAAGTACCGAATATATATATATATATATATATATAGCTAATAAGTTTAAAAATAATAAAATATTAATTTTTTTGCTTTAGGATGATGGAAGTGATAGTCGACTATAAGTGACAACATAATTAACACCAAAATTTCTAATATTGAAATTTATTATACTAATCCGATCGAAACTAAATTAGTTCTACCATCTCGACTCTCGAGATTAGTAACCTACAAGATATTCCAACAATGTTGGATAACAAGCTACAAGTTATTAGATATTTTTCCTCTTGTATGAATCTCTCCTTTTATTTTATTGATTCATCACCTTTTAGACAATAAATGTCTGGAGTGTTTTTGCCAAAGTCATACACAAGTATACATGACAGTGTGGTCTAACTTCATATATATATATTTTTTAAATATAAAAAATTAACTGAATCGTACCAATATCAAAGAAAAACCAAAAGAATGGGATGATTTCGAAAAGTCTTTGTTTTGGTTATATAAAATAAAAAGAGATTTATGAGTTGACCATGCTTATATAATATACCATAACAATTTATTCTTACTGGCGTTTTGATTTGGTTTTTGAATTATAACTGCATGCCACGATACAAGAAACATTTTAGAAGGCAAATATGACTCAATTATATTCTAACTACTTCCTTTGTTCGTTTTTACTTCTAAAGTTTCGTTTTTCGAGAATCAAACTGTATGGACTTTGACCAATATTTTTAGATTTACTTTTTCATTATATTATTATGAAAAGGATTGCAACTTATAGTATTTTTCGTATAATTTTCAAACATCTAAATTTTAAATATTGAATTAATCTATGCGATATATAACCCCTGCGGTGCAACAAGATCATGTTGAGATTTGATCAACGTGCAACTAGATCACAAAATATATGAACAACAAAAGGAAATCAAAAGAAGTACTTAGTTTGTAAATATGAAGAAGATAACTTATTTATGGATATCAGGAAAACCCCTTCAGGTTGCAACAAGTATCATTTAGTTGCTGGAAATTATTACACTGCCGTCTTACGATATATATAACTTAAACTCTTATCAAAAAACCCATCAGAAGCTTAGTGCTTTCACTAACTATCTTCAAGTTATTACAGTTTCTGTTAGAAATCATTTACGAGGTGTTATGGTGGGAGACGAATCAGCTTAGTTCACAACATTATCACACATGTGACCGACCATATAGTATTTGTGACGTTGCTTCCTATTCAGAATGCGTGTTACAATTTGACTGATGATCCTTGACATGTATAGAAGGTTGAAAATAATATTCCAATACATATACAAAACCAGAAGAAACAATTTGCCTAGTACAAGTTACAAATTTTCTCCTTTCAGGAATGGATAACAAAAAGTTGATTCAGAAAATACTGGTGAAAGTCTAATACATTTAACTCTGACAATCAAAAAATGACTAGCATGAAGAACTCTATTTTACACAGTTTAAAAAGGAAGAAATATAAATACACTAGTAAAATTTGAGGACACGTTATTTAAGCTCATAATTTTTTGAAACAATATTTTTCATCCCTTAGATACAATTGACAAACCACAAGACGAAATCATTAAACTTTAATCTAATTCTTGACTGCAATAATTTAAAGAAATGTAAAAATTAAAGCATTTAAAGTAAGACGAATCACTTAACACTGTGCATATTCCCAGAAATATTTACGCGCATAATAATGATATGCAAAACACTATAATTGCTTAAAAGAAAAAAGAAGAATTGACTTTTTTAAAATCAAATTAAACATAACCAAGCATATTCGCATGTTATTACTTTGATTCTTTTTATTTTTTTATCTCCTTATTCAGTATTATGTTCATATCTCTTATAACCTGATGATTCAATACAAAGTTTTTAATTCTAGATGTACAATAATTAGTTTTAAGACTTGACTAGTGTAAAGTAGCTATTACAAATGGAAATGTCCCCATTCTAGTCCAAGAAACATGTTATAATAAGGCATATTTATTTATCACTGTCTTCTTTATATCTTCATTCTTGTATCCTTTGTCTTGCCTTCTTTGCCTGCATTGTACATTCACAAAAATTTCAATTACTAGAATATAGAAAGAGAAACAAGAAAAATGCCAAAAAATTTAAAAAAATAAAAAAGAATGAACCTGTTTTTCCCAGTTTGTGGAACATGTAACAATAGATAGAATGATGGATTGTATAGTAGAACCAACCACTATTCCAATCCAAAGGCCCTTGGCTTTCAAATGTAGGATGAATCCTAACACCACTGCTAAGGGAATTGCTATCAAATAAAATGCCCCTAGATTTATGTATGCCCCTATATGCTGCCATCCACTTCCCCTTGCTATACCTGTTTTTTTCATTTCGAAAAATTAATCTTAGTCCAAAAATTTTCTTATAGAGCAATGCACTTTCTATCGCATTTAAGTAACTAAACTACGTGCGAATTACTCAAAAAATACAAATGCAAAAGATGGATGCTTGGAAATTACTAACCAGAGATGACTGCTTGTAAGCTGTCTGTGACAATGGACAGACATAGAAGAGGAGTCATTGAAGCAATATAATCCACCACTTGCTTGTCATTGCTGAATGCTCTGCCCAATATATGCCTGCTTCCGAACATACTTGTGCTTAACACGACTGTCTCTATTACTGCAAGAAACATTACTACCTGAACCGCCATTCGAGCCTTCTCAGGATTTCCAGCTCCCAATTCATTCGAAACACGAGTACTTTAAAACAAAAATTAAATTAAGACAAACACACTAGAGAAATGGTGTAATATAATTTTGTATGAGCTTTCACTGATTGAGTCAAACCTTGCAGCAGCTCCAAAACCATATGGTATAGTGAAGTGTAATGTGGAAATTGTTAAGCTGCGTATGAACCAAAAATATATCAGAAGCATTTCTATTGAAATTCTCATAAATTCACCAATATGAATAGGTTGTGGATTAGAATATGGTACCATATTGACAACACAGATGCCTCAATTTTGGGATTTGGTAAAATGCCTGATAGCAGAATAAGCACTTCAAGTGACCACCATTTGAGGCTACAATAACCAAATTGGAAAATAAGTCATTGATAAGATTATATTAATAAATGAATAAATAGTTCATCCAATTGATCATCAGGTATGGGGGATTCATTCAGGAAGACGAATATTTACCAAACCATCACAGCAGAAGGGACAGCCAAACGGAAGAATTCTCTAATACCAAAGAAGGCATCCATGGAGAAAGGTGCTCGAGTCTTCTCACACACGCTTGAACATTTGACATAAAATGCAAGAAATAGTACATATAACCAACTGGATACACTGAAGGCTATAGCAGCTCCAATATTTCCAAGCTCCAATTTAAATATGAAACCCCAACTTATCGGCAGGTGTAAGCATAAAACAGCCAAGGAAGATAGAAGCATAGGAAGAATTAAGCTCTGTGTCTGCAAGTATCTAACTAGTGGTTTAGAAATTGCACCACCAAACAAAGCAGGGATTACCCATAGTGAATACTTCCGCGCTTCAATTGAGATTGAATGATCTTGTCCAATCAATATGAGCAATTTGTCCATGAAGAACCACAACACACAGATTGGTAAGCATACAAGAAACAGAGAGATTATAGCAGTGCAAGTATATGTACTGAGTTTGTTGTACTGCTGAGCTCCATAAGCTTGTCCACATAGTGTCTCCAAACCACCAACTAGTCCTGACTTTTCCATACATTCACAAACCTCAGTCAACCAATATGTTCTCATGCATAAAGAACAGTAAGATAAAGAGGAGAATCTATCTATGACTGGTTCTGCAGGTTCAACTAAAGCCATTGTTTTAGATTTACAACAAGAAAACTCAAACGTACATGTAAAATAAGATCACACTCATGCTGAATCTACTAACTCTAAATTTTGAATTCTCCTTTGAACTAAAATGTAGAGCGGACTTACAAGTAGGCTGAAACCAGTGACATTAGTCAGAGAAGTAGCGATGGCAACGCTAGACAAGGCTAATTGTCCAAGATGTCCTACCATCATGATCGATACAACTTGCAAGAGGTACTGAAACACTGTGACTGCAACCATTGGAGCAACGATGCGACTTGTCTTTTTTAGTTCTTGAGATAAAGCATCCCAACTTATCTTCCATCTCTTTTCTGATTTCCAGCTCTGTGGCAACTCCTCTTCCATGATAGTTCTACTTGTTTCCACTTCAACAGAGAAGAGCCTTATAATATTCACAATTGGAAAGATATATGGTACTATAATATTTAATTAAGGAGCTTTGACAGGAAAATATTTTTCTAACAATTAGAGAGTTCTAAAATATATGGTAAGTAAAAAATATATCATAAGATGTATTAGAATATAATAAATAATATATGGCCAAGTTAAGGAAGGTACTTATGCCTTTTTCCTAACTATATATAGTCATCTTTTAATATATTTCTCAAAATATTAAGGGGTCGTTTGATAGAGTGCATAAAAATAATACTAAATAGAGTGTATTAGTAGTGCTCGTATTAATTATGTTGGCATTATTTTTACTGTTTGATTTAATGTATTAAAATTAACACGTTTTACATAATTTTTATTAAAAAATATTTGTTTACAAAATATCCTTCACACTGTTTAGCTTTGTACACTTTCTTTGCAACAAATTTTTTTTTTTTAAAAAAAATTCAGTGGCTCATTTTTTTAAAAAAAACTTCACTGATACTTCTAATGTGAACGAGAAATTAATAGTAATTCTGCCTTTAATTTTAAATCATTCAGCACAACTACGTTGACACAATCAATTAATAAAGCTAGAAAATGGTAGAAAAAGAACACCTAAATAATAGTAAGTAGTAACTAGTAATACTAAAATTATTTGTAAAGAAATTCAGGTCATAATCACCTTAAATTTAACTAGGTCATATATAGCTTTCACCCAAGTATTTCGTCATGCATAATGTGACCGACTGATCGTGTAAGTATTTTTTACGCTATTATATCATTTAAAATGTAATTAAACGTAACTATCTAATAATAGGTAAAATTGATAACTAATAAATAATGGCTTATATTGCCCCCCCCCCCCTCTCCCTCCCCCCCCCCAAAAAAAAATAAAAGAAGAAGCAAACAACCTTTTATAACATATTAAATTTCACTTATTGACATAATTATTGGGATCAATTTTATTTTTTATTATAAATATTATTTTAGTTATATAATATGTTTTACAAAAAAAAAAAAAAAAGATTATATGGAAGATCTGTGTAGAATCATATTGTTTTATTCAAATTTTAATTAATCATACGAGATTTTCTCATGTATTAGTTAATTCCTTTAACGATCAAGGGACATAATATAATATGCTAAATATGAGGATGATATTTGTATATTTGATATATTTTTAATTTAATATCACAAATTTTAAAAATCTTGTTTACTTTTTAAACGTTGTGTGTCAAGTCAAAATAGGCTAAATAAATTGAAACAAAGGAAATACATACTCCCTCCATCCCTGTATAAGTGTTCCGCTTGGGTTATGATTTTATTTTTAAATAAGTGTATATTTAAATCTTCAAGAATACTTTGATCATAATTTTTCTAATATGTCCTTGAGTTTAATTAGTAATCAATGACAACATAAAAAGAGATAAAATTTAATTAGGGATAACTTGGTAAAATTATCTTTAATTTTTATTTTTTAGAAATGAATAATTTATTAAAGTGTATGCCCAAGTTAAAAAGAACGCTTATTTAAAATTGAAGGGAGGAATAAAAAATCTACCTAATCAAATAAGTATATATGGATAAGTAAAAATAAACGAAGGAAGTAATTCTTTTTCACTTACTCCCTTCGTTCCAAAATACTTGACCTTCTTTCTAAATTTATTTGCTTCAAATTACTTATCTATTTTCTCAAATTAAGAGTATTTTTTTTTTATTTTTATATTATCTCTATGTCAAATCAAACAAAATCCACTAAAATCTCTTCCCCGAAGAATCTTTCCTTTCTCTATTACCCTTCTTTTTAATTACTCCGTACATTTCTGTGCGACTGAAAGATTCACCATTTTGGTACAAACTACAGCTGTAAAATTGCCGCCTGTATACTACCATCGTTTTGGTTGTTGGAGACCCCAACCCACCTAACTCTTCTTCCATCTATAATACCCTCTTACTTGTTTTTTGATAGATTATATACAAATAGTACTGAATAGACTGTGTTAGTATTGTTGAAATTAATTAGTAATATTGAAATTAATTTTATTGAAATTTTTCTTAGTCACTGTTTAATTTGGCATATTAACGACGATTTTATCTTTAATTATGCTTATATTATATTCATGCATTAATAATCATTATATTATTAATAGCATGGTTTGTTATATATTAATTATACACCCTAAGATACAGAATAGAGTGAAAATTCTACCAAAAATTAAATTAAATAATATAATGACTAATACATTCTACTAAACGATACTTTTATGTGCAGTTTATTTTTACCTACCACTTCATTCATATAAAATAAGTAGTGTCTTTAACTTAAACACATCTTTTAAAAAACTACTCAATCAAAAAATAAATATCTTGATAAAGATGTAACTCTTTAATACTTATATAAATTCTCTTTATTGAAATAATCATTATGGTGGAAAATTCTTTTAATCTCTTGATCAAGTGAAACAATACTTATTTTGAAACAAAATACAAATTATAAACATCACTTATTATAGTCATTGAAAGTTAATTTGACTTAATTTTAAAAACAGTCTCTTGCAAAAATGCAAGGTAAGACTGCGTATAATAGACTTTTGTGGTTAGGCCCTTCCCTGGACCCTGCATATAGCAGTAACTTTAATGCACCGAATTGCCTCTTTAAAAGTTAATTTTGACTAATTTTAAAATTAAATCGGAAAAACATCACTCATATTAATTGAAAAATGATTTAGTAGTTTTTGCTAAATGGCTGTTCACAAAATTAGCTTCCTCATGTACTGTTCCCTCCGTCTCATTTTAGTTGTACACATTTCATTTTATACGGTGATTAAGAAATCATAAATGAAATGATGAATTTTACTATTTTACTCTTTATCTATATTAATAAGTAATATTTATTGGGCATATGAATGAACATTGAAATTATAATTAATTATAGGGATAAAATGAAAAAAAAAATTAATTCTATCTTGATATAGTAAGTGATCAACTAATATGAGATATTTATTTTTAGTAAGATGACTAATTAAAATAAAATGGAGGGAGCAAAAGGACGACAAAATGATGTGCATGTTGCATCATGCATGATACTCATATTAATTGATAGTCTTAATTAACTTGAAAAATAATTTAGTAGTTAATGCTAAATGGCTGTTCACAAAGTTATTCCCTCTCTTCATTTTTAATTATCCACTTAACTTTGCACTTCCTTAAAAAATAATAATTAATAGGGAAAAGGTACGAATTTACCCCCGAACTTTGATAAATGGTACATAAATGCCCTTCGTCATACTTTGGGTACAATTATACCCTTGCCGTTAATGATTTGGGGTGTATATGTCCCTGGACCTAACGGCGGGACACGTGTCGCGATCTTAGCCGTTTATCCTTTTTTTAAATTTATTTTAACCCTAATAATTAAATACCCAAAATTAAACCCCACTACCCACTACCCGATCCCATGGACTCTTCAAGAGGCGTCTTCACTTGAAAAATAAAAAACTTTTTTCCGGAAAAAAAAAACACACCGAACTACCGGTGCCGGTGCCGGAGGAATTTTTCGTTTCCGTTCAGCTCCGGCGACATGGTTAGAAGCACTACTTGAATCCGACTATACTGAAAATGAAGTTGTACTTAACCCTTCTTCTCCTATTTTACATACACCTAATAAACCACCACCACACCCATCATCAACTGTTCCGAAGTTATCGGAGCTTAAAATGGATCCGGGTTTGTTTGAATTGGGTGGTGGCAGTAGTAGTAGTTTTCTCCGGTGGAGTTTGTTGCTTTGTTGTGCTCGCGTCGCCTTAAAATAGATCCGGGTTTGTTTGAATCGGGTGGTGGCAGTAGTAGTAGTTTTCTCCGGCAGAATAGTTCTCCGGCGGAGTTTGTTGCTTTGTTGTGCTCGCGTCGCCAGTGGTTTGAACGGAGAAGAGAGAGGTGGTGGGTCGGGTAGTGGGTAGTGGGGTTTAATTTCGGGTATTTAATTATTAGGGTTAAAATAAATTTTAAAAAAGGGTAAATGGCTAAGATCGTGACACGTGTCCCGCCGTTAGGTCCAGGGGCATATACAACCCAAATCATTAACGGCAAGGGTATAATTGTACCCAAAGTATGACGAAGGGCATTTATGTACCATTTATCAAAGTTTGAGGGTAAATTCGTACCTTTTCCGTAATTAATATAAGTATTTTACCATACTCATATTAATTGTTGTATAGTCTTAGGTCTTGAGCATTAATTTAAGAAATAAGTAATTAATATTAAGACTAAAATAAAAATAATAATTACTCCCTCTGTTTAAAAAAGAATGACCTACTTTTCTTTTTAGTCCGTTTAAAAAAGAATGACTTTTTTCCTTTTTTGAAAACACTTTAATTTCAACTTTTCACGTGACATGTTTAACACCACAAGATTTAAGGGCATTTTGGTATATTTGTCATAATTTTAATTTAGGACCACAAAATTCAAAAGTCTTTTTTATTTTGTTAAACTCTATGCCAAGTTAAATTAGGCAATTCTTTTTGAAACGGAGGGAGTATTTTTTCTTGATATATTAAAAGCGAAAAGCAAAATTGAAAATTTATTCCTAAAAGAGTGAACAATTAAAATGAACGGAATGAATAGCTAACACATGTACATACGGTATTTATCATGATACCCATCGTTTGCTATAAAAGGTGACAATAGGATAGAGCTCTGTTGAAGACTAAAAAGGATGGACACGGTTGATGACATGTCATAAATTGATTATTAGGCTAATTATTGTTAATGGAGTTAGTTAGTCAGTTAGTGTAGAGGAGTTAGTGCAAGCTGTTGACAGCTCAGCAGATTAGTTGGTAGATACTTGTATAAATAAGACATCTAGATATTTTTGATTACAACTTCAATATACAGAAAATTCTCTCACTTCTTTTGCTCTCTCTTAACCGACTCTCTCTTCTTTAAGATTTGGGTTTAGCTTAGTTTCCTCCATTAATGGAAACCTCTGCACCCACATGAATTTCATCATGGTATCAGAGCCAGAGAGACTGTGAGTAGTTCGTGCTCGTTGTACTGATTCTCCAATCATCGCTTGTTAAGGATCGTAATTTCCCCCCCCCCAAATTGCAAACAATGGCGACAGGAGGAATTGATAGTTCAAACTCTACGGTGACAATCGATCACCATCATCCACTGTATTTGCAAGCTTGTGATACTCCAGGTAACAATTTGATCTCCTTCTCCTTGACTGGCCCCGAAAATTATGCGATCTGGAGCAGATCGATGAAAATTGGGCTCGTATGTAAAAGCAAATTAGGATTTGTAGATGGAAGGCACACTAAGGATAAATTTGATGCATCGCTGCATGAACTTTGGGAGAAATGCAATGCGATCGTCTTATCATGGATCATGAATGCTGTGAGTAAGGAATTGTTAAGCGGCATTATGTATGCTTCTAGTGCACACCAAGTTTGGGTAGATTTGAAAGAGCGGCTGGATAAGGTCGATGGATCTAGAGTTTTCCACTTGCATACCGAGATTAATCAATTAACTCAAGGTACATCCTCTGTTTCGAGCTATTTTTCGAAGATGAAGGAGCTATGGGAGGAGTTTGACGCACTCATGCCATGTCCTGGATGCAATTGTCCCGAATCGAAGAAATATGTTGAACATTTTGAGTATCAACGTTTGTTGCAGTTTTTAATGGGGTTAAATGAGTTGTATGGACAATGTCGTAGTCAAATCATGATGATGACCCCAACTCCTAGTTTGAACAAGGTCTATTCGATGGTAATTTCTGAGGAAAGTCGTCGATCCTTGGGAAAACCAGTGCATGTGGGTGAACCTTTGGATGGAACAGCTCTATTCACTCATCGAGTGACTGGAAATCACAGGAATCCAAGCTATAACTACAGAGATACTGATAACAATCCTAGGCCTAGGCGCAAAAATGACATATTTTGCGACCACTGTCACATTAGAGGCCACACAAAGGACAAATACTGGAAGATACATGGATATCCCTCTGATTCCAAAGGGAAAAGAAGGACTTGGAACTACAGTCCAGGTGGCTACAACTCCGGAGAAATTCATTCAGCTGCTAATGTAGCATCACATTTGAATCCACAACCACAAAAGGCACTGTATGCTCATGCACCAAAGGCTCCCAATCTTTATGAGGGTTCATCAAAGGGACACGAGCAGGAACCAGGTAGAAAGGCAGTACCCATGTTCACTAATGAGCAATATGAACAACTATTGAAATTGATCAACAAAGACAATGTGACAGATGAAAAAAATGTGACAGGTATACTTTACTCCTTTCTCGCAGATCATAACATTGATTATGTCAAATGGATAATAGACTCTGGAGCCACTAATCATATGACATATAACAAGAATCTGCTTAGTGATATTACCAAGATATGTGACAATCATGGAAATAAAGTGTATCTACCAGATGGTAATGCTATTGAAATTTCTTGCATTGGTGCTTGTGAATTGCAAGATGGTGGTAGGCTTACAAATGTTCTGAATTTACCTAGGTTCCAATACAATCTTTTATCAGTCTCGCAATTGACCAAGGATCTAAGGTGTTTTATCACTTTCTATCCTCAATTGTGCATTATGCAGGACCTTCACAGTGGGAAGGTGAAGGGGATTGGTAAGATGTGTGGAGGTTTGTACAGGATGCAACTACGGTTAAAAGACTATCAGCAGGTGATGGCTGCAACTGTACAAACAAGAGAATTTAATGCTGAGGAGGACTTAATAATGTGGCACCAGAGATTAGGACATGCACCTGATAGAGTACTTGGAAGGATCCCAAACATGAAGTTCAATACTAATAGCAAAATCAAAGAATGTACTATCTGTCCACTTGCTAGACAAAGTAGATTACCTTTTCCAGTAAAGGAATTTAGATCTACTGTACCATTAGAAATGATACATGCAGACGTATGGGGGCCTTATAGGGTATGCAATCATGATGGAAGCAGATTTTTCCTTACTTTGGTTGATGACTATAGTAGAATGACTTGGATTTTCTTGTTAAAACTGAAAAGTGATGTAATAGTCATCCTCAGACATTTCTTACCTCTAATAAAGACTCAATTTGGTGCAACTGTTAAGGTTTTCAGAAGTGACAATGGTACAAAATTTTTTAATTCTGACTGCAATACTTTATTTCAATCTTATGGTATGATTTATCAAAGCTCATGTGTACATACTCCACAACAGAATGGTTTGGTAGAAAGGAAACATAAACACATTCTAGAGGTAGCTAGGGCAATAAGACTTCAAGGTCATTTGCCCCTCAAATTTTGGGGTGAATGTGTCCAAAATACAGTTTATATCATCAACAGATTACCTTTATCTATTTTGAATGGCAGGTCAGCTTTTGAAGTACTGCATGGTAGATGCCCTTCTCTGCAGCATATGAGGACCATTGGTTGTCTTTGCTTTGCAACCACTATCACATGAGGGGATAAATTTAGTCCCAAGTCTATTGGAGCTGTCTTAATGGGATATTCTTCTACTCAAAAGGGCTACAGGTTATATAATCTCTTGACTAACAATTTCTTTGTAAGCAGGGATGTTCACTTTCAGGAATCTATTTTTCCTTTTCAGTTACTGAAGGCTGGTCAATTGCAATTATTTCCTAATGGTGTCATGACCATTGACATTGAACATACTACTAATCATACTCATACTTCGATGCTAAATACTGGCATTCACAGTTCTTCCCCTGTTATTGAAGATCATGATATACCAGATGCAACAGTTGTGGTGCAACCTTCTACTGAAGACACTCTGCCTGGTGTGGAGGTTAGAAGATCTACTAGACCAAGGCTCAAATCGGCATGGATGCAGGAATATGTATGTCACACCAAGCCTCCTCACACTCAGTCTCATGCTTGTTTATATCCTATGGATCAATATCTTTCCCACTCAAGATTGTCCAAACAGTATCAGCTGTTTTTAGCTAACATATCCACACATAAGGAGCCAGGGAGCTATGCAGAAGCTGCTGCAGATCCTCAATGGATCTTAGCCATGAATCAGGAACTTCAAGCACTACAGGATAATCATACTTGGTCCCTAATAGATCTACCTCCTGGGAAGGTACCTATTGGTTGCAAATGGGTGTACAAGATCAAATATCATGCTAATGGTGATGTTGAAAGATACAAAGCCAGATTGGTAGCTAAAGGTTATAATCAACCGGCAGGGTTGGACTACCAAGAAACATTTTCACCTGTGGTGAAAATGGTAACTCTTAGGGTAGTTTTGGAATTTGCAGCTGCTCACAACTGGCCCCTTCATCAAATGGATGTCTATAATGCATTTTTGCAGGGTGACTTAGTGGAGGAAGTGTATATGGAGATTCCATAGGGATTTCCCAGCCAGGGGGAGAAGACAGTGTGCAGGCTGCACAAATCCCTGTATGGACTAAAGCAAGCATCCAGACAATGGAACTTGAAACTCACTGAAGCATTGGTTGATTCTGGTTTTACTCAAAGTCATTTTGACTACTCTCTATTCACAAAGAAGATAGCTGAAAAGGTGGTGATCATCCTAGTATATGTAGATGACCTATTGATTACTGGGAATGATGAACAACTTATTATGGAAGCAAAAGGGGCATTGCAACTCAATTTTAAAATCAAGGATCTTGGTGAAATGAAGTATTTCCTTGGGATTGAGATTGCAAGATCAAAACATGGCATATTGATGAATCAAAGGAAGTTTGCATTGGAGTTAATCACTGAATTAGGCCTTGCAGGTTCAAGACCAGCAACAACACCAATGGAGTGCAATCAAAGATTAACAAATGTAGAATTAGATGAGCATGTAGGCACAAGAGGAGATGAAAAGTTGAAGGATGCAGGACAGTATCAAAGACTAGTTGGAAAGTTGTTGTATTTGACTATGACCAGGCCAGACATAACATATGCTGTGCACACTCTTAGTCAATTCATGCATTGTCCAAAGAGATCTCACATGGAGGCAACATTGAGGATTGTAAGATATATCAAGAATGCTCCAGGTTTGGGAATTTTGATGAGTTCAAAGAAATCAACAGAACTCATAGGATTCTGTGATGCTGATTGGGCAACATGTCCCATGTCAAGGAGATCAGTGACAGGCTATGTAATGAAACTTGGAGACTCACTAATATCTTGGAAAACAAAAAAACAAAGCACTATATCCAGGAGTTCAGCAGAGGCTGAATATAGGAGTATGACATCAGGGGTATCTGAGATTCTTTGGCTAGTTGGTTTATGTAAGGAGTTGAATATAAAGGTTCAAGTTCCAGTGACTCTACACAGTGACAGCAAATCAGCAATACAAATTGCAGCAAATCCCATATTTCATGAAAGGACCAAACATATAGAGATTGACTTGCATTTTATTAGGGACAAGATTCATGATGGAATTATCAGAACAGAGTATGTTGCTTCAAAAGATCAGGAGGCAGATTTGTTCACCAAAGCATTGGGGAAAGCGCAACATGATCATCTTGTAGGCAAGCTAGGGATGCTCAATGTCTTTGCACCACCTAGCTTGAGGGGGAGTGTTGAAGACTAAAAAGGATGGACACGGTTGATGACATGTCATAAATTGATTATTAGGCTAATTATTGTTAATGGAGTTAGTTAGTCAGTTAGTGTAGAGGAGTTAGTGCAAGCTGTTGACAGCTCAGCAGATTAGTCGGTAGATATTTGTATAAATAAGACATCTAGATATTTTTGATTACAACTTTAATATACAAAAAATTCTCTCACTTCTTTTGCTCTCTCTTAACCGACTCTCTCTTCTTTAAGATTTGGGTTTAGCTTAGTTTCCTCCATTAATGGAAACCTCTGCACCCACATGAATTTCATCAAGCTCCCCACCTTAAAAAAAGAAGAAGGAAATCTAGGTCGAGAAAACATCCATAATGGCTGTTCACACAGTTAGCTTCTTGCTTGCCTACTTGTTCTTCGTAAGATTTTCCTTTTTGCTTCTTTAATACATACAAATTAAATGTGGTGTCGCTTTTCCTTAATGTAGTGTGCTATATGTATTTTTTGTTGGGTTCTAATAATGAAATGTGAATGAAAAATGGAGGAAACAAATAGAAGAAAGAAGTGAATTGTGATTTCACTTTAAAGAAGAGTGATTCTCCCACATTAGTGGGAGAAAAAAACTTCTTAGTGTTTATATTGGAATACTCCCCTTCATGGTGGATAGTGATGCAAGAAAAAGTCAAGCCTCGCGCCGTCGTCGTCGTCGCTCGCTTGGCTTCGGCCGATCGAGAGACTATCTTTTTGGACAAAATTTATTTGAAACTTGAGAGTTAATGATCCAAAAATTCAATCTGAAATTTCTCCATTTACGGACGCAAGTCACAACGCACCTCGAAAGGACGTGACCTTCGAGACACTGTTTCAAAGACGGAAAGTGACTTGCGCGTAGTGGCGAGCCACCTTATGGCTAGGGGGTTCATCCGAACCCCCTTCGGCGAAAAATTACACTATTTATACATTGTTAAAATTATATTTTATGTATGTATAATTGATGTTGAACCCCCTTCGGCTAGTTCGTATGCTTACTTATTTCGATTTTGAACCCCCTTGATGAAAATTCTGGCTCCGCCACTGCCTGCGAGCGCAAGTCGGCAATTGCGGATGCAGATGACCCGACGCAGGTCAAGCGGGACTTTCTGTTTTGTGTCGAAATGGCACCTGCGGACACTGATGGGCCACCTGAGGGCGCAAGTGGTCTCGACAGTCTGAAATAGTGCGTTTTTCTGAAACCATTGCTTCCTTTCTGAAGCACTACCTTTTGACTATAAATATCTGAATTTTTTCTTAGGTATAGTGACGAATTTAGTGAAAGAAAAACACTCTCTTCTTTTTGAAAAACTCAAGTGTGATCATCAATCGTTGAGTGAGTTTGTTGTTCGGTAGAATTTGAGGTACCACTATTCTACTGAAGTGAATCATTTTATCCCGAGAGGAAAGATTCCATAACCTCGGGTACTTGAGGGGAATAAATTCCTTAAGGGCACACTGTGAATTCGGTGGACTTGATTCTAAATTTCTGCTTCATCTGTTTTCTTTATGGTTTTGCTATTTTTCAGAAAAAATAGTAAAAAACTTCATTTCGATAGTTCATAGTTGTTGAACTTGTGTTTGAAGTTGTTGAACCTCTTTGTTGTTCTTGAACTTAAAGTTGATGTTCATAAATTGGGTTGAACCTATTTTGAGGTTTAAAGTTGCAAAATACAGAGTTACAACTTCATGTGATTGTTCTTATTTAGTTTGAACATGTGATTGAAGTTATTGTTGGAAAATACATATTTTACCAAATCCGAAAAACAACATTTTTTGTAGGGATGTTTCTACTTGTAAACATGGTGCACCGCTAGCTATCGTTATCGTCCACCATTATCAACTATTGAAAATAAGACAAAACAATCAATCGTTGAAACAAAAAACAAATTTATGACATGGGTGTGGCATTGATTATTTTTGAAACAATTTGTAGAATTAAACAGCTCAGCTACTTTAAGAGGAATATCCTCGTGCTAGGGTTCAGGAGTTTGTTGGGGGGAGAGAAGAAGAGAGAAAGGGACAGGGGAGCCTTTTTTTCTTTTTAAGAAATGAAATAGATTGTTAGAAAAAAAAAAGAAATGAATTAAACTCTAGGGTTTTGGTGATTAAAAATCTGATTTGATCAGACAGCATAGTTAAAAGGAGGCTTAAACAATTTAAAAAATATATTAATGACGTGGATTGTGCTTCTTTTATATTAATGACGTGGCTGTTCTGATTGGAGAAAAAGGCATGGCAAGCATGCTGAGTTGTACTAGATTTGGCTGAATTGGGTCCGTATTTGGGCCAATTCTTGGCTGCTATTTATGTTAATTTTTCGTTTGTTAATGGACAATAAGGAGGGACTTTAAAGTGGGAGTTCACTACTTTCTGGTTCTTCAGTTACTACAATTTTCTTTGGTGTTTAGCTTTTTCAATAGGCTATTTCATTGACCGAAAAAAAAAAGGTGGTGTGTTTTAGGACTTACTGCTGGAAGAATGCAGTGTTTGTGTTAAGTGGTGTGACCACTGCTTTTGTTCAAATGTTCAAATAAATAAACACTTCAATGAGGTGAGAATTAAGCCTTTTTGTTGTTCTTGTTGAAACATGCTTGCTTCTGAAGATATTATTTGGGATCAGTTGCACTGCAGCCTGCATATGATCATTGACCCAAAGTTGGAGTATGGTCCATCTGCTGTTTTTCTTCTCTACCATGATTTAATCCAATTCAATTCTTTACCTAACTCATTTAGTTATATTCTTACCTTTGTAATTACCTTTAACTTTATTTGGGCGATTTAGAAAGGTGTTAATCAGACTTGCAGAATGGTGGCAAGAAGATAAAGTCCAATCTGCAAAAATAATAAAACAACTTCACAAACATATTTTGATACCCAAATAATCTCGGCTAAATTCCTATACGAATTTTCAGAGCTCAATCCCCCCGAATCATTCTCGATTCTTATCACTCTTTAAGGGCCTTTCCCATCCAAAATATATCAACTGCATCGTATAACCCGAAATTGCACAAGCTGCTACACAAATACAAGTCAGGTTTATAATTAATCTAGATGTACAATAATTAGCTTTAAGGCTTGACTAGCTATTACAAATGGAATTGGCCCCATTCTAGTCCAAGAAATATTTATCATTGGTCTTCTTTAGATCTTCCTTCGTGTATCCTTTCTCTTGCCTTCTTTGCCTGCATTGTCCATTCTCAAATTTTCAATTACAAGAATATAGAAAGAGAACCGAGAAAAGGGCAGCCCAGTGCACTATACGTGGGTCAGGGGCACCGAGAAAAAACCACCAAAAAAGAAAAAAGAATGCACCTGTTTTTCCCACTCAGTGAAACTTGTAACAATAGATAGAATGATGGATTGTATAGTAGAACCAACCACTATTCCAATCCAAAGGCCCTTTGCTTTCAAATGTAGTATGAATCCTAATACCACTGCTAAGGGAATTGCTATCAAATAAAATGCCCCTAGATTTATGTATGCCCCTATATGCTGCCATCCACTTCCCCTTGCTATACCTGTTTTTTTCATTTCGAAAAAATAAATCTTAGTCCTACTGCAGTGCAAAAAAATTCTTAGAAAAATGTAAGGTTAAAATTAGGTATCGAGCAATGCACACTTTTGTCGCATTTAAGTAACTAAACTATGTACGAATGACTCAACAACTACAAATGCAAAACATGGATTGCTTGGAAACAAACCGGAGATGACTGCTTGTAAGCTGTCTGTGACAATGGATAGACATAGAAGAGGAGTCATTGAAGCAATATAATCCACCACTTGCTTTTCATTGCTGAATGCTCTGCCCAATAAATGTCTGCTTCCAAACATACTTGTGCTTAACACTAGTGTCTCTATTACTGCAAGAAACATTACTACCTGAACTACCACTCGAGCCTTCTCAGGATTTCCAGCTCCCAATTCATTCGAAACACGAGTACTTTAAAAAAAAAAAAAAGTTAAGACAAACACACAAGAGAAATGGAGTAAGGTTATTCTGCAAGAGTTTTCACTGATTGAATCAAACCTTGCAGCTGCTCCAAATCCATATGGTATAGTGAAGTGCAATGTGGAAATTGTTAAGCTGCATAAGAACAAAGATATATCAGAAGCATTTCTTGAAATTCTCCCAAATTCACCAATATGAATAGGTTGTGAATTAGAATATGGTACCATATTGACAGCACTGATGTCTCAAGTCTTGGATTTGGTAAAATGCCTGATAGCAAAGTAACCACTTCTAGTGACCACCATTTGAGGCTACAACAATGGTAACCAACTTAGAAAGTAAGTCACTGAGAATTGAGATAACAACAAATAAAAAATACTTCATCCAATTGGAAATAAGGCATGAGGAATTTATTCAGGAAGACGAATATTTACCAAACCATCACAGCAGAAGGCACAGCCAAACGGAAGAATTCTCTAATACCAAAGAAGGCATCCATGGAGAAAGGTGCTCGAGTCTTCTCACACGTGCTTGAACATTTGACATAAAATGCAAGAAATACTACATATAGCCAACTGGATACACTGAAGGCTACAGCAGCTCCAATGTTTCCTAGCTCCAATTTAAATATGAAAGCCCAACTTATCGGCAAGTGTAAGCATAAAACAGCCAAGGAAGATAGAATCATAGGAAGAATTAAGCTCTGTGTCTGCAGGTATCTAACTAGTGGTTTAGATATTGCACCACCAAACAAAGCAGGGATTGCCCATAGTGAATACTTCCGCGCTTCAATTGAGATTGAATGATCTTGTCCAATCAATATAAGCAATTTGTCCATGAAGAACCACAACAGACAGATTGGTATGCATACAAGAAACAGAGAGATTATAGCAGTATAAGTATATGTACTGAGTTTGTGGTATTGCTGAGCTCCATACGCTTGTCCACATAGTGTCTCCAAACCACCAACTAGCCCTGACTGTTCCATACATTCACAAACCTCAGTCAATCAATGTGTTCTCATGCATAAATTTAAACATATATATAAAATAAGATCATACTCATTCTAAATCAACTAACTCTAAATTTTGAATTCGCCTCTGAACTAAAATGTAGAGCGGACTTACAAGTAGGCTGAAACCAGTGACATTAGTCAGAGAAGTAGCGATGGCAACGCTAGACAGGGCTAATTGTCCAAGATGTCCCACCATCACAATTGATACAACTTGCAAGAGGTACTGAAACACTGTGACTGCAACCATTGGAGCAACGATGCGACTTGTCTTTTTTAGTTCTTGAGAAAAAGCATCCCAACTTATCTGCCATCTCTTTTCTGATTTCCAGCTTTGTGGCAACTCCTCTTCCATGAGAGTTCTACTTGTTTCCACTTCAACAGATGAAGAACCTTATAATATTCACAATTGGAAAGATATGCTTGCTTTCTTTCTTAATCACATACATGTTATAAATGTTTTTTCTCCCCTCATATTTTTGGCCATTATTAATGTGATTAGCTACAATTTTAGCTGACCAGCAAACCCATTTGTCTATTATTTCATTTGGGTTATTTAAAGACTCCCAATTGTCTACTAGTATGACATACAAAAAACCAATTTTCTAATGCTAAACTCATAATATATACGTTGTTTTACCATTAATCTATAAGGATTCTGACCACCCACTTGAGCAGTTTTAAGAATTGAGTTACGATTTACAAAAAAATATTAGGCCTTGGTGGACAGTGTTATCTGGTATTTGTTGCTGGTGGGAGGTGGCAGATATCCCGTGGATTTAGTTGAGGTGCGCGAAAGCTGGCTCAGACAATACGGTTATCAAATTAAAAAAAAAGTTCAGTTTTTTGTACAATTTTCATACATTGCTACTCCCTCCGTCCCATTTTAGTTAGGCACATTCATTTTACAAGGTGCTTAAGAAATCATAAATGGAATGATTAATTTTACTATTTTAGCCTTTACCCATACTAATGGTATTCATTGGGTATATGAATGATCATTGGAATTGTAATTAATTTTAGGGGTAAAATGGGTAAAAAATAATTAATTCTTGATTTAGTAAATGATCAACTAATATGAGATATTTATTTTTAGTAAGAAGACCAACTAAAATGGTACGGAGGGAGTACCACTAAAGTGTTCTTTTTCAAGGTAATTTTATGTCCCTATTGGCTTGTTGTGCCTATATTTGCGCTCAAACGCAGACCCCAAAGTTGGACTATCTATTTATATGGAAGATCAAATATATACTGAGTATTTTTTCTTGCTGAAAAGATCATATAATCCAAATTGCAAGTCATAAAAAAAAAATGGAGAAAACTTACTTTACTCCCAGTGGGTTAGTTATCAATTTGTAATTTACCTAGTCCTTAAAAAATGGAATTGTGTTCCGACTCCTTGGAATCTTGACCAACACCCTGTTTTTCTTGACAATTTCATTCTTATCCTTTAATTGTGGTATTTTTTTAAATTTTTTTGGGTAAATAATTGTGGTGTTAATTTTAATAATACGGCTTTTATTTTACTGTATTTTCTGAAAGGTACCTAAAATATAACAAAATTAATAGAACAAGTGCAGAACCAAAAAACAGAATTTGGATGTTACACATGGATAATAAAAAACCATCAAAGTGTAGCACAACCTATATGCCTTGGTCTATTGAACGGCCTAAGGGTCATACCATCCCTACCACCCACACGATCATGAACATATATATATATTTTTTTAAAAAGTAAGCAAATAATTAAATTTCATCTTGACGAGAGTTGGATTTTGCTGAAAGCAGAGGATGCACAAGTAATGCATGGAATCGAGGTTGAGTGTTTGACTTAATTTCCATCGGAATTTCAAACAATTAAGTGTAATAGTACTCGGTCCATCTTTACTTGTTCAGGTTTAACTTGACACACTCTTAAGAACCATTGAATATAAAGGTAATTTTAATGTATCACCTTTATTAATTATAAGTCATATAAATGTTGAAAAATAAATTATATTTAATAACAAGGTCATTGATTTTCAGTAGAAATTATAAATGGAGTAATTACTTTTTAAGAAAACGTTATTTATATTTTTCTCAAGTATGAAAGTCATTTTAATTGGCATGAATGAAGAAATACATGAGCCAAACATATTGATTTTCACCAATCACGTTTCTTTAGCCAAACTTTTGAAGACCTTGTGTTTTTTGATTTATCTGTTAAACATGTTGATTTCTGCTTCATCTTTCAAATTTGGATTTGTCTACCGCAATTCATCTTATTAGTCGAACAAATTTTCAATTGCACGTATTCCCACGACTACCTAAAGAAATCCAGATGGGGCTGAAATTAACAGAACAAGTACAGGACTAAATTCAGAATTGTGAACCTAATTAGGAACCAAAAATGAAATTTAATGTGTACAAATAATGAACTTATTAAATATTTTCAAGAAACACATGCTTCGTTGTTTCATAAACTCTGTCCATACTCATCAACTACTTAGTGGGACAGAGTTAATTTACTGATCAAGAAAATAAATTCTGCCCATACCCAAGTAGTAGTCGACCTTTAAAAAAGATCCAAAGGCGCGGATTATATCCCATTTACAGATGCACCCTCATACATTAGTTATCTTCTGAAATGGATATGGCTAATCAGATTTGATTTTATAGCCAATAACAATACTACCTAAAGTTGTTGTCAACCATCCACAACTGAAGATAAATCCTAATTCCATGTGGCCTTCTATTTATTCTCTTCTAATGATCTCCTTTCTGATATCCTCTTCTTAGCCTTTGTTGCCTGCAAAGTATTCAGCACAATGAGTGAAACAGTACATAATAGTTTAGATCAAGATGAATAATAGGAGAAACAAAAAAAAAAGTGCACCTGTTTTTGCCAATCAATGAAACCTAATATGAAAGAAAGAGTAGTGACTTCTATTACAGAACCAACCAGTAGTCCAATCCAAAGACCCTTTGCTTTCAGATTTATATGGAAACACAGTACAACAGCAACTGGTATTCCAACCAGATAATATGCTCCAAGATTCACATATGCCCCAATAATTTGCCATCCACTTCCCCTAGCTATTCCTGTTTATTTCCAACACAAGCCTCAAAATTACTTCCAAACACATCTTTTTTCAATTTCAACTTGAAATACTCTTTTTCAAGAAATATTGTCCAAACGCGTACGTTATGATCATCGAAAGATATGTTAGCTAGTTAAAAGACTTGCCAGAGATGACTGCTTGTAAGCTATCTGTGATGATTGATAGACACAGAAAAGGGGTAATTGCAGCAAAATAATCCACCACTTGTCGATCATTGCTATAGGCTTTACCCAAAACTCCGCGACATAAGAATGTTACTGTGCTCACCACTACTGTCTCCACTACTGCAAGAAACATTGCAACTCTAACTGCCACGAGAGCCTTCTTAGGATCCCCAGATCCCAATTCATTCGACACCCTAGTGCTATACTCGAGCCAGAAATTGTAGTCTTAAAGATATAGCAAGAATGCATAATTTTTGTGATGTTTTTAAAGTTTTAAGAAAAGCATGAATATTGAACTCACCTCGCACCATCTCCCAATCCAAATGGTAGAGAAAAATGCAATGTCGAAATCGTTAAGCTGATCAGCAAAGATATAAGGATCAGTACTATACAAAAACGATGAATTGAGTATAAAATAAGTTATCGTGAACTGGTGCATACACATACCATATTGATAGTACTGAAGTTTCAAGTTTTGGATTTGGTAGAAGGACAGATAGCAAAGGGAGCAACTCAAATGACCACCATTTAAGGCTATGATGATTTCCATTGCACAAAAACAGATCAAGATAAATGAATCACTACTAAGGATTATTCAATTACAAAAGCAATACTACTTACCAAGCCATTAAAGCAGATGGAGTTGCATAACGAAAGAATTGTCCGATAGCAAGGAAGGCATCTTTATTCAGAGAAGTTCGAGTCCTCTCACAAGAACTTGACCGATTGATGTAAAACACAAGTAATGCTACATAAGTCCACATTGAAAAACTAAAGGCTATAGCTGCACCTGAGTTTCCTAGTGCCAACTGAAATATGAAAAACCAGCACAGAGATATGTGGAGACATAAAACCAGAAAGGCGCTAAGGAGCATTGGGAGAATCAAACTTTGAATCAGCAAATATCTGAATAGGGGCCTAAGAATTGCACCTCCAAATAGTGCAGGGATAAGCCACATAGAATACTTAGAAGCTTCAACTGAAATTACAGGGTCTTGTCCAATTAAAATGAGCAGTTTGGCCATGAAGAGCCACAAGATACTGATTGGGATGCACAGAAGCAGCAGAGATATTATGGCACTGTGAGTATAAGTACCAACTTTCTGCCATTGATGTGCGCCATATGCCTGCCCACATAGAGTCTCCAAACCACCAGCCAGCCCTGACTGTCCACATTTACATAATTCAACATAAGAATTTACTAAAGTTTTGATGCCCTGTTAAGAAGTTAAGGTGATCACTAATTTCATGACCATGTCTATTGTTGAATTGCAAAATCAATCCATTGTTAGTAACTGCCTAACGGCTCAAGTTTAAACTACTTGGATAATGACTTCGTTTGTTCACTTGACCAAACAGGTAGAAGTCAAAATGATCCATCAAACTTTTGGGTGTAAACTTATCAAATGGTGTAGTCCTATAAGTCAGCAATCTCAACCCAAACATACAAAATAAAATTTGGAGATAAAGAATAATGTAATTTTGCAAAAATTTAAGCAAATAATTTAAGAAAAAATACTAGCTTTCACCTTTTGTTTTCTAAAAGCAAAATTAAAAGAGAGGGATGTTGGATCATATCGGGCAGGTTGAGTTATGACCCGCCCATCCTTACCAAAACATTTTTCTCCAAGCAAACTTTAGATGGGTTGAATCATGGTCCATTTATTAATTATGCCCGCTTTGAACCAGATAGTCTTACAACACTGAATTCATCTGAACCCGGTACTTTCGACACAATGTATAGATTTCTATGTAAAAATTCGCTAAGGTTACAAAACTTAGTAGGCCTAAACCCATAATTTTTTAAAATATAGTAGGTTTAGTACAAAGTTGAACCTATAGACTTCAAATCCTGAATCCTTCCGTGCTTTGAACCATCCAAACTTGACTTAACTCGCCTATTTACCAACTCGAAGATTTAACAATCACAATGATAGCGGACTTACAAGAAGAGTGAAACCACTAAGATTGGTTATAGAAGTAGCAATAGCAACACTTGACAGGGAAATCTGGTCAAGATGTCCCACCATCATCATGGATACAGCTTGTAATAGATACTGCAACACCAAAACCGCCACCATTGGTGCTGCTATATAACTCAACTTCTTCAGTTCTTGACAGTAAGTTTCCGTTATTATCCATCTGGTCTTTTCTCCTTTTTCCAGCAACTGCTCTTCCATGGATTCAACCTTGTCCAAATTTGTAAAACAACTACAACTATATATACACATACATGATTTCCATGTGTGATAAGAAATGATAAAAGATTTGGTCGCATGTTATATGATAGTTACAACTATTAGAGATTTTCAAATATGCATGTTTCTCAATTAATTAGTGGACTACTACTACTATATATGGGCTATAAACATTTCTTGTACTTTGTCACTTTTCTTCGAAAATCATTGGCATACCGTGTGATCGAGACTCCGCTGACTGTTCCACTAAATACTAACCCGCACGGAATATTATACCCAACTAAGGATTAACAAATCAAAGTGAAAATATATATCACTTTACCATGATTAATTATTAAAAAGTTTATATGCAGCCATGCAGGGTATATGTATCTTATATTTATTGACTTGATGTAAACACCAGGTGCGAATAAGTTTTTACTGATTGTTCGAATCCATATTCCCCGTATACCTATCTCAAAGCAAGGCATCTCCTGAGAAGTTTATGGTTACTCTCACTGAGCTCCATCTCGACCGACATCTTGTTTCTTTCCCATCAATAATTTGTTTCTTTTAACTTTGAATTTCTTATAAAATAAGATTTCAACTTTATGAACTCAGACACCTCTTTCTATTCAGTTAGCATTTTATTTTTTATTTACATCAGAAAAGAAGACCAATGTGAATATCTAAGTATTGGAATTAGTAAGCGTGCAACACGGTTTCAATTAGAAAAAAATGTAAGTATACATGTTGGAATCCTATTGAATATCCAGCTATAATGTAAATCAATATAAAAATTTCCAGGTGCATATAGTTGTCACGAAAAGGCCGACTTGACAATCCTAACGAGATGTTGAGATTTGTCAGCCAGGTGTTATGATCGAAGTGCAACAAAGACTATGTTGAGATTTGGTCAACCTGCAACAAGATCAGAAAAGGGGAAAAAATTAAAAGAATTAAGTAGATTATTTTGCTGAAAGCAGAATGATGGACATGTGTAGCACATGGAATCGAGTTTGACTGTGTAATAGTATATTATTGATTTTCAGTACAAATTATAAATGGAGTAAGTCATGTGTTAGAAATCTGATTGTATTCTTAATCTTTGAGGTTTCGAACTTGACAGACTTGAAATTGGCTCAGGAAAAACATTTTACTGCCCCAAAAAGGAAATAAAAACCAAGTCCAAGTCACATAATTGAGCATTCTTAGTTTGAATGTTCACTTCGTCAGAGAACGTTCCCTTAAAAGATAATTTGGACCAGTTTGTATAATACACTTTTTACATGCATTACGTAATTTTTTTTTTCAAGAAATCGGCTAACGACCTTTAACGTGGAACGCTAGCCCATTCATGCTCATAAAAGTTCATGTGCTATACCTATTTTTGTTTTTTCTTTCATTTGCTCATTAGATTGGACGCTTAGCTTGTTTTTTTGTACCATTTTGATTCCGGGTTCATTTCATATTTGCACTCTTTAATTGTGATATGATTCTAATGATCGATACGCCTTTTAGTTTATTATTTTTCTAGAAGGAACATAATATGTTAGCATTTGAAGCCCATGTAATCATGAATATATGTGCATACGGGATGAAAATGGGACGTGTTCCAAATTCCAATAACCAATTACAAGTCTGTACGTACCTAGAGAAATCCAGATGGGGCTGAAACTAACAGAACAAGCACTATACTAAAAATCAGAATTGTAGATAATATAAATTATGGCTAATCAGATTCGATTTGCAGCCAATAGCAATAAATAAAACCTAAACGTGTTGTCCACCATAACTGAAGATAAATCTTAAGCCCATGTTGCCCTCTATTTTTTCCTATTCCTTTGAATTAGTCCCCTCTACTCATTATCTTCAGATGATCTCCTTTCTGATACTATCTTCTTAGCCTTTATTGCCAGAAAAGTTCCATCACAATGAGTGAAACAATACATAAGAGTTAAGCAAGACAAAATGAAATTAGGAGAAACAAAGAAAAGTGGACCTATTTTTTCCAATCAGTGAAACCTAATATGAAAGAAAGAGTAGTGGCTTGTATTGTAGAACCAACCAAAAGTCCAATCCATAGGCCCTCTGCTTTCAGATTTTCATGGAAACACAGTACAGCAGCAACTGGGATTCCAACTAGATAGAATGCTCCTAAATTCACATATGCCCCAATTATCTGCCATCTACTTCCCCTAGCTATTCCTGTTTATTTCCAACATAACCAGAAAAAACAAAATCACACTACATATGAAATACATTTTTTTTCAAACTTCAACTAAATATTGTCTAAACACCTACTTAACGATCATCGAAAGATATAATGGCTAGTTAGAAGACTTGCCAGAGATGACTCCTTGTAAGCTATCGGTGATGATTGATAGACACAGAAAAGGGGCAATGGCAGCAACATAATCCACCACTTGTTGATCATTGCTATAGGCTTTACCCAAAACTCCGCGGCATAAGAATGTTACTGTGCTCGCCACTACTGTCTCTGCAACTGCAAGAAACATTGCAACTCTAACTGCCACTAGAGCCTTCTGAGGATTCCCAGATCCCAATTCATTCGACACCCTCGTGCTTACTCGAGCCAGAAGTTGTAGTATTAAAGACATAGCAAGGATGGATAATTTTTGTGATGTTTCTAAAGTTTTAAAAAAAATCATGAATATTGAACTAACCTCGCACCAGCTCCCAATCCAAATGGTAGAGAATAATGCAATTTAGAAATTGTTAAGCTGATCAGCGAAAATATGAGGATCAGTACAATACACAAACGATAAATTGAGCATAAAATAGGTTATTGTGAACTGGTGCATACATACCATATTGATAGTACTGATGTTTCAAGTTTTGGATTTGGTAAAAGGCCAGATAGCAAAATAAGCACCTCAAATGACCACCATTTAAGGCTATGATGATTTTCATTGCACAAAAATTGATCAAGAAAAATTAATCACAACGTGTTAAGACTACTTAAGATTCTTCAAGAACAAAAGCAGTACTTATTACCAAACCATTAAAGCAGATGGAGTTGCATAACGAAAGAATTGTCCGATAGCAAGGAAGGCATCTTTATTCAGAGAAGTTCGAGTCCTCTCACAAGAACTCGATTGATTGATGTAAAACACAAGTAATGCTACATAAGTCCACATTGAAAAACTAAAGGCTATAGCTGCACCTGAGTTTCCTAGTCCCAACTGAAATATGAAAAACCAGCAGAGAGATATGTGGAGACATATAACCAGAAAGGCACATAGAAGCATTGGCAGAACCAAACTTTGAATCAGCAAATATCTGAATAGGGCCTAAGAATTGCACCTCCAAATAGTGCAGGGATAAGCCAAATAGAGTACTTAGAAGCTTCAACTGAAATTACAGGATCTTGTCCCATTAAAATGAGCAGCTTGGCCATGAAGAGCCACGAGATACTGATTGGGATGCACAGAAGAAGCAGTGATATTATTGCACTGTAAGTATAAGTACCGACTTTCTGCCATTGATTTGTGCCATATGCCTGCCCACATAGTGTCTCCAAACCACCAACCAGCCCCGACTGTTCACAATTACATATTCAACATAAGGATTTACTATAAAAATTTCATGTCCTATTAAGAAGTTAAGGTAATCACTAATTTTATGACCATTTTTTAGTAATTGCCTAAACAAGTTTAAACGGGTTGGGTCGTGACTTCGTTTGTTTGCTTGAACAGACGGGTAAAAGTCAAAACGATCCATCAAACTAGTGGGTGAATACATATCAAATGGTGTAACCCCATAAGTCAGCTACCCCAACCCAAACATACATAATCAAAGTTGGAGACAAGGAATAATGTAAATTTGGAAAAATTAAAGAAAGAATGCATTAGCTTTCACTTTTTGTTTTCTAAGAGCAAAATTAAAAGAGAGGGATGTTGGATCATATTGGGCAGGTTGAGTTATGACCCATCCATCGTTACGAAACCATTTTGCTCCGAGCAAATTTTAGACGGGTTGAATCATGATCCATTTATATATTAATTCAAGCCGCTTCGAACCAGAAGCCTTATAGCACCGAGTTCATCTGAATCCAGTACTTTCAACATAGAGTATGGATTTCTGTGTAAAAACTCGATAAGATTACAATAATTAGTAGTCCTAAAACCATAAGAGTTCAAATTCTGAATCCTTCTCTGCTTTGAACCATTCAAATTTGACTGAACTCACTTACCAACTCTAAGAGTTAACAATCACAATGACAGAGGACTTAACAAAAAGAGTGAAACTGCTAACGTTGGCTATAGAAGTAGCAATAGCAACACTTTGACAGTGAAATCTGGTCAAGATGTCCCACCATCATCATTGATATAACTTGCAATAGATATTGCAACACCGAAACCCCCACCGTTGGTGCTGCTATAAAACTCAATTTGTTCAGTTCTTGAGAGTATGTTTCCGTTATAATCCATCTGCTCTTCTCTCCATTTTCCAGCAACTGATCTTCCATGGATTCAACCTTGTCTAAAATTTGTAAAACAACTACAAATATATCAACACATACATGACTTCCACGCAGAGGCGGAGCCAGGATTTGAGGGTTGGGGGTTCTGAATTTTAAGATTGGACAACGCCTTTAAGACAATGTATAACAATCACCAAGTTAACGAACAAGTACCAGTATTTTTATGTATTTAAAAAAGGACGAACTACTTAAACTCTATATAAAGTTCTAAAATATTTTTGGTGAAAGATAAATAATTTTTCTTTTATATAAATTTTGAACCTTTTTTTTATAATCTTCAATATTGTTTTAAGTGAAAATAAAATTATTAATTAACTATTAAAATTTTTGGGGCCTAATACAAATATTTTACTAGCTTCACCCTTGACCCCTACCTTAAAAGTTGAAATTCAAGAAGCAATAAATAGTTTGATTAATATAATCAATTATCAATATGTAGGACAGCCTAGAATCAAAAATTAAAAATAAGTTTTTGAAATTGAGAGAAAAAGAGTGACAACGCCATAATAAGGAAAAAGAAGCAGCAAAATAACATATAGAAAAGTTGAAAATGAGAGTAAAAGGCAGCACAACATATAAGGAAAGCATCAAAAACGGCTTCAGTGGGCTTCGAACCCACAACAACCTGCAATCAAGGCTTTAAAGACAGCACAGGCACCACTATACTGCCTGCTACTTTATTTATGTGGGTTCAACAATAATATATATGTAGTTATTTGCTTAAATATATAGTACAAATACAGGGTCTACGTAAAAGCTACTGGGTTCGCCCGAACCCCCGTCTAACACTGTAGCTCCGCCCCTGCTTCCACGCATGCATGCGTGATAAAAAATGATAAAGATTTAGTCCCACGTCATATGATACTTACAAAGAAGATTAATGTGAATACGCAAGTATTTGAAATTAGTAAACGTGCAACACGGTTTCAATTAAATAGTAAAAGTAAGTATACATGTTGGAATCCTATTAAATATCCAGCAATAATGTAAATTAATATAAAAATTTCCAGGCGCATATAGTCGCAAAAAGGTTGCTTGACAAGATGTTAAGATTTGGTCAGCCAGATGTGAGATTGATTAGCTCAACCAGATCCATGTTATGATCAACCTGCAACAAGATCAGAAAAGGGGGGGAAAATTCAAAAGTAGATTATTTTGCTGAAAGCAGAGGATGGAAATGTAGCACATGGAATCGAGGTTGACTGTTTGACATAATTTCCGTTGAAATTTCAAACAATTTAGTGTAATGGTATATATTTTATTGTTTTTCAGTAGAAATTATAAATGGAGTAAGTCGTGTGTATAGAAATCTGATTGTACTTTTAATCTTTGAGCTTTCAAACTTGACAGGCTCGAAATTGGCTCAGGAAAAACATTTTACTGCCAGAAAAGGAAATAACACATTTTACATAATGTTTTACATGCATTATGTATTTTTCTAGTAATCGGCTAACACCTTTATCGTGGGACGTTAGCCCATTTCATTTCATGCGCCATACCTGTTTTTGTTATTTCTTTCTTCTGCACATTTGTTTGGAAGCTTGGCTTGTTTCTTTCGAGTCCGAAGCCTAAATGGACAAAAATTTCAACCAAAATTCTAAATCGGACGCTGCATTTTGAGATTTTCCAAATCGGACATATCGTTAAGATTTGAACGATTTGCTCCAACTTTAACGCCACACCTTTACGGTAGTTTTGGAAGTGGGCCATGTTAATGCAAATCGTTTTCACTTTAACAATTTTTTTTTTTTTTTTGGCATATTGTCCAACGTCAAATGAGGTGTACTTGTATTAATATTTGGAGTTTGGATATGTATTAAATTCTTTTAACTCCTTTAAGTTTTAAACCCTTACATAGTAAAACTTCTCAAACCATCATAGCAAAAAAGAAGATGCCCGAAGTTCTCAGAACTTCATTAGGTTGTTCTGAGAATTTAAAACGCATCCCAACTCCAAATTAATCGGTTACCATTATCAAAAGGAGATATGCATATATCGTTTAGTCCTAAACGATTTCTATCAGTTTTTTTTGTCATAGATTATTCCTTCAGAAAATCAATCAACAATTGATGCAGGAATCTTGGCAGGAGCGATTTGATGCATCGTTCAAAGTTAAGAGTTGGGCACTTGGTTTAGTTTGGAACGATTTCCAGAAATCATAAAAAAAAGGTCCAAAAAGAAAAAAGAAAATTATATGCTCCTCGTTCAAAGCTGGACGATGAAAAAAAAATACTAATACAAGTACACCTCGTTTGAGGTTGGACGATATGTAAAAAAAAAATATATCTCGTTAAAGTGAAAACGATTTGCATTAAGATGGCCCACCTCCAAAACTACCGTTAAAGGTGTGGTGTTAAAGTTGGAGCAAATCGTTCAAATCTGAACGATATGTCTGATTTGGAAAATCTCAAAATGCAGCGTCTGATTTGGAATTTTAGTTGAAATTTGTGTCCATGTAGGCTTCGGATTCTGTTTCTGTCTATCATTTTGGTTCCGGGTTCATTTCATACTTGCACCTTTTAATTGTGATATGATTCCAACATTACGCCTTTTAGTTTATTAGTTTTCTAAAAGGAACATAATATGTTAGCATTTGAAGCCCATGTAATCATGAAAATATATGCATATGGGATGAAAATGGAATGTGCTCCAAGTTCCATTAATCAATTACAAGTCTATACATACCTAAAGAAATTCAGATGAGGCTGAAGAAATTCAGATGAGGCTGAAATTAACAGAACAAGTACAGGACTAAAATTCAGAGTTTGGAACCTAATTCGGAACCAAAAATGAAATTCAATGTGTACAAATAATGAGCTTATTAAATATATTCAAGAAACACACCATACTCATCAACTACTTATTAGTGGGACAGTTAATTTACAAATCAAGAAAATAAATTCTGCCCATAGTAACTAATAGTCAACCTTTAAAACAGATATAAAGGATCTAATCATATCCCATTTGCAGATGCACCCTCATATCTTCAGAATAGGAGATAATATAATTTATGGAAAAATCAGATTTGATTTTGTAGCCAATAGCAATAAAAGAGAACTTAAACATGTTGTCAACCATCCACAACTGAAGATAAATCTCAAGTTCATGTTGCCCTCTATTTTTTCCTCTTTGAATTAGTCCCCTCTATTCATTCTCTTGTGATGATCTCCTTTCTGATATCCTCTTCTCAGCCTTTATTGCCTGCAAAGTTTTGAGCACAATGAGTGAAACAATACATAAGAGTTAAATAAGACAGAAGGATCAAAATGAATATTAGGAGAAACAAATAAAAGGTGAACCTGTTTTTGCCAATCAGTGAAACCTAATATGAAAGAAAGAGTAGTGGCTTCTATTGCAGAACCAACCAACAGTCCAATACAAAGACCCTTTGCTTTCAGATTTATAAGGAAACACAGTACAACAGCAGCTGGTAATCCAACCAGATAGTATGCTCCTAGATTCACATATGCCCCAATTATCTGCCATCCACTTCCCCTAGCTATTCCTGTTTATTTTCAAACAATTCAATTGCTACTTCAAATACTACTTATTCTGTTTTCAAATAAAAATTGTCCAAATGCCTACTTAACAATCATCAAAAGATATAATAGTTAGTTAGAAGACTTGCCAGAGATTACTGATATTAAGCTATCCGTGATGATTGATAGACAAAGAAAAGGGGTAATTGCAGCAACATAATCCACTACTTGTTGATCATTACTATAGGCTTTACCCAAAACTCCGCGGCATAAGAATGTTACTGTGCTCACCACTACTGTCTCTGCAACTGCAAGAAACATTGAAACTCTAACTGCCACTAGAGCCTTCTGATGATTACCAGATCCCAATTCATTCGACACCCTCGTGCTATACTCAAGCCAGAAATTGTAGTATTAAGCTCATAGCAAGGATGCATAATTTTTGTGATGTTTTTAATGTTTTAAGAAAAAACATGAATATTGAAACTAACCTCACACCAGCTCCCGTTCCAAACGGTATAGAAGAATGCAATGCAGAAATCGTTAAGCTGATCAGCCAAAAATATGAGCATCAGTACTATGCGCAAACTATGAATTGATCATAAAATAGGTTATCGTGAACTGGAGCATACACATACCATATTGATAGTACTGATGTTTCAAGTTTTGGACTTGGTAAAAGTCCAGATAGCAAAATAAGCACCTCAAATGACCACCATTTAAGGCTATGATGATTTTCATTGCACAAAAATACATCAAGAAAAATTAATCACAGTTGTTATAAGACTGCTGAAGATTCTTCAACAACAAAAGCAGTACTTCTTACCAAACCATTAAAGCAGATGGAGTTGCATAACGAAAGAATTGTCCGATAACAAGGAAGGCATCTCTATTCAGAGGGGTTCGAGTTTTCTCACAAGAACTCGATCGACTGATGTAAAACACAAGTAATGCTACATTAGTCCACATTGAAAAACTAAAGGCTATAGCTGCTCCTGATTTTTCTAGTCCCAACTGAAATATGAAAAACCAGCACAGGGATATGTGGAGACACAAAACCAGAAAAGCACATAGGAGCATCGGAAGAATCAAACTTTGAATCTGCAAATATCTGAATAGGGGCCTAAGAATTGCACCTCCAAATAGTGCAGGGATAAGCCACATTGTATACTTAGAAGCTTCAACTGAAATTACAGGGTCTTGTCCCATTAAAATAAGCAGTTTGGCCATGAAGAGCCACAAGATGCTGATTGGGATGCACACAAGAAGCAAAGATATTATTGCACTGTAAGTATAAGTACCGACTTTCTGCCATTGATGTGCGCCATATGCCTGTTAGACAATTGGCATTTCTCAACTTCCAGCTTAGTATTTTACTGTTTTTTTAACTTAGTTTCAATTTACTGCTTAGTTTAAATTCACTGATTTCCTAGTTTCTAGTAAAAGACTTAGTCAAAGTTAGTTTCCTAGTTTTCTGAATTAGTGGCCCTTTATAGGTGTTAGTGGCACATTTTCTAATTCAGTTTTTTATCCACTTTGTAAAGTGGCTGGTAGATAGGAAGTAGTTATCTTTTTCTTTGTATAAATTCAGATGTCCATCTTATTAATGATATGCTGGAATTTCATAAGTTTTCTCTTTGTTTCTACTTCAATTCAGTTTCTTGGTGAGTTTCTGTTTTAACAGTGGCATCAGAGCCTCTAGTTGATCTTACAGGACCAACAACACAAATGGCATCCAGCAGCCTACCTTTAAATCCACCATTCACTTTCACCGGTGAAAATTACCAAATTTGGTCTGTGAAGATGCAAGCTTTTCTGGAAGCCTATGAACTTTGGGAAACTGTGACTGAAGATAAACCAGTTGCTGCTCTACCAGCAAATCCTACCTTGGCTCAGATCAAATCCAACAGTGAAGAGAAGGCAAAGAAATCTAAAGCCAAGTCGCTTATGCAAAATGCTGTGGCAGATTCTGTGTTCTATAGAATTATGGCTTGTAAAACAGCAAAAGAGGCTTGGGATAGGTTGAAAGAAGAATATCAAGGCAGCGATAGAACGCGTCAAATGCAAGTGTTGAACCTGAAAAGAGAGTTTGAGTCTCTAAACATGCAGGAGGATGAAACAATCAGTAAGTATGCTGATCGAATCTCCTTAATTGTTAATAACATTAGACTTCTTGGTGAAGAATTTACAGACAAACGAATTGTGGAGAAAGTTCTTGTGACTCTTCCTGAGAGGTTTGAATCTAAGATTTCCTCTCTTGAAGAATCCAAGGACCTGAGCAAACTCTCATTAGGTGAACTAATGAGTGCTCTTCAAGCACAAGAGCAAAGAAGGACTATGAGACGGGATAAGTTTACTGAAGGAGCTTTCTCAGTACAAAAGCAAAATTCTGGTAAAGGAAAGCAACAGTTCAACCAAAAGAATAAGGGCAAGCATGATGGTGGAAACAATTGTGGAGACGTGAAGCAGAAGTTTCCTCCGTGCAGACATTGCAAAAAAACTACACATCTGGAGAAGTACTGCTGGTGGAGAGTCGATGCTATATGCGGCAATTGTAAGCAGACGGGGCACATATCCAAGGTTTGCAAATCAAAAACAAAGGCCCCCGGAGCTTTGCAAGCACAACTAGCAGAAGCTGCAGATGCACACGAGGAGCAACTCTTTGCAGTTTCATACTTTTCAACCAATGAATCCTCTGATTCTTGGCTTCTTGATAGTGGTTGCACACATCACTTGTGCAATGATGCTGATATGTTCAGATTCCTTGATGACACTTATAAATCCAAAGTAAAAGTGGGAAATGGTGAGGTTGTAGAAGTCAACGGCAGAGGTACAGTGTCTATCTCAACAATATCAGGTATCAAAACTATTCCTGATGTTTTGTACACACCTGATATGAGTCAAAATTTGTTGAGTGTTGGACAAATGCTTGAAAATAATTATTCACTGCATTTTAAGAATCGAGAATGTGTTGTTTCTGACCCGTCTGGAGTGGAATTATTTTGTGTCAAGATGAGCAACAGAATGTTTTCAGTTGATTGGCAGAAAATAACTGAGCAGGCTTACACTATTACTTCACAAACATGTACAAACCTATGGCACAAAAGGTTTGGTCACTTCAATATGAGAAGCATCGCAGAGATGAAAAAGAAGGAGCTAGTGGAAAATATGCCTGAATTTCTTTCTAATGCTCAAGTTTGTGAAACCTGTCAGCACGGAAAGCAAACAAAATTGCCATTTCAAGCAAATCAAGTATGGAGAGCTAACCAGAAACTTCAGCTCATTCATACGGACGTGTGCGGTCCAATGAAAACAGATTCCTTGAGTGGTAACAAATATTTTCTCCTCTTTATTGATGACTACACCCGGATGTGTTGGGTTTATTTCATTAAATTGAAGAGTGAAGTCTTTAGTGTTTTTAAACAATTTAAAGCTTTAGTAGAAAATCAATGTGATCTTAGTATTAAAGCTTTAAGGTCTGACAATGGAGGAGAATATACTTCTTCTCAGTTTGTGGAGTTTTGTAATAGCACAGGTATTGAACGCCAATTGACATTACCGTACACTCCACAGCAAAATGGCGTGTCTGAAAGGAAAAACAGGACTGTAATGGAGATGGCCAGGTGTCTTTTACTTGAAAAAAAGATCCCAAATCAGTTTTGGGCGGAGGCAGTCAATACCTCAGTATATTTGCTGAACAGATTGCCCACTAAGGCCTTGCATGACATGACTCCATATGAAGCTTGGTGCGGGAACAAACCATCAGTACACCATCTCAGAATCTTTGGGTGTATATGTTATTATCATGTTCCCGAACAGAAGAGGAGTAAGCTGGACAACAAGGCTCAAAAGGGCATATTTATGGGTTATAGTTCATCATCCAAAGGATATAGGATTTTCTGTTTGAAAACAGAAAAACTATTTCTCAGCCGAGAAGTGAAGTTTGATGAAGCAGCTGCTTGGGATTGGAAAAATCAGAAAACCTCTTATTCTGATTTATTTTCAAAAGAGCAGCCTCAACTTGCGGAAGATGAGCTAGTGGATGACGTACCGGCGCGGGGCACCAGAACCTTGCAAGATGTCTATCAGCGGTGTAATTTGGTTATATCTGAACCAACAAGCTATGCTGAAGCACAAGACTCTGAGGCATGGAGGAGAGCTATGCAAGCTGAACTAGACATGATCGAGAAGAATGAAACCTGGCAGCTCGTTGACAGGCCTAGAAATCGCAAGGTGATTGGTGTAAAATGGATTTTCAAGACAAAACTCAATCCTGATGGCTCAATTTGCAAACATAAGGCGAGATTGGTGGTGAAGGGATACGCACAACAATATGGTGTGGATTACCAGGAAACATTTGCTCCAGTAGCAAGGTATGACACAATCAAGCTTATTCTTGCATTTGCAGCTCATAGTTCCTGGCAGATTCATCAACTTGATGTCAAATCGGCTTTTTTGAATGGTTTGCTTGCTGAAGAGATCTATGTAGAGCAACCTGATGGTTTCTCAATTCCTGGAAAAGAGGATCAAGTTTATCTCTTAACGAAGGCCTTGTATGGCCTGAAACAAGCCCCACGGGCATGGTACGAAAGGATGGACAATCATCTCATCCAACTTGGCTTTAGTAGAAGTCAAAGTGAAGCTACTTTGTACGTGAAAATCATTGGTGGTGAGTCCTTAATTGTCTCAATTTATGTGGATGACATGCTCGTGACAGGAAGCAAAATTGAACTAATCCAAAGGTTCAAGGATGAAATGGAGAAAGTTTTTGAAATGACCGATCTTGGAGTCATGAAGTACTTCCTTGGCATGGAAGTGTTGCAGTCCAGTGATGGAATTTTTATATGCCAACAGAAGTACATTTCAGATATTCTAAACAGGTTCAAAATGCAAGACTGCAAACCTGTGAGTACTCCAATCTCTACTGGTGTGAAGCTTGGCAAGGATGAAGATTCTGAAAAAATAGATGAGAGTATTTATAGAAGCTTAATTGGCAGCCTTCTATATCTAACCGCAAGTAGACCTGACATTCTATTTGTTGTAAGTTTGCTCTCTAGGTTCATGCATTCGCCTAGAGACACGCACTTCACAGCTGCTAAAAGAGTGTTAAGGTATGTTAAAGGAACCAACAAGTTTGGAATTTTTTTTTCAGCATCTGCAGAAGTGACTATGAATCTGGTCGGTTTCTCTGATAGTGATTGGGGTGGCGGCATGGATGATTCCAGAAGCACTTCTGGATATCTGTTCTGTTTGGGGACAAGTTGTTTTAGTTGGAGCTCTAGGAAACAAGAAACTACAGCTCAATCAACAGCAGAAGCTGAGTACATAGCTGCTGCATCTGCTGTGAACCAAGCTATCTGGCTAAGGAAGATGTTGAAGGACTTGGGCCATGAACAAACCGAAGCTACTAAGATCATGTGTGACAACAGTTCAGCAATTTCAATCTCAAAAAATCCAGTGTTTCATGGTCGAACTAAGCACATCAAGATCAAGTTTCATTTTATTAGAGAAGTCCAGCAATCTAATGAAGTGTTGCTTGTTCATTGCTCATCCGAGAACCAGCTAGCTGACATTTTCACTAAGTCTCTACCAAAGGAAAGGTTTGAAGATCTGAGGCAAAGAATTGGTGTTCGTCACGAAAATGCCAAGGAGGAGTGTTAGACAATTGGCATTTCTCAACTTCCAGCTTAGTATTTTACTGTTTTTTTAACTTAGTTTCAATTTACTGCTTAGTTTAAATTCACTGATTTCCTAGTTTCTAGTAAAAGACTTAGTCAAAGTTAGTTTCCTAGTTTTCTGAATTAGTGGCCCTTTATAGGTGTTAGTGGCACATTTTCTAATTCAGTTTTTTATCCACTTTGTAAAGTGGCTGGTAGATAGGAAGTAGTTATCTTTTTCTTTGTATAAATTCAGATGTCCATCTTATTAATGATATGCTGGAATTTCATAAGTTTTCTCTTTGTTTCTACTTCAATTCAGTTTCTTGGTGAGTTTCTGTTTTAACAATGCCTGCCCACATAGAGTCTCCAAACCACCAGCCAACCCTGACTGTTCACATTTACATAATTCAACACAAGAATTTAGTAAAAATTTTCATGTCCATTTAAGAAGTTAATTTGATCACTAATTTCATGACCATGTCTTAGGTTGAAATGCAAAATCAACCCATTGGGTAGTGACTTCGCTTGTTTGACCAAACGGGTAGAAGTCAAAATAATCCATAAAACTATTGAGTGAGATGAAATTATGTAACCCTATAAATTAGCAACCCCAACCCAGACATACAAAATCAAATCTGGAGATAAAGAATAATGTAAATTTGGAAAACTTAAGCAAATAATAAGAAAAAATGCATTACTTTCACTTTTTGTTCTCAAAAAGCAAAATTAAAAGGGAGGGATGTTGGATCATATTGAGCAGGTTGAGTTATGACCCGCTCATCCTTAACAAACCATTTTGCTCTAAGCAAACTTTAGAGGGGTTGAATCATGATCCATTTATTAGTTCAACTGCTTTGAACTAGATAGCCTAAAAGCACAAGTACATCTGAACCCAGTACTTTTGGCAGAGTCTATAGATTTCTATGTAAAAAATCGCTAAGATTACAATAGTCAGTAGGCCTAAACCCATAATTTTTAAAATATAATAGGTTCAACACAAAGTTGACCCCATAGAGTTCAAATCCTGAATCCTTGTCTGCTTTGAACCATCCAAATTTAATTTAAACTCGCCTATTTACCAACTATAAGATTCTTAAATCACAATGATAGAGGACTTACAAGAAGAGAGAAACCGCTAACATTGGTTATAGAAGTAGCAATAGCAACACTTGATAGGGAAATCTGGTCAAGATGTCCCACCATCATCATGGATACAACTTGCAATAGATATTGTAACACTGCAACCGCCACCATTGGTGCTGCTATATAACTCAACTTCTTCAGTTCTTCACAGTAAGTTTCCGTTATTATCCATTTGCTCTTCTCTCCATTTTCCAGCAACTGCTCTTCCATGGATTCAACCGTCTAAAATTTCTAAAACAACTACAAATATATATAATTGATGCAGCTGTGGTCTTATAGCATGTATAATACTATATTCTTTATATAGTAAACTAATGTTTGGAATAATCTAATTCTAGTTGCAATTTGATGACTCGGTTGTGCTCAAACAAACCTTTTGTATTCCCCTAGACTTTTTCAGGTCATCTGTACTTTAAGAATATTCCCAAATAACGTCCTATATTTTCAATGTTTAATACTCCCTCCGTCCATTTTACTGAGCCATAGTTAGTTAGTACACATTCGCACTTCAATTTTTATTAAAATTATGATAAACTGATACAGTTTGAGGTCGTCAAAACCGGTATTTTCACCTTTGGCATGCCATACAAAATACCAGCCGGTAATCCTTTTCTCTCTTTCCCCTCTCCTTTTTCATTTCCCCTGTTCCATTTGAGAGTCCCATCTAATTGGTCTTTTCTGTTCCCATTGTCCCAATTATATTTGCATATTAACAGTTCATTGTTTTGTCGTTAATTGTATTGTTAATCTTTTAGCTTGGCTTAATGGTTCAAGACACCCTGAACTTGACACATTTTAATCGGTGTACCGTGTACACCTGAACTGTGTTGTTGGTCCTAATCACCCCTGAACATGGTTAAACGAATTTTAACCATGAGTATTTATGTGAATCTCCAGTATCGTGGGATGATAAAAGGGAGACTTCAGGGAAACCATAGAGTCATCGTTAAATAACCTTCGTTTGTGAATACTAAAATGAATATCCATTATATTAATCAACTTAATCTACTACTCCATATAAAGATTTTTTCGTCCCTTACACCATAGTATATGAAAATTCATTCTCATTCATCAGTGTCAACGTGTACTCAACCAAGTTAACATTAATTATAAGCAAACGTGGACCTCTATTTTTTCCTATTTCTTTGAATTAGTCCCCTCTATTCATTCTCTTGTGATGATCTCCTTTCTGATATCCTCTTCTTAGCCTTTATTGCCTGCAAAGTTTTCAACACAATGAGTGAAACAATACATAAGAGTTAAATAAGACAAAGGATCAAAATGAATATTAGGAGAAGCAAAGAAAAGTTTACCTGTTTTTGCCAATCAGTGAAACCTAATATGAAAGAAAGAGTAATGGCTTGTATTGTAGAACCAACCAACAGTCCAATCCAAAGGCCCATTGCTTTCAGATTTACAAGGAAACACAGTACAGCAGCAACTGGTATTCCAACTAGATAGAGTGCTCCTAGATTCACATAAGCCCCAATTATCTGCCATCCACTTCCCCTAGCTATTCCTGTTTATTTCCAACATAGCCAAAAAAAATCACACTGCATGAAATACATCTTTTTTTTCAGACTTCAAATATTGTCTAAACACCTACTTAACGATCATCGAAAGATAGAATAGCTAGTTAGAAGACTTGCCAGCGATGACTGCTTGTAAGCTATCTGTGATAACTGACAGACACAGAAAAGGGGTAATTGTAGCAACATAATCCACCACTTGTTGATCATTGCTATAGGCTTTACCCAAAATTCCGCGGCAAAAGAATGTTACTGTGCTTGCCACTACTGTCTCTGCAACTGCAAGAAACATTGCAACTCTAACTGCCACTAGAGTCTTCTGAGGATTACCAGATACCAATTCATTTGACACCCTCGTGCTATACTTGAGCCAGAAATTCTAGTCTTAAAGACATAGCAAGGATGCATAATTTTTGTGATGTTTTTAAAGTTTTAAGAAAAGCATGAATATTGAACTAACCTTGCACCAACTCCCAATCCAAATGGTATAGAAAAATGCAATGCAGAAATTGTTAGGCTGATCAGCAAAAATATGAGAATCAGTACTATACACAAACAATGAATTGAGCATAAAATAGGTTATTATGAACTGGTGCATGCATGCATACCATATTGATAGTACTGATGTTTCAAGTTTTGGATTTGGTAAAAGGCCAGATAGCAAAATAAGCACCTCAACTGACCACCATTTAAGGCTATGGTGATTTCCATTGCACAAAAATAGATAAAGAAAAATTAATCACAAAAAATAGATCAAGAAAAACTAATCACAAAGAATAGATCAAGAAAAATTAATCATAAATGTGATGAGACTACTTGAGATTCTTCAATAACAAAAGCAGTACTTCTTACCAAACCATTAAAGCGGATGGAGTTGCATAACGAAAGAATTGTCCGATAGCAAGGAAGGCATCTCTATTCAGAGGAGTTCGAGTCCTCTCACAAGAACTCGACCGACTGATGTAAAGCACAAGGAATGCTACAAAAGTCCAGATTGAAAAACTAAAGGCTATAGCTGCACCTGATTTTCCTAGTCCCAACTGAAATATGAAAAACCAGCATAGAGATATGTGGAGACACAAAACCAGAAAGGCACATAGGAGCATCGGAAGAATCAAACTTTGAATCAGTAAATATCTTAATAGGGGCCTAAGAATTGCACCTCCAAATAGTGCAGGGATAAGCCACATTGTATACTTAGAAGCTTCAACTGAAATTACAGGGTCTTGTCCCATTAAAATGAGCAGCTTGGCCATGAAGAGCCACAAGATACTGATTGGGATGCACACAAGAAGCAAAGATATTACTGCACTGTAAGTATAAGTACCGACTCTCTGCCATTGATTTGCCCCATATGCTTGCCCACACAGAGTATCCAAACCACCAACCAACCCTGACTGTTTCACATTTACATAATTCAACATAAGAATTTACTAAAAATGTCCATGTCCTATTAAGAACTTAAGGTGATCACTTATTTGATGACCATGTCTAAGTTTGAAACGCAAAATCAACCCTTTGATTAGCAACTCGTCTAACCACTCAAGTTTAAATGGATCGGGTTATGACCTCGTCTGTTTACTTGACGAAACAGGTAGAAGTCAAAATAAGCCATCAAACTATTGGGTGAAAACGGATCACGTGGTGTAACCCTGCATGTCAAAATGCAACCCAAAACCCAAACATACAAAACAAGTTTGGAGGTAAAGAATAATGTAAATTTGCAAAAATTTAAGCAAATAATTTAAGAAAAAAATACATTAGCTTTCACTTTTTGTTTTCAAAATGCAAAATGAAAAGAGACGATGTTGAGCAGGCTGAGTTATGACCCGTCCATCCTTACCAAACCATTTTACCCCAATCAAACTTTGGATGGGTTGAATCATGATCCATTTATTAATTCAACTCGCTTTGAACCATCCAAATTTGACTTAACTCACCTATTTACCTACTCTAAGATTTAACAATCACGATGATAGAGGACTTACAAGAAGAGAGAAACCGCTAACGTTGGTTATAGAAGTAGCAATAGCAACACTTGACAGTGAAATCTGATCAAGATGTCCCACCATCATCATAGATAGAACTTGCAATAGATACTGCAACACTAAAACTGCCACCATTGGTGCTGCTATATAACTCAACTTCTTCAGTTCTTGACAATAAGTTTCCCATTCCGTTGTTATAATCCATCTTCTATTTTCTCCGTTTTCCAGCAACTGATCTTCCATGGATTCAGCCTTGTTTAAATTTGTAAAAATAGCTACAGATATATGCTGCAGCAGCAGTGATTACAATTGGACTGTAGATACCAACTTATAATAAGCTCTTCATATCTGGTGCCGCATCTACAGTCCCTTTCATTTGTTTAAAATTGTATTATACATATAATAATATACTCTATTAGTTATGCCATCAATTAATGCTCCAGATACATAAGGTTATTTAATCCAAGTCTGCTATGTGATGACTTAATCATGCTTAAACAAACCTTTTAAGAAGATTCCCAACTCACACTGTTTAAAGCTGTGTATGTGTAGCGGCAACATAGGAAAGAAATAGTAAGATAATTTATAGAGTAATTGTTAGCGGGAAAAAACTTGCACCCAATGTTCTGCCAAACCAATAAAAACATTACTGTGTCTTTTATATAAAATAACCAACCTCTTATTACTTAATAGTACTTAATTTTTCTCACCTAAATTTTATTGCTAATTATGATAAACCAATGCAGTTTGCTATAAATATCAAACATGGGTACGTTTTTTCATGGAAATGATCTCTTGTGAGCACTGATAAATTGAATAGAAGAAAATGACGTTTTCAGATTTTTTATGTATAAAAATGAAGATCTCTCGTAAAAGAACATAAAACTATAAACATATTTACAAGGGATTATGAAACCAAATCTCCTCATTTTTTCTAAAGCCCCAGCACAAATATCTGGGCGAGGGTTATCAGTAGTGGGAGATTTTTTTTTTCCAGACAAGTGATAGAAGGGGACAAACGAAATAATAATTTAACAGAGATAACAAGGAACTCAATAAAACACCTGAGAAACTAAGATAATAAAATTGAAGCAACTTTCATCCGTTACAAGGATAAATACTTGATGCAAACACATTATGTTCATCTACTACGTATACGAAAATTCGTTCATCACTGTCAACTGTTAATTCAAGACTATCCCCTATCAGTGACGACACTAATTGAACACACAGATTATGAACTTGACAACGTAAAAATATCCTTCATACAATCAGTAAGAATATGCCATCATTAACAAGAGACATTTCTCTTATCCTATACCTTTCGCTATTATTTTCCTCCACCAATGAGGAGGTCATACCATGTCACGACAGCAATCTACAAGAACTGAACTTCAGCAAGCATATCCATACATATATATTCAGAGATCCCCAATCTCAGTTTTTGTGCTGCAGCCTTCCACTCTCAACACCAGCATAAGGGTCACTTGTCACAATGATAACGACAGGCTTCCACTCGGAAAAAAGATTCAGCAATTGCAGATCTAAGTTCATCAGGTGTCCCAACAAGGTATCCTTTTCCTCCGAAAGTTTGAATTAGAAGATGATACTGTGCACCGGGAACAAAAGATGTGGGTGCTGGACTAGGAAGCAATTCTTGAAACAGGAAATTTGTCTCAAGAAACGGAGACAGCATATTGCAACTGGTGATCAGAGGACTTCAAGAAGAGAGAAGCCGCTAAGGTTGGTTATAGAAGTAGCAATAGTAACACTTGACAGGAAAATCTGGTCAAGATGTCCCACCATCATCATGGATACAACTTGCAATAGATATTGCAACACTGAAACCGCCACCATTGGTGCTGCTATATAACTCAACTTCTTCAGTTCTTGAGAGTGTGTTTCCATTATTATCCATCTGCTCCTCTCCATTTTCCAGCAACTGCTCTTTCATGGATTCATCCTTGTCTAAATTTGTAAACAATTATATTCCAAATATATATTCGATGCAGCTGTGAACTTATAGCATAATACAGCTTCTTTATATAGGCAACTAATGCTTGGAATTATTTAATTCTAGTTTGCTATCTGATGACTCAGTTGTGCTTAAACAAACCTTTTGTGTTCCCCTGGACTTTTTTCAGGTCGTCTGTACTTTTAAGAATATTCCCCAATAACGTCCTAGATTTTCAATGTCAAATAATCCCTCCCTCCGTTTTTACTTGTTGCTCGGAAAAGCTTTGCTTTGGGGCTTTTTTTATTTCACAATTCATTGTTGTGTTGGTGGATAATTGTATTGTTAATCTTTTAGCTCGACTTAATAGTTCAAAACCCCCTTAACTTGACACATTTTAATCTGTGTACGTCTGAACTGTTGTTGATCCTAATCACCCCTGGACGTGGTTAAACTAATTTTAACTATGAGTACTTATGTGAATCTCCAGCATCGTGGGATGATAAATGGAGAACTTCAGAAAAACCATAGTCATCATTAAATAACCTTCATTAGTGAATAGTTTAATGCATATCCATTATATTAATCAACTCAATCTACTACTCCATACAAAGAGTTTTCCGTCCCTTACACCATAGTTTATGAAAATTCATTCATCACTGTCAACGTCTACTCAACCAAGTTAAGACTAATTATAAGCAAATGTGGCCCTCTATTTTTTCCTATTTTTTTGAATTTGTCCCCTCTAATTATTCTCTTCGGATGACCTCCTTTCTGATATCCTCTTCTTAGCCTTTATTGCCTGTAAATTTCCATCACAATGAGTGAAACAATACATATGAGTAAAATAAGACAAAAGGATCAAAATAAATACTAGGAGAAGCAAAGAAAAGTGGACCTGTTTTTGCCAATCAGTGAAACCTAATATGAAGGAAAGACTTGTTGCTTGTATTGCAGTACCAACCAACAGTCCAATCCAAAGGCCCTTTGCCTTCAGATTTACAAGGAAACACAGTACAGCAGCAACTGGGATTCCAACCAGATAGAATGCTCCTAGATTCACATATGCCCCAATAATCTGCCATCCACTTCCCCTAGCTATTCCTGTTTATTTCCAACACACGCCTCAAAATTACACCACATGATCATTTCAACTTCAACAACAAATATTCTTTTTCTGTATTCAAATAAAACTTGTCCAAATGACTACATAACGATCATCGAAAGATATAATGCTAGTTAGAAGACTTACCAGAGATGACTGCTTGTAAGCTATCTGTGATTATTGATAGACACAGAAAAGGGGTAATTGCAGCAACATAATCCACCACTTGCTGATCATTGCTATAGGCTTTACCCAAAACTCCGCGGCATAAGAATGTTACTGTGCTCGCCACTACTGTCTCTGCAACTGCAAGAAACATTGCAACTCTAACTGCCACTAGAGCCTTCTGAGGATTACCAGATCCCAATTCATTCGACACCCTAGTGCTATACTCAAGCCAGAAATTGTAGTCTTAAAGACATAGCAAGGATGCATAATTTTTGTGATTTGTTATAGTTGTAAGAAAAGCATGAATATTGAACTAACCTCGCACCAGTTCCCAATCCATATGGTAGAGCAAAATGCAATGCAGAAATCGTTAAGCTGATCAACAAAAATATGAGGATCAGGACTATACACAATGATGAATTGAGCATAAAATAGGTTATCGTGAACTGGTGCATACACATACCATATTGATAGTACTGATGTTTCAAGTTTTGGATTTGGTAAAAGGCCAGATAGCAAAGTAAGCACCTCAAGTGACCACCACTTAAGGCTGTTATGATTTCCATTGCACAAAAATAGATGAAGATAAATTAATCATAAATATGATAAGACTACTTAAGATTCTTCAATAACAAAATCAGTACTTCTTACCAAACCATTAAAGCGGATGGAGTTGCATAACGAAAGAATTGTCCGATAGCAAGGAAGGCATCTCTATTTAGAGGAGTTCGAGTTCTCTCACAAGAACTCGATCGATTGATGTAAAGCACAAGTAATGCTACAAAAGTCCAGATTGAAAAACTAAAGGCTATAGCTGCACCTGATATTCCTAGTCCCAACTGAAGTATGAAAAACCAGCACAGAGATATGTGGAGACATAAAACCAGAAAGGCGCTAAGGAGCATTGGGAGAATCAAACTTTGAATCAACAAATATCTGAATAGGGGCCTAAGAATTGCACCTCCAAATAGTGCAGGGATAAGCCAAATAGAGTACTTAGAAGCTTCAACTGAAATTACAGGGTCTTGTCCCATTAAAATGAGAAGCTTGGCCATGAAGAGCCACAAGATACTGATTGGGATGCTCACCAGAAGCAGAGATATTATTGCACTGTAAGTATAAGTACCGACTTTCTGCCATTGATTTGCGCCATATGCTTGCCCGCACAGAGTCTCCAAACCACCAACCAGCCCTGACTGTTTCACATTTACATAATTCAACATAAGAATTTACTAAAAATGTTCATGTCCTATTAAGAAGTTAAGGTGATCTGATTTGATGACCATGTCTAAGGTTGAATGCAAAATCAGCTGCTTAGTAATTCGCCTAACTGCTCAAGGAGTCAAGCATAATCGAGTCGGGTCATGACCTCATTTGTTTTCTTGACCAAACGGGTAGAAGTCAAAATGACCATTCAAGCTATTGGGTGAAAATGGATCAAATGGTGCAACCCAGTAAGTCAAACCATTTTACCCAATCAAACTTTGGACGGGTTGTATCATGATCCATTTATTAATTTAACTCGCCTATTTACCAACACTAAGATTTAACAATCACAATGATAGAGGACTTACAAGAAGAGAGAAGCCGCTAACATTGGTTATAGAAGTAGCAATAGCAACACTTGACAGTGAAATCTGGTCAAGATGTCCCACCATCATCATGGATACAACTTGCAATAGATATTGCAACACTGAAACTGCCACCATTGGTGCTGCTATATAACTCAACTTCTTCAGTTCTTGACAATAAGTTTCCCATTCCGTTGTTATAATCCATCTTCTATTTTCTCCGTTTTCCAGCAACTGGTCTTCCATGGCTTCAGCCTTATTTAAATTTGTAAAAAATTGCTACAGATATATGTTGCCGCAGTTGTGAATTCAATTGGACTGTAGATAGTAGATACCAACTTATAATAAGTTCTTCGTACCAGGTGCCACATCGATAGTCCCTTTCTTTTGTTTAAAATTGTATTATATATATAAAATATATATTTTTATTATAAATATAATAATATATTATCAATCAATGCTACAGATACCTAAGGTTATTTTATCCAAGTCTGCTCTGTGATGAGTCAATAATCGTGCTTAAACAAACCTTTTAAGAAAATTCCAAATCACAACAGTTAATGATGTGTATGTGCAGCGGCAACATAGGAAAGAAACAGTAACATAATTTATAGAGTACTGGGGAAAAACTTGCACACCGATGTCCTACCAAACCAAATATGAAAGATGATTTGAGGAAAAAGAAAAGTTCCTCTTCGAAAACTGCTTTCAGGCACGTTTCTCGAGGTTGCCAGTTTTAGTCCTTTTTTAATTTTTTCACTCTCGGGGGAGAAATTCTCCGGCTGCTCTGGCCGGAGTTCTTCAATAGATATGGGGGAACTTAGGACTTTATATAATGCAGGGTTTAAATTCTGTGATGTTACAAGGAGATATTCAGGTTCAGAAGTATGATTCGACTGGATCGAGCGCAGCAGATATTTAAAGAGACAAGTTAGTATAGCATTAATGTCATGAAGTGGTTGGTGTTCGTCTTCAATGCAATTAAAGAAGAAAAGAGGAAGATAGAGATGGAACATGAAGGATCACTTTGCATAGTTCTTACTCTTAAATATAATGAAAGTAGTAGATACAGTTTGCCATTCAAGGGGGGGAGTAAGTCTGCCATTATTACACCGGAGGGTCCCCTTAAAAGAGGGTTGGGGAAATATTGCCCAAAAATTTATCTAACTTTATCAATGATACAGACCCAATAATTCAGAGATGCCATTTCTCTGAGAATGAAGCCTAAACCAAAGACCTAGCCACAAGTGAAATCCAAGCAAACACTATTAGAGAAAGAAGAACATCATTGCACGTTCAGTCATCTGTGGTAACTCAAGTCGTGAAGAACACAGTGATGTACGAGGGTGAGGAACAACACGCAGAGACACAGGAAGACCAGTTCAATATTTGTGTGACTGCTACAGCAGTGCCAGGGGAATAAATCAACTGAAATCGTACAATTAAAGTAAAACTTCTCACTAGAAGCAGCTGGGCAAGTAGAGAGAGGAATCTGAGGCTTTGCAACTGAAGAGGAGAAACCTTCTGTCAGTAGTAGGAGATTGTTTTTCTTTTTTTTAGGCAAGTGATAGAATGGTGCAGATGAAATAATAATTTAACGGAGACACAACAAGGAACTCAATAAAACATCTGAGAAACTAAGATAAGTAACAAATCTAAAGTAACCGTCATCCATAACAAGAGTAAATACTTGTTGCAAATACATTACTTTCATCTATTACGTATACGAAAATTCATTTATCACTGTCAACTGTTAAATTCAAGACCATCCCCTATCAGTGACGACGACTTTAAACACAGATTATGAACTTGATGACTGCAAAAATCCTTCGTACAATCATTAAGAATATACCATCATTAAGGAGAGACATTTCACTTATCCTATTCCCTTCTCTATTATTTTCCTCCACCGATGAGAAGTTCATACCGTGGCACAACAGCAATTTACAAGAACTGCACAACTTCAGCAAGCATATCCATACATAAATAATCAGAGACCCCCACCCTCAGTTTTTGTGCTGCAGCCTCCCACTCTCAGCACCGGCATAAGGATCAATTGTCACATTGATAACAGCAGGCTTCCTAGCAGAAAAAGACTCAGTAAGTGCAGATCTAAGTTCATCAGGTGTCCCAACAAGGTATCCTTTTCCTCCGAAGGCTTCAATTAGCAAATGATAAGATGCACCAGGAACAAAAGATGTGGGTGCCGGATCTTCTTTGTAAGGCCCAGTAATTTCTTCGGGGTTCCTCCTATCACCACCATAAACTCCGCCATTGTTAAAGACTATAACCACAACTGGGAGCTGGTAGCGAACTAGGGTCTGCAGTACATAAATTACACTTAATTAGGAGTGTAAATTAAACTTAAAAAGAAAATGAACCAAGAGATATATGGGAGTGCCTTAGGTAAGTTACTCTAAATAATAAATGTAACTTAGAAGTAGAAGGAATGTCTTCCCAAGCAAATGAATCAGCACAAACTGAGGATGTTAAGTTATAATATTGCATCGTAAAGAGTGTGATCAATGCTATAATTGAAAAAAGAGATCATGGTAACCTTAAGAAACAAAGACCAATAAATCCTCATAATTGTAAGAGGTTACCCACCACAGGCAACAAAAGAAAAATGCTATACGAGCAACATTACAATTTACAGGGGTTAACAAATAGATAAGAAACATCATGAATCACCCCAAAACCGGTCTAATAAGGTAGCACAAGTTGGGTCCAAGTACTGAATAGGAGGGATTATGGGCCCAACATCAAGGGAAGAAGCCTAGGTTCCAGTCATTATAACTGCGGGTTGGCGAAACGTTGGTTCATTCAATGACCTATTGAGTAGCTTTCTAGTATATGGGAAGTAATTTTACCGACTTATGACATTGAGTTGAGTTCTCTGATGTTGTACCACAAGATTTAAGTTATCTTACCAACTTATGACATCACTGCATTACACAGCAGATCAAGGTGTCACTTCCTGAACCCCTAATATCCCTTTTAACTATCTTCTCAACCAGAAAAACGATAAGATTCTTGTATTCGAGAAGGTTGCTCCATCGGCAGAACTAGGAAGCAATTCAGATTAATGGCCTAATGAATTAACCCAAGAAAATTCTGAACCCATTCAAATCTACTTTACATTACCATGTGATTGAAAATTGAGTTGGGTTTTAACTTAATAAAGTTGCAGGGGTTAGCCTATGAATATTCAACCCTATAAGTCTGCAAGTTATGGTAGAGTACATATTTGTATTTAGTGGTTCATTACAGTTCAGATCTGTGCAGAAGTTCCACAAGAGATAATGGTACGTTTCTAATATGGGATATGACATCAAAACGCCATATAAAAATTAATCCAATGTAAAGAAGTCTAAGTTATTCCATTTATTGATATCATTCCTGAACAGAAAGATAGCAATAATGAAACTACAGAAGAATCCTTAATCTACAACAACCAGGAAGGACATTAACTGCCTACAGCAGTTCCCTAATCAGCAGGAAAAAATAGCATTTTGAGCTTCATCAGATCCTAAGCTTAACAAATCAGTTCAAATCCATACAGATGAGGAAAATCTATTTCATTGGGCTTGATTATTACTCAACAAAGGTAAATGATTTACTACAAGACATCTAGACAGACTAAGATGCAACAAGTGTAATGAAGTTCTCTGATCACCAAGAAAGAAAAGCATCATATGTTGAAGATCAGCAATGCTATTCTAGGGTAACAACTAAAGTCAGTCATATACTATTAATAGAGGATAGAAAGCAGAAGACATTAATAAATAGAGAAGGACAACAAACCTCGACTTCCATGGCACTGAAGCCAAATCCAGAGTCCCCTTCAACAGCAACTACAAGCCTTTCAGGTGAGGCAACAGCAGCTGCAATGCAGTACCCGAGACCAACTCCCATTGTCCCCCACGTCCCAGCATCCAACCGGGTTCTTGGCTCCGTCTGAACTAATACTGATCGCCCCACATCCATAGTATTGGCGCCTTCAGAGACAACAACTGGAGTAGGACTGCCCAACTGCAGTATTGCATCTCTTATAATTCTCATTGGTGTCATAAAATTAAATGGCACAACATCCTTTGCCAGTTGTGCCTCCATTTTCGAAACATTTTCCTTGCTCTTCTTTGTTAATGCCTCAACCCAAGGATGAGACTTCCCTAAACAAAAAGGGTCATCCTTAATCTCCTTATGTATCATCTCAACAACCTTAGTAGCATCACCCACTATCCCTAAACATGGTTTCCTAAGCTCAATCTCCTCCTTATCTACATCAACCAAGATAAACTTCACATCCTTAGACCACTTTGGTGGCTCTCCAAAATGCAAAAGCCAATTAAGCCTCGCGCCAACGATCAACGCTACATCACACTTTCCAATTGCCAGTGATCTTGCAGCAGTAGCAGCTAGCTCATGATTATCAGGCAATAAACCTTTTCCCATTGGTGTTGGCAAAAAGGGTATTCCAGTACTCTCAACTAAAGTCTTCAAAGCATTTTCAGCTCTTGAAAATGCAGCCCCTTTACCAAACACAATCAAAGGCCTCTCCGCTTGCCTTAACAAAGCAGCCGCCTTTTCGATTTCCGAATGTTTAACAATAGGCTTAGCAATAACCTCTTTATTCCTACAACTCTCAGCATCATCAATCAATTTCTGTGCTTCAGTTTCACTAACAGTCTGATGAAGCACATCAGTAGGAAGATCCAAATAACAACCACCAGGCCTACCGGAAACAGCCCAATCCAAAACACTGAAAACACAATTGGGGATTTTCGTAATATCAGTAGCTTTCGCTGAGTATTTCGAAAAGGGTTTCACAGCTTCAATTTGGTCCAATTCTTGAAAATCGCCCCGACCCAAATCCTTCTGATCACACGACCCGGAAATCAGGATCATGGGCCAAGTATTAACCATTGCATTGGAAAGTCCGGCGAGTCCATGAACGCAACCCGGCCCGGAAACGGTGAGAAGAATACCGGGTCGACCGGTAAGATAACCGTAAGCGGAAGCAGCGTAACCGGCGGATTGCTCATTATGGAAAGCAATGAACCGGATACCGAGTCCGACCGCCCTGTTCGCAAGGGAAGTAACGGGTATTCCGACGACCCCGAACATCCGGTCGATGCCGGCACGTGCAAGGCACATGGCAACGAAGGTGTTGCCGTCGACGGTAGATGGGGTTTGGTGATCGGAGTTGGACATTGTTGAGGAGTTTTAGAAACAGAGGACTCTTTGGGTGAAGTGTAAGAGAATCAATTTGGATATTTAGGAAAGGGTACACGTGTTTGCATATATATATAAGGATTTTTGTGAAGTTAGGAGTCGTTTGCTACTTGTGATATTCCGAAATTAAGCATGTAATACAATTTATATTTGTCAAACTAAACTCTCTTGAATGGAATAAATCAATCTAAGTATTACAACTCTAGAATTATAATCTTAGAGGTACTTTAGTTTCTCAATTCCACTCTCTACGTGAAATATATTAGTTCAAATATTATAATTAAGTATTATAATTTCAAGATGATTTATAGTTCGTTTAGTCAAACTTATTTTTTCTCAAAATTACTTATTTTTAAAAAATTAACTTGTTTGGTCAAATTTTTGGGAGAAAATAAGTGTTTCTGGGGAGTAGCCGAAACTGTTTTTCATAAATTTAAAAAAGTAGTTTCTCCCTCAAAAGCACTTTTAAAAAAAATACTTTTGAGAAAAATACACTTAAAAATATTTTTAAAAGCTTGATCAAATACTAATTGCTGCTCAAACGTGTTTTTTAAATTTATTGATCAAACACAAACTATTTCTCACAAAAAGTATTTTTTAAAAAAATACCTCTCAAAATAGAGTTAATTTTATAAGATTGATAAAAAAATCTATTAGTATGTGAATCAAAAGGGCACTTAAAATATTAGATGTGCCTACCCAAGATACTGGCTGGCGGCTTGAGGTTGTCGGAGGCAGTGTTTGGAATGACGAAATTGGTTTTGTCTACTCATTCTATACTTTGATTGTTTTGACTGTCCGCTTGCCAAACGAGAAATTCCGCCTAACGAAAATTTTGATCAAGTATTTAAAAAATTAACAGAAAAAAAAAAGTCAGGTCACAATTTTTACACAGTTTAAATAAGTAGTTTAAATCTATTAGAAAATATGTCGAAGTAAAAGGAGATTTGCTTCCCGAACAATTAGTAGGATCGACTAAATCTAGGATAGAAGGAAAATTCTTAAACAAAGACCTCTATAAGGAATATTGAAGTGTGTTCAACCATGTGGCATTGTCCTCAAGTCCTTTAATTTGTTGAAAGTGTGGGCGTTGAAAGGCTATTATTTTGTTTTTGTAATAAAAAAATTAGCATTTTCTTGTTGTCTTGAATCAAGTTTTTATTATAACACTTCTTTTCTTTTCCTTTTTTTTTTTAGCATTAGAATGATTATTAAACAAAGACCTATCAAAAATGATGTTGTCCATCAAAATTGTAGTAAAAAGCCTCACCCTAATTGTAACATAATGGAATATATCTTTATTTTCCATTGCTAATAGGTTTGAGGATACATATCCAAGTTGGCTTTGACGTCTCAAAATGAAAATGAAAACGACAATACACAAAAATAGTGGGCAAATTTTGATTTTTGTGGCATGTTCATGCTTCATGAAGGAAACAAATATCCTGAGCCAAGTGGTTCTCTATCTTTTTATTGAAGGTTTCTACACCCCATTTTATGCCAGCTTTTCCTCGAGGTCATCATATATATTGGATTATCAATGTAAATGCAAAATTAATTGAAGAAAGTTGGCTTAGAAGTCGGTCCAAAATAGGAGTCCTGATGTTGATATGTGACCTAACTAGATAAAAGCACTAAGTCAACATCAATATGTACCAACGAGGCAACATCTGCATAATCATGTCTTGTTACTCCTCCTTTTCTCAGTCAAACAAAACACGTCACCACTTAAGAGATCCTAGTAGGAATGCAATTTTAGATCATGATAAGCATTGAAAACCAATATAAACGAAGTACCCCTTCTTGGTCTGATTATTTTGTTCATTTCCTTTGTGACGTTAAAATGATTGATATGCCCATGTAATATCTTAGGATGAATAATTTCAATGTATTACCACTACCTAGAAGTGAAGTAGAGAGGCTGATTCCAAAATACCCCGGCTCGAGATAGTCTAAAAAATATGAAACGCCGTTGCCGGGGATCGAACCCGGGTCACCCGCGTGACAGGCGGGAATACTCACCACTATACTACAACGACTTCGTTCATTAGATATATTCATTTTAATCCCATCGTAAGAAAAAAGGACATGAAACGAAACACAAATACTGGATGAATTATTGACCCTTATACTAGCATACTGCTGAGTATGAAGAATGAAGCGATTCAATAGACGATTGCCAACATATCCAGATATCCTGCCTTAAGCGGAACCTTACTAATTGTACTTCAAATGCACAAAAAAGAAGTCAGGATCATAAGATCATTAGAGTCTGCATATAAACATTTTGGACCAAAATACAAAGCCAAAATTGGCATCTAGTCTACATACAGTTTCTTCTAAACTCCGAAAACCAGCCTGGTTAACTGCTTCAAAATGAGACTGGACATGATACATATATCACAAAAACAAAAAAACAAAAAAAAAACACATGTTTTAATGATTAGATATCATCCATGAGAACCAGGATGAGATATCTTACAAGACGATATACTGTCAAACCAAAACAGAAGGCATTAGACGATAAGTTAACATCTTCATATTAGGTGCCACCTTCATCTGATTTACTCTTAGGCAAAGGCAATTGCCCTTCGTTTGGGTCTTCTTCTTCAACCACATGGTCGGGTGGAGGGGCTTGCTCCTCTCTTTCACTATTTTCAGGGCGGAAGTTAATAGGGAACTTTGTTACTCTAGGTTTGTCCGTTAATATATTTCTTTGGACCCTATCAATTAGAACTTTCTGTGGAGGCTCTTCCCTCAGCTGCTCATCATCATAATCATTGTTCACATAGTAGCCAACTCGTACAAATTCCTGCCCCAAATATGAGCAGGTCAACAAGAGAACTGTAACACCAATAATGTCTTCTTCACGAATTTTTGAAGGATCTGGAGGGTCAGCCTAGCATCAAAGTTTGGAAAATATAACATAAATTCAATGAGGCAGACAGAGCATTAGTTCCATAAGGAGCAATTGGAATCCAGGAGATAATACCTGCAAGACAAAGCGGTAATTTCCAACATTTACAGGGCCAACAAGAACACTTTCTAGAAGTTGGTCATATGTCTCATCCTCAGCCGATCCCACATAGATGAGCTTCCATTCCAAATCTGCATGAGCATATGGCAAAGATTATTGGATGCAACCAAAATCAAATACATCATACTTACAACAACATCAACAGAAACAACTAGGCCTCAAACCAAGCTAATTGGGGTCAGCTAAATAAATCCTCACCAACCATGTCGCTCCATTTAGACCCATATCAATCAAATAAATGCACAACAAGGGGGAAAAAAAAAGTGATTCACTTGGAAGTCTAAATTGGAAAACAGCCAGAACGTATCCGGCTAAAAAAACAACAACAATTTGGTGGGAGAATTTCTATCTGCAAAGAATATAGCTTCTATTCAACAGTTCAACCAATCTATAGATCACTTTACTGAAATTTTGATCCTAAAAAGAGAAAACGGAACTGTTTTTACCAAAACAAACAGATCCAAAACAGGGTAGCCTAATTAAACAACTATATGATCTCCCAACAGGTGTAACTACACGCAATAGCACATGAAAGAAGCAATGTAACTTGGGAAAATATGCATCTAAAATGGAAAACACACAACAGCAGTAGACACTGTTCCCCTCATTTTTAGCATATAACAACAATAATTATCTCAATTAAATCAACAGAAGCATGTATCTCTAAAAATCATCACTATTTGCAACAGACAGAATCACAAAATTAAATTGACAGAAGCACCTGAGTAAGATAGAAGGTGCCTTAAAATGCTAAAATATTAAGTCAATTATCTTCACTAGTTAACTACCTAAAGAGTCTTAAAAGTTGGGAAAGATGGTTGAGGTCCTAATGATAATTTTCTGTTCTGATTGGAACCAAAATATGCGCAATCAAATTAGGAGGACTAACATCCGCCTTTGGTTTGACTTTAGGGGTGAGTAAGCAACTGTACTACACTATCCTCTATCTGTTCTTTGAATTGATGATTTGATGTCCTCCTGGCAGATTACAATTTCCCCGAGGGGCTTATCCATACCATGGGTCATAAACTAATTCATCCCCTTCCAGAGTTCTTCCAACCTCCACCAACTATCATACCACTAGACCAACTCCTGCGAATTTTCTACAAAAGTATTTCACTGTGTTTTGTTTTTATTTATAGCTTAATTGACACTTAACTAGATGAAAACCTAGATAGAAAAGTTGTTTCCACCCTGTACCCCACGAATCACGCGAAGGATAAAGACTTACTAAATCCCATATACAGTTTCTCACCCGAATAAGCATTTTTATATCCCCTCACAATAATCCATTTCATGAAAAACTTCTATGCAGATCCAGTCCCTAGTCTGATGGTATTAGTTACCCTCTAATCCCATCAACAAACCAAACAACCCCAAAAAAAATAATGCAAAATAGTTATTTGATTCATCTTATGCATTAGGATGCAGAAATGGAGGAGGACTATTGAATCTACTAATACTGCACATAAGCATGCTACTAGATAATATACTATGAAATTCTTATAACAGTATTATAGATCTTTTAGCTGCAGGTCGTCCAGCAAATGATGATAGTAGTATGTAGTATGTACTTATCATTTCTAGAAAGGGAAATCTTGAACTCTTAGGTTCCCTATCTTGAAGCTACTGCTGGAACTAACATCATGACACCATCTCCAGCAGCTTGAACCAACTAGAAAGTATACTTCACAAGGACATTCCAAGATGCTTCATTGCTTTTATGCACACATGCAAATAATCTAAATCAGATCATCAAGTGAGACCATTGGCAGTAAGTGCAATGAAATAAAAGCAGAAGCTCACAACGAGTTCATTCTTAAAATCCAAATATCCACAATCTGAATCAGCATATAACATTTGCATTATTTGGAGGACAGTTTCACAAATATCTACAAATCATTCGGTTAAGCAGAGCTGCATGACATAGACAATCCAAGGACAGAGGGGAAGATAAGGAGATCCTATACATTTTGCTCACAGTTGAAATGGAAGAATAAACAAGCTGGCTTGAAGTCTTGTGAGAAGCTCTACTTTTATTCTAGAAATCATTTTATATTGAAGCCTAGTATGACATGGAAAACCCAGACTCCCCAGAATACCATAGCATGATTATTTCATCTGTCAAACTGGGCATTGTTTCACAACTGGGAAAGCTGGGAAGCACAGCAGATATATATTGTCAGAGACAATAACCGTCCAGTACTTTGATGATTAAAATTGGTCAATAACCTGAAAAATATTTCCCTGCACCCCTAATCTTTCCCATAAGTCATGTTAAGTTTCCCCGGTTACTCAAATTATCAGACTCAATCCAGGTACAACATGCCAAAGACTCCAACTGTCCCACATGAAGAACGCACAAATTTTGTCAGCTCTTAGGTACTCCCATAATTTCCATACAATTTCCTCTGGGCATTTGGAAATATGTAACTCAGCTTATATAATGCGACCAATTACAGAAAACCATGAGCAAAGCAACCAATTGATGTTTATGATTAAAAGAATCACTTCACTATCAAGAACCCTACATCAACCAAATTTATGCACTGTCTTTTTGTATATGATGTGATCTGAAATTTTGGCACGCTATGCTCGCATGTATAGCCATTTAGCCAAGTAGTTTATGTAGAGGTCAACTACGTCTAAAAATTAAATCTTTTTTATTCCATTGTAACTATCTTTGAAGTAATGAAATAGTCTAGACCTACACTTAGCTCTCAGTTCTTCCTCTTTTCTTTTCTTTTTTTTTAAAATTTTTTTTAATTCCATGCTGTATTTTTACCATGTCCAGTTAGCCCCAAATTCCAGATTGCATAAGTATGTTTTAACTGAGATGCCTTCAACCAATAAATTATTTCTCCCTTGGATTTTCCGTCATTCAAACAGTCAGAAAATGAACCTCAAGAATGGTTTAGCTGAACTAAGTTAGCCTTCAATGAAATACAGGAATACTAATTTCTATAAACAAACTACTCAAATCAATTCAAATAGGAATCTATGCTGGCAAGTCCGACCTAGTCAACTTTGTCTATGCAAATAACCCTAATAGGTCAGGGAAATACAACATGCAAAAGAGTGGAATGGAGGAAGTACCATCATGGAGAGGAGTGAGGCACTCGTAAGATATTTCAAACTGGAAAGAAGTCAAAAACGACGCCGGATTGTCTAATACCGTCACATTCGTGATGTTCACCGCACTCATTTTTTGTAATCAAAAGCAAACGAAAGCTGTAACGGATCCAGCACCGTAAAATAGCTTGGAATTTAGAAACTCCGTCGGAGAGACAAAGCTCTATTCACCACCATAAGTAAAAAAGGCAGCTGACTAGAACAACATGCGCAAAGAAAGAAGCAGCTCCTCTATTTTAATTCACTTTGGGGATGCTTGTTTTATAGTGTATGATGACTGGCTGTTTCTCCAGCTACCGGCTAGAGCAGGTCTTTAATATTGGCGGGAGTTCCTAACGGAGTCTCTCTCATTCCCAGACAGTCACTTAATCCATCCCAGTTTATTTCTCGGATATTTCCCCTTACATAAATGTACTTTTATTTGTAAGTCAGTTGTTTACTCTGAATAGATTTGTTTCATTTAAATAGTTTGCGCAATTTTAAGATTATAAAAATATTACTACTCTTCTATTTCAATTTGCTTGTTTTACTTCTCTTTAGTCCGTTTCAAAAAAGATATTTCTTTTAATTTTTAGCAACTTTTTAATTCCAACTTTTCACATGACCTATTTAAGACACCCAACGTTTTCAAAATGTTAAAAAACAGTCTTAATTACACTAATTTTTATGCAATTTTTAATTCTAGAGACAATATCTTAAGAATAAATACATATTGACATCTTAATCTCGGAAAACACTCGAGCACGACCTCATCCAGTGAGCGACATCTATAGGATCTTGAGAACATCATTATGGTGTCCGGTCACTTTTGTCATGTGCAAGACTGCAAGCAGCTGCATTGCGTGTTTATTTGGATCAATAGATGCACATAATATCATGAGAGCTTCCAATTCTCCTTTGAGGGCAATCCAACTGCAAAGTTGAATCTGTAGGTAATAGAATCTTTCAACACTTCTTTCAGTAGGATACACAAGTGCAGACTCACACCTATGACAATGTGTTTCAGCTTGTAAAACAATCTGCATGGATCCAACAATTGCACACGCACATAACTGTATAAATAACTTGCACATTGAACATTGAGTCTCTATACAGTATAAGCATCCCACAGTTCTGTACAGCATCATGATCATAACCCAAACAAGTTCAGCTCTTTCCACATTATATGCAGCATCACATAGTGATCACACACTACCGTCTGCCAACTATTCTATATAGTAAGCATTTATACGTGCGTGTGTGTGTGTGTGTGTGTGTGTGTGTGTGTGTGTGTGAGAGAGAGAGAGAGAGAGAGAGAGAGAGAGAGAGAGACGAGACAGAGAGAGAGAGAGAGAGCTTCCTTGAGAATAAACAAATATTTACAACTATTTTTCAAAATTCACATCCATTTTTCTAGTCTGAGAATGGAACATCTCAGCTATATCTGCAGATGTGCTACATTCGTCAGGTTTTCTATCTGACAAACACCGGATGAACCTAGGGAATCTGACAGAAATACCACGAGATGGATGGACTAAACCAATGGCTGCATGATGCACTGGTGACACCGTGAAGTCAGCACCCCTTATCTCCCACACAACTTCAGGAGAAAACCACATATCCGGCGCTTCTGCAGTTCGATAGTAGGGTGGCTTTTTCTGAAAGATTTTGTCCGCGTCGAAGAAGTCCCTCATCTGAAAAAATTAAGTCAGTAAGTCCCAATTAGTTCTACTGAGTGCTCCGAAAGCAGACTTTCTTCCTCTATTATAAAACCCTTGGTGCCTTCTCTTTATATTAAAAACCTTGTGCACCTCAAGATTTCAACAAAACGAAGAAACAAATGATCTAAATGATGGGGCTTCTTCAAAAGAAGAACTATTCCCACTCACATAGTGACCTATGTATGTCCCTATTTTGGGTTTATCTATTAATTTGTGAACAAAGGTCGAGTCAATAACTTTGCACACCTCAAGATTTCAAAATGAAAGATATCACCAACCAATGATCCTCGAAATTCATAAAAACAGTATATGACTTACTAGGAGTAACCATATAAAAGGTTAGAGCAGAATAAACTTCATGAAGCCACAATAGGATATTCTATAGACCAAAATGACACAATGTAATCAAATTCTCCAAGCATAAGAGATGGGGATGAAGGTCCAGAAATCGAACTCCCTATATCAAATTTAACTTGATTAGTAACATGAGGGGAAGGGCTTAAATTAGACCTCGTGCTATCAAAAGACAATTTTTTTGTAAGATCAGAAAAGAAATTAATCAAGTTATATCTTTATGGAACTCACCTCCACGTAGAAGGAATCAGAAAACCCAGACATGACCCGGCAGACACTCTGGTATTCCTCTGTGTCGGGGTTGTAGCAGGCCATAAGGAAAGGACTATACCTGTAATTTGAAAAATGAATGTATTAATCACATAAAAACATTCATGCACCAGAATCCGATGCAATTTATCAGCAGTCATAAGAGAAGCAACAAAGGGGAGGGTGATGTTGTCCTACTTGTCCATACAATATACGCATAACATATAGCAATACAAAGGTATTTACGTGTTCTCTTACGAGGATTCCATGATATCTAACAATGAATCTACTTCATCTAGAAATTCTTCTTTACACCAAAAGTGAAACAAAAACAAATAATTCATCTTGATCTACTGAGCAGGATGTTAACACAAATGCACATGTTTGTAGCACAGGACTGTCAAAATGACATTCAGTAGCAGCACACAATCTAACTTTATTGGACACACCAAGAAATTACTGTACAGCACAATCATCTTTAGAATAGACATTCCCTCTAAACTATCTCAATTAAATAAGATTTCTGGGTGAAAATGCTCAAATTCTTGGGAATTTGCAGTTTGATTCCTTAACTGTCCGCATAGTACTTAAGAATAGTCATTCCTGCTAAGCTATCTTTTTTAAACTGATTCCTGCTAAGCTATCTCGACAACCTTATTAAGATTTCTGGGTGAAAAAATGCTCAAATTCGTGGGAAATTGCAGTTTGATTCCGTAACTGTCTGCATAGAAGAAACCAAAAAGGAAAGAAAAATTGGTACCATCCTGCTTTTCTTCCATTTCCATACCAAGCACCAATTGGAACCAAGTCCAGGGAATCATTTAATCCTTCAACATAGTCTCTCTTGACCTGCAGAGAGGAGGTTCCAGGATAAGAACCAGAGCTTTCATAGTGTTGATGTAATATATGATGTTTAGAGGTAACACCTTTAACCATGCATCAGAGCGCTTTGAGGGTGTGTACCCAGCATCTACATCAAGGGATTTCACCATGATCCCTTCACATGAAGAATTTAGTGCATCATTAAGAAAGCTGTTCATCCTAGTCAGTGTGGCTTCATCATCTGCACAAGTATCATTGTCCTCTACCTAAAGAAGAAAAAATTACTAAAACATCTGGCACTAGAATTCTCATGTCGCTCTAACCAACAAAATAAAAATAAATACCACAAAGAACCTTACAGTCATTTCTGTTGCATACTCGAAATAACCTACTTTGCCGTCACTAAATAAATCCTTCAAATCTGATTTTCAGAGAGCAAAATTTTGAGGAATAGAATTAAGAGGATAGTAATCTCACTTACAAAAAATCTACACTTATAGGAAGAAACAAAAGATGCATACATTTTCGCCTTTGACGGAGCGGCAGATTCAACAATCTGCAAACAGAGTCATAATAATTATAGACAAAGTTATAGGCTCGTCTTCTCCAAAACAAAGACGTGAATGTCCCAAATGAAACAGTAAAAGAGAGCAAAGAATCAGCTAGATGTACATCATTGTGGAAGGACTCTATCTAGCCATGAAAGCCTCAATTGTTTGATCAGCAAAATTTTGAAAGAAGCAGGCACATGTAGAAGTCCCCTCAAACCTCACTCCCGGATTGAAGTAGAAATACGAAGGTTGCTTTTTATATTGCAGCATCACAGTGTACAAACGAAGATCATGCACCTTGTTCAAGTTAAGAAGCCTTATAATCCATCCAAATGACACGGCTCATAGCACGAAGTCAAATTCTACTCAAGTAGACTTGTTATTAATTCTTTTCTTTTTTTCACAACAAATTCGTTTATTACTACATAAAAGATCACATCAATATTACTACAAAACCAGATAATTTAGAAACTAAAATATTTTTAACATGTCTAAGAACATTGTAATCAATGAAAAAAGTTGTTCGGCGCTTTGAATAGTAATGTACTAAACATGAGTTGATCCATAATGAGTATTAGATTGAAATTCTCTTAAAGAAGACCGCCAACTCCTATCCCGACGATACAAAGAGCCATATAAATCAGATAGAGGGAATATATTTTCATTTCTACTAGCTTCACATACCACTTTCTCTATTTAAAGAAAAAGAAAACTTTTGGTATAATAATTTTTCTTTAGGATAGCATTTAACTGCCATCTATTTCTAAAAATGTTAGAGCCCTCTGAGTCGTGCAAACTAGAAGTCTAATTGTCCAATATTAAGGACAACTTAATGAAATAAGAGAACATTATCAGGGCTATCCTACCCCACAAAAAAAATAAATACTAAAGGGCATTGGCATCCTTGCACTGGATAAGTTAATCCACCACATTTCTTCATATGCAGCAAGTAATTCCATAAATAAATTGGCTATTTGGTGCTATTTGGTATAAAGTTATTGATAAACTAGTAGCTCTTTGCATGTTTTCCCCTGATTCCACTTTGATAGAGAGGCGACGAGAATCACTATTGCTAGTTAGTCACAGAGTAAATGATTGATGATTCATAGACTTTCTGTTCACGTCACATACATTTGTGACTCATCACCCAGTAAATCCATCTATTGAAGCTTAACTAGATTAACAAACTGCCCCTAACTCATTAACAAGATGATTCTCTTATTGATCAAAACTGGTCAGTGTTCACCCCCACACACAAAAAAAAAGACATTATGTATCAGTAGCAGTGTAAAGGATAGACAATGTGTAACAGAAGGCATAGAGGTCCAAAAACAATTGGAGAAATGGTTATAGTAATTACTGTTCTCCGTTCGCAAACATGATATCGAAAACAAAAATGCATATATCAACCTGCACAAAGAATGGGGAAAGAAGATGTCAGATACCAAAGAAGATATTTTTACAGAGAGAAAACATCTATTAGGGAAAGTGCACCATAACACTGCAGAAAAAACTTTAACTTATTTAGTGTTCAATAAGATACTTATAGCCTGTTTGGTCAAGCTGATGAAATCGGGCTTATTTTGAAAAGTGTTTTTTTCAAAAGTGCTTTTTAGAAGACTACATTTGGTGAGAAACAGAGTTTGTGTTTGACAAATAAATTTGAAAAACATTTTTAAGCAACAATTAGAGTTTGGCGAAACTTTATAGAAGTGCTTCTAGTGTATTTTTCTCAAAAGTGCTTTTGGAGATGAGATACTTTTTCTTTTAGCATTTGAAAAACAGCTTCTGCCGCAGAAGCACTTATTTTCTCCCAAAAGCATGGTCAAACACCTCATTTTTTGGAAATCAACACTTTTGGTCTCCTAGAAGCTTGGTCAAACAAGCTATTACTCCATTAAATAATAAACATAAAATACAAAGCAATTTCTTATTACTTTAGGATGTGAAATAGAAAAGAATGAGGAGTCAGTCTGCTATAATAATTGCAGACATGTATGAGGAGGGTAAGCCATCATCCTTCCATACACAATGTCGTGATGATAAATCAATTGTTGGGGACACCTGAAGGCTAGAAAATTCCTAATTGAGAATATTGACAGGACCTTAATTTTATCTAATGCAATGATGGAATCTTTGGATCCTCTCTCACGTGAAGATAGTTCTTGGAACGACATGAGCTTTGAACCATTTTTTCTATCAATTGCAACAACCTGAAAAAGAAATGGAGATCACTCTAACACCAAAAGTTCACCAATAGCAATTACAACAACAACAACATACCCAATGTAATCTCACAAGTGGGGTTTGGGGAGGGGTAGGATGTACGAAGACCTTACCCCTATCGTTGTGGGGTAGAGGTTGTTTCCGATAGACCCTCAGCTCAAAAGAGGTGTAGTCAAAGCCGGATTTAAAGGAAAATAATGGCAGTAAAATAGCAAGATACACAGAGCAAATGAGGCAACAGATAGCAATGAAAATTGAAGAATAAGATACTACGCCACTACTAACTAATAATACAAAAAAGATGAGAAGATGAGAAAAGGAGATTGAAGAGAAAAGGAGATTGACCCCCTGCCTCTCCCACCTAAAAGTATGACAACACACTACTACTTACTACCTTCTACTGTAATCATCAACCTCCATATATTCATATGTAGGGTCTGTCCTCAGTAAGTTGAAGATGTGTCATGACCTGTCTAAACATCTTCCCCCAGTTCTTCTTCGGTCTACGTCTACTCTCCTAAAGCCTGTTATAGCCAATCTCTCACACCTCCTCATTCGTGCATCCGTGCACCTCCTCTCGCTTCCCTCATCTTGTCTGCCACAAAGGCCACTCTCACCTTGTCCTATATCCCAAGGTACCCTGGAGGTAAGCCTCCATTTCACCAACCCTGCTCCAATACAATGTGTTACATTATCATCAATCTCCCCGTTTCCTTGGACAATAGAGTCGAGAGTGTATTCATCTTCACTTCCACCTCCGCTTCATGCGATACGTCACTGAACTTGCATTTGATGCATTTCTTGGACAGCCTTAAAACTGCTTGCAATGTTATTAATTAGGTTTTATGTCCAATTACATCCTTTATTGATGCATTTCTTGGACAGCCTTAAAACTGCTTGCAATGTTATTAATTAGGTTTTAATCTTTCTACTTAAAAGTGGAATTCTGAAGAATACCTCTGCATCCAAGATAAATGTTGCTCCTTTGGGACCACATGATTCTGTAATTACGTTAACCAAATCCGGGAATCTAGATGTTGTTTCATCCCCATTCCTTGAAAATACACGGACCGAACCATCAGCTAATTTATGAATCTGAGCTCGCTGACCATCATATCTGCAAATAGACATCTTCGAAGATATGATTATATTCCAACATTCAACGTCAAAAGGAAATAGTTCAATATGGATAAAGCATATTGTAAGAATCTCTTTAGATGTCTGACAATTCATTCATCTATATTTAATGCATAGTTGTTCATTAAGGCTGCAAACAACCTCAGGCACACACATGTTTACTTAAAATGGAAGCACAGAAAATGTAAAGCACCAAAAAGCGTCGTCTCTTTTGTGCTTTTTGAATATAATTGACTCATAAAAGACAATAGGCTGCTAGACTGTGATACTACAAGGAGCCATCACCACTCTCCTTGCACCAGAACGAGAGAGAATAACTATATTAGGTTTGGCTTAAAAAATGACTATAAAATAAGAAGAGAACTCCACCACATCAAATAGTAAAACACAAAGAAGAAGATTACTAAGCTCTTTGAAACTACTACCTCAATGATATCACTGAGGAACTTCTCAAAAAGAATGTGAACTCCAAATAACCCATAACCACTCTTCCTAAAGTTTATGAAGACAGTCGAAATTGTTTAGCGATGTCTTACCAGAACTGAAATAGAGAAAAATAAAAGAGTACTACTTGAAAAAAGAATTCTTAAATGATCATGAACCCAGTCCTACCCGGAATCAACTAAAAGTTAAGATGCTTTAGTACTCTCAATTTCTTGAAGACAGATAACATGGTCCGAAGGTTTGTTGTGTGATGCCAACAACGCAGAATTTCCACAAAGCAACATACTTCATGATAATTACTTAAAAACAAGTCCAACCCGCTGAAATCCCAAAGGAGATGCTTCACAATTCAAGAAACCTGCACTCCCAGCAGTTTCTCTAGATAGGTAATTTCATTCTCCCACAATGCCCAATTCATTACATCGTGGGATTACCAAGCAAATGAAACAATTAGCAAACATGCCCAAGGACTCGGATTTAAAAGTGATCTTAATTTTTTTTCAAGAAAATAAGAGCCAAATGACAGGTTTTGTTAGCGGTTACTTGTATTCACATGTAAAGGCTTTGTTCTGAAAGAGCTTCAGCACTTGAGGGACGCCGTTTGTAATCCTATCAGACGAAAAATTGAGAAAGTATAAGAGATGGTTCTGTCAGGAAGGAAACAGCAGGATGAAGTGTACTACAGCAACAGTGAAATAAACACAAATACACAATAAGATATGTACTTTGCAAGCATTGGTTTGATGGGTATGCCTGGAGCCATTGACAATGTATTTGATGAAAACTCAGTCCCCTTCTCCAACAAGGAAGGAACAAGTACATCCTGATCAAAACAGAGACTACATAAATTAAACACTAATGACAATCATTACATAGTCCAGGCAAATAATACTCAAAAATTAATAGGCTCCTGGAGAAGGATATAGGTGAGAATTGAAACACACCATTATTTTAAAATAGCACGTCTAGCATTATCGAGAAAAACAGAAAATAATAGTTATTTGTTTTCAATATTTGGAAGACAAATTGAGTGATATAGGATTTAGGAGACCAACATGAAGCACTGGCCACTGAACAAGGTAGCAACGTTGAGCTGGGCAGGTGAGTAGAGCACTAAAAGAGTTTAAAACTAAAAGAAACATTGAATGCTAAGGGTGTGAACAAGGCCTTCACCACCACTTGGTGGAAACAAAAACACATTTCTGTTGTAACTTCTGCCTGACCTAGATATTAGCTATATCATGAGTATCTTCTATCTTCACTTGAAGGTTGGTTCTTTTTCTAACTTAGCATCGACTTTGCAAAAATAAAAATAAAATCATGCCACCCAACTGAAGATAGAAAAAGAACAACTTTAAATAGACCTTGATTTTATAAGCGGTTAGAGAGAGCACACCTTTAGATTAAATTTTTAAAGTTAATAAAAATAACACGTTAATCTAATAAATAAGTAAATAAAAGTGTACTCTCTCTAACAGATTAAACTTTTAGATGCGATCGTCAACCACTTCAACAATAATCAGAAGCATAAATCACAACTTAAAAGTTCAAAAACACTTAAAACAAAGAATACCACTTGACTCTGGACAGTAAACCATTAGAGACTTGATAAATGAAGCTTACCAAGCTGGGAAGGATATTATATGCTTCAACTACTTCTGCTGAAAGTCGCTAACAGCAAGGAAATGAAAAAATATTAGTTAGTAGGAAAAACACTGAGGCAAAATTAATGAGTTAGAAACGGAAGGGAAAAGCACAAGATATGGATAGTACAAATATAAATTAAAAGAATCAAGATACTGTTTCCCACTTCAATCAATAATAGAGCAGATAAGAAGTCAACCAAACATCAACTGCCAGCAATTTTTACTCATGTCCTCGAAAGAGCACCATCTTCAAATGTAGCTTCTCTAAAGGATAAGCACGGGAACCAAGGTGAAAACATTCATGAAGAATGGGCTTTCTTATGGAATGAAATCAAAAACAAATTACTGTTGCCATCCTATCAACCTCCAGAGGAATAGAATATAAACCTGCAGACACTCTTTCAGGTTATCGACCAGTCCTTCATGAGGAGTAGAATTGAACACAACAGCTTGAGCTAATGCAGGAAGAACAGTTCTCATCATGGCCCCAATGCGCAAATTCCGAACCTAACTTGCAACAGAAAAGGTAAATAAAGGTGAAACGGCCAGAAAAAGGCAATAATCTGCCACACATCATCTTCCACAACATGTCAACAAATTATGTACTTTGAAATTGGCAGAACAAGAAAAGGAGCTTGTTTAGGTCTTTATTTAGATTAAAGTGTTCTCCAAGGGTAGTAACTTGACATTTGTATGAAATCATGTAAACTGTATGACCATTCAACTTAATCCACAAAACCTTTTTTCTTTTTTGATAACCGAGAACTCCCCTCGAGACAGTGGTGCAAGGTTCGAAACCTGGTGGATAATGAGACAGCTTCTGCCCTTCTGCTCTACCCTTCTCAGCTTAAATATCATGCTTTTGGTAGGATAGGATTCAAGAACCATGACGTGCACCTAACCCACACATCACACTCTATACTTTTACCACTTGACCGAAGACCTGGGCGCTTAATCCACAAAACTACATGCTCTCCTAATGCCAATACTGAAATAATACCAATCAAGAACTATGGATGGCAGAGAGTTTCATTAAAGATGCTTAATTTTTTCCAATAACCTGATGCTATATGGAGAGCATAAAGGAAGCAAACTTCCAACTGTGGATATGTAAAGAAGTATTTAAAGTAACCCATGCTTTAACAGAGAATGAGGGAAGAGAAACTACTGCACCAAAATGAATTTGGGACAGCTATTGGACTTGAAAGCTCAACACTTGTAGTGATTATACTATTCTATTAGGTTGAGTTTGCCACCAAGGGCAAGTTAAAACAAGCTAGAAGCAACTGGTCAAGAGGAACAAGGGAAAAAAGAAGATGTAGAAAGTTATTCTTTATTAGTACGCCATTAAATATAAGATATTGCAGGATTTAATAAAACTTTGGGAAGTTTCTTATCAGTATTCCTATTACACATTTATGAGCCTACAACACCAAAGAAGGGACATTATTCCTTGAAGACTGAAACTGTGAACCTACCAAAGTTCTCACAAGAAACTTCATCTCCTTCTCTCTACATGAACACATGAGTTTGACAATAAGGCTTTTCTTTCGGATGGAGCTCCCACTACCTGCTTGCAAACTGATGGATTGCATATGGATATTATAGTTGTCATAACAAACTTACAGCAAGACAAGAAAAGTACAGTAAACATGTATTATTGAGGTAAATTGATAAAATTCAGTATTTTTCAATACAATAAGCTCAACATTGTTTGGTTCCATCCTTATTTTCCACATAAAACTTGGTATTTTTTTGGTAAGATAATTATAAAACTTGGCATTATTCATACAATGTTTGTTTCCAATTTTTCTGTTCCACATAACTAATACCTGCATAAGTTATGTAGGAATGCATGTGTTATTTTATGAAGGACAGAATGTGGAATAAGAATGTAGAGATTAATAATACTTGGATTAAACCACCGCATCTTTTGAGTCGAGGGTCTACCAGAAATAGACTCTCTACCCAAAAGGTAGGGATAAAGTTGTGCCTATCCTCCCCAGACCCCATTTGCAGGAATACATTGGTTCTGTTGTTGTTGTTTTTGTTGTAAGCTCAAGATAAACTGTCCTAGTTTACACATTTGCAAGTAAAATCAAATTACAAAAATTGCAAGACTCCAAGTTATACCCTTTATCCTCTGATTAATGTTTATATACATGCAGTCTACAATTAACCTCGCTATACAAATATTATATCAATATAAACTAGACTCCATGTTCTTTTCTCGATAAAAATGCCACACCTAACAGTAATCAGTCAATGTTATCTAGGCCTCTCAATATTTAAAAACACATCATGCTAACCAAAGCAAGTCAATTAATTGTAAGAGAAGTGATATGTATAAAGAAGTCTTAACCGGTCAAAGAATGCAAATATGCTTGTTAGTGGATAGCATCTCCCTCTCAATACAATAGAATCTTGATGAGGTACTTTTCAGAATATAGACAGCAAAAGTTGGATACTTCCAAATATATAATCAATCTTACATCTAAAATTTATATATAAAAAATAATTTAAAAAAAAAAAAGTAGTCCAACTGATATGCAGCCCAGTCCCGAAACAAAGAAAAAGAAGTCATAAAGACAATGATCAGAACCAAATAACAAGTTCCATGACTATGGATAGCAACCATTTACTTCTAAAACTTCTAATATTTTTTAATGTTCTATTCTTTTACATCTTACACAGACTGCATTCCCTGAACAAGATAAAATCCAAAAGCATATTGATAGAAGCTTGCCATAAAAGAAGGATAGCATGGTCTGAAATTCGAGAAAGGTATTTGCATGACATAAAAGGAAAAGATAAGAAAATGACGCAGGAAATAAAGTAGATTGTGTGGTTGGGGGAATAGGCTCTGGTCTAGGAGTCAAACCAATAAAAAGAACCTACCCTGAATACTGAAAGACTATACATTCTCATCAAAAGATCAGCGATGACAACTGTTGGAACCAGAAAGAAGAGTCAAAATCATACCTTATCCTTCTAAGAGCAGAGTAAACACCCCTAACTGTAAGTGCCACCGGAGGAGCAAGTAATGATTGTGTTTGTCGGCAAAGTTGAGCAACATCACCTAATACAATTTACAGTCAACAAGGTCCAACCCCGTAATGGAAGCATCCAAACCAACCAAAGAAACGAGAAATGTGAAAACCTATGCTATCATTTGTCCAGTAACCTAAAATGATAAATGTTCCTACCAAGATCACCGAGGTTGTTGTATAGTTCTCGTACTTTCGATTTCTTTGTCCCGCATGCCTCCTCTAGTGCTGCTACAACTGTACTACCCCCAATGTTCAATTCCTGGATCATGATAAGATCAAAATCGAAACTGTGCTCTTGGAAATTGAGATAACAAAACTAGACAGAAGTAACAACATGATGTATAAAATCATTCACATATACTTTTTTGGTTGATAAGATCATGCACAGATATACAACAAATTTAATCAGAAAAATAAGAAATTTGTAGATTGCAACAAATCACACAAGCATAACACTAACTGATGTGATTGTTAATGTCACATCTAACATCTGCCATCTTCCGTGAAGCAGGAAAACAAGAAGTTACTATTTTTTTCATCAGGAGAAGCAAGAAGTTACTATTGAGATGTGAGATTATGAAACGCCCTGCATTTTCATAATAGGATATTTTTCAATTTTCAATAGATAGGAAGCAATGGCAGGAAAATTTTCATCAAGAAATAATGTGATGATGTCAGGGGAACAGCAGTATAAAGGAGAAAATCTATATATTCATTTTTTTTTTGTTATAACTAGGGTAAATTATTTAAGCTCCCAATTAGTTCATGAAACTAACTGGAAATTCCCTTTACTGTGAAAAATGCAGTACATCATCCTTTAGTTTAATGTCATTTGAAAGACCTCAGCTTCCGTCACCACCCATGCCGAAGACAGTTAAATACTAGTGATCTTACCCAAGATGCATTTATACAAGTTTACCCTCCAACAGAGAATTATTTACTGAAAAATATAGGGTAAATAAAATTAAAAAACTGTCTGCAATTTTCAGAAGGTCAAATCCAACTAATTGGATCCTACACACATCCTCTCATGTTTCCTTAGCCTCTCTCGCTCACATTTCCCTTCCTCCAACTTGGTGTAATACTAATGATTTTTATTTGATTCTTCAAAAAAATAACCACCTTAGTTTTTATATCTTTTTTTTTTGGGGTTTAATTTTCAAATCATCCCTTTGTAACTTCCAAATTCCAATACACAACATATACCACCTAAAGTAATAGCTTGTGCACTTCTTAATTATTTTATTTCAAAGGTGGTCATCATGAACCAATTAAATGTGACCCGAATACCACTTCCGGGAATAAGCTTAAATAGGGTAACTGTGCTAAGGGTAAACCCATAGAGTTATAGGAAGATGATTCATGCCGTATATTTGACAGCTTGAAGAGAAATGAATCTAAGGAGCTTTTCAGGAAAAATTCGAAGTATTTTACGCATTTATACCTTTCAGGTAATAGGAAATTATGGATGGGTTAATTAGATGAAGCACTGAAATTCACGGACAAGTTACATGTTTGAAGGACTGTATTCTAAAGGTACCTTTGAAGCCTAACCATTTGGTACTACAAACATCAATAAATATTATTTTTCTAATCAAAATAAACAGAATAATATATATTGATGTTTTTAGACCAGTACATGGATTTTCTGGAGTTGCTAGGAGGGGAAGAGTGTTGATATCTATCATTGTTGTTGTTTATTGTGTTTTGATTATCGCACTATTTTGTGGCTGATTATTATTTTTCTGGTAGATTTTACATTGTTCCCTTATTAATTGTCATATTTTCTTTAATGTTTTCCTCTTTTTTGTACTTGGATTTGCTACACTTGAGCCGAGGGTCTTCCGGAAACAGCCTCTCTACCTTCCCGAGGTAGTGGTAAGGTCTGTGTACACTTTACCCTCCCCAAACCTCACTTGTGGGACTTTACTAGGTGTGTTGTTGTTTGTTGTTGCTAGGAAGGGAAGTGTAGAAGTTTAATTGGTTGGTCTCTGCATGAATTTTTGTATCCTTCTGTATCATCTTGGTACTCTTCCAATAAAACTTAACTCATCAAAGAAATATTATTTTGCTTATCCAAGAAGGAAAAGAAAAGAGAGAGAGAGAGAGAGAGAGAATTGCAGTGGAAGAAGAAAATGAAAAAGCAATGTTAACACATGAAAATATAAAGCCATGGGCCAGAACTTACGGTTGTTGTTTTTTAATCAAGTAAACGTATTTTCATTCATAAACATGACTAAAACGGCCGTATAAAAAGGTTATACCAAAAGATCAAGACTCTACAAAATATGAAGAACTTACGGTTGTTAAGTCACAGAGGTAGTCAAAGAATACATACTCATCGGCATCAGTAGTAAAATCAAAATAATACATGCACAAGAATAGTAAAAACAAAATTGGATCACCATTTTTCCAACATCTCGAGCAGTGACCAAGAAGCAAAATCATATAGACAATTAGGGCATTAAACTAACCATATTTTCATGGTCAGGAGCTATCTTGTTTGTGCACAAGTACACTGCAGGAAGTACATCCTCTGGAGACAAGGCTAGCAAGCTGCAAATGAGCTACTCATCAACTGAAACAGCTCAATAACTTCAGAAGGTTTATTTTTCTCAGAAGAAACCACACACTTTCTTCTGGATTAGAGGGTGAACAATGATTGGTCCTATCCGCACCCACCCAAAAAAAGGACTCCAGTGATGTGAGATTGTTTTGTTTTCCCGCAGTGGGCTGCAGGGGCAGAACCTCCAAATTAGGCATAAACTACCATTTTAACCCGCATTCATGCTGCCATCTCTGCTCCCCTCCCCTTCCCCCTCCCCCGACTTTTTCCCAAACAAAAAATAGAGCAATGTTCCTTTTTAGTTTTGAGATATTAATATGCTTTGACGGCAAAGATATAGTTGTATGAAAGTTTAACCCAAATAGAAGCCGGTTCTTAATCCAATAAACCAAATGTAGAACAGAAGCTATCAAAACATCCAGACTTAAACCCTTACGAAATAACCCCCACCATAACCAGACAATTTTTATAACCTATTGTAGAGATAATGATACCATACTGGACATAATTTTGTCAGCATGCTGCTGTGGATCTAATATGATAATATAAACTGAGCCATAACCTACACCAGACAGGAGATTAAAAAGAGTAATAAGTAACAAACCTCCGAAACATATTGCACAACATTGATGTTGCTTTTATCTTCCCTTTTTCTTCTTTTACCAATTCAAAAGTTCGTGCAAGATGTATGTATGGAGCAGCCTGCCCCTTACTCCAGCAAGCTGGGGAATAGAATGAAAGAAAAGAAAAGGAAAAAAAGAAATATTTTACTAGTGAACAAATTTCACTTGGTGACAAAAGTTGGACTGCTGGAATATATCCAAAAATTACATAATTAATACTAGTAATTACAAGACACCAACCATGTTCCACGGGGGAATATTTCTCAGGTGGAAGTGATACATAATTTACAGCATTATCCGCAACGGGAACTCCAGACAACGACAAATCGGCATCATCATCTCCTAATATTTTGGGCAATTTAGCATCTTTGGAAGAAGGGGAAACCTCTTTAGCAGATTGAGGCTGCACCAAGTTGTTTGTTTTAGAAATCTCAGCTCCATTAGTCTCTCCTACATCTTTGTATTCTGAAAAATAAATATCAAGTGCCATACTTATGTCTCCTTTGGTCTTCGATAGAACTGTAGTAGCATAACTTCTTAATGACTCATCCCCATTCACAATCTGAATAAACCGATCAGTTTCCTCTCTATAAGCCTCAATAGAGGCATTTAGTGGCATGCTGTAATCATTGTGGAAATTTTTACTATCAGCTTGACTGTTACCATTCTGCAAAGAAAGAGACACCGTTTTACTGAAGAACTTTGTTATAGTACATTGCTTTGGTCCACCAGACTCCATACTTGCATGTCGTTTAGCTTTCTTCAATGACTTGTTTCCGGTTCTTCTCTTCCTTTTACCAGGAGAAATTTTTTTGCTACTGGAACTATCCATGATGGGTAGTTTAACGGTTTTACTTGATGCAGTTGCCTCACGCTGCTGCGGGCTTTCACCAAGACATGGTTTGGAAGGCAATGCAGACCTATTTGCTGAGTTTGCCTCAAAAGAAGAGGTTACAGAATTGCTGGCAGTGACCTGTTCACGATATTCTGTTTCATGTTCGTAAAAGTTTGTGACTGCGTCAACAACATTTTTACCCGAAATACTAAGTAAATCCAACATCTGACCTTTAGTGACCCAAGTGGGCAAACAGCCTTGAAGTTCTTTTAGTATTTCCTCTATATCGCCTTCACTTATTTTTTCTAAACCTTGCGACACAGGTTCTCCTTGAGGAAATGAGGAACCGGTAACAGTATCCATATCAGCAGCATTGCTGCTTTTAGTATCTGATGAAGTATCCTCATTTTCTTGCTTGATGCTACTGACTAAGGTATGAGCAGATCCGTTTTTGTTTTCTTGCTCGGTGAGACTAACTAAAGCAAGACCAGATTTTTTCGCATCTACATCCTCCTCCCCTTGGACAGAACGATGAAAACCCATTAGGAATTCTTGCTTGATGGCCATCTCATCAACCAAGCCAGTAAAATGCTTCCGCATGGCATTCGCATGTTTGCTATCCAGCTTCTCAACATCTGTACCTACAGTTGGAATGACATGCTTTGGTTTCAAAAACTTCACATATTGTCTAAGCTCCTCATAATTTGAATGTTCACTATACGGGACAAGATGTATCTCAAAGGAATCTTTCTTTCTCACTGAAAACTTATTCCGCTTCACTTCATAAGTCCAACCTGTGGGGACAAAACCAACCACCTTGGAATATCCTTTCTCATTCATGATCTTATCCATTTTCTCGAAATTAGGTCTGAAATATGGCCAAGTCTCACCCAGTACATTCCACCCAACAACATGAACATCAGTTTCAGATTCAACAGTAGTAAACGCACCATCCTCCCCATGACCTAATACTTCCAAAACTTCCATTTTTCTGCCATCAACATGAATCTTTCTTCGACACCTCCGTGAAACCTCCACTAAAATCTTCTCTTTCCCAATAACATAAGTAGCAATAAGAAACAAGATATTTTTCAATGAACCCTCATTCTCAACTCCACATTTCTCTATAACTCCAACTATATAATCAATTGACTCCTCTTGACTAGGGAATATAAATTTCGGATGACAATAAGTAGTATCCAAAAACACAGCATCAGCACCTATAAATGCATTCAACGCAGGCTCTAATTTCATGTCATCACAATAACGAAAATCACCTGTGTGAACGTACCGTTCAAATTTGCCATTACTAATTGGAACTTTGAACAAAAATTGCACAGCACCAGGACAATGATTAGCATCGATGAGAAAAACTTCTGAACCGTCAATTAAAACCAATTCAGAGAGCGGTAAAGACACTACATATTGCGACGGAACATTGAGGACTTTAATGAGAAGGTTAGCAGTGATGGAGGAGCAGAAAATGATACCTTTAGACCAATTAGAGGAGAGGCCAGTATAGTGATCGGAGTGGAAATGCGAGAGGAAGTACGAAACGGAGAAATCTCCGGCGTATTTGAAACCGTCGATGATAAAGCGAGTTTTTGGGATGAGTTTTGGTTGGGGAATTGAAGAAGGAATTGGGGGAAGAGGGAGGGATAATGGGATTGAATTTGATGAAGATTCGTTGAGAGCGCATGTGTATAGAGTGGTAGAGTTTAGGGTTAGGGTTCCGGCGTCGGGGGACATGGCCGCCGGTGAAAACTATTACAGTGGAAATTGTACGACTAGACGGAACATTGATAGAAAGGATTTTTACTAGTTACGAGGCGGTTGGAATGGCGCCAGAAGCAGGACAGGTTCTTTGGAAATTGTTGCTCTTTGCTCCTCTTTCTTTGGAAAATAAGAAATTAACCCCTGATAATGTTGCGATGAGCAATGGCTTGTACCTTGTGGACTGTGCTACACAGCTACTAGTAAAGAATTTTGCTTCTTGTCATTGATTTTATAGTTTGTACCATTGAATAAACTTAGCAGTGGAGTATGATTTAGTTGGCGTCCTCTTGATCTTATAAGATTGAGAACAACAAGTCTTTAAGTTATTGTTTAGAATCTCATTATATGCTCGTTGCAAATAATAACACAATCATCATATATTACAAATAATTTAATGTGTGAGCAATTAAAATTATCACTATTTTTCAGTAAAGACAACAAACATAAAATTATAAAATATTATCAAATGTCTAACTTAAAGCAACTTAATTATCTACGACTAACACAAATATATAAGAAATGATACATTTGTAACAAGCGGGGAATCCGTAGAGAGCTTCGGTATATATTGCAACACTGTGCAATTCACGTACAAATCATAAAAATGGGTGAAAAACTGAAAATATTATATTGGTTACCTAAAATTGAAAAATGAGTGTTAAGTTTAAATCACTATTTTCTCCATCCTTTTAAATCATCCACATTCCATGGTAAAAATAAAATTTGTTTTTTAAAAAAAAAAAAAGGTCCACGGATCTGTGCAGCTAAAATGAAAAAGGGCAAAAACGGCGGCGAATAAACAGTCGTGGTACGAACACGTGGCGCTCCAACATTGTTTGAACTCGTCGAACGCAGAATAAATCGTTCCTCTTCAAACACAACTCTCTTTTATTCAACTTCCACCCATACAAATGTGAATTTAGTAATATCATCACTGTGATCACTCCCTCCACAATAATCATGGCTTCTAGAAGGTTCTTCTCCTCCATGCTCCGCTCATCCATACGTCATTCTTCCTCAAAATCCTCACTCACAAGCACTATCCATCGCCCTTCCCCTGTCGGCCACCTTCTCCACCGCGCCGTCAACTACGCTACCGCTGCGGCGGCGAAGGTGGCGCCGGCACCTCAGAAGACGACCACGACGAGTAAGGATATCGGCGGCAAGATCACTGATGAGTACACCGGGGCCGGTGCACTTGGGAGTGTATGTCAGGTGATCGGCGCTGTTGTGGATGTGAGATTTGATGAAGGGCTGCCGCCGATTCTGACGGCTTTAGAAGTGTTGGATCATGATATTAGGGTGGTACTTGAGGTTGCTCAACATATGGGAGAAAATATGGTTAGGACTATTGCTATGGATGGAACTGAAGGGCTTGTGCGTGGTCAAAGAGTCCTCAATACTGGCTCCCCTATTAAAGTAATTTCTTTATCTCGCATTACGCTCATTGAGCTTGACATTGCATTCGATTTTACATGCTACATTCAATGGCGGAGTCAGGATTTTTATTAAGAGGTCCAAAATATAACAAGAAATCAAGGGATTCAAAACATCCATGGTATATACATAAAAAAAATAATTTGACATTATATATATAGTGTAGTTTTTGGACGTAGGGGGCTACATTACGTTACATCAGATCTTTAATCTTCTTTGAAATACCCGTGTCACATTGATGTGATTTGGGTAGGAATTTGTGCGGGTTTTTCAAAATACACTAAATCAATTAGTTGACCATAAAAATATGGTCTTTTGGGATTACTAATACTTATCGGTCTGTGTTTCATCTTTAAAAAGGGATTGCTTTCTTTAACACGGCACGTTTATTTGATTTAAGAATTCATATAATGTCTTTTTTTCTAAAGAGGATGTTTGATAGTTGGGCGCGTTCATAATCCTTTTAATATTGATTTTGAAATGGCAGGTGCCTGTTGGCAGGGCTACACTTGGTCGTATTATAAATGTCATTGGAGAGCCCATTGATGAAAGGGGTGATCTAAGTAAGAATCTGATCCTTACCTAAATCATTTGTTTTCTTGTTAATGGCACTAATTATGTGATATGTAGCTTTGCTTTTTCCAGTTTCATTTTTAATCTTGATTTGGATGAGCCTTTACTTTTTTATTATTTGCTTTATTGAGATGCTGTGGATCCACAGAAACGGAACATTATCTCCCCATTCACCGTGAAGCTCCGTCTTTTGTTGAGCAAGCAACAGAGCAACAGATCCTTGTGACTGGAATCAAGGTACGTGATACTTATTCAGTTATTTGTATATCAGGAGCTGAACACATCGCAATCTTACAGCTTCAAGTCATCTTCCTCATCTCTATACTTTTGGTGGAAGCAAAACAGGAATAGCAAATATTTGATTAGCATGTGCAATTTACTAAATGCTGTTGGAAGACGAAATATAAATCATTCTGAACGCATAAATCATGTTGTTGTCTACTGTTTTTGGTTGTCTGATTTAGCTGCTTTTGATGACAGGTGGTAGATCTTCTTGCTCCGTATCAAAGAGGTGGAAAGATTGGACTTTTTGGTGGTGCAGGTGTTGGAAAGACGGTGCTTATTATGGAGCTTATTAACAACGTTGCAAAGGCCCATGGTTTGTTACTAGTTGAACAGGAGTAAAAAGGAATATTCGTGTATTCTCTTTCTTTAAATTAATTTAATTTTATATTCGCTTCTCACCCTCAGGTGGTTTCTCAGTGTTTGCTGGTGTTGGTGAACGTACTCGGGAGGGTAACGATTTGTACAGAGAAATGATTGAGAGTGGTGTTATTAAGCTTGGTGATAAGCAGGTCTCTGTAGATAACATTTGCTTTTCAATATATAGTGCAGACATTTCTTGCAATTGGCTGATTTTGCACGTATATTTATCTGCAGGGTGAAAGCAAATGTGCTTTGGTATATGGCCAAATGAATGAACCTCCTGGTGCTCGTGCTCGCGTTGGGCTCACAGGACTGACAGTTGCCGAACACTTCCGAGATGCTGAAGGGCAAGATGTGCTGCTTTTCATCGATAATATTTTTCGCTTCACTCAAGTGAGTTATCTTTTCAAATATCTTAACTAGTATATTTTACTTTTTCAACTGCTTAAACTTGAAATGATTTCTGATTCTCTACCTCTTTCTCTGTGACTGCTCTAGGCCAACTCTGAGGTGTCTGCTTTGCTTGGTCGTATTCCCTCTGCGGTAGGTTACCAGCCAACTTTAGCTACAGATCTTGGAGGGCTTCAAGAGAGGATTACTACAACCAAGAAGGGGTCTATCACATCAGTCCAAGCTATTTATGTGCCTGCTGATGATTTGACTGATCCAGCTCCTGCTACCACCTTTGCTCACCTTGATGCTACAACTGTGTTGTCTCGGCAGGTTAGTTTCTTATACCGGCAGTATGTTTTAGAACAACCCTATTCATGCTATTTTTGTTAACATCATCAGTTTCCTCCCTATGCAGATTTCCGAGCTTGGTATTTATCCTGCGGTGGATCCTTTAGATTCCACGTCCCGTATGCTTTCTCCTCATATCCTAGGTGAAGATCATTACAACACTGCACGAGGTGTACAGAAGGTTCTCCAAAACTACAAGAATCTCCAGGATATTATTGCCATTCTGGGAATGGATGAATTGAGTGAAGATGACAAATTAACCGTTGCTCGTGCCCGTAAAATTCAGAGGTTCTTGAGCCAGCCTTTCCACGTTGCAGAAGTATTTACTGGTGCCCCTGGAAAGTATGTGGAGTTGAAAGAGAGTATCCAAAGTTTTCAGGTAACCAAGAGCTACTTTCTTACTGAGTCACCACTCACCTGAAGTACGATTGCAGGAACAAACGTGTATCTACTTCATTCTTCTGCTGAAATTTAACCATCATCAGCTGTTGTCTTCATTGAGAAGAAATTCCTTCTGTATATAGTTTTAACTTCATTTTCATTCTGAGCAGGGTGTGCTGGACGGGAAATATGATGACCTATCGGAGCAATCATTTTACTTGGTTGGGGGTATAGAAGAAGTCATTGCTAAGGCTGAGAAGATAGCAAAGGAGTCATCTAGTTGATTATTTAGCTGCAATGTCTTGTTTCTGTTTTTGGTTTGTTTTTTCCTATTTGGATAGATAGCTCATTAAATGGCAGAGAGACCGAAGATGCTCAGACGGTTTTTTAGTTCTTATAAGTTAGTCTACACTAAGCATTGGTTTTCTTCTCTTCTCCTTGTAGTTTTCTAGCTAAATTGATTGAAATGAGTTACAGGATGTCAGGTTATTGCTGCTCTTGAAGCATCTATGATCTATGTACGAAGCCTAGCACCTGTAGCATTTTTTTCTGAGACGAATGAGTATATCTCAATCCTCCTTGATCTAACTGTTTAGGATTGTACGAACCCAAACTTTGCGGAATTTTACTTAATCTTCATTTGATTATCAGATCTTTGGTTCTGGTTTAGTAGAAATCATGTCAATATCTGGTTTCCATGTCCTTTTTTATCACAAGTTTCTCGTAACATTACATACACAGTTTGGTCATGAGCATCCTCTGGCAGTGTATCAGTTTTCGGTTTTTAATTCCAGAAAAGTTGGAATTATTATATAAGATTTTCAATTCTACAGATATTGCCATTATACAAAGAAGAAAAGGCAGATTCTGTGAGTTCAGCTGAACTCATAGTTCTTCGCTCGAACTATTTATTCATATGCAGGAAAAAATTAAAATGCACACATATAAACTGGATCACACTCTTTCTTAGCCCACCTGTACTATATCTTTGATTCGCCTCTGCTGTTCAATAACAAAGTTTTCAGGCACATGATAAGTTCTTAGAACCAACCTAGGTTCTTGGATTGGATGTTTTAGTCTTACGCTTGAGAAACACAAAGTAGCTGGCATCTGTTCGATATTTATCATCATACATAGCTGGATGTGAGTCAAACTTTTCAGTGCAACGTTGAAACAATTCCTCAGTGATTTCTTTCCCAAAGTGTTGCTGAAATAGTGCCTCTGTTACTACTTGTATATTTAAGACTGCAGTTTGAGCAGTTACAACTTGTCTCAGGAGAGTTGGCAGTTTCTCAAACCTTGCAATGTCAAAGCATCCATGTGTCTTTATCAGTGCTTCCAATTCCATTTGAGATGTGTAATAGAATGGAAGGTTGAATGAATCCAACTTTTCTTCAGATACAATTCCCTGCATTGGATGTTTCAGCATTTCAGCTCTCAAGTTCAAATTCCCGCTGAGGGGACAGGCAAAAACTTAGAATTGGTTGAACAAGAATACTAGTATTCAACAACAATCGAGAAAATATTTTCTAAGAGCTTGTTTTCCTAAAGAAAATATGTTCCAAAATTTTTACCAACCAAACATGAGAAAATGGGAAAACATTTTTTTTATCCATATCGAACACACCCTTAAACTATGTTTGTTTCATTTTCGAAGTGGAGGAGGAGGCAGAGGATATATTAATTAATTACCATGTTGACCATATCCTTTAGGCAAGATCCAATAATGGTGAAAGTGATGGCCATGGGACACTCAGAAAGAAGTACTCCATCAAGAATACCAAGAGTAGTGATGACCATTAATCCTCCAGGAATAAGCTCTTCAGCTCTTGCATCCAAAAATGCTTCTATATCTTTTCTGAACTGATTTGAATATGCTGCCTCTGTTTCTTTTGCTGCTCCCTTGCTACTGTAATGAATTCTTCCCTTATTCCATGCTGCTGACTTTCTGTTTAAGACTTCCTCTGGAATCTTTGACAGAAAATGAAGTGCCATCGAGCTGTGGCCAAAATGTATGAAAGCCTTTGGAAATACTCGTCTATAGAAAGAACCTACACATAGTACATAACAAACTACTTTAGAATTTAGATCTTTGATCTTTTCTTTTGCCTTTTCGTACAACGGTGCTTGACTGAGCACAGAGTAAATGACAGAAATTCATTTGACAATTACCAGAAGTATCATTAGAACCTGTGGTCTTATGGATGTCACATTTCTCAAGCTATAAGAAATGATATTAAGAGTAATATGGAAGTTTAACAGTCTCCAAATATAGAAAATTGTTACCATTTCTTTTGAAACAGGTTAAAAAGGGATTTTTTATTTTTTTTTAATAACTATGGTGTCCTGTCTAGTTTGCGCCCGCCTTGACTAATTTCACAGGTTACCTCCCACCTTGCACCAGCAATAAATACCACATAACTCTGTCCACCAAGGCTAGAACATATGAAAAGAAGTCATTTAGTGTGTTTGCCTATGCTGGAATTTGAGCCTAATACCTCATGGTTCTCGACTTACTTCATTTACCACTAGCTACACTCTTGACTGTTAATCTCACTTTTATATGTGCATACAATGTAAAACCTAAATAATCAATGAATATATATATACCTGGGACTCCAGCAGTGAAGTAGTTTGGTTTGTTACTATGGATATAATTGAAAAGTGTGTTGAAATCGTTTTGGACTAAATCATTAAAGAACACGTGGAATTCTGGTACTTGCAATTGAGGATTCTCTCCGTAATATTCTTCATTTGATTTATAGTACTTTTGTTTCACAGCTTCAATGATATTTTGAACTGTAAGATAGGTGTTTCCCCCTGTAGAACACCCAAAATCTGCTATGCAAAATGGGATACAATGAGGCTTTTTTATTCCCACATCAAGCTGTTGCTCAATCAACTCATCCATTACTTTCTTTGAATATCCCACTACTTCTTTCTGCAACCAAAAAAAAAAAATCGAATCCAAAATTCAGAATCAATGCATAATTATATACGGAGTAGTATGTATATACACATACATCTTAAGTTTTTTAATGCATGTGTATATACGATTTGAATGAATTCAATTGAACCCACGGAACTAAATAGGTGTGTTACATCCACTGTGTATTTATATCATCATCAATATACTCCGATCATACTTGGAAACATAGTGATAACATAGTGATACTAATGCTGGATTTAACATATACACAAGATATATACTCCCTGCGTTTCAATTTGTTGTTTGGCATTGACTGTTAACGTGACACGAAGTTCAAGAAAGTAAAAAGAATTTTAGAATTTTGCAGGCTTAAATTAAAAATATGTAGAATGTACCAAAATATTTTTTTTAACCTTGTGGTCTTAATTAAATATGTAATGTGGAAAGTTAGAACTAAATAATTGCTAAAATGAGAATATTCATTATTTTTTAAACGGACTAAAAGAAAAATAAGACAAATAAAATAAAACGGAGTACGAGTAAGTAAATCACCTGGTATTCAGAATTCTTAGCATAGCTCTTAGGGCCATCACCTGCGTTCATGTGAATATTCTGATTATCCATACTTTGTTATTGAGCTTTTAATTGTGGGTCGAACACTGGGTTAATTTCCAAAGCTGGAGAATCACGCTACATTTATATATAGGAGATGGACCACAAAAGTTCCCTGGAAAAAAAAAAAAAAAAAAACTAGAGTCATTCTAAAATAATTTAAAATTAGGAAAAATTACACAGCATAGATAAAATAACGACATAATTATTTAACATAGCTAATGTTTAAAATAATTACATTATATGGTTAAAAGTAGTTGAAAAGGTTGTTAATTATGTGGGTCTTATATACAAATAAAGTAGTGTATATATTGAGTTAATTTAAGTTGAAAAAAATGCACTCTCTCACCTGTTGACTGTTTTTTCGGCTAATTAACATTGAAAAGTAATAGATATATAATTTCGTTTGTATATTGCGTTAATTTCAGTTAATGTTGTTTTGTGTGTATATATATATATAATAATTTTAATGAAAAACAAACGATATTATATACATGCAATTGCATATACATATACTTGATGTACAATTATAAATATACATATAGTTATTGTTTGTTTCTAGTACTAGATTTTTTTCCAATTGTTTAATTTATATTCCATATATACAATATGTAATTGTATATAAACTAATACATATACATAATATTATAGTAATGTCGTTTGTATATACATATAATTATTAGTAATTATACATATACATAATAATTTTTATGAAAAACAAACGTTATTATATAGTAATTATTGATTTTTTCTCCCTTGTTTAAACGATAATATATGTAAGGAGAATATTGTGGAAAGTTAGAAATAATTAAGGGAGGAGAATATTGTGGGAAGTTATAGATAATTAAGGGCGTTAATTAAACGATACCTTTCGTTTTTTTGTAATTGAATAATGAGAAGAAAGAAAAAAACAAGATAGATTTGTATATTTTATACGTTTCTTATTAACTGCCGCCTATAAATTGTAATTAATAAAACTTAGACTAAGGAGTTAGTTAGGAGGGTCTAAATTGTCTATGGATGAAATTTTGCCTTCTAATTATTTAAAAGAAAAATGCCTTTTTGTGAACTTCATATAGTATGGCCAAATAGATTCCATTTCATAATTAAGCCAATCACTATGCTCATTAATCAACCAGATGGTGCTTACATAAGAAGGCAATCATCAATATAATCAATCCAAATTAAAGTGGTATATATGAAAGTGAAATTTTGTTGCACTTCAAACTGACGCAAACAATTTAAAGAGTTTCATGAAGAAAATACTTAAGATGTTACAATTCAAACTTTAGTGTTATGGATTTAAATCTGATTTAGTTTGGTTACTACTATCTAATATAGTGATCTCTGTTACCCCAATAATGATATATACAACCCAAAAACAAAAAAAATTTACTACTACTACTACATATGGATTGGATGGATATTAATAATTGAATTATTATAAGAACGTAGTTGCTCCTAATTGGTCAAAAACAAATACGAGATCGATCAATTTCATTCAATATGTCATCCTTTTCAACCTTGGCTATTGCTTTGATCATCACTAGATACCAATACACAATTAATCACAAACTTTATGATTTAACGGTCGAAGTTAAAGACAATCTCCTCTCACTCTTCTTCTAACATTATCTTTTATTATCTTTTTAATGTAATCTTATATTTATATTTTGTAAAAAATATTAATTTTCGTCCTCACCTTCTCCCTTGACCCCAACCCGCGGGTACAATAGGACACAAATGATTAATGTTAAACAAATGGTTCACACCCATTTATCTTTTATTAAATATGTATAAAATAAGTTATTACACGATTGATACATCATGATTCGACATTTAGGAAAAGGAAAAACAATTTATAGCCAAAAAAAAGAGTTGTAATTATATAAAAACAGCATTTGAGTGGAGAGAAAGTCCACAAGCATGCAGTCCGATTAGATGACATTTTCAACTTGTCAAGAATATGCAACTAATATCCTTATAAATTAAGTAAATTACATCATTTGTCATTAAATATAATTAGTTTATATGTTACTATCATCATACATCATGCTTGGACATATTGTTTCAAAACAAAGAAGAAAAAATAGACTTTTTTACGGTCCAAATGAAACTCTTTTACTTATATTTTATAATCCGATCCTTTGGTTTCTAGTAGTTAATTCTTTTATTTTCAATTACATATAATTGTCTCAAATTGTGTTTGTGCGCTCTTTTAAAAGAAAAACATTTTCTTTGCACTTCTAACATTTTTATTATTCAATTACTCCCTCAGTTTATTTTTACTTGTTCACTATTCTAAGAATAGATTTTCATTTTTACATTATCACTTTTGATATATCAAGAAAAGACGATTATCTTTTACATGTCTTACTTCTCCAAATCATTTTTCAATACCTAATACTAAATATCAATTGGTAGGGATAGCAAATGAACATGTCAATCATTATTTTCTTAATGAGTTGTTAAGCTCAAATATGACAAGTAAAAATGAACGAATACCAAAGAGAATATTAAAATAATTCTAAAAACTTTATCCCATATTTGATATGAGATATTAACTAATATCGAAACTATTTTATTATTACTATTTATATTTTTAAAAAATAATAAAATTATTATCTCATATAAAAAATGATAAAATAATTTCATATCTCTACTTATCTTATCCCACGCGCCAAATGACCCCTTGGAATCTTGGATTCGGAATCATTACGGGTGGGTGGGTTCAAAAGAATATACCATAAGTTGATAACTAAGCGAACTTCGTGAAAACCCAAAACTCATTTCTTCGACATAATCGCCATGACAACAACAAACATCTCTCTTTATTATGTTAAATTTTCATCACCCACTTTTGAAACTCCAATTCTTGAGTTAGATCAATGGAGAGTCCATTATTGATGGGGCATAAAGATGGGCATTTTGACATGCAGGTTATAGGAACTTTCTTGAGTTTCGCATCAAGGGGTGACAGAGTTGGTTTAAACCAGATGTTGAGGCAGGGAATTTCACCAAATGTGCAGGACTATGATAAAAGAACAGCTCTCCATCTTGCTGCCAGTGAAGGCCATGCCTCTATTGTTGAGCTTCTTTTGGCTTACAGGGCTGATGTTAATCTCAAAGATAGGTGGCGCCGGACTGTGAGTAAAGTACCTTCATACTATATTATCCTTCTCTGCTCGTATTTATGTCTCAATTTTACTTGTTCAGTTTAGAAAATCAAGAGATATTACATCATCTAGTTTGTAATTTACTCTTACTAGTGTTTTAAAAGGCAGTTTTGAGGCGCTCACCCCGGAGCAGGGCACTGACAAAACTGTATGTACTAAGCACGCCTAACACCCAACGCTCGAGTCGCCTAACAAATCTTAGAAAAATTATGTGTTGAATTCCTTAATTGACATCATTGACCCTTATAATTCTCTAATAAGTAAATGATGCTTAATAGTTTTTTCATCTATAGAAATTAGAACATTGAAAATAACTCAAATAACAAGTCATTGTAATGCATATTTATTATTTGAAAGCACCATGAGGGTGAATATCATTTAATATTTCTTTTTAAAAATACTTAATTAGCCGATTTTTACGTCTTCACTTATCAATATTGGTCTTCATATTATTTCCATATGTCTCAAAATAATCGCTATTTGACAGTAAATTATTATGTTTTATTATCTCAAAATTACCGTGAGGGTACTAATAGATTTTATTGATTATTTTATTTCAGAGATGTAAATTGCATAGTTCAATCATAATATATTTTACAAAAATATGATTCTTTTATTATTTGAAAGTTAAGATATTAGAGTTGACTTGCATCTCATAGTAACTATTATTGCATTTCCTTCTTTACACTTGTAAATTTATATTAGAATTTTTATTTTCTATGAGTTTGTTGATCATATTTTTAATTATTAATTTATTGTTTATAATTTTTGCTTTATAACACTATTTTACTATATTATAAATTTAAAAAATTTAAGATCCATGAGGCTTACGCCTCGCCCTACGCTAAGTAAAATGCCCCGCCTTACGCCCCAGCCTTTTAAAACACTGAGTTATTAACTACAATTTATTATACCTCTAGCCATTTTTCTGTTATTATAAGAATGTGAAGATTATAAATTGGTATGAGCTACACTGTTATCTTAACTGTTATGCTTTGTACCTGGATATGCTACACTTGAGCCGAGGGTCTTTCAGAAACAGCCTCTCTACCTCCCCGAGGTAGTGGTAAGGCCTGCGTACAATTTACCCTTCCGAGACCTCACTTGTGGGATTTTACTGGGTATGTTGTTGTTGTTGTTGTAAAAGTTGATATAGTAAAGTTGTCGTTTTATTTGTTGCTCCTTATTAGGTGTGTCCAAGTCACCAGTAAAAATGGACCAAGGGAGTCTCAATTTCATGCTTATCATATTGTACGTCCTCCATTTCAATTTGTTTGTGTTACTTCCCTGTCTAGTCCGTTTCAAAAAGAATGTCTCTTACTTTTTTTGGCGACTCTTTAATTCTAGCTTTCCACGTGCTATGTTTAATACTACAAGATTAAAAAGTATTTTGGCTTATTATACATATCTTTATTTATGACCACAAGATTGAAGAACATTTTGGTATATTCTACCTTACAAGTTGACTTCATTGCTTGTAATTACCTTACAAGTGACTTCATTGTATACATATGTTTTTATGCTTCAACGCATAGAACTTTTAAACTTTGTTTTTGAAAGCATATGCTTTTCAATTGGTTGATATGATGAGGAATTAACCAATCATTATTTTCCTTTCAATTGGATGTTAAGCCCTTAACAGATGCAAAATTGTACGGGCACCGTGACATATGCAGGATCCTTGAGGTCTGTGGTGGCAAGGATTCCAACAGCGATCATCCTTTGGTAAGTGTTCATGGTTTAAGTTGAAAGTAGATGAATAGAGGACAACATTGGGAATATATTTGAGATTACTTCCAAATACAAGGACACAACCACCTGTTAAGCCAAAAACCATAAGTTTTCACTAATAAAATTTCCAAGTGTATTAGTGCAGAATTTACTCATGAAACTGTGGTTTCCACTACGTTGTTATTTTTGCAAATAAATTTTAGTAAGAAAATGTTCATTGATATGACAAGTTGAATTCTATGACATGCAGACTGTACGGCGTGAAGAGGATTCAGTTGAAGTGAATATTGACATATCCGAACTGAACTTGCAGCACTCATCAATGATTGAGCAGGTATTAATATGGAAATCCTACGGATGGGATGTCATGGTGCTGAGTATCTTTTACGGAACTTCCTCAAAAGAATGTATATACAGCTTTTAGGGAAACAAGTGCTAAGCATATTGAAACGAGAATTCAATCAGAAGAAGGGCTGTTTCTTTTACTTAGCATTTAACTTTCAAGGAACTTAGTCTTTTGTTATTCTTTCAGGGCTTATTTGGGGAATCTGAAAAGGTTAAATGGCGTGGAACATGGGTGGTCAAAACAGTAATCAAAAGGTATTCAATTTATATGTTATTACTTTAACGGAAAAAGGTCATATATACCCCCAAACTATTGAAAATGGTACGTAAATATCCTCCGTTATACTTTTGGGTTATTTGAACCCTTGCCGTTTGACTTTGGGTACGTATATACCCCCGAACAATTGAAAATGGTACGTACATACCCTTCAGTTAGACGGTGCGCGCCACGTGTCCTCATTCGAAAGAAATTAACTCATTTCCCCTTAGCAATTTATCCCCTGACCTGCCGGGGAAATGTTCTACGGCCGGAGTTGGAAGCGAGTTTCGCCCACTTATCCTCATCCTAAAGAAATGTTCTATGACCGCATTGGTTTTGGTTCGCCAAGAATAGGCTTGAGCGAAACTCGCTTCTAACTCCGGCCGTAGAACATTTCGCCGGCAGGTCAGGGGAAATGGGTTAATTCCTTTCGGATGAAGACACGTGGCGCACGCCGTCTAACTGAAGGGTATATACGTACCATTTTCAATAGTTCGGGGGTATATACGTACCCAAAGTTAGACGGCAGGGTACAAATAACCCAAAAGTATAACGGAGGATATTTACATACCATTTTCAATAGTTCAAGGGCATATATGACCTTTTTCCATTACTTTAATGGTTTGAAAAGGCTTTCTGGATTAATTCTTCCTTTAACTTTTTTCAATATACTTGCTGCAGGGTGTTTTCTGCTAAAGTTAATACTTTACTGAGGGAACTTCGACATCCAAATATTTTACAGTTTCTTGGATCAATTGTGCATGGTGAAGAAATGATCTTGATCACAGAGTATTTGCCGAAAGTATGTTGTTTCATCCATCAATAATATTGAAAGAAACAGTTCAGATTTTTTTTGTAGAAGGAAACCTCAATAATCATTTTGTGAGGCATGATGCAGAAATAAGTGCATTTTGTAGCATTGACCCAAGTTCTTTCGGTATTTGCTAAAATGGTTAATGATGGTCCCTAAACATGATATACTTCTTATTCTGTTTTCCTTGTATTTCAGGGAAACTTGCAAGATATTTTGGGAAAGCGTCTTGACCCCCCAACTGCATTGCGCTATGCACTTGACATAGCTAGGTACACGTACAACATTTCTTTATTTCCTGTTTAAGTTGATTTCTTTTTTATTATGTGATGAACAAATCACATTAATGCTCACATTGAACGCAGGGGAATGAATTACCTCCATCGGCACAAGCCCTTGCCTATTGTTCACAATAACTTGCATCTGAAGTATGTCAATTCGGTTTATCCTTATTAACATCTTGCTGCAATTTTTATTTACTTATTGTCTTCTATACTTTGGAATTGTAGCTGAGTCTGCCTTCCAATCATAGAATCAGAGAAAATAACTAATGAAGACTATTAATAAACCAATCCGATAGATTCGCTCATTTTATAAGAAATTCCTATATGATTTCTAATCGGGAAAAATTAAACACAAGCAACTTCTAGCTTAAATCTTTCTTTATGATGAATTCTTATGATTATTCTAGTATCTGTATCTTGGTGTTTAATCACTTTAATGGATAGTTGTTAGATAAAACTGAGTGCTTCTTTTCTTTCAGTTTGTGATCTGTCTATGATTTTCTGCAGTGGATTCTAGAGGATTCGTTTGTTTGTAACAGTATTGTCAAGCAGCAGGTTTACATCTCTGCATTGAGGGCCGGCCTTGGCTCAGCGGTAAGCTTGCTTACCGTAGTGTGCCAGGTTGTGGGTTCGAAACGTCCCTCCAGCAAAGCTGGGGTGAGGACGCGTAGGTCTTCCCTCCCCGACACCTACGGAGTAGGTATGAACCGGGTCGACCCGTTATAACTCAGACCATTTAGGTATGTCCACATTTTATTGCCAGAATATTCCATTATCGAGGACACGAAAATGTGTTTTGTCTTGAATAATTCCAATTATGAATAGATCTCTCGAGTTAACAGGATGTCAAAGTTTTAACTTACGCATTGGTCATTTGAATGAATGGTACAATTAGGCATATACTCAGTTTTGTTTTTTTTTTAAATATGTTGATGTAGTAATGTCGAACTGTTGGTGGCCTATAAAAGCATTTTAACCCCCTTCACTATGCTGTTTCTATCTGTGTGACAACAGACAAGTCAGCAAAGTGATTTGTGCTGAAATGGAAACTAATTTGTTTAGTTTATGAACCAATTTCTAAATAAAGAATATGTCCTCCCGAGCTATTAGCATCTTTATTGAAGTCTTTCTTTGATTTGGTCCAGGAACTTGTTACTAGATGAATGTGGGCACTTGAAGATTGGTGAATATTGGGTTCAAATATTGGATAATCAGATATATACAAATCAAGACGGTTGTACGTAGACCTTTCGGTTCTTGCTTATTTGTTTGTTCATTTATTTGGGGTCACATACTGCAGCTTATAATCAATCTTTCTTTTTTCAGGTCAATTAAACAACGGATGTAACTTAATCAGACATTTGTGTCATGACATTAGCAAAGATATTTATTCATTTGGCCTCATCTTTTACCAGGTAGATTCAAGGAGTTCTCCTATCATATATGCATCAGCACATTAATTAAAATAACCCTCTTCTCTTTTCTTACTGCTTTTGTCATGCTGCAGATGCTGGAAGGAAGGCAAATAACTGACAGGAGTTCTGAGCCCACGCCTATCAAGTCTGTAGATTTGGAGAAAAAGCTGTATACAGGTCGATACCCAAGTAGAATTCTTCAGTAAGTCAATACACTCAATCTTGCTGCTTCATTCTAGCTTCTCCGTAACATGTCTTTTTACCCCAACTGCAATTGATCGACAAGCTAAGTGAATCGCTCTGTTAATGCCCAAACGGATTGTCTTGCACTGAGCTAACTTTGTTTGCAAGTAGTTCTAGCCACATCTCCAGAAGCTCTGCATTTCTTCTCTTTCCTCTACTTCTTAAACTGTAATCCGTCTTGGTCACTATCTTGCTTTCCTTCTTTATGATATTGTCTATTCTATTTGGTCTAAGTATCCATGTTCTTTAATTAACTCATTCATATCTTTTTCCTTTCTGTACAGAGAATATGTGCTAGCTAGTTAACAGCTTCTAAGTAATTCATACAAATTGAAGAATATGTCGATTAGCTAATTTTTGTGTGTCATTCTCACCTTACTGAAAAAGGAAAGACATCAGGATCCATGTTGATAACAGGTTTAGTGATACTAGACTATCTAGTTTGAGCAAATTAGTATATGTTGAGATGATCCAACAGCCAGAAATACAGCCTACTTATTAACTCGAACACAAGTAGTGTCAAAGTCACATGTCTATGCTGCTGATAAGCATTCGATGCTTTTGTTATCAGAAGGTGATTTTGAAAATATAGGATAAGGATTTTTAACCACATTGACAGCCAGGGCGAGTTCGGTAGAAGCCAGTATCCCCGTATTTGTCTTAAGAAATTCATTTAATATGTACAAATTCTTAATTTAGATCCCAATTAATAACTCAAAATGACTAAAATCCGAACCCAGAAGCTTCAATTCGTCGCTCTGCCTATATTGACAGCATATTGTTATTTTGTGCAGGTTAATAGAGGACTGCACCAGTACAGTTCCTTCTACAAGGCCATCATTTGCTACAGTCATAGAAATCCTAGAAGAAGTCTCTTTATTGTCAGGAAAAACAGGTTGCCCTCCATGTACTAAAAGCAAAAGCCCCAAGTAAATTAATTTGCTAGTGATGGATATGCTTTGATATACCATAATTTTGAAAAAGTCAGTGACGAACGTTTCTCATTCTGGTTCATGAATTTGTAAATGAGTTTACCCTAGTTGACTTTCATCTATTTGACTTTGTGTTGCTATAGTGTATGAACTGTTTTCTCGGTTGACTTTGTGTTATCCTTTGGTATTAAATATGCTTTGACCTGCACATATTAAAATTAGTACTACTAAAAATTGTTTGAGTGGGAAAGAAGATTATAATTATAAAGAAACAGCCTTTTACAATTTATAAGTAATCTTTTTGGGATGAAGAATTTTCTTTGTTAGGCTGTGGGAATAAGACTTTGTATTTGACGGTGGCAATTTGGCAAAGAGAGATTAGCACTCACGGGTGGAGTCATTTTGGATTATAATTTAAGGGATCACAGCAATATGTTTAGTTTTTCTAATTATCGTTGAAAATCAAGAAGTTCACATGTTTGTTATAAATGTTTATAGTGATTGCCCAAAAAATAGTTGTGATGAGATATGTATTCTAAAAGTTAATAAATGTGATTACAAATCATATTTAGTAAATGCAAATTAATTCTAAATTTCGTCCCTGTAATGTAATTTGAATTAACGACATATACATGTCAAAACTAGTTGTTGCTTTAATTAACTTAGTGGATTTCATACGATATAAATAGTATTTCTCCACATGGACTCACTGTACGGCAAATGAGGACGGTGAGTTGAGGATATATTATGTTTGTGATGACTTCTCAACAACGACAAACGCTTATAATAATAAGATGGATAAATCAATAATTTAATACTACACGAGTAATGATTAGTAAGCAAACATAGTTAATTGACTTATGACGCGCATTAAAAAAATAATTATTAATATGACTATTTTACTTTCTCCGTTCACTTTTACTTATCACATTTTGACTTGCACATCCATTAAGAAAAATAATTAATAACATAGTTATTTTACCATAGTACCCCTATTAAATGATGTTTATTATTATGTCTTTAAATTAAGTAATTTGGAGAAAAATTAATTAATGTTAAGGGTAAAATAGGAAAATAAAAGTTATCTTTTCTTAATATGTCAAAAATGACAAGTAAGAATAAAAATTCAATTAGAAAATAAGTGACAAGTAAAAACAAACGGAGAAAGTACCATAATATCTCTATTAATTGATGTTTACTATTGTGTCTTAAAATTAGTTTGGAGAATAAGCAATTAATACTAAGGGTAAAATAAAATAAAAAAAGATTATTTTTTTTGATATGTCAAAAATGACAAATAAAAATTCAATTAGAAAATAAGTGACAAGTAAAAGTAAATGGAGGAGTACTACTTAAAACGAAAACTATACTAATAATTACAAGAATATTAGTAGTAGAAGAATTTTTAATGAGGGAATAGAAGAATAATTATACTAGTACTACTAATGTTTTTGGTAGTGAGGTTAGTGCATATGATCTCGTGACGCGGCTACCATCCCGTCACGATTCTCGGAGTTGTGCTTTCTTGTGAATTGGTTGTTCATTGTATATGTACTAGTATACGTATTCGCGCGATGCGCGGATAATAGTAAAGTATTATTTCTAATCGTTTTTATATTGAAATGTCTTGTTCGAGCATGTTAAATTATATTACCTTAAAAAAAGTTCAACTATTGTATTATTTCTCAATGAAATGCGAAAATAAATTTTAAAAATTTCTACCCCCACCTCCACACTCCCCCCCCACCCCCCATAAAAATATTTTTCTACCCTCCCCCCCCTGCGTCTAATCAAATCTATACGAAAAAATCAATCATGTAATTGTAAAAAAAAATTATGTTTCATATTTTCTTTATTATATTATTCATAATTTAAAGATATTAGATTGCTAATACCTCTCCCCCCTCCCCCCCCCCCCCTCCCCATGTATAACCAAATCTATAAGTAAAAATAATCATGTAATTGCAAAAAAGCTTTTATGTTTCATATTTTTCTATATTATATTATTTATAATTTAAAATTTTTAGATTTTCATAAACAATTTAAATATGTATTTTATTGTCCTCCCCCACCCCCTCCAATCCTCGATGTACATTTTTTCTATTGTATTTTAATTACTTTACCTTTCTCTAATTTGACTTTGAATTAAAAAAAAAATTGTGTTACACTCATAAGCGTTGAGTTTTCTTTTCTATTATCTCAAAATATAGAAATTAGAATAGATAAGTTTTGTTATGCATAACAAAATAAATGAAATATTAATTAAAAAAAAGTCTCCAAAATAATCTAATCTGTTAGAAGTGATTATAATTTTAAATTTAAGTTAAACAATTGCACATCTATCGAAATATCATTTTAGCTCGCATTCTATTTTAAAATTTTCTTATTTTTACTCGAATTCAAAAAAAATTAACTTATCCTAAGAATTATAAGGAATTTCATAATGCATGTAAAAAAACAATTGAATATGAATTTTAAAGAAAAAAGTAAAATCATGAATTCATTCCAAGGAAAAAAAAATAGTATGTAATTTGTGTACATTAAGTTTAATTATACTCTAAGCTAAATTATTAAAAATGTACCTTTATAGATTGTGATTTAATATTCAATCTTATGGTTACTCGCATATACTTTAAAAACTATTTTATTCAGTCTTTTAAATTTTTATTTTGTTTTTTTATACTAAGGAACCCAAGAAGAAATGCAAAAATACTACTTGGTTGTATAAGATACGCACAATCAGTTAAAATATTAAACAAAAATGTAGATTTGTGTCACGACCCAAATAAACGGACCGTGCGGGCACCTACGCTATCCTAAGTAGCTAGGAAAACCCTTATTACCCAACCAAAAATATGCGGAAGACTTCTGTTTTTAAGAGAATACTGAATTAAATATAACAAAGTAAATTAAACACCAATAAATAAATTTTTCAAAAAAACTTCTTACAACTGTCCTTCACTACCCCAAGACCTGGTCAGACATGTACAAGAGCTACCTATTACAGAATAGATTGACAATAAAATAAATAACACAAAGACTCTAACATTTGCCAGGAAGGAAGTGCAGAAGGAAGTGCTGAATATCGCCATTGATCTAGTAACTGCAAACTAACCTGCATCCAGTCTACACCCCAATAAGGGATGTAGAAGAGTAGGGTCAGTACAAACACACATACTGGTAGACATCATCGGCCGACCAGTGTTAGTCCACATAATCATAAAATAGAATCAAAGAAAAGAAATCATGACATCTTAATAGAGTATAATTCTACTAAGGCTGTAATATCATTATAACACTTTGCCAATATAATTTATAATTTTCCAACTCTATTAATGAGATTATATTCACCACTAGCATAGTCTAGCTTCATTAATTCACACCATCCATCACAATCCAACACTTAACCATCATTATCACCCCTTTATTCGCGTTACCTCTTCCATTACCCACATCTATAAGATCAACCTAGTAATCATAGACAACTCACACTAAACTCTCGGGCTAACAACCAAACACTCTTTTATAACATTAAAGAATAATAACTAGCAAATCGGGTAAGCCACGATTACACCAAGTATAAATAAAGTAAGTCGACCAACATATAGCAAGTAAGCACACAGAGTTTCACTTTTCCAAGTACATGTCACACAATCAATCTCAAGGATACAGTCAAATAGGGAATACAAATCAACTCACATCTCAGTAAAACACACAAGAGAACTCAAGTTTCATTAGCAAACCTTGTAGATACTCTTGGAGAAGGATTAATTCAATTATTGAAACTTTAGGATCGTTTCTTTGAGATTAATCATTGGATTCATCACTTTAGATCACTTCATTATCAATTCCTTTATTATTAATATTACCATGCCGGCTCGTGGCACCCGATCCAATCACGTCTTACAGCAATACCGAAATTTAACGTCGGCCACATTACTGCTAACAATCTTTCCACTTTTCTGTTCTTAATAAATATTCATCATTCACTTTTCAACCTGTATGAAGGTATATCACAAGCCTTCTTTACTCAAGGCATTCTTTTCAATCACATTATCATTATGAATCAAGATTTTTCATTTATCAACAATAGTCTGTACACACATGCTAAGGGACTTATTTCTGCCCAACTAGTCATGACCTGCAGGGGACAATCTAAGTCCATGTACCGTACCGGCGTGGTACCCGATCCTCCATAAATAAGTAATATCAACATCCATATTCGTACCGGCGTGGTACCCGATCCTCCATAATCATATTATGTATATTTTATCAACTTCATACTATCTCTCAAGATACAACACGACGTACTAAATTTACAAGTACACTTATACTCATAAGGCAATTCGATCAAGTTCAATTTTCAATAATTGTTCATACAAGCATCAACAATCCAAATATCATCAAATTCAAGTATGTCCGAAGACCAATCAACAAGCATCCAATTTAGGAGCATACATGCAATTAAATCGAGTCTAAACTCCAATTAAACCGTAACCTACTCAAATACCACAACTTGGGTTCTAACATCACCACCCATAACTAGCACATTCAACCTTATCATTATTCTTTACCTCTCTCCGCATAATACAATGCACACAATGATTCAAGTCATCTATCCCTTAGGCCTCACCATTATCATGGCACAATATGCAACTTAAACCTTTATAACTCAATTAGGTTCATCACTAGAACAACTAAGAAACATCATGTCCACATACTTCATTCACAACAATCCCCTTTCGGGCACATAACACATAATATCATAAATATCACATAATCAATCAATAACATAGTTTTCGGGATTAAAGTAAAGTTCTTATGTCTTTATTCACCTCAACTCCATGTCTGCAGGCCTAGACATGCTTTCTCCCATCAATTATAAATTATGAAAATATGAAATAACACAGTCTTCTACTCATTAACCTAGCCTACCTGGACGCCAAGCTTTTTGAATCAACAAGTCATGTCAAGGATGCTCATTCCCTTTCTTCATGCTTCGGAATGATCAATCATCTAAATATCAAACAATTATAAGAGTAATTAATCAATTACTCTTTAAATAAATATCTTTGGGAATTCAAAACCCGCTAATTCTACCCTAATTTCAGGTCTATATCATTCTCCAAGGTCAATTAACTATTAACTAGTTCTTTCAAACTTAACCCATCTCCATTAATGGAGTTTTTATGCTAAAGGTCTCATCTTTATGGAATTCAAGATTTTCAACTAACAAAATACATAATCTAGTTTATCAAGTTCATGTTAGAAATCATTAATTTATAATCTAGAATTAGTTCTAGATGATATTAAGAACACCCATAAGTTTTTCCCAAAAATCCACCATTAAAGGTTCTAACCCAAAATTTCACCATTGAAGGTCTTTCTAATAATTCTAGGATGTTAAAGGATTAAAAGACGAAGAAGATGATGGAAAAACTTACCTCCACGAAGGACTTTCACCCTAAACCTTGAAAAATCACCTCTCTAGGGTTGGGGAATGAAGTTTTGGAGTTTTGGACCTGAAAATCGGCTAAATATGATTTAAATACCACCAGAATTTTCGCTACAGCGAATTACCGTTTCAGCCCGGACAGTGTTCAGTAAAACGGTCATAACTTTTTATTCTAAACTCGGATTGACGAACAGTTTATTGTGTTGGAAAGAAGACTCAGAGATCTTTGATTTGGTGGGTATTGGGACCCCTAACTCCTTATATTCTAGGAGATATGATCGTTTGAATTTGGCCCTAATAAAAACTCATATCGAAACTCTATTGGTTAAAAATGTTTTCAACTTAACTTTGTGTTAGGGATATTGTACGACCTTAATTCATATCTAAAGAACTTCCAAATTAAAGTATTAATATTAGGATTCATGAATAATTAAATTCATCAGGCTTGAGTCTATCTAGACACATCGAAAGGCTAAAATCTTTGCCGAAAAGCTTGAGGTGACACAATGAATAAAATGATGGCTATTTTGGACTCAAGTTAATATTGAGGAATGGTTTATTTAGTAACGACAAAATGGGTCGTTACAATTTGCAAATAAAATCAAGAAAAGAACAAACCAATTGAAATATCTAAATACCTGTAAATTTTATTTTATAATCTTTCTAAAAGAGAGTAGATATGTGAATGTGATATAATAATGCTTCAGAAAATCGTCTTTCTGCTTAAAATTTCATTTTTGTAGTAAAAATTTAAATAACAGATTTTACAAAATCCTATTTAAATTGAAAAGAGAATTTTATTCGTCAATTCAAATAAAAATTAATAGATTAATTACTCTTTTTTTTGTATTCATAAGTTATTGAATTACCATAAAAATTCTGATTTGAATTTTAATAAAGGAGTCATTATCTTGAGAATAAAAAAAAGATGAAAAATAAGATCGGAAAAAGTTATATATGTGATTAAATTTTAAAATAATAAAAGATCAAAATATTTTAAAACTGAAAATCCAAACTATTATTTTGGATATTCAAATTCTAATAAACTAATATAGATAATTCTATCTTTTTTCTCTTCTTTAATAACCAAGTTGAGTAAGAAAGAAAAGAATGAAGCAATTTTGATTTTTTTACTGTTTATATGCATACGTGTATAAATTTAAAGCATGAATTTTTTATTATTTGAAGTGTGTGCAAATATCAATGTTTCTATTCATTATTTTAGTCAAGTAGTATGTATATTTCTTCCACAATTTTTGCATTTACTTTTTTATTTCCTTTTCCCATTTATGCTAGGCTAATTCTCTCTGTTTCGTTAATTTATCAAAAAAAATTAAAAGCGTCTATCTTCCTTTCACTTTTACTTTCTTTGTCTTTTTTGTTACATTTCATTCATACTCTTTTCATTATAAAATATTTTAGTTCACCCTCAAAATAAATGAGTTATATTAAAATATTATAAATAATTAGAAATAAATATTTATTTATTTTAAACTTTCTCCGACCATTTCAGAACCTGTCGATTTACTTTGTCAAGAACGCAAAAATTGCTCCTAAGCACAAATTTTTAAAGTTAATGATGATAACTTTTCATCATATTCCCCAATCACCACTCGGACTTGAATCCTAATCAAAGTTCACTTAAAATAACAATTACTTAGCCAAACATCATGTATTGAAATTCTTAAAAATGTATTCTCTTTTTACAAAATTAGAATGGAAAATATCACTTACTTGGGTTCATGCCCGAATATAACAAAAAAATAGTTGTTAAACATCATCATCTACACATAAAAATAAAAATGTCAAATCAAAAGAAGTTTTTTTTTTAATGAAGAATATGAAGAGTGTAGTAAATAAATTTACGAATAAGGTTAATGATCAGTAATCAATAAAAAAAAAGAGAGAAGGAAGCTTAACATTATATATCACTATAGGAGTATATATAAGAGAGATTAAGAAGGTAAAACTTTATTCCAATTCAACTTTCATTTAAATTTGAATTCAAATTCAAATATAATCTATTTGTTAAAAGAAGAACAATTTATTATTCTTCCTTATCCTTATTTTTTCAAATACATTACATACTTATCTTAAATGTATATATTTGAATTAAGAGAAATATTTGAAATAAATAAGATTAATTCACATATTTTTTTTTATAATATATACTAACAAAATAAAAGAAGAAGAATTTATTTCTCTTTCTTATCCTTTTAAATAGCTATTATAATAGATTATTATCACTACTACTACGTACTACAACTCCTAATAATTATTTATTTTTAATTATTATTACCATATTTATCTTTCATGTAATTATTATTTCTACCATCACTACTACTATTACGTACTACTACTCCTACTATTTATTATTATTATTATTATTTGTCACCATTTTTTATCCCTCGTTTAATGTTTAAACCAAATATATTCAAATATATTTTGTAACATCTTAAAGGAATTAGTTTTATGAAATAGTAAGAGTTCATTCAGAAGTCTTCAATCATAAGTTCCTAGTTTTAAGCTAATGATTAATATTTAAATAAATTATATTCAGATATATTTTATAACATTTAAATTTTTTAAAAAATAAGTTTATAAAAGAGTAAAAGTCTATTTAGAACTCTTCAACCATGAGTTTCTATTTTTATGCTAATGAACTTGGTTTTAATAAAGGATAATGTATTTTTAAATTATGATATTTCTAATCTTTTAATTCAAAATTTTTATTACAATATTATTAAGTTTTGTCCTAAAACTGCCACGTGGCTTCTCAATAGCTTGCCACTTGGCTAATTGTGGTGCTTCGTCCTCGCTTTATAATATATATAGATACGATATGAGTTTTAAGAAGTAAGAACTCCATTCCAATTCAACTTTTGTTTAAATGCAAATACCATATGAATTTGTTAAAAGAAATTCAGTTTATTATTCTTCCTTATCCTTACTTTATCAAATACAAAGCATATTTATCTTATAATTTATATATTTGAATTGAGAGAAATATTCAAAATCAATCCACATATTTTTATAGTAACAAAATAAAAGAAGAAGAATTTGTTACTTTTCCTTATCCAAACTATTGTACATGTCCCCTACATTTTTTTCCCGATTATCTTCTTTTCTTTTCTTTTTTCTTTTGTTTGTTTGTCAAAAAAACACAAAAAAAAACAAAAAAAAAACACTTATAAAAGTTAATAACGATTTAGAATTATTATACTACAACTACTAACATATACATATGTAATACTACTGTTGCTATTACTCTTATTATTATTATTATTATTATTATTATTATTATTATATTTACTTCTACTACTACCACCACCAGTATGTACTACTATTATTACTATCCTAAAATTGCCAAGTGACTTTTCAATAGCTTGCAACTTGGCTAATTGTGGTGTTTCGTCCTCTGCTTTATAGTATATATAGATATATATATATAGATTATTATTATTATTATTGCTACTATTACTGCTATTATTGTTGTTATTATTATTATTTCTACTACTATGATTACTATTTATTTATTTGTTAATATTATTATTTTTATCATTATTATTATATTTTTATTTTTTATTTAATATTTTAAATTGTAATTATTATTAATGTATATTTATAATAATAATAATAAATATTAGACATATAGAGAGGTTAAGAAGTTAGAATTCCATTCCCATTCAAATTCTATTTAAGTTCAAATTTAAATATCATATCATATCAATTTGTTATAAGAAGATCAGTTTAGTGTTTTTTCCTTATCCTTAATTTTTCAAATAAAATATATATTTATCCTATAATCTACAAAGTTTAATTAGAGAAAATTTTGAAACCAATCCAAATATTTTTTTTTAATTACTAATATTTTTATTATTACAACTACTACTACTACTTACCAGTACTACTACGTATTACTACTGCTAGTACTACTATCTATCTATATCTATTTATTTATTATTATTATTATAATTAATATTTCTGTCCTTCATTTAATATTCAAATAAGTCAAATATATTACTACGGGCACTACTACAACTACTTTTTTTTAATTATTAATATTATTATCTTTCATTTAATATTTAAATTAAATAAATTTAAATATATTTTATAACATCCGAAAGAGATAAGTTCATGAAATAGTAAGAGTTCATTTAGAACTCTGTTTCTATTTTTATATTTATGATTTTTTTCTTTTTAAAAGGATAATGTATTTACAAATTCAAATATTTCTAATCTTTTAATTGGAAGCTTTTATTACAAAGTTATTTCCTTTGTCTTAAAATTGCCAAGTGACTTATTTTTATGCTGCCACTTGGCTTCTTCTGGTGTTTCGTCCTCTGCTTTATAATATATATAGATTATGAATAAATAAATAATCAAACATTTCTTTTAAAAAAATATATAAGAAAAAAAGTATATACTCCCTTTGTTTCAAACAAATGGTCTATTTTTCTTTTTAATTCGTTTGAAAAAAATGATCTATTTTCTTTTTTGGCAATACTTTATATTAATTTTAATTTTTCACGTGACATATTTAACCATTTTGGTACACTTGACATAATTTTAATTTAAGATCATAAGATTCAAAAGTCGGAAATAAAAAATATAGTAATTCAAACTATAAGACATAAGAGTAATTCAGATCGATCAAGCTTTATTTTTTTAAAACTATCAAATTAAAATAGGTCATTCTTTTTTAAAACGGAGGGAGTAGTACTTATAATTGAAACCAAATTCAACTGTATGAACGAAAAAGGGGGATCCGAGTTCACAAAATTATTTATCTTTAAGCTTACGTAAAGGCTAGCATTGGACACCTGAATTGCACCGCCACCTTGTATATTGAGATACCATTAGGGGTCGTGGTGAGATGTTCCGGATCCCTTATTAAATGGACGTTTTGGATTCAAATTTTGAAGGGAAATCAAAAAAGAATTATGGCAAGGAGAATTTTTTTTTAATGAATTTTACGTGATGTAAATTTAGGTTAATCGGATCAAATACATTATGAATATCGAATAGTTATACCCAAACTAAAAATAAACTATCATGATGAATATTTGTAATTCAACCTTAGTGGAATTTTGTACAGCACGCCACTTACAACAAACTTAGCTTTATTCAAGTTTTTAGATTATATTGAGTTCTAGTTAACTCTCCTAACCTTATAATAGAGATTGGGAGACAATGCTCTTGTCATGACCCAACTGATATTTACTTCCAACCATCAAACCTACTGGCCATGTTGGTCCAATTTTGTGGGGGGAAATCGAATTCTAAATTCCCATAAACTGCGCATATAGTCAAAGGAATAGAAGTTAAAGTTTTTATCATTAGAATTCAAAAAATAAAAAATAATTAAACACACAAAGAAGCTAAGATGATTCAACATATAATATATACACAATATAATTTTCGAACGAAAGAAATTCGATGAACCATCTTCCACACCTCTTCTATGCTTACTTTTAACTAAACCGAACCTAAATTCATCCTAGTCAAAAACTCAAAAGTCTTCACTTCTCATAATATCCATATACCGTGTGATGCACTATGCTAGTGGGAATTGACAAAGACATTTTTGGACACGTCCTTAACAGCATCCACTATTTTGCAGACATTAAAACAAGTGAAAATTATTTGTGTGTGACACCAGAGTTTGGTGATATGATACGTAACGCAAGACAAAGATGGTGGCCTCCACACGCATTTAAGGAAATATGATAGCCTCAAACTCAATCATAGGGACCAACTAGATAAACGTACTTTCCTTTCAACTTCGAGTACACATATGTGTATGTATATCAATTATCATCAGACGCGGATGTTAACTGTCATGTGCCACTTTTCTTTATGGTACAACTGGCTCCTATTCATTCTACTAAGTATTACTTAGTATATTTTTTTGACTTTTTTTTCCTAATTTCCCTCTACCAACACTCCCCTCATATATATATATATGCCTACCCCATTCCTCATTCTCAACAATCAAATCCAAGAAAGTGAAAAAACTCATCAACAACTCTTTCTATTTTCTCCAATCCATAAAAACTCAAATCTTGTTTTGTTGATATGGGCAACTATATTTCTTGCACCTTATCAGGACCAGTAGGCAGCAACAAGCAATCAAGAGGCATAAAAGTTATATTCCCAAGTGGTGAAATAATTCATTATTATCAACCAATCAAAGCAGCAGAACTTATGCTAGAAACTCCAAATTTCTTTCTTGTTAGCACAAGGTCACTTCATATAGGCAGGAGATTTTCTGCACTGAATGCTGATGAAGATCTTGAAATGGGAAATGTTTATGTCATGTTTCCAATGAAAAAGTTGAATTCTTTTGTGTCAGCAGGTGATATGGGCGCTTTGTTATTAACTGCCAATTCTGTTTCCAAAAGGGTAGCAATTGGAAGTTTAAGGATCTTGCCTGAATATGTAGAGTCATCTGGTGTGGAAATTGAACAAAGAGCTTTGCCAAAGTTGAATTTGGATGATATTGAAGAGTTTTCTAGTGAAGAGTTCAAGAATAGGTTGTCAATGTGTAGGTCAAAGAAACCATTGTTGGAAACTATTGCTGAAGAACCAGTTTGTTCAAGATGAGGATTTAGAACAAATTTTATTCATTTAAGTTCTCTTTGAATTTTAGTAAGGAGAAATGATTCTTTTAAAGATAATTAGGATGTAGGATTTGTTTATTGAAAGGAACAAAAAACAGAAAAGATATATATGAAGGACAATTGTATCATTTAATTCACAATTTTTTTTATTTCTTTTTTTGATTAATCTTTTTGAGTGAGGTTCAGATTGAAGAATCGAGAGCTGAACTTTTGTATTGGAGTGGCGAAAAGAAAGTTTATGGTGGTCGTAAATTTCATAACTTGTAACTTGTGCAAAATTTTAGAGCATAAAAAAATAGCGCTTTGATACCTGATAAATGATATTTTCTTCTGTTCAAAACAAATGAATTTAAATTAGTTAATAAAATAATTAAATGATAATTTATCAATATTATGTCTTTGTTTCTTTCCAATTTTTTCTTAAAACTAGAGAAAATAAAAAAATCCATTAAAAAAAAGGAAAATAATTTTGAAAATAAATAAATAATTAATACATCATTTGACTTTAAAAGATTCATTCATTTGGGACCATAAAAAAAGTATCAGAAATTTATTTATTTTGGAGGGGAGGGAGTAATTCTGTAACAATAATTATTCATTTGGTGCATTTATTATTTGATACTGTTTGTGTAATATACCACAAATTATAATAATTACAGTTGAAAAATAAAATGAACGAAAACAAAATAAATAAAATTGAGACTGAGGCACGGATATCCCACTCTCTTTAAGGAGATTCAAGCCCACTGTAGCATAATCTACACTGATACAATAGTATCACTCTTGAATCGTCCCCCTTAGAATACAACAACCCAACAACGTCGTACAACTCAAACAACTCCTCATTAGTTAAAGAGTCCAAAGTTTCACCAAAAGAACGCATTTCTTCAATAACATAGAATTACTCTCTTTTGTATAGTAAATATTGTTGAAACTTAGAATATTTTCTTTGTCTCCGCTCTCTCTTTCACTATTCTCACCTCACTACATACTACAATATTTTTCTATACTTCACATAATTCTCATACTCTTCTTGTTACAACACAAAGGAAGAAACATCACTATTTGTAGGTGAGGTATTCTTCCCTATATTATTGAATAGAAAGACCATGAGGTAGTAAAATGAATAGATGAATTACATGAGTGACAAGCATAATGAGGTAGAACATAACAATGCTGGTTACATGAGTTACACAAAAAATAATTGACCACTTTTTGTTGTCAATTTGTACCACTAACATAATGCACTTTAATAACATAATATTTTAATACTAAAATATTACATCATGTACTACTTCCGTGTTAAATTATCTGTTGTATTCTCTTTCATACATTTCTTAAGACATACTCTCTCCATTTTATATTATTAAAATAATAATTTCGAAACAAAGTCAGAGACAGTATGGTAGTAAGGACATACGGATTTGCATTCGAGTAATGGACTTCATGAAGGCTACATGTTCTTTCCCTTTTTTTGTTTTTTGGTTTTCATTTGATTTCGAATACTCGTATTGGAACCCGATTAAATTTAAATTTGCATCAAAAGATTCAAATTAAAAGTAAAGCACTCACTAAAAAAAACAACTCTATACCATATTATTTAGTACAAATACCTGAATTTTAAAAAATGATTGATGTCTTGAATGAGGGTGAAAATCAACAAATGATTTGGGCGGTGCATTCTACAGCTCATTCCTTCACAAGATAATGAGTAATGACTTACTAATCACAATACTATTTAGAAGAAGATCTGGATAATCAATGCCTCTCTTCGAAGTGCAAGAGTACTCTTTTTACTTTTTAAGCAATTATGAACTTAGAAACCTTAGGCACTTTGATTTATCTCTCTATGCAGTTGGAGCATTTGCACAAATTGGGTGTAATAGAGGAAGCAAAATAAAAAATGAAGTAAAATCCATATTTCACATTATTTATTTATTTTTGATTAGTTAAATGGTCTAAAGACTGTATCAGTCTAAAGTTTAATGGCCTTTGACCATTTCAGTTGACAATTAAAAGTAAAAATGTAAATACTCAAATTCAATATTTTAAAAATACTCATGGACAATTGTATATTTCCATTGAAAACGATGTAATGACTAATGACCAATGGGGAACAAAACTAGCATTTAGCCCGGAGTAGAATTTGAAAATTAATCTTCAAATATCTGTTTGGTTGTGTAATTTGTTCAAATTTTGATTCAAATATTTTTAAGTTCAGGATTAGCTCAAACCAATTTATTAATTTTTGAGATTTTCATTTATAAAACTTTAAAATCTATGACCAAACAAGAACAAAATGTAATAGTATCAATTATTATGAAAGGGGAAGTGAAAATCATAAGTAGACAAAAATATCCCTGCATCCGACGTGGTGGCACGCTTGCATCGAATGTCATTTCCATATTTGTCAACTCCTTAAGCGTACATCACACTCCTCCATTCTTAATTTGCTCTTCTTCTTTTTAGGGTTTTTCATCACATATGGCCGGAATGAGACTGTTGCCGGAGGACTCCGACGTAACGCAGCTCCGACCATTGGCAGCAGCCGACCTGATTTCCGATGACGACCGCTCTGTGGCGGCCGATTCGTGGTCCATAAAGAGCGAATACGGAAGTACTCTCGATGATGAGCAGCGCCACGCTGATGCTACTGAAGCTCTCAATTATCGAGCAGAATACAGGTTTGTTTTTATATGGAGAGAGCTTTAAATTTGGTTGTATTCATATGACTATGACTTATGAGTCCATCACTATGTTTGAATGAACATCATGAGGTTTTTTGAGATGTTCAATTAAATTATGGATTCTATTAATTGAACTGCTGGAAAACATTAAGATAGTATTACATTTCAAAATAAAATAAAATATTAAGATAGTAACTAGTTAAAATTAATAGAGGAAAATAAATCATTCAAAGTTGTATAGTTAAACAAATTTGAATATAGAGAGTTTTTTATGAAGCTTATGTAGAATATTATTATTATTTGAATGATGTCAAATGTTTTGGTATGTCTAAAATGAAAGAAGTGCTGTGTAAATTAGGGAGGAGAGAATTAACCATATTGAGTGTTGCATGAAGGCGTAAATTTGTCTATTATGATTGGTTGTTCTCTTATCCATTATTGAGACAGAGAGTTCTATGGAGAAGCTAACTAGTGGTGGAAACGAGGGGTCAATAAATCCTTTGTAAAGTTAAATGAATAAAGTGGTAGCTAAACTGCATGTTTCATATGTTTGTTGGGCTCTGTATACAGTTGTAAGAGAGTTTATCCATTAGAAACGAACTGCCAAAATATTGTTTTTTTGTTTGTGCAAAAGGTTTACAAATATTTTGTTTTTCTTATTTTTGTACACGAGCAGTTCTGATAAGGATGAGCAGGACGGTGAAGGAGTTTCTTCAATGCTTGGTCTCCAAAGCTATTGGGATGCTGCTTATGCCGATGAATTGGCAAACTTCCGTGAGCATGGCCACACTGGTGAAGTTTGGTATGGATTAGCTAGACGATAGGTTGCAATCTTTTCCCATTTCATTGATCCACTTATGTATTATGTTATCCTCGTTCCTGTCATCGTGATACTGCCTATCGATCAATCAACTATCCCTGCATCCCAAATAAAGTTGGGTCTGCTATATTAATCCTTGGGAACTATTCTATGCCATTACGATCCAAATCATTCCTATACGATGTTACATAAAACAATTATGCATTTTAAAGCAAGTTAGGTGTTCTCTGAAGTTTTAGATTCTGTAAATCACACTTATTCCTTCAATGGTGTTCAAGTCTCTAACCGATCCCCGTCATCTTTTTCTGAAACGAGGGGGTTTTACATTTAAGAAAAACAACTCATGTTTTCTTGCTCAATAGTATTGCATAAAGGTCCGATGGTCAGTTCACTAAGATATCAGATCTAGTAAGCTCTATAGTTCTGATAGTTAGGGTTAGCTGGTGAAACCACATTTCAAGTTTTTCTAGATGTCCCTCCTTGGACATCAGTTTGGATTTAAGTTCTCTTGAATCCGGTAAATGAAGCAGTTTTCCTCATTTCTTTCTGATCAGAAAATTAAAAGAAAATCCAGCTTCTGTTAGTTTGCATGTATCTTAGAGTAGAGCCCAACACTACTTATGCAACAACAATATATCCAGTTTAATCCCACGAGTGGGGCTTGGGAAGGTAGGATGTATGCAAACCTTAGCCCCACCCTAGTGGGGTAGAGAGTTTGTTTCTGATAGACCCTCGGCGCAACAATGCATTACTGAAATAGGCTAGAAAAAAAAATGAAGTAACAGATAACAATAAAAACGAAGTAAATGAGACTGCGCAAGTACTAAATAGTAATAGTACTAGTAAAGGAGAAGCCCAGCACTACTTATGAATTCTAGGATAAAACTCTATGCAAAAATTCTCAATGTCTTTCTTTTGATCTTAGCGATCGCCTATCAGAAAAGATGTTTCTTTTGAATCTCAAGTTGAAAGAATTCCAGAAAGGGCTCCCCTTCTGTGCTTTATAACTTCTCTATCAAGAAAGTCATACAATATCTGTTTCTGTGAGTGAATCACTAGTGGCGACTCATAATAACTCAGAGAATGAATGGCTGTTCTGGCTAATGTTTTTATGTATAAAAGATCTACAGTGGGGCACTTTTCTGTATGAAAGGTCTACAGCGTTGATGTGTATATTTTTGCTGTATTTTTATAGGTTTGGTGGTGATGTCATGGAAAATGTTATCTCCTGGACCAAAGGTTTGTGCATGGACATTTCCAAGGGTCATTTGCCAAATCATGTAGCTGATGCTGATTCTGAGTCTGTTGGGCAGTGCGAGAAGGACATGTCAGGTTGGAGTGTGCTTGATATTGGGACTGGCAATGGTCTGCTTCTCCAAGAGCTTGCTAAACAAGGGTAAATTTGAATTTTACGCTAGCAATACATATATAAGCAGCTATGTGCTTCGCTTGTCATTACTATTAGTTTATTTGTTTACTCTCTCCTTGTGCCCTTTATATAGGTAAATTTTCTTTGTGTATAGATTTGACTCTTTAATTTGATTTCTAAGAAGCCTAAATCGTGTTGCAATTGGATGAGTTCTTTACTCTGCCCTATTTAAGTATGTTATAAGATTTTGATACAAGAACAGGAAGACTACAAATAAAAATATAAAGCCTCTTTTTTTATAACCGTGGTGTCTGGGTTAGCTTGCACGGACCTTGACTAATTCCATGAAGTATGTGCCACCTCCCACCAGCACAGTTTTGGGTAACTCTACCCACCAAGGCTAAAAAAACCTAAATAGGTAATACAGATATATTTTAATTCTTGGAGAGAGAATAAGCTTATGCAATTTCTATGGTATTATACCTACATCGCATAATACAGGTCAATTCTGTGGCTTGTTCTGGGGTGGGAAAAAAGAAGTATCTAGTGGCAAATATCTCAGTACCTCTTGCGGTTAAAATGAGTTAGGAGATTTTACGGCTTTCTCATCTCATCTACATCTTTTAGCTTCTACTAAAAGTGCCAAGGTCTTATTATTTTAAAAACCTGCTGGTTGCTTCTTGGGAGTATTTGTCGATCAAGAAATTTTATTATTTTTTAGTCTCAAACATTCTTGATGTATATGCCTTTTGGAGATGGGAGACAGGACCAAAAAAGTATTACTTACTAATACTTATTAACTATGGTGTTAGGTTCTCTGATCTCACTGGAACCGACTATAGTGAAGGAGCAGTTGACCTTGCAAGAAGCCTTGCTGTTCGTGATGGTTTCTCCAATCTCAAGTTCTTGGTAAAATTTGCCTCGTCTTTTCAATTAAGCAAATATGTAGTGTACCCACAGCAGTGTCTGAATCCAGTGTTAAAAAAGTACAGAACTTCTCTAGATTGCATTCAAAATCTTGTGGAAAATAACTGTCTCCTACTATGTTCGAAATGTTAAGCAGTCTCTATTTTTCTTGATTGTTGGTCACAGTCTGGTGGTTGCATAAACGGATAGTAGCAAGTTAAAATTACTTCTAGTTATGAATGTTTCCCCACAGTCCTGACATTTTCAGGACTGTGTCTTCATGGAATGAACCTTTACTATGTTTCTCTACTGGAAGATATAGCACTTATTATATATTTTCAGGGATCAAGAGTATGAACGAGGTGCTAAATTAACGCGGAATTTTTGCATAGGGTAGAACCTGTCTTTCCGAGCGATCAATGATTTTATTAATTTCATTTACTTGTCATGTGTGCTTATTTATCTGTGCTCTCATTGCTGGAAATTTGGCTTCTTTCGATTTTGTGGTTAAATAATTTCTATTGGCTAACAGGTTGATGACATTCTTGAGACAAAATTGGATAAAAGGTTTCTGCTAGTTATGGATAAGGGGACCTTAGATGCCATTGGATTGCATCCTGACGGTCCTATCAAAAGGTAGCAAATCCTGTATGTCACATGTGTGTGTTTATAAATCATGTCCTAAAACGCTCTTGCTCTTGTCCTCCTTCTGATGTTCTAACTTTCGGTCTTCAATCAATCAAATAAATAGAAGTCTCTTTTTTAATAACTTAACCTACTTTTTGGATTAAGTGATGATAGAATTTAGTATGGTATCAAAGTAGGCAGAGATCCCGAGTTCAAGTAATACTGACAAGTGACATCCATCCATTTTGAATTAATGTTGCTCGTCAACAAAATATTTTCACGTGCTCGGTCTAAGAACTAAAATAAACAAATGCGAGTAAATAATTAAAGGTGTCACTCTCTAAAAGCGTTAAAACTCCCTAGAAAATGAGCACTATTATATTTCTCCTGTGGTTTCCTTTCATACAGTTAAGGTGAACTAGTTGATTATTTTGCCTATAATGCTACTACGATACTGTGTCATCTTATTGTGTGGTCATTTCAGGCTTATGTACTGGGACTCTGTCTCAAGGCTTGTCGCTCCTGGTGGATTATTGGTGAGTCCCTCTAGCTTCTGTTTTGTTTATGATTTTTTTTTAGTGTCAACCCTTCTCCAATTGCTATTATTAATTTGAAACATGCTGATTAAAATACTACCCTAAAAAAAACAGATGCAGAGACATTGTAGAGACCATTATGTTGGACCTGAGAATTACATTCCTATCAGAAACGTTCTCCGACAAGTGAACATTATATAATTCTGTTCTATCGACATTTCTTGCAGTTAATTGACTGTTTCCCACTTGATCTTTTCTGATACAATGGTGCACACGATATCTATTTATTTGTGGAGGGAGTTCATCATGATAAATAATAGGCTGTTGTCTCTTCTTTCACCTGACTGGTCAAACTGTTCTAGGTAATTACGTCATGTAACAGTACAAAAGATGAACTGGTAGAAGAAGTGGATACACTCAATCAAAGAAGGAATGCAGCTTGTCAAGAACCAGGAGCAGCTGGAGGCCAAGAAGCTTCAGTAGATCCTCCTCCTTTCCGCTACCTTGATCACGTCCGCACGTATCCTACATTCACATTTGGAGGATCAGTAGGCTCGCGTGTAGCAACTGCAGCATTCCTGAGGAACTGAATTATTACTCTCTCATCATTTTGGGTGCATTACTGCACTTTTTTGTTCCAAAAGTTTTTGTGTGACATCGTGCGACTGATGAGGTTTCTCTTTGGGAAGACAATTTCTGAATTATGCAAGGTGAAGGTTAATTGATCTAATGTCAGTGCTACAAGGTTAATTGATCTAATGTCAGTGCTACAAGGTTAATTGATCTAATGTCAGTGCTACATTAACAGTGTTGATCATCACATGACCTGCGTTAGATGGAAAAATTGCTTCTTAAGTCGACGTAATGTCATTGCGAATATTGTTTAATGGACCCTTTTTAGCGCACTGAGGACTGAAATGGACCAAACTGAAGGAAGATATTCGGTCTGCCTTTACAATGGGAGGTGCGGGCTAGCCACTTTTCAGTCAACTGTCTTGGAGTCAAATTTCAAGGTGAAAGGGATTAAAAAGTGGTTATTTGTGAATCTCTACCCCCGCCCCCCCCCCCCCCCCACGCTCACCCCCAATTCTTAATCATTAAGATCTATTTTTTATGTTACAATCACTTGATGCTCGAGCAGAATATTCAAATGATTAAGATCTATAAATAAAGTCATAATATCATTAAAATACCTATTAAAGAATATCTACAAAGATGAAAGTTCACCCATCGCATCCATTCACCGTTACTGCTAGCGTACACCATTATCAACTACCGCTTCCAATCAACTACCACCTTCCCACCACCCACAACTGACATCCTCATCCACAATCGCTATAGTTGTCGATCACTATAATCAATCATTACCACTATTAACCATCATTTAAAATCATCACACTAATTACTATCACCACACCATCAATTACTATCATCATTAGCTATCACTATTAGTTTCTACCACCAACCATTACGATCAATCACCACCAGTGGCGGAGCCACATGTAACTAAGGGGTTTCGACCGACACTCCTTCATCGAAAAATTACACTATGTAGCTAGGTAAATTTTTTTTTATGTATATATATTACATATTGATACCTCTTGATTTCTTCATGAATTTACTTCTTTATATCCTGATAATCCTTAGTGAACATTCTGACTTCTCCACTGGTCACCACTAGCTACTACTCATAACACCATCGTTAGTCAACACCATCCCCAATCAACATCTACAACCACCACCGCTAGCCATCATCACTATCAACCTTCATATGATTTTTTTAAAAATATTTTGTTGATATATATTAGACTAATTTAATACCCCATTTTATCAAATTTTATATTTATTATTTTAAATAAAAATAAAATTTATAAATTTATTTATTGAAAAACAATCATAATTATTTCAAATCTTTAATATAATACTCCCTCCGTTTCAAAAAGAATGACCTCTTTCCTTTTTTAGCAACTTTTTAATTTCAACTTTCCACATGACATGTTTAAGACCACAAGATTAAAGGGCATTTTGGTACATTTGACAAATCTTTAATTTAAGACCACAAGATTCAAAAGTCTTTTTTATTTTCTTAAACTCCTTGCCAAGTTAAACTAGGTCATTCTTTTTAAAATGGAGAGAATATTTTAATTTTCAGATGTATATTTAGATTCAGATATCTAAATCTAAATATTTAAATATATATTAAAATTCAAATATCTTTAATCTCAATGAAAACAAATAAATTTTAAGTCACACTCCTCGAAAGGTCCAAATGATATGTGGATAACCGTGTATAGACAAGGAGGGAGTAAAATAATAATCTAAATTAATGGCTAACAGCAAGGCTATGAATTATGATAGACAGGTATTAATCGCGCAGCCTAAGCTGTAATCTACATAACGACAAATATATATATATATATATAAAAGAAAGAGAAGAAGATAAAGCTGCTTTTTGTTCTTTTGCATAATATTTCGTACAAGGAATTCATGATTTTTTTTAATGCTAAGCAGCCTCAACCTGTCACATGGACTCATCTTTTCCTTTCCCTTTTGGCTTTTATAACAAAAAAAATACACATGTTAACATTTTTTTTATATATCTTAATATAATTTATACACCTAAAGTATAGACACAGGTTGACCCCAAAATTAACTTTTATATACGAAAGAGATCTTTTTTGATATATCTTAATTTAATATTTTACACGTAAAATATGAATGTAATATTTAGGCGACTCTTGAAGTTAAAACAGAAGCGTAGAAAGAAGAAAATTTTATCTCTGTCTCGCTCATGCTTTTCCCTCCGTGGACATTTAACATAATGGCGGAGTCGAGAATTGGGTGAATGGTATGCAAAGTTTCTTTTAATAGTTGTGTTAAGTATATACAAAATTAAATATACGCTCAACCTTTATACACAATATAATTCTTCAGCAAAGGGTGTTTATCGAAACATCCTTCACCTAAGGTGGCTACGCCCATGATTTCACATGGCATAAAACACAATATGTGTAGAAAATAAAACTTTACGAATGGCGAAATACATAAGCAGCCCCCTAAACTTGTTGACTTTTTTCGTGTAGGCACCTGAATAAGGTCATGTACCTATTGAACCCCTGAACCTCCTAAGCACACTTGTCTGATCTGGCACACCATGTGAAGTACACTCTCCTTTGAGAGAGTGGAAGACTCTAATTTTTAATTTTTTTTGGTTTATAATTTTTTTACTTCTTATCTTTTTCAACTCAATTTTGCAGTCACCATCTTCACCACTTTCACCATCTCCACCACCTCCAACAAGAAAATAGCTTCCCCCAAAGTGTGTTTGCTTCTTCTTTTTTTTCCGCAATTAATCTTCCTTCTCATCACAATCAAATTAACGGGAGGAGGAAGATTCATGGGTTTGGCGAAGCCGCCGCCATCACCTCACTATTTTTCCTAAATCCACAACTGCCATTAAAGTCGAAGAAATTCAGACCAACAGCGGACCTTCTCTCCTTCGCTTTTTTTCTTCTTCCTCACAAAAGATTTATTTCTTTCACGTTACCCATTTCCATATCCATTGACATACCTATTCATAAAGTCGTTGACGGTTTTATTGACTCTGAATTATTGAAACTTGAACAAGTTTGATACTATGAATCAACAAGATGAGATTTGTTGTACAAAATTCTGCTAGAAATTTAAAAAAAAAATGCATAAAAGAATCTGAAATACAATACAGTGATGATAAAGTTGGACTGCAATGAGGTTCAAATTTAATATGAAATGGTGTAGTTTGTTGCTGGTTGCATTTCAATGGCGGACTTGGTTGGATGTGGAAGAAAAGGGACACCCTTTCTTTTCCCCCGCTGATGTGTCATTCTATTATTGGTAACGTTGCCATATCAACCGCATTTTAACCTCACGCGCAAAGTAATTGGGGTTGCTCCAAAAATTGTGTTCAATAGATACAATATAGTGTGATTTCAAGGGTTCAATAGGAATATAGTCTAATTCAAGTGTCAACAAAGAAAAAATCGACAAATTCAGGGGATTGCTTATGTATTCCGCCTTTACGAATTGTATATTCCTTGAAATCTATGCATGTCATAAAACATTGTGTCCTTGCAACTTAGAGGCAGAGTTAGGATTTTGGATTTAAGAAACGCAGCTTATAGATCAATTCTTAATAAATAACTTACACATATTAAGTAAATCTTTAAACGTACACAAATACAAAATTTGAGCCGAAGTTTCGGCAACTAGGAACACATGAATCAACATAGTTTCTCCATAAAGCTTTTTATTCTCTTTTGACTAGTAAGAAAGAAGAGAAAACGTTACAATGGATTTCAATTGTCATGGTACATGATAATATAGCAGAGCTAGTCTAAAAATAAGCTCTGCCATTACAAACTATCTATAGAGCAATTACAAATGTGTAAATGAAAATAATTGTATAGTTAATTACAAATGTAAATTCAGCACTGATCAATGATTCAAATGAATAAGAAGGGAAGTAAGGTAGAGGCAAAGAGTGCAACCAAGAATAGTAAATCCAATAGTCCCACCAACCATCCATAAAAGTTCAACAAATTCATCCAATTGTTTCTTGTGTTTCTTCTGCAAATATAAATTTGCAGTTGTATTAGCAGTGTAATTCCAACCTTGTTCACATACCAAGCATTTCTCCAATCTCTCTTTCATCTTCACTTCTTCTATCCTTTCCCTCAATACTTGTAAATTTGCATCAACATCATGCCTTGATTTCCCTGCAATATAATTCACTTAATTAATTAACAATATTACTAACCAATTCAAATTACTTTCTTGTTCTAAGTCTATCGGCGATAGTATAAAAATAGGGTTTAGTTTTATATATACGGATAGTGTAAAGAATTAATTCGTGAGGTGCTTTGTAACCTATGGTAAAAGATTACATGCTTTGTCTTTCTAGTTAGTTCTAACCTCACTTGTTATGAATAACTACTTATAGTAAGTAGCAGAATCAAAATTTTGTAAAAAGGGTGTTCGAAAAATCAATAGAATATCATATATGAAATTTGAACTTGTGATCTAAAGTAATTTTTGAACCTCCTATTTGTCACTCCACTATTTTTTTTCCTTATATCTAGGGAATTCAATATATAGCTCATATGAAAAACCAAATAAATACATATTTGCCTCGTCGATATATAGTAAATGGCTTTTCAATGGAGAGTCTCCCTTCCACTTAGCTCTACCCCTGCCGGTAATTAGTATCTTTTAAGTGATGTGATAGCGTAGTGTGTAGAAGTAAAACTCATAAAAATGAAGCGGATGCAATAAAGTATAAAGAAAACAAAATAACAACATATATATACCTTCATCTCTTATGCTCTGAGCTCTGATTTGGGGTAGTTTTTGATGGATCCTGAATTTGCTAGATGACATGATCATAGCTGGAAAAAGAACAACTGATGAAGAAGACATGTTTATTAATTTTTATTATGAAAAAATTGCCAGAAATGCCAGATAATAATAAAATTCTCTTATGCAATGAGAGGATTTAGCTTTCTGAGTTTATAAGAAATTGCAAATCTTATGTTTAATTGCTTGCTTCACGTTTCAGATATATATAACTTCGTCAACGCGCAATGTGATTAATTAATTAATTAAAGTACCAGATTAGTTTTATATTTTTATTTTGATTTAAATTAGCTAATTAATGTTGTTTTGGTTTTTTCTTGGTGAGTCAAATAATTAATTAAAAAATACATAAACCAGATAACATAAAAATCATCAATTAAGATTTGGTGATGAGAAATGATAAAAAGTTGAAAGTTTTTACCCAAGCAAAATAATATAGTTTAGGTGCGCCGGCAATAAGAAAATATACGGAATCTGAATCTGGACTTATATACACTCATATTTAAATTTTTTACATGTTTGTTTATGGTTTTGATTTTTTTTTTTTTTATATTCATCAGTAGGGTAAGAGAAAAAATATTATCCTAAAAGCATATGCATATAATCTAGATATACACTATGAAAGGTTGGAGTCCGGGGGTGGTAGGGATAGGAGCTATGGGGGGTGAGGACTCGTGTTGGAGGGTGGAGAATAGACAATCAATCTGAAATGTCACTTGTGAAATTTGTTTTTTAAAAAAAATTATTTTTTTAGAATAAATGTTTTTGAAAACCTAATACGAAAGAATTGGACATACCAAACACACCCTATATGTTTGTTGTAAATACATGATTCATGAACCATGCTGACTTTGAGACTGCATGAGTGGATAGCACCAGGAGTAGAAATAATGCTTTATTCAACAACGTACACCATGTCGTATTATCTGTTTAGTTAACCTTAATTATATTTCTTAGTATTTTTTAATTTTTTTTTGGAAAATGCTACTTATTCTTAATCATGGGATATATATAATGTGATTTGGATTGACAAAAAATTGATTCATGAGAAACTTTCATGTTAAAATATTTTAAACTTTTTTTATTTGATGTTATATATAATCATAATTAATTAAAAGAAATTTATTAGATAATTAAACAAACTATAACAAAACAAACAAGAAAGATAAAACTATGTAAAAGTTGGACGAGTTGGATATCGACCCATTATTTAACTCATGACTCAACCATATCATTTCAAGTAACTTTTAGATAGATCATTAATTAATCTGCACTCATTTATATTAACTCAATCAATTTTAATCCATTCAACCTACTTATTTTACACTGCTAGGCATGGCAATTAGTTCAGGTGAATAAAGAAGATAGAAAGTAGGCAAAATGATCTAGTGAACCCTTGTATTTGTATATGTTTGTATTCTGAACCCTTTTACTTACCTCTTTACCAACAGAACACTTAAACTAAATAAAACATAATATTTCAAATCCTTTTTATGACAACTCAGTGTGCGTGTAATACAATCGCTTACACGTGGATTCCACATCATTTTTTTAATGCCAAGTAATAAATTAAATATTTTAAAAATAATTAAATCAAATACCCCCCCCCCCCCCCCAAACAACTCTCATCTTCTTCATACCTACCACTAGGGGTGTACATGACCGGGTTGGTTCGAATTTTTTAAATACCAAATCAAATCATTTGTGTCGGATTTTTAAATCTATAAATCAAATCAAACCAACAAAATTTGAATTTTTCAACCTTTGATTTTTTTGGGGTTTTTTGTTAAAGGTTTCATACAAACATATAATTAACTTGTGCTTAAAATATTTCTTTAGTCCTAGCAAGATACAACTATCTTACATATTCTTTAAGAAAATAACACAATATGAAATGAGTTATAACTATAAAATATTCAACAAAATATAATAATAAAATCGTATAAAATAAATATTGCATATTAATAAGTTATAGTAAAAATAATCATAATTTATAAATATTAAGTCATGCTAAAATAAGTCTAGTAAGTATTAATTACATGACTAAATATTAAATAAAAAATAAATTTAGTTTATGTATTTATGCAAAACTAAATAATAGATATCCAACATAATTATCATTTCTAGTGTTTTAATTGAATATTTTTGTTAGCATTAGTATTGATTTGGGCTTTATTTGAGTTACTAATATCTATGTGTTATAAAGCTTACTGGATTATTCACAATTCTAAGTTTATACTTGGAATAATATGTTGAAAGATAAAAACAATGAAAAAGCTTTAAAAATATTTATAAATTACATCACAGTAAATATTTTTATATATTAAATATTTTTTAAAATTGTATAAATGTAATATCGGGTTGGTTCGAATTGATTTGATTTTTGTTAGTTAAAACCAAACCAAATCAATTATAGTCGAATTTTTTTTTTCCAAAGCCAAATCAGATCAAACTAAACCATTAATTGAATTTTTTTCTGATTTAACTCGATTTACAATTTGATTCGATTTTGTTCACCCCTACCTACCACCTACTTCGTTCTTCTTTCCCTGTTCTCTTCTTCTTAATTGATCCTCTATCCTGCCCCCTTCCCTTTATTTTCCCATCCACCTTTACTGCAAAATTAATGAAAATTAGTTAAAAGATTATAAAAAGTTTCAAACAAAAAGAAATTTTGTGGTGTTCTTCGATGATGTTTGTAGTATTATCCGGTGGTAGAAGGAGGGGTTGAGAATTTTTTTGATTTTATTTTTTTCCTTAATTTAATTTTAAAAAGTAGTAATTTTTTCTCTTTAATCTGGTGAAGAAGAGAGTTTCTACTTGAAAATTTGGTTTAATTAAATATGACTTTTGCATTAAAGAGAAAAATAAAACAAAAACACAAAATTGATTGAAACTTTGAAGGTGGTGAAAATGGAGCAAGAATGGAGGGAGGAGGAAACCGAAAAGTTTAATCGATTGAACCAAGAACTTGAATTTTTTTTTGGATTTTTTGGTGATAGCGCCAGAGCAAAACATCTTGTAATTGATCCTAGAGCCACTGAACCAAGTACCAAGTTCCATTGTTAAAGCTATGTTGAGAAGCTTGAAGTGGTTGAAAGGTGGGGTAAAGAAAAGAGGGTGGAGTGGAGGACAGAAGAAAGGGTTTGTGCTTTTTTTTTTTTTTTTTTCTAAAATTTTTTTTTGTCTTTTTATTTATTTATTTTAATTAGTTTTAGTCAAAAAATTTACGCGTGATTTCACGCGTTTATTCCAACTCAACCATCAAATTGCCATATAGGTTTGGTTAACGATTAGAGGAATTTAAAATATCATGTTTTAATGAGTTTAAAGTTTCAGTTGACAAAAAAATAAGTAGGATGATCCAGAATATAAACACAAATAAGTATAAGGGTCCAATAAATCATTTTGCCTAGAAATTACAAATGCCAACTTTAATTTTAGGAAGGCATCGCAAAATTTGTCATATATGGGAGGACCAAGTTAATTTTAGGTTCAACAAAAGGACAGCTCAAGTAGAGATAATTAAGCCTAGATATGGTCGAAATTGGAACCATGTTTTTCTTCCACTCAAGCTATATTTAGGACCTGTTTGGCTATAAAATTTTTTTTATTTTTTTTCGAAAATTTATTTCATTTTAGTGAAAATAAGTGGTGTTTGGCCATGAAATTTATTTCACTAAAATGAATTTTTTTTCTGGAAAAGTGAAAACAAGTTTTACTTGTTTTTATTTTTTTCACTCCTACTTCTCTCACAAAAAGTCAAAAAGAACTCTAATTTATTTTCATGGCCAAACATAACTTCAAAAAATTTAATTTTCATGGCCAAACGCCTACTTAATTTACAATGCATAAAATTATGAGTAAATGCTACTTGATTTTTCTTATAAAAAGATGTCTTTCCTAGGAAGTGATAGCCTCGTAGATTAGTTTCCACGATTCGATCCTTCCCCCATAAAATGCATTATTTCGGTACAGTTAAATTTGTTGTAAATTAGATCTTGATTGTATTATTGGCGTAACGTATCTTGTTAGCCAGGATTTAATTATAAATATCATCTTAAAATGTCAAGTAATTAGTACAAGTTAGTGTTAAGTGTTAGTCCTAATTTTCTTATTATAGTTGAATTTTTTTGGAAGCAAGGGCAACACATTTATCATAATTTTTTCTTTTTTTTCTTATAAGAAAAATATACATCTTTCAAATTTGTTTGATTTTTTTTTTTATTGTTCGAAGAAAAGGCTTTAAACTTCTATAACTAAAACTCTCATATTTACTCATAAGTCATGGTTGTATATATTTATTAGACTCGTATAAGATAATCGTATGTTCTTTTTTAATGTTACATAACCCCAACTTGCCACATGGACTCGTGTTTCTTTCCCTTTTATATACTAAAGAATACACATAATGATCAAGTAACAATTTTTATATATCTGAATTAAATTTATACACTTAAATTAAAGACACACATTGACCCCAAAATTAACTTTTATACACCAAAATGCACATATAACCATAGATTAGCTAAGTTACTTTATCACTATTTCATGAAGTGTCTTGATTGAGGGAATCTCCATGTTGGGTTGTCGATGAAGTTGCTTACTGCTTAGTACAACTGACTTCTATATGATTAATTCTTGAATGAAGAGTTTGAAGAAGTATAGAAGGTGTTACATCAGTGATTCAAGCTGATTCTTTGTACATTGAAGTTCAAATAGTTAGTTATTCCTGATTTCAATAAGTTAGTTATGACAGTTAGTTAGTTAGAGTGGAGCCAAGTTGGTTAGTCTATATAAGGAGCAGTTAGCAGTCATTGTACTCAAGCTGAATAATCAATAATACAGAATCTCTTACTCTCAAACTCTCTTCTCTCTTCTCTTCTTCTTCTTCCTTCCTCTCAAACCTTAACATTTCATCAATGGTGAACTGAAATAGTTCATGGTATCAGAGCAATGCGAGCTTCTTGATTACAGAACTCGTTCATCTCATTTCTTACATCTTGTCACATAATCACTGAACTAAATTTCTCATCTGTAACAACACAATTCAGTTTCAGAGTTTTTTTTTTCTTTTTCAACTGCCTGAATTTTCATTTCTGGTTTCTGAATTTGCCTCTTTCTCCACTGAATTTCAATTGCGTACTACTGTCTATTGACGAAGCTTGATCAAGATTCATAAATGGCACATACAAACACGTCAACTTCTGCAATGAATGGTACTCAGGGCACTGGATCACAGCCAACATCACTAGGAATTGATTCGAGTCATCCTCTCCATCTGAATGCTGCAGATGTAAATGGTATATCCCTAATCTCTGTGCAGTTAACTGGAACTGAGAATTACTCTGTTTGGCGTCGATCCATGAGAATAGCACTGCTAGGTAGAGACAAGTTAGGCATTGTGGATGGTACTTGTAAGAAGGAGTCATTTAGGGATGAACTGTGGTCATAATGGGAGAGGGTTAATGCCATTGTGTTGTCTTGGTTGATGAATTCAATTTCGAATAGTTTGTTGAGTGGTCTGGTGTATGCGTCTAATGCCTGGGTAGTTTGGGATGAGTTAAAAGAAAGATTTGATAAGATAAGTGGATCACGAACTTATAATCTGCACAAAAAAATTGCTTCTTTCACACAAGGCACTTTTTATGTGTCAATGTACTTCACTAAACTGAAAGGGTGAACTATTTCAGCTCACCATTGATGAAATGTTAAGGTTTGAGAGAAAGAAAGAAGAAGAGAAGAGAGTTTGAGAGTAAGAGATTCTGTATTATTGATTATTCAGCTTGATATTAGTATCTATAGGAGTAGCACATGGTTTAGATACTGCAAGTCCAAGTTCAGATATGAGTTCAAGTGAGTACTTTCTCTGATTCATCAGGATGCCTTCTTCAGATCTAGCAAACTCTATTCTAAGAAAGTATTTTAATTCTCCCAAATCTTTCATCTTGAATAATTGTTGCAGTGCTTGTTTTATTTCTTCAATTAGCTTCAGGCTGCCTCCAGTTACCAACATATCATCCACATAGATTAGAATCATCACAGTACCATATTCAGACCTTTTTGTGTACAATGAATGATCATACTGCTCTGTTTGAATTCAAGTTTGAGTAAAGCCTCTGATAGTTTGACATTCCATTGTCTTGGTGTTTATTTAAGCTCATACAAGGATTTAATGAGCTTGCATAAAGGTTTGTAACCTTGTTTGTACTCCCCCGAGCTTCTAAATCCCTGTGGTAAATCCATATATATCTCATTATTGAGATCTCCTTGCAGAAAAACATTATACACATCCATTTGATGGATGTGCCAAAGTCTTGAAGCAGCCACAGCTAGTACTGTTCTTACAGTAACCATGTTGACCACAGGAGAGAATGTCTCTTGGTAGTCAATACCCTCCTTTTGGCTATAGCCCTTGCCTACTAGCCTTGCTTTAAATCTTTCTATCTCTCTTGACGCTTGATACTTGATTTTGAATATCCACTTGCAACCAATTGGTCTTTTTCCTTCTGGTAAGTCCACTATGTCCCATGTATGATTAGTCTGAAGTGCAGTTATTTCTGATTGCATTGCTTCAATCCACTTTGGATCTTTAACTGCGCTACTTCTAAATAGTTTCTTGGTTCTGTAACAGCAGAGAAAGCACATAAGTAGTTCTGATAGATGGAGGATAAGTTATCATATGATAAGTAATTTGAGATAGGATAAGGTTTGTCCTGAGTGTGGCTGAAAGAGACAAAGTCCTTTAACCAAATAGGTGGATGCTTGCTCCTGTCTGACTTCCTAGTTGAAACCTGAGGTTGTAGTGGTTGCTGCAGAGCAATCACTTGTTGAGGTGGTGGAGCATTATCATGAGCCTGATCTTGAGCAGGAATGTTAGCATTTGTATAAATAGTTCCACTATTATGAACACACGAAACATCAGTGTCATTAGTGTTAGAGTAAAGGTTAGGATCAAGATGTTGAAACACTAGTAAATCAGAAGTATGAGTCATAAAAGGAAACACATCTTCTCTGAATGTAACATCTCTATTAACAAAGAAGGATTTATTACTAAGATCATACAAGATGTACCCCTTTTGGACTTCTGAATAGCCCATAAGTACAACATTTCTAGTTCTAGATTCCATTTTATCAGTCTGCTGAATGATCTTAGCATAGCAAAGGCATCCTAAGACTTTCAAATGAAGTAGGGAAGGTTTTCTGTTATATAGTTTTTCAAATGGAGACATGACTATAACGGAAGAAGGTAGTCTATTTATAAGATATACAACAGCTAAAACACAATGACCCCAAAATCTAATGGGAATATGAGCTTGAAATCTGACAGCTCTTGTAACTTCTAAAATTTGTCTGTGCTTCCTCTCAGCAACTCCATTTTGCTGAGGGGAGTATGCACATGTCTTCTGGTGAATTATGCCTAGATTTTTGAAAATATCATTGCACACTTCATTCATAAATTCAGTGCCATTATCTGTTCTAGAAATTTTGACAGTTTGATTTATATGTTTATCAAGTCAACAACATAAAAATCGTCAATGGAATTTGGTGATAAATTAAAGTAAGGATAAAAAGTTGAAAGTTTTGAACCAAAACAAAATTGTCTAGGTGCGCCGGCGATTAAAAAAATAAATTAAAGGGAATTTGAATCCAGATTAATTAATACTCATATTTTACTCTTACAAGAGTTAAGTTGTTTCTGGTTCTGGATTTACTAAGTCAACATTAGAGTTATAATACGTTGTAATTAAATACATGCATCAACCATACTAACTTTTGAGACTGCGTGGATAGCACCACAAGTATAAATGAGGTAATTTATTCAACATTCATGTCGTATTATCTGTTTAATTATATTTCTTACAGTAGTTTTTTTTTTCTTTTGGATATGCCTAACCACGGGATATGAGATGATTAAGGCGGCAATATAAGTTCATGAAAATATGACGCTTCCAATTTGTTTAAGTTTGAAATTTGAATAGATTAATAGTTCGCTTATATATTAGCTCAATCCTTTTTTATCCATTCAATTCATGAATCCATCTTAAAGTTGGATTGATTTGTTTCAAAAATATAGTTCATGAAAAACTTTGTTTAGATTTTTTTAGAATTTCTATATTTTGACTCGCCCATCTGATTTTTTTAATCATGAGAAACAAATGTGACTTTTAGGAGGGCATCGCATCACATAATTTGTCATAAATGGGAGGACCAAGTTAAGTATGGGGTCAACAAAGTACAGTTCGAGTAGAGCTAAAATGGACGTCGAAAATGGAAACTCAATAAAAATTTCCCATGCATAAAATGTCTTATTTCATGGATCATCTTTTTGATCTTTTTGTTTGTTGGAAAAATCGTGTGAGTGTAAACTAAATTAAATTTAGTAGGGTTAAACGTAAGTGAATTAGGTTCGATCAAATTCCCCCCCCCCCCCCCCAGCTAGATTAGGGTAACGTAAATAAAGGAAGCTAATAAGACCTTTTTGTTAATAAAGAATAAGAAAGCTAAGTATGAAAATGTATGAACAAGAATTGAATGGAAAGTAAGAAGATTTTATATTCAGCTTTTGATCAAAAGTTGTGTATTAATTACGAGCGAAAGAATGAGACATCTTCTTCTCCCATGCAAGGGTTTAGTATATGCCCTAGGAGGAAAAAGTAATTCTGAATATATGGTAGAGTAGTATTCAAGTAATGTCTTGTGGCTGAAAGATGACACAGACTTCGAGATTGATGAGTGACAACGTCATTATCATTCTTGTTCTATAGCCTTGTCGCACTCTTTCTCCTTCAAAGTCAATCAAACATGCATGCTCTCGACATATTTTTGAGAGTCTGAATAGTTCATTCTTCAGCTTATTGTACTATTCAAACCGTTAAGTCAAACGGAATCGACGAACTAAATCAAATCGAGAAAACAATCGACTAGTGGTTTGATTTGGTTGGTTTGACGTTAGAAAAAAAAAAACTGATCATTCTTGGTTTGGTTTGGTATTAACCAAAACAACGTCAAACCGAACTCAAACCAAACCGATATAATATATATATATATATATAATTTTAACTTTTTATACATAAAAAATATTAATCATAATCTACTTTCTAAATATTTTTTAAATTAGTTTTATTAATTTTCAATATTTAGAAAGTAGATGTAGATATATATTCATATTTGGGCCTTTAAGTTGTAATATTTGTCCATTAATTAATGGATAACTAAAGGGGAAAGGATATAAATGTCACTTCGCCCAAAACTATTTTCACGAAATAGTCATTGATTTTGCAATTCCAAAAGGTAGCCATTTTAGGCCTTTTTGTCGCTGCTAGTGCCTTTTTTTTTCCAATTCATATACCATAATGATACAGTCCCCATGCCACATTCATATAGTTTATACAGAAAAACATATGCATATATAGTTCATATACCATATTAATACAATTTTTATACCATTTTGATACAGTCCCTGCACCATATTAATACACTCCTTATACCATATTGATACAACCCATATACCATATTGATACAGTTTCGACTGACCATTTTTTGAATTAGTTTGGGCCGACAGACCATTTTTTGGAATTAGTTTGGGCCGATTGGCCACTCCATGTCCAATAGCCCAAACATGGGTCATTTGTTTTTTGATGGGCCATATGGTGTCCTTTTCCCATAACTAAATGATCCAAGGCCCAATATAAACTTAAAACCTAAAACTTTTCATTCTTCATCTAACTTTTTAGTTTCAAGTAGGCCTGTGCACGAATCGATTCGAATCGAATTTAGTTATTATCGAATTGAAATTTTAAATTTCGATTTGTTAAAATTCTTATCCTAACTCGATTCATTCTTGGTCCAATTCGATTCATTTTCTATTATTTCGATTCGATTTTACGAATCAATTTGTTTGAATCTGAAATTTCAACAAACAACTATTTTCATATCAATTTTAGACATAATAATTAAAATACTCTAAATGTGGGTCTGGGCTATTGTGAGTCTGCATTAGGTTTTAGGTTTGTTGGTAATTAATAATATATATATATTAATATATATAAATTTCGATTTTCGAATCCATTCGAATTATAAACACCCACAACCAGATTCGATTCAAAAAATCAAAATATTCTAAAATTAAATTCGTAAATCGATTTACATTGTATAATTCAATTTGAATTATTCAAATTTCTTCGAGTCGATCCGATCATCCGAATACTCGAATTGATTCGATTTTTGCACACCCCTAGTTTCAAGAGAGTTCTCCACTCCTCATTTTTTCATAATTGTGGTTTTCCACTAGCAAATGAGTGAAAACATATTTGATCTTGTCTTCAATCACAATATAATTGTAAAAAACTAAAGATTATAAAAAAATCGAAAAACCGAGAAAACCGACTAAAATCTAAATCGAAAAAAATGATTTTATGTTAATTTGATTTGGTTTATAGATTTAATAAACCGACATGATTGATTTAATTTTTCTTAATAAAAAATCAAATAAATCCGACCTCTGTACACCCCTACTTCTACTTCTGCCCATCCATCTGAGGGAATAAAGCAGTATTCAAATCAACACGAGTTCCCAAACCATTTTGCTTTCAAAAGTGAGCAGTAAAGTGTGTACCTCTGCCATGCATTATAGTATAACGGATGTACGTAAGAATACCATGCAACCTTATTATCTCCTTCAAATACATTAATGTAGCATTATGAGTTGTAGTATTCATTGTCTTCGCAGGAAGGAAGTATGAGAATTCCGTAAGCAATAACTCAAAGCGAATCATACTTGATCTACCCACAACAAAATCTATACTAATCATCTCCCACTTTATTGTAGGATCTCGATGTTCTGAGCTAGACCACGAAGTCACTATTTGTGTTAAAGATGTATGTTGTCCAAATTAATTTATGAGAAACTTTCTAAAGATATTTTTTTTTGGTTTTGTTTTGACTCACCCATTTAATTTTTTAACTCATGAGAAACAAAATACCTACTTTTAGGAGGCCAGAATCTGTCATATATGAGAGGACCAAGTTAAGTTTGGGTTCAACAAAAGTACAACTTAGTAGGAGATGAGTTATCCCATGTATTTTATTCCAATTAGAATGGGATAAGCTCATTGTAAAATCAACTTCGGAATTAATTATTCTTAATCCCTTTTATCAAATGAGCCCTAAGTGTTTCAATTGCGGCTCTCAGTTTTTTCGATATAGTCCAAATATTTGGCGCAAAATAGTCACCTTTTAAGTTTTAACGGCTCATCATGCGCCAACTATTGGACTACATAATTATCCTACTATATAATAGTCTGTTAGACCAAACTTATAAAATCAGCTTATTTTGAAAAATATTTTTTTTTAGAAGTGCTTTTTAAAAAAGTACTTCTGATGAGAAACAATTTATATTTGACCAATAAATTTAAAAAGAACTTTTGAGCAACAATTAATGTTTGACAGAACTTTTTAAAGGTGCATGCTTTTAGGGAAAAAATATTTTTTGGCTTATGAAAAACTATTTTCTTATTTTCCAAAAGCACTTATTTTCTTTCAAAAGCCTGGTCAAACACCTCAATTTTTTTAAAAAATAAGTACTTTGAATAAAAATAAGTACTTTTGGAAAAAAAATAATTTTGGTCAAACGGCTAAAAGTTACAGTAATAAAACTCTAGTTAAATGAACAATAATGAAAGGACATAAAGAAGGGGAGCCTATTGCGGGCCTAGGTTTCGTGGGTAACGTCAAGTACTGAATTGTACACTTTGGACTTTGAGACATCAAGTGGGCCGACCAAGTCTTTGCACTAGGCTTGTTGCCCAATTAAAGGAAAATTTATTTATTTTGAGAAACAAAATTCATCAAAATTTAAAATTTGAATTGTTTAATCATTGTATTCCTTGAAAGCTATGATAGGTAAATGTAGATTGGGGATTTCAAAATCTTTTGATCACTTTGATTTTGATAAAGAAAATATTTATGGCTTGTTTGGTCTAAAATCAATTTATTTTGAAAAATATTTTTTTAAAAAGTACTTTTGATGAAAAACAATTTATGTTTTAACAATAAATTTAAAAAATACTTTCGAGCAGCAATTATTATTTGACTAAATTTTTTAAAGTGCTTTTAAGTGTATTTATTTAAAAGTGCATTTCATAAAATTTCAAAAACAATCCAATTTATATTTATAGCCAAACACAACACCAACTCGGGAAAACTATTATTTTTATGGCCAAACAGGACCTAAGTACTTCTAAGAAAAAATAAGCACTTTGAAAAAAAATAAGCTTCGCCAAACAAGCTATTAATGTCTTTGATTTATTTGTGAATATCTAAGAGTTTATATGATATTCAGGATGATTTTCAATGTAAGATATGTCCCTTTTTATAGACTAGAATTAGGTTTACGATAAAGTAGTTTCACTCTACCGACCTTAAGGTTTGACAAATATAGATCCAGCTCGTTTTGTGGCTCATAAAATTTCGATGTCTAGGGTTTAATTGTAATTCCATGGTAAAAATTTTAAAATATCAATATCTAAATTAGGCTGAAGTTTAAATTGTTTTAGAAAAAGAAAAACATTTAAACTGCCAGACTTTCTTGTAGTGAGAATGACACGTGGCTAAATCCTATCAACTAGGTCATCACATAGATACAACGAACGGCCAAGAATGAACAAACAAGGATTTTATTTTAAAAGAATAGATAACAAAAATTAGACAAAAAAGGAAAAAAAAAATAGAATTCAAATTTCTTACAGATTGAGAGAAGTATCTGGTTGGTTACTCTCCAATTCCTTCCTTCCTTCAAACCCTATATATATACAAATCCCTACGCCGCCTCATCTATTCGCCGTCCTCTTTTTCCCCTTTACATATAATCTATCCCTAATCTCCTTTTACCAACTCCTCCCTTTGTTCCTTCAATTATTCTTTGCGTCCTTCAATTGGTAAGATTTCTATTTACTATTTGTTGATCATCCGCAACTGTTGATTGAATGCCGATTTCGTGTTGAGTAATTGATGATTTGTTAATGTGTTTAGAATGTTAATGGCTTAGTTTTGACAGATATTTGTGTATAGCTGAGTAATTAGTACCAAATTTATGTGTATATCAATTATCGATGGTTCTGTTTTGTGTCTCTTGTCTGTTTTATATGAGCTGGTTATGAGTAGAAATTGATAGGTATCTTAATGTTTAATGATTGTGATGCTTATTTAGATGGTCGGATGTAGAGCAAAATAGGTAGGGCTGATTTGTTAATGTGTTTATACTTGTATGGCTTTTTGTTCTCGATGTATAATGTCAATGGCTTTGTTTTTGCCAGATATTTTTGTATAAATGAGTAATTAGTACGAAATTTATGTGTATGTCGATTATCGATGGTTCTGTTTTGTGTTTCTGTCTGTTTTATATGAGCTGTTTATGAGTGGAAATTGATAGGTATCTTAATGCTTAATGATTGATTCTTAATCTGTGAAGTTTTAGATGGTTGGATGTAGAATAATATAAGTAGGGCTGTTTTTTGATTGGGAAAGAGATCGGGGAGGGGGAGTTGGCTGTAATTGAGACAATTCGGATGGATGATTATGGATTTATTCGAAATTGTTAACGGTGAGTGAGTGGATGTAATTCAGCTTGAACAACGGGAGAGGGATGAAAAGTAAGCTCGAGCTACATTGTGAGGGAGGTCATTCAGCTATAGGCACCAGCACCCTATAATGGATGTTTACCCTAATTTATTAAACTACTGTAATTAGAAGGCTATATTAACTATGTATTGAAGAACTCTGATCCATTCCATAATAAAGACTTGGCCATTAGTGAGCAACATAACTTGAGTCCAAAATTTTACGATAATTGGGTTTTCTTCTAGCAAGTGTCACAGTTGTTTGTAATTTAGAAGCTCAGATATGCAATGTATGTGCGGTCCATCTTTTGAGTTCTATAATTTTACAACTAAGGGTCTCTTACAGGAAGTGATACTGTAGTTCAGAAGCTCAGATACACAATATGTAAATTGCCCAAGTAATGAGAACAGTGCATATGGCATTCTTTTTATTCATATACATAATTTTCCAGGACGTATCATTTTCCTTAAGTTTACAGCTACTTGCTCAAGCTATACAACTGAAAGAATTGGGTTAAAAAATTTCCTTGTCTCAGAGATGGAAACTCAATCTGCAACCTTTTTTTTATTTAATCATTTTTCCTTTTTTCTATTTTTACATTGCTTATATTTAGAAACTTTTTTTAAAAAAATATTTCTTTTTTTTATTTGAGAAGGTAACAGAAGCTTATCCTTTATTTTTTTGATGTGGCTTTTCTTTCTGAAGGTTGTGGGATATCTTCGCGGGTTTCAAATTGTAGTTTCTCAAGTTGCAGCTTCTTTTATGTCCGAACAAGCCACCCTCTATTTGGGATCCGTTGGATTGCTTGGAGAATATTGTCCTACGTCAAGAAAAAAGAGTCGTCATATTTCTGATAGGGTTGACTGTATGCATCTTGACTTATTTCAGGAAGGACACTTAGAGCTTAGTGGTTGCAGCCAGACACAACCTTCTCTCAACAAGTTTTGGGCCAAAGGATCATCTGGAAACCCCTGACATTTTCACTGAACCAAAAATGGCTTTGCAGAATATTGGAGCTGCTAACAGTGATGATGCCTTCTACAGGTACAAGATGCCGAGGATGATTACCAAGATAGAGGGACGTGGGAATGGCATCAAGACAAACGTGGTCAACATGGTTGACATTGCCAAAGCTCTGGCAAGGCCGGCATCTTACACCACAAAGCATTTTGGTTGTGAGCTTGGAGCTCAGTCAAAGTTTGATGAAAAAACTGGAATTGCCCTTGTCAATGGGGCTCATGATACTGCCAAGCTTGCTGGTCTTCTTGAGATTTTCATCAAGAAATATGTTCAGTGCTATGGGTGTGGAAACCCTGAAACTGAGATCCTTATCACTAAAAGTCAGATGATCCAACTGAAGTGTGCTGCATGTGGTTTTATTTCTGATGTAGACATGAGAGACAAGCTGACAACCTTTATTCTTAAAAACCCACCTGAGTCTAAGAAGGGTGCCAAGGACAAGAAAGCAATGAGAAGAGCTGAAAAGGAGCGTCTAAAGGAAGGTGAGGCTGCTGATGAAGAGCTGAAGAAGCTGAAGAAAGAAACGAAGAAAAAGGTTTCTTCCAAGGAAGCAAGTGCGAAACCTACCTCTAAAAAGAAAGCCAGTGGCTCTGACGAGGATCATGCTTCCCCACCCAAAAGGCACGTGAATGTCAGGGAAGAGGATGAAGAAGAAGATGATGATGTTCAGTGGCAAACTGATACATCAATGGAAGCTGCACAGCAGCGCATACAGGAACAGTTGAATGCTGTGACAGCTGAAATGGTTATGCTCTCCACAAATGAGAAGGAGAAGAAGCCCAAGGCAGCTGCTCAAGCTTGCCAAAGTTCCAAGGCTGCTTCTGCACCATCTACGGATGATCCCAAAGCTGAGAATGGAGAGAAAATCTTTGAGATGCTTGTTGAGGAGGTGAAAGTACTTCTAAAGAAGGGAGTTACGGCCAGCCAATTTCGATCTTTCCTGGGTTCACTCTCTGGATCTCCTCAGGACATAGTTACTGCTGTCTACGAGGCACTCTTGGATGGTGTGGAGAAAGCATTCGCCAAGGAGCTTATTAAGAAGAAAGTTTATCTTCTCGCTGCTGTTGGTCAAGAGGATGGGTCACAGCTACGTTTGCTCAGAGCGCTGGAAGAGTTCTGTGGGAAATCTAACCCAGCAGCTGTGAAAGAAGTAGCACTCGTTTTGAAAGCTTTGTATGATGCTGATGTATTGGAGGAGGAATTTATAGTGCAGTGGTATCAAGAGGGTGTTGCTGGGGTTAAAAAGGACTCTAAAATTTGGAAGAATGTTAAACCCTTTATTGACTGGCTGCAGAGTGCTGAGTCCGAGTCCGAGGAGGACTGAGATCTCAACGGTCGTTCCTTATTTAAGACTGTTTTCTGCAGGCCGTTCTGTCATCATTTAGGCATCCTCTGCTTTGCCAGAGTGACTATTTACTAGTTTGGAATTCATGTTTTCTGCTTTATTTATGGTTTTGCTTGGCTCTGTACTTTTTTATTTCTTGGTACTTCTATCGTTGTGATCTGTCCTTTTTTGATGGTTTAAGGTAAACTTTTACCGTATCAGAATATGTTAGCTACTTATTCTGGTTGAGGCTGAGTTTATTTTAAGTTTAAATGCTTATTCAGGTGAAGTAGCAACTTCTCTTGGTTCGGGGATTAGATTTTTGTGCTAATACTTCTATTACAGAGATATGACGGTGATTGTGTCATTTTCAGACATCTAATTTTGAACATTGTTCTTTTTAACTAATTAATTTTGGGTGTTGCTGAGTATAATTACAACGCTTAAACTCGACCTTGATTCAACTTCTCGAAAATATCAAAAGGTTCGATTGACAATGAGAATACTGTCGGAACCTAAAGGGTCTCAACGCGATGAGATCACTTCTGCCTGACACTTAGCAATTGCATAGCTTGGCTTTCTTTTTACAATGTGGGAAACTGCGAATTTATTTACCCCCGTATTAGAATCTGTTGTCAATTTGACAATGCGGTGATATCATTTTGCTGAATTATGCAAGCATCTTTTCTTGTGTTATTACAGTGAATCTGAGGTAGGATGGAGTACAAGATAAAGCAAGCTAAAAATTCCTAAGAAGCAAACACTGTTGTGCGAAATCATTTTTCTTTTTTCAGCTTTGCTTAATTTGTCTGGCAACAATCAATCTGCTCGACCATCTTATAGCCGAATCTCAACATAAGAATACTCAATCACGGAGCATCGAGCTGATGACGTTAACAGAGGATCACCAGTTGCAGTCCAAACTTCCCACTGGTGTTGAGATGAATAGTATTTTAAGGGTTCATCGGACATGTATAAAATGTGTCTGAGGTGGCTGTAGTGGTACTGCATTCTCATCGTTCAGTGGAACAATTTGAGAGTGCTGAAGCAGTTGTAATGGCAACTCATTTTCTTCATCTGACTCTGAGTTATGCAGACCCTAAAACAAACATAAGGAGAAGAAATTGATCTATTGTGTCATATTTGACAAGACAACATGACAAAGTTTTGCTTGCATTTCATGTCTGGCATATCAATATCTCACTAGTAGGTTAAAGACAAGTATTGCTGTAATTCAATATCCAATTTTACCTCAAAAGTTTCGAGTTTTTAACTGCTTTATGAGCGCAGTTATCAGTTAATACAAATTTCATTAGATATACAGCATTGCTCTTCCTATGCTATTGTGATGTTCCAATAGGAGAACTATAACAGATGGATATTATGAGACGATTTAGCTTCAAAAATATACAAGAGTTTTTGATACATTGCCCACCTGCTGATGCCTCCGATGTCGTACAGCAATAAAAGCTTTCACCACAACATAGACTGCCAGTAGGATTCCAATAGCTTTCACCACTGATAACTAAAAAGATGAATATATAAACGAGGAGTTTAAGGCAGAAGTTTTTCTTTCAACAGAAATTTAACTGTTCCACTAACCATGACCAATATTACCGAGTTATCTCCAGCAACACCAAAGATTATTGGCAGCATTGTGCGCAACATCAGAAGAAGCACAAACTGCATGGACAAGGGAGGAAATTGAATTTAAAGATTGTAACTCTATTGACAAGAAACAAAATTTTAATACCGAGGGAATGACTACTATTTAGGTGAATTAGTCACCCGGTTTTTATATTCTTGATATCACATGTAGGTAATAACTAAAAACGGGCACAAACAAACTAATGGACGTAAACACATCGCACATTTCTTCACTGAGATGTGCTGGAATGTTTGTATGCCTAATTTGTGCGGAGGGGGCGCTCTATTTAGCAATATAAGATGTCCCTACCTAAGTTACATACAGTCGGTTCTTTTTCTTGAATTTTACTCTTAGCAAGCCATGTGTATGAAGCACGATACATGCGGAGGAAGCTTACAGTTATGGCAACAATACGGCAGCATATCAAACTTCTTGGGTAGAATGTTGAATACTCATCAGACTCATAATCAAGAAAATTGTGGTCTGCAGAAACCAATGCAGCAAAATGAGGATAATCAACCCCACCCATGGAAATATCCCAGTTTCCTCTGTGATAGCAAAAGGAAAACCAAGCACAGAAGCCATATTAGTTATTAGTTGGAACGGTAAAGAACATTTCTGTGAAGAAACAACCGGCGAATTTCAGCTGGTAAAATTACCTCGTGTTCATTGTAAATCTGCCAAATAGAGGAGCTGGTGCTGTATAATCTGGTTTAAAATTCTGCAATCTCACATTAAAAACAAGCATGGTTAAGAGCAACCTACTTTAAGGGTTTCAGCAGCATATTCAGAATACCCAACAGCAACATTTAGGTTGTGGCTAGAAAAATGAACTTAAGGAAAAGAAAGTGTGCAATCACAATTGGACCTGGCAGCAAATTTCACAGATAGTGTCCCCCTTCTCATTGCACCACCTCTGTACACATTTGCGATGTGCATACTGCATTTACAAAAACTTCATTAAGAACAAAAGATTTCTGGAAATGGAAACTCATGGTAACAAATTTCAAATGTATAACACTTAGCATCATCCATATCCATATGTGCTGCATTTATAATGGTTTATTCGTAAGTGAGAACAGTAAGCATATATTTTTTCAGATATGAAACAAATCAGACATGTATGAGAAATGAGGAAATATTAGTACAACAAACCTTGAGGGTTCCACGGCAAGAACAGGGTACCTCCATGTTAGAGTCATCATCACCATCATGGCAAATCCTACATTCTTCCATCTTCCTTGGTGCAGATTCTACATGGATGTCCATCCTATACGAAGCAAAATCTTCTTGTTCTTTAATATCACCAGGAAAGGCGTGCTGCAATAATGCGTTTGCTTGAAAATATACTTTCCAACAACCGGTATTTCCACACATAACCAAGCAATATATAGAATGCATATGGCTAAGTGAGAAGTTTTTATGCAGACACTTATCATGTATTCATTCGTTTGGTGTAAACACTGCAATTAGTTTTCTCCCTTTTACTACCATAGCTCATTCTGTGATGGATTCAGTTTGCAAGCCCTCCACCAATTAAGGCATAATGGTCTCACATTTTTCTGAGCAATATGCTAATTCGTTGTGTTTAAATTCTTTTCTTTTTTTGGAATGAAAGAACTTACATATTCAGATGAAGTCTTCGCGAAAATATTTCCAGGTCCCGAAACAGCTCAACTGCATTATGTTAGGTATATTTCAATATGAGAAGAGAAAACAGGATCAACTAAAACAAGAACGACATAAGTTAGAAACATGATTGTATTATACTAATCACAAATCATGTCACATACTCCCTCTAGTCCATATTAAGTGAATTGTTGAAGTATGGCGCACCCAGAAAAATATTTAAGGATATAAATTATAGGTTATTTTTCACTATTACCTTTTTAATTATTCTCTTAGAAAATATGAAGTACTTTAGAATCTCATTTAATGAAAGGGTAAATATGAAAAAATGTTCCAACAATTCTCTTGAACTTTAAAAAATTAACTTATTTTGAACTATGAAAATACTCTTAATAATTCAATTAATATGGACTAGAGGGAGTAAAATCTTAGATAGTATGAAATTTAAATTGTGAAAGAGAAAACATACAACCCAAAAAGACCAAGAGGAAGCAAAACAGATGATATGAAGAACCAAGTTGAAGAATGGGAAAGAGTAGTGAGTGTATTAATTATGAAGAAGAGGAAAACTTACAAGAATGGGATGGCATTTTTGCAAGAGAAGAAATTTAACACTATTCCTTCCTCTTCATTCTTTGCTTCCACTATGCATTTTCATTTACCATTCTACAATCTTCTCAACGTCCAAATATCTTTCAGAATAGGTTTTCTCCAGAATTGTTGTTTAGTGATAAAGCAAGAGCTTTTTTAATTGTTTTTGTCATGATCATGAAGTCAACCTCCACAGCAATCCAAATCCAAATGCCTTTTAGCATACACAAGTGGTCTCCAATGTTCAAGGATACTTTTCGAATATTTCCGTTTTAGTATTTACTCTGCGTGTGACACTTTTTTTCTTTTTAGTCCGTTTTAAAAAGAATGTCACTTTATTATAATTAGAAGAGATAAGACATGAGTATCCACAAATTATACCCAAAATTTCAGTAACACACCTAAATTTTACAGAAATCTTATTATCCCTAAATTCATTTTTTCTGTATTTTTGTACTCTTTTTAGCTGACGTGGCTGTCACGTCAGCATAAAAGGAGCACAAAGTGTTCTGCTACTTGGCAGTCACGTCAGCACAAAAGGAGTACAAAAATACAGAAAAATGAGTTTAGGGAGGTAATAGGATCACCATAAAGTTTAGGTGTGTCAATAGGATTTCGAATATAGTTTGGTGGGTGTACTTGTGCCTAGGGGTGGCAATTTGAGCCCATATTAGTGAAAGGAGTCCATTTAACTCACATTTAATTAATTAGATCACTCATATTTTAAATGGGTAAATGTCCTTCAACCTATTTTAAAAGCTCATACAAATATGGACAAAATGAGTAAATATGGGTATCCATATAAACCCATAAATCACCCACTTACACTCAAAATAATAATTTATTTATTTAATTATTTTTTTTTCAGAAAATTTTTGGGGGTAGGGGTGAGGGGGGTCTCAGGTACCAAGTCTAGAATGGGTCTTGGATCCGGAGTCGGGATCGAGTCTCGAGTTCCGAGTAGGGGTTGGTCTCGGGTCTCGAGTCGGGGTTAGGTCTCGGGTCTCGAGTTGGGGTCAGGTCGTGGGAGTAGAGGTCGGGTCTCGGGTCTCAAGTCGGGGTCGGGTATCAGGTCCCGAGTCGAGGTCGATTTTCTGGTCTCGAGTCGGGGTCGATTCTCGGGTCTCGAGTCAGGATCGGGTCTCGAATCCCGAATCGGGGCTAGGTTTCTGGTCCAAAGTCTAGGTTCCGGGGTCGAGGTAGGGTCTCATGTTGGGGACGGGTCTTAGGTCGGGAGTCGGGTCTCAGGTCCGGAGTTGTGGTCAGTTTTTGGGTCTCAGGTATCAAGTCGGGGCTGGTCTCGGGTCTCGATTTCGGAGTCGGGGTTGGATCTCGGGTCCTGAGTCAAGATTGAGTTTTCGATCCTGAGCTGGGGTTGGGTCTCATGTCTTTGTCTCGAGTCCTTAGTCGGGGTTGGGTCTTAGATTCCAAGTCGCAATAGTGTCTTAGGTCCTGAGTTGGGTTTGGGTGTCGAGTCCCTAGTCCGAGCCGGGTCTCTGGTAAAATGAGCTAACAGATGTATTCTCTAATTTGATAACTAACAATTTGCTAATCAATTTAGCCTAGATTTAATGTTTTTAGGCTTTGGGAGATTAAAGTAGGTTAGAACCATTTTACCCAAATCATATTTAACCAAATCCCTATTTATCCATATTTTATATGGGTGGATTGCAATTCAATCCATTTTAGCTCAATCCATATTCAATCCGATCCAATCCATCCATTTGTCACCCTTACTTGTGCCTTATCCCTAATTAGAAACAATCTAACTTTAAAAATTCTTTTTTTATTCTTAATGAAATGATTTATAGTCACACAAATATTTAAAGAGTGTTTTAAATAACAAGTTTCAAAAGTGTCAAGTCAAAGGATGTCACATGAAATGAGACGGAGAGAATATTATTTTTATAAAGAAAAGAAGCAAAAACTTAGGATATTTTTTAGGTGAGAAAAAGGAAATGGTTTGAGAGGGGGAAAAAGTGATGTAAATACGAAAGCTTAAAAAAGTAGAACCAAAAAATACGCCATGATGGAAGACTAATAACGCATTAGTTTAACATCACTTTGGACTAATAACGCTCGAACGTATTTGGATAATTGTTGCTTTTAAAAGTTTTACTCCCTTCTCAAAAAGCATTTTTACAAAAAAGTGTCTCAAAAATCTGATTTTATCAAAAAGAAAGTTTTCAGAACTTCTAAATGCTTGAACTCGACCATTGATTCAACTTCTCGAAAATGTCTTTTCATGATTGCATTTGCCGGTGTGCAACAATCGAAGAAACAATGTTTTGGGTGTGCAAACAAAAGTTCCAAATTGATAGCTGTAAAGACGGAGAAGTTACATATAAGGTGTAGGGATCTCTTAACGGATGGTGTGAGATCTTTTGGGAAAAACCATGTGGGCTTGGCCCAAACCGGATAATATCACACAATGTATACATTTTTTTGATGTTCACATGCATTTAAGTGAGCAAGTTGATCCCCTCCAGAATAATTGACTAGTCGCATAGGATATATACTTTCTAGTTACTGATACGCTTCAATGTGAACGGATTAAAATGTCTCAATTTGCTCAATTATGCAAACATCTTTTCTTGTATTATTACAGTGAATCCGATGTAGGATGGAGTACAAGATAATTTAAAGCAAGCTAGAAATGTCTCAAAAATAAATATTGTTGCGCGGCGGAATCATTTGATTTCTTTTTGTAGTTTTGCTTAATTTGTCTGCCAATAATCATTCTGCTCAACCATCTTATGGACGAATCTCAACAGAAGAATACTCCATCATGGAGCAGCGAATTGATGACGTTTATGGAGGATCATCAGTTGCAGTGCCAAACTTCCCACTGGTGTTGAGATAAATAGTATTTTAAGGTTCATCGGACATGTATAAAATGTGGCTGAGGTGGCTGTAGTGGTAGTCCATTATCATCATTTCAATGGAACAATTTGAGAGTGCTGAAGCTGTTGTAATGGCAGCTCATTTTCTTCATCTGACTGTGAGTGATGAAGATCCTAAAACAAACATTAAGAGAAGAAATTGAAAATCAACAACCTTTCATTGATACAAGAGAACATGTCAAAGTCAGTCTGATCTAATCTTTTCAACTTGCATTTCATTTCTAGACATGAATATCAATATATCACTAGTAGGTTAAAGACAAGTTCTGTAATTCAAGATCGAAATTTACTCCAAAAAGTTTCGAGTTATTTTTTACTGCTTTACGAGAGCAGTTATCAGTTAATGCAAATTTCATTAGATATACAACATTTTTTTATTTTTTTTGATAACCGTGGTGTCCGGTCCAGTTTTCACTTACCTCGACTAAATACACGGGATATCTGCCACCTCCCACCAACAATAGATGTCAGATAACTCTGTCCACCAAGAGCTAGGACAGATGGGAAGAATCACCTACTGTTTTTGCCACTGTTGAGATTTAAACCTGAGACCTCAGATTCTCAACCCACTTCATCGACCACTAGGCCACATCTTGTGTGCTATACAACATTGTTCTGCCTATGCAATTATGTGTTTTTCCTTCCAATAACAGGTCAATAATATGAGATGATTTAACTTCAAAATATACAAATTTTTTATGCTTTGCCCACCTGCTGAGGCCTCCGATAGTACAGCAATAAAAGCTTTCACCACAACATAGCCTGGCTGTAGGATTCCAATATCTTTCAACACCAATAACTAAAAAGAGGAATATATAAACGACTCCAACGAAAAGGCAGAAATAACCGACGAAATAACCTAGGAAAAGGCAAGAATATATAAACGATCCCACCCATGGAAATATCCCAGTTTCCTCTGTGATAGAAAAGACAAACCAAGCACAGCAGCTATAGTTATTAGTTGGAATGGTACAGAACAGTTTTGTAAACAAACCGGCGAAATTTCAGATGGTAAAATTACCTCATGTTCATTGGAAATCGGCCAAATAGAGGAACTGGTGCAGTATAATCTGGCTTAAAATTCTGCAATCTCACATTAAACAGAACATGGTTAAGAGCAACCTACTTTCAAGCTTTCAGCAGCATATACAGAATATTCAATAGCAACATTTAGGCTCTGGCTTAAAATGAACAAAGGGAAAGAAACTAATTGGACCTGGCGGCAAATTTCACAGATGGTGTCCCCCTTCTCATTGCACCACCTCTGTACACATTTACGATGTGCATACTGCGTTTACAAAATCTTCATTAAAAACAAAACACTACTAAATTATTATGCATATAAGGATGCAAGAAACCGCTTGACCTGACAGCAGAATTTCAAATTTTTACTTCACACCACTAGATACTATGGAGTCTAAAAGGAAGCAACAAGAAGACTGATAGGAATCCAAAATGTGCTTTGTTACAAAGCTCTAGTAGAGAGCACAATTTACTAAGACCTAATCCTAATAACTAACCTACAATAGCTAAAAGAATTCTGGAAATGGAAACTCATGGTAACAAATTTCAATATATAAGACTTACTATGATCCATATGTCGATAGTTTATACCTGAAGTGACAACAGTAAGCATATGTATTCTTTTTAAATATGAAACAAATCAGACATGTATCACAAATGAGGAAATAGTTATCACAACAAACCTTGAGGGTTCCACGGCAAGAACAGGGTACCTCCATGTTAGAATCATCATCACCATCATGGCAAATCCTACATTCTTCCATCTTCCTTGGTGCAGATTCTACATGGATGTCCATCCTATACGAAGCAAAATTTTCTCGCTTCTTTAATATCACCAGGAAAGGCATGATGCAATAACGCGTTTGCTTGAAAATATACTTTCCAACAACCGGTATTACAACACATAACCAAGCAATATATAGAGTGCATATGGCAAAGTAACAAGTTTTTATGCAGACACTTGTATTCATTCGTTTGGTGTAAACACTGCAATTAGTTTTCTCCCTTTTACTACCACAGCACATTCCGTTATGGATTCAGTTTGCAAGCCCTCCACCAATTAAGGCATAATGGTCTCACATTTTTCTGAACAATATGCTGATTCGTTGTGATTAAATTCTTTTCTTCTTTTTTTTTTTTTGGAATGAAAGAGCTTACATATTCAGATGAAGTTTTCGCGAAAATAATTACTTCCAGGTCTTAAAATAGCTAACCTGCATTATATTAGATATATTTCAATATGAGGAGAACAGATGATCAACTATAACAAGAGCGACATAAGGTATAAACATGACTGTGTTATATTAATCACAAATCATGTAAAACAAAATCTTAGATAGTATGAAATTAAAATTGTGAAAATTTTTTTTTAAAAAAATACCCAGATAGGCCAAGCGGAAGCAAAGCAGATGCTATGAAGAACCAAGTTGAAGAATGGGAAAGAGAAGTGAGTGTATTAATTATGAAGAAGAGGAAAACTTACAAGAATGGGATGGCATTTTTGCAAGAGAAGAAATTAAACACTATTCCTTCCTCTTCATTCTTTGATTCCACTATGCATTTTCATTTACCATTCTACAATTTGTCATTCCAATTTTCTCGAAGTTCAAATCTTTCACAGTAGGTTTTCTCCAGAATTATGGTTTAAGGATGAAGTCAACCTCTGCAGCAATCCAAATCCAAACGCCTTACAGCATACACAAGTGGAGGTCTCCAATGTTCAAGGTCACTTTTCGAATATTTCCCTTTTAAGTAATAATTTAGAGGGCAGAGTTACTTTGTTTTTCGGGGCTATTTCCTTTATGTTCACGGAGCATAGACAAGTAACGTTGTTGTACATTGACATCACACGTATAAATAGTTACAAGTATTAGATGGAAAGAAGTTTGTTTAGTATTAAAATAAAATGAACTTGAATAGAGCGGAGTAGATTTAATAATCATATAATCCATCCCCGTTAATTTAATTTGAAGTGTAGTTGATTAATTGATTTACTTTTTTCACTAGGTAAGTCTTTTAAGTGAACGAGAAAATTAATTAAACGGGAAATAAAGAGGAGCAATAACTTATGATGAATTTTTAGGTGAGAAAAAGGAAAGGATATGAGAGGAGAAAACAGTGATGTGGTCTTAAGGTAAATACAGAAGCTTTAAAAAGTAGAACTGAAAAGTACGCCATAATGAGCGAACTATAAAGTTTGCATGTCCAAATGGAAAAAAGTTGATAATGTCGTGCCAATTTTGAGCATGTTTCACGATGCATTGCCTTTTGGGATTTGTGCTCATCTAATCGCACTCTAGCAAAGACCCTGTACAATTTCCATCAAGCTACAAATAGAACATTTACAGATGACTTAAATACATGACGGGATGTTATAAGTGACATAATGGCCTTGTTGCCACGACCCACTGAATATGAGTGGTGGAGAGCTACATGGTTCCATTTCACATGATTTGGCTTTGAGAATTGAGACATAAAAGCAAGTATGTCCTTGATTCGGGTATTTTAATTCAGTTTTTCGTCTATTCTGCTTGTTAATTCGAAGAGTAGATTGAATCCTGAAAATACAATATATGAGCCTCAGCTCCATCCTCCAAAGCTCCCAGGAAAGAGCATATAGTGGAACTTGGCCAAAACTCGAACTTGGACAGTCACTGTTTTTATCATACATATGAGAGTTTAGAGCTATATCAAAATTCTTTGCTGGGGACTTAAAAACCTTTTTAACATACGAGGTTAACAGACAATATGTCCACTCAACAATGGGTAGATGGTTCATAAAAGTAGTCGTTGCACTGCGTCTGTGTGACAGAGATGGAACAAACCATAGAAAAGCTAAGGCACACAATATAATATGAATAGTTTGTTTACATACTGTTTGTGGGCATAGGTAATCAAGTACACTTTGAGACCCTTCACATACAAGTTTAGTACATCAGTTGATTAAATAATGCACTGAAACAAGTAGAAACACTGAAATGATCACCACTAATGCCACGTCGTTTATTACATAGAAACTCTAAAATTGACATGAATATTGTGAATAAACCTCAGACATAAGAAAGCAGAAGCTTGAAGTAGATAATAATGTATATAGAAATAGAGAACAGAGCAAACACATGTTGCCAGAAGAGCAGTGCTGAAGCTTCTCTGACTGCATAACTTCTCAAGCTAGCAACTGCTCCCAACAAGATGGCACTTGGTGTTGTGTACTGCAACAAAAGAACGAACCGGTACATCTGATCATCACGGATTAAAAAGTTCAGTTGATCAGCCAAATAGACCACCCCTGATCCCACCAAAGGAAGGATCAAAAGTCTAGCAACAGTGATGCCAACAGTGGTTCGAACCCCAAGTTCAGATTCATTTGGACCCTCAGCAAGCATTCCTCCTAGAATCAGCATAACTGAAGGCACCATAGCTTGAGCAAGAATTTGTAAGCTGTCAGTGAGGAACGCAAGAGGAGCCTCGTCACCATAAACAACAGATTTAATGGGTGTAACCATTCCAACAATAAAAGCCAACAATGTAGCAAACATTGGAGGCTGGAGAACATGGCGAACTGGAGTTTGTTCAGCAACAATTCTTAATTTTCTAACCATCCGGGGCTCCGCTAAACATCTAATAGATTTTGGACTCATTGGAGCCGGCTCTTCCTCCACACTATCAGCGTCTGGAATAGAACTATGAGAAAGGGTTGAAACACTTGTAAAAACCCGTGCAATAAAAGGTGTCTTGCAATGCTCAGTTTCTCTATCTTCCATACCAGGCCACTCAGCTTCCACAAGAAGTGGCCTACTTAGATCATTACTAGGTAATTGCTCCTGAATCTCACCACCCTCATCAACAACATCAAAGTACTCCATTGGGGGCTCCATCATATGGTAAACAAGAGTGTAAACAAGTAGCACAGCCACCCATTGGGCAAACGACACATAAGACACACCAGTCTTGTAGCAATCTGGACCAAAAGGATTGTCATCACTATGGCACACTGATCCAACAATAGCAAGAGGCAAATTGCCCGTATTCCCAAACGCAGTCGCAATGATAGTGAATCTAAAGTACTCTTGAGGTGGCCTGCAAATTTTCGCTACCAAATACCCCAACAGACAACCGATTGCAGTACTGAGAAGTACATTAGCCGGTATAAACCACCAGCGCATAAAATTCTCGACAGTAATAGTCTCACCAAGGTGAATAAAGATAGTACAAGGCAAGAAGAGAGCAAACACAAGCTTGCTAAGGAGCTTAAAAGTAGCTTTAGGAACTAATTGAGTTCTTGGATGTGCAAGAATCAAGCCAATAATAGTTAGACATAGGAGTTTCAACAATGGCAAAACAGCATATACAAGATAATGACTACTATAATACTGATACATGTTGGCCTGACTTTCAGAAAAGGGAGTTTCCATTTTTTAGCTTGAAACAACAAAAGAAGCTTCCAGAACCTCTATCAAAACCCCCCAAAATCAGTTGAAAACCTAGTCAAGATTGAAACTTTACAAGGCAAGTCTTATAAGTACCTTCAGATTTTAAAAATCCAGATAATCCCAATTCAGAAAATTACAAGTTACCGATAAATTTTTGGTAACAACTAATAAGACACTCAATTAATATGATACTTAGCACCTAAGCCTACAGCTTAAATTCAAGAATCTTGAAGTAGGATTCTTTGGAAAAAGTCAAAAGTGCTATTGAGGAACCCAAAATCAAGAAGTGAAAAACAGAGAGAAAGAAAATACTTGTCTTAGGCAATATGAAGATGGAACCTCTTCATTGATAGACAGAGAGAGCCTTCTCCAAACAGAAGTGAAGAGAACAGGAAACTAGAACTAGCTACTACTCTATGATTGAACCAATTAGATGCACTGTCTCTGTTAACATAAATTTACTTATTATTAGTTCTAATTCGGAAAGGTTAACACCCAGCCGGCCAGCCCGGGATAGGAATTTATTAATTATTACGAGTACATGGTAAACATTAAAAATCATTACCTTATCATAATCCCTCCGTTTTGTTTTACTTGCCCTTGCTAATAATAGTTGTTTCAATTTATTTGTACAATTTAAAAAATCAAGTTAATTTTTTTAATACTATCTTTATCATTAAATAATTATATAAAGTATATAATACTCAAATTTATATTTTTAAAGCATAATTAATAAGGCTAGTTTAATAAAATAAATCCCTAATAAATATATTTCTAAAGAAAATAACAAGTCATAAGAATCAAGTAAAATGAAACGGGGGAAGTAATTAAGTAATACAATGAAATGATAAAATATGTAGAAGAGATATGTCATGTTATAATAAACTATGGTGTTCTAGAACTGTAAATGTAATTATGACTATAATTATTTAATACTAGAAGGTTGTTTGGTATGGAATATGGGATAAACAAAGTTATCTCGTGGAATTAGTTATTTTACCAAATATATGGAATACCTTATTTCATCATTATAATGTAAATAGTGAAATAAATAATTTTGGGACTAATTAACATTCTATACCCAATACAGAGGATAACATGATCTTGTATTTTATCTTGAGATTATTATCCATTATTACTCGTACCAAATGATTCCTAAAAATGGTATGAGAAAAAAGATACTCCCTCTGTTTCAAAAAAGAATGACCTAATTTGACTTGTCATGGAATTTAAGAAAATTAAGAAGACTTTTGAATCTTGTGATCCTAAATTAAAGTAATGGCAAATGTACCAAAATATCCTTGAATCTTGTGTCTTTAAACATGCAACGTGAAAAGTTGAAATTAAAGTGTTTCCAAAAAAAAAAAAGAGGTTATTATTTTTGAAACGGACTAAAAAGAAAAATAGATCAATCTTTTTTAAACAAATAAAATAGTAAAATTCTTAATTTATTAAAATAAACAAGTAAAATAAAATATATATTTATTTTTTATATAGAAATCAAGTAAAATAAAACCAAATAGTATAAGTAAATTAATCAGGAATCAAACAGCAGCTAAGTGATATGATAGAGATAAAGAGATATACTTGGTATCTTCCAACTTCCAAAAGGTAATAACTACATGAAATGCCTCCATGTGAAATTCTGACCATTTCAAAATGATCACATCAAATGTGGCCTCTCAAGTATTCTTGAATCTGCCTGACCAAAGAAAACCTATTTAACCAAAAAACGGGAATATATTATTACCCCACGACGATCCACATGACCCCATGAAAAAACAATTGAAAGAAACTTCACATGCATTTTCCCATCGTTTGTCACGTATATAATTTAGGTGAGTTGTCTAATTTTGTCAGTACATTATGTATGTTACGTAAATGGATTCTTCAACTCTTGGAACGTACAACATGGACAAAATTAGTAGGCATTTCGTCATGAAAATTAAAATATTTTAGAGTTGGAGTTGTATTTGATTATGAAAATAAATTAAAGTTTTTTTTGATTTTTTGTGAGAGAAATATGAATGAAAAAAGTAAATAATAAGTAAAACTTATTTTTACTTTTCCAAAAAAAGAAATTCACTAAAGTAAAAAAAAAAATTATGGTCAAACACCATAAATTTTCACTTTTTTTTCACTAAAATAAAATAATTTTTCAAAAAAAAATTCATGACCAAACGGGCCCTTAGTATTGACAATTAATTTAATGAGAGCGACATGAAGGAAAAACTAAAATTAAATAAGGGTCATATACAAAAGATATCCTCGTACAGTCGTGCTCCCTCCGGTCCTTTTACTTGTTCTCTATTGACTTGACATTTTTCAAATATTATTTATTTTATTAAATTATTCATATTAATTATACTTTAAAACTTTATGTTTTATTATTAAGTAGTTTGCGTAGTTATTTAAGAGTGATATTAAAAGATTTGTTCTACCAAATTATTCATAGTAATCATCCTTTAAAGATTCATAGTTAACTTTTAATACTTTATAGAGTTATTTCATAATATAGTAATATTAAAAAGATCTCTTAATATCCTAAATAGACAAGTAAAATAAGAAACATTTATTTATGGGTTTCTTAAGCAAGTATCCTTACCTATTTCTTCAAGCAAATATAATGGGCCTTTTTGATACTCCAATTGTTACAGCTGAGACCATCTGGTCCACCCTAAGAGGGCCAATGTGAACCGTTTGCATACCTTATGGGCTAAGCTCCAAAGTCCAAATCATAATCGAATAATTATGAGTACAGTTTATAAATGAGAAATTAATAGGCCTAAGGTCCAGCTGGGACTTGATAAAGTTACGCTTGCTTACCATCAGTCAGTAAACTTCATAAATAAACTTCTAATAAGCTTCATAAATATTTGGTCGAATATTTTGATAGCTCATTAACCTTGTAAGTAAACTTTATTTAGACATTCGAATTACTATTTGTTTATTGAGTACCTAAACAAATGATAAAATATTTGCATTAATTAGCCACTTTGATTGGAATATTGAAAAACTTTGTGTGCGTGTTTTGAAGCACTCATTACATAGATAAGTTAACCAATTAAAATTAATCTTCTTTAATTAATCACTTTCATCTCGATAAGTCGTAAAATTCTAGGTATAGTCTAATAGATGTTGGTGTGTATAGTTAACGGATGTGACATATATTTTATGTGATTTACGTAATGAATGCTTGAGAATACGCGTAAATGTTTTTTTTCAAAATTTGAGAGAAAAATATATAATAGGAATAATTTATCATATGTAGCTCAATTAAAATAGGTCATTATTCAAATATTTAGACAAAATTTACTGACAATTAATTTAAGTGGTGATCAATATATTCGACCTAATCAATACTTATACTTCATTTATGTTATGGTATTTCCGTATGCATATATTCGGTTTGGCGTAAATATTGCATGGTGGGTAATTTTTTTTCTAGTACAGAGATGATGACACCTTTTTTTACATCACACTGACACTCCTTTTATGCTTCATTATAACATGAGTATAGTGTTAAATACACACTTCAACTATCCTTTTTTTTTTAGTTTCACATTTAAACTAATGAAAGTGTAAGAAACACATTTAAACTATAACTTATAGTTTGAGAAACACACTTAAATTATTACTTATTAATTTGAGAAACACACTTAAAAGCTGATTAGACCAACTATTTGCTTACAAACTCTTTAGGTGTGTCTAGACATTAAAAATCAGTCCACTTGACATATTTTTATTCTTTTTTACTTCCACATTATTTTTTTCAATTTTTAATTGATTTTTATTCATTTTAAGGTGTGTTTCTCAAACTAATGAGTGATAATTTAGATGTGTTTCTCACGCCCTCAATAATTTAGATGTGAAACTCAAAAAAAAAGAATAATTTAAATGTGTTTTTAACACTTCACTCTCATAATATCTCTCTTAAAGAAAACCAAATACTACTATATGGCTAAAACCAAAAGGAAAACCAAATACTACTATATGGCTAAAACCAAAAGCAAAGAAGAGAAAGCGAATCTTTGATTTCTCAATCATGTTAGTAAATTTGTACTCCCTCCGTTTCAAAACGAATGACCTATTTTCCTTTTTAGTCAGTTTTAAAAAGAATGACCCCTTCCTTTTTTGACAACACTTTAATTTTAACTTTTCACATAGCATGTTTAAGACCACAAGATCAAAGGGCATTTTGGTAAATTTGTCATAACTTTAATTTAGGACTACAAAATTCAAAAATTTTCTTTATTTTTTTAAACTCTATGTCAACTCAAACTAGGTCATTCTTTTTTAAACGAAGGAAATACCATTTAATATTGTCTATCTGTTTCCTTTACTTGAAGTACTAATTTTTTTGTCATGTCATCTCAATCGACACGGTCCGTACATGTAGTTTTCCTTTGGGCCATGGAAATATTCTTTCTTTTTAGTTAGTTAAAAAAAAGGGTCATAATTTTAAAAATAGAAAAATTTAGTTCTAAACTTATTATTTATCTTTAATTAATAATATGATTTATAGCCACATAAATAATTGGAACGTATTTTAAACTATAAATTTCAAACAAAAAAAAACCCTTTCTTTCTTTCTTTCTTTTTGCCTTAATTAATTTTATGTCAAGTCAAATAATGTTAGAGAGCTTTAATTCCTATAGACTTGGGATGAAAATGACGTTATCTTTTCCCTCCAATGTTTGATTATTTTGCCACATCAAGTAAAACCATTAATTGCGTAAGCTTAAATGGAAAGCATCTTAAGGTGCAAGACTAATAATTTACATCAGATGGACGAAAATTTGCATTTTCCTCAGCAATGTATGTATCTTCTGAAGAGAATTATATATATTCATGAGAAAATAATAAAAATATCTAAAATACATACATATAATAAAATTACACAGATTCAAAATTCGGAATTTGTCTCTAGCTAGGCAATCTCTCACATACATATGATCGACATGCAGCTCTAGCTAATTAAGGAATAACTAATAATACTAGCCTGACGAATCCTATATTTTGTCTTTTTGGAGCTTCCTAAGTCTCCAATTAAAGGGATCTTCGTCTTGACCTTCTGTTTTTGGCTGGTTACTTAATTAACATACTTCTTGTTATTAAGATGAAACATGAAGAATAAACCTGGTCATTTCCATGACTTTCATGACCAAAGAGTAAGTTGAGAAGGGCACACTTAAAGAAATCAGCGCTAGCATCCCTAGAGCCAAAGCTGGCCTAGTCTCCATCAAATACATTTGTAACAATCCTATTACTTCACAAACGTCCTCGTTGTAATGCGCAAAGTACTTCTTCTCCCATCCCATCCAATTCGAAGGTGGTCCTGATTTTCCAGTTTCTAGCAATTTCATCTCCTTAATCCGCATTCGTAGGACAATCATGTTTTCATCCACAATCTTGCTGCTTCCGCCGCGGTTATGTTGATCAAATGATCTTGCATTCATCACTAGCCTCGACACCTTTATAAATTTCATACAAGGGGAGCCTGCATGAGGAGTTATCCCGAAAGACTTGCTAGAATTCTGAAGCCTAGAACAAGAGATCATCGATAAAGTCATTTTGATTTTATGTCAGTGTGCGTGTAACTGTTTGGGATTGAGGCGCAGTTGTTATGGTTATCGGAAATAGGTTAGTAATTGGAAATATGTTGATGGAAATTTATGTGTGTTGTATATGGAGCAAATTATTGTATTGTGGATAATGAAGAATATATTCTATATAGATAGAGAGGGCTATGTGGGAAGAAATTGAAGGAGTTGTGTTTACGCATGGAAATTACTATGCCTTAGAAGTGAAGGCTCCAAAATAGAGTGGGCGGCTCGGCGCAACGCGTGGGAGTATGCGCGTTGCCGCAAGAAAGGGACGGGCGCAAAGGAACTTGATAGACATAATTAAGGGAGAAGTAATTAATGTGGAATACTTGGATTAATCGATTCTTTTGACTTGTGACAAATGTGTCTTGTAGTAATTGAAGGGCTGAAGGGTGGGACATTAATTTGAGTTTGATTTGATTGTTTATAGTGAAAGATATACGTAGAGCTTTTTTCAACCAATAAAAAAGAATTTTTTTTTTTTTATGTAATTCTAAGTATAGTACAATCAATGAGTTGTTTCTCCCTTGTAGGGGTGGCAATGGGGCGATGCGGTGCGGATGTGATGCGGGTTTTTTCTAAAACCGCCCTGCCCCGCCCCGCCTCTCATGATTTTTAAACCCACATAAACTTGCTCCACACCATATCCGCACATACCGCACCGCATTTTTTTTTTTTTGAAAATTTGTAACTTCACTAAAATTTATAACGCTAGTAAGGCTATAGTATATATTTCATCTTACACAAACCAAATGATTGTTTAAGTCCTTGCTACAAAGATTAAATCACTTTGTTGTACGTAGCTTGTTTAATTGAAAGAAAAACCTTTTAACTTTTGTTTTGATATTTTTGAGTTATAAAATTATTAATTTATAGTGTTATACATGTCATTTTAAGTATCATATAATTTTAAGTGAAGAATACATATAATTTTAGGTAAATTCACGAGAATAATAATAACTTTTAATTTTTTTTTATTTAAACCCGCATAGACCCGAACCCGTCCCGCCCCGCATTATTTAAGAAAAACTTATTTCAACCCGCCCCGCACCCGCCCCGTACCCGCATATTCTAAAATCCGCCCCGCCCCGCATAGCTTAAAACCTGCACCGCCCCGCACCCGCACCGCCCCATTGCCATTCCTTGTTTCTTTTTTCTGAATTTTTTTCGTGATTTAAGGTTGTTAGTAGCGTATTTCTAGAACGTAGGATAATATAAACCTCCTATAAATTTGACGCCGGAAACATTGGGTTGCGGCTTTGACAAAAACATTGTTTGATGTCTTGATTTCTATATGAATATTTCAAAAGTTTATGAAATTTCACGATAGTATTAGTGTAGTTTAATTTAAGTGTGAAACTAATTATTAGTTATCACCTTTAAAAGGTAAGTTACTTAAATGTTATATTAAATTAAGATTGTGTAATATTTTTTGACAGTCACAACCTAGAATAGTGATTTGATTGCTTATACATGCAAGGTCAAGTTGATGAAGAATCCGTCATATATTAGACGTTGATTATAAAACAAAGACGACAAAAGCAAGATGATCACTCCCTCTTGTCTACTTTTCCTTTTGCAACTTCCATTAAAAATCATAAATAAGAATGCTAGTTTTATTAATTTATCCCTTAAGAAATTTTTTTGAAACTTTACAAATAACTTGTTTCACTTTTAGAAAACATTAATGGTAAGCGTGAAATGGAAAAAAATGTTATTAGTTCTATCTTTATTTTGTAAATTGACAAGTAATTTGACTATTTGAGATAACTACTTATGATAAGGTGAACAACTAATATTATGGGATAGAGGAAATAGAAGCGAGAAGAAGTTGGTTTAAAGGGTGGAGTCAAATAATTAAGCCCAAATCTTACGAAGGCTGAACGTGATGAATATGCCATTAGTGGGTTTACCAGAAAAATAATGGCGTTGATACATTCTAATTTCGTCAAAAAGTATAAATCGAGAATACTGTTTATTGGGTCGGAAGAATAATTAAACTAGACAAGTTTCCTATTCGTAGTCATTTTGTCTTGCTTTCTTGGTCACACCTCCCTACTAGAACAACTAAAAAGGGCAAGTTGGTGCACCAAACCTCCCACTATACATGACGTTCGTAAAAGGGCGGAACCACTAGGTCACACCTCCCTACTAGAACAACTATTTACTATCTAATACTATTCTAGATTTTAGAAATTCGAGAGATTAAAAACGCACACGCATTTTGATGCTTATGATTTATGAATATGTCACTAGCTTGCTGACATTCGTGTCATGCGCTTATTATATGAGACTGAATTTTTCGTTTTCACTAATTTCGCCGAAACTCGATCGTTTTGTTCAAAACTCAAGTAATTGTTATCTGCTACTATTTTTTTTTTTCTATTTCATTATTTGTGGAATTATTTTCTTTTGTAATACGTTGGAGAAAATTTTCATTATAATTGAATTTGTGTAGTACTATATAAGGTTCTTCTCGATTAAACTAAGGCAATCAAAAGTGATTCTTTATACAAATTCTACACCATCATAGATTCATAGCGCTTGAATTTGGTGATGTACTCCCATGCGTGAGGGTGGCCTCAATATAAATTGACGTACACAAGCTAGGTAATCAAGTATATGTTATGACTTATTAGCAAAATTGCTATTCTGTGATTTGATCTTCTTGTCTAATATAAAAAGCAAAGTCCCACGAGAATAATGTAACAAACCAACTTTCAACATACAAATATGCATGTTCAAAGAAACTTTAAAGTGCTTATTAGAACTTTTCACACTTAGAATGGAGACAAAATCATCCTCAAACAGTTGCCTTCCACTTATCTTTTGACGAGAAGTATACTAGCATTGTATAGAAGTAGTATGAAAAGGTCTAGGGATGAAGGATTTTCGATTTGACGGAATTGGCAGCTAATAGTTAAGATTCATGAACTAACTAAAGTTATTGCGAAAAGATTTTTGACAAGGATGACAGAGTCTTACTCTATTGCAACCCTCCCCACCACTTGTGGCATAATTAACCGTATTCAACTGAACTCAATTGTTTTATTTCAAACTCTACGTTTATGTTGAGAATAAGCATTTACATATTGTACATAAATTAAATCAATAACTCAATTATTATCCTAAAAATTATCCCATATAAAATTCAAATTCTAATTTTGCTTATACCTCTACACACACAAACACTCAATTACTAAAAATTCATATCGATTATGTATGTAGCGAGAACGTGATATGTTATTCGATTAAGAACATTAAATTTTCAATTAATTGAAAAGTTTTTTTAAAAAATGATATGGAAATATTCACAAATTTATCATGATCATTAATCATGCTATTACTCAGTAACTCAAGTGACATGTTAAATTTCTATTGTTAATTTGTATTTAACGGAAATGTAATTCTATAAGTAGTCAAATGAGTATAATATATTTCTACGTAAAAGACTAAAAACAGACATTTCAATTAATTAAAGATTAAATATGTTAAGCCATATATCACAAGAATTCAAATCAAAATCTATTAAAAATAACTTATTAGGCAGCTTTGTCAAATTAAAAGAAATACTATACAATATAATTGATTTTTTTAATTTGTTTAATCCGTCCAAGTAGATCCGTTTTGTAGTCGGTATGCCTAGATAATAACCTTGTTTTTAGTAGTGAGACAAAAAATTACATTATCCCTATAATAATAGAGGTGGCTTAATTCGCTCAAATAAAGAAAAAGGCCAAATTCATCTTCTTCTTTTTTAAACCAACAACCTTACTTTATTAATGTAAAAATGATTTAAGAAGTTATAAGATGCAAAAGCATCTTTAACAATCCAACTAGAAAAAGAAGAAATTCAAACTAACTTGTCTAAGAGTGTAATAGAAAACTTGTCTAGATTGTGCGCTACCTTATTCCAAATTCATCTATGTACTTAGAAAAACATTCGTTTAATTTTCGAGTACATTTGTCCTCACCATTAGCCTTATTATCATGCGTGCCTCAAAATATGAGATAAATTTGGCTCTTTTACGTTTTAAATTTTTTCAAGTAAAGTTATACTCTAAATTATTTGTTTTCTTGACTATGATTTTTTCATATTGTTCTATGTTAGTTTAATTAATTGCCTTCTAAAATAATTAAAATTCCAATTTAAATATTTTGATCTACTCTTTCAAAAATATATATTGAATATAAAGAACAACCTTTTTTTTAAAAAAAATAAATACCACCATTGAACCATAGAGTAAAATTGAAAATGCAAATTTTCCTTTAGCATGATTAAATCACTTAATAACATGATCGCTTACAATTTTTTCATAATATTTTCATATAAACTAGAATATATTTAAATTTTGGATCTAGACACAATAGGATTAATTAATTAACAAATCTAACGTGTGTACAAGCATCTTTTTCCTTTTGGATTTGAATTTAGCACTATTTATTTCAACCCGCTGTAGTACATAATATAGTAGTATATATTTATAAAGACAAGAACTATGCTATTACGTAAGCATTAAATTAAGGGAAAAGGACGCCATATAATCACTTTGAAAAATTATTTTTATTAAAAATGCTCATTTTAAAGTAATGCCATGAAATGGCCACTCGCTCCAAATATTTTCCATCCAATGGTCATTTGACCCTTTTTGGCATCTTTGGGCCATTCAACCCTTTTTTTTATTAAAATGTTCAGTTTTTTTTTCTACAATATTTTTGGCTAAAAAAATGCTTTTCTATATATAAATAAATATAATTGTATAATTATTGTATAAAAATTATATATACGATGTGTATAGGAACTGTATCATTTTTATATAGAATATGTATATATATAAGATATATGTATAGAACAATGAATGTCGTATAGGGACTTTATCAATATGGTATAAGAGTTGTATCAATATGGTATAAGGACTATATTAATATGGTATAAGGATTGTATCACTATGATATAGGCATGGATTGTATGAATATGGTATAGGAACTATATATGCATAGGTTTTTCTGTATAAATTATATGAATATGGTATGAGGACTGTATCATTATGGTATCTGAATAATAATTGCAGCTAAAGATTGCATAGAATCTGTATATAAATTGTATAGAATGTGTATATAAACTGTATAATTATTGTATGAAATATATATGTGTGCGTGTGTGTATCATTATTGTATAAAATATGTTATTTTTATATAGCAAATAAAAATGCACTCTTTTTGTATTTGATTGGTAAAAAAAAAGTAGGAGCTACATTATTACAAATTTTTATTTGGTTGTTAAAAAAAACTACAAAATTCCATGTGATTATTTGATTGATAAAAAAAGAGTAGTAATTACAATATTATAAATTTGTATTTAATTGTTGAAAAGGAAAAAAAAAACTACAAATTTTATTGATTGTTTTTTTTTTGGTAGAATTAAAAGAAAAATACTCCTCTGTCTCAATTTATATGACACACTTTTCTTTTTAGTCAGTCCCAAAAAGAATGACACATTTCTATATTTGGTAACAATTTAACTTTAAAATACCCACTTTACCCTTAATGAAATGATTTACAACCACACAGATATTTATAACTCATTTTAGACCACAAGTTTCAAAAGTCTTTCTTTATTTCTTAAACTCCATGCTAAGTCAAAGTATATCACATAAATTGAGACGAAGGAAGTAATAAAATAGAAGTTCTATTTTGTTAAAAATAAAGCAACACACGCGCCCGCACACACACACACACAAAAAGCCAGCAGCAGCCGCCAAAAAAAAACAAAAAACTTTATAGCAGCAGCCGCAAGCCAGCGAATTGAATTGAAATGGCTACAAAAAGGAATTTGAATTCCTTAGCCATTTAGTGGCAATTATTTGCACCGAAGTGCTATATTTGTCCTTTTCCCCTTAACTTAAACAAGAACTAAATTAGGTAGAATTGAGAAGAGTTGAAGAGAACATGCCAATAGTGTAAGCAGTCGTTAATTACTCTGTAGTAATACATTTATATGTATGGGATTCTTTTTGCAAATACAAAATACAATTACCAAATCTATACTATATTACTATGTCCTTAAAGTATGTATAAATCCTAGCTGATTACTGATTAGTAAAACACATCAACCAAGATGAGCGGTCGATACGAAATCACTGGCCAAATGGATGAAATGAGAGAAGATCATGGCCGTTGAAGCTGGAACACAGATGATGATGAGGATTAACATGCCAAGAGCCAAACTAGGCCTTGTACTCAATAATTGCATTTGTAAACACCCTACTAAATTACAAATTAACTCATCATAATTAGCATAATACTGTTTCTCCCATTCCATCCATTCTGTTGGTGGCTCGTAATTTCTCTCAATTACCTTCATCTCATGAACTCTTTTCCTTAATATAATCATGTTTTCATCCACTAATCTCCCCCTATAATCCCAATCACAAGAATCACTACGTCGAGCAGAAATTTTACCCTTTGATCTTCTCAAGGGAAGAAGTAATTTTTTGGGATCAGAGGAAGACATATTAGATGGAAGTGTACAGGAAGAAAATAAATTTTTTTCCATGGCTATAGAGGACAAATAACAATACTGATGAATTGAATGAATATGTATGTATAATTTGTGTTGGCTATTTATAAGATGGAGGGAGTTTCAAGATTTATAATTTAAAAAAAGGGAAAAAAGAAAGTACCTGGTAGTGGTTGCCACATGCATGCATGTCACTTTTTTAGATCGCTATATACAAGTTGACATTGTCTAATAATGTTCGAAACCGACCTAGTGGATATTTTAAGCAGGGGACGGTGACTATAATACACTAGCATACAGTATTGTCGATTATTTAATGTACTGACTTAGCTTAAAAATTCAATCCTATTAGAATCAAACTTAAAAGAGACGAAGACCATCGCTTTTATTATCATGTCATATATTAAGGACATAAAATAATTAGATGTTAAAGTGTACCTAAATTCATGAACGTCATAGTAATTTTTTCGTTTTGTGGTTATCGGTGTGTGTGTTGCATTCCCTATATCTAATGTGGGGATCATAACTTCATAATACTATAAGTTTGTATTTCTAGAAATTATAATCGAATATCTCTACACATAAGATCACATATTTTATAAGATATCTTTTAAATTCATTAACTTTAAATCTTAAAATATTACTATTAATTTGGATCAATCTTTTAATTCTACCAATTACTAACATACAATTCTTAATACTATTTGAAATATATCCATAAAAGTGGTAAGTTCTAACAAACCCAAGATGACGTATGGAAAAATAACTAACATTATTTGGGTTAGTTGGTTGTACCAAAACTTTAAATTCTCTTTTATTGGAAACTTCGTGTCCTTCAACTGATCAACGTGTCAACTATGTCCATGTGTTATATGCAAACAATGTTAGATTGCCATGTGGTGCTTTAGTGAAGTATCTTGACAATTATATCGTCCCACCATCGCAGCAAGATCGAATGTAAGTTTGCTTCAAGTGTAGGCACTAGGAACGGTACATGTTTCCCATTTTGATTTGGTGCTTTAAGGGGTATAAGAATAGTATTGAATAAAATGTATTAGTAATACTGAGATTAATAGTGTTGAGCTTATTTCTTATTCTGTGTTTGACTTGATGTATTAAAAATAATATGTATTGCTATATTTCTTTAAAAGTATTGTTTGTTGACAAAAATACTCTCAACATTCTATAGCTTTATGTATTTTCTTTATAAAGCTTTATGATTCATTCTTAAAATGTTTTTTTTTTTTTTGATATTCTCACTTAAATTATTTGAAGGTAAATTATCATTTGATAAATTGAAAATATATGATCATGCGAAAGTGTAAAACATATGTTTAATGATTGTAATTCAATTTTCATTACTGTACTACATTTTTCTGTAATGCATTTTCATTTTCATTTTTCATTTTTCATTATTGTAATGCATTTTTACTATTGTATTACATTTTTTCCGTTTTTCATATTCTGTGGTGATTGGATTTAACTATAGATTCCAGTTTTCATTTTGGGGTTGTTAAGGAAATACATGCAGTGTGGAGTAAAATTGCAGTGTAGGAAAAATATATGAAGCTAAAAATCTTTGTTTCTTTGGAAAAATCTAGAAATATATAGAGAATGGTTAAAAGGATTTGAGGGTATTTTTGTCTTTATCTATATTTATCCCATGTATTAAGACCCATGTACTATTAATACCATGGTTTGGAATGTATTACCCTATAGTATCAAATAGGGGTATAACTAATACATGTATTAGTTATACATATGCTTAAAATTGTTACCAAATAAAGTACTAAACAGTACCACATCTAATACATATATTATTTATCCTAATACACTCTACCAAACGACCCCTAAGTATATAGCAATTTTATCCAACACATAAGCACATAAGGGGACCAATAAGGATTATGGTGGAGTGGTAAGTACTCCTTCTTCCTTAATCAGAGGTCTCGGGTTCGAGTCCCCCTGGATATGGAGTTGCGTTTATTAGAGAGTGCTTTACCCCCCCTCCCAAAGTGCGACTTTCCAACGCGAATCCAGATATGATAATATGAAATTTAACGGTTTTTACTTCTTAATTAGAGGTTTCAAGTCTTGTGAATGAAATCTTTTTAATAGGAAATATTTTCCTCTTTAATAAGTCTTACTTGTGACAAATCTAAATCAGTTAATTTCGAATACCAAATAATTGTAAAAAAGAGAAAAATGTTCAAATTTGCCCTTTAAAATTTGTGAAATTGTCAAATTTACTCCTGAACTTTGTGAAATTATACACATTTACACGCTAAATCAACCACTAACATAACAATTGATACCCTCCACTCTCAAAAAGCATCACTTGAAAACCTTCGTTACTTCACACCACTTCAACTCTGACGATATTCATAGAAAGAAGACAGAGAAGTTTCACTCAAAAACCTATATGCTCAAACAATTTCTGTTGCACCTTCATCTTTACAACTTTTCTATCTGTGTTGTCGCTTTATCTCTTATATAATAAGACCACCAGCCCTATACCATTATGACCCACCTTGACCGCCACGATACTGTCACAAATGGTTTAATTAGAAGCTAAATATCGTTTTCTATGTTTATTTTAGTACTAGTTTCTGGAAACGTGCGTTACACGTTAATCCATGTTATCGGACAAACATTTTAAAATAGTACAAATAAGTTATATTGAATTTTTAGGGGAAATGCAAGTTTAAATTGATGAACGGTCAACCTATTCGATCATCTTAATTATTGAGCGTAAGATGGTTAGATGTCGTCCAAACAATTGAATTAAGTGGTAAAATTATTTTTGTCATATGAAATATTCAACTTTACAATTTGATCGCTTATTTTATATTTCAATGACATATAATTTTTACGTCTGGAAGTTTTTGTTTGGTATCTATAAGAAATTGTAGCCTTCTTCCTTTTAAGGTTCGATCAATATATGTCTTCCTTGTGATCGTTAGTATATCATTCATGTCAACAATGGTGTAAAGATGAAAGTAAGTACTATTCTCTTCGTCCCAATTTACTTAGTTTGAATCTCGAGAAGTGAAAAATATCATATAAATTGAGACAAATAGAGTATTTATTTGTGACATCGATACTTGTAGTTAGTAAATTTGGAAAACGTTCATTGTCATAATTGTATAAATATAATCATATAATCAAATATAACAGATAGTTAATCTTGTGCCAAATCTAACATTCATTAGGTATCCTATAATCCAACATTTCAAGAAATTTTGAACTTCCAGTTTATATGTTAAACTCGTATAGTAATAGAAAATGGGTTAAGTTAGACAAATAACAAGTTGCATAAAAAAAATTTCAACTGACTGATTTAATTATCACTAATTAAGATGAATCACTTATGGTTTTGTATTCAGGTTGAGAAAGTGTTCAAACAATAGTGATGACCAGAATTTTCAACCCTTTAATCTTATGATTGCCTGGATATTATACAAATGAAGAAGACATACCCATACACAATTGCCAAGGCTTACCTTTTATAGGGCTACTTGTCAAAATATTGTGTGAAATTCGGTTTACCTATAAATACTTATTAATATAAATTAAAATTAATATTCTAAAATATGCATCTCTAAATTAAAAAATGACAAAAAAGGAAATCAAAGAAGCAAAAAAAGAAGATAATAAGCAATTGCTAAAACGACTATTAGAGAATTTTAAAAGATGAAGAATTGAAAAGTAAAAACTTACTGGGACTTACTGGGGCTAAGTTTACTCACAAATCCATATCTGAAGCATCTCCTGTAAATATGACAATTCATGACAATTGAATTATCAAAATTCATACTTGAAAAGTCTACAAAAAATTAGCATTTCTTGTTCTCTCTGCTATCCAAATCACTCCTTTTCCTTAACATTATCATAACTGGTTCAAAACCAACTCTAAACTCTTGTTTATAGCAATCATCCAATTGGCTCATTCAATAGAATTTAATAATTATTAAGTCACTTGAATAACATTAACTTTTACACACTCCAAAAGTTACTGTTACACATCTAAAATGCATGCAATATCAAAGTAATTAAATAAAGGACAAATCAAAGGTTGCTATTGGCAGTTTCCACGTATTTACTATTCCTCCCATTTTACTTTTTTTTTATTTTTGGGTTATTTGTATTAAGTTTGTCTTCTTTTCTCTTTTTATCTATAGAATGTGTATTTACAACTTTCCACAAAAATATTCTTGAAATGAAATTTAGTTGAAGGGTAAAATGGTCGTTCAATATTTGGTGGGCATTTTCGTCTTTCAACTTTTAACTTTGTGGCTTCCCACTTTTAGAATAATATAGATTAAGAGGTTGGTGTGGAACTCTAACATTATTACTGACCATCTGAGAAGGATTGATATTGGAATTATGTCCTAAAACTGAATAAATATTATTGTACATCTATTTTTAATATAGTGAATAAGTATTAGGAGGGAGTACAAGTACTTCATTTAACTTCATTTATTATGCAATTTAATCTTTTTTCCTTCTTTGGTTGTGTTTGAAAAGATAAAACATAAAATGATTTTAATTTTAGGTAGGTGATTTGTAATTCTTCGATTTTGCGTGATCGATTTTCTATTAATAATTTTGGGAATCTAACCCATTTAGACCCTTAGAGGCTCTAACTATGGAGTATGCAGATCCAAAAACGCATAATTTCTCCTTTGTAAATATTTTCTTTGGTTGGAAAACACATGAGATATTTACCTAAAATAGTAGGTCCTTGAGTGAATGCCATGTTAATCCCATGACGTTAGTTTCTAACTGAAAAAGTAAATATTTGACCTTAAAAAGCTTCTGATCCGTAGATCTATCAAATTCACTAGGATAAGCGATATTATCGAATGAGACAAAGATAAATTCTTAAAAATTTAAGTGAGAAAAAATAGCAATATTAACCATAAATCTGTGACTGAAAATAAACATGTTCCAGTTAGAGCCCTAATTGTTCTGTGTCGAATTGGGGAAACTGAAACCACAACCGTTTTCATTTTCTTGTCCGAAGTTGTATTTGTTGATGGCGAACATAAACAACAAAGAGGAACCAAGTACAGCGCCAGAGGCAGATCGCTGGTACAATTTGAGCCTTGGTTCTTCCTTCAAAGACCACCAACCTTCCTCCAAGTTCTGTACTTTACGTTGTACGTTCTCTCTCTCTCGCGCGCTCCTCTTTCTTTCTTTTTTTTTTTTTTTTTATAACCGTGGTGTCCGGACCAGTAACAGGTAGCAACACGTATCAGGTAACTCTATCCGCCAAGGCTAGGATAGATGGGGAGAAATTCCTAATGTTTTTTTCTCTCCGGAGAGATTTGAACCTTAGTCCTGTTGGTTCTCACTCACTTCATTCATTGACCACGAGGCCACACCCTTTTCTCTATCTTTTTTTAATAACCGTGGTAGGTATTAGGTAATTCTATCCACAAAAGCTAGGATAGATGGGAAGAAATCACGTAATGTTTTTTCTTCTCTCCGTTGAGATTTGTATCTTCAGACCTCATGGTTCTCACTCGCGGAAAAGGATTCAATGAATTCGAAAGAATTGAACGAGGAGCCGTATGAGGTGAAAATCTCATGTACGGTTCCGTAGAGTTGCAGAAAGGGTGACTCTCTTCATTGACCACGAGGCCACACCTTTTTGTCCATTTTTATATTTAATGTAATTGGCTATGAAGGGTTATATTTTAATGTTGTTATTGTTGTTTGAATAGTTAGATTTTTTTTTCCATTTCTGCAGATGATTTTAAACCTGCTTCAATTGATAAAAACCTACCTGGAAAACTACACAAGAACAAGGAGAATAGGGTCTCTGTTGAATTTCAAAATAACCAGCCTGGTAAATCTAAGGTAACCTTTGATGGGAGTAGTGAGGATTACAAGGAAAATGATGCTGTTCTTTTCTTTGATGGTGACTCATTTCGATTGGAGCGCTTACATAGGGCAGTTAAACGGTTGAAGTATAATCGACTCCCTGGAGAATCCGCTGCAGCAGCAGCACCTGTATCTGCATCTGCTCCTACTCCTGCTCCAGTTGGAATGCCTGCAGAGATGAGTTCACCACCAGTTGCCAAAGGGGCTAAATTTCAGTCTCTTAATAAGCCTGCAGTTCCTGCAGTGCCTGTGAGTTCTTTGCAAACTTACTTTCACTGTTTTCTAGCTTATTTAGCAGCAATATGATATTTTTGATAATTTCCTGTTCACAACTTTTGTTATGTATGCTTACAATTTGAAGAAACGGCATTCCTATTCTCTGGTGAAAGATTTCAAGATTAGATGACTTGCTAAGCTAATTGGGACTGCCAAGAATCAAGATCATAAAATACTGATAAAAACACCTACTTGGGTAGTTAGGTGTCGTGGATGATATTTTTTGACAAGTTCATTGAGAAGATAAAATGGAATAAGCTTAATTTGCACTTATATCTATAGTCCAATTAATAGGTTGTTCCAGATAGAACTGCCGTATTATGGATGCTTCAGTATTTGGATAATATACAGAAGTCTATGCTAATTGGGGCCTAACTAACCATGACATTTGACGGTGATTCCTTTTTTTTTCTTGGTAAACCGTAAACCTCACCCCAATCAGTAGATCTCCATTTTACTTTCAATGCCAGCGGCTTCATCAGCAGATGTCATTTCATCACCTGCTTTGCAACTCTCAACTTTCAATAAGATAGTCTTCTCTGTATGAAGAACAACAAGGACTCTTACTCATATATAGATCAAATTTGTATGGCAGATTCCTTGTTGCATTGTAGTTCCTATTGGAATACACTCTTTAGGTGGTTTGGTTTCAGTTATGCACATGTTCTCTCGCTACCATCTCAGAGTGAAGCTAAAAGCAAGTTTTTTTCCTGGTTTGGTCCATTCAAACTTAAATTACAATGTGATAAAAGATGAAAGTAAGTTAGTCGACGGTTCAAACCTAACCCGAATTTCCAGCGTGTTACTATCTTCTTCAGGGCATTTGACCATATTCTGGTTATCATCACTATTGATACACTTAGGAATACAATCAAGGATAGTATGATCTACAGTATATGGTTTCAGATTGAATAAATCCTCAGTGTGTTTAATAGTAGCTTTAGCAATCTTGTGTGACCATAATCCCATGTCCATTCTTCTTCTGAATGCTTTGAATGCCAAGTCTTCTTTTTCTGTCTCTAATAACTGAATGGAAGTACTTACAATTACTATCACCATCTTCAAACCACTTAATCCTTTCCTTTGTCTTAGCATAGAGTCTTGCTTGCTGAGCCAGTACACATATTCAGCATTGTCCCTGTTCAGCTCTTGTTTAGAGTGTTCAGATCTAGCAACCAAGTCTACATCCTCAAGATGTTGCATCTTAGTCTCTTACACTTCAGTTTGATCATTGACATCACCAATGCTATTTCTGGATTATTTCTAAAGTCAGGTTCAACCTGTATGCCTTTGCTTTGTGCCACTGTTTGGATGAGTGAAAGAATTACTTGATTGATTCTCCAACTTCAGTTCTTATGTAGAGACTGCCCATAATTTTAAAATCCTAAACTGAGCTGGATCGAATGAAAGCACACTTTACCTTTACTTGCACTATTGCCTGTTATGCTTCTGCATAGCAGAAGAAATGACATAGGGCTATGTATATATGTCTGCATGAGTGGGTGTGTGGTTGTAGTTACACATTTTGGTTGAGTGTTAGATGCTTGGTCCTTGGTGCCCTGCATCCTAGTGTTACAGCTAGTACCTTGCAAAGTCATTATCGCTGCACATGTTGTTATCCTCTCTGCATCCATTCTTTTCGTTTCAACATAACGAACAAAAAATGTGGGGTCTGGATTCAATGGGTGCAATGCCTATTGCCCTACTAGTACTACTGTTGTTGCCATTAGCTTAAAAGTCAGTCTTAGCACATGGAAATGACGGATTTCTCTTGTTTAAGCCGTGCTTGAATTTGTGTTGCTTAGTTCTTGAAATTGTCTGCAGATGATTGTATTGCCAGAAATGCTAGTATTTATTGCATTTCATTCATTTGGTATTTGGCCAGCTGCTGTGAATTTTACAGGCTACAGATAAAGTCTTACTCCTAAAAAAAATTCGTGTTCTGATTAAAAAAAGGTCTTTCACTCCTTTCATGTACTGTCTTGTCTCATCAACCTCTCTCTCTCTCTCTCTCTCTCTCTCTTTCATATTATGTAGCTGCCTTTAATATTCCAATTTTCAGCCTTTATGTTTTCTTTTTGCCCTTCATGTAAACGGGAAAAATGATTTACTTGTCTGATTCCACTTTCTTTGTAGTTTTGACTATTACATCAATAGCTCAAACTTATGCTTAATGTCTGTTCAGGTTGAGGTGGAAAAGATCGAAATTGGTGACTTTAGAAGTTCAGGTATGTTTTCTCCAAGTGAGCTCTGTATGCCTGAAATAAAAAGGGAAGGGGCTTTTACCTTATGTTTGGTTGGATCTCCAATGAAGGAGCGTAAGCTGTTATTAGACACGGATTGGAAATGCAGGGTAGAAGAAGAATGAGATGAAATGTGTATAGAAGATTACTCAGATAGCCGGAATTATTTTTAATTTTAACACCAACCAAACTGCATATATGGCCTCAACTTAGAATTGAATTGAACCCAATGACTCAACAGCCTAGCTGGACCAAGAAGATACCTTCGAGACTTAAGTTGTCTGGAGTCTATTTTCTACCATTTGACTTTCTCAGTTTAGGATATGCTAAAAGTTATATCATATCATCTATGAGATCACGGTGTCATAATTTGATTGAGATTTTTCTTTTCTTTTTGTAATCAGTAGTTTGATTGAATTATGCTGCGCACATTTCATCTATTTTGTCTCTAGTTTATTTTTGGTGTACTTCTGGGTTCTTATTTGCATAGAGGACTGGACCTCTTTTGTTGAGAACCATATTTTGATGTAGGTTCTCTCCTTTTGGTAGATGACTTGTATATGGGGTTTCCCTCAATTGTTAATAAAATTGTTTACCTTATCGAAAGAAAAAGCAGCTCTTGTGCTCCCACTTATCTTTTCATTTTGTTCATTGGTGGTCTCAATCTGCATCATGTATGGGATGGGCGAGCTGCCTTTTAAAGGAACCCTGAAATTTCTGATTCTATATCCATGATTCAAGCCTTTTATTGTAGTGGCTGACTCTGTCTTCTCTCTTCTAGATTCAACATCCAAAAATGAGAAGATTGCTGAATATCAATCTCCACATGCAAATCAGTCAACTGCATCACCAGACATGAAGTATGATGACCTGGATGAACAATTGGATATACTGAATGATGACGAGGATGATACTACCACAGCCAACGGTGGGAATATTACTGTTGGAGAATTTAAAACAGGCATTGATATTAATATCCCACACCAAAATGATACAGATGATGAGAGTGGTGAAGTGGATGTAAGTGGTGATGATGCGGATAAGGGCATCAATGCAGCAGAAGAACTTAAAGCTCAGGTAAAAGCAGAGAAAAAAGAAAATCATAATGCAGAGGGAAAAGAGAATCATACTTCGACCTCTACCAGTTGCAGTGGAAGTGACAACAGTAGTGGAAGTGCGAGTGCAAGCGGGAGTGTAAGTGGAAGTGATAGCGCAAGCAGCAGCAGCAGTGACAGTGAAAGCAGTGACACGGTCAACTCTATCTGAGAACTTAAAGTATTTTGGGGGTGAATGTCTCAAGTTTGAAATAATTGAAAGAGACGCCACTATATTGCTTTTAGGTTCAGTTGACTGACAATGCAGTCCGAGGATCAGGCCAAAGCTCTATTGGCATGTCCTCTAGTTTTGGTTTTCTTCTTCCAGTATACCTTTCTCCTTTCTGCTATTTTCCTTCTATTTATCTCATTTTTGGACTTTTTATCTAAGAAATACAGAAAAGTGAAGAAGTTTGTATGACATAAATCATAACTGTATCTGTATTGTAAATGCATCGAATATTTTTTTTAAGTCAAGTACCTTATATTTCTCATGTACCGATTGTTGAAGAAGAAAAGAAATGTGGAAGAAACCTTCATTTGCCTTGATATGATGGTACAAAGAATTTCCTTTCAAGGAATATCTACACAGGTAGGAGCATGTAAGCTGATACTAACCAATGTTTAGTTGCAGAGTTAGTTACAACATATTAACACAACAATAAAATTCTCTCTTTGGCGAATTGTAGAAGATTGCATGTCATTAATTAGGTTAACGGAGTTGGTTACATAAATTGCTAATGTAAATCCACAACAAAAATACCGATTAAAATGTTTTCTTTTATGATAAAGACCAATTCAAATACTAAAAGGAGACATTGGTACAACAGAAGGCTCAACTGACCTCGAGCATAATATAAAAATTAATAATCTACATTGGATCCTCAAGACGACATCTCAAATTCAATACTGACTAGTACATCTGTTCAAGTCCACATGTACCACAATACACTATAGAGGACTGGGAGCTGCATCTATCTGCTCATCATTTTGCAATAACCTTTCTTCAGAAGGCAAATTTTTCTTTGCCTTCTTGGTCCCATCGATCTTCCACTGATCCCAAACTCGTGTTTTTGGTGGAGGCGTGCCATCAGTAATGGGTGCTACCAGTCCTGGTTTGCCATCATCTATAACAGCATCAACCAACCCATATTCCTTAGCCTCCCAAGCATTCATGAAATTATCACGATCAGTATCCAATTCAACCTAGAAAAAAGAAAATCAAAGGATATAAAGAAATATAAGAGTTAACTCGGTTAACTTGTACAAACAAAATTTATTTACAGTAAGAAAAGGTATTTAAAATAATCACCTTTTCTAAAGGCTGTCCAGTAACTCTGGATAGTATTTTGTTGAGCTTCATCTTGTGGTATCCCATTTCTCTAATCGTTATACTCATCTCTGTTGCCTAAAATAACAAGTCATATAAACAGTATACTGAAAAATATTTGAAAGACACATACCAATGTGCTAGTGATGAAGATGAATTAAACGAAGAATATCTCGATTAATGAGGGAAAGACTGAACAAAAAAGCAATTGAACTAGGAATGATTCATGCTAGAGCAATGGAAATCAACATACGTGAAACATGTACAGCAAACAGAATAGGTTAAGATAGATATATAAGCAACTTGAAAGATACTTACCTAGGTTAATAATTCAAGTAAATCTAATGTGAAAGAAGCAATTAGTTGCGTATAAGATTGAAGTAAATCGTAGTCTACGACTGTGGCTCGACTCACTTGAATTTCAGAACCATTACAATCACCACCACTGAGATATTAATTAATTTAATTCCTTCATTATTTGTCATTTGACCAAGTAAAGGATGTTTATATTTGGTTCTTAACACTAATTGGCATCAACTCCCAGTTGGATCAACACTCATCACTCAATATTTACTTGTAAGACCTGTGTGTACTTGCATGTCCGAAAGGAATCAAGATCGAACAACATAAAATCAACATGAAACCAAAGCATGCACATTCCTTTGGTTTGGTCTAACCAATACCGAATTTTCACGTGCTTCTCACAAACAAAGAAAAAAGCCTTCATGAGGTGTGGCATGTTGATATTACTTCAGATTAACTGAACAAATAATTCATATAAGTTTTTAAGACTTACTAGAACTTCTATATAAATTGTTGAAGTAGTTGCATGAATTTTGGTAATTAGTTTGAGAATTGTATAAAGTATGCATGAACAGAATAGCTATAATCCCTAATATTGTGATCTTCCTAGCTCAATTGACAGGCTTCCTATGACTTCATTCTCTCAGGTCTCCTACAACTTGGCCAAAGGAGTCCCTCAATACCACTCAGCGAAGCTTTTGGCATCTAACTGGACCACAGTACTCGTACAGCATAAGACAAATATTTTAGCAACAAACACTATTAAATTAGCAAATGAAACCGTAAATCACATGTCTAGTCTCTGTGGTATCTGAATCTAATTTATTAAATAAACTACCATTAGCTTTGTCTTCCTTTTTGACAAAATAGCCAGTGTTCCCAGTAAGTCCTGAAGCTGCTAAAGAATCTGACAGAACCAATTCAAATTTGAGTAGAAGTTCAAGACATCAGGTACAAATGTGATTGAACTTCAGGCATACTCATTTAGAGGAATACTAACTTGGCTGTCTAAATTTAAACATGACCAATGAAAGCTCAACATGAAGCCTGAATACTGACTATATCATGATGCTGTATGTGCATACGCCCATTACTAGCATAAAATGTAAAGCAAAAGCTTTGACCCCATTTTGAGTGGAAAACCCACAACATGTTGACTGTGAGACATAGAGAGAGGTGGGAGGAGAAAGGGGAGCAGGAGAGAGGATCTAACATATTATTGCACCTAGGGGAATGAGTTACTTAGACCAATAAACTATTAGCTATATGCCAAACACTTTTAGAATCAATCATGCAATCAGTCAAGTTAGTATTTATTACACATTTATTCAGAATTTTACATCAATCCTTCCCAGCAAATGAAATGCTGTAGGGAGGGGCCACTATCAATTGAATGAGCATATCAAAAGTAAGATGCAGTGATCTCAGACATAACTCATTGCAGCCGGTGAGATATATGGCTTGATATGCCCCAGAAAGATAAATTGTATAGAACGAGATAATACTAACAAGTAGGAAAAATAGTGAGCAGTGAGTCCAAAAAATAAGGATGTTTCAAATTTTTATAGGGCTAACTTATTGAATTGTAGGATAGGAGGGGGGAAAAAGTGTTTTTTGGCCTTCATAATACGAGATAGCTTTTAAAAAGAGCTATAAGAAACATCAGAAGAACATTTGTCTCCAGAGATGACCAAACTCCAATGTTGAAAATTCATGAATCAGGGAGTAAAAAATCTTGCAGAATCAGGAACTCAAGATGCAGTGACGACTCGGTGTAAAAGTGAAAGTGTTTTCCATTAGAACCCTTCAGGCGAGAAAGTTTCCTCTATGTGTTTCATTAGAAAATCTTCTGGCAAGAAAGGCCTTTGGGTGTTTGGATATTTGTGTAGCATAAGAAAATTCAAAAAGCTTCAGAAAAGCACTTCAATTAGAGAAAACAAATAAAAGCAAATCAAAGTTGAACCATCACAAGCCCTTGCATAACTTAGGTTTCTCTCAAAAAAGTGTCAACCAAAAGCAAAACATTATTGTAGGATATCATGAAATTGTTGAGTAAAGCAAAGTGTAAGCACATACTTTACCACCAGCACTTCCAAGTGGTTGATGGATCATCACTTTAGCGTTTGGCATGCAGTACCTCTTTCCCTTGCTGCCAGAGGCTAAGAGAAACGCACCCATGGATGCAGCCAGTCCCATGCAGATAGTGGAAACGTCAGCCTTGCACATTTTCATGGCATCATAGATTCCCATCCCTATCAAAAATAATAAATCAGTTGTGGTTCAACTCATATTAGTGCAGCGGGCAAGAAGTGTTGGAGCATAGAAAGTTATTATAAGGTGTTATTCTCCTTCTAGTTTCTATCTAAAATCACATAAAGTTTCTAACAATCAATTACTTGGCACTTTGTTCATAATTAAGAAACAAAAAGGAGAAAAATTCACTGTTCAAGCTAACAATACACTAAGTCAGTTTTATGTCACCTTTACAAATATCAAGGTTTTAAATGAACAAAGAAAAGGATAGCATCATATGCAACCAAAGTAAATGAACAATGAACCATGTAGACATACCAGCAGTTACTGAACCACCAGGTGAATTAATGATCAATGTGATGTCCTTTTTCTGATCTTCTGCATCAAGAATTAATAGCTGGCTTATAATAAAATCTGCAGTAATATCATCTACCTGTTCATCACCAAATAATTCCCCAAGTATTAGAAACAACTTTACAGTTCTATGATTGAAATATAAGATAGTTTCTCTTTGCCAAGTTCTAAACACACATCAATCAATGCATCCAAGACGGCCTAGTGGTCAGTGAAGTAGGTTGAGCACCATGAGGTTTCAGGTTCAAATCCCAGCAGAGACAAAACACTGGGTGATTTCTTCCCATTCGTTCTAACCTTGGTAGACAGAGTTGTTGTTGTTGGTGGGAGGTGGCAGGTATCCTGTGGAATCAGCCAAGGTGCATGCAAGCTGGCCGGACACCACGGTTATCAAAAAAAATAAAAATACAAAGTAATCAACCATATATAACATATCAACCACTGGCCATTCAATAAGAAATCAATCTGTTTAAAAAGGGCAGTCCGGTGCACTAAGCTTCCGCTATGCGCAGGGTCCGGGGAAGGGCCCGAGCACAGGGATCTATTGTACGCAGCCTCACCTTACATTTCTGCAAGGGGCTGTTTCCAAGGCTTGAACCCGTAACCTCCTGGTCACATGGCAACAACTTTACCAGTTACTCCAAGGCTCCCCTTCAAGAAATCAATCTGTTTGACCAATAGAATAGTGTGAAATTGGCAACAAACACGAAAATCCCATTAAGGAAAAAAATACTTGCACTGGCACATCCTCCAAGCAATACTAATTAAACCAAACAAGCTACAGGAAAAAAAAAATTTAAAAAGGAAATGTTAAAGAAAAGAAGAAGTAGTTCATACATGACCAATTAAAGAAATCACGTATGAAGTTAAAATTTTGATTACACAAAATGAATTAGAAAACCCAAAAAGAACAAAAGACCAAATCTTTACTAGAATAGTGGCAACCTGACACTAATTAAGCTAGGCAGAATGGAGTTAAATTAATAGATTAATACTAAACCATTGAGAAAAACAATCATCATATTGTCAATTAATACAATAACATACCCACTATAATCCCACAAGTGGGTTCTGGGAAGATAGAGAGGCAGTTTTCCATAGACCCCAGCATATTGTCAATTAATACAACAACATACCCACCCAATGTAGTCCCATTTGTGGGGGTCTGGGGAGGGTGTACTCAAGACCTTACCCTTACCCCTATCTCAAAGGTAGAGAAGTTGTTTCCGATAATACCCTCGGCTCAAGAAAAACAATCCAAAGCAGTCCCAATTAGAATAAACGGAAGTGAAAGCATCACAAAGCGTATGAAAAGTAACTACAACCAAAAAAATACGATAATCGAAGTATAAAAAACATCACTTGATTATAAAGGGTGAATTGACAAAACCCAAAAATCAAATCTTGATTAAATTAGTGTCAAACCTGAGAACCCAAGAAGATAATCCTTTGACGAAGAAGCATATTGGTAGTATCAAGTTCTTCAAATCTGGGCATCCAAGAAGGCGTTTTTGTGTAACTGGAAACATCCCAGTTACTCGATAGTGTAGAAAAGTTGTGGGTAGATGCTTTTACTGATAATAATCCTCTTCTTCTTGGTGTAATTGGTGGTAGAGAATTGGTGTGAAATTGTTTGGGAAAAGTAGAAGAATTGTAATGAAGGCATGTTGAAGGTGCCGAAGCTGTGCTGAATGTTAAACAACTTCCCTCCATTTATCTCCTTTTACTTTAGTTGTGCTTTCTTCTTTGCCTTTGCTTCTTTCTGCTATGAGGGGGTTTGGCTAAGAAGCTCCCACACTCCAAACATTGATTTATTTATTTATTAACAGATATTACTCCATCATATATTTCGGGAAAAATACCTACTTCTTTTTGCTTTTTACAAGCTATATTAACCTATACTGATATTTTTTTTTCCATTTTAGTTAATTTTTAAAAAGTATTTTATATATTTAATATTAAAATATCTATCTTTTTTAATAAGATGATTTAAAGATATATAAATATTTATAATTAATTTATTTTTTAAAATTCTACGTAAGTCAAAGCTTTTTAATTCCATGCCAATTAGGGTAAAGAGTGATACAAATAAGTTTATTAGTTGTTGCACACAATTCAGCGTGATACTAAAATTGACATTTTCATATATACTCATTTTTTTCATTGTCTAGTGCAATATATGTAACAGAGGTACATATATTGAGGAACAAAAAGGGTGCTCCTGTTACAGTGTGTTAATCCAAGCCCCAAGGAGTGTCCAATTAGACTATTCCTCAAAACAAAAACATAAACATCGTCATCCTCATTCGGAGGGAAAAATTAGGATGTTATCGTCTTCACGTATGATTCGACGCTTTTGCACCTTCACTGTCACCGCTTCTTCTTCTACTATTACTTCCACTTCCAACAAGAAGCGTCTTGTCTTTCTGGGTTCTCCTCAGGTTTCTTTCTTTGGCTGTCTCATATCTCCCCTTTCTTGGTATAATAATAAACAAAAGTATAAACTTCTATTATAATCTTTGTTGTTAATTACATAATTGTAGGTATCTGCTTCAGTTCTTGATGCTTTATTCAATGCTTCTGCTGCCCCTGATTCCCTTTTTGAGGTATGCTTACAAACATGGCTTTGCTTGCTCCAGTAGTGCATTTTACAAGATAAATAAATTATTGAGCATTGGAATGAAATGGGTGCAAAATGTAGTGGAATAGATATAGAGGATTTATAAAGTTGACCTCAACTAGTTTAGCATTGAGGCATAGTGGATTAGTGGTAGTTGTGTTATAATTACAACTAAGGTGCATTCTTTTTTCATCTGGTCATAGACCTAATACTGTTAGATGTTTATGTATGGAGTTTGCAATGCCTGTGAGCAAGAATTTCTGGAAAGACTTGATTTTTTACTTTATAGTGGAAAGCAGGTTTAACCACTTCCGCTAATTAATTTTGTATGCATTTTATTCTATGTGAACATAGGCAATTTACACTCGTTCATCTCTTTTCTTCTCTTTTTCCTTCAAGTAATTTTTCTTTGTACTAATGGGACATATAGGGTGTGTTCGGTATGGAAAATGCCTATTTTCTCGTGTTCGTTTGGTTAAAAACTTTGAACAATATTTTCTTTAGGAAAACAAGCTCGTTGAAAATAAGGAAAATGACTCATTCTGTACCAAACACACCCTTCAAGAAAGTCATTTTCACAAGCTTATTTTTCTTCTTTCAATAAACCCGAATCATCTCATTTCCTCGGGAAGTGTTACACAAGTTCAAATCTTGGGCTGCATCTACCTTTTGCATTTCTCAATCAAAAGTTTTTCTTGTTCGATTTGGGTTGATGATCTGTATTAGATAATTATGATCAGCATAATATAAGTATCTTTTTAGTTTTGGATTCTACTTAAACATTGTGGATGGGGTGCGAAACTGAGCTACTTTAGCGTTGGTTAGGTCACAGCCATTGTTACACAACCACCTTCTGGAAGGGATAGAGGAAGAAAAGTAATGCCTTCACCAGTTGCACAACATGCTCTTGACAGAGGCTTCCCTTCTGATTTGATTTTCACACCTGTGAAGGCGAGTGAGGTAACTACGATTATTTACTATTTATGTATTTAGCATTTGTTTTTTGATATGCCACTGCTCTTCAGATGTCTTCCTTATGACAAATTGCCATGGTGCCTTTTTACTGAAATCATTTTGTTTGTAGAAACTTAAGTTTTGGTTATAAGGCTATGTTTCTTTTAATGACCAGTGATTTTTCCTTATAAGTTGAAAAATAACGCCTTAGATATGAAATTGTGAAAACTAAATAGCTGCTTGATGCATTTTTATGCTTTTTTGCTCGCAGAAAAATGTCCAATCTCTGAACATAAATTCTGCTTATCAATCTTCAGAGGTTTTAAAATTATTGTGACTGGGTTCCGTTATACTTCTTATTAACTGTGTTATTGTAATGCAGGAAGCATTTCTTTTTAACTTTAAGTCTTTGGAGCCAGAGCTTTGTGTTACTGCTGCATATGGGAATATTTTACCCACAAAGTTTCTGAATATTCCATCAAAAGGTTAGGCAATAAACTGCTAATTATCATGCAGTTCTTTTCTGTAGGTCCCTAACTCTTTGTTAATGTTGCATTTTCATATTTTCAAGTGTTGGAGTTTGGAAGTTGTCAGAGTTAGAACCATTTTTTACTTGATGAAGAGCTCTTAGTTTCTTACTCTAGCTCCCGATATACATTAAGCAACATTATTCTCGTATTTGGCATTTCCTTTGGTTTAACAAGACCTTTCCTCAAGAATCATCTAAAAAAGTAGTCAGTGAAATTTGCTGGTGAAAGCTTGGAATTCTAATATTTAAATTCAGTGCATTTCTTTGGTGATTCACAATGGAGAATCTGCGAGTGTCAGTACATTTTAACATTCTTAGCGGGCAAAGTTGATGGTAGGGGAGCTCCAATAATTGTACGCTAAGTAAGAAAGGATGTCAATATAATTTAATTACTAAAGCTTAGCCGACTAGGGGGATTTTGAAGATGCATAAAATTATTAACTGCATAATTGGAGTTAAAACCAAGAGGATGCCAGCACTAATTATAATGTTTTTCCCTGCGTTATGCAACTGTCTACAAAGTCTTTTTCTTGCTTACGCTCAATTATCTGAATGAGCTTTAGTCTTTTTGATCCAATCAAGCAGGAACGGTTAACATACACCCAAGTTTACTGCCTCTATACCGTGGTGCAGCCCCTGTACAAAGAGCATTGCAGGTTTCATTCTCCTGAAAGCTCATGGGAATTATATGAGTTACTTGTTTGATGGATTTATGATTTTTTTTAACTGTATATATAATTTCAGGATGGTATTGAAGATACAGGGGTATCATTGGCTTACACAGTTCGTAAGTTGGATGCTGGACCAGTCATTGCTCGTGAAAGAGTAACAATTGATGATCAAATAAAGGTCTTTATGATTTTCTTTCCAGAATGTTGTTTTTGATTGGTTTAGTAACAATTGATGATCAAATAAAGGTCTTTATGATTTTCTTTCCAGAATGTTGTTTTTGATTGGTTTTATCATCATGGGTAGATGTTTGGTTAAGTTCTGCAACTCCATTGTGCTGGATGCAGCAAAAGATTGATTCCCACTGCTTGTTATTATTGGAAAAAGATTCTCGTGATACCCTTATTCCATTTTTCCAATTTCCCTTGCTAGGTAAGGTCAAACGGTTAAGGTTGGTATACAGATACATGAAAATGTGTCAGGATACTCATTAGTTTTACCTTAATCAGCAAACACATAGTTGCTCGTCGACTTATTTGTATCCTGGGAGCTATATGTGTGTGGACTGCCCACTTCTGGGAAGCACCTTTATCTTTTAATGAAATTTCTGACTGATATTATAATATCTTTTTCAGGCTCCAGATTTACTTGACTTACTATTTGATCTAGGTTTGTTACTCATCTTCTACTCCGTTCTCTTCACTAACTGAAAATTCTAGGGTTACAACCTTTTTTTTCTGTCTGTGATGTTAAATGCATCATTTGATCTGTAGAATTGGAGAACAGAATGTATTATCTTTTATTTTTGGTCACTGCAAGTTATTTGTGTAATAGTTGGAGAATCCTTGGCAGGGTTTTAAGAGGTAGTATTCCTGTGTAATATTGTCAAGCTACTCTTTCGAAAATCATGTGACCAAATTACAATAGGTGTTGTTTTCTGCGCTATGTACAGATATTGGGATGTCGAGTATTTGTCATGATTGAGATTCCATTTCTCAATAGCTCATGGGCTTTTTTCCATTCAGGTTCCAAACTTCTAATTCGTGAACTTCCGTCCATATTTGATGGGTCTGCAAGTGGGAGAGCAGAAGAGCAGGATGACTCTAAAGCTACCCTGGCTCCCAAGGTAAAAGCACAGTGTTTCCACCGTTTGGTGCATTTCTTCCCAGTTTCATTTGTAATGTTAAACCAAATGGAGAGGTGGGTGCATAGCATATCCTGGCGTTTAACAAATTTTCTGTATCGGCAACATCATGAGGTCCTGAGAAGGTTAAGATATCAGCCATCTTGCCTGGATATATGCCCCAAGATTATATACTGAGTTCAAGAGAAGGCTTAAACTCAGGCCTGCATAACAAACATTTCAAGTTTTGTGGTTGGGCATTTTAATAACCAGGATGGATGTCTGTTATATACCTAGAAACCTCTCATAATTATTACCTTTAAGTGTTTCACTTGAAGGTGTTGGGTTCCATTCCCGTCATAGGTGATTTGGAGAGAAAGAAACGCAAGATGTTTTGAAGAGAAACACAAATCAGTCAAGTGGATTAAGTTAGGGTGTATTATGTTATTTTACTTTTGGTGCAAAAAGGAATACGTAAATAAGGCAGAAGCTTTGCTACGCACCCAAGAGTGTGGCCTAGTGGTTAATGAAATGGGTTGAGAAGGTCTCGGGTTCAAATTCCAATGGAGACAAAAACGCTAGGTGATTTCTTCCCATATGCTAAGCCTTGGTGGACAGAGTTACCCGGTATCACGGATAACTCTGTGCTGGTGTGAGGTAGCAAGTATGCTGTGGAAATGTGTGCAAGCCAGCCCGAACACCTGCGGTTATCCAAAAAAAAAAAGACAGAAGCTTTGCTAGAACTCATAAAGGCTCTCCAGGATTAGAAGAGGGCCATACTTTTGATGTTTTTTCTCACCGACATAAACTCCAGCACCAACTTTGTGCTGTTTATAAATACAATATATTACCTTTTCACAAAAAGAAAGAAGGGAGATAATAGGCCTTGCTTATGGATGGAATATGACTGTGAAACAATCTCGTGATATGTTGTGCAAATACACCTGATATTGATTGAAGTTACAACAACAACAACATACCCAGTGTATTAATTGAAGTTACCTTGAGTAATTAGTGCCCTAAGGTAAACTCATGGAGCACAATGACACATGCTAGAACCTGACTGGTGACCATGTATCCTCTATGTTTTTTTCACCATTTCTTTTACCATGAGCCCCACTTTATGGGAATACACTGGGTATGTTGTTATTTTACCATGAGCCGGATACTGCTGAAATAGTGTTGGTCCATTTTCTCTGGAGGAGTATCCTCGAAATTGAGAAGTCTTGCTTATCCCGTTCATGAAACATAAGGAACTTAGGATTCACTTCCCCTCAATATTGCTAGCCATATTTTTTCCCCTTGTCAGCATATTTTCATGTGACAAATTCTTATTTATTTTTATTAGAGAATAGCTGAATGAAGGTTGAGCATATGTGTTCTATTTATTGGTTCAATCTTGCTTTTGCAAAACATGTTTCCTCCATTGCTTGAATATTTAGTGTTCCTGACAGTACGCCTGTACCTATTTGAAACTTTGTGCCATGCTTCACTATCAATGGGTAGGTAGGCTTACATGAGAACTAAATCCATCTTAAAGATGAGATATGTATCGTTGGAAGGTTGGAGTGACACCAATAGTGGGTGTCGAACTGTTGCACAAGATAGTTCCTTTTGTACAATCTCTAAATAATTATTTTTTTCAAACACCAGTCAATAAATTTACGCAGATTCTATATTTTGTCTTGGCTAATCAAAATGCAGATAAACCTTTCCCATCAGATTCTGGCAATAAGTCTGATTTTTTGCTTCTTGCAGATAACTGCTGAGGAGTCATGGCTATCCTTCGATGAAGATGCCCAAGTGCTTCATAACAAGGTATTCTTCTTAATTGTCTTTCATCTGGGCTGAGTGATCATGACACAGTAGCTTTTAGGTTCGGGCATTTGCAGGATGGCCAGGAACTCGAGCTAGACTTCAGGTTATTGACCCTAGCAGTGGCAAGAGCAGTATTATAGAGCTTAAAATTGTCACAACTCGGATTTACGATGGTATCAGAAGTCAAGATATAGACGCCAATGAAGTGCTTTATACCAAAGGTTCCCTGGTAATTCCTTGTGGTGGGGACATGGCGCTGGAGGTGAGAAAATTTTGTACCTTAAATTCAAGAGTATTTTGATTCAAGCTGCAAGGTATATCAGCGTTTATAATCCTAGATGTTATTGGTTGCTCTATTTTCATAACCTCCTTAATTTGGAAGATTACACCAGATCCACCATTGATGCCGGCTTTCTAGTTATGTACAATGACTTTTGGTATTCTATGCTGACTCAAAATTGTACATGCACTATATGTAGAACTTCTATACACTTAAATTTCTGTTTCTTGGGCATCCGGTAAATGTAGGGTTGGGTATGTTTTTGTTCATCTAAATTAACAGCTTTACTATGAATACATTGGCTGCGTGCATACACATTTATCTGAGCCCATTCAAGTTTTCCTCATGTATTTGTCTTGAATCTGTTGTGGAGATAGATAGATAGATATAGAGGGGAAAAGGGGGAATCTGCAGAGTGTGGACACCTCTTTTTCTGTGGATAAATCTGCTAATTTGGGCAGTTCTAATACTAGAGGTTGATATTCATGTTGTTTGCATCTTCTTTTTTTGGCTATGTTACACTGATTTGAAATCTTTATGATGCTAGTTTTTTGGTATTTCAGGTTTTGGAAGTTCAACTTCCTGGCAAAAGAGCTGTTAATGCAGCTGCATTTTGGAATGGTTTAAGAGGCCAAATGCTGAGAAAGTTGTGATCATTAAGCCAGTCAACCACACCAAAATGTAAGGCTGAAATATTCTGGCAGTCCTTAATTACTTTCTTAATATCTTGATGGATTTCGGAGCAGCTGTCACATGTGCATTTCTCTTGATGCCCAGTTTTTCTTTTCTTTTTTTGGTTTCCATTGAATGCCCAAAATGACAATAATCTTGCTATGCATCCCTAGTAAATAATTTGATTGTCTTTTTTCATTTTGAAAGGGTTCTATTTCTTTTTCTTGTTCCTCAATTTTTGGTCATTGGCCAGTGGTACTTGGTTCAAGGGGAAATTGTTAGGTGTGCGAACAACGTGCCACATTGAAAGTTGATAAGAAAAAAGAAGTAACATATAAAGTGTAGGGACAATATGATGCCTTTTGGGAAAACCGTGCAGTTTTTGGCCCAAAACCACACCATATTAATAGTATCTTTGGGCTGGCCTAGCCCAACACTCCTTCCCACCCCTTTTTCCTTTTCATTTTCCTTTCGGCTTATAATACATGGTCTAGAATTACTCAGGAATTGTACTTTAACATTGATTTCTGCGAAAACCTTTTTTTTTGGAAGAAAAACGAATCAACTACCTTTATGTGACAATTAGGAACGAACTGCTTAGTGTTCTACGGTTGCAGATTAGCACGTGGTTAAGGGGGAAACATATTAGAAAAATGGAATTGTTTAAATTATATCTGTGATCGTGTGCTAGTTTAATTCAGTTGCTATGTCTTGGCAAATACGTAAAAACACCCATAATGTTAGGATGAATTGATTTGGAATGGTGAGAAATGCTGCTTTTAAGATACAAAAAGCCACAAACTGATGGTATATGGAATATATGCTCCTCAGTCTTTTTACATGGTGTAAACCAAAGGACTTGACAGTCAAAAAGCATGTTAAAGCATTATCCGTAGAGCATTACAGAAAAGTTGATGCTTTTGTTTTGATTGCAGCAGCCAGTTGACAAGTTGTACCAAATGTCATTGTTCTGGAGAGTTCATTACGTTATCTGATCATAAGATGCAAAGCTAACAGAATACGCAATGGGATGCTTCTGATTCCTATCCGGATCTTTTCTGTTTCAGGATAGTTCTTACTTCTCTAGGAGGTCCTAAAAGAAGGCATTTGTTATACAAGATATTCCAGGTTCAAGAAAATAACTGAATTTGCTTATAATATGAATTTGAACTGATATCTAACGCTGGATTTAGTTAAAAACAAAACTTCCTTTTTTTTGTGTATGGCTAAAAATCCCCTTTTCTAGTTGTTGACTTGATAATCTTCATGTTTCAGCTTTTTAGCTAGCTATTCAGGAGCTTAAATAGATGAATTTATATAAAGTTTGTGATGAGATTTAAGTGAAATTGTGAGCTATTATCTTCCAATGGCTTGACCTATTCAGTAACTTCTCTATCCCATAAAGGTAGAGCTAACTACTGCATACCCTCCTCACATCCCACTTGTAGAATTCCACTGGATGTTGTTGGCTTGACCTATTCAGAGAAATGGTTGGCCAAGGAATGTGGTTTTGACTTTCGATCCTTCTAGTCGTGCTTTAATTTATATAAGATTTTACCTTGTTTCCATTTTATCTAAATTCAGTGCACAACAGATAAATTTTTCCTATGCCCGTTGATTTTACTGCTATCGAAGAAAACTAAAGAAGCCCAAAGTTGAATTGAAGCCTGGAAAAAATCAATCGCAAAAATGACGTCCACTAGCCATTTTTTGGTCTTATCTTTGGAAAATAACTAGTAACTACTGTCATGAAGTTTTAAATTTCATAAACGAAACTTAAAGGACATTTGTGAATGTTATTCCAAAAGCAAATCACCATGAAAAAGTTGCAAAGTTGGATTCTCAGGGCAGACTCCTTATTCTTTGCAGATAAATTAGAAGTTGGAAGATAATTCGAATACATGTGTTCTCTGCACCAAAATACTATTCTTTTTTTGTTTCCCACTTTGAAGTGACTAATAAGGTTCCCGTGGCCAACAATTTGACCCACAAACTAAAAAGAGGACTTCATAAATATCCAATTATTGGACCAGCTGAACATTCAAACACTTGCAGACTATTCAACTGTAATTTATACAATTTTTTATATTTCCTAAATTTTATTTTTAAAATACTAAAAAGTTGATGTCTGAACTTGACTTTGCCTTTTTCCCCGGAGAGACCGAGAGTACTTTACCTGTTTCAATTTATATGTTACTCTTTCTGTTTTGAGACGTTTCAAAATATTTGATATCATTTTATTTGTATGCAAGTTTTACAACTTTTAAAAATTAGTTGAAATCAAACTTTGGCTTTTAATTTGTTTGACATCATTTTATTTGTATACAAGTTTTTCAATTTATGTGTTACTCTTTCAATTTTGAGATCGATACGAATAGTTGCTCCTTTTCTCCAGCAATAACTAGTAATATTCTCTCCCATCATCACTAATAATATACTCCCCCCGTTTAAAAAAAAATGACCTACTTTCCTTTTTAGTCTGTTTAAAAAAGAATGACCCTTTTCTTTTTTGACAATACTTTAATTTCAACTTTTCACGTGGCACGTTTAAGACCACAAGGTTAAAGGGCATTTTGGTACATTTGACACAACTTTAATTTATGATCACATGATTTAAAAGTCTTCTTTATTTTCTGAAACTCCGTGTTAAGTCAAACTAGGTCATTTTTTTTTGAAACGGAGGGAGTATATTACAAGTTAAATTATTATCTTAAACTCTTTCAAATCATACATAGTCACATAAACGAGAAGAGTGAGTAAAGAAAAAAAGGACGCAAAAATGTACGGCAAAAAGGGTTGTGTTTTGGTCCTAATTATCAAGTGAATTATAGGGTGAAAATGGTGGAGTTGTCCACACCCTAATGATTTATGTTATGCCTTGAGAACTGAGATTCTTCTTTTCTTCTTTTTGATAAATAATTTCGGTCCAATTATAATAAGTTTCATCTCTTTACTTGTGGCCTGTTGGGATAAAAAAATGTTCGATTAACCTACTTTTCCTTCCTTTTATTTTTTACAAACTTTTCCAACTCAAAGGTTAGGTTGCCCTACATAGAAGAAAGGTCTCAAAGGACGTTTGTCAATCATGGGGCAAAATTCAAGAAAATATTCCAACACTCCATCCCAAAAGTTGAAATTATGTAACTCTGTCTCAATTTATTGATGCTTTTAATGTATACTAAAGTTTGCACTGTTTTTCTAATTTGTTCTGTATAAATTTACAAAATTTAATAATTTAAACTGGATTAACTAATCAGATTAAACATATATATGTTAGTTCCTTCATACTCTTTATGTTTTCTTCCACGACAATATCCATAATACTAAGTAATAAGATATATGATCAATTATATAGTGCGGTTTAGAACAAAATATAATTTAGAGGAATGATTTTCTTTATTATTGTATAGAAGGAATATGAAACTGAAATAGTCCAAAATGAAATTCAGATCTTTTGTGCAAGAATTTAGGATCAGGGAACATTGGAAGGCAATAATTAGGGGCATTATTTGATAAATAAATAAAAAGGCAAAGCCATACCCACTGAACGAAAATGAAAGCAAGACATAAAAGTACTTTACAACAATTTTCCAATTAACACATCACAATAAACAAATAAGAAGTTACATAAAGGGTCATCATTTCGGGGCACACTTGCATCTTTTGTGGACGATTTCTTTAGCAAAAGGAAAATTAAACAATCTACCGTGCCATTAACTTTTTATTAAGTAATCTTATAATAATAGGTATCTCTAATGTTTAAATAAATAAATAAGAATTTATATATAGCAGACTTCAACTTATTTGAGACGGAAATTTTAGTTGTTGTTGTTGTTATTATAGCATAGTATATGTATTTGCGAATTCGATATAATGATCTGAAAAATACTGTAATAGTCCGTTAAATTACACCAATACTACAATAAATTTTACACTATCAATATATTTAATTTAACACTCTTGCTTTAGTTGTCACTGTCCCATATCCACCTAACCGACTTAACTTGTTCTATTCCCCCTCCCTCCCCATAAAACCCACAACACAAGTCTCTCTTTATAGATATCGGTTCATTACTTGCTTGTTTTCATTGCTTTCTCCCAAAGATAAGTGAAATTCGATCAAAGATAATATGGGTGTTCTTGATTATTTATCAAATTTTTGTACAGTTACCGACACAAGACGACGTACCAAAAGGAGACCATTGCAGGTACGTTAATTTCTATTTCATCTTACGTACCCTCCACAGCTAAAAATTTCATGTTAAATACATATATATGTTCTTTGTATACGCCCGGCTTTAATTTTATAAACTTTTTAGTTTAATTTTCGTCGCACTGACGATGTTTTCTTAATTTTTTGGTCAAATTATTAGACAGTGGAGATAAAAGTGAAGATGGACTGTGACGGATGCGAAAGAAGAGTCAAGAATGCAGTTAGACGCATGAAAGGTTCGTACTATCACCATTTTCAAGATAATCAAGGACCATACAAGTTTGAAATGATAGAAGAAAATAAATATATATAACCCTCATGTGTAGAGATTGAAATTCTTTTACTTTAAAGTGCAGTTGCATCATGCATGTATGCTATAATAATTCTCCGAGGAACCTATTTTTAGAGTAAATCAATAGTCGATAAATGGAATAAGTGATGAAGAAGGAAGGTGAAAGGTGACGAATAATTTTTCGTAATTAAAAGCTAGCTAAACATAGTAATGGAAATGCTATTAGTGTCTTAATTAAGTGAAAAGCGTTACGTTCGTCGCTTTATCATCTTTAATTCACTACTATTACTCATTCCGTCTCTCCGCATATGCCTTTCTTTGGCAAAACTCTACTAATATTGCTACTTTTAGAGTGTAGCAATATACAGATTTTGAGGCTTCCATCATTTTTTTTTAAAACAACTCCCTAAAAATACAGATTTTGAGGCTTAAACACATGATTTTAATGAAAAAAGGGCATACTTAAGTGATAAGTCTAGGTTGTAATTAAACCATATACATGTACGCAACGTGGAACTACATAACCTGAAAGGGGTTCAACTAATCCGCTTCTTTCTTCTTTTTTTTTTTTAGTTTTTTTTTTTTATTATTTTATTTTTTTGCACAAATAAATTCAGAACAATTTCTTTTGTATAGTATATATAAATTATTGAATTCTCTTACCAAGTGAAGCTTCTAATGTTAGCATAGCAACAAAAATACAGGACTTGATATCAAAAGTTGCTTCGATCATAGTTTGACTCCCAGTTGTGATATTCTCGCAAATTTTTTTTTTTAATCAAATCCCCGTGTAAGAATTTCTAGCTTCATCATACGTATTACTTTCAACCATGAACTAATTATTAGCATTTGATTTCTCATTTTCAGGTGTTAAAACAGTGGAAGTGATTAGAAAACAACACAGGGTGATAGTGAGTGGATATGTTGATCCACAGAGAGTGTTGAATAGAATAAAGAGCACTGGAAAAAGAGCAGAGATGTGGCCATATGTTCCATATAATTTGGTGTCCTATCCATACGTAGCTCAAGCATATGACAAAAAGGCACCTTCTGGTTTTGTTAAAAATGTGCCACAGGCAGTTATTAACCCTAATGCTGCTGAAGAAAGGATTACTTACCTTTTTAGTGATGATAATCCCAATGCTTGCTCTATTATGTAATGTTTAAATTAAGATTTCCTTTTTCCTTCTTATTCCAAGATCATGTTTTTATTCTTCTTGGTCTTTAGGAATTTAGTAAAAGAATATTAGTATATTATGTACTTGTTTCATTGTAACTAAGATCGGCCTAAGATAGAACCACTAGCTTGAACGATGGAAATTTACGTTTATGTAACGAGCACATTGTTTTGTTGTGTATGTCTTGAATTTGAAGAAGCAAATATATATTTTATACCACCATTTTGTTTCTAAATTTTGCTTAATAACATCTTTATAGTAATATTTATTAATTATAGCCTTTTAGTGCAGAGTAGGTATTTGCGTGATTTCTCATTTCTTCTTTAAGTGCAAATAATTTTACATAGGAGTAACAAAACTATCATATTTTTCCTTCTTCAAGTACTACATAGTAGTATTTCTTTTTTAGACGCTTTGGTAAGCGAAGTTACCCCTTTAAATAGTTAGAAGGAAAGACAGTACTATAAATTAAATAAAGAAATGTTCACGACATCATGCACAACATGGAAAAGAAGAAAGGTGATAGTCAAAATTGTATTTTCGTAACACACAGCCAAAGAAGGGAAGTCTTAGTAGTTCAGTTGGCTGACTACATAAATTTTCACTTTGTTGGTGAGAGTTTGATTCCTCACCTTGTAATTCCCTCCCCTTTTCCCCTATACCCAATTTGTTTTTTTAGAAAATAATGTCTCCAATGAAAGCAATTTTAAGTAGAAAGAACATTATAATGCTTCAACTCTGAAAATATAAAAGAATTGAGTGTCTAGACAAACATTAATTAAAAAAAAATTATGATAAGGAATTAAACTTTTAGAAGAATTGAAATTTTGCGCCACGCAAAGTTATGCACTTCAACAACAACGTATCTAGTATAATCTCACTAGTGGGGTAAAGTTATGCACTTGATAATTACAAATTTTGCTACCTCATTAGAATTTTTTAAAATTTTGAAGCACGATTTTAAGTAGCATGGAGAACATTTGGAGAAGGTTTTTGTAAGTGATATTCTCTCAAATATGCCAACGCTACTACTTATATTCCCGCAATACAAACTATTAGTGGTTCAAATCTTGCTTAATTTTAATCCTGAAAACTGTTAATAATTGAAATCATTCTCTTCTTTGTTAGAAATAAGAATCCAGATAATGGAAGCATGTCAAATCCAGCAAAAATAACAATATAAGAGGGAGAAGGATTCAAATTGAAGGTATGAATTACGTATCACTTTACAAGATTGTGCACATATAGCTAGAATCCTATTCTTTCCACAGATGATGGAATTCATATTGCTTTTGAAGTGCTTAAAGATTACAAGAAGGACCAGATCAAAGAAAGAAAAAAAAATACAAAAAGGAGATTTTGATTACCAGCAGCCTCTTTTCAAATTCACACTGGCTTTTCACTCTGCTTATAATTGTCAGTAAACCATTGCTTTATTGCTTAAATGCACTTATTGATGTTTAACGTACCCCCACTTTCCCTACTAACTGAATAAGAGAAAAACGAAAGCCAAAAATTGTTACTTTAGGGGGCATAAAAATTTTATATATGGAGACTGGAGAGTATGATTTGGCTAGTATTTCTCAGGGAATATATGAAGAAATAAAGTATTTCAGCTAACAAATTTTATAAGTCAAAAATTGATATCTGAATTAAATTTCAAATTTTCTTTGAGGACAACAAAAATAAGTATAGCCAAATTTTACTTTACTAAGAATAAAGTTGCTAATTATAATGTACTATTCGAAAGCATGTACTCCCTCCCTCCGTCCATCTTTACTTCTCTACTTTTCTATTTTGGGATGTCCAACAATACTTGTTCAGTTTGGAAAACCAATACATAATTTATCTTCTTTTTTTTCTCATTTTACCCTTGATATTAAATACTATTCATCTCTCATTGCATTTTTCAAAGCAAAAGATTTATTATATTCAAAGGGTGATATAGTAAAATCGCCCCTCTATTTGTTGTTTCTTAAGGTATGTGTCAATTCAAAAGTGGACAAGTAAAGATGGACGGAGGGAGTATTTAATTAAGTAGGCGTTTGGCCATAAATATTATTCACAATATTTTGGAATACGTTTTCACTTTATTCCTGAATACTTGTTTGGCCATGAAAACCAAAAACGTATTCCGGAATACGTTTTCACAATTTTTGATTTTTGAAAAACACCTCTTGAGGTGTTTTCAATTTTTCTGCACTCAATTTTTCCTATCACTTTATAAAAAAGCACATCCAAAGTCTAAAATATTTTTGAAAATAATATGATCAAACACAACTCAACTCTATTTTCAACTTCAAAAGTATTAAATAGAGTGAATACATTTATGGTTTTCATGGCCAAACGGGTCCTAAAACTGAGGTTCAAATTCCTTCGAAGTATGGGTTTTCAATTTATATGTTGGTAGTCTCCCCACTAACCTGTGTTAATATTAGAGTATTATTAATTTTTTCCAGTTGGTGCGATCTACAGATGATAACTAAATATTATCCTATCGAATGCCAAAAGAAAAATATGAGCAGTATTAATTAAAACTGTTAAAATTCCTAAGAGCCACTTACAATAACCTTATCAAGATGGTAATTAAACTCCTTTTGAACTGTCCTCAATTTCTGGCTTTTAACATGACAAAAGTGATGCAATCCCACTTATTAAGAATTTTACTGCGGATATAAAAAGTTAAGTACTGATTAAGATATGATATATATTATCCTAATTGCAATCTTGGTTAGTAGATTATACCTGTTGCCACTATAATGGAATATAATAAACTAATACAATTATAATTATCTCCTATTAACTTTTGCTCATACCATCTTTCAGCTTTCAATCTGTAGTAGGACAGTTTAAAGTCCTTAAAAGTCTTCTCACCAATTTTTCACTTTTTAAAAAGTTGAGCAATGACAACAAAGATGGGGCAATAATCTTAACGAAAATAAAGTTAAAATTTTTAAATTAGGTACTCCATCATTACATGGTCAAGTTTTCAAAAAAGCAAGTCTATAAACACCGACCAATTTAATTAAAAAAGATGGAAATTTTATTCCACTATTATTTATTTATGTATTTATATAAATCTTGACAACAAAGAGAAAATGACAATGTTGCTTTAGAATAGCGTAAGCAGATAAAACAAAAATGGTGAACATTTTTATGTTAATTCCGCCGTTTATATCAGTTAATGACAATTACCTTAACCATGATTTGTGTGTCTTGGGAGAAAAATTGCGCCAGATTAGCCGCACAAATATTTAAAAATAAGGCATTATTGAAACGAAAACATAGAAAAAGACCTTTAGTAATAACTGATCCACAAGACTCAATCCTTCTTTCTTCTTTTTCAATTTAAATATATGCAAGGAATAACGAAAAAGCAAAAGTTATTTTTTTTTTTTTAAAAAAAAATGAAATTGGTATGAAACGACATAACCTTCAGAATTGATCAAATTAATTGAACTAAATAAATGTAATTTTGGTCTTCTAACGACTGCATGTTCAGTAGTAAGAGAAATAGTACTGATTTGAAAATATAGCTGTTAATGCTTGTTTGGCAGCAAAATTAATTGGAAGCTTCTTCAGGGGAATGATGATATTTGAAAGATTATTCTAATAATCAACCACTCTATATTCTAATCAACTAACTGTAAAGTTTTTTCTTTTGCAATATCAATCATCACGAAAGCTATGAGCAGTGTTACACAATAATTTCCTATTATATACTACCTCTGTTTCAATTTGTTTGTTCTGTTTTGATTTAACACCAAATTTAATAAAATAAAGAGAAAACTTCTAAATTTTGTGATTTTAAACATAACATATGGAAAATTAAAATTAAATAATTATTAAAAAAGGAAATAGACGTTCTTTTTTAAAATGACTAAAAAGAAAAGTAAGACAAATAAATTAAAACAGTGAGAGTAATACTTTAGAAGCATTTCTTTTATGAAGTGTCTAATTAAAGTGTAAGGAGTCTACATGTTAAGAGGGACCTAAACGAGTTTTATTAATTTGAACTATTGAAGGGGACATGCATGTCCCTGCTTTGGCTATACATTAGTACTGCCTGAGGTTGCCTTTGCCAGCATATTTTTCTTATAAAGCACCTCATAAAAATCAACAGAGGTCATAAGAAAATCAACAACGACCATTTTCTTTGAATACACAGCTTTTTTTTAAAAAAAGAAATATTTATATACAAGTCAGAAAAAAAAATAAAAATAACGGGTCATCTACAGATACTCTTAAGTTAACTATGATTAATTAATTTAACATGTTGGACCAAATTTATTGACAATGTAAATGACAATGCTTGGCCTCCCAAATATGGTCCATCATTTTGATTTACAAGAATGGCCTTAAAGGTGATTTTCGACCTCGCTTACCTCATGGGAAGAAATTCAAGTTTAACAAGATTTTTTCAATGAAGGTTTTCCAATGGGACAAGCAGAGGTCAAAAGTTTAAGACCGCCTATTTCCAAATTCATTGGGTGTAATTTCCTGCATTTCCAACTTGAGCTTGAGGCCCAAAATTCTTAAAAGGGAATAATAGCTGCATTTTCTGTAGATGGCTCATGGCTATATGGACCAAAATTGTAAAACTCAAGAGAAAATGATCCGGCCATGGGCCACATGAAAGATTGGACTCGTATATATTGACAAACTGGTTGGTTCAGAAGATAGAATTAGCTAAGGATTGTCAGACCCTTTATGGGCCAATTTACCTTATTTTCTCATCCAAAATGGTTAAGATGTACTATCATATTTCGATCCAATTGTATCTAATGGACAAGATGGACCATATTTAGGAGCCCAAGCAAAAGGTTTCATTAATATGACCAAAAGAAAAACTGAAAATCCAAAATGGTACTAACGTCTCAAATGTTGTCTTGATTTCTTTAACTTGTGGTAAAATAAATGTTGCGTAAATTGCCATGAGTTTAAGGGATCGGTTGGTAGGATGTATAAGAATTGTATTAAATATGGTGTATTAGTAATGCTGAGATTATTTTTTATCAATTATTTGGTATGATGTATTAAAAATAACATGCATTGCATAATTCAGGACCGGCTGAAGGGCCAAGCTGCAAAAACTTAGGCTTTAGGCCCCCATGTCCTTAGGCCTCATATTTTATTACTAATTAATAGGTTATATTCTAAAGTAAAAAGTACTGAAGATCTTTGTAACAAAGGAAAAAGAACTTCTTTCCTTTTTCATAACTAATATTGTACTTTGTATTTTCTTTTCTTCCTATGCCTCAGGTATATATTTTACCTCAAAAGTAAGGTTGAGAGTATTAAATAAATTAAATTGCACATTTTTTCATTCATTTTCAATTTTTCAAGCATCATTGGCTTGCAAGCAAATGAAGTTGTGAAAGTTTGTTTGATATCAAGTAGCAACATCAACAATCAGGCTCTATTATAATAATCTTTTTTCATTTTTTATTTTAATTTATATTAGTTTCTTAAATATATTTTTACCTTATAGTTATATAAATTAATGTTTCAAGAAAGATTAAATGAATCAGTTATGTTCTCAATTGAAAAAGGATTATTAAAAAAAAATAGTTATAAATCATTTAATTACTAATAACTTTTCATCGCTTACAGAAAAATACAATTTAAATGAAAATACATATGAACCTTTTTCTTTAAAAAAACAAAACAAGGGCCTCTTATCAAATTTGGCTTTAGGCCTCGTACTTTATTGAGCCGCCCCTGACATAATTTCTAAGAAAATTATTTGTTTTCAAAAATACACTCCACATTCTTTAGCTTTGAAGGACTTCAAGGGCAATAATCTTCCTGTCTTCGCATTGTTAAATCAATGATTTGTTACACATTAGTTATACATAGGATTAGTAAGACCAAAGCTAATGCATGTTTATTTTCTCTAATACGGTCTTATCAAACGACCCAAGTGATATGTAGTGTGAAATTTTTTATACTAGCATCTATTTTTCAGATTCAAAATAAAGTGTTTAGAATCAAATCATGTAAACGTACTACTCCCACGCACATAGGCATGCTAATAACAAAAGAATCTGACGCTACTACTTGCCAGTTGCCTCTATATGGAAAAATGATATACGCTGTCTGACTCCCTTATCTGAACAGTCAATCCTTATTTCTCTGAACTACTCAACTGGTCAAATCACGCTTTTCTTACACCCTTCACCCCCACCCCCACCCCCCCACCCCTCACAAAAACACTTCATGCACTGACATTTCTGGAGGCCTGTTGTGTTTTGTACTGAAATGAAAGGACTAGCTAGCTAGTACCCCATGTTCTTGCTGCAGCTGTTTCTAAGTCATGTATTTGGTGCCTATTTCTCTGCCACTCTGGTACTAGTGCTAGTGTGGTTGATATTTAGCCATTTGTAGGGTGATCCTTTTAAGGCAAAGCTGGGAAGACCTAAAATAGGAACAAGAAGTTCCAACTTCATTTGACAAAAGAGAACAAACTAAACACTGCTAGCTTACCTGAAAAATGTCTGCTACTGCCCATGACTTTGAGCTTGTGAGAATTCAGGTCATTCACATAGTTCTCATCAGTTCTTCCACTCATTTTTTGTTAATTATTTTTCTCTTTACCATTGTCTTCTGTCTTCTTTAACTACTGGTTTGTATCTTTTTGTTTACAGACTTATGTTCTTAAAGTTCAGATCAACTGTCACGGATGCATGCGGAAGGTGAAGAAACTGCTTCAAAAAATTGAAGGTACTCATTTTTCACTTACTCTAAATTATGTATGCTAACATTTACCACCTTCTTTCTCCAACATGCACACCAGGAAAAAGAACAGAGAGAGGGTGAGCAAAAAATATTCCAAAATTATTGATTGGGCAGATCTTAATTAATCTTTTTTTCTAAGGAGTGTATGCATCAAACCACTTGCATGAATTCAGCAAAAGAACAGAAGTAGTTCATACTTTAGAATAAAGATTATATACATTATGGACAAAATATTTGGTTTCAGGGGTTTATCAAGTGAAAATGGATGTTGATGAACAAGTGGTCATCGTATCTGGGAATGTGGACTCTGCAACACTGATCAAGAAGCTAAACAAATCAGGGAAACATGCAGAGCTTCTATCAGAAAACCCAACGGAAAACCAAGAAACGGAACTACTCTATAACTGGTTCAATGATGACTTTCACCAAAACCAGGGAGCTCTAAACTGGTGTGATGATGAGAAAACTCAAAATGCAGAGCTCCTTAACTGGCTCAATAGTAACAAGCATCAAAACCGAATGCACAACTCATACAATTCTCTTGGAACCTCCAAGAGACAGCCTATGTTTGGCCCTATTGAACGAGGCTTGGATCATTTGGGCAACAGACAGTTTCTGGACCAAAGTATCGGAATTGACTCTCTCAGAGGTGAGGCAAATCAGAACCTTTTTGCACTAGGAAACATGAATTATCCACATAACAGTCCGGAAGAAAGCATCATTAACAATGCAGGTTTTGGAAGAATGTCCCCATTTGGAGATCTACAAAGAGTACAAGGTAGAAGAAATTCAATGGTTGATATTCAAGGTCACCGAAACACTAATCCTAGTTTTGCTCCAAACCAAGGTCTCAGAAGTATTAACTCTCGTTTTGCTGATTTGGGGAGTGAAGAAGTAGGACATCAGAACTTACAAACTGTTCAAGGGGCATATGGATATCAAACAAGGCCATTCATTGAGATGAATGACATGCAGGCTTACCATTACAAATATCCAGCTTCAATGATGAACTCTTTTTTTGATTACCCTTCAACAATGCACACTTTTTTTGACTACCCTTCAACAATGAACTCTTACAGCCAGAACAGATATGTCAGTGACATTGACAACTTCACCAGTGATATTTACACATATCAACCGGGGAGAATTCTCAACCAGACACCCTATGGTGTCTTCCCACCCAACATCAGCCATTCTTGGAACATGAATAGCTATAACAATTGAGAGACTTACCATCCCTACCCTACCTATATATGTAGTTTAGATTCCAGTTTTCACATATAAACACCTTTTGTTTCTGTCTTTTTTGTTTTGTTACAAGTAATTTCACCATTGAACTTCACGTTTATACATTGACGGTGTAAAACTTTGTTTACACTGTCCTAGTAGTAAAACATACTGTAATAGCCTAATAGGTAACATGCCATCTTTTATGCATTCAAACGCTGTAATGATACTCCCTAATTTCAGATAAAGGAAAAACCCCGGTGAAAGGCTACTGTTTAGCCTGATAACTGCTTTGCATATAGAGAAATAACAATTGCAGTAAACAAACATTAATGTGAAACTCAAAAGAAGGTAGGTATAGTTATGAAATCTGAGTTCCCATTCAGGAGCAAGAATAAGTAATCTAAGTAAATGGCTACCTAAAGCAGAATTTACAGAAAGCAGCAATTAAACAACACAAACCGCTGACAGATCTTCTGGACATGAATTATCTCTGATCCAATAGCTATAGAAATTTGGAATCAGCAACTAAGACACAAATCTATCAGTACAATGTTTAGATGCTAAAGGGAAAGGTTCCACCATGAAGCTATCGTTTCTGTGCTTTCCTACGCCTAGATTCTGTTTTCTGCCATTTCTTTCTACGTACCAATTTGCTCTTTGGTTTCAATTTCATTTCAGGAGAGAACTCAAAATTCGGATCTCGCATACGAGCTTGTATGTCTTTGAAAAACTGCATATTCAATTTCTTAGGTCCTCCCTCTCTCAATTCAGCATATTCTGGTCCAGAAATGATGTTCTCAAAAGCACCAATCAGAATGTCCAAATCGCTCATAACCTCCCAAACATTGATGTAACGTCCATCGGGTCCCTTTTTCAATTTCTTAAGGGCATTTTCCACTGCAATTTTTCTAGCTTGCTTTCCCGGAGAGAACTCCTCAGGTTCCTGCTCAGATTTCAAGGCTTCAGAGAGTGTTCTATATTTAGGTTTTTCCTCAAACTCGAACAGTTTATCAATGTATCGATCACTCTTTTCATTAGGGTATGGTTCAGTCGGAATATCATCATTATCATCTCCTTCACTACCGGTCCATAATGTCTTCTCATCATCACTATCAGACCACAGACTTCTCAGTTCGTCACTATCATCTGCATCAATAGGACCATCTTGCTCTTTTGCTCGCTCTTTGGCTTTCCTAATCTCTTTTCTAAGACGGCTATCACTATCACCTTTATCGGAGTCACTTTCATCTTCACTTGCTGTCCAAAGATGGCTCTCTTCGTCATCCATTTGTTTTGCCCAGGCCTTCTTAAACTCATCTGGTTTAGGTATGCCTCCACCAAATAGATCATAGTTGGAACGCCTGCTACGTGCATATGATCTCAACGCTGAATCAAATAAAGCACGTCTTGAATTTTGTTTGCAAGTTACTATACTTGTAAGAAGAAAAAGCAAAAATGCTGTGTGCAGAAAGTACTCCATATTTTCAAAATTAGATGCTTTGACTTCTGGCCCATATCAAGAAGTTATATGCAAATCAAATCCGGGAACTAAATTTTAAAAGTATCGTGGTGGTCACTTCGAGGAAAGATTAATTTTAAAAATTGGATGCAATTTCAGGGGGAAAAGAGGTCAAATCGTGGTGGCACAAGCACTAGAATATTCTATTTGTGTAGCAAACCTAGAAAACTGAGCTTTAACAAAAATATTCCAAAATTCTATGGTTTAGTTTCATTCATAGAACAGAAGAAACAACTCCAAGAAACAATCAGACTGCCAACTGAAAAGCTCTAATGAAAGGAGAAGAATGTAATGACCCTAGTAGTCTTAAGTAGTTAAAAGGAAATAAAAGGATAGGAGGGAGCCCAGGTTCGAAGTCGAATTGCAGAGCACGGGAGTAATATCGCCATTTTAAATCGAACGGCTGAGATTCAAACTTCATTTAAAAGCTCAGACGATCAGGATGCTGCCACGTCAGCTGAGTAGGTTATATAACCAACTTAGGAGAGAGAAAATGCTAATGAAAATCTGGTATTTCTCAACCTCCTTCACGTTTCTCTTCTCTCTTATTCTTCTCCTTCTCTCTTTCTAAATCCCTAAATTCTTCTTCTCTTCTACTGCAGATTCGAGGATGATCATGGAAGCCCAACTATTTTCGTTATCCTAGTTTACTTCAGTTTTTAATTTCCTTGTATTTGAATTCCATTTCTCTTATTTTTGAAATATAAACCGAAAATTGTCCCAAAACAAGCTCGAATTCCCTTTTATATTGAGAATTGAATTCCAGATCTCATTTCTCTTAACCTTGTTGGTTGACTCAGGAAGTACTCACAGTTTCATTGACCAAAACACAGTAGTTGGAGCTGGCTATCAAGCAACTTATTGTGCACCAGTAAGAGTGACAGTAGCGGATGGCAATTATGTCATGTGCACTTCACACTGTAAAGGATTTTCATGGAAAATGCAAGGCAGGACCTTCCAAGAAGATTTTCTGATTATTCCTCTAGGGGGCAGTGACATTGTTTTGGGCAATGATTGGATGAAGAAACACAATCCCACCAAGTTTGATCATGAGAAGAACTGTGTTACTATTGGTAGGAAGGGCAGCAAATTAATCCTAAAAGGAGTCACTGATGAAGGCAAGCTAAACATGATCCATAGTAACACTATGAATAAGATTTTGAAGAAAGGTCAAACTCTCATTGCGCACTTGTTTGTGATGAGTGTAAAACATGATGGAGTTCAGGAAACAGTAGATGAGACTATTGAAAAGGTGTTAGACCATTACCCTGATGTGTTTGCAGAACCTACAATCCTTCCCCCTGTCAGGTCACTTGATCATTCAATACCACTTAAGCCAGGTGTGGCTCCAATTAGTTTGAGGCCCTATAGATACAACTATTACCAGAAGAATGAATTGGAGAAGCAAGTCTCTCAGATGCTCAGCCATGGAATTATTCAACAAAGCCAATCTCCCTTCTCTTCACCTGCTCTTTTGGTTAAGAAGAAAGATGGCTCATGGAGGTTCTGTGTTGATTATAGAGGACTAAATGATATCACTGTGAAAGATAAGTACCCTATTCCTATTGTGGATGATCTACTTGATGAACTACATGGTTCTGTCATATTTTCTAAGGTGGATCTCAGAGCTGGCTACCATCAAATTAGGATGAAGATGGAGGATGTGTACAAGACTGCTTTCAGAACACACTTAGGCCATTATGAGTTTAAGGTAATGCCCTTTGGCCTCACCAATGCTCCTGCTACATTCCTCCTGCTACTTGAGGAAGTTTGTATTGGTGTTCTTTGATGACATACTTATTTATAGTGCATCCTTAGAGGCACATGTTAAGCATTTGGTTGTTGTTTTTGATCTTTTGAGACAACACTCATTGTTTGCTAAGAGATCTAAGTGCTCTTTTGGACAAAGCAAAGTGGAGTATTTAGGGCATGTTATTACTAAGGATGGAGTCTCAACTGATCCTGCTAAGATTCAAGCTATGGTGGACTGGCCTACACCTAAATCAATTAAAGCACTTAGAGGATTTTTGGGATTACCTAAATCAATTAAAGCACTTAGAGGATTTTTGGGATTAACTGGCTATTACAGAAAATATGTAGTTGGTTATGGAACTATATGCAAACCTCTTACTGATTTGTTGAAGGAAGCTTTCAGGTGGAATGCAGAATCTGATATTGCATTTTCAGAGCTCAAGGCTGCCATGGTTTCTACCCCTGTGTTAATCCTACCTGATTACTCCAAGGAGTTTATTGTGGAGACTGATGCTAGTCATGGTCGTATTGGTGTTGTTTTGATGCAGGAAGGCAGGCCTGTAGCTTACTTTAGTAAGGTGTTAGCACCTAAACATAGAGGCAAATCCATTTATGAGAAAGAATATATGGCACTACTCAATGCAGTGGACAAGTGGAGGCATTACTTGCAGTTCAAGCACTTTGTGATCAGGACTGATCACCATAGTTTAAAGTACTTAGTGGAGCAGAAGGTTACTTCAGCTATACAGCAAAAAGGATTGACTAAATTGTTGGGATTGGATTATGAGATTCAGTATAAAAAGGGTGCTGAAAATAGAGTGGATGATGCCCTCTCTAGACAAACAGATAATGGACAATTGATGGTGGTTAGTGCTACCCTCTGCCATCTTGGGCACATGAAGTCACTTCCAGCTACTCAGGTGACACTCAGGCTCAGGAATTGATCACTCAACTCTCAGTGGATTTGCAAGGTCTTTCTTTCTGGCATCTCACTTCTGGAATTCTTAAGAGGAAAGGCAAGGTCTATATTGGAGGTGTTGGTAATCTCAGGCAGCAATTGCTCTCCACATTCCATGATTCTCCCGTAGGTGGTCACTCAGGCCAATTAGGCACCTATAAAAGATTGTAACAAGTCTTTTACTGGCCTGGCATGAAACAGATGGTGGTGGATTATGTTAACAGTTGTGATGTGTGTCTCAGAAGCAAAGATGAAAATGCAGCCTACCCTGGTCTTCTACAACCCCTTCCTATTCCCAACCAAGCTTAGAGTCATATTAGCATGGATTTCATTGAAGGTCTGCCTAAGTCTAAAGGTAAAGAGGTGATTTTAGTAGTTGTGGACAGAATGACTAAGTATGCACACTTTATTGCACTTTCACATCCATACACTGCTGTTGATGTTGCTGAGATATTCTGGAAACGGATTCATAGCCTCCATGGAACGCCTGAATCAATGGTCACTGACAGAGATAAGGTTTCCCTCAGTAACTTTTGGCAAGCATTATTTAAACTCTTAGGCACACAACTACATTATAGCACTGCCTACCACCCCCAAAGTGATGGGCAAACGGAGAGAGTGAATAAATGTGTGGAGAATTTTCTCAGATGTATAACAGCTACCAGACCTCTCAATTGGGAACACTGGCTATCTGCTGCAGAATGGTGGTACAACACCAACTTCCACAAGAGCCTCCAATGTACACCCTTTGAAGCCTTATATGGTTATTCACCCCCTCACTTGTCTATGGGGCCACTATTGGAAACTAACGTTCCAGCTGCTGAAGATTCAGTGTTAAAGAGGCAACAGATTTACCAGCTCTTGAAGGATAATTTAACTAAAGCTCAAGAGAGGATGAAGTATTATGCCTATAAAAGAAGAACTGAAAGAGAGTTCCAGGTAGGTGATCTGGTGTACTTAAAATTGCAACCTTATAGGCAATCTTCAGTTGCCTTGAGAAGAAATTTGAAGTTGTCTTCCAAGTATTATGGTCCCTTTAAGGTAATTGCCAGCGTTGGCATGGTGGCTTATAAATTAGAATTGCCTGCGGCATCTAGAGTGCATCCTGTTTTTCATGTTTCCTTGTTGAAAAAGAAGGTTGGTGATCGTGTGGTGGTGCAAACTACCTTGCCTAGAACTAATGAGGATGGTCAGTTTTTGGTGCAACCAGTTGCTATACTTCAAAGACAAATGGTCAAGCAGAATAATACAGCTGGGGTTAAAGTGTTGGTGCAATGGTCTAATCTTCCTCCTGAGGATGCGACCTGGGAGGACTACCAGTTCCTCAAACGTCAGTTTCCTAACTTTGATTCTCATCCTTGAGGACAAGGATGGTTTTGAGAGGCAGGGTATGTAATGACCCTAGTTGTCTTAAGTAGTTAAAAGGAAATAAAAGGATAGGAGGGAGTCCCGGTTCGAAATCGAATTGCAGAGCACGGGAGTAATATCGCCATTTTAAATCGAACGGCTGAGATTCAAACTTCATTTAAAAGCTCAGACGATCAGGATGCTGCCACGTCAGCTGAGTAGGTTATATAACCAACTTAGGAGAGAGAAAATGCTAATGAAAATCTGGTATTTCTCAACCTCCTTCACGTTTCTCTTCTCTCTTATTCTTCTCCTTCTCTCTTTCTAAATCCCTAAATTCTTCTTCTCTTCTACTGCAGATTCGAGGATGATCATGGAAGCCCAACTATTTTCATTATCCTAGTTTACTTCAGTTTTTAATTTCCTTGTATTTGAATTCCATTTCTCTTATTTTTGAAATATAAACCGAAAATTGTCCCAAAAAAAGCTCGAATTCCCTTTTATATTGAGAATTGAATTCCAGATCTCATTTGAGGTCATAACAAAGTGCTGAAGTACTGGGGCAGACACATATGAATATGTAAATTCTAAGGCGAGCTGCAATTTATCAACAGGTGAATTATGGATTGCCTAAAAGATAACAATAAAGGAAAGACAGCACTAAGATTCTTAGATAACTATAGAAATGTTTAAATCTAAGGGTCCTTTTACAACTGAACATGTGCATGATCATCAAAATATCAATTGATAGAGTATCAGAAAAAATCTGTCACAAGAAAGGCATGTGAATTAGTTTCAGGAAAGTTATCTCGAAGGCAGAAGTGGGAATAGTCCAGAAGAATCTATCACAAGTGGCAATCACAGAAACATACATATAGCAGACTCGTCGAAAGAAAAGCAGTTAAGAAGAATTCTGACATGCAAAACACATATTCATATCCAGGGCCATGGTTCAACAGCAGAGGCACAAGTATTAGCACTTAGGAGGCAAAACATTGAGGTAGAAGCATAGATGTGTCGTAAAATTATTCACTAGACTACCCATGCTAGGCTGAAACTGATTCACTTGTAGGAGATTATACACACTGCATAAGACGACAGAAACTTAAGAAGTAAATCAATCCATAACTCAAAAAGTCCTTAGGCTTGAAACTGTTACTCCTACAACTGAGCAGCCCTTATTCAGAATCTGATCCACCAGACCACCACTAAAATTCTGATAATTTATTCTACTATTTATCTGAGAACTCTCACAAACAGATTGGCCACGTGAGAAGAAGCACTATCTCCATCACTTATAATACTCTTGAATGTCCAAACTGTGCCTTATAAACACCAAAAATACATCACAGGGCGGGAAAATAGGCTTGGTGCTCTATCACTTAATCAATTAGGTTGACAGAAGTGCAGAGAACTAACCTTGAAATTGGAGCCTAGGATAACAATAGCCATGGGGTACAGTGTTTTGTTGAGATTGGAATGTGCAGGGTAAGATTGCTGGTTGCAGTTTGGCTCCAGTAATCGATCTGCACATGCAGGCAACCGTACAAAGACGAGAAAACCTTCGAGCCATTTCCCAAATTGTGCAGAGAAAAAACCGCACAACTCAATCCCAACTCCGCACCAGCTTCTTTAAAGGAGAAATTACTACAGCTGGAGATCAAAATATTTGTTAGTGTTAGGATGAACAAAGAATAAACGGAAAAGGGTCAAAAATATATACCTTAAAGTATTAGAAAAGGCTCAAAAATATTCTTCTTCCACCTGTTGGCTTAAAAATACCCCTCCATCTATCTATTTGAATTAAAAATGCCCTTAAGATTAAATTTAAGCTCTAAATTATCGCTCCTTTTAACATATGAAATAAATGAATTTTTAAATTAAATATATGGCATTATTTTTATTATTTCACATATAATTAGACTCAAATTCATTCATAATCCTACCCATTAACTCAAACCCAATTAAAAAACCCACCATTTCTCCATCTTCCTCCAACCTATGTTTGTTACAACCTCGTGTTTCTGCATACTCTTAAATTAATTCATTCCAATTCTCATTCTCCCTCTTTTCACATTCAAATGAAACTTAACCCTCAGTTTCTCAATACCCTTTTCTTTTCCTGCCTTATTTTTCTCTTCTAAAAATTTATTCTTTGACTATTTCTTCGTAAATCAGTTATTTCATTATTTTAGTTTTTTCATATTATATTCGTTGAAATAAAAAAGTATGAAGGGAATATTGGAAATCCACTAGCTTTGAAACAAAGGAACAATTAATTTTATTTTTTTAAAAAAAAAAAGTAAAAAAGAAAAACAACATATAGTGGATATAAGGTGATCCATTTGGATTCTTGTTTGTAAATTTTTCTTACTTATTTAAAATTTGCTTATGTTTTTGATAAACATGCTTCGTGTCGGTCTTTTAATTGGGTTTGAGTTAATAGGTAGGATTGTGAATGAATTTGAGTCTAATTATATGTGAAACCATAAAAATAATGTCACATATTTAATTTAAAAATTTATTTATTCCATATGTTAAAAGGAGGGGCAATTTAGAGCTTAAATTTAACCTTAAGGGCATTTTTGATCCAAATAGATGGATGGAGGGGTATTTCTGAGCCAATAGGTGGAAGGAGGGTATTTTTGAGCCTTTTCTAATACTTTAAGGGTGTTTTTGAGCCTTTTTCGAAGAATAAATTAAGTAGAAATTTTGATATTACATAGTACCTGCCCTCAAACTTCTATGCTAATACCATTGTGAGTGGTGGGCCATTGAATTAAGGGTGACCAAAAAGTTTGAGAATGAAATTGTGGTGACTCAAGTTTTAATTATTGAGTAGGGGTGACAATTATTAGATTAAGGATTAAGGAGTTTGAGGGGTGTGTGGGAGTTGCCCTCAAAGTTGTTGTTTTTTACACTTTGACCCAACTTATAAAACCCTAATTATAACTAAAAAAAGAGGGAAAATAACTGCCTCTTCTCCCATTTTCTCTCTCCTCCTCCTGAGTGATTTTTTTTCTCCATTGTCGTTGGTGCTTCTTCTTCTTCTTGTTCTTGTTGTTGTTCTTCCTTTTCTTCTCGTCATTGTTGTGGTTATTGTTGTTGCTACTGCTTCTTCTTCTTCTTCTTCACCATTGTTGTTGTTGTTGTGGCGGATACTACCTCTTCTTCTTGCTTGAAATTTTGGACCAAATTTTGTTCGTATATCACTGGGCATTACTTCATTGGTGATTTTGGTAAGTAAAAATAATGATTTTTAGTTCAATTTCTCATCTGGGTATATCTGTTATTTTTTCAACAATTTTCTGTAGCGTATCCAACAGTTGTTGTATTCATTTACAACAGCTGTTGGATTGTTTCCACTACTGTTAAAGTAGTTCCAACAGGTTAGTCATCTGTTGCGGCAGATGGCCTACCTGTTGGATTCATGTTACAGCAGCTCAATCCAACAGGTTAGTCATCTGTTGCAACAGATGGGTAATCTGTTGCAACAGATCACTCATCTGTTGCAGCAGATGACCTACCTGTTGGATTGAGCTACAAAACCAGTAGCTCAATCCAACAGGTAAGTCATCTGTTGCAACAGATTAATCATCTGTTGCAATAGATTGATCATCTGTTGCAGCAGATGACCTATCTATTGGGTGCATATTCAGAACTAGTAGCACAATCCAACAGGTGGGTCATCTTCTGCAACAGATGACCCATCTGTTGGATTGAGCTTACATCAGCTAGCAAAGCAGGTTCAGATTCAGAAGCGAGAATTAGAATGTAGAACAAGACCAACAGGATATGCTAAATGATGAATTGGATCGTGTGGACATGAATATTCTAGATGATGAGAGTGGAGATGAAGTAGAGGAGGATCAAACACCTACACCCATTGTTGCGAGCAATACAGTGGGTAGTTCTCAATATGTGCTCCATATGTAAGACGGTTGGCCACAAAAGAACTACATGTCCGGATTAAAATGTTCCATAATTATTGTAATAGTAAATAGTCTTGTTGTTGATTTAGTTATGAACTTGATAATTTTAACTCATTTTAGTTGGTCATGTATGTTATTTATTATATAAAATATATTTTTATTTATGGTCCAACAACTGTTGTATGTGTGGGAACAACTTATGTTGCAACATATGTTATATCTATTGCAACAGAATTAAAATTAGTTAGCATAATGAATTATGTTGCAACAAATTATTCATCTGTTGAAAATAATCAAACAGATATAGAAATCTGTTGCAGCAGGTGTCTAATATGTTTGATCATTTCCAACAGACTCTACATATGTTGCAACAGATGCATTATCTATTACAGCAGATGACTCATCTGTTGGAAATAATCAAACAGATATACTCATCTGTTGCAACAGATATATAAATGTCTTGCATCAAGTGTCTAATATGTTTGATCATTTCCAACAGACTACATATGTTGCAACAGATGCATTATCTGTTGCAGCAGATGACTCATCTTGTTGGAAATAATCAAACAGATAGACACATCTGTTCCAAAAGATGAATGATATGTTTGATTATTTCCAACATACTCTACATATATTTGATGTGAATTGCTTCATTAAATCATAATTATTAGTAATAAAAAAAGTTATTTAACTATAATTAGTCGTCAATTAATAAGTTTAATTACAATCTCAATGAATTTCATAGTAATTACATGTTCAACTAAGTGTATTTGTCCTAAATAGAGCGATCAATCTACTAATTTGATGTGAATTGCTTCAGTAAACAATGATTAGTAATAAAAAAATTATTTAACTATAATTAGCCTTCAATTAATAAGTTCAATTACAATCTCAATGAATTTCATAGTAATTACATGTTCAACTAAGTGTCTTTGTCCTAAATAGAGCTATCAATCGACTAATTTGATGTGAATTGCGTCATTAAACCATGATTAGTAATTTAAAAAGTTATTTAACTATAATTAGCCGTCAATTAATAAGTTTAATTACAAACTCAATAAATTTCATAGTAATTACATGTTCAACTAAGTATATTCGTCCTAAATAGAGAGATCAATCGACTAATTTGATGTGAATTGCTTCATTAAACAATGATTAGTAATAAAAAAAGTTATTTAACTATAATTAGCCTTCAATTAATAAGTTCAATTACAATCTCAATGAATTTCATAGTAATTACATGTTCAACTAAGTGTATTCGTTCTAAATAGAGAGATCAATTGGCTAATTTGATGTGAATTGCTTCATTAAACCATGATTAATAATTAAAAAAGTTATTTAACTATAATTACCCTTCAATCAATAAGTTCAATTACAATCTCAATGAATTTCATAGTAATTACATGTTCAACTAAGTGTATTCGTCCTAAATAGAGAGATCAATCCACTAATTTGATGTGAATTGCTTCATTAAACAATGATTACTAATAAAAAAAGTTATTTAACTATAATTAACCTTCAATTAATGATACAATAACAAACCCACAACACAAGATTTCCCACGAAATCAGCAACAAGGGAAACAAAAGACCCAAAAATCAGCAAGTTGAACAACAATGCTAGTGAATCGAAAGAGCCCCACACGGCTTCACTAGACTTCAAGATTACAAACACAACAACAACAAGATAAATAAAGTAAGATAGATAGCTTGACATATGAGATTACAAGAAATAGGAACCAACCCGTGTATCAAACGATAAGACCCCTAAGACCCACAATAACAACACCAAACTCTTACGGTGACCGCTAAGGGAATCAACTCCGCCTTACAACCACCATTTCTAAGCAAGGATCAATAATGGTTTTTCCAAGCCCTACACTACTTGGCTTTCCAAGCCCTACACTACACTCTCAAAGAGAGAAGAAGAAGTCTTTCAAATATCCATCATCAACTAACTAGAAAATAAGACTAATGAAGTCTATTTATAACTATTACATCAATGACCAAACTACCCTTAATGAAAAGGGGCTCCTATGGAGTGTAAAGAAAAGACACAAAAAGACCAAAACACCCTTAATAAGGGCTGGTCATGGAGTGTAAGGACTCCTTCTTCACACTTCAACCCTTGCAATCCTTTGGAGCCTCGGGTAGTCATCAAGGCAAGCCTCCAAGCAACCTTCCACACACGAAAGTGCTTTATTAAGTGTCCAAAATGACTTCCCCATGCATACTCTCGGGCCTTCAAGGTGTCCAAAATCAGATTCTCCATGTGTTGGCCACGAATGATGGCATCAAAAGTTATGATGGCCATTTGTCTTGTATCAATTAATAAGTTCAATTATAATCTCAATGAATTTCATAGTAATTACATGTTCAAATAAGTGTATTCGTCCTAAATAGAGCGATCAATCGACTAATTTGATGTGAATTGCTTTATTAAACCATGATTAGAAATAAAAAAGTTATTTAACTATATTTAACCTTCAATTAATAAGTTCAATTACAATCTCAATGAATTTCATAGTAATTACATATTCAACTAAGTATATTCGACCTAAATAGAGCGACCAATCGACTAATTTGATGTGAATTGCTTCATTAAATCATGATTAGTAATAAAAAAGTTATTTAACTATAATTAGCCTTCAATTAATAAGTTCAATTACAATCTTAATAAATTACATAGTAATTACATGTTCAACTAAGTGTATTCGTCCTAAATAGAGTGATCAATCGACTAGTAGAGTCATTTGTTACAATAGATGTGTGCATCTGTTTGATTATTTGCAACATATGAGTCATCTGTTGCAACAGATGAGTATATCTGTTTGATTATTTCCAACAGATGAGTCATCTGCTGCAACAGATAAGGCATATGTTGCAACAGATGAGTCATCTGCTGCAACAGATAATGCATCTGTTGCAACAGATGACTATATCTATTTGATTAGTTTCAACAGATTAATCATCTGTTGCAACATATGTAGAGTATGTTGGAACTAATCAAACATATCATTCATCTGTTGCAACAGAAGTGTATATCTGTTTGATTAGTTCCAACAAATCAAACATATGTTGATTTGATTTATCAGCTACTGCAACACATGTTGAGTATGTTGAAAATCATTTGCAGCAGATGTCTATATCTGTTGCAATATTTCCAACAGATATACATCTGTTGCAGCAGATACATTAAAACTGTTGGAAATAATGTTGTAAATTTGTACATCTAAGAAATTAATTCATAACAAAATAAAATTCATAACAAAAAATAAATTCAAGCCATCGCAAATTACATAAAATAATTAAACAAAAACATGAAAATATAAAAATTGTTATGTTGTCAGAACCAATAATTACATAGAAATAAAAGTCATCACAAATTACATGGTTATTTGGAAACGAGCATTATTGTCCTCCGGCAAATCAAAATATTGCCTAAAGCAGCTGTCCTTAAAATAAACATTCAATTTTTATTCTCGAAGTATTTTTCTAAAGGTGTCAAAGAATTTTTCATAGCCGACTTTACCACACAATCACTAGTTAAATCTGTGGCACCATCACACTGCATTCTCATAAGAAAATTATCAATACATATGGTTTTGACAAACTCTTCAGTGAAAGGGCTATTAGGATCAATGTTAACATTTAAATCATGTTGACTTTTTGATCTAAGTTCAGGATCTCTTGTGAAGCTTTCCTCTTTCTCGTGTTCATTTTCATCATCTTCTCCTTCCTCTTCTTATCTTTCTTCATTTTTATCATCTTTTTCTACTTCATCATCTTGTACAACAAGCTTATCTAGTGGTGAATGTAGCCTAGCTACTTTACTTCTTCCTTTCTGTAGAGTTGATTCACTTCCTTTTCTTTTGAGAGTCATTTTATCTACAAACAAGAGGAAAATAAAAAAGATTATAATTGATTTGTGCATCATTAAAAAAAGGATAACCATGAATTTAACAAGTACAACACAGTAAAATAATAGTTTCAACATGTGAGTGATCTGTTGCAACAGATGAGTGATCTGTTGAAAGAAATAAAAACAGTTTCAATACTGATTTGATTTCTTCCAACAGATGACTTATCTGTTGCAGCAAGAATATTTTTGTTTCTTCCAACAGATGAGTCATCTGTTGGAATAACTCTTATAATTTCATCCAACAGATGACCCATCTGTTGCAACAGATGAGTCATCTGTTGGAAATGTTTTTACAATAAACCAACAGATGATATAGTTGTTTCCAACAGATGCTTAATATGTTCCATCATATTCTTATTCTGTTGTAACATATTACACATTTGTTGGACAATATTTTTACTATGCACATATATAAACAAGAACACCACCACCTTTTGTTCAATTTTATCAAAACACCACCAACACCAACACCAACACCAACAACAAGCTATATCACACTAAGAACACCAACAACAACAACACTAACAAGTTATAACATCTCTTGAACAACACCAATATTTTTACCAATACACCAACAACTACAACAACACCAACAAAACTAAGAAAACCAATAAAAATCAAGAACACCAACAACAATAAAAAAAATTAAAAAAATAGGGCACCAAGAACACAAGCAACACCAACACCAACAAAACAAAACTAGGGCACCAAGAACACCAACAACACCAACAAAATAAATAACACCAAGAACACCAACACTACCAACACTACCAACAACACCAACAAATACCAACAAACCAAAGTGAAGTGATTCAATACAACAACACAAACAACAAGACAAAATTGTCACAACAGATATCTCCGAAAGAAGTCAAAATTCAAGTTTTACTATTTTTACAATAATTTTCGAGAACAAGAACAACAGCAAAAAATTATATTTCACTTAGAAAAAATACCACATTTACATCAACCACCATATTAAGAGAACAAATACCACAAATTGGGGTTTTCTCAGATTCTTCTTTCTTTTTTGAGCATTATATCTCAAAATTGTTAACACATGCTTGAAGAGAATACAACTAAAGTTCTTTTTTTTTTTTTCATTAACTAAAAAATCCTAATTTTTTGAATACCAAAACAAGAGAAGTCTTTACCTACGAAGAGAGAGAAATTGACGGCTACAAGGGAAGAAGAAAGGATGAATAAGTCGAATCTGGGGTCTCCAGAGGTTGAAAGTAGCCGGAGATGTTGCCGCCGGCGATCTGTTGAAAGAGTTTTGGAGTTCTGTTGAGAAGAAGAGTGAGTTTGAGAGAGAATGGAGAAAAAATGTTTGAAGAGGGAAAAGAGAAGAGAGAAGAGAAAATGATTGGAGGATCTTTATTTTTATTACACATTTAATAAATGTGGGCTGATTTATATTTTGAAAAAGATTAATAAGTTCTGAAAATATTAATTTGGTCCCTAATTAACTTAATTAGTTTTTTAATTGACTTTGACCCTAAAGCTTGGTCAAGAGACATCAATATTTAAAAAGAGACTTGACAGCCTCCTTTTGTTTAATTTTCTCTTGTGACTATGTTTTCTCTGTACCATGCTTGCTCTTAAACTCATTGAAGATGTCATTTCCACTTCATCAGGAAAAAAAAAAAGGAGAACAAGTAACTAATCCAGACCGAATGAAAAATGTCATTTTTGCTCACGTTCAACAATCAGTTAATTTATTCACTTCAAAGCAACCAATCACTTAAGTTCCAATTTGGATTTCACTATATAATCAGCAAAACAAACATACCTGTAAAAAACGAGCCCTCCAATTGTGCAACCACTTTGGTTTCGCCGGGAAAGGAGAACTAAGTGGTAGACGGCGCTGAAAAATGAGTAAGCGAAAATAAACGACAGCAGTAATCCAAAGGGCGTGGGTTCAAATCCCAATTTCAACATATATTATCTTTATATATAAATGAGATAAGTACTGAAAACATAAACTTGTAGGCGTTTGGCCATGAAAATAAAATATTTTGGAGTTGGAGTTGGAGTTGTGTTTGACCATAAAAATAAATAGTATTCTTTTTGACTTTTTGTGAAAGAAGTAAAAGTAAAAAAAGTGAAAACAAAGAAAAAGTTGTTTTCACTTTTCCGAAAATTTATTTCTCTTTAATGAAATACATTTCATGGCCAAACACCCCTACATTTCACTTTTTTCACTAAAGTGAAATTTATTTCTGGAAAAAAGTGAAAAAAATCCATGGCCAAACAGGCCGTAGTGTAAATTATTATTTTAGTGTCCGAACTAATGGTAGCTTTAAAAATACCTCTCTACTTGGCTAAATGAATTTAAAAACACTACTCTTATATCAAACACGCGTATATGTGGACCGATATGAAATACACATAGATATATATAATAAAAATATATATATTAGGAGTAAAAAAAAAATTATTCTTTTAGGAAAATTTACATTTTTTCCTTACCCCATGTCATACCCAGTACCCAACCCCACACCCCACCACCCAAATTCTTTTTAAAAAAAAGTTATTTTAAAAAAAAAATTAAAAAAATTTCTCTTACCCCCGGCCTACCCCAACCCCCAACCCTCACCCTACCCCACCAGCCAAAAAATTTTTAAAAAAAATTTGAAAATTATTTTTAAAACAAAATTAAAAAATTTTCTTACCCCATCCCTAACCCCTACTCCTGGCCACCCACCCCCAGAAAAATATTTTTTAACTTTTAAAATTAAAATATTTTTAAGAAAAAATTTTAAAAAAATTCTTACCCCTACCCCCCTCAAAAAAAAAAATCCTACCCTACTACTCCCACTCCCTCAAAAAAAAATTATTTTTTATTCTGTGTTAGATATATATAAATATTTTTAGGAAAATCTTTTCTACTTGCATATCGAACACAAGAAAATAAGTAAGATTTTCTTGTAAGTAGAAAAGATTTTTCTAAAAGCATTTATATATCACAAAATTAAAAAAATAATTTTTTTTTTGAGGAGATGGGGGTAATGGGGATGAATTTTTTATTTTTATTTTTTTTGAAGGGGGGGGGGGGAGTGGGAGTGGTTTAGGGTATTGAGTAGGGGATGGGATGGGGTAAGAATAAAAGAAAAATAAATTCTTCTTCTCTTTAATTGTTAAATTTATAGCATTTAACTTTTTAAATGTTAACTATATATATCTATGTGTATACCACATCAACAAAAAATTTCACATATATGCATGTGTGGCATAAGAGGGTGTTTTTAAAGCTGTCAATAGTTCGGGGACTAGAGCAAAGTTTAGGGGTGTTTTCTCTATATAAATCAAAAACATTTATAGTGGACAAATTATATTAAAGTTATTTTATTGTTTCGTAAATTAGTGAATTTATATTTTTGGGTCGTGTTAAATTTGTTTGTGAAAAATGTCTGGTTTGTATTTATTTATTTAATGTAAACATCAAATGTGAATATATTTTTAATGTAATCCCCTTCTATATTTTTTTAAAATGTGATCCCTTCCTCAAAATGCCATTAGTACTTAACGATTAAAAAATGTTTGATAGATTCTGCAGTTTAGTAAGGTCCTCCAAATGACAACATAATACTCCACTCTTGCTTGAATCTGCCGTGTTTCTGTAGAAAATACTGGCCAGGTATTTCTACTATTATTATTCAGTACCTAAAGAATGTTTTACAAATAAAAGACGAGAGGCGAGCAAATTCATTGATATAAAGATTTATGAAACACAGCCACACAAGAACAAATAGCTTAGAAATGCCAGAGGTGAAAGATTTGAGTTCTGGAATTTAGCAGCTTAGGCAATTCCCGGAATATAAGAAATCATCATAAATGGTTTCACTCAGCAGAATGTCAGATCTAAGACATCATTCAGTTCCATCAGGTTCCCTTATAAAGGATCCTGATCAGAGTTCTCATATTCATACATGCTGGTCCTGACATTTGAAAAATGAGTAGCTTCCCTTTCCAGTGGTTATAGTTGTATACAGATTAATATTTACATACTTCTCTAATGGTAAGTTTACACCAGGCAAAAGTAACGTCGTTCAATGATCTCACAATTTGATATGATTTAACTTCATATTTTTGAATGTGACCCATGCACCATTCATGTTAACCGAGCTGTCACATGTGGAGGGTGTTAGCCTACTGGATCAGAATCTTCCAACATCAGCTCTTTGAAAACATGATACATCAACATGCAAACAGCTAATTACATTTGGATCACGTCTCATATTCGTGTTGCTTGTGTTTCAGTTATCTGCATCGTCTAGAATCTCCACCACCGGAGCGAACTGCAGAAGACGAAAGACCTAATGAGAAGGAAGAAGCCAAAAAAAAAAAAAAAAAAAAAGGAAAAAGAGAACCAGCATCTGATTTTTCCAAACCTCATCATCTTCTTCAAAATACATTCCATCACCTGCGTTGTTCTGCTGGAAGTCCCATCCAAGAGTTTGCTCAAGCAGCTCTCTCAGTTTTCTAGTCTATCATTCAAACAAGAAGAAAAACCCACCATTTGTAATGTGTTCAAGATAGGCAGTTGAAAAGAAAAGCTCATTTACTTGCATTACAAGCAGTTGTTCAGTGTATCTGGAGTTGCATGTCTAAAGGAACAGAAGGTGGATTGTACTTGCCATGAAATAGATTATTAAGAAAACAGTGTCAAAACAGTACCCTGAATGCTTAAGAATCGAATTGCATAAGAGTTTTTTATAGAATACTAAAAATAAATGCACATGGACTGAGCACATATCTTCATTCTATATAGGAATAAATACAAGAATCTAAAGGGAAAAGGACAAAAGAAATGTTGATTATCCTTCCTAGTGATGAAATTGAGCTATGAAGTCGACATCCCATTTGTCTATTTGACAAAGAATTATAAGGTTCAGTGGTTCACAACTTTCAGTTTAGATCCACTTTAAGATAATAGACTAAATTCACTAGTTGATTTCACCGGAGACATGGTCAAAACAGGACAGATATAGACTATCATTTGAGTTGAGAGCAATCTTGTGCATAAACCTATACTTCTGCAGAAAGACTATTGCAGGAAACTACAATGCAACAGTCCATTAAAAAGAATGCTTCCGACTCTATTCACTGGAATTTGGATTACGAGAATAAATCCTAAACTTATTTCAAAGAATCAAAAGGAATCAAACAGTCTGGAGGCATACCCAAGTCAAGAGGTCTCCATCAACCATGGGGGCATCAAGCACCAATGAGAAGAAATCCTGAAACCAATGGTAAAGATGGCTCAATAAGATCCATACTATCGTAATCAAGATAAATACTATCACAAGTAAAATCATTCATAGTCTTATTTCTCAGAAGTGTGAGTGCTAGTGAAATGCTTACAAGCTACCAAGGGTATGGCAGCGGTCAATAAAGCGGAAATGAAAACCCTGAGAGCCTAGGGTTCAAGTCCCAGAAGAGGCAAAAAATGATAGGCGACTTCTTCCCATGTGTCCAAGCCTTGGTGGGCAGCCTGTGCTGCTTAGAGGTAGCAGGTACCTTTTAGAATAGTCAAGATGCACAAGCAGGCGCTGACATTACCCGTTAAAACAACACTTATAAGACGAGAAAACCAGGAATTTATATTAAGATCCTTTCCATACACTCTAGTACCATACATCGCTATATGAACTGGATTTTACCTTACAAAGGTGGCGCAGGAAGTTATCAGCAGACAACAATGACTCGTCCAACGAAGTCGTTGCACCGTTCTCTGCCCTGCCAGGATCCTTTCTATCCTTTTGAAATCCAATTTTCAACTGATAATATATTGCTTTGATGAACTGATGATGAATACAGTTTGCAAGAGTCAGTAGGCATGAATCTAAGAGGATGAAAAAATTCAAAATAAATTCAAGGGATCTTTTTTTATACTGAAATGTATGGAATATGGAGCTAGATGGAAAAGTAATAGAGTCTACACCACCAAGTGCATTCTCAATATCCACACGTCATTCATCTCATCAAAGGCATAACGATTGAGATAGATAAATTATACCCTATGTACTAGAGAAAGCATGGTATCATAATTTACCCGTTAAATCAGCTAAATACAAAGTTTAACATGATGGAACCACACATCTACTATGTTCCTTTACCCAACTTCACACCAAGAAGCATAGTACCATACCATTGGCTACACTTATTCTTGTTCATTAACCAGAGTTAAAAGATCACATAAGCGCTTCATTGCTTAGAATGCCTCAACAGTAAGATCACTCTTTATGATAAAGGAAATCCTTATAAATTGAAATAAAATAAATCCATATAGACATATTGGATTTCTCGTTTTCACCATCCATATATTTTTTTGATGGATAGGATTTCTCATTTTCATCTTATGTTGGACGGAGTTGTGGAAATGTAATGATGAAATCATTGAATTATTCCATAGGCCCAGCCTTCCCGCCACAGAGCTGGAAGTTACATACATTTCTATGAGACAGCATGCATAGAAACGAGATATTCTTTGAAACTTGAACGTTACCTTGGTGAATAGCTGAGTCCTTGTGTGGAGAGGCTGCAAAGAAATTAATGGTTAGACTAGATATAAACTTGACTTTAAAAGTAGACCTAGGATTATGATGTAGGTAGTTGAAGAAATCCACATAAACTAGGCATGGAAATATAGTAAAAAATACTTAAAAGAGTTTTATGATTTATCTAAAAGCATAATTAGTATCAATGTTTATCACAAGAAATAAGAGAGAGAGAGAGAGTGCGTTGTATTGTCTAGGTCCCTATTGCATCGTGAAACGTCAGTAGAGAGGAAGATTTTTCAAGCCACATATAAGCAGAGATTGATGCATACTTACAGCTTCTGTACAGCCAAGTAATAGGCTGACTAAAAGCTTCCACTGCAGAAAAGCTTCAAGTGACTGTCCCATCTGTAAATTGTTCACATATTAAACTTCAAGAACTGTCTTCTCAATTAAGTTGGTTCATTACATAAAGAACTTAAGAGCAAAGAAAAGTTGAAACTGCTGGCTGATACCAGAAATGCTACAAAGGCAAATTGTAGTTCTCCCAGAAGTGAATCTTCTGAACCACCATAGTGCTTGGTCAGGATGGTCTCCAATATGTGTGTCTGCATTGCAGGTTAAAGCTAAAGTTATTCTCAAAAGGAAAAGAAAAGAAATATAGAAAGACTAGTCATTTTATAAAAACTGCACAGATTTAAGCCAGATACCTTGTCAAGATTCATGTTAGTAAGATCTTGTCCTGAAGCTCCCTTTAGCTTGATAACACGAGGAATTGAGGTGTAATAACAACCTTCACTTGGCGACTTCTTATCAGGCTTCGAGAACTTGCTACTCTTCAACTGCTCAGCCAAGACTTTCTCCATGGCTGTCTTTTGAACATTCTCAACCATGTCAGATTCAGAAATAATTGTGATTTCTCCTCCAATAGGTTCTGCCAAATGATGAAACTGGTGAAGCATATAGCAAAGGAAAACAAGACAAGCAACGATCACACACACAAGAGTAACCCATATTTGATTTACTCGGGGAGAGATAATCCATTATCTATGACATGAAAAACACTAGCTGAACCAATTCCATTGGGCTGTCAAAGAAACCAAAGGCTCACAATTAACAATTAAAAAAAAAGGGCTCACAATAAGGTTGTTTATTTTAGTATGAATTCAAGTATCATTATCTCACGTTAGGAGGGATTGGGCTTAATTATGATATCACGCGTTACCAATGGGATCCATAGGCGCACAACTAATGGGATTAAGTATCATCATATATCAGGCACCATCTTATTGCAGAAAAACACAAGGGCTGATAAACATTGCTCCCAAATATTCTCATACTTGCTACCTCTTTATCTAGCATTCTATCTTACTCTGCAAGAGTATTATTATACAGTACATATTTTAATTTTCATTTTTTCTTTTTGATAAATGATATCCCTCCATTTCAATTATTTGTCTTACTTTCCTTTTTAGTCCATTTTAAAAGGAATGCCTCTTTCCTTTTTTGGCAACTCTTTAGTTTCTACTTTCCACATGGCATGTTAAGACCACAAGATTAAAGGACATTTTGGTACATTTCACATATCTTTAGTTTAAGACCACACAATTCAAAGTCTACTTTACTTTCTTAAACTCCGTGCCAAGTCAAAACCAGAGAAACAAATTGAAACGGATGTAGTTATTTATCCAGTACTTATAAGGCTTGATCAGTGGCAAAGTCAACAAAGTACAGATTCTCCTTTAACTAATATATCCATGCACCTATTCTCTATATGCCTGGACTGGAACAACCCCCATTCTAAGACTTGATGGTTAGAACAACACCCTTAAAAGTTTTCTTACTGTATTTTCCTACAATCAATTTTTTTTTACATTCTTTAACTAGAAAAAATCACACATAAGAATCATAGTTCTGCAGCTCCTGTGATCAATCACAAATGTCATTAGAGATGTGAATGGGAGGATGAAAATTACAAGTTCAATAACTCGTAAAAACACCATACAATTATTTTTAAAAAGGAAAAAAAAAATAAGCATAAAAGGGAAATACCCCTGCAGTAAGCAGAAAAGCAATTTGCCTTGTAAGGGAACAATCTTTTTATTGATTTGAGAAAATCTAGTGTTGGAGCATCGACTAAAGAAGCAAAATACTCAGAACACATTTAGATCAACCAAATTTTTACAACTCAAGGAAGCTGTTAAGGTGGCCAGAGGACAAACAGAAGTTTGAAGGTCAATTTCAGCTTATTGGGTCTATATTACACATTAATATGCTGATAACTCTTCTAATCAACTCAACCAAGGATTCCACATCTTTGTCTCAGATGCTGCCTCAGTTCTCATCGTCAAAACACTAAGAGACAATGTGAAAGCAACGTATTACCTAGATTTTCAATGGTACTCTTCGTAATAAAGTTAGATAAGCGCTTCCAATCTCCGTACTGATCTAATGCATAAGGGCCAAGTTCTCTGTCAAACTCCAATTTTTTCACCGCTTGAGCATATCTCTCTTCCTTCAAACAACCGGAAATAATCATTTTTCTAAAAAGAAACAAGTTTTCTAAAGCAATAAAAATGCACACCATATATATGTTTAAGAATGATGTGCATTAGATGAAAACATAGAGAACTCACAATTAACCAATAAACAGAATATCATAGTTAACCAGTGCAGAAGACAAGCTGAAACTCAGCAGGCTGAGAGATCATATGTAGAAAAGACCAAATTGAATTATCGTCTGGCTTATCTAAGGACATGTAACTAATGGAAGAGCTCACCTTGCGCTATAACACCAACAGTTTGCAGCTATCCAGTCAAACAAGTCAGTAACTAGTCCCTTATTAATTTCATCAAAAAAACTAGTCCCGTATTAAAAAATTGTTCTCTTATCATCAAAATCTTGTCAGAAAAAGAATTGTTCTATGGAAGATATAAATTAATATGCAAGTGAAATTATATGTGCATCAAAATTCATCTAATTGAGTAGGATGAACTAATAGACAGCATGCTCGCTAAGACTAACAGAGGTAAGAAACCAGCTCATAGATTCCATCCTTGTCAAGTAGTCTCCAAGTTCTTGCATGGGGTAGGAATGAGAGTATTATTTCTTAATTCTGAAGGTCAATTCTTTAATTCAGATAGTAATGGTCTCTTCATCAATTTATTTGCTTTCAAAATCATGGAAACAAGTACATTACCTTTATCTATCAAACAAAGTAACCATGGATAATTCCAATAACATCCAAAATAGTCTAGAAAAGATGAATTATCGTACTGGCTAATAAGATTGGATTCCACCTTATTAGCTAACATGTTATGGGCTAGCTTTTAACTTGCTGGATCAGAGCATATTTCTCTGCACACATAACACATCACCAACAAGGAAAAAAAGAAAAGGGAAAGAAAATAGAGAAAGAGCCAAAGAGGAGTAGCGAAAATTCTTCGGAGAACTCACCTCTTCTTCGGATAATTTTACAAATCGCTCCTCCTTTGGATCCCATTTCTTAACAATTACCTGCTCAATTATCACGAGAAGACAGATTAAGCTTCCCAACATACTTTGACGTTTATTATTCCGCAACATACTTTGACATAAAAGAGAAGAAGACACATTTAGTACATCAATGGCAAATGAACAACCGTTCAAACATGGAAAGAAAGCAATCAGCAAAAGAAGCAAGAAATAAGCATATAAGGAATCCACAATATAATTGCATCTGTGTCTATGGTTTGGCAACATAAAACTGTACAAACACTATCTAGCTATCAACATTAGAAGAACTCAGAACAATTATAAACATGAGTGGATCAACATATAAATGCAGAAGTGGCAAATGAGATTTTCTTTTTAACCTCAGAAGGGCTCGCATCAATGAAAAAACCAACTATTGGTGAGAACTCATTCCCTTCTCTGCACCCAGAAGAAGAAAAGACAACATTAGCGACTAATCATATTGTTTACTATGGAGAGAAAAAAAAAAGTACAAAAATTAAAAGGTCTGGCAACAGAAAAGGATTCTTACAACACAAATGAATGATAAACTGTTAGGAAGAAGGTCAAAGCTGCTCATTCACTTGAAACAAGGAGAAATTAATTTGAGCTTTTCTAGGTCTAAACTCTATAGCTATGACATTGAAATGAGTAGCCTGTTTAGCGACATAAATGGATTCTTCTTATGGTACAAGCAGGAACTTAAATTGTTAGGAGGAAAGTCAGTGCTGCATTCACTGGACACAGCAAACTGGAGTACAGAATTTGATTTTTCTAAACTATAATCTACAGTTATGAAATTGAAAATCAGTCGAGTAAATAGCTAGGATTTCCAGAAGAGGATGCCATTCGTTTGATGAGAAATAAAAAGGAATATCAAAAATTCGAATAGCTGAAGCTGAAGCAGCTACTTTCGAAGTAACAGAAAGAAAAGCAATGACTGGAATGGGAGAGTCTTCAGTTTTCAATGGTCAATTTTCTCAGGTGAGGATTTTTATTATAGGTGACAAAAAAGTTTGAAAATTAAAAAAAGGTGACTCAAGTTTTAATTATTGAGTAGAGGTGACAATTTTGTCATTATTGTTAATGACATGCAACAACTATCAGCAACTTTGAAAGTTGCTACAGCAACTTCCTAATCACTAATTAACAAAAAATTTGACTTGAGTTGGTCAAATTGTCACCAATTTTAATTTCAACACTTTTTTGTCACCTCCTTCTCAATTTTCTCAGGTTACTCATATATCCAGCACTTAACTTATAATTAAGTACTCCAAAACGAGAAGCTAATGGGAATCAAGCTAAAAATATCACCTGTTGGCTGAACTGTAATAGATGAAATGGACACCGGGAGGAATCATCTTCACACCTTTGAAATTAGGCCCAGAGTAAAACATCTGCAAATAACGAAAACTACTTCAAATTCAAACGAAATCAATCAATTGGAAAAATCGAACAGCAAATTCAAAAAACTAATACAGACCTGAGTATCAATACCGATGAGAGTGTTTTGAGGAACATCTAGAAGTAGCAACGTAGCGCCCTGCTTCACTAACTCCAACGCTGCTTCAGCTTCCATTTTTTTTTTTTCTCCGTGTACTTAACAAACTATTCCAGAAACCTCTTTTAAATGTTCGCTGAGGTTTAGCGAAAATTGCAGGTTTTGCCCCTCTTATCTTGTCGAAATTGTTGATTGGGCATCATGAGAAAAATAATTACAGTGACTACCCTTTATTTTAAGCAAAATTCTAATTTAGCCCCATTACCATGAGTTTTTTTTTTTTCTTTCAGAAAACTAGTACGTATAACTTCTTTTTTAGAGTACGTACAACTTTTCCAACATTGTTTTTGTAGAACCTTTAAAAATGTAGAAATCCTTATTGAGAGTGCCTCTACTTGTCCTATTTGGATGTTTGCCATCTAACCCCAACTAGTCGACTTGGTGGTCTTCTTTACTATCAAAAGGGGTGATTATTGATGTCGATTAAACCCACCATAAAATGGAAATGATTGTTCTGTTCCCCCCAACCGAGCAATCATGCATTTGTTCGTTGATCCAAGAGGCTACAAGAACGGAGCAGGGGTCTATAATTAAAATACGAAAACCCGTTCCCTTAATTTTCTTTGGAATTTTAGGTGAGTAATTGAGTAGAAGTGTTATCCCTCTTACGTTTTACGAAGAGCAGAATAGTCAAATGGATAAAGCACAAACAAATGAAAGCAAAATAACTTCCGCATCATTTGTCTTTGCACGTACACATGCCACGGCCTAGAACGCTATTTAAGTGTCAACTGTCAAGGCAATGTCAAATTGTCCGAGAGGTGTGCTGCATTTAACTCCCAGTGGTGAAAAGGAAGTCCGTCAAGTGAAGTAAAATGAATATAAGGATTGCCACAGCCTTCAGCAACAACTTTGATGCCTTTACGGACGTCCACACTCTTTCCCCCAAAATGTTCTTCTCAGTACCATCTGAAAGGAGTTAGAACCCGCGGATTTTCTGTTTTCCTTGGATCTCCTTCCTCAGATGGATGGGAATATGAACATCTCAGTAACAAGAGCTAAATGGGCTCTATTTATATCGGGTACAAATGAAACTGTTTCATTCTACTGACAATACTAAAGCAATAAATAGACTAGATGACAACAGTATCTTATATGTATCTTTTAGCTCTATATTTAACTTCAGGGATGCGGATCTCATCTAGGCTCTGGATCAACCGAATTTCCAAACTGCTTGATTGGCAGTCATAGCCAGCCTTTTGATAATCTGCCAGTGTCCTCAATAAGAGTGCCTGCATCAAGCAACAAAATCGGGTGATTTAAGCAAAAGAGCAAACAACTAATGTTCATCACAGTATGAACATTCTGGACAGTTGAATATGCAATGTACACTGTACCCAAATTTTGATTAAACATACTACTAGGTTGCATCAAAATCCATAAAAAAAAAAAAAAGATTTCCATTATATTTGTTCTTCTTGGCACAAGTCAAGATAAGCAGTTGTTTTAACCTTCAAGTATATAACAGCATGTGCCTATATTTTTGTGCAGTGGATCCAACAGAATACTCATAGCTGTTTTACAATTCCTGGTGTTAACAAAGTGCAGGAGCTCCTGGAAACTAGCTAAGGTTTATGAAACTGATACGGGTGGGACAAGCTCCACAAGTACACGACCTTTCACACGAAGCCAAGCTCGGGAATTACAAAAACTCCAAGCCTTGTTCATGCAAATGGCCGTGTGTGAGTTGGTGATTCAGCCACCTAAGGACCTAAATGTTTTTAAGTGTGAAAAGGGACCTTGAAGTGTAATAAACTTACACTCCAAGGCTGGCACACTAGACAAGGACAAGCTGGTCATTTTACTTCATTTTTGCCTTGTAATATAAATAGAACATATTAGGGTTAGTTGAGTAGTTTTCTCATTGTAATTTCAAGACAAAAGACTTGTAATATTTCTCTCTCTCTCTCTTCCATTGGGGAGGCAGAATCTGCCAAGCTTTCCAAGAGTGAAGCTTGTGTTGTGTTTTGGCTAGAAACTAGGGTCTTGAGGTCATTTGAGTTCCTCTTGGTCCAAGTAAGAACTTGGTGTTCATATTCAATAGTCTTAGGGTCCTCTCTTGTTGTTAGGGTTCTTAGCCTTTTGAATATCATATGTCAAGTTAACTATCTTTTATTTATCTTGTTGTTGTTGTGTTTGTGATCTTGAAGTCTAGTGAAGCCGTGTGGGGCTCTTTCGATTCACTAGCATTTGTGTTCATCTTGTTGTTCTTGGTTTACTGATTTTTGTGTTATTGTTGCTGAAATCTTGTGCTACATACTTGATATTGTATCAGAAACAAACTTCCAAATCATGACAATACAGTCAAACTAGTTATGGATGTTGTCATAATAACTTATTCAACACAGTGATTCAGTCTCCACGTTCAAGACATTACATGAGTGGATCTTCACAAACAACAGGGGAGCACACTAGTACCTGTACGCTTGAGACAGCAAGCTCTGCCGCTTTGTCGAGATCATTGGGATATTTCTGTATGAGATAAAAAATAAAGATCAGAACAGATTATTGTGGGAAATAAAGCTCAAACTTTGTCTTAAGGGAGTCAAACATTACATTGCTCCATCCAAGCAACAAAGCAGTCGTTAAATCCCCTGTTCCCTGCAAGCATGCAATGTACATTGAATGAATATATAAGGGCTAATATGTATAGAGGAACTGTAGCAGTTGAATGAGCATTAACATAAGAAACCAAAAAAAAAAAACTTCTGGCATTTCTATACTGTTGTAAAAGGTGCACACCCACCAAGCCTTGTCATTCAAAATGAAAATTGAGTGATAGACCTAATACCATTTAATAAATAGGCATAGTCCTCGTATATCTAATAAACAGGAGTAATAATGTTGGACGCCAGCACAGAAAGAAGTATCTAATAACTGGATGCATAGCTGCTGATGCCAGTTCTCTCTTCCTTCCTCCCTCTTAGACGGAGCTCCCACCAACCAAAAACTAGAAAAAGAAGCATTGAAACACCTAAACGATGAAAGAATGCTTGGAAAAACCAAAGTTTGTTATCTAGGATTTCTGACAAATTAAAAAGTTGGAAGTGATGAGTTACTAATTGTCTACATGGATTGTGTAAGGGAATCGAAGGGATTTATAAAGATTTGGCGTTCTACCCATTGTTCAGAGGTGATGGGTTGGGTGAGCATATCTTTCCATTGCGACAGATTTGGGAAGTCCCTTCTGCACCCGTCAAGTATGCATTACAGTTCACTTGTGAAGTGTAAGACCAGGTTACACATGCAAGAGGGGATTGAATAACAAACTATCCCGCACAAATTGTCTAAAAACTTCAAAGAATATTATAAGAGTCTTGCACCGCTCCAACAATTGACTCAAATTTTTGGATTGGATGCTCCTCATTTCAATGTTTCTCCATGGAACTTACTCTACAACAGGAAACGAGAAGCATGTTGATGACATTACTTGTAATCTACGTGGAAATGTTTCTTTTTGAACACCAGCAAGAAAAGGACAACCTTTATAACCTATATCAATATTCCAACAAAGCACTGGTTTATGCAATACAATACTTTCGAGGAAAAACGAAGCAAAAAAATTCCCTCCAAAGTCAAATTTCTTAAATTGTTTAGCTGCAAGACACATACCGTGAAATATGCAGGAATTTTCGGTATCACAATCTTGAATTGCTCAGGAGCTTGACCCTGTCAAGTTAGATATCTGTATCATGTAACTTTTTACAAAAGTAACAATGAATAGTTGGAATCATTCCAAAATAAAAATAGAACAATGATGCTTAAAACTCAGTTGATTAACCAGTTTTATGGGAGCAATAGTAGGGAAAAAATAACTGCATCACAATCTTAAGAAAGTTCACATGCAAATTTATTCTCCCTCCATTTCCTTAAAAAAGGTGTTTCAATTTACTTGTCTATTTTCACAAATCAAGATAGTTTTATTATTTCTTTCACATACTACCATTAGTATTAAATAACTACATAAAGTAGTAGTAGTCAAATTTAGAGTTTCAAAGCATCATTAATAAGGTTAGTTTAGTAAAATACATCTCCAATTAAAGGATTTTTAAGGAGTGTGCCAAGTCGACTGGGACCAAATAATATGAAACAGAGGGATTACTTCCAATTTGCAAGACGTCATACAAAATGCTGACCAGGTGACAAAACTAAGAGTCTGTTTGGATTGGCTTATATTAAGTGCTTTTAAGCACTTTTGTAGTGTTTGGATAAAATAAAAAAGTGCTTTAAGCACTTGTTTTTAAGCCAAAAAGATAAAATTTATTTATTTTTAAAAAATTATAAGTTAGGATTCGTAACTTATGGCTTTTGGCTTATAAGCCAGAAGCTATAAGCCCATCCAAACAGGCTCTAAATCCAAAGTGAAATATTCTCCCTCAGCCCCAGTTTAATTTGATTAGTTGGTATTACTAGGAGGGGGGAATTTGAACTCTGAGTGTTTTAGTTATTATTGGGGAAACAATGTAGAATCACATGTCAGCTTTGCTGTTGGACAATAAAATAGTGGAAAAACTGTATTGAGAGAAACAAATTGGGTCCACAAGACGTTTGCTTTAAAAATGTATTAAAATCTGCTCTTTTAAGCAAATGGACACTATTTTTTGGGACTTGGTAAAAAAGAAAGTAGGACTATATTCTAGGAAAGTACCCGGTATCAAAATGATATGCAATCATGTCATTTACCTTTTCTTTATGGTGACTGCCAATAAGGAGAAGAGTGCCATCAATGTTTATGCTAGTAATAACAACCTGGTATAGAGCACAAAGACCTGAATGATACAAATTACATGCAAAACAAAAAGCACAAAGGCCTGAACAATGTAGATTATAGAAAAATGTAATACTACAGCTAGATCATTAACATTTATTTATCTTTTAAGGAAAAAATGGGAATAGTTTTTCCCTATTTATTTCCCCTTGATATTAATTCCATTTTCTTGATATAAAGAATGTTTAAACATGAAACTAACTGAGGACAGTCCTTGGAAGGTTAAGGAGAAAAAGTAATTGCAAAAGTTAGATAAGAAATAGAAGAACTTCCCCGCAAAATGTTCTTGCTATAAATATGACTGCATTAGAAAGCTTTCTAAGAGTATTTAGATCTCCAAGTATTTCAAGATACCTTTGATGGCCCAGCAGCATGCAGAATGTTGCAAGCTTCTTGCCCATCTTTTTCAGAAGTGATACTGTCCAAAAAAAAAAAAAAAAAAAACTTACTAAGAAGGTAGAAGTAATGCAAGAAAAGAAATGAAAAGCACAAGATTAAGTCATTCTTCTCTAATTCGCAAAGTGAAGTTTCACTCTTCTTTAACAACTTCCAATGACATTATAGAACTAAGAATAGTCAACTGAAACTAGTAAAGAGTCACTATAATACCGATATTAGTCAGTAGAAAGTTTCTAACTATATGATAAGATTAAGAAGAAAGACAAAATCAACTGTGCTGTCATATACCATGTGCATTCACAAGCAAAAGATACATAAATATTACCTGGAACCGGTCAACTGCTCCGCTTCAAACTGGTTAGGCGTCAGCATTGAAGCAACAGGGACAACCTAGTTAAAGAAGGTTAAGAAACACACCAACTCAAACAATATCACTAAGTGCTCCAATGCAGACAGTAATCAGTCACCAATTCATTATCTGGAGCCACCCTGACGTTCCGATCCTAAATGCATGTATGTGATTGGATCTAAGTCGGCATGTCTAGTCAAAAATTAAAAAGAAGAAAAAGGAAGATTTTTTCACATCCATAACAAGTCTTACCATCAATGTTCAATACCCCAATGCTTTCCATAATGGTACAAGCTATAAATGTCAAAACATCCACAAACACAAAATAGTGCTATAAAACATTACATAAAGAGAACTCATTCCCTTTGCAAGTAAGACAGTCATATAATGTTTTGGGCAATATACTGTCACAAGATATAAAAACACAAATCAGTGCAAACAAAAATATTGTAATAATAAGACAAGCTCAATCCCTTAACATGCTGAACTTATCAAAACAAAGCAGCTAGGAGCACATTGAGTGAATGAGCAGTAAAATGTTTGTCCTCATCCATTTCTAGCCCTGGTCGATCAAGACAAATGTTTATGGATGGATCCTTTTAACTGCTGGTTATGATTTATTCACATTGATGTTGTTTTAAGGAAATTAAAAAGAGGTACCTTCTCACGGTATACTGCCACCAGCTCTGGAGGGACATATAGCTTACCTTCATCACCCATCACAGGATCACAAACTGACAAAGAAAACTTAATTATACAGAGAATTGAGAGGGACAAACAACTGAGATATGTATACGTCTACATAGATCTAGAAAGAGATGCAACTTGTATAACAGCCTAGTTAGTAGGCGTCTAAGACAGCATTGCACCTCACCAGCAATTACAACATTGAAATTCACCTTCTCCAAAGCCATTAGATAGTAACATTGAAATAAGGCGACACTTGACTACATGAGGAAAACTGTAAATGCAGTAATTTTGAGAGAATTTATCTTCCTAAATGCAGCAGAAAAATTTGCTCCTAGGGAAATACTCACCATATGTAAGTTTGGGGTTGACAGACCGAAGCTTATCAACGACTTTCAGTACTGTGTTCAAGAAGGAGACTGAACCAATATAACCTACAAGTGTCGGTCAATATAAGCATCTGAGCCCAACAAAGCATTCCACACAAACAAACAGGGAAAAATTAAAGGGAAAACAATGAGAAAAAGAAAAGAAAATTTCTGTCAATACAAAAGAAGAAGGATTAAATTGAAAAGCAGTCTGAATTCTTATAATGGCAAATAAATGCAGCCCAAACCACAAGACTAATAATTGGATTGACAAAAAGAAATAGCAGGTAATAGTCTTATGCAAAGTAACCAAAACTCTTTTAGTTATTTCATTTTATATGCAATGGAAGCTATAGATGAAGGAGCAGAAGACATGTTTTTAACTGCTAAATACGGAAGTATGTAAGTTCAGGCATCAGAGCCTTCAAGCATAAGCATGAATGTGTGTCAAGAAAAACATTAAGGAACAGGATATTTACTCGTTCAAAGTACCTGTCAGCAGATGAGTATAATATAATAGATCATTGGCTTCAAGACCTTCTATTAGTTCCCACAATTGTTCTCCATTTAAAACCTGGCCCTTAAAGGTTGGGTATCCTGCAGAGTTCTCGAGCAAATTAACCACAACATAATCCAGCTAACATGACTTTACAGGTTAACAGATGACCTCGCACCGTATTTCAGGCCTCGGATTCTTTGAATGAAGTGATATAAGCAGCTTGCCTGTGTGATTTGAGAACTGTACAGAATTGATTGGGTCCACATCATAGCCCAACAGTTGGAGGGGGAATACTGCTGACTTGTTGCCCACATATCCCTAAGTAAAAGAAATTTTGGAAAATAAACTCCTGATCAAATATTAATATGCACAATAATGTGTGAGGAACACCAAAAGAGTATCAATAATCTAACATCATAGACTCATAGACAATAATTAAAAGACCAAGGTTTTCTTTCCTTCCCTTATTTTTTTTTTCCTGATAAGGTGAAGTTTAAACGATAAGTACTACAGCAATTATGAAAGAGAACAACGTTTCTATTCTTCTGTGGGCGTCAATTCAATTTAACAAATCAACCACCATGCAGGTGGTTAATTAACACCTTTCAGTATATGGAGCTAAATGGATGTCAAGGTCAAACTCCTAGAATGACCAAATGACTCCTAAAGACATATAACTGTAAATGAGCTGACATCTGAACTAGAGGAGAATCAAATACATTCGTGCTTGAGCAAAAACATTTAAAAGAAATACCAAAATTTTACTTATCACTGTAAAATGATTCTTTTGGATGGCCTCACTTTATTGTGGCAGAGATGTGAGACTCGTACTGGTTTAGAGTTTATGTAACACTGTGCTATGTAACAAATTATATTCAAATTCTGGTAGTTCAGAGAAAGTGAGTACCTATCAAAGATTAAAAACTACCAGAACAGGCACACTCCAACTAAAGAAGTCTCGATTAAACACCATATGAACTAAAATCCTACTCATACAAACCTTTAGGTGGAAGCTTACATAAAAAGAGATATAGGTAACAATCTTAATCATGTAAACCTGTCAAGACAAACAATAGATACATATTCACATTGGAACAATGTAACTTTTAGTTCATACAGCAGGCACTGGACAAAATTAAGTAATCATGTCAACTAGAAGAAATCAGGATGTACAAAAATTGGCTGCAATGCAAGCTATGATACTCATACAGGAAATACTTCACTAATCAGTGCCTTTCAGGGAAGTAAACGAGATCCAGTCATTGCCGAGGAGTACCTGAACAGTATGAGACTGAATGCTGAGTACACGACCGGTGTCCGATGGCAGCGCTAACGCGAGGATCGGTGGTTGGGCCATGTGCAATTGCTTTGAGAACCTGCGCCTGCAAAATTACTTCAATTACATAAGAATTAGGAACTTCACGCACACTAGTAGTACATAAAAGATAGCAAGTTCTCAAATTCACCTGAAATTCAACAAGCTTCGGATTGAATTGGATCCAATTCGAGCGATGAGTGGAGAAACAAACATATATAGAAGATTAAACTACTTTGAAATTCAATATGGTTCGCATTAAATTAATACAACTGTATTACAGTCTCCAACGACCGTGCAATAATAGTGATCAAAAGTATTTTGGATTAAATTATTGTGACTTGGAGATTTGATGTTAGTTGAATCTTCTTGGCGTTTGACTGACTCGGTTAGGTGAGTGTGGATTTGGTTTAATGTTATCCTACCAGTATTTAAGTTTTTTGTTTGACTAACGAATCAAATATATTTAGGGTTGCGGCAAATATAGGAAAGTTGGAAATGAGAGATAGCGTCCGGTCTACAAATTGAATGTTGCCACGATGGGGAAAGATGATGTCATTGTTGCAATCCTTTCATAGCAAGATAGCATAGAGGGTTCGTCTTGATTAAGCTTTTGCCTATGAATAATTGTTTAAAGGTTCTTTAATCTCAATATTTGAAGGTAATCTAAGCCTTAATTGATCATATAAAGTGTTATTTATTAAATTTGAACATATTTATACGTTTTATTTTCTAACCACTTATTGTATAAAAAAAATAGTTTTAAATGATTATAATCTAAACAAAGTATTAATATCATTAACATGATAACTATTCAAGGGTTATAAAAGTGAACTATGATTGTCGTAGCCCATCAATATCAACCGCCTCCTCAGTCCTTAATATCCTCAGTCATAACTGTCATGTTGCTGATCATAATCAGTTATCACTATCAATAGCCATTATTTACTATTAGCAAAATCAACCATCATAAATTTAATAGTCAACAATCACTATTAATATAATATATTTCTATTTATTTTAATATTTTTTTCATATTTATGGTTATTATTATACTTAAAAAAAATATTTTTAAAAATGTTTACTCATTATCATAAATATAAAAAATAATATGATGTAAAAGAGAGAAGTATTAAATTGAAATAAGTGATAAGAACAATATAATCATACTATCCTCAAGTTAAAATTTTCTTAAAAACGATACAAAATAAATATTACATGACAAGTATTTAAAAATGAAAACAGTATTAAAAATATGTTATACATGTATGGTGTTCGGTGTATGCATATTTAGAACATTCTTAGTGAGGGTATTAATTTTATTTGAACAAGAATAGGAATGCCAAATTACACGTGTAAGTTGTACGAGTGGTTTGAGCATGTGCAACAAAAGTGCTATTTCATCAGACAATACTATCTGACAACTCCTTTTCAGCTGTGGTCGTCCCACCAAGCTCATCTAATGCAGATTTACTTAATGCGTATCCGAAAGCAAGACCACTCGTATGTATTTCAATTTATTTAGGAGTGTGTAAAATTGAACCGATCAATAAGTTAAGGGATAATTTTAAATATATACAAAAAAGTAAATAATTTACAATAAAAAAAGCCAAGTTTTTGCTTATAACAAAAATAGCCATTAGGCCATTTTCTTTTCTTTTTTCAACAGTTTTTAAAAAAAAAAAAAGAAAAAAAACTATTTTCTTTGGGTTTTTTTCCTGCGTTTTTCTTTATTTAAAAAAAACTTTTTTCGTTTTTTTTTCAAACTTTTTCCGTACAACTTTTTTTCATGTATCAATGTTGTATAAATGTTGTATAAATATGTATATATGATGTATAAATAGTTATGTAGTGTATATGTAATGTAACGATATTGTATAAATAGTTATGTAGTGTATATGTAATGTAACGATATTGTATAAATAGTTATGTAGTATATATTTAATGTATCGATATTGTATGAATAATGTATAAAAGTGTATCGATATTGTATAAATGATGTATAAACATGTATATATGATGTACAAATAGTTATGTAGTGTATATGTAATATATCAATATTGTATAAATGTGTATAAACGTACATCGATAGTGTATAAATAGTTATTTAATGTATCGACATTGTATAAATGATATACAAGCGTGTATTAATATTGTATAAATAGTATATAGACGTGTATCGATATTATATATATAGGTATGTAATGTATTGACATTGTATGAATGGTGTATAATCGTGTATCGATATTATATAAACAATTATGTAGTGTATCAATATCGATATTTATTTGACTATCATGCATTCCCACTTTAATAGATAAAAATATAAACAAAAAATAATAAAATAATATAAATATTCATTTTTCTACAAAAGAAGTGAAACAATTAGAAAATAAAAAATTTTTAGAAAAAGAGTAACAAAAAAAATTTTAAACTGATTTTTTTAAAAAAAAAATAGCACAGCAAAAAAAAAAATAATTAAAAAGTTTTTTTTTTTATTTTTTAAAAGAGACAGAAAATGGACCGAATGGACCAATAGCCAAATGACCAAGTGGCCCGACACAGAGCAACGGTAAGGCCCAGGTAGTGGCTATTTTCAGTGAACATAATGGTCAAAAGGCTATTTTGAGTAAAAAGAAAAAAGTGGGTTATTTTTTGTGTAAATAATTTATCCCAATAGACATTTTGTATAATTTTTCCATAAATTAAATCGATAAAAATATTATTAGTTTATTGTTATTAAGTTATTAGATTAACGGTTTTTTAATGATTTTATAAAAAAAAAATTATCGCGTTATTAATTTGATTTTAGTTTATCTTATTGGGTTATTGGGTGAACCGATAACCCAAATATACTAAATTACTACTTTATCCCTGCTTATATTATATATATATTACTTATTACATATTTATCTTAATTTCTCTTTACTTATAATATTACCTATTCATTCAATTTCCTGAAAACTTATTCATTCAATTCTCTTAAACTTTTTCAATTTTTTCTTTGGTAAACCTTTTCTATATGATGGACTTCTTCTTTTGTGAAATTTGGCACTACAAGGCATATGTCATGTTAGCTGCTACTGTTTTTATTTTGTGAGCATTCTTATTAATATCATGTTAGTTGCTACTGTTACATAATATTAAAAATTACTACGCCAAATTGATATTTGTTTCATGAGAATTTTCTTATCGGTTAAATCAAAAATCGAACCATTAAAAATTAAAATTAATAAAAAATATTTTATTAATTTAATTATCAATTTAATATATTTAAAAATTAAAAATCAAATCAATAATATATAAAATTAAACCTAACTGACCGATCCACCCGTTAATTTTACTCAAGTGTATAAAGCAAAATTTTAGGTACCTTAATACGAAACGACACAAAGTGTACACTTTACCTTCCTCGAATCTAGGGACACATTTTCTTCTCCGCTGTCTTCTCCATCGCAGTGACCCGAATCTAAGCGTAACCCTAATTCCCAACCCGCAAACTCCCCTCACAATAAGATGAAGCGCAAGAAATGGTCTGAACTGGAAGAACAAACTCTCCTCACAAAGTACTCAGACCTCCTCAATTCCGGCACTTTAGCCAAGCTCAAAACCAGAGAGAAAAAATTCAAACCCATAGCTGACCATGTCAATACCGTACATCATCTACAAGACCCAATTCACTTCCCTTTCAAATGGTCTTGGCGTGACGTATCCATCAAAGTTCAAAATATGCGTCATCAGTATCTGGGTGTTAAGCAGAAAATCAGAACTTCAAACAACGAGTTCAATTGGAAAGATGGGGAGAATCATTGGGAAAATTTCTTGAAGTATAAGGAAGTGTTTGGGGATGTTGAATTGGATGTTAAAGAAAATGTACCCAGTAATGATGTGATTGAGATTTGTGGAGATGATGGGGTTTTGGGTTTCGGGTTCGGGATGGATAGTGAGGAATTGGAGGATGAGGAGGATAGTGATGAAGTGGTTGGAAGTGGGGAGGGTGAGGAAATTGAGGAAAGTTTTAAAATGAGGAAAGGGTTTTGTGGTAGGAGGATTAGGATGGTGGGTGGGCAAGTTTTGGAGTTGCGGGATGTGTTGATGAGGAGGGAAGAGAAGAGGAGGGAGAGGGAGTGGAGTAAGGAAAAGGGTATGTTGGAGAGAGAAGAAAGAAGGAAAGAAATGGAAATGTGTAGGGAAAGGAGAGATGATGAGAGGAATGAGGAGATAGAGATGAAGGGATTGATGTTGGAAGAAAGACAGATGAAGTGGGCGAAGAAGGAGTGCGAGAAAAGGTTGAGGTTAGAGAGGGAATTTGAGGAGGACAGGAGGCAAAGAATGAAGTTGGAGGAGAAATGGGAGGAGGAAGAAATGGAATGGCGAGAGCGTTTGGTGAATATGCAGATTGAGCATGAAAAGCAAATGATGCAAATGCATGCTGATGCTTGCCAGAACCAAGCGAATTTGCTTGGGATCATGGCTCGGTTGGTCTGTCAATTTTTTGGCTCGGCGAATGATGGATTAGGGGGTGGTTTGGGGACGTTGTCAGCCCAAGTTTTGCAGACCTTGCAGCACCCAGGGGGCTTGAGTGATAGTGGGAAGCCAGATGCTGCTTCACCTTCTGAGTTTTTGTAGACTGTAATTAGGTCCTATCTATTCTAAAGCTTTAAATAGATGTTATACTCGGTAGATTTATGTACTCGTGCTTTCTTGTAAAAAAATATTTATCGGATTTTCCTAAATTTATGAAATGCTCTTCAAGCATTGTTGATTTTCCTGAATAAATGAAATGCTCTCTAAGCATTGTTGAACGTTCTTTGTTGCTTCCTTTTTATGCAATTTATACAACTCCAATTTATGCACTTTGTCATAACTACAGCTCTTTCAGTTATGTGATGATCGATAGGTAACAAGATACGTCTTTGAAGATAGAATTGCAGATATGATACTTAATGATTGGAATTTGATAAAAACTTAGATGAAAGCTGTAGTTAGCATGTTTTTCTTTCAGGTATTAGGGTGTGCTGAGCATGCTTGCAAGTCATTTACAGTCATGAAAGTGGGTCAGCGTATGGGGTAAGCCCTTTGGAGATTGGTGTCTATAGGAGTACATTGAAGTGCAACACATGTGAGCTGATACTTCGAATTCTGCAAAATTAAGGAAGTGGTTTTGTGTCACAGTTAAACGCTAAACACTAACAAAAAATAAGGTTCTTTATTACAAATAGTTGTTAACAGTAACTGCTGCTAAGGGTGTTAGGAGTTGCTTCTCCATGAACTGCTGCTAAGGGTGTTAGGAGTTGCTTCTCCATGAACTGCTGCTAAGGGTCTTAGGAGTTGCTTCTCCATGAACTTGTCCCAATTTTATGACTGTCTGGTTTGTGCATAGTTCTTAGCTATCCTAGTTTCAAGATTCATTTTGATCTCTATAAATCTGGAGATCACTCCCTGGGCTTTTTGCAGTCCAAATAGGAGAGCCAAAAATATCATTCTCTTGCCATCTCCAACTTTAAATGCACGTTTGGGAGAATACCTCTCACCTCTCCTATTCTTGTTTCAACAGACTCATTCCATGGGATGTGATTTTTGGAAACCAGTCCCTTTATCCAGTGGTAGGCTGTTCTCGCACAAATTCAATTTGGTATTGCAAAATTCCGTGGCAACTTGCTGATACTACTACTTTTCTGGCGTCTCAGTTTTGTGATGCCAGAGTACTTCCTTCCTATCTTGGCCTTAGTTTCCATACCGTAAGATGAATTACATTCCCTCCTCCCGCTGTACATTGCCCAAAGAACCTCTTAGTCCTACTAGCCTATTGTTCACTTTTGTTAGAATTTCGAATATTAAGATATACTGCTTTGGAATGTTACTAACACACTGTTTATCAAGGCCAGCCTGCCTCCAGAGGATGGATACTGCCTTTTTTCATGTGGCCTATCTTTGTTTGGAAAAAAAAAATCCACCACTTTTTTATTCGTTATAGTTGTGCTTTTACCATTTTGTTCCTACTAGCAGGTCCTAGCTTTGATTTAGGTACTCATATTCTAGAATTCCTGCTGCTGAATGTTTAGTAAAGTTCCCCCCATACTACTCAAGTCCAGACATAAATAGCAGAAACCTAGCAGAGAGGAAGTAGTCATCATTGATGAACAGTCATGGACATATGTTTGAGAAATTAGCTTAGCTTCATTTTTATTTTAAAATCTAGATATTGTGACTTGTGAGTATGCATGTTGTTTCTTGGAATGTTGGGTTGTCCTTGGTAACCAATCTAGCATAGATATACCTCTAGATGTTCAAGCCCTTTCTCCTTTACCAGTGTCCTCATTCATGGGTGCTTGCTTGGTTAAAAGTTGTTACTGGTGAAAATGACACAACTGAAGTCATCCAGCAGTTTGTCTTGATCTTACCGTCACTTTCTCCAGCTTTATTAATCAACAACATACCCAGTAAATTCCTAGTCAAATGTACGTAGACCTTACCCCTACCCTTATAACCTCGGGTTTTTAATTATGACATGAATATCGTTTATAACCTCGGCGTAGCATTAACAAAATATGGATTTCAAATATGCCTCTAGGAAATTTCAATCATTTCATAATCACTTGATTTAAAACTTCAAAAGAAGTCGTCAATTTTCTGACATTAAAAGTCATGTTCGAACTTAAGAAAACCCCAAATCTGTTAGCATGTATAAGCACGCTGGAAGTATAAAAGTGCGTCGTGACAGAGCTCTTTCGAGTCTTCAGTTAACATACCCAGATATTTGTATTTAAAATTTTCGTTGCAAGTTCTGTATCTGGTAATTATGTCCTTATAATATTAAATAGAACTATTATTTGTCCAACTTTCGGTCAGCAGAATTACTCGATATTTAGGCTTGTGAGAGACTAGAGGTGCTCGATAAAATTAGTTGAGTTGTGCACAAGTTTATCCGAACGTTACCATCATTAAAAAAGATAATTATAATATGAAATGTAAAGAAGCATTAGCCAGGCTTCAGTGAAAAGGACTTGAAATGTTTTCAATGAGCGTCACATTTTCCGGCCAAGCTCATTCTAATCTTGAATACTCTCTAAATAAACATATAAGAATTTCCAAGCATCACAATAAACGTCACTAAGATCGTATTTGCTCTTTTTCTAGTCTAGATTAATATAGTGGAGTTGAACATAACCATTGGTCGAAAATTATAATGAGCATATAGATAAATAATTATTTTATATATGCATGAGTATATCAAATTTTGAACACTCTTAGCGAAATTATTGACTCGTCAATTTGGAAACTCTTCCACCTAAATGCAGTGATTGTGAAAAGTTTATTTTGCCTTTTTCTCCTTTGGCCTCACCTTATAACTAACATCAAGTGCTACTTTAATTTCATTTAAATAGCAATTGCAAGTCTAACTTACCCTCCTTCGACCTTTTCTATGAAAACACACCATACTAAATTTTAAATTCTTTGTGACAGAAGCAAACATTTCCTTAATCAACACACAAAAAGGAGGATTACGAGTTACGACTTTGAATTTGGAAACGCTTTGCTGTCCACATCCAGATAGCAATTTGGTTAGGACATTGTGACAATCTTAAACGTAAGGCCGTTTATACTTAAGTCAATACTTTAACATGATAACCTGTTATTTACTTCTATATTTTTTAAGTTGATCAAATAATGTTTGCTATATACAAGTTGCCAATTTTACAAGTAACTAACTTAGACTTGAAATTCTATAATATTTAATATTTAATCCTCCCATACCCATGCTTTCTTATCCCATAATGAGACCACGCCAAAAAAGCATAGTCCCACCAGCCTTAGATTATCACAAACCAAAGAAAACCCAACTCCCCATTGCCTCCAATGACAATATTTTACTACAAAAATCGGCTTTCATTTCTTTTCTTGCTTTCTATTCAGAGCCAGATAGAATTTTGTCGTGATGGAATTGAATAACTCCTTTCCCACTTTGTCTTAGAAAAATATTTAGCTTGCCACAATAAGGTACACTCATCACACATTCACAGTACAATATCAATTGTTTGGTACGCAGGAAAAGGTAGAATATTTCATAATTAAGTCTGTGATTAAATTTATAACATATGATTAAGTGAATATAATTCTAGCATAATTTAATCTGTGTACGAAATGATCACCTTTATAATATTATAGAAAATTGTATAATGATTTAAGTAGGAACCTTAAATAATCCGTGGCGGATCCATATCTGAATTTAATGGGTTCAATTTTAAGGATGAAGAGATTGTTAGTGGAATATTTTTGTCGAAATTAGACTATGTATGTGGGTTCAATTTTTTATACACTTATTTTAAAATTCTAACCACCCTTAAACATCTTGGGCGAAGTTTTTAGTTTCACCATTGTTTACTAACTACAACACCAACATATCAAATATAATACTATAAATAAAATCTAGGAAGGATAAGATATACGTATATTTTACCGCTAACTATTTTAAAATTACGAGTTGAAAATTTAATATGTTTAAAATTTTGATATTTTCCCACTTATATTGGATTCAGTTTAACCAGTTAATTATACACTACATGCGCCACTAAATAAAACCTTTTCTAGTACATTTCCACAAATTCACACGCACACGCACTAACAAAAAAGTTAGTTCCTGGTCCATATTATTATACCAAAATATAAGTGGAGCAACCATAATACAAAAAAATCCAAGATTCTCTTGAACAAAAAAGAAAGAGAATGGGGAACAACATAGGAGGAAACAAGAAGAAGACAAAGGTGATGAAGATTAACGGCGAAATCTTGAAACTGAACACACCAGTAACAACCTCGGACGTAGTTAAAGACTATCCAGGACATGTTTTATTGGAACATGAACAAGTCAAGAAATATGGGATTCGAGCTAAGCCATTAGAGCCAGAACACGAGCTGAAGCCAAGCAAAATATATTTTCTTGTAGAATTGCCTTTGTTTCCTAAAGAAGAAGTTACTACTAGTAGTAAGGTTACAAGAAGGGTGAAATCTGCTGTTCATATGAGTGCACAGGATCGGCTAGAGTGTCTTATGTTGAGCCGAAGATCAGCTTCGGATTTGTCTATTAATCCGAAGCCGAATAATGGAGGTGTTGTTCAGCTGAAGATGAAGCTGCCCAGAGGTGTAGTACAAAAGTTGATTGAAGAAAGTAGAGATGAGACAGAGGTTGCTGAGAAAATTATGGATCTTTGTATGCCCAATTCCAGTTATGGCAGTTAGTTTTTTTGCTTGATTGTTTGCAGCTCTTTTAACTTTTTGTTTGCTTAAGTACAAATGATATGATCAAATTTAGTTTCGAGAATTGCATATAGTTTTACAAGAACTTCTGCTTCTTCTTTTTTTTTTTTTAAAAAAAAATAAAAAGAAAAAAAAGAAAAACAATCTGTTTATATGCTTGTAATCTTGTTATGTTATAAGTATTGATCTTGTCTGTTCACTTTAATTGTTCTGTCTTTTGTTTTTGAAATTCTTTTCTGTGTTACAAGAGGATTAAGTGTACATAGGAAAAATAAGATGGATAGTTTGGTGGTTTAGCTGAGGATTGAGATCATTTGAGACGTCGTCAAGGATGACGGCTATATTCTTGCAGCCCTTATCCGTGCCACTTCTAGTTTGTTTTTTTCTCTTTGTCCAAATTTATTTGGTACCACTATGTTAATTTTATTTTCGGTTTCGCCGTTACCTTACCTCCGAGCTGAGGGGAACAACCTTTATACCTACTTAATATAGGGATAAGATCTGCATACATTGGATTTGTTGTTGTTGCCGCTAGCACCATAACTTGTTAGAATCTATTGAATGCAAAAACAAACTATATTTGGTACAAGGTCCTCTTCATTTACATCTATTCTGTGTGTCAAAAAGTTGTTTCTTTACTTTTCCAAAAGAAATCTCCATGTTCAACCATATCATAAAAAGCTACTTGGAAGTTGGAACAGAGTGAATATCTTTCTTAAGACCGATAATAATACGAGAAAACTAAGAAAAGAGAAAAGGTTTTTGTCGTCTTACTCACTTTTAGAACGTCTGATTTTTAGGTGGCGTTTGTTTACAAAAAATTGTAGAAAAAGTTTTCAAATTATCTGAAGTTCACTTTGAACCAGACGTACACCATTAAAAAAATAGATGAGATCTAGTGTTTTAATTTTTTATAAAAAACTTTGTGCATTTTGTTAAGGTAAGACTGAAATGAAAGTGAAGCTGCGATAGGAAAGGAATGAAGAGATGAATTAGAAGATAAGATTTTGGTGGGCACGCAAAGGTTAGTGAGGCACTAACGATTGTTTGCTCAAGTGGGCAAAAAGTTGGCCTATCCACATCAGATGAAACACGTAGGAATTCTTATATGATATTGATCGATTCTTTTATCATGAGTTAATTTTTGAGATTGAATATCAGAGCCAGATCCATCGGTCCATTTCTGCATATACCAAAGATTATTAAGAAAGAATTCGAGATCACTGTTCATAGATGAGCTTGAAACAAGAAGGTTAACACTCAAGGTGTGGCCTACTGGTCAATGAATGAGTTGAGAACCACAGATACTTCAATCCCATTAGAGACAAAAAAGCACTAGGTGATTTCTTCTCATATGTCATAGCCTTGGTCGGTAGAGTTACTTGGCACCTGTCATAACCTTGATAGACAGAGTTACCTGGTGGGAGGTGGCAGTTATCTCGTGGAATTAATCGAGGTGTGTGCAAATTGGCGTGGGCACCACGGTTATCATAGATAGAGCTTGAAACAGCAAGGTTTTTTTAATCAATAATTCTGTTTATTCATAGTGTTTGAATCAATCTTTTTTCCATCAGAAAATGGAGGCTTTAATGGGTACCTGGATAGATTTTGCCACACCTGATACGGAAACACATGGGATCATGTCTCAAAAGTTAGCTACAATGTTCTATTATATGATTCTTTGTTAGTTTTCGTTAAAAAGGTCTCACTAGATATGTCGGATATCGTACGCTTCAATGTGTAGTGTAATTGGCAGTTGTAGTAGTAGTATTAAGAAACTGTAGTAATATATAAAATTGTATGTATCCTATATAAAAAGATTCATTTGCTGGTCTGACCAGATAAATAGTTTTGATTCTGCTTTCTTTGGTTCGTGCTTATTGAAGCAACTAAGCTTATTCAATAAGTTTTTTCAGGAGCTGCACTTCAGAATCTTTTGTATGCAAGCAAATGGAACTGAATTTGATGAAAAATACCAATAGCTCTGCAACTGTAAGCTTTAAGAATATATACTGTATCATTCTGTTTCTTCCAATTAACTCTGCCCCAATTGGAGTTCTTATTCTTCTTTGCTTTTCTCTTTGCTTGCATCGGTTTATATAACTTAAATCCTAACATAATTACAACCATCAAACAGAAAAAGAAGACAAGGAAAGTGACTGTTAAAACAATCAAGACTAAAACAGAAATCTCAATATTCACACTCACCTCCCAAAGGGATTAAAAAAAAGAAAGGAAACAGAGAGGTATTACGGTAGGTAACAGCAGGCACAGGCAAGTTGACCCAAGGGGACTAGTGCTTCTACTTCTCCACCGAGGAGTCATTCTTGCGAGAAGCAAGGGAAGTCGTGAACGGTGGGAGGTCATAGAGAATTGACCTATTCATTGAGTGAGCCTATGATCGATACAAGATATAAACTATCTCATTCTTTATTCTATTCTATTTCTGCAAGAAAGAAAGAAAAAAAAAGAGGCAGAAGTTCTGAAGGATTGATTAGTCGAGGACAAGATTACCATTAGCATCATAAGAAATTTTGCCTGAAAAGTCCAAAGGGCGACACTTTTCTCCTTTAATAATAGTCCTCTTCCATAGTGCGTTTTCGTCTTCCCAGTTTACTTGATACTCATCGTCGTCGTCATCATCATGGTCCACTTTTTTCCTCCAAGATATCATTTTTACCATCAATAGAGCTTTACTACTTATGTTGCTCTCTAGCCTTTCCATTGGCTTTTTACCTCCCAATTGCACACTGTTCTTCTTCTTCCTTCCTCTCTTGTGAAAGCCAGCTCCACATAAAAAGGCCATCATGGATAGTTTAAACCAAGATTATTGTTAGCAAATTGATCAAAATGGAAAGTAAAAGAAGTTTATGACAATCAAGGAAAAGAGGGACAATCAAGGGAAAGAAGTTTATGACAATCAAGGAAAAGAGGGACAATCAAGGGATCAAAGGAAAGAAAGCAAATTAAAGTTTGCTATGGATTATTGCTTCCTATGGTTATGGTTTTATACTATCAAGCACAAGCAGGCAGAGTAGAATTACTTGTTACTACTATTGCATAGAACAGTCAAAGTCCATCCTTTTACTAGTTGAACATTCAAGGAAATTCCTTCAAGGTGGATATTGTTAGCATAATTTGTCCCGAGTTTTCTACCTTATTTGGATTTTATCATGTTTTATTTTAAAAAGGTTTTCTCGATAGAAAATAACTTTCATGACCATCATTTTTCTGGAGGAGAAGTTTTGGATTTCTGTAAATAGAAGATAACTTTCTTCGTTCACATTAACACAATAATGTATCCTTTTATATTAGCGTTCTCATATGTATGCCAATTGGCCACACGTTGTCATTATATTATGCCCTTTTTTAGTATAACTCCATCTAACAGGCCAATTTGGTCATTGCATATTGAAGGTGGCTGAAAATTGACTATGACTGAGGATTACTCCTAGCAATGAATGGATGTACGTTTGCCGTGAGTAAAGTGTTACATGTACTGTTGACTTGACTCGCTGACTTGAGTCGTCTCTGAACAAAGACAAGCACTAGAAACATTTTTGCGCGTTCAAAGTAAAACTTAACCCCCACAATTTGAATGCAAAATGACGAAAGGAAAACTTCAATGACAAATTATCAATGACCAACATATCATGTGCAACGTTAAGAGTCATATAATAGGACTAATATAAATTGCACACAACAAAATAGATCTTTACTGGATTACTTGTTTACTGTTTGACCCTTTCAAGGTTCCCAATTGATCTTTAAATTCTTTCTATCATGCTTATTTGAGTGTTGGCCCGTCCTTTGTTATCGCACCTCTAATTGAACTTTGGGAGAGGAAATTGGACTATTCATTTTTCTTATTTACGTTTCTCTCGCTAAAGGCTGAGTTTTTTTTTCAGTAATAGCTCTAAAGCTTTTTAAGTTCTGTGATGCTAATTAGTTCCTTACTGAACGGCAGCGATTGATCATATTTCTGAACATTTGAATTTATGCTGTTCTATCTTAAATCAAATCTGAGATTGTAGCCTTCTTGAGTTGCTTGATTCGATTATAATTTGTACTGGCTGCTCAATTTTATAAACGTACAATTCAATCCACACAAAAATAAAGTCATCCTTCCCAAGTATGCTTTACATAAAATGTTGGTCTTCCAAAACGTGGAAAAAGTAATGCACGTATGTCCTCGATTACTTGGGTTCTTCTTCCAAACAAGTTTCGAAACTATAACTGACTTCTTCAATCAGCAACCATAAAATTGACTAATTGCCGAACAAAGCCTAAGTAAACAACTCATGAGGAAATGAATTAACCAACATCTATTAAACTATTATAGTTGAATTCTCTTTCCAGATTCGAATATGCAAGTACTATATTAAGAATTTAACCACAACAAAACTTGGTAATTCAAATACACAAATGTGTTTTGTAGTTTGTACTACAAACAAAGCACATGATCTTTTATTGACTAGGTAATTAAAACTAACATACATTTATAGTAATAAGATTTGCAAGCAACATGTCTTACAAAATTATTAAAGGTAGGAAAAAAAAAAAAAGTTAAATAGGAATAGAGTTGGTGACTGAAGGATAAATCACAGTAGCCGGATGACCCATGATCCGGCGGCCCTTCGAGTGACGGAACACGTAAACGAGTGCACCAACGGGCCATTCTACAATTGCTGCCGCAGCAAATGCCAAGAAACCAAGTGTAGGACCCACCACCTTACACCTACGCACATTCAGAATTACATTCAGAATTTAGAGTCAGTGAATTCAGAATAAACGTTTAGCAATTAAGTTAAAGTATGTATATATAACTCGAGTCGAAAACAAACTCGAGTCGAAAACAATAATAAGTTAAAGTGTGTATATATAATTCGAGTCGAAAACAATAATACCAACCTACATGGGTTGCTAGCATTGCCACACTGCACACATATTGGAACCCCAACGAAACCCATTTTTTTTCTCTTTAATAAGTAGTAGTTGTGGAATTTGCCAAATAGACAGTCAGAGGACCAGTATGAGCAAAGAGGAAGAAGAACAAGGTTACGATTTTTCTAATGTTGCACACAAATTTGACTAGATGGAGCATTTGATACAAAAGTTGTAAGCATAAGATTGGGCTATTAATAGGATTTGTTTTGTATCGTAAATGTGAAGGTATGGAGAATGGCGGTGATGATAATGATGTTTATTTAAATATGGAATTGGACGCGTGTTGGTTTCTGAAGGTGGAGTTAGAGGAGACGTGTTGATCAACTGTAGCTTACTGCCACATGTCCAACATTGAATATAACTATATTATATTATCATATCTAAAATGGAGGAGTTGGAAATTAGTTTTCTTTTACTTTCGTGATTTTCTCTTCGTCTTTTTTTTTTTTTTCCTGCTTCGCGCCCCGCAACTGTATCGGACAACAATCACTCTAACTAGCTGGTTGGACATACGATTTCATTTCGTAATTTTAAATTAATATTTGAACGTATGATTTCATCTCATGATTCATGAGATAAAATTTTAAATTCTCAAATAATCTTGATTTGAAATTTCAAATTGTGATTTAACCTTCTTTTAAATACAAATTTGATCAGCAAGTTTGTATTTTATTAAAAAAAAAACCATCATTCTATCTCTACCAACCATGTTTACCAACTATTTATTTCTGATCGAGAAATGTATGCTCAAAGTGAGGAGATTATCCGTACTATATGAAAAAATTATATTAAAGAATAGTACACTATAACATATGTTTGCTTTCATCCATTAATTTTTTCCTTCCCGTTAGAAACTTATAAAACTCTCAAATCACTCCTCTCAAATTAGACCAATATAACAATTTCAAAACCAGAAGTTAATCAACTCATTACTCATATATTATATACAGTAGAACTATGAGGATGAGGGAATAAAAATAATCTCTATATGGAATTTGATCTTTATATATGGAATTCGACCTTTCACCTAAAGGTACATATAAAGCTAGATTTGATTCCATGAAGTTTTCTACGTGCATGTGTACAATTGTCATAATATAAGCCTAGTTCAGACATTCAAAGGATTTAAGAAGATTATTGATACATAAAATTATGGCGGAGGTAAAAGTTCAGATATAGATTTATTCGAATCCAATAGTTTTTGGTTAGAAAATCATTAAATATATATGCATATTATATTTAGAATCCAGTTATTTCAATCTAAAATTCAAAATCCATAAAGTGAACTCATACATGAGGCAGCTTGATTTAGGGAGTTTTGAAATTTCAAGTGACAACTAATTGAGTCAATAATTTCTTCTTTATTCGTTAACAATATTAATCAACACTAGTTTGCATTCAATAAAGACCCATTAACACTTTAGGAATGTCCTTTCTAAAAATGAACTCATAAAGATTCAATCATTGTTGCCTTGGATTCTAAATGCAGACTAATGCAACACAAACCCTAAGCACCTTTGAGCCACATGCATCCAAGCTAGGTAGCATTGATGCTCATGTACTTTTATGTTATTCCTTCTTGCGTTTTTTTTTTTTCTTATATATCTCTTTTATTTAATTATTTTATATATAGATCTAGCTCTATTCAATTTTCTTATTTTTTTGTTAATCTGTTATGCTAAGTTATTTTCATATATTTTCATATAGTTATATATTGTTCAATTTCTTTTTGGTTAGTTATATGTTAATAATAATAATAATAATAATGAAGAGCGAAGCCTATAACTATAAGGGCAAAAAGATAATTTTAAAACTAACAAAAACACACTCTTCGCAACTCTTACCCCTCTCTTCAAATCATAATTGGTAAGAGTACAAATAATATTTGGTAGTAACCGCCTTTCCCGAATCGTCTCTTCCCATATCATATTAGGTATTACTCAAGAAACCTCCGTTCCCAAAATTGTACTAGGTATGCTTCTCATTTTCTACCTTCGTTTCCACTTTTACGTTTCTCTTTTTATTTTTACCTTCGTTTGTATTTATTCTGTGGCATTTGAGAGCTGATAATGTAACATGTTGTATACTTATGCTTCAAATCTATATTTTAATGCATAACACTAAATTAGGAGAAAAAATTACTTTGAAGATAATCTTCAAGTTAACTGTTGCAACTTATTTGTTGGTTATCAGTTTATTAAAGTAGTACATTTTTCTTATTATTTCGGTACCTATTATGAAAAAGTAATCGTTAAATCATGTTATTTTTTCTCTTCTTTGGATTCGCAATTCGTATTTGAAAGTTAATCCCTAATTTCCTTTCTTTTTATATAGAGATGGATAAATGTAGTGTATGTTCCAAACTTCTCGATTCAACTAAGTGCGACGGATCTTGTATTTTTGTCATTGTGAAATCCAGATTTGAATGCCCCAGACAGTAGTCCAAAAATGCCCCAAAGATGTTTTGGCCTATTGGTTGGTTTTTGGGTTAAGTTTTTAGCCAGTCTTACTTCTGTCGGCAAGAATTGGGAATTGACCTTTTTAGCTTCCAAGTTTGCCATTTAACTAAAAAGAATATAAATTTATTGTAGCAGTGACTTATTTGATTATTTTTGCTTGTGATTTGTGTCTATTTTTTGGCAGTGTGTATATAAACAAATGTTGATTTTAAAGCAAGAAGGCAGTGTATATGGGAATGAACAAATCGAAATTTGAACCCAGGTCTAAAAGTAATCATTTATGAATATCTTTTTGGTTTGATTACTGGATTAGGGTGTTTGAAAACTGAAAATCAATAAAGCCAACTGATTAAAAATAATATCTATTCCAAATATATATTTGGAACATCTTCATGATTTTTGCTTTTTGTGTATTGTATTTTCTTTGCTTTGACATGTGTATTCTCTCATTTTCACATTAGAAAAACAAAAGAAAAAGAATTCCTTATAAAATAGCACTATAATTCGAGAATGAAGAATAAGATATATTTTGTGCATAGGCACTTCAACACTGATCTAATATTATTTCTTGGCCTCTATACTTCAAATAAGTTAAATTAATAGTGCATTTAATTAAATGAGCTTTTGTTAGAGGATCAAGGATTGATTCCGATTACTTTCTTGAGTAGTATATTTATGTTCTGAAAATTTTAAATCCGCCTATGTAAATGATTGCAAAATATTTATCATATTTTTTAAAGAAAATAGTCTTTGGGCATAAGTCTAACGCCAAGTATTAGTGTTGAAGGTAAAAAATTTCCTAGACCATACTTAGAGGCAAATGATCAAAGCCATAATTTGATGTAGAACTCTTATATTTTCTACCTCTCCTGGCACACGCCTAGAACTGGACATTGCACATACTATAAGAGTAGTCTCCTTTTCCTGCATCATATTTAAGGGATGCATTGGTTCGGGTCAATGAAAGCTGAATGCAATCTTATTAAACTCGATCATTATTAAATTTAATGCAATCTACTCTTAAAAAAAAAAGAGTAGTCTCCTTTTCCTGTAATCACTTTGATCCACCCCCTTGGTTAAAAATTGTAATACGCTCTGAGGAATTCCTACCAGCAGCCTTCCCTATGCCCATTCTCTCTTTTCTTCCGCTTTTCAACCGGAATAAGGAACCTTAGAATTCACTCGACCTGTCGATGAAAAAATGGAATTTGAGAGGAGCTGAAAGCCACTTGACTGATTGGAGAGGACCACCAGCTAGCGGATCCGAGATATATACATGAATCTAATGAATTATTGAAATATCAAATCTGTCTCTGCATTCTTTTGTTGCTATAACTAAATAAATTATCACTTTTTCCTACTTCTTGTACTTAATACTTAAAAACATACTAATTTAGAGTATGTGTTGCACGTGTATCATGTGTTTTAATAAAAGTATATACAGAATACTAATTTAGCAAGTTGATTATACTGAATGTGGCTAGTAACCTGACAATTAGCAGCAGATAGATCATAAGCAAATATTTAGACTTAGCCATAGCTAAACTAAGAGTTGCTATACAAGAGTCCAAGAGCCTGTGTTTCAAGTCAAGATGAAGGTGATGACATGATGTCATCTGTAGAGCCTCTTCTGTATGCAGCCGGTGCAGATATAGTGTTTGTTGGCCTGTTCATGCTTACAGGCGCGCGGTATGCCTGGCTTGCTAATTTGCTTGTTATTCTTGATATTGGATAGATAATGCAATTCTTTTCTTCCTTTACAACAGAAACGTGGTAAACCTGATCCTTGTGGTGCGGTTCACATAATAATTGGTGATGAAGGAAATAAAGAAGGTTTAGCGCGCAAATGTTCCTTGTAGTAATTTTTCTTGCCATGCTGAGCACAAGATCCTTAAATGACGATGATCAATGGAAGCAATAACTAGCTAACTCATCAATGGTCTCTCTATGCTGCTTCAGAGTTGGAACATATGTTTCCCACATTAGCTTAAGAGGTGGTTCGTCATAGTTGAACAACAAAAGGCAACTTCTCACCAAGTGCTCATCTCAAGCTTGGTGACTCAGAATCTCCCTTCTAACTGTTCTATAAACTTAATCATCTGCAGTCCTCCAAGAAGTAGCCCCCCACCCTCAACCACAAGTTGCAATTTTGTGTTAAAGTTTTAGGTACCACTTTTGGTTAAAAATAGAGTGGAAGTAGTTATTATGAAAGTGAACTTACATGTCGTGGCAAGTTATTGACAGGTACACGGCTACTCCAGCCAGAATGGTTCGTCTTCGTGAAGCAAGCTTTGGCCATGGTGAACTTGCGATGATAATTCAACTCATGTTTCTCGGAGTTGGCACAGAAATGATGATGATGAACCAGTGAGGTCTGATCAGGTTTCGATTACCTCATTGATTGGTTAAGGATGCAGCAGCATTGGTGTCATGAACTACGAAAAATCCTTGAAGCTCTCTTTGTAATAGAAACCAAGTATTTGTTCTTGTTATATAAAGTTGATTTAGGAGATAGACTAATTAATTTACGAAAGGACATCATTAGCTCGTTAGTTTTAGTCTCTAAATGAAATGTTTGAAGATAATGGTACAGACGAAAAAAGAAAAAAACAACAACACAACATTGAACAATCGATAATGGAAGCATGTTGCCCAGCTTGAGCATCAAAAACTTGAAGATGAGATATGTACATCTAATACCATGCCACAGGAAAGAATAGTTTCAAACTTTAGATTAAGTGTCTAAATTACTCTACCAAGAACATCTTTAATTCAGCAACTTTAGTGTGAACATTACATGTAACTCGAGTAGCAGTCTTATCAGTTACATGAAGTTAGAGACTAGTTTTCGCCTGTTGAAAGAAAACTGGTATTGCATTAATAACAACCACTTGTCCCTGCTTGCATTTCTTTGGCATATATATATATTTTCAAACACATCTGTGAGGTTAAGTTCCATTCAGAAGCCGGACTCCAGAAAATAATCTGCTCATCTTTGAACAGGATAGGAACACATGGTACCTGATCCTGAAATTAATAAAGAGCGAAATGAAACTCACATTCGCCGTGCATTGCAAAATAAAAAGGGGCGGGGTGGGGACCACATAATATATGAAAATTTAACACACACACTCCCTGGAGGTGCAAGCTAGCTTCTTATTATTTCCAAATGTTTCCCAAGTTAGTATACCCTTGATGAGCTAAACCATCCATAACTAACCTCAAACATCCCATAAAGAGAGGGAAACAAACAAACAAGGTTTCAGAGAATGGGGAAGAATCCGTATCCCAGTTCAGTAGTTAATTGTCGTAACAAAATGTCCAACGAGCGGTTCAAGTAGAAGTGAATAGGTAAGAAGTAGAAAGCCCCATATCAATCCATCTCCATAGGAGACAATATGAGCAAAAGACAGGAATCCCTAAATCCCGCAGAAAAGAACTCATGCATGGAGATTCTGTCTGTCGGAGGTTCGAGAATCTATGAAAGGACATCTAAGGCTAAGGTTACGAAGTAAAGGAAGTCCATTACTGAGAGAAGTGGTGATGAGGTGCACAAATAATTCCTGAGGTAAGAAGCTTCATTTTTTAAGACCGAAAAGGGGTATAATTGTTTAAGCATTGCAAGGATATATTAATTTACACCTGGAAGCTACATGGATCAGATAATCGTACTAGACTAGTAACAAATCAAATACCACTTCAAAACTTTTGTTCTTAACCAGAAATTATGTTAACCACTATTGCAGGCAATTTATACGAAAACATAAATGCCAGTCATGAAGAGGAGGGCAATTTGTTCCAATTGGTAATCGAGTTGGCATTTAAAAGGGTTGATTTGGTTTTTACTTGGTAGCTAAATTAGTGGGAAAGAAAGGCACCGTAATTGTGGAGGCCAGTACTGGTGACACAATAAGTTCCCAGCATTCTTTTCCAAAGAGCATACCAAGAGCAACACAATTTAAAATGACCATATGATATGAAAGATCATTTCTTGCGTAGCATCTTTTCATATCAGGCAGCGAAAGGAAACAAGCAAGAATGCTCTAAATCGCTTTAGACTCTTCTTGATGTAGGCGTTTCTATGTTCAATGATGTGTTTAATTGGTTAAGACAGAAGATAGCTTACTGCTTCAAGGCACTCCAACCACTTGAAACCTAATTTTAAGATATTGGAAAACCTGCTAGCTTAACTAATGTTCTCTTTTAGGATATCAACTGCTGCTCATGCTTCATCTTTGTCTTAGTTGATTTGTACTAATAACTAGATTTAATCAGCATGTTACACTTATGTAGTGTGACCACATTACTTCTGTGAGCTAGGAATTTTATGGATACAATAATTTTCTGATAAATCACTTACTAAGAACTGGGCTATCATATATGCAACAGAAGCAAGGCTGACAATCTTCCAAGGGCACCAGATCTTCATTGATTTCTTCTTAAGCCTAACCTTTATGTTACTTACCTGCACCACCATTTTCAGCCTCTAGAGTGTTACTTGATTGAATTGTCTCTATAAAAGGTCCTTGACGAGTACAACTAGACTGTATTGTCCCTAGAGATGGTTCAGGTAAACATAGTAGTAATACGCATAGTAATTTCACTGTACAAACATATTCCTGAGGGGCATATGAAGTAGCATACATATGGAGGAAGATAGAAAGGGTATGGCTATGAGTTATGGTTATCGTCGAGTGATCTTCCTATATTTTCATCATTGTCAGTCCTCCTTTGTATCTTGTGAAGCACATAACTGTCATCGTTAACCGAGTGAAATTAGTCATGGTAGTCAATAGAATACTAAACAAGCTAAAGATATCTCTGTAGGGCAAAAACAAGGTTTACTAACTCTATAGCTTACTAATGCAGTTGGGATGAGTGGAGACCAGGGTGCTTCTATACCTTTTTGGTTCTTCTAATAAAATTTCTACGTTTTCTTTAAAAAGGCCGTGAAAGTTATCAAAGACGTGACAAAAAGGAAAATCAATATAAAAGATAGTAAAGAAGAATGCATATATAACGAGATGCTGAGGGCATGCTAGATGCAATTGAGAAGCATAATTATAACAAGGTACAACAAAAGATAGGAGTTAAGAGTTACTGGAAAAAATATTTGTAACAGAGAGATTATTGCTTGAATTAAATTTTAAAGGTATGACTCTCAGAAAAGGGCCGAAAATGTAAGTCATTATGGAAGTGCTGAATATGTGGAAAGGCACTTAGGAAGGGACTGAGAGCCTGTTTGGATTGGGTTATTTTAGGTGTTTTTAAGACAAAATAGCTTTCAAGTACTTGTTTTTAAAACCAAACAACAAAAATAAGCCAAAAGCCATAAGTTAGAAATCCTAACTTACAGCTTTTGGCTTATAAGCCATAAGCTATAAGCCCACCCGAATAGGCTCTGCTATAATAGCGAGATACTATAAATAGTATAGGTATTTCACATGTTATGTTACAAAAGCTAGGATCAGTAGATCAGAATATACACTTAAGATTATGAGCAAAAAGTATATGTCCTCTAAGATGTACAAGGCTTTTCAATGTTGGCGCACAATGATGATCTTTATAAGCCAAGAGTTGGTATATGTTAAAGCATAACAAATACCAGATAACATTGATATAGAGACAATAGGAAAGAAAAATTCTCTCCACAGTAAGTGTAGAAGGAGAGAGAAGCGGCATTACTACGCACACCATGGCTCCCAGTTTCCTTAGAAAATGAAAGATATTTGTTCTAAGCATTTGTTGCTGCATTTACAGCCAACGAGTTACTGGAATTCAATTAGATGCATGACAATTCAATTAGATAATGGAATCAGACTTATGGTTACTAAGAAGATTTATGCTATAGCCAACAGTAACGTCCAAAGTAATTTTAGGTTTCATTCTTGCACCGTGAACCCTCCCTAGCATAAGATGTAACCGAATTAGACAAAAATTAACCATCATGTCTTTCACTTGTCATCAACAGAACTCGTAATGCTTGCTTGCATTTTGAATCTCAACAAACATAAGAAACTAGTTCACATTATGCCATTCACTAGGTTTAGAGCTGATACAACAGGAAAAATGAACCTTGCTTTCAGTTTACAGCTTCTTTCCTACGTCTTAATAAGTTCTTACTTGCAAGCCAAGAGGGAGAGAAGGGGGGTTCTCAACTTAGTACTTTTAGTGAGAACATAATGAAAAGCACAACAGTAATTTTGAAAGGAAGGAAACATGATAGTACAGCTGATTTAAGAAGAATAAGGATCCAATTTAAAGATTCCTTCCTACTTCTGGATAAGATTTACTTAAAAAAAAAAACTATACCAAATAAGAGAACTACTCAAATTCTATTCATTCTGGCATTTGTAACAATGAGAGAACACAATGTCCCACCTCTTAAGCAAAAAGGCTAATATAAGAAATGATACCTTGAAAACTTCAACCAGAAAAGGAACAGTAGCATAATCATATATTTGTATCCACCATTACTTTGAGATGGAGTCATCAAAATTCCCTGTGAAATGATGCATACTCACTCATGCAATGTACTCCTAATACTACAACAGATATTAAGAATAATTTGGAGCTCTAAGAAAATAAACTCTAATTTTGACTTCAAGCATAGGAGAAAAAAAAGTTGCAGTTCAAAGGCATTAATTTGTAAAGGAGAAGAAGGCATGTTTCTTTAAAGTTTGATCCAAAATCTCATTTAAATAAAATAGGAAAAGACTATTTTGTCTGTTGCAGAGGCAAAAAGTTCAAATCAACTGAAAAATATTTGCTTTTTCTGGGAGTTGAATTTCGGAATATGTTTGACCATAAAATTTTGAAAAATTCCGAAATTCAACTTCCAAATTACTCACAAAAATTCAAAAAAAAAAACTCCAATTTTATATTTATTGCAAAAAACACATCTCCAATTCCAACTCTAACTCTAAATTCAATTCCAACTCCAAATCCAATTTTTATTTGGTTTTCATGGCCAAACTCTGTATAATGTAGATTCATGACAAAAATTTCACATGTCAAAATTTATCCGAAGAAAAAAAAAAAACTAAGTCGTAGTAGAAGAAGATACGGGTAATTCACGAGTGACCCGACCCGAAGAGGCCCAATCATTCATTCGAGAATTTACCAGCAGAGATATAGAGCGAAACCCTAGGAGAAGAAGAAGAACAAGGTTAAATTATTAGCAGCAAATAGACAATTTTTCAAAGTTGAACCTCAGAAATTGATTTCAAAGGCTAATCTTTTCAATCAATTTACCAATGGAGAAAAAGCACCAACACAAAATCTTAAAAATCTTTTCAATGGAGAAGAAGAAGCTAAACAAAAGTGCGATCTTTACAATCAGATGAGCATCAATGGAGAAGAAAAGTTCAATCTTTGCAATCAGATCAGCAATGGAGAAGAAAGGTTCAATCTTTACAGATGCCAACAGAAGAAGAAGAAGAAGAAGGAATCTGATAAAAAAGGTTTCTTTCTTTTTTTCTTTGTGTGTGTGTGTTTTAACAGACTTAGATATCTGGCTTCTGCTTTGTTATATATGTATATATGGAAAGGGGCTAACAAACCAATTTCAGGGAAGGGCGTTGTGGTGATGGAGCCGGAGCCGGAGAATAGTAATACAGAACACATGGATGATGCTGATGAGGTGAGTTGTAATTTCAGAGGTGTAAACATGTTACTTGTACAATTTTAGTTTTTTCAATTGCTTGTTGGACTTGGCTATGTTGCTCGGATTCTTCAATAATGCTGATGGACGTGTGTCGGATTCTCCAAAAGTATTGTAAACCTCTTACTTACTTAGTTACAATTGAGTTGGAAGTCTATTCTATTCGACATGTATTTCCCAACTTATGATTAACAACAAAGAAAATATTTGACATTAGTGCTAGCTAACAATTCTGTGTGTTTTATCGAATAAATGACTGCTTTAGTATTATTTTTTTTCATCAGTTCGTATCATGATTGAGAAAATTCTGGAAATGTTGAGTTCAGGGTGTTACTTAATTGTTTTTGCTTGGATTTAGATTCTACATTGCGTTTAATTTACTTAAATTGTCTTAGACCCCACCGGGAAAACTTAGCTGAACATGTAGCTTCTGTGTTTGGTGGTAATTAGGAAAGAACCGGTAACAATGCTATACTCTTTTTCCCAAACAGTGCTCGCTGGTCCAGTCACCCGAGGTGACTTCTCCGGAACCTTAGAGCACATGTGAGACAAAGACCAAACACAAAGCCGACAAGCAAATACCGGTGTCAATCATCTAACTTTTGTGAGACCACCGGTGTCAATCATCTAACTTTTGTGAGACCACCAACTTATGTTTTTTATTCGGACATAAGCATATGCATTCACTGAGTTATTTTCTCACCACAACTTTAGCATCAAAGATGTTGGCTTTTCTGTTCGCTCACCTGTTGCTTACATGCTACCATTGCCAATTGCCAAGTAATTTTGTTTTCATCCACTTCTAATTTTCTAACTAATCACATTTGTGAGTAAACAGTAGAGTGAAAAAATCATGAAATTTTGCAGGTTTATCTTTTCTAAACTCTTGGTTGAATTTGTTTAATAGTTGAATACTTCTGAAAAATATTATCTGATCATGTTTTCTTTTTTATCTAGCCCATGTCAACTCACTTTCAAGAGGAAATACTTATGGACATCCTCAAAAGGTTACCTGTGCAGTCTCTTCTTCGATTCAAATGTGTGTCAAAATTTTGGGGAACATTGATCTCCAAACCTTATTTCAAAATGAAGCATCTCAATCATGCCAAGCATGACCAAAATTCCCAAAAATTTCTTATTAGTGAAGTATACCCAAATGACATATCTCCCATATATTGTTGTCCTTTATCATCGGTTCAACTGGTTGAGGATGTACAAAAACTTGATTACCCTTCAAGCTTTATACCATGGTGTTGCACCCTCCATTGTTGTTGTGATGGCTTGGTTATTATCCAGGTTATTGATAATACTCCTGATAAATGCTCCGTACTTTTGCTATGGAACCCCTCCACAAGAGAATCAATAGTACTTCCAAATCCAGAATTTCTAGAGCTCGGATATTGTCGTTTGGGCTTGGGTTATGACTCAACTATTGGTGACTATAAGAACCTTAAACTTCACACTAATATACGTGGTCATAGGGAATCTGGTGAAATTCTCACGTTGAAATATGGTCGCTGGAGAAATGTTGATAAACATCCTCTTGCCTTTTGGAATTTGTTGCAAGATACGTTTTCTTTGGCAATGGTACATGAAACGTTTCATTGGATCATTGCTATTGGAGAATATACTAATGTGAGTAATAGAAAATCTTCTTTGGTTTCATTTAGTATTTCAAATGAAGTGTATGGAGAAATACCGTTGCCAGAGCAATTATTGTGCCCGACGCGCATCTTGAGATTTGGCGTTTCAGTATTGAATGAAATGTTGTGTGTTTATTCTTCTTGTGTTTGTAAGTTGGAGGCTTTTAAGTTATGGGTATTGAAAGACTACGGTGTCAAGGAATCTTGGAATGTCGTGTTTACTATTTATGATCCCTTGATTAGTGATCTCAAACCAAAATATTGGTTTGCAGATGGTAAATTGCTATATTGGTTCCGTTATGTTCGATCTCGTGAGACTGCATTTAGGACGTCGGATGTACCGTTTGTATTATGGCCTCAAAGTGGCTATTTTATGGGAATTGCTTTTACAGAAAGCTTGATATCCCCAAAATCGCTTACTTATTAGTTTCTTATGTATTATCGGGGCACTTCTTCTTTCTTTAGGTTATCATGTACAATCTCGTAATCTTACATACTGTTTGGATTATTGTTATCCATCATTTCAAAATATTTTGTTTTGTTGATACAATGTTTGTATAAATTATATCTGTTGTTTAATAATATCTTTATAGTTTGGTTTGACGTATTGTACCTAGTTAGTTTACTAAAATGTCCTCGACATCTGTAAATATTATTTTCTTGAATAATTACTTATAAAAAAATTAAGAGAATCTGCATCTTTCTGCTAATTTTTCACAAATTATCCCTCGCTTATTTCATTGTTAAGAAAGAAGTGATTACCCTCCTCATCTCTCTAAACTACATTTGCATTGTGCTATTTCTTTCTTCCGAATCATCCCACCACAATCCACGTTGGTGTTTCTTTCCATCTCTTTCACTTACTATTGTACCTACACACTGAAGGCTATTACATTTACTTGGGTTGTATATACAGTGTTACTAACAAATTATTAAGTTTTCCCCTATTGCTGTATTCATCAGTAGCTTAGACATGCTACTTAAGACTCCATTTAGGCTGTCCCAAATATATGTTTGACATCATTTAAAGGATTCAGTTTCATTGAACTATTCGTATTCTAAAAGTTAATGTGATTTTGAAAACACATGGATTGATCCTCTATATCCAGTGTCGTTAAAGACACGCACTTAAGCCTTGAAGTCAGGCTAAAAACGTGTTGAGCGCTTTGTCTTGCTAAACGTAAGCTCTAAGTCATAATTTTTCTTCCTAGTGAGCCTCTCGATCTCTCATGAAGAGGCCGAGACACTAAACAATTGATATTTCCCTTTATCAAAATTTTTCTTACAAATTACGAATGAGTCTTCCTTTCCTATATTATTGCATTCTCACTTTTGATGTATTTGGTGTATTATATCCGATTGCAACATGCTATACTTTCCGGAACTAACTTAAAAGTAGGTGATGCATTAAAGCTCCCGCTATGCACGGGGTTCAAGGAAGGACTGGACCACATTTCACAACACACTAGCTAATATATAGAAGTAATGTCAAGATATCAGTTTATAAATTATTCTTTTTATAAAAATAATCTTACAAACAAGACGATATAGGAAGAATCCAAGAGACCTATGTCTTTTTTTAATCAACTCATTACTCATATATTATACACAGTAGAACTATAGAAGTAGATGAGGATGAGGGAATAAAAATGAATTTGATCTTTATATATGGAATTTGACCTTTCACCTAAAGGTACATATAAAGCTAGATTCGATTCCATGAATTTTTCTACGTGCATGCGTACAATTGTCATAATATAAGCCTAGTTCAGACATACAAAGGAATTAAGAAGATTATTGATACATAAAATTATGGCGGAGGTAAAAGTTCAGATATAGATTTATTCGAATCCAATAATTTTTGGTTAGAAAATCATTAAATATATATACATATTATATTTAGAATCCAGTTATTTCAACCTAAAATTCAAAATCCATAAAGTGAACTCATACATGAGACAACTTGATTAAGGGAGTTTTGAAATTTCAAGTGACAACTAATCGAGTCAATAATTCCTTCTTTATTCGTTAACAATATTAATCAACACTAGTTTGCATTCAATAAAGACCCATTAACACTTTAGGAATGTCCTTTCTAAAAATGAACTCATAAAGATTCAATCATTGTTGCCTTGGATTCTAAATGCAGACTAATGCAACACAAACCCTAAGCACCTTTGAGCCACATGCATCCAAGCTAGGTAGCATTGATGCTCATGTACTTTTATGTTATTCCTTCTTGCGTTTTTTTTTTTTTTTCACTTTGAATAATTCTTTTGAAACCACTATGCTATTCGTCTTGATACAAATTTATAAATAAAATGTACAGGTAATATATGATACATATCACTTCTCATGGTTCAATATATTATCTGAATGAAAAGGAAAAAGTCGTACTTTGGACTTTGGAATAGAATATATTCTGAAGTGAACGGTGTAAAGAAAAAGTGATTTTCATTTGGATCATACTTTGGGACAAACTAACAAGTTATAGCTAGAGCAACGTTGTCCTTTGTATCAATTCTTGGATACGTTGTTACATTTGTTAGTGCAACCTACAATAATAATAACTACTAAGTACGTACTATGATTGGGGGGGGGGGGGGGGGGGTAATCTATAGGAAGGATTTAAGTACATATTAAAACGATTTTTTACCTACTTGTAGAGTTGTAGTAGCTTGACAATTATCATTTCTATCGGATTACCCGCTAATGTCTTATAAATAACTTGTTAGTGTAAAAAAAAAGTTTTACATCGACAATGCATAAAACTTGAATTAGAAAGACAAAAGGTCAAATAGGAAGCCGTTGATTGGATTTTTACGCAAGATGCTTCTAAAGTAGGTTGCTTTCAAAGTTCCCAATAATAATTCACTTACACTAACCAACTAAAATTGCTAACAGAAATGGTACCTTCCAAATATTCCAATAGAGAGGCCACCATCAACTCACATGGATCCTTTCTTCTTTATGTATATATATCTATCCAAATGTCCTCCATTACTCCATTTCTGAAAACACCATGGCCACAAAATTCTGCCTTTTTCCTCCTCTAATCATCCTAACAATATTAAGTTTCAGCTCTTCTGGAAATGCTCAAGTGTCTAAGGTAACAAGTTCTAATGAAGCTGTTCTCTATGCTTCTCCACCACCACCAAATGGATGTCCCTATTCTTGCCTTCCTCCACCTACCGCTACCGACTGCCCACCACCGCCACCTTCACCACAGCTAACAACTCCAACTCCTCCTTCACCACCACCTTCGGAGCCAGTCAACTACCCTGCACCACCGGGATATTATTTGCCGCCAGATGGATACTTTTTACCTCCACCAGTATATGTGAATGGCCCTCCACCTCCTAATCCAATTTTGCCTTACCTCCCATTTTACTACAAGAATCCACCACCACCGTCTGATTACTCTTCGGCTGCAAGTCATTATGTGACAGTCAAGCGGTTGGAGAGCAAGTTATTTGTACTATCTATGCTTCTCCTTATCTGGAGTCAGTAATGCACCAGACGAATGTGGCACGATTTTGTATCAACACTTTTATAGCATTAGGCTTTCATCAAGGAAGTTCTGTGCAGCGCTATCTAGTACAAATATGACTCTTTCTGGGTAACCTTCTTTTACCTTGTTCTTCTCTGAGGGCAACAGTACAAGTGGCAAGTACTCTTGACTCTCAATCACTATCTTTTTTAAAAATTATTTTTGTAACTAGATTGAAAGAAAAAGCATCTCCTTTCTTCCAACTTAGTTCTTCCCTGGAAAATTTGTTCCTCCTCTAGGTAAGTTCCAGGGTTCTCTACATCAAGTTAGTATTTTTTTATTTTTTATTTTTTTTTAAAAAAGATTGGAGTTGGAGAAGGGGATATGGGTAGGAGATTACAAGGTGGGGAAATTGAACCCTCACCAACAATGTGAAAGTTCATGTAGGCAAGCAACTGAGCTACTAAAATTCATCCCCCCTCCCCCCAGTTAGTATGCTAGCCATAATGTACTAGTATTATTTTTTTTCATCTGCCTAGTGTACTAGTATGATATGTGGTAATTAATGTAGGCCACAGTCAATTGACTAATTCTGCAACAAGATTCACTAGTTCAACGATTATTCAGCAGCCTCAATTCTAACTGTCATAACTCCACATACCAAGCATTGTCTTTCGCCAAGATAGTAGCCAACAGTCCCACTTTTCCGATCACCAGAAGGATCTCAGTGTATATATAGTGTAAATTTTGGTTACACCAACAGTGTAAAATTAACATGTTATAGCTAGTTCTTACCTTCCCTTGTAATGCTCAAAAACCAAAAAAACTAACAGATGGTTCTGGATAGAAGATTTTGCAAGTATTGGCAGTTTTTTCATAACCCAACCTCCCTCCATCTTTCATTCCTTTTCCTTTTTGCCACTATTTCGTGAATGCACTGGCTGCTATATCTACACACATATATAAGTTAAGCGTGTGATTATACACAAGCAATAAACATAAAGGTCGATGGGGATTCAAATATATCTCGCCCACGACTGACCAAAATTCTGGCGATGTCAGAAAGAAACTCTACAACTCCAAAATATCATGCAATGGCATAAGTAGGATCTAACGGGGTCAGCTAAATTGACACAATAATTTCAGAAGAAAAAATGCTTTCAGCCTACAGGGCTAAAAAGGAACTCGCCACGAATCTGGTGGCTGAAAGTCACCCCTAGTTCATGGTTTAAATCTTCAGATTCACAATGACATGTATAGCGCTAGAACCTATAACTATTGTCTAAAATACTAAGACTTATTATTTCATCAGATAAATGGTCATTTACAACAAATAGGCAATGAAGCCAGATACCTGCTTAACATGATTTTTGCATATATTGATGTATGGCGACTTTCAACTCCAATAAGTTGAACTAACTAGCACCAAAGACAGTGAATTTCCAACGCGCTCTCCCATTTTGCACTCCCACAGTAAAGTCTAACCAGCTGAGTCAATTCACAAAACACCAGAGTCCAAAGCTTTGATTGTTTTGCGCCGCCACATAGCAGTTTCCAGATCAAACCTCAACTCCCATGTTGGCCAGTAGTGTAAATCCTGCTTCAATGTAAGTACTCGAGGCTTCCCATTCAGGTGAACTGTTCGTACCCGGACAAACTCTCCATGCTCTATTGTCTGCGAAAAGTTAATTAGGCGTAAGAACATGACAGTAACGAGATATCACGCCAGAAACTGCAAGATCTATAAGGATAATTTTTTATAAGGTAATTTTATTGATGTGTCCCAGCTAAAAGGCGCAAAAAGTTCATCCAAAATGTATAAAAACATTACAGGGAATGTAACGAAAGGAGAAAGTCAAGCATGATTTCAGGCTCTAGAATATTTGTAGTAACCATATTGCACCAAAAACTAAGCAAAGAATATATGGTTGTGTTTGAGATTAAGTATATTATCATTCCTCTCTTCAAAAATCCTAGTTCCTAACTTTCCAAATGACACGAGCAGGAATGGTATACCATATGGAGATGATCAGTAAGGATTGAAAACAGTTTGTGTTTGACTAATCAGTACTTTAGGTGAAGCACTTTAAGGGAGAAGCAGATTGTGTTTGGCTAATCAGTTTGAGACACTTTTGAGCAGCAATTAGTGTTTGACCAAGCTTTTAAAAAGTGTTTCCAAGTGTGTTTCAAAAATGTACTTTCGGAGAGAAGCTACCTTTTTTCAGCTTCTGCTTCTGATCGAAAACACTTACTACTTTTACTCCTAAAAGCTTGGCCAAACACCGTAACTTTTTGAAGAAAAAAATACTTTGGCCCTGGAGAAACTTGTCAAAATAAGCTATTATTCATTGACAAGCCTTGCCCAAACCAGGTTTAAACGAGAAATAAATCTCAGTTTATGCTGATATTCATAGCTTTCCATACGCATAATATACACCAAGTATCTCAGAATAACATGTCATACCTTCGTGACGTCAACAAAAGCATCCAAAGAGGGAGTTGGTTTTCCATTTACTTCAACTATCCATTGAAGAGCATAAAGACCATATCGATGTACTGGACTTCCATGACACCACCTGAGAGTTACTTTAGGCATTAATAATAGTGACAATTGACAAATAGCTAACTTAACAAAAGATACCCAACTGCCCTCTCTTCTTTTACATTAGATGCATTACCAAATGCATCATGGAAATTAGAAAGACTGAATCAGCCCTTGCATCAGAAACAAACAAATCCTCAATACTTGCTGGTCAGTGATAACCAGAACCAATTATAGCAAACTCTATTTTCTCAGTTAATAAATTGACGAGCCGGAAGAAGATCCCCACAAGAATATTTCTTTCAAATTAAGTCTTGAAAAAGGTGCAGTAAACTTGAAAGAAAAATGTGTCTTAATTTGGATTTCATTCTTCCTTTTACAACAAATGCATACAAGAAACTTATTTCCTTTTTCCTTTATTTTGCAGCAATTTTCTCAGAAACATGCCTCCAACTATCTTGACATCTAAACAAAGCTGGCCAGAGTCTAGCAACTACTCACCTTGCTACATATACTCCATGGCCTTCCTCGGGAAGAAATCCAAGTGCACGTACTGCTGGATGAGGATCTTGGACAATACAACCACACCAATTTATTGCACGAGTTGATCCATTTCCATCCCTCACATCCGTTCCCACAAGTAATTCAATTTCATGGCCCTGAGAATTCATCAAATAACTTAAAATAATTTAAGAGTATGAAGAACTGACTCAAGCAGGACGTATGACAGTAGTGAAGTTCTTTTGGTCATAAATGAGAAAAATGGGGAAGGAAATGTAAACGCGAATTGCTCGAGGGCCGCACCTGACGAAAGATTGTTAAATTAAGTCTTCCATCACAGTCATCAGATCTGTCTAATGATTGGCACACATCTTCGATGTCACGAAAGCATGTAACGGGCTCTTTATTAATTGCTAAGACCATATCCCCTTGTTCCAATAAATTTTCAGCTTTGGATCCAGCAAAGCAACCTTTAACTCGCAATACTTGGCGTCTCATGGGATCCTTCTTTACGAGGGCCTAGAAGGTATGACAGTTGTTAAGAAAATGCTTACATCAGACACATTGTGCACCCATTTCAAACATCTTCTGCTGATGATCTAATTTGTTTTGTAAGCTCACTAGGCATAAAACCTAGTACTACTACCTCTGTTTCAAAAAGAGCGACCTGTTTTGACTTGGCATGGAGTTAAAGAAAATAAAGAGGACTTTCGAATCCTGTGGTCTTCAACTAAACTTATGTCAAATGTACTAAAATGCCCTTTAATCTTGTGGTCTTAAACATGCCCCGTGGAAAGTTAGGAATAAACTGTTGCCAAAAAAAGAAAGGGTCATTCTTTTTGAAACGAACTAAAAAGGAAAGTAGATCATTCTTTTTGAAATGGAGGGAGTATTAATTATGACATTAAGCCCCCACCCCTCAATGAAAAGAAGGGTTAAATGGGGCTGAAGCAAGATAACAACAGCAGAAACAGGAACATAAATAATCTAAATTTTAAATAACAAGAAACTAGGGCAAATAATTCGAGCAATCAGAGATGCCCATGATCAATGATCATGTGCACATCCATGGATCTCCCATTCAACCAAAATCCAAACATATAAGAAGCTAGATGATATTACCATTTTGAGTGCACATGTATTTTCATGTTTAATTGGTGTATACAAATATTACAATTCTAGAACCATTCAGGATCACAAACATAGATCACGTCTATATATAAACATACACATCTAGAAGACACCTCAACAACAAACCCAGTGTAATCCCACCAAGTGGGGTCTGGGGAGGGTAAGATGTACGCAGTCCATACCACTACCTCGAACGAAGTAGAGAGGCTGTTTCCGATAGACCCCCGGCTCAGGACAAATAACAGTAGAAAACATAACAACAACAAACAAAAAGGGATAACACACTAATAGAAAATAAAAGAAATGGGACGCCCACAGAGTCATGCAGTATACAATCTATCCAGACATCCCCAAACACCACCACAATACCAAAAACAGGAAACTACAAAACACACGCATAACACTACCGTTATACGCACAGAAGCAGACAAAGCACACCTTCCTACTAGCCAGAACGCACTCCTTCCCACTAACCCTCTACCCTAATCCGCTCCCTCCACACCTTCCTATCTAGGGTCATGTCCTCAGTAAGCTGTAACTGCTCCATGTCCTTTCTAATCACCTTCCTCCAATATTTCTTCGGCCTACCTCTACCTCGTCTGAAATCATCCATAACCAATCTCTCACACCTCCGTACCGGGGCATCTGCACACCGCCTCCTCACATGCCCGAACCACCTCAACCGCACTTCCCGCATCTTGTCAACTACCAAGGCCACTCCCACCTTCTCCCGAATACTCTCATTCCGAACCCTATCTCTCCTAGTAAGTCCACACATCCAACGCAACTCATCTAGAAGACACCTGTCACCATCAAATAATTAACGCCTAGATCTCTACTACTTGAGGATTGATACCAAAGCTTTAAAGAGAGTGAGAAACCTAATCTGACCAACAAACCTAGTTTGTCGGAAAAATATCTAAAGGAAATACATCTAGTTTCTAAATGTATTTTGGTTAGAGCCTTTGATCTTTCTCATTTAAAAAATAAATAAATAAAATAAGAAGTTAAAAAAAACACTCGGGCTAAGATATGGAACAAAAGCAAAAGCAAGCACAGGAAATGGCAAGCCAAACAGATATCTCCTGGAGTAGCAGCTTACCTGGATCCAAGTATCACTGAGTCCAAAACTTCGAGCTTTGGAAAGCAAAGTTGGGTAAAGTTCGACTTCTAATATTCTTAATTGAGGCATAGGCCTTTGCAAACCATTGATAAGACGAGGAGGTCCCTCGGCACCAGAAATAATCTTGCCAAGGACTTGGCTTATGGTATAAATTGGAATACCCCGGACAAATTGGTGATCTTCTGACGAATTACAACCATACTTAAGCTGAAAAAAATGGAAGACCAAAACAAGTTAATTTATTAAAGTTCTAAAACTAGTTACATCCAATTACAAGAGAGAGAAGCATCAGTTGGGAGAACAAACCTGTGTTGAAAAGCTTCCCCATAAAGCTTGAACCCTGCCACGCTCATTAGTCAGCACACCAGAAAACGTACTTCCAAAATCTGAAATGAGAATCATAAAAGCATCAAAGAAATGCCAAAAACAAATGCTGAGCTACTATAGGATAAGAGAATCAAGAAGGCAGAAGTGGGGACAGTGTTACCCGTGTCAAGCTCAATCACTTCCATGTTTGTCGCTCTGTAACGTGGACAATCGGCAGAACCAATATTCACAGCAGCAGATGGGTTGGTCACAGCTGATTTCCTGGAAGTTGCCTGTAGACTCCTGCTCAATCCCACAAGATACACTGAATCTCCACGACACAGAGCAGGATCTGTTGGCAACAAAATATTTTAAAATTTAAACAAAACATTAGGAAAAATAGTTGCGGATAAGACGACCATTTTCCGGAATACATGATACGAGCAACTTAATAGGACCTACAGGGATTCCCCTCGCCACAATGGTAATTCAAAGATATCTCATTCATCATAAGATCTTAATTGCACAGGGACAAGGGGCTTCTTTATAATGTATATTGTTCGTTCAGTCCATTAAGTTTATAAACAATCCTAGATCCATTTCGGCAAGAGTATCAATAAGGAGTGGGAGACCAGAGTTTTCTAAACTCGGCTATAAAACCATAAAACATAATATAATAGTAAAAAAGACAATATAGTGAAAAACAGGAGAAGACAGATGATCCTAAAGCTGGAATATGTTCACGACAAAGTATATTATGATCAGAGCTGGATGTTCAAACGCCATTCAATTACTAGGAGCTTTTCTAAATTCTCCGTTGCAGGCATCTTCTTGACCAAGGGTACATCTTACAGAGCACGAGAAGCAATTAGAATGGGGAGTGGTAGAATAATAAGTGAATCATGTCTAGATTCATTGTACTGGAATAAGGAAAATCATATAAAGGTTTCTAAAGGATACTTAGGATATTATGTCTTTAATTATAGAATGCTTATTAAATCTGTATAGGAATTGATTACCTTCAATATTTATATATAGAACACCTCCTATGCAATGTTAGATCAAGTCAATGAGAGTTTCTCTATTTTCGCATGGTATTAGAGCCGCTACAATCGTGGTAGAGACTCAAATAGCTTCTGCCACTGGGGAGCGGTACTGGCCCATGTGTTCTGTTCGCTAGGTCAATGTTTCTTCTTTTATTCTTTCTTTTGGGGCTCGACAATACTCCTCAACCTAAAACCGGTGCCCTGTCTCCGAACAATCATTCAGGCGCCATTCCTCTCTATAGGATCATTCGAGCATTATTCATATTTCCAGTGACTGGAGATCGACGACCAACTCCCTCCTCTAAACTTTTCATTTATCGGCATTGTTCTGCCAATTCAAGTTACATTGATAATGTTCTAGAGAACTGTCATACCAAATATCTTTGTGATGATTGAGAATAGATTCCTTTCCGTGTATAAGGCAAGAAGCACTTCCTTCTATTGTGCACTAGCAACTTCAGCAATAAAGAATTCCAGGATCACTTTCCTGTTTGGTGATTTTTCACTAGTGAGATTTTGGTGTAAGCTTTCTACGTTTTCAAAATAAACAAATTCAAGTTGGTTTCTGCACTTTGAGTTTAAGGGGACATGTTTGACTAGCAAGTTAATTTGTCTATTTTTTTGGGTTAAGTATAAGAAAGGAAAGCATGAAGGATCAAGAGAGGAAGTTTCCACTTACCAGGAAGAAGTTCAGCAGCACGAACAGCAGAAGCAGCAGCAGCTCCTAGAGCAGCAGGATCATATGCGACCAGAGCAAAATTATGCACAGGATGGAGGAAAACTACCTGAAAATATTACTGACCTCAATTAAAATTGTTATTATACAGGTAAAAGTGTTGACAAAAATAGGTTTTACCTCTCCAGGAATTTCAATAGGAAAAGCAGCAAAAGATAGCATTATATCAGAAACTGATACAGCAACAGTGTTTTTGTCAACTGCAACCAAGCCCATGTTGTGGGAATGGTATATGATAACACCAGTTCCAAAAAAATGCTGTGAGTGAACTCCATCAAGCATGCATAATGATGGTACATGGACCTGCAATTTTCGAATCAGGAGAGGCATTTCGAACCTAGATTATGGAAATAGGAACAACCACAGAACCATACATGTCTAGATGTTCCTCTCAACTGCAACTGCAGCTATTAGTATTGATTTCATAATATACTGGAAGAGCATATGACAATCTTAACCAGTAATTACCAAAAAAATACAAGAGATAGTAACATTATTCAGCAATTTTTATGTTCTACAACGGTGTAAAAGAAAAAAAAACAAAATGAATGATTAGGATCTGGACCTAAAAAGCACACACTTAATGACTCAGATCATACTGATAAGATTCAGATCTTCATTAAGTGCAAATAAACGAGGCCTTAGGCCGCAAAACAATACGTTATATGGTCAATCTCTAAGTTAATAAAGTAACTAAAATATTCTATAATTATAAATATTTGATATCGTCAGGTATCCTAACAAATATTCTATACAATTACCTTGTTCAAGTGCAATGAATCTAGACACATATTATCCCTGATATTCTCACACAACCTATTGAAAAACTTCGTCCAAGCAGCCCACCAAAAGGAGCCATACCCTCCTAAAAAGAAAAACAAAAGACTCGTACTCTATACACACATACATTGCACTGACGATTCTGCTAGATAGTAAAATCTTCTATTTTTCTTTGATAAGTGCTTAGCTGATAAAATCTACCGCCAATGAATAACGAAGAGAAAAGGAGAAGGGTCTGTTTGGTTTGCAAACAAGTTATACATACATTACAATATAGAGATTGTTATATAGTGCACAAGTGAATCTGTATTTGCTTTCAGATGTTTGATCCATCATTACAGAATCTGGATGAGTAAATAAATATTGGATATCCGTTATGTGAAACTGCTTAGGAAATAAAATCCCACTTAGGTAATAGAAGTAACACGAGAAACAAGCATAGGAGAGAACTAAAGTTACCTCAAACATCACAAGAGTAGGTTCTATTGCACGTTCAGCAACAGAGGCATTATTAGCCACAGGTGCAGCACCTTGACAATCTCTCAGAGCTGCATCCTCCACGGCCCCAGAGTCATCAAACTTTTCCTCTCTGTGTCCATTTAAAGAGTGGCCAATTATTACATCGCCATCTGCAGATGTGTTTTCTTCCACCCTCCGTTTCTTAGTTCCAGCATCAGAATCATCCTGACTGTTAAGTCCCTCTGGAACATTGTCACAACTAGTCTCCATATTGGTAACTCCATCCATTGATTCTTGGCTGACTTGTTGAGGCCTAAGATCCATTGCACTAACCTCAGTAGCACAAGAAGAAACACTATGATTTGACAAATCTTGTTTGCCTGGATTAATGCCGGAGAACAGAAGTGGGGACTCAGGTGGCAAGGCAAGTTTCAGAGTCCATAAACCAGAGCTGTCATCACGTTTATATATCTGAGGAGGTGCATACCATTCATGGCGGTCAATTGTGACCAGTACAGACTGCAGCAAAAAGAAGTTTCTATGAGAAGGCCTTGGTACAAGGAGATGATAAAAGCGCCAGAGACTATTCTACATCTACCAACAGGTAGAGTTAAATTAACATCCATAATTGATTTCCAGTAGTTAAAGGGAGTATCTACAAAAACAACATAGACTTTTCATTCTTTATAGGAACAAAACCAGACAGCATTTTTTCTTTACTTCGGGGAATCTTTTTCTGAGTATATGTTTGCAGGCTTGATGTTCAAATGGTTAACTACATTAAAAGACTAAACCACAAGACAGAAAACACGACCGACAATGTTTACATGCAGGTGAAATTTGTGATCATCTATATTATCCACCTAGACAAGCACCTACACTATCAAAGAGGACAAAATACAATTCTTCTGATGTTTCCAAGAGTAACCATTTGTATAAAATCATATAATCGATGCACATATTCACATTTTCTTGCCATGATCCCAAAACTTTGGGTGACAACACAATTTGACATGTTAATAATTTCCTTTTGATTGATGCCCTCAAAACAAGATAAACTCCTGCTCTGAGACATCAGTAGTAGCCGACTGTAGACCCACTAGGATCCATAGTTTTTTACCGCGGTTTACACAGAAATAGTAAAGCCAACAGAGGTCGGTATTTGTGACTCAGCAAACCAATATAGATGTAGATGAAACAAAAATTATCATGCTTTGCCAACTAACCGAAGGAAATGGCAGTTGAGAGCAGGAATTACAGGTCAGGTGGATAACAAGAGGCAACGATTGTTATTTGAAAGATATCAAAGCACAAGTACAGAAAATCAATATAAGCAAAGAGGCACTACTAATACCTTTTTCCGGTGACGATCGTTGTAGCTTATATACTCCAATGGTACTCTTGCACTCCTAGACAACTTAGATAAAGCAGAAATTAAGTCTTCAAGGGACGATATATCTTCTCCTGCAAATTTTTTAATGATGGCATGACGAGGAACTCCTGCTCTAAATAGCATATATCTACAATAGCAATGTAGTTTCTGTCAAAAATTCTTTTTCCAGTAAAATACTCCTAAAGATTGCATCAACAAAATTTTAAACTTAAACCAGAAACACTTTCAAATACAAACTGTTAGGTAAAGCAAAATAACATAAGCCAATGACTGCAGCACAGCAATCACCAAAATAAGAAAATAAGAATGTACGGACCCTGTTTCTGCCACGTAGACAAGACCACAGTGAAAGCGGAAATTTCGAGCCTGCATTAAAAGAGGAGGAGAGAAAATAAAGCACAAACGTGAGCTTCGATCATATATAACAGAAAAAGAGAGAAATATCAATATCAGCCTAAAGCAGGTCAAATGTGCAAAAGAAAGGGTTCACCTAAAAGTTCAACTAGAAACTACACATGACTAGAACTGAAGGGAAAACCTCTTTATTTTTTTAAAGATGCGGGAAGACATCCAGATCTATCCCTCATAAGATATCTGCACTAATATGGAAAGATAGGAAAAGAGTATCTGTGATCAAGCATTCCTATCTTGCTGGACATGAGCAATCTTAAGGCACCATCCAGAGGGAGTTGAAAGTTAAGCAACGAGACATTCATAAGAAAGTTTAACTAGGTAAAAAGTAACAAAAAAAGTTTGCTTGCGCTCAAGTTTCCTTCAAAATAAATGGAGAAGTTTGAGAACTTCTAAAAACAAATTGTCAACCAGAAGAACCTAACAGATGACAAAAGTCCTGAACCATTAAACTCAAATGGTAAACTAGGCATGTGTTACTTTTCAACTTTCAGACGTCTGACCACAAGCCCCACACACTGCACATCTGCTCAACAGTGTATCTTCATATGGCTGACTGGGAACTTCATTGAGTTTAATGGTCTAAGGAAGCTTCGCTCAAAATGGACATGAGTCATGTGCAAGGACCAGTGTAAAAGAAAACCAAAAGAACAGCAATTGGTGAAATACCTTCATAAAAAAACAAAATAGAGAAAGCAAAGGTACTTAAGACCTTGTGCTTTCTATTCATAAGAACCAAGATTTACGACATGGCAGGATTTCGGACACTTTCTGAAGAAAATTTCTCTTCACTGGAGTTGTAAACAAGATTAAATGCCAATGGACTGGAATATCAAATTGTGGTTCTCAGAAGTCATGGAATTATGTCCTTGATTCACATTAACAATATGAACATTTGCAATTTCCTTCTCTTTTTTTTATTAATGTGTCTCCTAACACTAAACTTGTTAGCCTAAGCCCAAGGCAGAAAGTGCACATACCAAAACGATTTATTTGCTTCTGTTGTGCCTATATTCAAACCCTTCTAAGCTTGTTACGCATCATATAAGCAGCAAAACTAAAGAAAACCAGAAAGGCATGGATGAAACAGATAAAATCCACTTTCCAGTTCTACACTTCATGTCTCATTGTCTTCCAGAATGAAACATTTGAGTGAACAATTGGCAAGATCGACAATATCTTGCATGACCAGAAGCAAACTGCAAAATCTCTTTCTCAATAAAGCCTATTAGGCAAGCCAAACAGGGAGCAAGTCACAAAACAGAGCATCTTAACACCAAATCTTCCCTTATGACTGGTTAGAAGTTCTTGACGTAGGAATGAGTATAATGTGGAGAATCCATTTAAAAAGGACTAATAGATAACCAATGTTGCTAGAGACACATTAAAAATTGGGAAACTAGCAGTAGAATCTCACAAACCTGTTGATAAGAAAGGGGATGAATGACTGCACCACTGACTTCCAAGAAGCAGTCAGGAGTGATTGAATGCAAATCCTGGACCTGAAGGAAACACAAGCAAATGAGCCATATAGACAGCTTTATCCCTTTCTTCCAATAAAATTGTTACTCCTTAAAAAACAGCCTTAGCGCTCTCAAAAAGAAACCATTCTGCAATTACACTTAGGGATAGAATCGGAATTGATCAAGAGATTTTTTGAACCAAATGAAAGATAAAACATAAATCATGGATCAACTACATTCTCCACCATAACTAAAATAATTTGCAACTGAATTTTGAGATAAAGCTAAATAGCACAGATAGGAGGTTAAGCGGGACCAAATCAATTATCCGTCCAGCAAAGTGAGTAAGCTTCTGTATCCTCTTCATTAATGTGGACAAATATGACAAAATAACAAAAGAAAAACAAATCAGAAACAATACCTATAGATATTGCTCTTTCTGTAATTGCTGTTCTGGGCTATTGGTAATTATTTGTCCACAATCCAGAAAAATTGGATTCTAGCATATTTTTTAGTGAGATATGTACCGGAATGCTCACTCAATAGCAGATACATCATTCATCGTATTTTATAATTATCTCTTGTGCTGGGAGGAAGCTGCATTTGGAGCTAGAAACAGAGACAGATGGAGGAAAATTCCTGCTTGTATCTAGTGGATTATATGGAGAGAGAAATGATAGATTTTTTGAGAATAGGGACAGCAACCTACAGGAGGTTAAACTTAAATATATGTTGTTGTTCTGTTTTTGGTGTACAAATGTCTACTCCAATGAGACTGAGTCAATTCCAGATGTTTTTGGGTCCATCCAGAGGCAGGTTAAGCTCTGGGGAAGATTTATACTTCTTTTTTATTTGTAAATATGGTTTTCCAGTACTACCTAAGGACTGATTTAAATACAAACGTCACCAGCTTCAAAAAAATAATTATCTCGTTTATTGTCAAGGATTGGAAATGTGATTGGCCATTTCGATACGCAACACCTATCATAATAATTATGATTCAACAATAGATTCAGAGATTTCCATTAAATCACAAAATTGTTGACTGAGTTCTCCCTTACATTTAGCATCATAGAAGTGCTTTATATTTTGATAAGGTAAAGGTTTATTGACCGAGTAACAAGAAGGTACCAAGAGTTAACAAAAACTACTGCAAATATCCATACAGTCAATTACAACTTCTCCCGAGCAAGCATCATAGAAGTATATAGGCACCCGAGTAAATTAACAAATCATACTAGAGCTGAACCCAAAGGTTAATTAAGATGAACCAAAATCTTAATTGTTTTGATAACTATGACACAACAGAATATAACTATTTTTTTATAGAAATCAAAGAAATTTCAGCATCGAATAAAATACTCACCAACAGTTCCACTGTCAAAGGAGTTCCACCCCTTTCAACTTGAAGCTCAACTTTCTGCCCAACACTGTCATCAAGTAAAGTCTCCATCTTCAGGAACTGAGTAATCACCTGATGAAGCTTACGGGAGAAAATTAGTTCTACGAACCATCCAACGAATGATTTTCCAATTATCTAAAGAAGCAATTGCCAACAAAGTAAAATTTCTGTATTCATCTCGGTCTGAACGGGTTGGAACTTGAAATTTAGGACGTTCCTGAATGACTGGGAATTGGGGAGGATAGCTGAATTATATAGCGCATTAGCCTAGTTTGAGGGTATCACCGGAAATGTGGATGGTATGGTACGGCAAGGAAATTCACAGGGAAAATATAAAGTGAATGAGGCATACAGGGAACTGTAAAAAGTTTAACAACCAAGTGGGCTGTTGGCCATGGAAAATGATCTGGAAGGTGAAGATTCCATATAAAGTAGCTTGCTTTCACTTGGCTTGTGGCAAAAGAAGATGTATTGACACGGGAAAAACTGAAAAGTAGGGGATTTCAACTATGCACCAGATGGTTTTTTTGTGTGTGTGTGTTTTGGGGTTTTGGGGGGGGGGGGGGGGGGGGGGTCGCAAATGGATAGACCAGATATGGAAAATATTCATTAACTTGAGGGGTATGAGATGGGTGATGTCTGCACGGGCAAAGGAGGTATTGAAGAGTTGGGGCAGAGAAGGTAGTTTGTCCAAGCAGAAGGAGAGATGGAGGACTGTCCCAGTATGTATTTGGTAAACTGTGCTCTGAGAGAGAAATCAGAGTGTTTTGAGGACAAGCAATGCAGTATTCAGAACTTGAAGATGAACTGTTTAGTCCATTATTATTTTTGGCGTAAACAAGAATATCTAGTACAAACAAAAGATACTTTTGATGTGTTAAACAACATGTAAAAGGAACATAGATAGAAAGATCCTTTATTTGTAATTGTTTTGGTCGGGGACTATACAGCTTGGTATAGTATACCTGTTAAAATATAGAATGATACCATTATCAAAAAAATGGTTGGTTCTTGACAATTGAATTAGCTCTACAGAATCTAGATGCAGTCACAGAGGAAAAAGAGAGCGGACAACGAGCCCGAGATATGAGCCAAATAGATGTATTAATCAAAGTTATAAGAAATTACGCGGACAAATAGAGCACAATGAGAACTGCAAAACCATCAATATAAGATGCCTACAACAACAAAGCCAGACTGACCTCCCCATTCATATGAACAAGCACATCACCAGGCTCCAAATGCTTGTGAGCTGGGCCACCGGGCACCTATAACAATACCAGAGAAAAAATTAAGGGTTAGAAAAAATTAAGTGTTGATACACAGAACAATACTGTGTCAGGACACTCGAAAGAAGTGCACTTACCACAGAATCAACGACAAGCATTCCAGTCTCACTGGGTGGAGTGGAATTGCGCACCAACTATTCAAGTAAATTTTCAAAAGATTATTGTATCATTATATTAGTAATTGAGCTTGCAACAAAATATTTAGGTGCTTACCTGCTCTGTGGCACTAAGGAGGCCAAGCCGCCGAGTTTCATCATATCCTTTGTGGAGAAAAGTTACCTATATAAAAAATATATATATTATTAACCAAGTCTACTTATGAAATTATGGTTTCCTCACTTGACCTATCATGTCCTCTTTGATTTGAAATGGCGTGATCCTTAATACACATAATTGAAGTCTGTTTTGGGGGTTCAAAGAAGCTTGTGCACAAAAGGTATATACGAGAGAACAGAGAAATTCCGCATCTCACTTAGACATTCGGTCTCTTAAAAACTACTGTACTTTCATATTCGCGTAAGCTACATGTCAAATGCCTCACGAGGATGCATGTACAGTTTAACAAGCAAACATGCAAATGCCATCTAATAATTTACCATCCACTATAACCACGACTATCTGATCTGCCAAAGATGAGAACTAAGATTCTCCTCCAAATATGCAGCATTTTCCTATAAAGTAAAAAAGGGCAGCCCGGTGCACTAAAGCTACCGCTATGCGCGGTGTCCGGGGAAGGGCCCCACCACAAGGGTGTATTGTATGCAGCCTTACCTTGCATTTCTACCAGAGGCTGCTTCCAAGGCTTGAACCCGTGACCTTCTGGTCACATGGCAGCAACTTTACCAGTTACTCTTAAGGTTCCCCTTCAATAAAGTAAGGTAAAAAAATATACAGTAGGAGAATACTAGATATCTTTGCATCACAAAAGTAGATACTTTAATAAGTGTGAATCAGAAGAAAGATTCATATTTATGCACTTAGTCACTTTCATAAGTGTAAAACAAGATAGTGTTTCACAATAAACAAAATTGAAAGAGCCCCCCCATTCACAGAAGCAGAAGGGTTGTGTGTGTGTGTGTGTGTTTTTTGTGTTTTTTTTTTTTGGGGGGGGGGGGGGGGGGGTTAAGGTAACAGAACTAACAAACCTGAAGCGTACCACGAGGAATAGTGACAGCCTCCCATTTATTTGTAGTAAGATCCATTCCTTCCTGTAAGAATTTCAGTGCCCTGACAACCTATAAACGCAAAATTAAATATATATATAAGTGTTTATATCCGTTAATTAATAATTAATTACATAATAACAGAGAAAGTTCAGACCTTAACCAGCAATATGGTTTTGGGGACAAAAGATTCAAGGGAGAAAGAAAATGTTCAATGCCACCAAATTAGGTACCAACATGACTCATCCAGGCAGTTAAAGAACTGAGAGGGTAAGACACAACTAAACATAAACTCTTAACTAGGAAAATAAAATAGACACAAATACGCAGAACATGGAAAGCTTGTAACCATCTATACTCCCATTTTTTAAGAATTAATCTTAAAAGGAAAAAAGACTAAGTTACCAGTTTCATCCCAAAAAAAAAAAAAGGAAAAAAGACTATTATCACATAGTAATTGTACATAGAATAAGCCATAAAATAAAGTGGAAGCCATATGAAAAGAAATTTTAAATTTCAAACCCCCTCACAGATATCAACCTATTTCAACGATGACGAATGAGTAATAACAGGAAAGGGCCGAAAAGGAAAAAGAAATAAAAGTTTCAGTGGTTTCAACGAAATAAAGAATTTGGATCCTACGCCCCATAGAGTACAAAGAGACAATGCAATAGATGGAGGATACTTACCATCCTGCATATCAGGGACTAGTGCACATTGACAATAGAAAACCCAGAAGAAAGAGAAAAAAATGGCTGATCAAATGAAGGATATAGTTTCCAATATAATAAAAGATTTAGGAACAGGCAGAAAAGAAAACTTGGCGTATGGTGCCTACTGCTATTTTTTGGTGCATCTGGAATGAAAGGAATCGTAGATGTTTTGATGGAATTTCAACTCCTAGCCACATTCTTAATCAACTTGTTTGGACATCTTATATAGCTGGTTCAACCAGGCCACTGTAACTACTGTTGAACTTTTTCTGGCTTATGTATGCGCGTTAGTTATTCATTAAGTTCTTGTACAGGGGCAGACTCCTTCTTTTGCTGTAATTTTTTGCCTTACATCTTCTTGATGCCTTCTAATGAAATTCTCTTACTTCATCAAAAAAAAAAAAAAGGAACAGGCAGAAAAGAAATCAAAATGTGAGTAACCAATTCCAGAGAAGTATAAAATAACTATTCTTTGCCGATTCAAGATGTCAATCAAGACCTTTGAAAGCTATAGTATTGTTGGAAAGCAATAGTCGCTGACAATTATTCTCACTAGTTAAATTTAAAATATCCTAGTTTACCTAAGAGTCAACTGTCAAATGCAGACTTTCCCCAGCTCAGAAATAGAGCATAGGGAGGTCTTTAACAAAGAGATGATCAAAGAAGGTGTACAAACTCGTTCTAATGGCAAGAAAAATGCAGAAGCACTTGATGACTTGCTCCCAGCATTCAACGCAACAGCTCTCCCCTGCCAATTTATTACAGGGGAGCCACTTGAACCACCTTTAGTCCCGGAAGCAGCCTGTTGGCAAAGAACACAAAAGTAAATCAACAACTATAGTTTTGAAAAGTTGGGGTAGAAGTATATCGATGAACTAAAACAAAAAAAATTCTACTTCCCTATATAACAGCTTTTAACTTTTAGATGAGGTGGTTCACAGAGTAGAGGGGACATTTTTTTTTTTTTGATAACCGTGGTGTCCAAGCCAGCTTTCGCGCACCTCGACTAAATCCACGGGATACCTGCCACCTCCCACCAGCAATAGATATCAGGTAACTCCGTCCACCAAGGCTAGGACAGATGGGAAGAATCACCTAGTGTTTTTTGTCTCGGCTGGGATTCGAACTTGAGACCTCAGGCTTTCAACCCACTTCATTGACCACTAGGCCACACCCTTGGGGGTACGTAGAGGGGACATTTTTGTTTATTACCTATCTACTAAATGCAAACTCCTCCCCCACTCCACTGGTCCCCATAACATCCTAGCCGTCATACATTGTGTAGCCTAGTTACATTGATTCAACAAATTTTATCTTCCTATTTCAGTTACCAATTTCAAAAAAAGTTTATCTTCCTATTAGCAACCACAAGTCTATGCTCCTTAAATGTTCTAAGCTACATTTTCTTCTTGACAAGTTACATGTTTGTCATTATATGTGATATAGTGCGCTCTGAACAAATAAATGGAGCTAATTTATAAGGGCAAAATTTTCTATTAAAGCTAATTTATGGAGCCCAAAATTTTCTATTAAAGACACTGCTTACTTGCATGTAGAATGTGTTGAAGTCATTGTATCCATCCCTGCACCAAAAATTGGATTTATCAAAAGGAATATATTATACTACCAAACATTTGCAACACGAAAAAACAAAGTGGATTGCAGCACAAACACCACGGAGATGACTTCATCAGAAAATCATATAGAGGACATCACCATAACATTACAAACATGATTTCTTATACACATGACAAATGGTAAGTTCATAGTTTAGTTATTTTAATTTAAAGCAAGATCATTTTAGCATCCCACAGCTTTAATTTGCTCATTGTATTTGGAGTTTGGACAGTAAGGAAGTCCTCAACATGCAACAACACAAGCAATATTTAAGGTAGGGCAATGCTATGACATAATCATTTCACCCATAACCAATGAGAGGAAAAGGAACACCTTAAAACAGCAGAAACCTACAATTTGTGCTTAGTACTCAATATGCAAGAATCTAATGCTAATAATCAGCTTCATCATTTAGCAGAATTAAAGAGCTCATCAATAGGAAAAATTTTCCAAATCGCTGCACAAAGCAAAACCTACTCTGATGAAAGAGATAGTAGCCAACCAACACCACCAAAAAAGCAGCACACTATGTTTATGGAAAGCATGTTTATAAAGTTCTTTTGGCTGAAACTTTATAAAGCAATTTTAAAAGAATGTCAAACACTTAATGAGACTCTTATGGCCCATATCATTTAGGGGAATACATGAAATCTCCAGGGTGAATGAACATTTTAAGTAGGCCATGACAACAACAACAACAACAACAACAACATTTTAGGTAGACCATGCCATACTTTTTATAATGCGGAGCATCTCTGTCAAGACGAGCAAGGGTTCCAGCTAAAATTGATACCTGCATAATCCAAATTAAAGCAAAAAGGAATAAGATATGAAAGTTTCTTTAGAAAATATAGCCCCTCAAGAAACAATCAAAAGGATGCAACGAAAGGAATGACAGAGCCTAAAGAAAGGTCATGTAACACAACAAACCAGAGAAACAAACAGAAAGGTCATGTAACACAACAAAGAGAACCATACATGAGAAATACTAAGCTATACTTTGCAAAACAATGTTAGAAACAGAAAAAATTAATGGATAACTCAGTAATAGTGGCAGCTAACACCAAAAAGACCTATAGACTCCAGTGCTTCAAATCACTCTTGTGGAAAGACTAACCACCAAACACCCATCAAAATGACTAGAAAACACCTCAGAATAACTATAAATCGATTATATCTAAAACACAGTGATATTTCGTCAAGTAAATGTAAGTAACACACATATCCACTTGGATGGTTTAGCGATGCAACATACCCCTTAATCCAAAAGTCCAGTCTCAAAGGATTAACAGTGATCTCAAAGCCACTACAAAACAACATACATGCATCAGCCATAGACACAACCATAGTCATTGTACTTAAGAAGCAACCTTAACTACTCACGCCAGCTCACATGCAGGATAGGAGAGTGGTTAATAAAAGTAAAGACTCATGACAGTTAGCTTGTCTTTGGGGCTTGGGTCGGAAAAACACATCGTTACATGCTTCCAATCCACAGCAACACATAGGTCAAAGTCAACAGCCTACGGATTCCATTATTCTAATGCTTGACCTTGAAAACCAAGACATACACCATATGACAGCATTCAACAATCACATGCATAGTTTACAAGCAGATTACACATCAAAAGTTATGCACTCCCTTTACACGTTTTAAGTGATATCCTCCAAAGTTCTCTCGGTCATAATGCCCCCATCATGAGTTTTTTTTTTGACAAGTACACCACCTCCATCAAAGTTACTAAAAGTCGGAACACTCATTCCAGAAAGTTTAAACTATTTACTGGTTCTTTGAAGATGCTATAACGAGTAGTCAAAGTTTCATTTCATTCCCTTCTGATCAATTACAGGAAAGATTAGTCATAATGTGACTGAATATGACAAGTTAAATAGAATAATAATGTAAAGAAGTCCTTACAATAATGTAAAGAAGTCCTTTCATGTATAAAAGTATTCCGCTTGGATACATCATTCATAAAGCAAAGTAAGGGAATAAAATAAAATCTCATCCACATACCTTCTCTCCACTGTCATTACCAACAACCCTGATTTCTAGTCCGACACAAGCATCCTCCGGGGCAAGAGGAATCTCTTCATAGCTCAAAAATTGTATTGCAGCAGGATCATAACGGAAGAATCCGAAGTCATGAACCTAAAAGATGATCAATAAGGTTCATTCATGAGAAAATAAATAAGTGCGGAATATGATTGTCAGGTGCGGAATATGATTGTCAGGTATTCTTCGGCAATTATCATTGTCCCTATAAACATATGCATAACATCAAATTGAATTCAACACAGACATACTTCTTCTGCTTCATTATGTATGGTACACTTCCATTTTTAGTTTGTTTCATAAAGAATGACACACATTTATATTTGGAAACTCTAACTTTTACACTTTCGTGTTACTCTTAGTGGCATGCTCTTATAGTCATAAAAATGTAAAGGCATGTTAAAGACTGCAAGTTCTAACGGTAACTTTGGTATGTGGGAAAAGTTTTTCTTTCTTCTATGTCTAGTCAAAACTTCACATTTCACTATTTTCAAAATATAAAGCAGACTAGCACCGGTTTGAAATTGTGCATATGTTTTCTTTTTTCTTTTATTAGACCTAGGAAAAACAGCAAGGAAGGCAGTACAACCTCACCCCCATTCTGTCTAACTCATGTCAACAGAAATGACGTCGATAACTTTGGTACTTTTTCCTTCTACTTTACTTTTTTCCTTCCGGTTAAATAACATGAACATCCAACCTAAAACCTTAAAAGTTAAACCAACAGATGAAGTAGCCAAAAAATTTATATACCCTTTTGGAATTTGTCAATTCATGATGAACTCCTTGAAGTTGTCTTGAAAAAAACTACAATTCCTTGGGACCAATGATAACTTAGCTAAAGATGAGCTACAATGGAAGAAACCAATCCATATAAATGATATCTACTAGTGGGGAACATGATTTAGTCTTGTTAGAGAACTTCTAATATTATTTATATATATTTAACTTATTTTTCACTTTTAGTTTTTTTTGGTATCATTATGACATGAGTTGAGCTTGAATGGAGACGAGAGAATTCATATAGCAGACCCCAACTTGTAAGAGATTAAGGCATAGTTACTGTTGGTATTGTTTTGAACCCCCCTGTATAATCCATGTAGAATAACATCATACAAGACCTCCTGTACATGTAACCCAAATTTGAGAGTCAAGCATGAACTACATAGACTTGCTGAGACTGAATCTAATACAATGTGAAAGAATATGAGCAGGGAATAGTGGAGGACCTTTTATAAAATCCTTTGGGAGCCTGTATATAACAAAACCTATATGGGACCAATGTTTTCAAAAGTAAAAAAGCATTAAGACTCTTGGGACTTTAAGCAAGAAGGGGGGAGCATCCTTCCTTCTCATTTTATATGACATTATCAAAGGTCTAAAATCTAAACAATTCAATAACTGGAATCTTGAAAAATGTGTAAGTTGCACACAATTATTTTGTTAGTGGAATTGAGAAACGTCTCAAAAATGAAAAGAATTGTATTTTATATTCGAACGAGGAATATAAAACTGGAATGTCACACAGAGATAGCAAAGACAGAGCTTGAAAATGAACTTACAGGGTCTCTATATATGGGATAGATTGGTATCTCTTCACGGTTCACAAACATAGCTTCAGCCACCACAGGTCCTACAAAGCAAATAACAATCAACACTAACATTACACAAAGTTTTGAACTTTAAACAATATATACTAATTTTCCGACTTGTTAAGTTACTAAAAACAGAGTAACGCTTGTTGCTCACCAGGTTTAACAACATGTCGATTCGTAAGTATAATCCCGCGACGTTTATCAACAACGAAGCCCGTAGCATAACTAGCACCAGCAGCCTCGGTATCAAATGCTCGACAAGCATTGGTACGGAGAACGACGACAGCAGGAACCACTTTATCAAGCGCTTTCCGCCAATCTTCAGCGGTAGCAAGGTTCTCTTTGAACGGAGGATCTATATCCATACATAATTCCTCCTTCATTATACTCGATTCTGGTCCTAATGCTTCCTCCGATCCCAAATTCTCCAACGAATCGCCCATTTCAAAACCCTAACTTTCCTCTCAAAGGTAGATAGATATCTACTTGTGATGTTGCCGGCGCTGATGGACGGAGAGAGAATATTCCGTCGACGATGACGGGTGACGTTGTTTCAACGGCGGCGAGTATAAGAAGATCGGCGGCGAGTGCGGAGTTGAGTTGCAGCTGACAATCTGACAACTTGCCTTCTTCAGTCGTTCGTCGCTTTCATTTCTCTCAATGCTTTTTGTACAGATGATCAAATTACGAAAAAGCCCCTGTACTTTGTTTCCTTTCACGTGGGCGAAATCGCGCTTGCGTATCTTCTGTACATGGTAATCAAAAGAAGACAAGGTATCCTCTCTCTCTGTAATCTCTCCCAATATTAAGGCTTTAACCAGTGGTGTAGCTACGTAAATCAAAGGGTAAAGGGGTGATCGATCGAATACATTTTTATCAAAAAATTATATTATATAAAAAATAAAGAAAATTATGTATATCAATTAAAAATTATTTTAAATCTTAAATATCTTTATTGAGATTTCTAGCTTTGCCACTAAATAGAACCTTTTAAACTTGTCGAGATTTGTCAAATTAGACCTATTGATTTTGCTATTGTAACTATTTAAGTGTTTGATTGGGGTCGAGTCTTGTAAACCCCTCGTATACAGTCGTACTACTTTAACAAATATAAATTCAAATGATATCCATGTATCCTCTTGTGTAATTATTATAATCTTCTTTTTTAATATTCTAATTTGATCACAATTTTATTTTCACTTTAAGGATAAGCCTGTAAAAGGGGAGCTAGGCTGACCTTTTTGCTGCAAGAAAGAAATTTGGATAACCAAGTTTACAAGTTAAAAAAGTCATATTGCATAGTAAGGATAGGTTTCATCTATCCGTGTTTAATAGACTTTTAATTTGTTCAGGTATGCCAGTAAAAGTATTGTATGTACATATCTCCCATGATTGTGGCTTTGAGTGGCCAATCGAATCATGACTTTGTTTGCTTCTCTAAAATAATGTCTTGCACTAATATCATGACTATTTACTAGAATCCTTATCTTTTCCGCAAAGTTTTGATGAATTAATTTTGTAGTTTTTTATAAATATTATTTTTTGTTATATAATTTTTTATAGGGACATATAAACATTCTTATGATCGTTTTCTTATATTCGAACCGTAAATTGTTTAAGTACTTCAAAGACTCATTATATACGGTAAAATACATCGTTTGACAAAATATTTGTACGATTAAGAAACAAACATTTGAAATAGCATTTCCAAGCTCGAGGATCCATTTAGAAATTTGGAAGGATGAAAATTCCTCTCTTTTGCATAGTTGGAAATTTATCATACTTCTTATTATTTTATTTATTATATTAAAAGAAAGACTAGTGGAATCATTTCTTTCAAATCATTTTATGAACATTATATTGGGGTCCTATATTATGATAGATAAAGTTTTACCCTCTTTTCTGAGGTAGTGGTAAAGTTTTACCCTCTTTGAAAATCATTTTATGAATAAATACTTTTGACATAGATGGGCCATATATAATATCAAACACAAATATTTTAAGAGAGAATTTAAGAGAACATATGTATAAAATCAAAGGACCATTGTCAACTAATAAATTGGAAATGACTTATCCTACATTTATTCTTCTACTATAATTCAAAAAATATCTACATGTGTTTTTCAACACTCGCCAACCCTAGCAAACCTAACATATCAGCCCTATGAAAAAGAAAATTGGGAGAAGGTGTGCAACTGCGCACAAAGAAATTGCAGCAAAAATTTCTCAAAATGCGAAAACACTTATGTTTTGTGGCATGTCCTAAAAATATTGTTTTGGACATCCAATAAAATTGAAACGACAAAAACTAGGTTGCTCTCATCTTCGAATAGACGATACACTTTTCGCCAACTCATTTAGTGGTTTATCTGTGGACCGCATCAAATTGTACACGAATGCTCCGGCTAGGGTTCCGATGATTGGACCAACAATATATACCCAAAGACCTTTGTAAACATGCTTCACTAATGCTGGCCCAATGCTTCTTGCTGGATTCATTGATGCTCCTGAAATTGGCCTGCATTTTAATTTGATTAAGTTTTTGGCAAAGAAAGTTTTTTTTTTTTAATTAAGTGACACGATTAATTAGCATACCCTCCTACAAAAACGTTCAAGGTTATGGTCATTCCCACAACCATTCCAGCAACATGTCCAATCTGCAAGAGTGACGCAAAGTAAAAGTCAAATTAAATAATCAATGCACTTAGCAAGCAGCTACTAATGTGAAAGACCAAAAATGGAGAGTTGGAACAAATTAACATTGATTCAATAGTCAATTCCAAATCTCTATAGGCTTGATTACATTTTATAGAAAGAAACAAAAAGGACAGTTTGGCGTACGAAGTATCCAGAGTTGACGTAGAATTTTAGGAATAATTGTATGCCAAGAGGGTGTAATATAAATGCAAACATCAATGATTGAATTCACATTTTAAACGCGTAACCTATAGATCATATATAGACAAATTTTATGAATTGTAAATTCAAAATGCGTACCGCTCTATCATCTGTCCCAATTCCACAAATGACAAACATGAGAAGGAAAGAGATGATAATTTCGACAGTAAGTGATTGGCCATTAGATCCAACTGGAACTGTACCAAAATAAGCTTCCGGAGTTACGTCAAACATTAGCACCAGAGTTCCACTGGCCAGAATCGAACCCATTAATTGAGCAATTATGTATAAAGGTGCCTGCAACACGTACATTTATATTTCGGTACATTAATTCTAGTAAAGATGTTCGATATGAAAATAATTATGTAATGTCTATGCATAGAATCAAACTGAGTAAGAATTTTAAGTATGTACTTCTTTCCAAGGCAAGCGACGGAAGATGGTGAAAGTAATAGTGACAGCGGGATTAAAATGTGCTCCTGATATATGTCCCAAAGTATAAGCCATGACCATCACAATTAGTCCCCATGTCACACATATCCCTGGAAATGTAACGCTCCCATATAACTTGTTCACTACAACCGATCCACACCCCGCGAATATTAAGAAATAGGTCCCTACGACCTCCGCAATCAACTGCAAAATTAGCACATCGCAATTCAACTCATCAATTAAATCTACATAGTAAAACACATTTCAAGTACTCGATACTGGGTCAATCGTAGCATAATAAACTAGTTAAATTACCTTTTGAATGAGCACAACAACCGAAGTTGATGCACAAAATCCAACGTTGGTAACGGAGGCTCCGTGGATATTACCTTCTTCCATTCGGGTGATTTCTTCTTCTTTCTTTGATACCATTTTTTTTTAAAAAAAAAAAGTTAAATAGGGTTGAAAGTAGGATAATATAAGGTAGTTATAAACTTATAAAATACTTATATGATAGGATAGTGTAGGATCGTTTTTTTTCTTTTTATCTTTTTTCTCTGGTTTGCTAAGTTGATAATTATTAAGGATAATTGATATTAGTTGGAGTGTGTAGGAGGCTGGAGTTTTAACTAAATGCTAACAAAATCCAGTATTATTATTATGATAGTGCAAAATTAAAAAAAAAACTAATATAAAAGGGATTGGAGTTTGCAGATTAATATTGAAACTCCATCCAGCACTATCTATCAAAAAAGGCCTCCTTCACTTTATTCACTTCTCTTTGCAAACCTAATCTAAAATGACAAAAAAGGAAAATAAATATACTAGAATTTGTTACGATTTATTAGGATCTTGGAAAGCGTTTGAATCGGTATTAATCTCATTTTCCGTGAATATCTGTATTTACCTTTTCTTATCCACATTTTAAGATAATAATTAAAGAAGTAAATAACATATGTAACTATTTGTGGCCTATCTAAAAGGTAAAAACTTTAAAATCCGGAGGCCAAAAAAGGAATTAGATTATTTTACCTGATTTTTACGTCCAAACTAATCATTGGGAATGATATGTATTGTATATAAACTTTTATCACTTAATTAAAGTTAATTAATATACAATATATGCTGTCAAGTACTTATTTAATCGCTTATCAATGGTCGTTTAATATTATGTGTAAGTACATGGCCGGGTTGGTTCGGATTTTTCCCTTAAATACCAAATTAAATTATTGCGTCGGGTTTTAAATCTATAAATCAAATCAAATTAATAAAATTTGGATTTTTCAACCTCGGATTTTTTTGAATTTTTTTGGTTTTCTCGGATTTTTCGATAAAGTCTTTATACAAACATTTCAAATATTTTTTTAATGCTAACAAGATACAACTATCTTAGGTGTTTCTTAAAAAAAAAATAGAAAATATGAAATAAATGATGACAATAAAATATTCAATAAAAAATAATAATAAAATCGTATAAAATAAATACTGCATATTAATAAGTTATAATAAAAACGGAAAAGGGTCAAAACTACCCCTGAACTATCCGAAATAGAGCAAAAATACCCTCCGTTTGTTTTTTGGCTCAAAAATACCCCTCCATTTATTTTTTGGCTCAAAAATACCCCTCCATTTAACGGAGTGTCAAAAAGGGCCAAAACTACCCCTGAACTATCCGAAATGAAGCAAAAATACCCCTCCATTTTTTTTTTGACTCAAAAATATCCCTCACATTAATGGAGTGCCACCAAACACACCACGTGAAAAAAAATTGTCATATGGTTAGTCCACGTCAGTGTCCCATTTAATATCCAACCAACCCACTTAACCATATTCCAACTTAACAGCCATTTAATATCCATACCCGACCCATCTTAAAAAAATTTTGACCCGTCCTCATAAGTAAATGGTAAAGATAGATCCACCCTTCATTTCACTTGAACTCTCCAAAAACAAAAAAATCGATGCAGACTAGGGATTCTGAGGGAAAAGAAAGCCCTTAGGGAAAAAATCAACCCGTGTACTAAGAGCTTTCTTTTCCCTCAGAATCCCTAGTCTGCATCGATTTTTTTTTTTTGGAGAGTTCAAGTGAAATGAAGGGTGGATCTATCTTTACTATTTACTTATGAGGAAGGGTCGGGTTTATTTTAAGATGGGTCGGGTACAAATATTAAATGGTTGTTAAGTTGGAATATGGGTAAGTGGACTGGTTGGATATTAAATGGGACACTGACGTGGACTAACCATGTGACAATTTTTTTTCACGTGGTGTGCTTGGTGGCACTCCATTAATGTGAGGGGTATTTTTGAGCCAAAAAACAAATAGAGGGGTATTTTTGCTCCATTTCGGATAGTTCAGGGGTAGTTTTGGCCCTTTTTGGCACTCCGTTAAAATGAGGGGCATTTTTGAGCCAAAAAATAAACGGAGGGGTATTTTTGAGCCAAAAAATAAACGGAGAGTATTTTTGCTTTATTTCGAATAGTTCAGGGGTAGTTTTGGCCCTTTTCCGTAATAAAAATAATCATAATTTTTTAAAAAATAAAGTCATGCTAAGATAAGCCTAACAAGTATTAATTACATGACTAATTATTAAATAGAAAAATAAACTTAGGTTATGTATTTATGCAAAACTAAAGAATAGATATCCAACATTATTGTTATTCCTAGTGTTTAATTAAATATTTTTTTTTTAGCATTAGTATTAGTTTGGGCTTTATTTGAGTTACAAATATCTATAGGCTATAAAACTTATTGGAGCATTTAAAATTCTAAATCTAAAGTTGAAATGATATGTTAGCATGACTTTATAAAAAACACTGAAAAAGTTTAAGAAATGTTTATAAATTACATCATAGTAAATGTTTTTGGGTAAACAACATAAATTCCGACAGTTTGGTGCCTAATTACAGAAAATCCAGACATTTACATATTTACAGAAAATTCCATTTTTTGGATGTCGAGTTACATAATTTGCTCCCGATACATTCCACTGAGATGCATAATTACCCACTGTAATCATTCAAAGATATCTTTTAAACAAAACTCACACTGATATACACAGAGATACATAATTCGTTCCCGATACATTCCATTGAGATATAACTGATAGTTGAGATTTTTGTAATTACTTTATAAGGATGGGAAATTTTGTGAATATGGTAACTTAAGGTGTATATTTATGTTATTTTTTCAATATTTTTATCTATAAAATATTTTTAAAAATTGTATAAATGTAATATCAGGTTAGTTCGGTTCGATTTGACTTTTTTTAGTTAAAACCAAATCAAACCAAACCAATTATAGTCAGATTTTTTTCAAACACCAAACCAAGTCAAACCAAACCATTAGTTTTTTATTATTTTTTTTCAAATTAACTCAATTTACGATTTGATGCAGCTTACGGTTTGATTTTTTTTACCCCTAATTATGTGATACAACTTCGAATGAAAATTATGAAAAGTTTGGGGGAAGTTAGGTCCAGCAGCCCCCTTTATGGGTCAATTGAGCGTTTAGGGTGCCTTAAATAAAGTTATTTAAATTTGAAATAAAGGTTAAAATTAAAAAGATATCAATTTTACGTGGCTAATCGCAATCCACAAGTTAAATGACTCCTGAATTTTCACATTTTTCTCATGAATCAGGTTTACTTATAAGGATTGTAGTGAATCAGTTGGTTTTTTATTTTATTTTTTTAAAAAAAATATTTGTTTTTTATTATATCTCAGGGGAAGGAAACTGAGGTGAGATTACAAGGTGAGAATTAAATTCTCTAATAAAGTTCAGCAGCCAATCAACTATGCACTTTTTGCTTTACCAGAATCAATTTGACTAATTTTTAGATATACAAAAGCTATATGAAAAACTATAAATTGCAATACTTCTCATATTAATATTAATATGATAAAAAAAATACATCTTAATATGTTGGTCAAAGTCAATGCAATTTGACTTTCAAAAAGGAAACGTGACAAGTAAAAATGAATGGAGAGAGTAACAACTTTATGCGTAATTTCTCAAAGTTACAGCATTTTCCTTACCTCATAAAAAGGCACAAGTGTGAAAAAGGCCTCACTAATTTCCAAATTAAAATAATAAGATGTCTCTTCCACATACCTTAGGATAATGGTTTTCTTGGTTCTAATAATTTGGCCAAGAACATGATGTTTTACATCACTCTTGACAATAGTTTTTAAGGCTCTCAACGGTTCAATATTGCTTGGCTCTTCTCAATATGTGTCTGCTTGTGTGACTCAGTGATTATGAAATCTGGTCTGATTGCAACGAAACGGCTAAAAAAGAAATACTTTTTCTGATGTGCACGAGTGTGTGAGCAATTTTGTTTTGTAATTGGATTTTTAGGCAAATGAAGCAAACATAATTGTCATGTCTCTCTCATTATTTGACACGTTATAAGTCACTGAAACCTGCAAAAAAAGACAAATGGTGGCCCAAAACAAAAAAAAGAAGGAAACTCCCTACATTTTCACGTAGTCCAAGATCTATTGAAAAGTTACTTCCATTCCCATGTAAATAAAGTCTATATTTCTTCAATAGCCAAATTCAATCCCTAAAAGTTTCACAGATATTGTAGGCAGGATGTGTTTTTTCTTTAAAAACGAACTTTTGTACTGTGGTTCCATCAAAGAACCAACTAACTACCTCATCCCAACTACACTAAACAAAGTTGGTAACAAAAGTTGGTGTTTGGTAGAATTTAGTTGTCTAATACTCATCAAATCATACTTGGTTTTAAAGAAGCAGGTTGAAGTAACACCTGTAAAATGTTTATCAACTCCAAACAGATATTGACACAATGCCAAACAAGCTTCATTTATAATATACTTAATAACAAACTGTCACCGTCTAAAAAAAGGAACATAGGAGGTTGAAATAAAGAAAGCAATAGAATTTTGAAGTAAAAGCACAAATTACAAACAATTAGCTCAATACTATGTAAGATTAGATGCAAAATATAGTTCCTCGATCGAACAAAATAAACTAACAAGAATCACTTCTAAGTGTATAAATCTGAAAATAGCTCAAGACAACATCTAAAATCACATAGAGAAAAGTAAACTGTCGAAACTTCCTGTACAGAATTGTGGTTTCAAGCATGTCACTCTCAACACATAATTACAATCACGAAAACCATGGTTCAAGGAGGAGGAAACTTCAACTAGCTGTATAAACTGCGTGGTTGCAATTTATGTTACAAAGGGCAAGTTCATAAACTATACTTCTAAGACCTTATATAATTTTCGAAATTATTGACCACTAAACAGTCACCTGGCACCTACCTATCTAAGAGCCCGGACTGCCAATTTTCAGTATCTATCCAGCTTTTCCAAAAACAGAGAAACAATCTCACACAAGCCCCTGTTTCAAGAGGAAAAGGGATACAGGAAGAAACAAACAAAGGAAAAATCTATCATTTCGAAGTAATTTTGGACACACAACTAGGAACAGACAGATCGGCTGGAGTGCATACCAGTGCCCTTTGTTGTAAATGTCTCAAACTTTGTTCCATGCTAACTTGTACCATCTCAGCGAGCATCTCCTTTGCTTTTCCTGATTGCTCTTCACAATCTATCTGAGATATGAGATTGGAGACAATGTTCTCTAATGTGTCGGGTTCAAGCTCAGACCTCGGGTAAGGAGTGTCTCTCAGCAACCTCAGAAGTGTTTGAGCTTTAGTCCGAGACTTGGCTGATCCTTGAACAGTCAGCTCTAGGAGACCAGGAATAACACCTTCTCTGAGAATTGGTTCTCGGTATTTAGAGCGGTCACTCTGACACATTGTAAGAAGAGCTCCTACAGCATGTTCTCGGCTTTGAGCAGATCCACTTTCAAGCACTTCCACCACTGCAAGAACTCCCCCATCTTCAGATATCAATGAATTCCTACCCTCTTCATAACACATCAAAGATTCTATAAGAGCAGTGCATCTTTCAGTAGTTTTTGAAGACTTTTTACAAGATTTAAGCAGAGAAACTGTAGAAGAAATTGGTTGTGCCCGCAGAATCAGTAGTAGATTGTCTTGATATGTTGACAGATTGGAAAGAGCCATCACGGCATCAGCCTTGGCTTGTGAACTGCCGCGCCTTATGATTTCCACTAGCAGAGGGAAAACACCAGAAGCACTTATTATGGGTTTAGTGGCAGGAGAAGCAGATAATGTGAGCAAAGAGGCAGTAGCATGATCCTGGAGAGTTGCATTCTCTGATTGAAGAAAGCCAATTATAGGTTCCAGAGCACCAGCTTCTATGATATTTATCTTGTTTCTGGAGGTGAAAAAATGAAATACAATAGTCAAACAACTATGTTTGAAGCTCCAAAGATTAATACTTGCACACTACTATACTGTTTGAAGTTGGCAGAATTCACATTTCAATATTTTGTTAGCTTAGAGTGCTGAGATGGTAAATATATTTTCCTTATCTGATGAAAAACAAGCAGTCCAACAGTCACATGTAAGAAGAAATCTGGCTCTCGTTTCATTAGGTTTATGGTTTCTGTTGAATTGATTTCTTTTTTAAATAAAAATGTAATTTCTTTTTTCTAATTGACATGATTCTATAAAGGATTTGAGTAGCTAAATGATTAAAAACAGTAATCAGAATTTAACTTGGATGTATAGAAGTTCTTACTAGCTAGTAACCCATTTCATAGTCGAGGATACTAACTTATTCTCAACACCAACAGACAAATGTTAGGGCACTCTATGGGTTCTGTCAGACAATTCTATTCATAAGGAATTAATGGGAGCTAGAAGAAGTGCACGGACAGCGCGTGAAGCAATGTAAAGGACAAAAGGACTTGAAATTTTATCTCGACATACAAAGAGAGAGAATCTTAAACATGGTCATGACTAAGAATGGTAATACTGATGCAAATGAGTACATTTCAATGCTTATTTCTTTGGGAGATAAACTGTAGAAAGGAATGATGGGAAAGGAGGGCCAGTTTTGTTTACAACAGCACTAATTGAAATGTCAAATAGGGTACATTCCCCACAAGAATTGGATCCAGACCATTTGACACTTTGGAACAATGAACAAATACGAGTCGGAGTGTTAAATAGTACAAAGCAATCACTGAAATCTAACACAGTTTACAGCATACCGAAATACTAATAGTCTAACACTATAAGTCTATAAGGGTCATTCCTTTTTAAAATCAACATTTGACATTCCCCATACAGGGTTATGGAAAAAGTAATCCTTTGAGTGATCTGCAAATCTATTTGATCAATGCCTTATTGCTATTAAAAAATAGCAACAACCATAGTACAATAGAATATTTTAATTAAGAGAAGAATTTCTTTATCAGAGAAAGGAATCCAATACATGTGATGGCTTCACAAACAAGATAAAAGAAAGGCAAAAAGGGAGACAAGCAGATGGTGTAAAGAATTAAAAGAAGAAAATAAAAAGAAAGCATGTGGATAAAAGAACAACCCCACCTGCAAATTTAAGCAACCTGATACTTAAAGAATCCCATGCCAAGTGATCGATCGAAAAGCATTTTGGGTAAATATGCATCTTAACTTTTATTAACTTTAATAAATCTTCAAACAGAGGCAACAACGACAGTAGTATAATCTTTTAATAAACCAATCAAAAGTTTGAAACTACTACAGTTACTCTGTTCAGTTTATCCAAGCCAAGGGAAGTCAATCCTTATCCTTGCGCAATTTGATGCTTCAAGAATCGGATCCAGAAGTAAATTAAAAGGAATCTCAATGAAACCCCACAAGAAAACAACCATTTAGAAATTAAAGTTTCAATCTTTGTCACTGAAGGTTGAATTCTTTAAATAAAATAACCACCAATTCTAAGGTCACACATATTTCCACAACCTGAATAAAAAAAAAATAGGACCATCTTTTTGCTGTCTCTTACTTTTCCCAGCAACCAAACAGAGCCTGGAAAAGAAAACAGTGAACTTAACGAAAATTAAAGACGAAAAAGGCAAATTCCCCTCACCAATACACTGATTCCGAGGAAAAAGATGCACAAAGTAGAAACGAAAAGCAAGAAAGTGATGGAAAACTGAAAATTTCAAAAAAAAAAAACAATAACAACATATGCAGTGATTGCATATAAATCCCACAAGTGGGGTCTGTGGAGGACAGAGTATACACAAAACTTACCATTCCCTCTCATGAGGGAGAGAGGGGTTGTTCCCGAAATACTCGGCTCAAGTGCAACAAATCCAAAAATAAATATTAACAAAAAATAGCTCAAAGAAAATCAAAACTAGCACAAAAACTCACAAACCCAAATTTGGAATTAGAATCATAATTAGCACTAATCAAATTTTACAACAGAATTACCAAACACTTAATTAATCCAAAAAAGATTGATTAAATTAAACGTACCCTTCATCTTTCACAGCAAGATTAAGAAGAGCAAGAAGAGCAGCTTCTTTAAATTCAAAAGATTCATAACGGAGCATATCAACCAGGGGTTTAACGGCGTTAGAAAAATGACGGCGGTAACGTTGAGAAGTCTTGGTTAAACGGCGGATCTCTTTAGCCGCCTGCACTTTCAAAGTGACGTCATCGGAATGAATGTGAAAAAGAGTTTGTTGGACTGCGGAAGACGACGCCGTTAGTCGAATATCACCGTCGGTGGCACCGGCGGGACTGTTAAGTTGGACGGAATATTCGCCCTCCGAGTCCATAATAGTGATAGAAATAGGGAGTAATTATTATGGAGAATAGTAAAATAAATATCTGAGCTTATATTGTAAGCTCAAGAGAGAGCATATAGAAGAGGTTAAAAGGAAAGGGACAATTTTAGTTTTGTGTTAATATAGATGGATGTATGGTAGTTGCAATAGTAAACAGAGTTTATGAAAGAAAAAGAGAAAAGAAACGTAAGGTTCAGATTTAGAGGGAAATTAAAGCGGGGTGCCGTGGCGTTAAGCAACAGTAATAAGAACCCATCACCTCACTAGCAAAGGGTTTTGTATTGGATAATTTTATCCATCACCTAAATTAGAACAGATGAAAAAAAATCATCTAATATTTTATGTATGTTGAGGATTGAACTTGAAATTTCATGTTACTCAATTCATTCATTAATTACTAGGCCATATATTTGGATGCATTAATAAAGATTATTTTAGTGTAGCAATAACAACAACAACAATAATAATAATAATAATAATAATAATAAAATATCACATGTAATTTTATAAGTGAAGTAGAAAAAAATGTTATGACCCAATCTTATCTCTATTTGTAAAAATAAGGAGGTTGTTTTGGGGGATTCGACTCCTCTTTATTTTATTTTTTTAATTTTTTTTTTTAAGCTATTGTTTGGATTGAGTACACATGTAATAAAATGGAGATAAATAAAATGAAAAGGAGTCGGACCAATATTAGGGTATTGAGTAAAACAAAAATTTATTAAAATATTAAATAATATTAATTTTTATAAGCAAGTAATAAACTTATAGGAAAATATGTATTAATTAATTATAATTTATGATAATAGTGTATTAAAATATGTATCATATATTTATTAAATTAGTATAAAAATTGAAAGAAAGTTTTTCTGAAATAATTTATTATTTAATATTAAATATTTCGAATTCCAATTTTAAAAATAAAATCACCTACACAAAATTGTAATAAAAAAAATTTCAATGTAAGTTCAAATTATAAAGGGATTGATTGAAGTTTATCTATCTCACCACACTTTTTTACTCATATAAAAGTTGACATATAAATTATAATTAATCAAAAGCTAGCGGAGACTTAGAAAAGCAATGTCGAAATTTATCTAATCGAGCATCGAATATGGAATGAGAAATATTTTTTAAAAAAAATAAATTAATAAATTACGACTTTTACTTTACTTTTCGGGGACAGAGAAGGCTTTTGGCTTTTTTTATTATTTTTTTTCTTCTCCAACGGCTTTTGGTAGTTGTTTGGTTTTTGGTATTCTTTTTACAAGGTGGTTTGGCTATTAGGAGTGTGCTTTACCCAACATAATCTTATCTATATGAAAAGGAAAAATTATACCATTAAGATCGTTAGCAGATAAAAGGTGAAATATTTTAAGACTAAGTAGGTTTTTTGGCATAAAAATTAAAAAAATTTAAAGTTAGAGTTGTGTTTGGATATAAAAATAAATTGAAGTTCTTTTTGAAATTTTGTGAGAAAAATTAAAGTGAAAAAGTGAAAATAAATTTCACTTGTTTTCACTTTACCAAATACAATTTCAAAGTGTAACTGGAATTTTGATGGCCAAAAACTACAATTTTCACTAAAGTAAAACCTTAAAAATTATAATAAACTTTATATTCTAAATTTTATTCTCAACTCTGTGATATCCCATGTTCTTGTTTCAACAAACTTGAAATTATTTTATGTCACTTCTTAAATAGAATAAATTAATCTAAAATTTATAATTTCAAAACTTTAATCTTAAAATAATTTAGTCCGCGAACCAAGCTAACCTTAAAAGTCTTCCACTTTTCCTTATTCTTCCATACAATAATTTGGGCTGGGAGATTTTATTGTTGTAGTTCCTTTTTGCATCACACGTGACCCAAAGAAAAGGAAAAGTTGTCCACGCTCCTATTTTAAATATGTATATGTTCAGATTTGAAATTTTATCATAATTTATTTAGTTTATTAATTTTGAAATTTAATAGTATAGGTGATAAGAAAGGTTGTTCAGATTATAAACAGTTTCCACCTTTAATTTTAAAGTTGTAAATTCGAGTTACCAATGAAACAAAAAGAGAGTTCCTAAAGAAATGCAAAATTAAAAAAAATTAATCTCTCAAAATGTTTGATAGATTTTTTTTTTCTTGACTCACAACTTAAATTGAGTACCCTCCGAAAAATTTCTTCTCTCATATTAAAAACGTGCCCACTTTTATTTCGAGGACTGAAAAAAAAAAATGCAATATGAATAAGGAGACTTGGACATTTATAGAAACTATAATTTAAAAGCGAGTCTGTATACTCCTAAGTCCTAAGTGAAAAGAAAAATATAGTTATTTTTCAGCTCTTAAGTTGCTGATTTAGATTTAAGCAAAGATCAAAAGATTCAACAACCTCAAAATTTTTGGTTCAACTCTCTCAAAATGTAGGCTTATAGACTTGACACACGCAATATTTTTTGGGATTTTTTATAGGCACGTATTCAGAATTTGAATTTTATAAATTTGATTTTAGGATTTTATCACATTCATTTGATTTACTGAATTTAGAATTTAGAATTTGTACTTATTTAGTGAAATTCTTTATTACATAAATAAAAATTTGAACCAAAATTATTAAGTTTGAACAAATTTATAAACTTAAGCTTAAGTCTGCCCCTGCTTTCATGATACCAAACTGTTAAGTTCAAATTGCTAGAGAAGAGGATCATATTCATTTTTACAATATTTTTTTTGAGGATCTCAGTTATATAAGCTTAGTCCCAATTGCAAGTATTTAATTTATCACAAGGCAACCGACAAAAATAGACGTAGTAGTCATAGAGAAATGATCTTCACTTTTTCAATAATAGACGTAGTAGTCATATAGAAAATGATTTTCACTTTTTCTAATTGCTCGAGTACCATATGAACTCCTTGATATAACTCCTTTTAAGTCGTTATATTATAAAAGCACAAAACAGAAAGTAGTAAACAATGGTCACAATTGCATGTAGTGCATCCCTTATCTTAAACAGCGGAGGATCCAAGATTTTCATTCAGGAAATTCAAAGTGTACATACGAACTAGTCGAAGGGGATTCAACATCTATAACATATACATAAAAATAATTTTAACCATATATAAATAGTATAATTTTTCATCGAAGGAGGTTTGGGTGAACTTCTAAGCCTAAGCTAACTCCGCCACTGATCTTAAGAACACTTCCAAGATAGCCATATATAATTCTCTCTTTTTCAAAATCTTTTCACATGGCCATACTTATTGTTTGCTATTTTTTCCTTTTCCCTTTCATTATCAAAACCTCATTACACACGCACAAAAAAAATGAAAATAAAAATTGGGTAGCAGATACGTGGGTAACGCTAATTTTTAAGAGATAACAACTGAAATAGCCACTCATATAAGTTATAAACTCAAAATAGTCATATTTTATTTTGACAATTCCATTATAGCCAACTTCTCCATATTGTTTACTTTTATTAGCCAATCTGCATAGTTTTATTACTTGTAGGATTTTGACTCTATTCACGTATTTTTAGGGATAAGGATAGGTATAAATCTTATTTATATTTATATTCTTTTAAAAAAATATTAAATTGTTATAGGTCTATATTTAGTATATAATAAGTGTATAATTAATGTATAAGGCATACATATAGATTATACATAGATTATGTAGTAATTATTCATCAATTATACACTATATATCTATGTATAATGTGTACAACTAATTACATTGATACACTAATTATACACCAAATACAATCCAGTAACTGTTTAATAAAAAAATTATTTAATTTATCTCGTTTTATGGGATAATAAATATAATTAAGATTTGTGCTTATTCTTATTCCTATAAATACGTGAATAGAATCAAATAAAAAAATAAATAATATGTGAAGGTTGGTTATAATAAGGTTATCAAAATAAAATATAACTATTTTAAATTTAAAACTTATATAAACGACTATATAAGTTAATTTTTCAATTTTTAATCCAAAAAATATATTATATTTTGAAACTACATAAAAATCGTGACAATGACGCACAAACTTTTTAAAGAAAATATCATACTCAAGAACTAATAGTTTCTTAGATAATTAAAGCTGACGTGATTTTATTGGCCGGCGGCAATTGCCGACGACGGGGAGCTGAGAGGGGGTGGGGGTCCATAAATATGGCAATATGCCAAATACCTTTCATTGATTTAAAGTATTAATTTATGTGCATTGTGTTTGTTGTCGGAGGAATTCTTTTTATATATGTTAAAGCACTTATAATTTAGATAGAAGGTAAATTAATTTTAAAACTTTTATATACTTAAAAATAATATTTATAATAATGGATTATAAAATATTAGAGAATCCAATGAATCATGTAAAATTAAGTCTAGTTACCTCAAAAGCTAGCTCAAAGGGAGGAGGATTGCCCAAGTCTCATAAAGAGACCACTTATCTCATTAATTACCAATGTAAGGATTTTTTTTCTTTTTTTAACACCCCACCTCACGTCCAAGACTGGACATCTGGTGTGTGGGTAATATTTAATTTGGGGGCAAACATTGGATGAGATGGGTTCTGCTCTGATACCATATAAAATTAGGTCTTGGGTCCTTAATCACACCCAAAAGCTAGCTCAAAGGAAGGAGGATTGTCCAAGCTTTATAAAAAGATCACCCATCTCATTAACAACCAATGTGAGACTTTTTTCTTTCTTTAACAGATCACCTATGAAAAAAGAAAAAGAAAACAAACAATACTAAAACATCATTCAAAAAAGAAGAAGATGAAAAGAAAAAGAAAAATGAGTTGGGTTGGGTCGAACGAAACTGGTGAATTTCTATAGGAACTGAGTATTTAGAATTGGGTGGGTTATGTGATTATGAGTTTGACACGTGTCTTTCTACTTAAATTAAAGATAAATTTGTGTCAAAGTATAATGTGGGAGGGGGAAAGAGAGGGGGGGGGGGGGGGAGGAGGGGTATATTTAAACTAAAAATATAATGTAAAGGTTATATTTAGATCGAAAATATAATGAAGAATATATATATATATATATCTAAAATTATTTCCGATAATACAGAGATATATTTGATCTTTTAGCGTTATTTAAAACGTTATTGGCAGCCGTTTGACCAAATTAGGCTCCTAGTACGGCTTTTTTTTGCCTACCATTCAACAGTTTTAGATTCCCCCTAGTTTGTCATTATAAATATTTTCTAATGTGAATGGTCATTGATATAGTATATGAACTTTAGTAGGATTAAGTATATTGAGTAGGCCCTTTAATTTGACTATATTTTATCAGCCATTTAATGTTGACATTTTTATTGGTGGGAATTAGTAGGTCCTTTGTCATGATAATTAGCTAATTAATGTGATTCAAGTTATAAAAAAAGTAGATGCGGTTTAAGTAATAGAACTCATATTGTTATTGGTGGGATGTAGATAAGTTGAAAAGTTGAAAGGGTAATCCTAATTTGCCACGTGTTTGCAGTGTATTCGTAGAGTAGACGTTTTGTATAAGGCATCTAATCTAATGCACCCCACGAAAAAAGAGAAAGAAAAAGAACTATTATATTCTTTTCTTGGTTTTCAAGAGATTATTCATTAAGGTAAGTTTCTACTTTCTAGTTTGTTTGAGTTTTTTTTTTTCATTGGGTGTTCGATATTTATATTGAAGCCTTGATTAATTCAGATTGCATATTACAGGGCTTATTTTAGAGGTGACACTCCCAACAGAATTTTCTCCATACCTAGGGTTCAAACCCCAGACCTTTGATTAAGAGTGGAGTAATCCAACCACTACACCACAATCCATATTGATTTCTACTTTCTAGTTACCACTACCTTTCTCCAAACTAATTTCCTCTTGGCTCTTGCTGTTTAAGTAGGCGTTTGGCCATGAAAATTAAATTTCTTGGAATTGGATTTGAAATTGGAGTGGAAGTTGGAGTTGGAGCAGGAGTTGGAGTTATGTTTGGCCATAAAAAAAATTAGATTCTTTTTTACTTTTTGTGAGAGAAGTAGGAGCGAAAAAAATGTTTTCACTTTTTCGAAAAAAAATTACTTTAGTGAAATAAATTTTATGGCCAAACACTATAAAATTTTACTTTTTTCACTAAAGTGAAATAAATTTCTGAAAAAAAGTGAATTTTTTTATGGCCAAACGGGTTATAAAAGTGTGTAAAGGAATTATATACTCACTCCGTTTCGTTTTAGTTGGTCCTCTTGCTAAAAATATTTGTTTTAATTTAGTTGTCCCATGTATGAAATCAAGAGAATTTTATTATGTTCTTTCAATACTACCCCTATCATTAAATGGCTATATGAAGTGTATATATTTAAATTTATATTTTTAAAATATAATTAATAAGACTAATTTGATAAAATAAGCTCCTAACAGGGCCGACTCCATGCCTTGGAAAATTAGGCAACCGCCTTAGGCCCCAAATTTGAGGGGCCTCGTTTTTTTAGCAATAACAAAATTATTATCGAGTTTTCTAAAAAAAATATTTTGTACTCTCCATTTCAAATTCATTTATATTTTCTTTTTAGTCTGTTTCAAAATAATATTTTTTTGTCAAATTTGAAATTTCAACTTTCTTCATGATATGTTTAAGATCATAAGATTGAAGAATATTTTGGTGTGTTCTATATATCTTTTAGTTTAAGTCCACAGAATTCAAAAGTCTTTTTTACTTTCTTAAACTTAAAACTCCTTGTCAAGTCAAAATAAACAAACAAATTGAAACTGAAGGAGTACTATTTATAGCAAAAGTGAACAAAATCATATATATAAAAAAAAAAATTAAAAGAAAAGAATTTTGCAACTCAAAATACTTTTGTTAGAAATATATTAACAACTTTGCATTTTAAAAAATTAGAAGAGTAGAATTTGAATTTTAAAAAAATATTAATTTCTTCAAAAGTATAAGGCCTCTGATTCATTTTTGGCTTTTGGCCACTAACAAGCTTGAGCCGTCTCTGACTTCAAATAAATATTTTCTTAAGAAAAATATTAAATTAATAAGGATCAACTAATTTAAAACAAAGGGAGTATAATAGTACCACCCACGCACTTACCTACCCACCCCAATCCCAAAGCTTTGTCACTCTACATATGATATTTTTCACGTTCTTTCTTTTTTCTTAAATATGTTGAAGTCTTGTTAATTAATTTATATTTTGGACAGAAAGATAAAGTTTAGGGGTCGTTTGGTTGGGAAGAACTTATCCCGGGATAAATTATTCCGGGATAAGTTATCCCGGGATAAGTTATCCCACCATGTAGGTGGGATAACTTATCCCATCACTAAGGAATAAAAGGTGGGATAAATAATCCCAAGGCAACCTAATACCCCCAACCAAACGTGGGATAAAATTATCCCAAATTTTATCCCGGGATTATTTATCCCAATACCCCCAACCAAACGACCCCTTAAAAGTCTAATAGTTTAGGCACGCACTTTCATTATGAGTTTTATTTTCTAATTAAGTTGCCATCATCAGGTCTTTGGTAATCATTGCTATGTGAAATATCAACTTAGGATCCGTTTGGCCATAAATTTTTTTCTCTTTTTTTCGAAAATTTATTTTACTTTAGTGAAAAAAGTGAAAATAAGTGGTGTTTGGCCATGAAATGTATTTCACTAAAGTGAAATAAATTTCCGAAAAAGTAAAAACAAGTTTTTCTTGTTTTCACTTTTTTCACTCCTACTTCTCTCACAAAAAGTCAAAAAGAACTCTAATTTTTTTTCATGGCCAAACATAACTCCAACTCCAACTTCCACTCCAACTCCAAAAAAATTAATTTTCATGGCCAAACGCCTACTTAATATCTAGTTTTGTGCTTTGTTGATTTATCATTTAAAAACAAAAAAGATTTATAGAAATAGGGGAGGGAATTATAAGGTGGAGAATCGAATCTTCACCAATAAGATGAAAATTTATGTAGTCAATCAACTGAGCTATTAAGATTCTCCGTGTATTCTTTTTTTTTTTGGAACCCAGAAATAACCCATGGTTGCTACAATCTTCACAGCCTCTGTCATTCGGGTGAGCATTCTGTGGTGAGCACTTTATCCACACGGACAAACCCTTCACTGTGCAATATTATTCTTACTTTAGTTTGCAACTTTTAAGATTAATAAGTTGTGTGGGTTGACGTAAATACCATGTATGAGTAATAATTTTACTCATATAAGTCTTTAAAAATATATAACTTTTACACGTAATAACTTCAAGAAACAAAACAACAAATCAAGAGATTACAGAGATCAGAATATATTCCTGAAACTACACATGTATGATAAATATGTAACTTTGATTTGAACAAAATCAGGAGAATTCGAATATTCTCAAAATCAAATGCAATATATTCGATTTTTTTGCTTTTCTTTATTCTCTATAAAGTGTAAATGGAAATGTTCCTATAGTACATATAACTTAATGATTGGTGGATAGAAATCAATATCATTCAAATGCTTGATTGTTCATTTTTCAAATGTGGGATCCTAATCTTTGACATGATATTTATTGAGAAATTAAATCAAAGCGTTGATTAATGGTCGTTATCATCAGATTAAGACTAGACGTATTCCATTATGGAGACCAATTGGCCTACTGCACGTTGTAAGACTAGTAATGCTATCAATCAAATTTGATGAAAACAAAAGCTCTCTGATATTAATGGTCTCTCTTCTATTTTTGATACTTTTTTTTTTTTTTGGTTTCCTACCCGGTGTCCGATACTCGCATTGAAGCCGACTAAATCTGGAACCTCTGATTAAAGATAAAGGAGTACTTACCACTCTACCACAACCTTTGTTGGTTACTATTCTTGATACTTAATTGGCAATGCCACTACTTGAAGATTATTTCGACAAAGTATAGCAAGTGGGTTAAAAATTAAAATCAACTTGGAGGAAATGGGATACTAGTTTCTCATTTAAATTTAAATTACAATGTCCATAGCAACTTGTGTGTGACCATGGACTATGATACCCTCACAAGCTAGATTCCTTAGTGAGCCGAGCCTGCGTCCATAGGCCCAATACATGTGAGGCCCATTTTTGTAACCCACTTAAAAAAGAGCTTTCATCTTTTAAAAGTAGAATAAACAACATAAATTCCATCACTTTTGGAGCTAATTACTCCCTATCCCAACTCTTTTCAATGAAATCTCGAATATATTGTGTTGGTCCCGATACATTGCTTTGTCCGAAAATCTGAAATCTCGGATGTATTACTAAATCTCGGATGTTGGTCCCGATACATTGCGTTTTACTCATAATACATACTATCTCGGATACATTACTTAATTTTCTTCGAATACATACTGTCTTCAGATACATTACTATCTCGGATACATTACTTAAAATATGAGATGAATGTAATTAAATAAAAGATAAGAAATATTATGTAGATATGGTAAGATAATTAGTGCTGTGATGTAATTTTTTCTTAAAAGTAAGGTATAACCATTTTTTTTTTAAAAAAAAAAAGAAAGAAAGGAAAAGGATCAAAATTGTCTTTAAAGTATTAGAAATGGCTCAATGTTCTCCTTCCAAGTTCCACCTATTGGTTTAAAATATCCCCTTTCGTCCACCTATTAAACAAAAAAACACCCTTAGGGGTCGTTTGGTGTGATGGATAAAAAGACATAATCCCGAGATAAGTTTTTAGTACCCTTTAATATTATGTTTGGTTACAAAGTGTGGGATAACTTATTCCAGGATTAATAATTAGTACTGGAATAAGTTATCCCTACCTATGGGTGGAGTAGCTATACCGGGATAACTTATCCCGGTATAAACTGCGTAAAATAACAAAAGTACCCCCTTAAATCCCCTTTTATACATCACTTTGCATATTCATGTATATTGACATAGCTTTTAATATCATTTATAATAACATTCACTACTCGTTATTTTTTTGATAGTATATTTTTCCATTAAAAAATTAAACTATATAAATATAATTTTTATTTATGAATATATTATACATTGAATTTATTTGACTATTCTTATGTTTATTTATATTTTGATTTCTCTTAAAATGTTGACTCCACTACTTAATTACATATTTTTAATTAAATAGTCTTTTAGTCACTTGAAAATTTGTATTTTATATATCAATCAAAATAAAGAGAACTTTAATATTTTATAATATAAGAGTGATATATGCTTAAATGAAGTGACATATACAATAGAATATCTTTTACTTTAACAAAGTTAAGCTGAAAGTTTTATTTTTAAAAACATATGGCACAATCATGAGAATGTACACACAAAAATATTTAAGCTAAATAAGATGAAAGTTTTATTTTTAAGAATGAATAACTAAAGCTTGCAAAGAAAGTATATAAAAAATTTTAAAAAAAAAGTGGAGGATATTTTTGTAAACAATCAACTTATTCTTAGAAATTATGTAATGCATATTATTTTGAATATGTCAAACCAAACACTCAATAAGAAATAATCCCAGCATAACTAATCCCAACATAACTTATCCCAACATAACTAATCCCAGTATAACTAATACCATCATAACTTGTCTTCAAACCAAACGACCCCTTAGCATATTAGAAATGACTCAAAATTAAAACCGTCCTTTCATGATTCATCTATCGGATGGAATTTGCTCCTATAGTTAGACAATAGAATAAAAGGGTCTAGTATAGGAATAACACTTGAACATAAAATTAATGAGACATTGTGTAGACTTCATTCTACAGCTATAAAGTGATAAAATAATATGTCTAACTAATAACTGGATGTCAACGCAAATGCATGCATGCTAATATATATATGTATGATAGAAAGCATATACCTCAATGTATAGCATATGAGTGTGTGTGTCGATTGATAAAGTTGGAAAAGGCATACTTCACCCTGTTGTGTTAGCTAAGTTGTCTTCCAAGTGAGTCATGATGGGCATATATAGCACATGGAAAACTCAATTACGGGATGGGTTTATTCCAAGTTCCTCCAATTACGGGATTTGTACTAAAGATCATGCAACCTACTTTCCATTTAGCTATTCAAAGAGACACTATTCGAAAAAAAGAAGAAGTCTATTTGCAATAATGTAGGGAAATTAGACTCTTTAGCTTTTATTAACGATTTTAAGTTATATATCTCCTTAGTGTAAAAAATATTTTACAATACTATTGGGTGATCCAAAGTATATATGCATAGAAGAGACATGATGGTTAAAATTTTTGTGTATATATATAACTTTAAACTCTTTATTAATTATCACTTGAGAAAGTAGTTACAATGAACAAAAGCTCTAAATTGAACTCAACCTAAATACGTACTATTATGTGCACGAAGTAGTACTGAATCTGTGCAATAAGTTTGAAATTCAGCTTTTGAAGTCGTTTAATTAATTAGTTGTCCATACCTATCTGTTCCTCACGTTCCCAACTTTGACATGCATTAATTAATTAATAGATCCCTAAAATGAAGACAATAATTCCAATTAAATAATACTTCCTCCGCCCATGTTTGACTTGATCACCGGGCCTTTCTTAAAAGCAATAAATAAAATAATAATTTTATTATTTTGAAAAATGAATTGAAATAATTAGTACTTAATAGTAAGGATAAAATAAGTAAAATTTGAAATCGTAAATTATCTTTTAATTTTAGTTTATCATGTTAAATAAGTAAAAATAAATATCTATTTTTAATATAATGGACAAGGAAGAAAGTATTTATCTTGCTTCTTCTCTATATACATTTATTCATCCTCTATTAATTTCTTCAATGATTGAGAACTTACTTAAATATTTAGCCTACATTTAGATTGATCTTGCACGTGTAGATACTAATAAATATTACTTTGATTAAGTCCTGCTATACGAATACTTCATCAGTTTCATTTTAACTGTCGTTTTAGTTCAAAAAATTGTCACTTTAGAATATTCAAGATTAGAGTTGACAATTGTTTTCAATTATAAACATCAAAGAAGTAATGTCTTCTTTTTTAAAATAAAATATTGTTCAATTCTCAAAAATATCAAATAAATAGGAGTAACTTGATAAACTATACCTTGTAGTTTCTTATTTTTTGATGAACATGAAGAAAATTAAAACGACAGTTTTAATGGGAAAAAAAAAGTAATTGTATTAAGAAGAAACACTGACATACTAACGAAAACAGAGTATTAAAATAATAAAAAAAAGAATTAATCCTGATCATCTGGCATTCTCTATTAATGATGAGGAGGGGGACAACGAAAGTACAATCTCACTGATCATGTGCTTTAACATGCTTAACAGCTACTCTTAATTCCAAATTATCCCTCACAAAATACCTATTTATCAATTATCAGTGCCGAAGGAGGATTAGAGGATATTAATTAAGGATATCATTCTTTGAATATATTATCTTATGACAACTAGGGACGACAATTTTTAGTGAAATTTGTATCTTCTTCTCCATATTGTGTACGTTAACTTGAAATGACAAAGCCTTTTTGAACAATATAATGCAATTTCTTGGCTTGTCTCTTTCTATTCTCATTAACATTACTAGAAACAGAGTTTTTCTCCGTCGTGAATTAATAGAAAATTTGTGTTATAAAACATGATTTTCTCACTCATTTCTCAGCGAACCATCTAACTAGGAAAACACATGGTGGAAAACGAATTTTCATTTGAAACACTGAAAAAATTCCTATTTTTTCCATGTGAAAGCACTACTAATTTTTCTTTTCTTACTAATTCAATAAAAATATCTGTAGTAATAGCTAGCCACTGATTCTTCAGTGGAAAATTTCAACAGGAAAATAGTGAATTGTTTAGTAGTGTCTGATCAGAATTTGTGTGTTGAAAGATGAAGCGGCATGAAGCATGACTATACTAACTGTAGTAATTACATGTATCAGGGTAAGGTGGCTAGCAAGGCAAAAATCAACTGATTGCATGTGCTTAGATTATTTTCATGTTTCATGCATGTTTTGTAAAATTTCAAAATTAATTACAGACTGAGATGATCCATTTTTTTTTATTTGAAGAATCTTGATTTGAAACGAGTAAATCAATGGAATAAAAGAAATAGCTTTTTCTATAGGGTTATTTTGGTTCATTTAATTTGGAGATCGATGGATATAAATATCGTTGGGAATGTATTTACCACTTTTTGTGGGATTGACATGTGATCAACCGGCCATGTGAACCTTACTTTCTTTTTTTTTTTTTTTCGTTATCTTATTTTCTTTCTTTGTTTCTTTTATTTGTTTGTTAAAAAAAACCACCCATGGCATTTCCTTGTTTGCTCATATATGGTGGTTACGTTCCATTTTGGAGTTAAAAATATATTGACTAACTACTAATTTGAATTTTTCTCTTGTTTTATTTTTTGATAATTACATATGAATCTTTATTATAATTAAATTCGTAACTTAGAAAATTGATTGTAACTATCCAACTACCATAAGTTAAATTATATTGATAGGATAACAATAATTTTATATTATATATGTATATAACTTGACTCTTTAGTAAATGTTGCATGCAGACGAACCACGATAAGTAAATATTAAAGAATTTTAAAGCATTCTTTCTCGAAATCCTGCATATTTCATGACATTATGACAAACATATTTAACGATAGAATTGACCAACATTTGTTTGGAGATATGAAATTATCGTAACATTGCCAATTTTATTGCTCTCCCCTCTCAAATTATCTATAGTGTTCCTTTTTTATATACCTTTTGAGAAAATGTTAATTAGAGTAACTTTTATTTATTTTACCCTCATTTATGTTTAAGATACATATAATCTTTATTCAATAAATATTTAGTCTATTAAAGTGTTCATAGTTTTCAAGAATAATTGCTACTAAGAATAAATAAAAAAATAATAATTTTATCTATATTTTTTAAAAAAATAAATAATTTGATACAACTATTTTTAAAATAATGACATCCTACTTTGGAGGAAGTAAATAAATTCATTGTTACGCAGTGATTAATTTATGCCTGTTTTGTCTGGGACTGGTTGGTTAGACTAGAGACAAAATTTTGATAGTTTAGATTATTATTGATTAATTTTTTCATGCTTTCTAACAATTGCTAATTGTCAAAAGTGTAGTACCATACTAGCAGTTCCAATCATATTGATTATGAAGTTTGAATCTTTATTCTTTAAATTTTCTCATATTATCATTTCTAAATATCCGAAAAAGAATTCCCCCCCCCCCCTCCCCCCGCTCCCCGGCCACTCCAAAAAATAAAAAACAAAGAGGAAGTTTGCTAACTTGGATTGAACCACTTAATCAGTCAAATTACTCCTAGAAATATCTTCACTCAATATCAGAAATCATAAAATAGAAATTTGAAAGACTGTACTAATGATAATAAAGCCATCTTCTTCCATAAAAATAAATTACATTCCTATATTACAAAAAATATATAAAAAAAAGAAAGAAGTTCCCTATATTACACTGAACTGAAAGCATGAAAAAAAGAAGAAGATGAACCTAAACAAAGAACATTTTCTATTTTTTTTTTTCAACTTTAGATAAGATGATCGTACAACTAATACATGGTTGATCAAAGAAAAATTCCGATAAGTAGTACTATGGCTCCGATTTTCACCACCATATTAATCCTCCAAAGGGAAATTTTATTTCCTTTTGAGGCCATCAGTGCGATACTTCAATTGTTTATCATGGAACCCTTTTCCTTCAATAAAATATATATAATCTAGCTAGATACTATGATCGATGGATCACTTGGAGGTTGAGTTTCTGTCTCGTTGAGTGGCAAGGATGGCATCGATGGCCTCTTTTACTTGTGAAATGTCCGGAGCTTTTCCACCTTGTGTAGGCCAAAAATCATCTGTTGCCAACACCTATATAATCATAATTATATGAGTTTAAATTTTGGACGTTGACAGTGTAAATTATGTCACTTGAAAGATAATTACTTTTATCAAGTAATGCAATTAGTAATATTCATTTACTTTGTACAACAGGTCAAATTGCTGCATTGATAGCGTAAAAATGGAACTTAATTTAAGAGAACAAAAATCAGACAAAAACACAAAAATACTCATGGGGGTTATATATAAATAGTCACCTTCACTTGCAACTGAAGAAACTTGACGTAACCAATTGCTTTCTCTAACATGGTGACCAAATCAACCTGCATTAATTTGCCACAAGACTAAGTAACCTCCACTAGAGTTATTAATAAAACATAAGAGGATTTAATTAACACTATAGTCTATAAATATGTGTACCTTGGAACCATTGGGAACAAGCTCTTGTAGTATCTTAAGACGCTCACTGATCCGTTCTCTACGATTCTACAAACAAACATTCCTTTTTTTTCTTAGTAAACACGCAATTCAATTATTTTACAAATTAATTACTTCAAAAAGAAGCAATATGCAAACCTTGGCTGCAATACTCTGTGGATCCTTTGTAGCAATTGAATTATTATTTTGTTTCCCCTTCTTTGAACCCGCAGTACATTGCTTTTTATTAGTTTGCATGCTCTCTTCCTGCATTAAATTAAATCAGATTTTGTAAATAATATATACCATGCACTATAATTGTTGACAATAAGCTATGAGGTAGTGAAATCTTCAATTCATTTTGAATTTAGATGTTAAATTGCGAATTCTGAGTTCTAAAGTGTATACCTTATTATATCTATAGCTATAATTTATTTTTCGCACATATAAATTATATAGGTTCTAACCCCGGATTACTGAATTTTACGTAACTCGAGAACCTATATGATCGATTGGATCCGCCATGGGATACTTTACAGTATTATTAAAATCTCATTACAAACATATATATGGCGTCAAAAATTTGGAAATTTTAATTAGCACGAAGAATATGATTAAGGTATTGATAGTGTAATATAATTGGATAATTTAAAACTGATCTCTCTAAATGGCTTAAACTTTTAAATTAGATAGTTACAGAATTCAAATACAGCTTCTCTTGGATTCAAGGTCTCACTTCCCAAAAAAATATAAATATTTTCACGTGTTTGACCCATAAAAAATAATCAGACGTGTTAAGAAATTACCGTGGAGGGGCGCTTATTGAAACGCGATTCCTCAACATGAGTAGTGGTGCTCGCATTAGCTTCAGAATTTAGCCATCCAAATGGCATTTCATTATTATTGGAATTCTCATTAATCACTCGAGGACTAGTGTTACTACTTCCCTTGGGAGTAAGAGAATTCTGATAGTGCAAATTATTATCTTCCCAAACAGAGCCTTCCAGTTGATTACCACTAATCATTCTTGGATTTGGGCAAAATCTTTCACTTTGCTCAAAGCTCAAAAAAGATCCATTTGATGAATGCATAAAATTACCATATCCCCCTTTGAAGTTAATAACAGAATGACCATTGGAATTGGAACTACTGGGGCTAGAGAGGGAAGAATTGGAACTGCTTAAAGCAAAATTCTTGGCTATTTTTGGACTTGTTTTTTCTGAATTTTCACATTCTTCAAAAATTGACTTTGGAGGTTCTTCATTGATCCCATATAACTCTGGGGATGAATCATCATTGATCCCAAATTCACCTTCATAATATTGATCATAATTGTCAACCAAGCCCATTTTTGTGTCACTCATAATATCATGTTCTTTGGCTAGTGCCATAGACATATTTCTGAAGAAAATTTTGTATAGACCAAAGAAAAGATCTAGGAGAATATAAGAAGCTAGCAGCTAGCTCTAAATTTTGTTTTTGTTTGTTTGTGGCTTTCTAGTGAAAAGGTCCAATTGTCTTATTTGAACAAGTGTGAGACTAAGATACTAGAGCATATATAGATTGCAATATACGTCATCCGTCCACTTTTACTTATCCATTATACTAAAAATAAATCTCTAGTTTTACTTATCCAATTTTAAAAATCAAAAGATAATTTATCAATTACTTCCTAATTTATCCTTATTATTAAGTATAGTCATAAATTTATTATATTAAAAGGATAATATAGTAAACTTGTTATTTTATTAATTACTTCTAAAAAGGTTGTGTCAAGTCAAACACGAACAAGGAAAATGGACAGAAGAAATACTCCTTCCGTCCATGTTTACTTGTCCATGTACAACTTGACACGCCACTTAAAAAGCACTAAATATATTATTATAAGTCATCTCACTCATATAAAATTATAAATTTATCTCTTGGTGACAAGTAAAAAAGAACATCTCTTTTTAGTATAATGGACAAGTAAAAATAGAGGGAGTACTATTAAAATATCTTGAGATTGATAGTAATTAATTAGCTTGTAGAAGGTGAATAGAATTGAATGAGATAAGTGATTAATGTAAAACAAATAAAAATAGGAGAAATCAGCAAGACCTTCGGCGTTTCTTTCGCAAAACCCACGTCTCAGATTCCCATAAAAACCAATTTCTGGAAAATGGACTTTGTTTTCATGAAGGGTTATTTCCTACCAACTTTCCTTATATTCAAACTTGAGAAGCCAATTAGCATAGGTAGAGCACGTGGATCTTGCAATTTTTAAATTATATATCACATTCCATGGAGATGTGCAAGCTAAGCTAGTTATGTTACCAGCCTAGATTGGTTTGGAAATTCTTCTAAGATTTTCTTTATTGTGTTTTATTGAGATATACTTAACATGGTGACAGATTCACTTGGTATTTTTTGGTCTGATCAGTGTATTTCTTTACTTAATTATGTTTTCAGCTTATATATTAATATGTTTTAATTTTTAAGCTATACTCCATTTATTTGATCTTTTTTCATGAGCTATTGGTCATTCTTCTTTTACTCGAGTTTGAAACAAATGAAATCTCACCATCTTAGCGTGAGTGCATGTTGTTGAAGAGTTTCACGCCGAACTATAGCTTTTGGGGTTGAGTTAAATCCAAGGCTCAAGATCTATTTTTTTACATCGTATCAGAATTCAGAGCAGACCCATCCCGATTATTTTTAATGGAGGATAGACTCCCATATGAAATTATTCACGCTCCAAATGATCAATCCTAAGCAAGATCTATTTCTTTACGCATGCAACCACTATCGATAGGCTAATTTTACATTAATCTTAAGATTTACTTTCAGAATAAATATCTGTACAATTTGGATCAGCCAAGATGTATTATTGTCAATAGCATGCAGCAATCTGAATTGACGATCAATATTCAAATAATCAAGTGGTTTGCGTGGAATTTCTTTCCAATAATTGGAGCATTAGCTTGGAGGAAATTAAGGGTACGTTTTGCCTTAATTAATCTTGGACACAACTTCCATAATTTGTTCACTAACAACAGTGGCACTCTTGGTTCTACTTCTAAATAACCTCTCTCATAAAACTACTATATATATATAGTAAGTACTACTCACTTCGTCCAACAACACTTGTCTACTAAAAATAGATGTTCAACAATACTTGTCCAGTTTGGAAAATCAATGGATAATATAATTTATCCTTTTCTACTCATTTTACACTTGCTATTAAATACTATTTATCACTCAATGCATTTTCCAAGATATTAAATTTATTATATTCAAAGAGTGCTATAGTAAAATTACCTCTATTATTTATTGTTTCTTAACATGTGTGCCAAATCAATAGTGAACAAATATTATTGAACGGAAGGAGTAGTACTTATCTTGACGCATTAATTGTTATGTACAGAAATACTTTATGTTTTACTTTGAATATTAAGTATATACATTGACACCATATAATATTTATTGAAGTTATTTAGTTGAATGTGATTACATTTTTAAAAAAAAATAAAAATCATCATCATCAGTGTATATAAAACTTGATTTTATTTCATTTTTAGGAATTTAAAGTAAGAAACGGAACACAATATTTTTTTCTTATGTACTAGCTAGTAGCTTTTTCTTTGCATAACTCGACTTGGCAAACTACTAACTGATGTAACTAGTGTTTCCTTGGTCTCAAATTATCCGTGTTTCTTTTTTACATTATTCCCTTAAAAAAATATTAATTAGAAAGAATTTTAATTATATATTTTATTTTTATTTATATCTTAAGATATATCATCTCTTTTCATTGGATAGTTATATGTTTAATCACCCCCATAATTGAAGTGTTTTAGTATTCAAAAGCAATCATTATTAAAGGTAAAAAATAATTAATTTTATATTGAACTTTTAAATGACAACTAATAATGTATTACAACCATTTTTAGAAATTACAATAAATAATTTGAGACTATAAGTAAATCACAAGCGTGTAAAACTGATATTTTTCTTGAAATTTATGTGTGTGAACTAAGAGATTACTGGTACTACATTAAATTATTAATAAATTAAGCAAATATTGTATAATTATATTTGTCAAACCCGATGAAGATAGTCATCCACATGTTTGTGCGTTTTGTGACAGACAAGACGAAATGGGGAATGTGAAAATCGAAGCTGGCATTGAAAGATGAACATAATTCCTTGTCTCATGGAGATTATGTTGTGTTTTACTCCCTTTTTTTTTTTTTTTTTTAAATGAAGCAAGTTGAATATCATTGATTATGCTTTGTTTTGCTTTCTAGCTATGTTGCTTGGACGTTTCAAAAATGCAGTCGTACTCGAGTCGGATTCTTCTAAACTGCATTACTTTAAAGGATTCGACAAGCTCCGAATGGCGTATTTGAAGAGTCCGAATAACATAATTTTCTAATACTTTTAATTTAAGGTTCTACTTTATTTACTCTTCGGTCAATTTTATGTGTCATGTTTTTTACACTTTTTTTAAAAATATTATTAATTAAAAATATAATTAGATTAATTTTTTCTTATTTATTCTTTAATTTTAATTTAATATACTATTTTTCTTTTTAACATTTTAATCTCTCTCCATATTCATTGCGTAAGTAAAAGTATATATGTATATATATATACAAATAATTATATGTATATATTTTCAATAAGCTGATCAATTATTTTTAATAAGCACTAAGCATGACAACTAAAAAGGAAGGGGTATACAATATGTACTTACGTAGTAATATTGTACTAATTACACCATGTCGTACTACCTTTTAGAATAGTTACAACCCCATGTTCATTTTTTAAGCTCCTGAATACATCTTATCTGGGGGCAGATAATATGTGTGTAAAAATATCCTTAATAAACAGCTAATTAAGCCTCCATAAATTACTCAACTCGGATTTATTGAATTTGATTAAGTCTGGATCCCTTTAATCCTGCTGTTTTAACATGGCCTGCTGCTACGTGTCACTGTGCCAGCACATGGACAGAGACATCATTAGAATTGAAATTGTTGTTTAATACTACTACTAATTATTACCAGTAAAATAAACTTTGAGATAAATATATACAGATTGCAGTCGGAAATATGTTCGTTTAACAAATATTATACATAAACGGACAATTCATTAACAGTATATATGAAGACAGATTAATTTAATTTACTCGAACGTATTTTAATCTCTGCCATATTCAATTCGTGTCATATCAATTCCCACATGGAGTAGATATATGGTCATTATAGGAGTACTAATTTGGGAAGAAAGTTGGTCTTACTCCGAATATGCTGTTAGCTATTCGCTGTGTGTGTGTGTGGGTGTGCGTGCTTGGGCGGGGGGGGGGGGGGGTCTCTGCCACTTTTGCATAGTTAAGGCAGCCATTTAATTTATATTCCTACGTTTAGAAGTTGTGTAATTATAATTCTTGAAAACTTATCCTTCTTCAAAATGTTAAACTTGAATCTAATGTATCAGTCATATCTCATATGTTGCTCAACCATACAGAGAAACAATAAGAATTTTATACAGTGATTCAATGGTTTCTCGTAAAAACTTCAGCTTGCTCAAAAGGATCTGTAGATCGTAGTCTAAAAGGTCCGCAATCTGATACATTAGAACAATAGAAGGTTCATATTGTTTGACTCTCAAAAAGAAAAGTGTGTCCAGTAAAAAGGAACGGACGGAGTAAAAGACAAGCTTAAATAACAACCCATCCTGACCAGTCTCAAGTAAATAAAGTTTCTTCATTCTTGGTCAACACTAAACAGTTAAATTCTTCACTGCTTGCTCTTATGCATTAGATGCATAGATGTACATGCTGTATGCACAAGGATGTTTCTTCTAAGTACATGCTATTTCATATGGAGAAATTTACTAGATTAAATAATTAATGAGAGACGAATCTTGTCAAAGAAAAATTGTGAAGAGTCCCACATAGGCCATTCAAGGGATGGGTGGTCTCTTTAATATGACTTGGCAATCCTCGGCTCTTGAGCTAGCTTTGGGGAGTTAAAAGTTAAAGTCCAAAATATATATCTTTACAAAACAAAAAGTCCATATTTCATTTCTATTATTCAATCAATGTTGATCCCCTATATTGTGTCTTTCATGCTTCAATTGACAGGCCTGGGAGTGCAGAGGTGTAAGTTGACCCAAGGACCATTTCAATGCAAGCACATTTTCTAAATAGTCTCCACTCTCCTAAGCGAGCTACATCCTTGCATTTGTAAAATACATTTCACTTATTAGCAATTAGCATTAGAGCCAACAATGCAAGAAAAGGCCATAGAAAGTAAAAAGCATACCAAAAACTTGGAAAGCCACAAGTATTTTTCCAAACCATAAAGAAACTAACCACAACTACAGTAAAAGTGGCATGTCTTTAACAAGGCACACACTTTTTGTACCAAGTTACTAAAAGGAGCAACAACTTACATAAGATAACATACATTTATGCCTTGTTATGGTAACAGACATAGGTCTCCATTCCTGCAAATGCAACAAAACTTGAAACCTGTAACATATTCCAACAGATGAATTAATCACAGCTAACACAAATGGCATTTCATGATTTTAACAGAACTAAATAAGGTTCATTAAGTTCCTTTACCTCTGCCAATAATGATCGCCTACGAAACTCACTGTGCCACCGAGCAGGAAGGAGTTTGAGCCAATGGCAACGTAGCTGGCACCCTGCATAGATAAGAGGATCTGTTGATTAAGCAAATGAATCCATACAGAGCTGCCAGAAAAAAACATGTGGTGCTTGTGAATACAGAGACAACTTGAAGAATACTTCAACAACAACAACATACCCAGTGTAATCCCACAACGTGGGGTCTGGGGTTGAAGAATACTTGAGTTGCAAAAATAAATGAGGTGGTAGGACTATCATTACAGAAAAACTCATAATATGGTTGCTATCTAGGAGTCAGTATTGTCACTGATCACACTAGGTTCTCTTGAAGACAAAAAAAGCAAAACGCTGAATATATTCGCCTGAAGAAGTCAAAGCGGAAAACCCCGTGAAAGGAAACTCTCTAATGAGAATGGCTAAGCATCCACAAGTAAATAACAATTCCAGCATTTTCTCATGCATTTTTCATCCATCTTAAATTGAATGGATCTCATTCAGCTAGGCTGTTTCACAAAATAAACTCTTTCCCTTCTCCAAGTTTTTCTTTATCTTAGCTTCGAAATAAGTTTGTAATTGAGAACCACTTACATGTTTCTAAGTCATACAACTTAACATGTGACCAACTTCTTCCCTTGTCGGGGCTTTTATTCCCTATCTTCACTTCACAAAGTTCTTTAGACAAGAATCGCAGTAGCTTTTCAAAGTAATCCTTTGACAAGTGAGTAACCTTAAACTTACAAGTGCAATATATTTATCCAAATACATTGCAAATGAAGTGCCAATGAGTGACTGGAATTTAGTTCCAAGGCAAACGTGATCGTAGCTTTAAACAAATTAACATCTGTACTAACTACCAACATATATCTTTCTCCAACTTCTTGTGCCCTCCTTGACTTGCGCACAATTTCAAGAAAGAAGGTAAAATTTTTATTGCATTCAAATATAAGTGGTCAAAAATGGATATTTACCTTTTGAAAATTTTGAATATTTAAACACAAAAGAGGGTCTTGTGGTAGTCCTTGTATAGGGAAATTTAAAAGTTCTATTACCTTTCTCAAAAGATAAATAAATTAGAAGTACTAAAAACTGCAGAAGAGAAACTTCCCTTTACAAAAACCAAAAAAAACGAAAAAGCAATTGTCCTAATTAGTAGCAAACCTAATTATGGCACAACCTTTATAAGCATTCTATGTTTACTTACTATGCAATTACCTAGACATGTATAATGTCTTCTCCACAATCTCAGGGAAATGAAAATCAATTCTCAAATATAGATACATTCTAACAAGTTAGAAAACTTACTGAGGGTCAACTTGCACATTTTTCTTTGCTTTTTTCTTGTTTCGCCGTTTCTTTCCGGAAGTTGAGCAAAGCAAAGATGGATCCAGGACAGGGGGCACAAATACTATGGGAGGGGCCACTTCCACTGATGAAGATCCTGATTTTGGTCTTTTAAATACATGAAGCTGAGCTGGTGCCTGAGCATCACTAGGTTGTCCCAAGCTATATGCTAAAAGTCCAGTATTAGCCTTGTCCCCAGAATCTTCAATAATTTCAACTTCTTTTCTTTTATCCACATGAACTGGACGACCAGATTCCATTGGCATGAAGCCAGCATTAAAATGACTTGTATCTTGAACTTTATCTAGTGCAGCATAAAGCTTGCGTTTAGACTTGATGATCTCAAACATCACAGTTCCAGCACCGGTTTCTGCAAAATAAGTGACGAAAAGTTAACACTTTGTTACAAGTAAGCAATTGAAAGATTAGATATTGAGATCCCCTTCCTTTTCCAGAAAGGGTTTTGGGAGAAGGCTGTTGACCTAAGATAGACATAACAGCTGCTCTAGCTGCCAGCTGTTCAGCTTCTTTCTTGTTTTTCCCCGTTTCACCCCTATAATGAATACCATTGAAGATCGATGTAGACTTAAAAACAGGAAGCAATGCCGCAGATTGAACTGTCTGATAAGTAGGTTTCTCCAGGTTCATTTTAACAGCATACTCATTCAGGATAGACTTGCAAAACACCGTATCCTAGACAAAGTACACAAGGTAAAATCAGTATTAGTAATATGAAAAAAGAGATAAATAATGCAGACTGTCAGGGAAAACCTTCCAGTTCCAGCTTTGGCGTAAATGGATCTCGAGAACTTTTATAGGGTTGATTTGACCAAAAATTGAAACAGATTTGGATCAACTGATCTTTGGAGCATAAGTTTTAGATTTTCAGAAAATATACAAACAAAGAACCAGTATGCTACACCTAAGATCCAAACGCCACACTAGTACTGAAGCCCTTCCATTAGTCTCATTCTCTGGCTCTCTAACACTTCATAAATAAATCAACCTTCTTCTTAAATCAGAATGTGCCCATCTAATATCCAAACGCCATACTAGCATTAAGTCTCATTCTCTGGCTCTTCAACTATTCATAGATAAATAAACCAACTTTTAAAATCAGAATGTACCCTATACATCCATATATGTTAAAAGTGCACATAAATTTCCAAAGTCACAATGCTAGAGAAAAATATTCTATTACTCCCCTCACCCCGCCTTGAAAAATCTAGTGTTATTTTATGATGCCACCTATATACTGAAGAACCAGGTTGCTGGTTCTTCAGCAACTATACAAGAAGTAAATGCAGAATTAAAATAATCTACACAAGGACTTTAACGTGGAAAAATTCCTCTTCCAAGAACAAAAAACCACGACCTACCTTGTAGGATCTCCCTCTCAAATTCCCACTAAATTTGAGTCACTGCTTTAAGTTAACACTCTATAACTAAGGGATCTACCACTATAGTACCTTTCCTCCTCTACAATTCTCCCTAATTGTATCTTACCCAAGACTCTACTCAGTCAAGACAAGCCTTAAAACTCAAAACAACGCCTAAGACAAATCACTGGGAATGTAAAGGTTACAAGTTAAGCTCAACGAATCAAACTAGACAACAAGAACAGTTATAATAAATCTGATAGGAACAGGTGCTTTGTCATTGAGAGTTGACTCTCTCTCAAGCTGAAGAAACTATGTGATAAGACCTCGCTCTTATTCTCTCTTTGTATGCTCTCTTCTTTTTTTTTTGAAACTGGTAACTTTGTTGTATGCTCTCTTTTCTCTATGCGTGAATGTCTTCAACAACATCAATGAGACTCTTTATATAGGAGTAGATGGTAGTTTTTTTGTTCTCCCAATTCAACATGGATTAGTTCAAGAATCCAAAACTTTATCCGAGTTTGACTTGGTTTCCATCTTTCTTTCACGCGTCAGCCTTCTCCTATCTCTAAAGCTTCTTCCTCATGTGCAAATATGGTAATATTTTCATATTGTTTTTTGTTTCTTGCTTCACTGGATTATCCGTAATCCTAGTTCCTCAAAAAATCCTGCAATGCACTTGGAATCTGCTTTGCTCTCGATCAACTGACTTCTTCAAGTCTGTTGTGACTGTGAAGGACCTGATTCCTTCCCATGAGGTCTCAGGTTTAAATCCCAGGACACTAGGTGATTTTTTCCCATCGGTCTAAGCCTTGGTGGATAGAGTTACTTGGCACTTGTGTTGGTGGAGGTAGCAGGTACCGTTGGAATTAGTCAAGGTCAGTGCAAGCTGACTTAGCCACCACGTTTTCCGGGGAAAAAAAAAGGAATGCGCGAATAGCACTTCAGAGTTGACTGATTTTCATATGACCATCAGCAAAGAAAATGCATTTATCAGTTACAACTGAATAATATCTGTGAATTGTGACTAAAGTTGATAATAAGTTAACTATGATATATTAAAATGGAAAAGGTTTCCGGTGAGCTCATATATATTACACATAGCATTAGAGATTAAAGTACAAAGGTAAATGTTTACACATAATTATGTCTGAAGTACCTAATAGCACAGGTTCTCAGCTTATTGACAAACAAGGCTCTGTTTTTTTTTTTTTGAAACTGACAAACAAGGGAATCTTGTTTCACTCACTGAAATGGTAATCATCTACCAAAACTCTGAATTTTTCAATCCATAATCAGCTTGGTCTTACCATTATGCAGGTATGAAGAAGGTTAACTAAACCTGCCTGCAGAATTACAGCCATTCCTTGGAAAAACCTGTGACATGCTACCATCACACTTCTTCCCAGGGGCTAAAGTAGAAAGCTATAGGAACCAATTCATAATGATCAAACTTGTATAGTTGCTTTGACTTCCACAGCTGAAGTTAAATTCGATGGTGCGATGCCAATGAAATTGAACATGAGGATGGCTAACAGAGAGCAAAAGTGAACAAGATCAGTTCCTTGGGAATTTGGCTGACTTAATTTTTTTGAGGAACTTTCAGGAAAGTCCGAAAATAAGCATATAGAGAGAGAGAAAAAAATCTTCTTTGGAAGAACTGGTACTTGGTAATTATTAGCCAATACTTTGGAGATTTCTATACTCTGAGATAAGATTTGGGACAGAATCCTACATATCATCGTAATTTCTGATTTGTTATAGAGCTACAAAATGAATACAACACTGTAATGCCTCGATCTACACCTCCTTATATGAAGAGCATGGCTACGATTTTTTATTCATTTTACAACTTTCATGATTTTCATCTATTCACCTATTCAGTTAGAGAAAGAAGAGACTTTCATCTCATATCACAACATTATCAGTGCCATATTTCAGGATAATCATGAATCAACCTTGCTAATCTCCAGATATCCAGTACTCTGACCCTAATGACATCACCCAAAGAAATAATAAAATTCAAAGTCCATTTCTGAAAGTGAACGTAACTTAAAAATCAGACATGCCTTAAAGAAGAGTGTTCCTTTGAGAAAATCACCTAGCAACTAAGATATAAGTCATTTAGACTCTTATAAAACTAAATGACATAAAAATATTATTTTGCATAATACAACCAACCTCACGAATAAGAGGGCATCCCTCATGCTTCATCTTTTCTTTCACACCAGTCAAGGCAACTTTCGCAGCATCCTGCTCTGCAGCCTTCAGATGTGAAAATGTGCTAGGAGAGGTATACCAAACCCCATCAACAAAAACACTAGATTGGAAAAAGGGTGCATGCTGAGAGCCTGCATTGACAGTGTGATAAATAGGACGATCTAGGGACGATCGCTGGGTCAACTCTTGAAGGCGGTTTTTGTGTATGAATTCCTCATGAATATCTACAACAAGAAATGACAAGTAACAAGTCAGAGTGGAGCAAGTATCATAAACATATTATGCTCCAAGAGATTCAAACATGTAAACCAAAAATATTTGTTGTCCGTCGTCTTCGATAAAAAGGGCTAAACAACAAAATTTGAATGGTCCCTTCCGTTCAAAACATATACATGATTATCTTCCTGAAGACAGAGAACTAATTTGAAAACCTACTACATACTTCATGATATATATATACAGTAGCACACAAATATATACGTGCATACAAACCAAATAAATCATGGGCTGATTCTTCCGATAAATCTTTAGCGAAAAACAACATAAACCTTCCAATCAGATAAATCTTTAGCGAAAAACAACAAAAACCTTCCGGGGAGTAGGGGTTAGATGCATCATCCTACTTATTCAGCACCTTAGGCTTCTAAATCAGTTCATTTCCTTTGTAGCCCGTTGAAGGAAAATCTCCCAGTACCAGCAATAAATATGGTGTGATGGTTGGAATCATTCTGACGTCAACTAGTCGTTTGGGGCAAGACCCCTTGGAAGGGAAAACATATTGATAGGAAGAGCTCTAACCCCTAAGAGGGCCTATCCTACAGGAATTTGGATTAGTCGTACCAGTGAGGTCTTAATACCAGATGTCCAAAGCCAGGGGAAAAAATTTTGCTTCTCTACTGCTTACCAAAAGTGTGGTTTCTCCATAAGGAAAGAATTAGGAGCAAGAAAATCTCATTGCATTAATGCTATTATTGAAGATGGATGCAGCTTTGTTGGCCAATGAGCTGGTTGATTCGAGAGTCAGACAAAAGCTACCAGGAATTCTCTGTAAATTAGATATTGAGAAGGCTTATGACCATGTCAACTGGTCTTTCCTTCTCAAAATCCTTACTGACATGGATTTTGGCAACAAACTGATCAACTGGATTAGATTCTGCATTTCTACTGTCAAGTTCTCTCTTATAATCAATGGAAACGCTGAAGGATTTGTTCAATCGCAGAGGGTCTTGAGGCAAGGTGGATATCACCTTTCCTCTTTTTGCTAGCAATGGAAGGACTGAATCATATGATTAGAAGAGCCAAGGATAATGGGTGGATTAGAGGTTTCAGTGCCCAAGCCAACAGGGGAAGTGCTATGGAGATCACACACCTTCTGTTGCTGATGATTCATCAATCTTTTGTGATGCAAAAGCTTCCCAGATCAGACATCTAAGAGCCATCTTAACCATCTTTGAAGCTATTTCTGGTTTGCATGTCAACTGGCATAAAAGCTCTATGTTCCCAGTTAATCAAGTGACTGATATGCAGATCTTAGCAGGGAACCTAGGCTGCCAAATAGTTTCTTTGCCTACCAAATACCTTGGAATGCCCTTGAGTGCCAAAAATAAAGAACTAAAAGTCAGGGGTGAAGTTCTAGAGAGGTGCAATAAGAAGCTAGCTAGGTGGAAGAGCCAGTACTTGTCTGTGGGGGGCAGGTCGACACTCATTAAGTTGGTAATGGATGCCCTCCCAACTTATATGATGAGTTTATTCCCAATCCCAAAGAGTATTGAGAAGAAGATCAAAAAGCTAAGAAGAACTTTTTTATGGCAAGGCAACAAGGAGAAAAAGGGTTACAACCTAGTCAAATGGGATATCTTGACCCTTAACAGAAGTCAAGGGGTCTGGGGATCAAAAATCTCAGTATCCAGAATGAGTGCTTACTTCAAAAATGGTTGTGGAGGTTCTATACTGAAGACATGGCTCTATGGAGAAGATACATAGCTGATAAATATGGAATGATTAATCAGTGGTCAACTGAAGAGGTATTAGGTACTTTTGGTTGCAGCGTATGGAAATCAATCAGGAGCTTATGGGATCAATTTTATGCCAATATCGCTTGCAAAGTGGGTGATGGATCCAAAATTGATTTCTGGAATGAACTTTGGATAGGGGAAGACAGCTTGAGAAACATGTTTCCCCAGCTCTATATCTTAAGTTCACAAAGAAATGATACAGTTGCACAAGTATGGAGTCTACATGGGTGGAACCTAATCTTTAGGAGGGCTCTTAACGACTGGGAAGTGTCAGATATTGCTGGACTCCTTCAGATACTGAGTACATTTTCTGAGTACATTTTCTGGAATCTCTAATGTTGCTGATAAACCAATCTGGCAGATTCACAATAAAGGGGTGTTTACAGTGAAATCATGCTATTGGAATAGAAACAACAACCAAAACCAGATAACCAATTGGCCTTGGAAGCAAATATGGAAAGTCAAAAGTTCATTGAAAGTGGCTTGTTTTGTTTGGTTAGTTATCAAAAAGCTTGCCTAACTCATGAAGCTCTACAAGGAAGAGGAATGCAGATTTGCTCTAGATGTTTTTTGTGTAACCAAGACGCAGAAGTGAATAGCCACCTATTTCTGCATTGTAACATAGCTGAAAAATTGTGGAACATGTTTTTTTGTATCCTAGGGATCAGCTGGACAATGCCAAGGTTCACGCTGGAATTTCTAAACAGCTGGAAAGGAATTGGGAAGAGAGGTTCAACAGAAGATTGGTGGTTGAGTATTCCAGCTTGTGTCTGGTGGACGTTATGGAAAGAAAGAAATGCCAGGTGCTTTGAAGGCAAGAGTTGCAGCATCCAGAAGATTAAAAGCCAATGCCTTAGCATACTTTATTTTTGGTGTAAACAGGAAATTGGGGGGATACCATAGATCTAGTTGATTTCATAGGTAACTTGTAAAGTTTCTTTGTTTTTGAACAGTCCACTGGGAGGGAATTCCATTTGATTGGAAGTTCTATCATCATCTCTTGGATGATGAGTTTTTGTTAATACAAAGTTACCTTTGATTCAAAAAAAAAAAAAAATTTATTGAAGAACATCCACAGTTGACAAATTACAAACACTGAAACACATAACTGATGCTCCCCAAGATTTTTTATTTTTTTTTTAAAAAAAAAAGGGCAGCCCAATTTGTAGACATACAGAACTCAAATAAAAATACTAAACCACAAACATCCGATATACATGCAAAAAATGAAGTATCACAAAAGGTGTGTTCAGTACGGAGGAAAACATGATTTTCTCATGTTCAATAGGTCAAAATGAGGAAAATGACTTCCCAAATAAAGTGGCACTCCACATTGTTTGGTAGCTGGTTACAATTATGCTGGTATTAGTTATGCAGTGATAAGTTATGTGGGCATCATTTATGATGTCATAACTTATACATGTATTAATTTTATACTAGTTATGTAAGTTTCTACATTACAAACCAAATGGTGTATTAATTTTATACATGAATAACTTACTTTCTAACAAGCTACCAAACAACCCCTGATTGTGTCCTCCTCACCTTCCAACACACACTCATCTTCAACCCACCCCTGTAGCACCCATCTCCACCACTCCGCTCCCCACCCCACCCTTAACTTCCATTTTTTTAATAACCGTGGTGTCCGGACCAGCTTTCACGCACCTCGACTAAATCCACGGATACCTGTCACCTCCCATCAGCAACAGATAATAGGTAAACCTATCCACCAAGGCTAGAACAGATGGGAAGAATCACCTAGTATTTTTTGTCTCTGATGGGGTTTGAACCTGAGACCTCAGGTTCTCGACCCACTTCATTGACCACTAGGCCACACCCTTGGGTGCAACTCCTATATCATTTATCTAAATTATATACAAATACTGTTACAATAATATTTATTTGCTTACCTATCGAACACAAGAGAATAAGTAAAAAAACAACAACTTATTTTCCATGAAAAACATTTTGCTTCTTACCAAAAACACCCAGAAGCTCAATTTTTATCACGTCTCCAGTCAAATAAAACAACTACTAATTTCTAGGTTAGTGGGTTTTACAGATCCAGAAACCAAACAGCTAAAAAAAAGGATGCTATCTCTATACGAAGAACTTACTTTGACGCTGCCCTTTTTCAGTTTCATTTTGAGAATTGTTTGGCAGTAGGTTTTGATTTGTTACAGCTTCGGCAATTTTGTTGGGTTGTTCGGAGCTTTGAGTCATTAAATGCAGTTCCGCCATGGTTGAACAAGAAGAAGATATTTTCGAAGTTGCTTAGAGTTCACTGAAGAAGAAGAAGAAGGCAATTGGCAATTCTGGGTACACAATAGAACATTTTGCAATAGGCTAGGTTTCTATGCATAATTGGGTTTTGAATATTAATGTGGTCTGTCTTACATTTTGGTTGGTCATCATCTATTTCTGTTTTATAATTCAATTCAATTGTTTATTTATTTAAATTTTGTTATACATTTTGGTTCTGTTTTATGTTAGATCAATTTGATGTTATCACGTCATTATCTTTTTTTTCCCCTTTATTTATTAGTTAATAATTATATATTTATTCTTTATTTTATTTTTTTATAATAATTTTACTTCATATTTGTTTAGGTTTATTTTTTAGATTGTAGATTGTTGATGTGTTATATTATGTAACGATGAAAAATAATATATAATTTAATTAAACTCGACAAACTATAGTTTGCCAGAGAGTTTTTTTTAGAAAAATTCTCTATTGATAATTCCAAAATGAAAAGAATAAAAATAAGGGAGAACAACCATATAAGTTATAAACTCAAAATAGTCATATTTTATTTTGACAATCTCATTATAATCAATTTCTCCATTTTGTTTACTTTTATTAGCCAGTCTACATAGTTTTAGTAATTGTAAAATTTTAACTCTATTCACGTACTTGTAGGGTTAAGGATAGGCACAAATCTTATTTGTATTTATATATTCTTTTAAAAAGGATAAACTAAATGGTTACAAGTCTATATTAATGTATAAGGCAAATAAATAGATTATATAGTGATTATTTATCAATTATACATTATATATCTATGTATAATGTTTACAAGTAACATTGATATATTAATTATACATTAAATATAGTCTTGTAACTATTTAATTTACCTTGTTTAGAGGTATATAAAAATCAACTAAGATTTATACCTATTCTTATCCCTACAAATACATGGATAAAATCAAAATAAAAAAAAAGTGAAAGTTGGTTATAATGAGCTTATAAAAATAAAGTATGACTATGTTAACTTTAAAACTTATATGGGCGGCTATATAAGTTAATTTTTCTATAAATAAGGCGCATACGCGAACTCCACCCCCCCACTCCTCCTCCCTTCTTAAAATTTATTTTCATATAAAAATAATACAATACAATCTGATACTATTATGAAATAATTTACAACAACCATCCAAACAAGTTGTTAGTGAAATTTAATTTGTGGTTTGAACTCATAAGTCATTTGTCACGTGCAATTTGTAACACATTAGTGTCAATTTTACCTATCTTTCACTCAAACCAATGTTTCTATCAATTTAAAATTAAAAAGAAAAATAGGTTAGAATATATTCTTATATATTGCTACCGATCAAATTAAACTAACTCGACTCTTTGATCCAATTTTTATATTGACTTTTTAAAAAATATTTGAGATAAAACACGTGGTGTGGATAAAAAAACTCTATAATTATTTGTCATGGTCAATATTTAAAATAATTACTGTATATGGTTACTTTTTTTCTTTAACTGATTTTTAATGTGGACCCTCATATACAAATAAAAGTAGTGTATATACCATTTCTAATTAAAAGCAAAGATTTTTCTCTTACCTAATTGGCTTACTTTTTTCTCTCACCTAATTAAAAGCAAATATTTTTCTATCACCTAATTAAAAACAAAGATTTTCCTCTCATCTAAAAGTAGGTACATGGTTACTTTTTTCTTTGGGTATTGTTGTATTTTTAAGCTTTTTCTTCGTCAATTTATCTTTGATTTTCGTCCAATTTCTCCATATTTGTGGTGTTGGTTAGGGTTTCAAGTAATTGTTATGCTTGATTCAAATGTCTGACTAAACTTAATTTAAAGGCATCTTTTCATTTATATATATATATATATATATATATATATATATATATATATATGTATGTTTTTTTGATGTGTGTATATATATACTTTTGTATAACTATATATGTATACAAGTTTGTTCTGTGTTGGTACACACATACATATGTATATACTTTTGTTATGTGTTGGTTCATATATACATTATGCATATATCTATGCGTATACATATGTTCTGTGTTTTTATACATACGTTGATTTTTATACATTGTGTATTATAAATTAGAATGGGTATCAACACATTCATGAAACTCAGATTTGCTCACACGTAATCTTCATGATTTGGGTTTTAATACTCAATAATAATGGGGGATATTAGAGGATAAAGGGGGATGCTAGAGAAAATAAAGGGAGTGAATCATTTCCCTTTCCTTTTTTATCTCTAAATGTAACTGAAATAGTAACAAAATATGTTAAGTTAATATTTGTATTATATAAGGGTCCTAAATATATTTAATCACTAACTGAAATATATAAAATTTAATTATTAAAACTTAGCTAAGGCCCCGTTTGATTATGAAAATAATAATGTTTCGGAGTTGGAGTTTGTGTTTGGACATGAATATAAATTGGATTGTTTTTGAAATTTTGTGAGAGAAATATAAGTGAAAAATTATTTATTTTCACTTTTCCAAAAATAATTTTTATTAAAGTGAAATAATTTTTATGGCCAAACACTACATTCTCACTTTTTTCATTAAAGTGAAATAATTTTTTGAAAAAAAAATAAAAATTTTTTATAGCCAAACGCTTACTGAGAAGTTAATTAAGAGGGAGACAAGTTAGCTATAAGTGAGTTTTGGCTATTATCTATCTTATGGTTGGCACTTGGGCATGTTTGTGGGCCTTACCTCATTAGTTCATTTAAAACAACACAAAAAATCTCCATATACTGCCTTCTTTTGTCCTCCAAATTCATTGTTCAACATCATTTTCACAAAACTATTCACTCATTTACACCATTCTTTTTCTCAACCTCTCTTTTATTGTTTTCCTTTTTATATTTGAGTATATTCAACTTCACAGCAACAAAAAATAAACAATCTACACACAATATCAAAACACAAAAAAATAACTTAATATTCAACTTATATTCCTTTTCACATAATTTCTATGTCAAACATGGGACAATGAAGAGATGAATATGCATTAAACAAGATCTCTGTCGAACATGACACATAAATGCTTAGCAAGAACCACACGACAATTGAATTAGAATTGCTCTTCGTCGTCCTCCCAATTCTCTCTTATTATACTAGTTTACATAAAACATAGAAGAACTTGTCTAGTTAAGGAAGAGAATATGATCAGTATTATAAGTATCAAATAGAATAGAAAGAAATTGCAATTAAACAATTTTAATTTTTTTAAAATCTAGGACTTCTCTAAACTAAAGAGGTCGGGGGCTGTGTAAGTCCAAGTATCAACCATAAGATGGCCTCACAAACCCCAAATCCTCTTGATGAACACTGACTTTGTACCTATAATGCTGTTAGTTTATTAGATATAAACAATATACAGTACATCGCAACTAGCTGGAATAGCTCAGTTGGTTAGAGCGTGTGGCTGTTAACCACAAGGTCGGAGGTTCAAGCCCTCCTTCTAGCGTTTCTCATTTCTTTTTTAAGCGCTAGCGGTAATGGGGATTTTGCTTTCAGTTCAAATTTTGGGAAGTTGATATTCGATTCTGTTCACTGAATTACTGTGTGGACTCCGATGTTAAGTGCTACCTCATGTTCAAGTTTCACTTAGGAAATTCAAGACCGAGAAGCAAATTGGGCTGGATTCTACTTATCCTATATGATCTAGCAATGTGGGCTGGATACAAAACTGCACGGGCCAAGTCCAAGAAAATATATGCTCTCGTGGTTCTTGTTGCAGGAGTATATGCTAATTTCTTGCAAATCATTTCTACAAAAATATTTAGGTTTTAACAAAAATTAGAATGGTTGATTTGATTACTAGAATGTCTCTTACCGTGGGTGGTCCTTTTAGCAAAGGGCGTACAGGGGTGACATTTTTTTGTAGCAAAGCTTCTGTTTAGGGATGGAAATGGGACTGGGCGCGCGGGTGGGTTTTGGTTAACCCGTGAAAATTTCAACCCCGCTCGTAGTGACAGAGGCAGAATTTTCATCAAGGGAGTTCAAAATATAAATAAGAAATAACACCTGAAGATCACATGATGATAAATAGTGTGGGGCGGGGCGGGGCTGTGCAAGGCGAAGGATAAAATTAACCTTAACCGTTGTCCGCTAAATGTAATTCGCCTTATCATACTTTAGATTAACTTTCTTCCGTGTTTGCCTTGCTTTATCGAGTCCTACGTAAATCTTATATTTTTTCTTTAATATTTTACTTTATTTTGAACTTTTTATTTTTTTTCTTCTGGAGAAGTGCCCCTTTAATCATATACTATTATCTTTGAAAATTTATATATATGTAAAACATATGTATTATATTTTTACAAATTTTTTCTATATATTTTAAAAATATACTATAAGTTTTTCTGAATGAAAATTGTACTATCTCCATTAATTTTTTTATTTGTAAGAATTATTAATCATTATTTATTTTTAATGAATGGAGAATAGCTCTAAATTAATTACCGAATAAAATTCTCTAATTTCTAGTACTAAAAAATAAGAACTCTCTATATAACTTTTACTAAGAAAAGAAATCGTGGGTCAGGATGAGGGAAAGAAATTGTGGGTCAAGCTTGGGGGAACAGTGAAGCTTAAGAAAAAAAAAAGCATAGGTAAGCTAATGGGAATCGAACCAGCAACCATCGACCAATCTTGAACCCCCTTAATTATTGAGCTACTAATCGCAACTGTGATAATGAGGTTCATTTATACTATAAACGCAATTTTAACCCTACATATACACTGTAATTTTTCGGCGAAGAGGGTTCGGGTGAACCCCCTCCCGTCCACCTAGCTCCGCCCCTGCCCGCTCGTCTCGCATGATAATTTTTTTGTGATTTCAACCCGCCTCGCTCCGCATAAACCCGCCCCCCATAAACCTGCTTAAACTCACTCCGCATAAGTATATTTTTTTCTACTTTGTTATTTATATTTTAGTAATTCACCATAGTATATATGGGAAAGGCCTTGAATGAAATGAGGGGTCGTTTGGTAGAGTATTTTAGAAAAAATAATGCATGCATTAGCTTTATGTATTACTAATATCTTGTTTGGTATACTTTTTGCAACCTATGTATTACTAATGCTTGCATTAATTATGCACTCTATTTGATAATAAGGCGTGTATAACTAATACCTCAAAATCCATGATATTAGTAATGTAATGGATTCTAATGCATGCATTAGCACAGTCAAGACAAAAAACTTTTCCACATCCTTTTTACCACATTTGTGGAGGGTATTTTTGAAAGTAAATATTTTTTTTAGAAAGTATGCAATTCATGTCATTTTTAATATAACAAACCAAACATTACATACAAAAATTCTCAATATAACTAATGCAAGCATAACTAATGTAAGTATAATTAATGCAAGCATTACTAATATGTCATATTTTGCATTATTCTTATACACTTTACCAAATAACTCTAATCTCTTGCTTCACTTTTTTTATGTCGGCGACATTAATCCTGAAATTTCAGAATTTGTTTCAACCCGTAATCGCTCCACCCCACATAGAAGCTCACCCAGCCTACCCTGCATAGGCTAAAACTTGTCCCGCTTTGTCCCATTATCATCTCTATTTTCATTCTTATACATGCACCCAACATAAAGAGCAAGGAATGAGAGTTACATGCAAAATAGAAGAGTTACAGGTTAAAAAAAAATTAAGAACATAAGAAAAATTATCTGTGTTAATTTTCTATTTGTACTTTTTCAACTTCAGATGAGATCTATATAGTAAATTACTACTAAATAGATTGTGTCATATATCCCCAATTCAAATGAAAGTTGACAAATTGCCTCAATATAATGTGCACGGGAGATATGTCAAATTTCTCGCCAGAAATATTATGGATTAGTTCCAACTGTCTGCAGTAAAATTATTGGAATATTTTGTGTGATAAAGAATAAATTCACATGATTAATTTTTACTCAAATTTTAACTTAATATATTAGCACATCAAAAGAGTTCTTAAAGTCAATACTTAACGTACTTAGGGGCACATGGTCCGCCTTGTTTCTTGTACCACTTGCTCTGGAAGCTGCAAAGTGAATATTTACAATTATTATCTGTTGTTTTATGAAGAAATGAAATCATTCTGTAAATTTCTCTTTCCATTTGTTAATTAGTATGTGTACATATTCTAGAAACTTAAATTAATTTGCATGTATATTAGCTCTTTAATTATTATATAAGAGTGTCTCAATAAATTTAGTGGATTAAAGTAAAATTTTAATGAGACAAGTATATATAGATACACAAAAAAAATAAAAATATTTACCTTTTTTTAAAAAATATTTGTTTGCATACTTGTTTTTAATATAGTGTCCTTAAATGACATGATGATTCAATAATCTTATTACTTCAATCTGAAGTTCTTAGTTACTTCGACTGGATGAGTCCTAGCGAGGGAATAGTTAAGTCATAATTCATTTGTTGATTGTATCATTAACCATTTCTTTTTTTTTGGTACGAGGAACTTATCATGAATCCACTGATTTCTGCCGCTTCCGTTATTGCTGCTGGATTGGCATAGAATTTTTAGTTAAACTAATAGAGAAATATAAAACTAAGAAGTAATTCTAATTAATAAGATGTTAGTGATATATTTGTAATACATTGCCTTGAATATTGTTGTAATAAACTTTATTTATTAATACAAAGATTTAAGTTATTTAATTGAAAGTTCTAAAATATTTTTGATAAAAATTTACAGTTTTCTTTTTCTCTTTTATACAAAATTTTGAACAATCTTCATATTGTTTTAAGTGGTATAAAATCATTAAATTCACGTTTAAAAAATTTTCAGGCCTTAATATTTTCGAGGCCTAAAACAAACGTTTTACTAACTTTGCCCGTGAGTCACCCCTGTCATTACAAGTCGATGAAAGTGTCATCAACTTAAAAGTCACTACACAAACAAGCATTTTCAAATCAATCGCGAAAGTGGAATTTTATAAATGCTTGTACAACAAACACTATACATTTCATATTTCAAATAGACTACTTTACAAGTTACGATTAGCCATTATCAATCAAAAATTAATTGAAAACTACTGTATAAACCATATTGATCTATTTTATTTTTATTTAATTTATTTTATTCAAGTCCATTTCATTCCTATAGTACTAATTAATTTATTGTCTTTCAAGTCAAATTAATTAAAGATTCTCACAGGAGATAATCTATTGCATCTCATGACAAACACTGAATGTTACAATTAATGTTAAAAATTGTATATCTTAGAGTTGCTTTTTTTTTTTTCATGGTGAAGAAGCATAATGTGCACAACATCGATCCTTGACCTTCTTCACATGCTTTTTTGTTTATTTCATTTTATAATTTTGACAGAAAATTAGCTACAAGTTGCCTGTTAACTTGAGGTGTGAGCAATGCACCCTCTAGTAAAAATAAATAAATTGTTGTTGCATGTGGTGGAAGATGATGTCCTCCATTTATGCATTTTTTTTGCTTCCCACATGGGGTTCACTTGCATGGGGGTGAGATGTATGTCGTAACGGATCTTGATTATAATGTCACGGTCTAGCTAGTGGCCAGTGGGATTGAAATCAAATTATTTGATCAATTCGAGAGGTCAAGTTGTATATATATATATATTAAGAGAGTTCTATATATGTCAGCCATCTTATTCAACTCTAAAGGATAAAAGAAAATGGATTTTTAAAGATACATATACAAAAATGAATTCTTATTTATCATAATTATTATACTCTTTTCAGTTTTAAAAGGTAGCAATAAAATCTTTGCAAAATATGTATACAACCTCTAAGAAATTACAAAAAATTTAATATAGTATATATAAAATTCTCAAAAGAAATAGGGGAGAAGGATCACAGTCATGATTTTTCTTGTTGACATTTGGACTTCAATCTGTTTCGTTTTTAATAAAATAGTGAAATAATTGTACGTAATTAGTATTATGTGTCCGATCGAATATTACCAAAAAAAAAAAAAAAAAAAAAGAATATCAACTTAATTAAGAGAATTTTGGAGAAGAAGGGAAATGGGGGACTCATTAAAGAAGAGTAGATGTTAGCACAACTGTAATGTCATTAGGTGAGCCAGCATTTCACAAAACGAAAACTCTCGTAAACTAATAAAAGCCATAACATATAGAATTATTATCTCCTCCTATTTTTTATTTTTAAATGTAACGCTAACGCACCTATGGTGGGTGGTTATTATTATATCCGCCTAATCTATCTAATTTATGAAATAATTAGTGGAGTAATACTTCGATTTGACAACTCTTGCAAATCTTAACCACTAGTCATAATTAACCAATGGCTGCATGCTGGGTATTTCACATAATATCTATAGTTTATAAGTTTATTAGGCTGACCATTGTTGATGACATATATAGCTCGCCATGGGTAAAAAGGATCATGTTTAATATAAATAGACAGATCAATATATGCAGCTACGAGTTCTTGTTACATCTTGTTCATATTTTTACATGACATGACTATTTAAGAAAGTCAATATATATATATACATTTTGATTTATTAGACAAGATGAGTGTGGTACGAAGAAAAATATTTTTTTAAAAAAATATAAGGGGTGGAGTGAAGTTGGAGTGCAAAGGTGATCAACAATGATCATGAAGGCGGAGCTAGCCTTCTAGATATGGGTTCGGATGAACCAGTAATAATGTTGGTTCAAACTTTATATTTTGTCTTAAAATATCCATTCAAGATATATATAAATTATTAATTTAGAACTCAATAATTTTAATGAGAAAAAATCTTGAACCCATAAACTTTAAAATCTGACTATGCCTTTATGTTTTAAGGAACTTAATTTTTTAAAATATTTTGACCAACAAAACATATGGAAAAAATTTCCTACGTACTAAACAAACACTTTATTCTCTGAAAAATTAAGATCTTGATAATTGATGTACGAAATAGTATAAATCTAAAATAAAACTTAAGATGTTTTGAAATATGCACTTTGAATCCCTTCATTCGAAAAAAGTGTGGAGGAAATAATTTTCAATAGACAAAGAAACCCCTCATTCGCTAGTGAGAGGACAACTTAGCAACCGGCCAAAATTAGGAATATTTAATTTATAACGAAGCTAATAAGTAATAATAATAGCATATACTCCATAAGTTGAGAGTTCATACCTAATTAATTCGTCCCATACAGAAGAAACTGCAATATATGTGTTCCATTATTTACCCCAAAAACATTACATAAATTATTAAATGAAAGATCTGATGTGATATTCTACCGGTTCCTAATTTGATGAACAAATTTGTTACACGTGCAATGACCCAATTTTATCATTATTCACATACATATACACCCCCTCCAACCTATGAAAATACTTTAATTTTAATTTAACAAAAGGACATAATGTCCAATGTGAGGTGTACAAGGACCACTTAAAATTATCATAAGATCTATTTTGAATTAATTTTTCAGATTCTTCATCACAATATTGAACTATTGTTGCTAGTCTATTTCGCATAAACTTATTTATGAAATTATGAATTCTGAAATCGAATTATAGTTTACAAAGATGTCCATTCAGGAGAGAAGTATACATATCATACCAAAAATCCTATTCAATGCATGGACAGAAGAGGAGCAAAATTTATCCAAATGTGAGGTTATACTAATCAAAACAAACGTGATATGTGTCTTTATTCAAAGTGTTATTACTTATAATTAATTAATGTATATTATTACCTCATTTTATTAGTAGTAACGATGAACTGATGTAGTTTAATTGGTGCAAAGATGTACCCCTCTGTACAACAATACTTGTTCATGTTATTAAAAATAGATGTCCAACAATACTTCAATTTCTATCCATTTTACCCTTGCTATTAAATACTATTCATTACTCAATACTACATTTCTGAAAACATTAAATTTATTATATTCAAAGGGTGATATAGTAAAATTACCCCTATTATTTATTGTTTCTTAACATGTGTGTCAAGTCAATAGGGAACAAGTATTGTTGGACGGAGGGAGTATGTAAGTCTTTTTTTTTTTCCGGAAATCACGAACTGTTGTAAATAATTATTAAGATGATTATTGTGGATGTCCATAACTTCTAGGTATAACTCCTCCTTTAAGTGTAGTAATTCCCACACCTCCACTACCTCCTCATTGATCATCCACTCCCCCACTTTCTCATGAGTTAATGTCATGTTTATGACACCTCTTGAAGTTCCTTCATGTAATACTATAAATAGAGGTCTTGAGGAAGATGTTGGATAAACTTGAAAGAAAGAAGAAAGTTATCTCATAATTGTAACACCCTGTACCTTCCCGACCCTACTTGACGACGTTGAACGATGTTTACTTAGGTGTCGAGAGCCACGAGTATGTATTTTGTAATGTTAGTGATGAGAAAATTTATATTGGGCCTCGTACATGTGATTCGACGTGCGTATGAGGTGTTTTGTAACTTCATGGAGCAATTGTGGGGTTAAAAACGAGGCTAAGAGGACCTCCAAACAAAGGATATTAAAGGTAAGAAGTAAGTTAAAGAATAGAACTTGAAGTATCTAACCAAATCCGCGAAGAAAAGTCGAAGAAACGAAAAAATTTCAAAAAAAAAGAGGTGGGGCGCGCCAGAGGGAGTGCCAGGCCGCTCTAGGCTAAATTTTTTAGCCCACAGGCAGCAAGCTGGCGCGCCCAAGGGCGTTCCAGGCTGGTTTTGCCCACCTTTCAAAGTTGAAAATTTTTCTTAAGTCCCAAGGGTGCCCGGGGACGTACCGGGCCGATTTTTGCCACGTTTCTTCTACAACCACGAGCATATACATGGAATGATTGAAGTATTATATTGGTGTGGTAACATTACTCATGAACGAATTTGGCATCAAAATGACGGTTTTACCCTTGTGGTCAAAATAAGTCATACGTGGCTAGAATCACTTATTTTTGGGATTGAGGCTACGAATATGAATCGCGTGAGTAGGAATGTTGCCGTAACACGAATGAAATGAGTTAAACATGAGAAATTATTGGGTTAATTAAATTGGGCTCAATACAAGCCCAAAATGAGGCAAAAGACATGGCCCAAGTAGGCTAAAATGACCCATTTTTCTCTTTTGACCACTTAAACATGACATTTAATGCCAAGAAGACTTGAGGGACTATATATATGTGGAAAATCTGATTTTTATTCAAAAGAACACACAACACACTTCTAGAAATTTCCCAAAATTTCTCTTAACTCTTAAAACCCTAAGCCAACTTCTTGGACAAGATCATCCATTAACAGGCTTAGGTAAGTGATTATTCTTGTACTTTAGCATGTTATATGTATGAGATATTATGTAGATCATGTTGGTTATGCTTGGAAGTGTTGAACATGGCACTTGGTGTTTTTGTAAAAAAAGATGTGTTATCCATGGGATTTAAACTAGAAATATGACTTGTGGTTTTGATAAAAGAGCATGGTATGGATGAAATATCAACATGTATGTTGTGATTATGTTATTAAACTTGTTATTTTTCTATAAGTGTAAATTATGGAATTTTGGCCGATATGTGATATGAGGTGTATTAAGGTGATTTGATGGAGTAATTGTGATGTTGTGGTGATGAAGAAGTGTAAAGTATGAACTTGGTGTGACATGCTATTGGTTTATGATATATTGGTCAATGTTGGGCATGTTGTGGTATTGTTGGTATGATCATGCTGTAAATGGTATTGTAAAGGGATAAATGACATTATACGGCGGTCATATAGCTTATTGTCGTTTTGTACACTTATAAAGAAACCATTTGATAACGTAAGCCCAGTATGTATTTGTGTTGTAGAGTAAGACGTAAGGAAGGAGCGGGACTATTGTGTTCACGTATAGGATTGAGTATTCATATTGAGCGTACAAGGTATGTAAGGTTCCTCTTTCCGTATCCTTCTACAACATATAATGTACACCTTGTTATGGTACTTACTCATTCCCGAAATGTCCTAAGGCATATCATTTCATGTTATCATCTAGTGTTAATTATATATAACTTATTCTTGATCTATTGTCATGCATGTATTACATAGTTATGGACATAGTTTCAAGTTCCAATAATGTTATGTTCCAAAGCTTCTAATAATGTTACAACTATAAAAGTAGCACTCTCATGAATGTAAAGGCATAAAGTAAGCACCTATGTGTTTCCAATAACGATATACTCATCGAATGAACTATTTCTAAGATTGAAGAAGTGAGGTAACGAAGTATGTATTCTTGGGTGGTATCCCATGGGGTTAAATACCTAGCATGGATCGATCCCAATATATCGGGTGGTATCCCAGGGGTGAAAAGAACACCTAGAATGGGTCAATCCCGCTATTACGGGTGGTATCCCAGGGGCAAAAGAAAAGCCTAGCATGGGTCGATCCGAAAAATGTTGATTACCCACTGATCAGCTTGGGGCTCGGACATTGTAAGAATGGAAGGATGTGAAGTGAGTGATGAAGGGAGCGAATGAGCATAAAAGTAAAAGAAGTAATTCATCGAATGTACATATTTTCCATACATAAAGAGTGATGACTTATCCATATTGGTTCTTTACTTATATTTGATTCCATTAAAGTTTTGATGTATCATAGAGTTTCTTATGGCCTTACATACTCAGTACTTTCTTCGTACTGACCCCTCTTGGGGGATTTACCTTACTTGCTGCAGGCACAGACACTAGTAGACCTCCCCAGTAGGCTGCAGGACATCTGTTGATCTTTGGTGAGCTCCAGTTGGTTCGGGGCTTTCAGGGTCTCTTATGTACATTTGTTTTGGTATTATAATGTTGTGTAAAGCGGGGACTGATCCCGAAATTAAGATGTTTATGTGTGTACTTCTGTTAGAGATTTTTGTAGACCGATGTGGGTATGTAACATAAGAGATGTATGTCAACCTTGACTTGATGGCCCCAACGGCCAAGTTTCTTTAATATGTATATATAATGTTCCATGATTTCCGCTCGTAGCATTTTATGTCTTTACGAAGTGGTGATGATTCTTATACTATGCATATGATTGAGCATGAGTAAAGATTGGTTCTCTCGGGCCTTATCGGCTTCGGGTGCCAGTCCTCCCCGTTGGGATACGGGGCATGACAATAATATTGTTCATCTTATCGTTCTTTACTTGCTATTCTTGTTCTTTATTTTTGATCACGGTATCAACACGAAGTCTCGAGGTTGCAAGTTATATCATATCTTATTTATCTGTCAAGGATAGTTATTGTGGACAATTTATTTGTTTGTATCATATATACACTGGAAAACAACATCATACTTGTTTTTCTACTTGCTAATTTAATTTCACCATCTGTAACACAATTCTTTACTCCACACGACACAACAACATTTTTTTTAAGAAAAAAAGTCATACATTATATAAAAAAATAAAAATTCTTTTTGCTCTATGTTCTTTTGGTGCCAAGTTATTTTATATTGTTACTTTTGATAGACCAATATCATGTGTTTTAACTAATTTTTGTTCATTGGAGTTGGTGTTTGCATGTTTGGATTATTAGTACACGATTATGTACTGCATGCCTAAAATCTAATGTTCTGGTGAAAAAAAATATGCTACTGTTCTTGTAAAAGACATTACTTATTTGTGGAAATAAAGTTACTGTTTTGATATTATGTTTTTGTATGTTTATCTAATTTAATTGTTTTTTTTAATGATAGTTTTAATCATGTCAAATTTATCAAAACTTGAGTTTGTGGCACTTGATATCTCCGGGAAAAATTACTTGTCATGGGTTCTCGACGCTGAAATCCACCTAGCTGCTAAAGGTCTTGATGCTACCATTACTCAGGATAATGCAGCGTCGAGTCAGGACAAAGTCAAAGCTATGATTTTCCTTCGTCATCATCTGGATGAAGGATTGAAGGTTGAATACTTGACAGTGAAAGATCCACTTGAATTGTGAACATATTTAAAGGGGAGGTATGACCACCTAAAGGCCACGGTATTGCCAAGAGCTCGTTACGAGTGGATGCACTTACGGTTTCAAGATTTTAAAACCGTAGTTGAATATAATTCTGTTGTATTCAGAATTGCTTCCCAATTGAAATTATGTGGGAAAACTACTAATGCTGAGGATATGATGGAAAAGACACTTACTACTTTTCATGCCTCAAATGTGATATTGCAGCAGCAATATCGTGAAAAGGGTTTTCAGAAATATTCTGAATTGATTTCATGCCTTCTGGTGGCTGAGCAACATAATGCCCTTTTAATGAAAAATCATGAATCTCGTCCCACTGGAGCAGCTCCATTACCGGAAGCAAATGAGGTAGAAGCACATGGCCAGCCTGAAAGAAGGCAAAATTGGGGTCAAAATAATGTGCATGGACGTGGCAATGGCAGGGGACGATATAATAATCGTCGTGGTGGTACCTATAAGAGGGAGAACCAAATGAGTTCTCAAAACAATCTTTCAAGAGGTGTCTGTCATCATTGTGGCATGAAAGGCCATTGGAAGAATGAATTCCGGGCACATGAGCATTTTGCTAGGCTTTATCAAAATTCTTTCAAAAGAAAAGAAAATAAGGATGGTGCATCTTCTAATGCCCGAATGGAGTCACACTTGATTTTTGAAAATGATGTTGAGGCAGGACCTTCACAAAAATATGATGCCGATGCCGATGCAAATTTGACTTTGAAAGATGATGATTTTGATGGTCTTGATGATATTACTCATTTGGAAGATGAAGATTTTTTTGGAGATCAAAACTGAAGTTTGATCAATTTATTGGGAAAATAAATTATGTTGTTTTATTTATGTTTTTTTTTTATTATTATTATTATCTATTTTTCCCTTATGTTGTTTTTATTTTTAGAAAAAAAAGTATTTAAGTTTTCTTGCAAGGTTGATTAGATTTCACATTTCTTATGATGTATTTTTCTTTTATGAAGATAAATAAAATTTTTCCAATCTTCAATTAGATCCAAGATGATAATGGAGATATGTGTCTTCTTGATAGTACTACAACTCACACTATATTAAGAGAAACAAAATATTTCTATAATTTGATTATGAAAAGGGCCTATGTTAGTACAATATCCGGTAGTACAAAATTAATTGAGGGCTCTGGAAGAGCAATCTTATTACTACCTGGGGGAACAATATTGGCCATTTATAATGCATTATATTGTAGTAAGTCTCAAAGAAACTTGTTAAGTTTCAAAGTTATTCGACAAAATCGCTATCACATTGAGACTGCAAACGAAGGAAAGGTTGAATACCTTTATATTACTACAATAAAATCAGAAAAAAATTGTGCATGAAAAATTACCCGCATTTTCCTCTGGGTTATACCATACAAGAATTGGTATGGTTGAATCACATACCGTAGTAAATAAAAGGTTTACAGGTTCCAATGATTTTATCATTTGGCATGACCGATTGGGTCATCCCGATTTTAATATGATGCACAAAATTATTGAGAATTTGCATGGGCATAATTTAAAGAATCAAAATATTTTTCAATCAAATGATTCTCTTGTGCTACTTGTTCTCAGGGAAAGTTGGTTATTAAACCACTAGCAACTAAGGTTGGGGTTGAATCCCCTGCATTTCTGAAACGTATACAGTGTGATATATGTGGACCAATTCATCCTTCATGTGGACCTTTTAAATATTATATGGTCTTGATAGATGCATCTACAAGATGGTCACATGTGTGCTTATTATCAACTCGTAATATAGCTTTTGCAAGATTGTTGGCTCAAATAATAAGATTAAAAGCACAATTTCCAAATTATGCAATAAAGACTATCCGTCTTGATAATGCTGGTGAGTTTACATCTCAGTCCTTTAATGATTATTGTATGTATACTGGGATAAAAGTTGAACATCCGGTTGCTCATGTTCATACTCAAAATGGTTTAGCAGAATCATTGATTAAACGCCTTCAATTGATAGCTAGACCAATGTTAATGAGGAAAAAACTTCCTATTTCAATATGGGGGCATGCTATTTTGCATGCAGCAGCACTGGTGCGCATAAGGCCAACTAGTTATCATGAATACTCCCCATTATAATTGGCTTTTGGTCAGGAGCCAAATATTTCTCATCTTAGAATTTTTGGGTGTACGGTATATGTTCAAATTGCTCCACCACAACGCACAAAGATGGGTCCCCAAAGAAGGCTGGGAATATATGTTGGGTATGAGTCTCCATCTATTATAAAATATTTGAAACGTATGACTGGAGATTTATTTACGGCAAGGTTTGTTGATTGTCATTTTGATGAATCAGTATACCCAACATTAGGGGGAGAACATAAGCAGTTGGATAAGAAGATAGATTGGAATGCATTATCACTGTCTCATTTAGATCCTCGAACAAATCTATGCGAGCAAGAAGTTCAAAAGATGATTTATTTGCAGAATGTTGCAAATCAACTGCCAGATGCATTTACTAACCTTCCAAGGGTTACTAAATCTTATATTCCAGCTGCAAATGCTCTAGTTCGAGTTGATTTCCCGGTAAGACAAAGTGTTAATGCAAATGAATCTAGGCCACGTTTGAAACGTGGTAGACCAATTGGTTCCAAGAATAAAAATTCTCGAAAAAAGAAAAGGAATAAATGATCAAAATGATCATGATATGGTGGCAATTGCTCAAAAAGAGCCTCAAGACATAAAAAATGATAAGACCACCGAGGAGGTTCAAATACCTGAAAATAACGAGAATGAAGAAATCTCAATAAGTTATGTGTCGACGAGAAAAAGGTGGAACCAAAATAATATTGTGGTTGACAATATTTTTGCTTACAATATTGCTACTGAAATAATGCAACAAGATGAGGATTCAGAACCAAAATCTGTCAATGAATGTAGACAGAGAAATGATTGGTTAAAATGGAAGGATGCAATTCAAGCGGAATTGACTTCACTTGAAAAACGTGAAGTTTTCGGACCAATAGTCCGAACACCTGAAGGTGTCAAGCCAGTGGGGTACAAATGGGTTTTTGTGCGAAAACGAAATGAAAAAGGTGAAGTCGTTAGATATAAAACACGACTTGTGACACAAGATTTTTCGCAAGACCTGGCATTGACTATGCGGAGACATATTCTCCTGTGGTGGATGGAATTACCTTCAGGTACGTAATAAATCTGGCAGTTTATGAAAAGCTTGATATGCGCCTAATGGATGTTGTCACGGCCTATTTGTATGGCTCATTGGACAGCGAAATTTTTATGAAAATCCCAAAAACATTCAAAGTCCTGAAACATATAAAAGTTCGCAAGAAACTTGTTCAATAAAGCTTCAGAAATCCTTATACGGATTGAAACAATCAGGGTGGATGTGGTACAATCGTCTTACCGAATATTTGCTAAAGGAAGGGTACAAAAAATGACCCTATTTGCCCTTGTGTTTTTATAAGAAGGTCTGGATCTGAATTTGTTATAATAGTTGTGTATGTTGATGACTTGAATATCATTGACACTCCTAAAGAGCTTTCAAGAACTGTTGAGTGTTTGAAGAAAGAATTTGAAATGAAAGATCTGGGAAAGACTAAATTTTGTCTCGGCCTACAGATTGAACATTTGACAAAAGGAATTTTTATCCATCAATCAACATATACTGAAAAGGTTTTAAAACGATTTTACATGGATAAATCACATCCGTTGAGTACTCCAATGGTTGTGAGATGGCTTGACATAAATAAAGATCCATTTCGACCTCAAGAAAATGACGAAGAGCTTCTTGGTGATGAAACTCCATATCTTAGTGCAATCGGGGCACTAATGTACCTTGCCAATAATACTAGACCAGATATTTGTTTTGCGGTAAGTTTATTGGCAAGATTCAGCTCTTCCCCAACAAAAAGACATTGGAATGGTGTCAAACATATATTCAGATATTTTTGGGGAACCATTGACTTGGGATTATTTTATTTAAATGAATTCAAGTCAGAAATGATTGGCTATGCAGATGCAGGATACTTGTCTGATCCACATAAGGCTCGGTCTCAAACGGGCTATTTGTTTACATATGGAGGCACAACTATATCATGACGTTCAATGAAGCAAACATTAGCTGCAACTTCTTCAAATCATGCAGAAATTATTGCCATTCATGAAGCAAGTCGGGAGTGTGTTTGGTTGAGATCAATGACTCAACATATCTAGGAAATGTGTGGATTTCCTTTGAATAAAGATATTCCAACTATATTGTATGAAGACAATGCTGCATGTATAGCTCACTTGAAGGGAGGTTACATCAAAGGAGACAGAACAAAACACATTTCACCAAAATTCTTTTTCACTCATGATCTTGAGAAGAAAGGTGAAATAGATGTTCAACAAATTCGTTCGGTCGATAATTTGGCGGATCTGTTCACTAAAGCATTACCAACCTCAACATTTGAGAAACTGGTATTCAAGATTGGGATGCGTCGTCTTCAAGAAATAAAATGATGTTTAAATCAGTGGGAGTAAAGTACGCACTGCACTCTTTTTCCCTTAGTCTAGGTTTTGTCCCAATGAATTTTCCTGGCAAGGTTTTTAACGAGGCAGCTATCAATGCGTATCAGAATATATGTGTACTCTTTCCTTAACTAGGATTTTTTTTTTTAGTAAGGTTTTAACGAGGCACATTGTCTATCAATGGACTTCCAAGGGGGAGTGTTGTAAATAATTATTAAGATGATTATGGTGGATGTCCACAACTTCTAGGTATAACTCCTCCTTTAAGTGTAGTAATTCCCACACCTCCACTACCTCCTCATTGATCATCCACTCCCCCACCTTCTCATGAGTTGACACCTCTTGAATTTCCTTCATGTAATACTATAAATAGAGGTCTTGAGGAAGATGTTAGATACACTTGAAAGAAAGAAGAAAGTTATCTCATAATATTGTTCATCTTATCTTCTATATTGTTCTTATTGTTCTTTACTTGCTATTCTTGTTCTTTATTTTTGATCACGAACTTCTTTATTTTTGGGAAAGAAATTCTTAAACTTGAAATGGATTATTATTATTATTATTATAACCTGAATTATGTAATGAAAATGGTTAATGAGAGTAGCCATCAAGGAAATTTTCAACTGGTATCAGCTTAACTGCCTTGATCCACATTAATTAGGTAGCTTACTCTTTCTGGACGGCTTCTTCATTTGTTCTCTTCCTATCCTTTTCATTTTCGGAGAAGTAGATACATGCATTTCTAACTCTCTTTATTTATTTTTTTAAAAAACCATTTATAATGAGTATTCTTTTCATAATCATTTATCTTTAATATGTTTATTTCACCCTCAAAATATTGTGGTAAATTAGTAAATACTTCTCCAACCTTAATTAGAGATCTCAAATTTGAGCTCTGAGTATGGAGTCATATTTAATAGGGAGCACTTTATCCCCAAAATTGCAACTTCCAAGCGCATATTTAGTTAATTGGGCTCCATAATAGGTACCAGACACCGAGTGAGAAATCAAAAAAAGAAAATGTTTATTTCTTCTTGGTGCCAAGTAATATAATTTGAGAAAGGATCGACGTAGTCAATTGTTGTAGAGTATAAAAGAGATAATTGTTCAAATTTCAATAGAAATAAAAAACTACAGTTGATTTAACTTCTTTAGCTGCCTAAGTTTTGATGAGCTTTACTTATTCGATATCTATACTTGTGGAAGGTAACAGATACTCGATAAAATAATTGACATGCCGAGTTGATATAAACACCATCGTTATAAATAATACGTGTTGATTTATCATTTGTAATATGACTACCCTCGCATGAATATTCCATAATTTATTACTTAATTCTTTTGACATTGAGGAGCATATATCATTAAGACCCTTAACCCTATCTATCCTTCAGTAACTTTGATTATGCCACCTAAGGATCTAATGATATAAAGGGACAAATTATTAGCAATGTTCAAGAACATGATGTTTTAATTGATCATCCTGCTCTCATCCCCTTGTTTGTCCCTTGTCCTTTAATTTTCCTAAGAGTTCAAAGATATAACATAGAGTTAAATCCAAGAATCTTTTAAAGAATATCGAGAATAACAAGGTTTAATCCAAGACTCTCTTGCAATCCAATTTTTGAACCCAAAAGTAACGCTAGCTAAACAGTAATAACACAAACAGAAATTTTGATCATAATCCATTTTTCTAGCTTGAAAAAAATGCTTATATATTCTCTTGACATGATCATTATTCTATACAATTTCCACAGCTATCACAGCCAAACCAAGCTGAAGTGTCACCAAAAGGATGTTAGAACTTAAATGGAATGACAAAAGAGAGGCAGCTCTGCTGTCAAGAAAGGTAGTTGGGGGGTGAGAAGGTTACCAAACTCCATCTTATCTGATTTTCCTACTTAATTGTTGCACTATAATTAATATTCCAACACCATATTAACCCCTAACTTGCCCTTTTCCCTCTCAAATTTAGTTATTTACACCTTATTATCCCTCTGAAACTACCTAATAAATCTACTACATTTGTCTAAAACTTATCCAAAATCCCAATAAAAGATAAGGTCCTGCTCCATTTTTCTTTTGTGGTTTGTGGTCGTCTTGTTAAGCCTTAACACCAAGAATCTTGCATTTATCTCGCTTCACATTTTTCTCATTCTGGGTATATAATGTCATTAACTGCCTCTACTACTAAAAAATTAAACTGGGTCAGTATTATTTTAGTTCAAGGGACCATCTTTCTCTTTCACACCCATTTCCAGCATATAATCAAATCCCTTCACACTTTTCATTACATATATTCGATTCTTTATTCTCCAATACTCTCTTTCTTTTTCTAGCTACTCATAGTTATAAGTAACTCTATCCTTCCTTCAAAGCAAAGTTGTTCACTTTTCTTTATTCTTTCTTTTTCTTGTTTCTTGATTTTTGGGTTTTTGGGTTTCTGTGTTGCTTTTCAAGATCCAATCTCTAAATGGGGTTTCTTCAAAGTAGTTTTACTAACTCTGTGGAGCTTCTTCACAGTTCTTACCCCTCAAAGGCTCAAGCTTTAGCCACTGATACTGATCAAGAATGTGGAAATAGTGAGTTAAAAATCAAATCTTTAATTTACAGAATGATTTGGGATTTCGGGTTGGCCTGTTTTATTCCGACCCGTCGGCGGCGAGCTGTCGGAGAGGATGCCGGTGATAAGGATAAAGGTGTTGGCAGTTTGGAGCATAATAAGGCTTGGTTACTTGCTGAGTCAGGAGCTTGTGGTACTGAGTTGATTAATGCTGAGCCACATTCAGTTCATTCTTCTTTTAGGTTCAGTTTTTGTTCTCAGGTTGAACTTGAGTCTATGAATGTGAATAGATGTTCCTCTGCTACTGTTTTGATGGTGAATTTGGATAATGGGTTAACTGATCCTCTGTCTAGGGAGTTGAAATGGAGGAAAATTCAATCACTTGAAAGGAGTATTTCTCCTGTTACTCATTCTTTAATTAGGTTCACTTATGCTGAGATTGCTTCTGCTACTCGTAATTTTTCTAAAGGTATTCCATTGTTTATGTTCAGTTTCTAACTTGTTTTCTAAGGTTTGCGTACACTGTACCCTCCCCAGACCCCACTTGTGGGATTACATTGGTTATGTTGTTGTTGAAAGAGAAATTCATGTGATGTTGATTTGCTTTTCTTGAATTGGGTAGGTAGAGTTTTGGGAAGAGGAGCATTGAGCTATGTATTCAGAGGAAGAGTGGGATTTATGAGGACTACTGTTGCAATTAAGCGGTTAGATAGGGAAGACAAGGAGTCTCCAAAGGCATTTTGTAGGGAATTGATGATTGCTAGTTCTCTTCATAACCCATACATTGTTCCTCTGGTGGGTTTTTGCATTGATCCAGAGGAGGGTTTCTTTTTGGTATACAAGTTTGTATCTGGTGGAAGTTTAGAGCGGTATTTGCACGGTGAGAATACTTGGTTTCCTTTTGTTCTGAATAAGGTCATTGGTATTTTAGTTTACACAATTTCTTTGGGACTAATATGGAATTTCATTCATAGATAAGAAGAGGGGAGTGAAAGGTGGTCCAGCACTTCCATGGTCTACGCGGTATAAGGTGGCTGTAGGCATTGCAGATTCAATTGGTTATTTGCATTATGGCACTGAGAGGTGTGTTGTTCACAGGGACATCAAACCTTCCAACATTCTTCTCTCATCCAAGAAGACGCCCAAGGTAATGAAAGAAACATTCATATTTAACTGCTCAAATTGGTTATTGTTCTTTTGGCTGATTCTGTATTTTAATCCTTATTTTTACTTATGCAGTTGTGTGACTTTGGTTTAGCTACATGGACTCCTGCACCCTCTGTACCTTTCCTTTGCAAAACAGTTAAAGGAACATTTGGGTACAGTTATTATCTTGACAACTTTTAAATAGGCATGACTATGAATAAAATCCCCACTTTGCTTGACCGTAAACAACATCCTTATACTTACTATCTTTGAATTATATTTGCAGGTATTTAGCTCCTGAATATTTTCAGCATGGTAAAGTGTCGGATAAAACCGATGTTTATGCCTTTGGAGTTGTCCTCCTGGAGCTGCTAACTGGAAGGAAACCAATTGAAGCAAAAAGAGGACCAGGAGAAGAGAACTTGGTGTTATGGGTAGGTTCATGCTTTAATGTCTTCAAAGATGCCTTTTCTTATCGTTATTTTGGATATTTAAATCAGTCTGGGGACAATGATTGGTAATTGTTAATGCAAGAATACATATTATCTAGCTTGACTTCTGCCAAAATTGCTACATAAATATAAATTTCAATATTGAGAATTTTTTTTTTTGACATAGCCAATGATTTGTGAGTAACCTTCAGACCAGTTCGTTTACTAACTTCTATTTGGTTTTAAATGGTAGCGCTTTCAGCCTGGCTGATGTTTAGCTCTTTATGTTCTAAATGGTCACTGCTATGGGGGATCTTTGTTCTTTGTTGGTTGACTGTTTAAGGCTTTAAGCTCTCTGATGCACAATTGCGACTAGAATTATGCTTGTAAATAGACCATACTGATAGATGAGACCACTACATATATATTAGACAGTTACATTCAATTTGACCGGTTCATGTGTGAGTGAGTCTGCATGTGAAGTAATCAGATTCAACTCACTGCATAATTTTGCAAGATTGGGACCCATCTGCTGTCCTTGTGCTGTTACCATGATTGACTGCTTAACATAAGATCGTTTCTTGTTTGTTTTGACAAGAACTGGAAATTATAGTCGCCTTCTCTGTTCTTTTCAGGCAAAGCCACTGCTGCAGCAAGGAGCTCTTGAAAAGTTTCTTGATCCAAGACTCAAATTCCCTCAAAAGAACCTACAACAAATAGCTCGGATGTGTCAAGCAGCAGCTGCATGTATACACAGTGAAGAGTCTCGAAGGTCCAACATGGATGAGATCATTGCCATATTGAGAGGCACAGAATTTCGTTCCTTGACCAGGAAGAAGTCTATTTCCAGTAATAATTGTGTGATTGAGTGTTATCCCCAATTGCAGCGGACGAAAAGTGAAATGAATAGCCACTTAGCCTTGGCAATGTTAGGAGTACCCGACTTTGAGGATGATGATTTCTATTGTCGTTGACATGAAGACGATGATTTTGATTAGTTTTTTCATTTTTTTCCCCTTGTTCTTTTGTCCCTCACTCCATTCTTCTTGAAAGGGGAGATTCTAGGGTGACAACTGATAGCTATTTAACTTGTAGATAGAGAAGTGGTGGTCTGATTGAAGAATACATCGTTTGTATATATGTATCCCTGATTTTGGTGGGGGAAATATAGCAGGGTTCTGTTTCGTGAGATCATATAAAGAACTTTGTGAATTGTTTTCTGGCATGATCTTACTTCTTTCCTTGATTGTAAGTTAAGACTTTCATTGGTTATCTACATGCACTTTTTTTTTAATAACAGTAGTGTTCGAGCCAATTACTTCGACTATTGCATCAAGTACTTTTTATCTCCCACCCACCGGCATAGCACAGTGTGTTTTAAGCTACTATGCAGGCTAAAGTTAATTGCTTTGGCTTCTAGTTTGGTGAGGAAAGAGTAAACAGAAGGGCTTGAGATTTTTCACTTTTTCTTATCTACTCTTACTCCAAATTAATAACTGCAGTTTATCAATACTTTCTCTTTCTTGTAACTAACTAAGAACTAACTGATGGGAGCAGTTCATGACAATCTGCAGTAGGCCACCAAATTTAAAATTTATTAGTAGTAAATTCTGTTTGTTTAAAAGGTATAAGACCTTCGTAAACTTTCTTGTTGATTACAACTCTTTTTGGATTTGTAAATTTATAGGAAATTGACAACATATTCTCTTTGTGCCATTTTCTCCCTATTGATGGTACGTTTAACCTTTTTTCTTTATAAATAAAACTAAAGTTAATCAATTTGTTTCAGGTTAGGTATTTAAGAAAAGATATGGTTCAGAAATTAGTAAAACAACTTTGCCACTAACAATAAACACGAATTAGGTCACCTTGACATTATTTGAGATTGCTGAGATAATGACAGCCAAAACTCTCAAATAGGACCCCTAATAATGAAAATATCTATTCATAATACAAGAAAGACAAACTTGTGGTTAATGTTGTTGACCCACGTTGCCTAAATTTATAAATTTTATTTAAACCAAACAACTTAGAACCAACCAAATAATTTAGAACCATAAAAGAAGATATACGTATAATCCTCCTCAACAATAATGTAGAGGAATAGAACGTTACAGTTTAACTAATATTTGAAAGTGATATACAGATCAAAATGGAGGAAGAATATTGAAAATGGTAAGCAAAGGCGAATCTAGATGTTAGAGTCAATGATTTAAGAATAAGTACGATTTTATTATATGTATACATTTTAAACATTTTTTGCATGCGTATACATAGTTCGAGCTGAAAGCAATAAATTCAGTTGAACCAACCCACCCTAAATCCATTTCTAATGGTAAATTTAGTTTGTGCATCAAGAAAGCTAGAATACTTTAGCAACATCTTTGATCAAACCTCTATTGGCTCGAGCAAATTCTTCGAATTCTTCAAAAGAAATGAAGCCATCCCCGTCAGTGTCAAGTTCAGCCATCATATACTGGACTTCTTCAGAGGTTACAGAGCCTAGCAGCTTCAATGTCTCTCCAAGTTCTGCTGAAGAAATTTTACCATCACCATTTAAATCAAAACGCTTGAAGACTAGTTCGCGATCGGCTATGTCTTTTGGATCTTCAGCCATTCTTTGGTTTCTTCTTTGCCTTTTTTTGTTTGTGATGGTTATAATGCAAGGCAAAGTTGGTCTTCTTTGTGCGTCTGGTTTTTTGCCAACTTAATTAGATCCGCAAAATGAGTCAGAATTTGGGTTATAAAGAGGTATTCCTATTAGTTTGTATGGCCACCCTTGGCCTTAGGACTTGAGCTTTGAGATTCATGGTCATAACAAATTTTTCCAACAACCAATCTGTTTACACTTTGTGGAAGGAAATAAATGTGACTCCCAAAACAGATAATTGACAACATTGTGACACCTCAAAATTGCGTGCAGTAGGGTAAAGGGAAAAGTACTTGAAAATTTTACCAAATATGAAACTTATCCCAACAATCTTATGGGATCAGTATTATATCCATAGTAGGTAACAAGTTTTATTGTCCAGTAATAAATAACAACCAACAGCTTCAATAGTCATTATATTTTCGGTATGTTTGACTTGTAGTTTAATGAGTAAACTATTCAATTATCAGAAATAGTAACAACCAAACTGTCAACGCTAATCAAACGTTGTTGACTGAAATACACACTTCAGATTGCGAATGAATGTAACTGAATCAGCCACCCATGCATTAGCCTCAAGAATTGTACATTGATCTTGAATAAATACACGTGGTTAATAATTTAATTATGAACTTCCACATATTTATCGGAAATTATTACCCATTACTTGGAGCTGCTTTCAGGTTTATGCCAACAATCTTCTTCCAGATCGACTCATAAATGATATTCTTTTGCCCTACAAGAATTTATGCAGAACACATGGAAAAACTTTGCAAGCGCATCTAAATGACAACTGATTAATAGGTCGGATGATATTATGCAACTAACTTGAGCAAGGCATTCAACACTATTTCTCTTGTTGGTAAAGCTGGAATTGCTCCTCTCTCCATCACAGTCAATGCACCGCAAGCATTAGCAAAACTAAGGGCATCTCGAAGTTTGCCCTCATCCTAAAGAATTCAGACTCATAATTAGCATTAAAGAGGTATGTGCTTTGAGTTGAAGTATAAAAGGAAGCACAACACCAAATGGAAAGACAGGTTGAAGTTTGAGAATTCAAATTAAATAGTTCAGCACTTGCAGTTTTTGTTTCAGAATTAGCTACAGCAAGAACAAGGATGCGACATAGTTTTAGTAGTGGTCTTAGCTTCATGAACTGCAAGTTCTTACTTATATCACTGGATTGCATGTGTGACAGTTCTTCAAATTATGATTTTTCAGCTGCCTTATATCATTGGATTGCATATGTGAGTTTAACTATCTAGGGTACTAACTATAAGAGGTTTCAATGAGACATTAAAACATACACACTACAAGTAAATCATATAGGTCCTTTAATGTACTAATGCTGAAGATACACACCTAGTGCACAAACAAGAAGCAGTATCAAATTTTTATTTTTTTTTGCTTATTAGATAACATGACTGAGAAACCATATACACAACGAAAAATGTAAAGTAGTAGCCAACAGAAACCCAGGATAATAGATCATTAAAACTACAGAACATAATCCGATTCAATACAGAAAGCGATACCTGAAGCAGGGAGACATCAGATGCTAGCTGTGACAATATTCCAGCTACGAAAGCATCTCCAGCGCCGGTGGTATCCACAGCATCCACCTTTATACCCTTAACTCGTCCACTGAAATCCTGTTTTTCATGATTCAAGCAACGTCAGAGAACTCTTTTCTTTTTTCCATTCATATATAGTGAAAAATATAGTGGTAACTGGCAAATCTGGGAATGCACATATCAGCTTGGTGACTGATCTAGAAGTTTGAACTAAATATGCATTAAATTCTAATATCTCTAAACTTGTTCCAATGCAATTTATGCGCTACTTGAGCAGGAACAAGCTGAAAAATCTGAACCAGCTTGAAGGAGACCGGTAAGACCCAGACAACTTCTAATGAGCTTTTCAAGAAAATAGAAGAAACAGTAGTCATACTGTTTCCTGATCTGTGATGAATCTATATTGATTCCAGATTAATCTGTCCACAACAAGCCAATCAACTCTAACATAGATAATCATATACTTATTCAGCTAGGGATTGATTGGTTAAAAAGGCGCAGCATCCATGCATGTAAATCTCGATAACTCAATAGCAGATTGTACATTAACAATGTTGTAATAGTTTAAAAAAGTTATGAAACAACAAGATGGATTTTACATCTTAAGATACAAGGAACATATACAGGGATTTCTTAACTTCATGATAAAAGGGTTACAACATCATTTGCTTAAACAGATCAATTTGTGTAGAGTGGGATGCAGTTGCAATCATCCAATTTGCCTAGAAGAACAAACAGGCATGCAGCAGAGCTGAATAATTTTTATAACATGAGTTTTACCACATCTTAGAAGCTCACCTTGGTGTAATATCGGCAACCTTCTGGACCTTCTGTGACGAGGAGTAACTTGAGGTTTGGATGGTACAACTTCCGAACAACATTATCATCATAAGGATCTTCTCCTTGTGTCAAAAATGAAATCTCTTCTTCACTTATCTGGTGATAACAAGCAGCTGAAACATCAGAGGTAACATTTCATATGAAAGTTCAGACTTTCCAGTCCGACTCTCTTGCAAGATTAACTTTATTGCCATAAAGGTATCTTTATATTGGACACTTGGAAACAAGTACCTTAATTATATCAGCAGTTTCCCATATGCTAAGGATTCCTTCTCTAGCACTTTCTGCAGATGGCCACAATGGTAGCCTCAAATTGGGATCATAGGATAAGATCACACCAGCATCCTTTGCAGCTCTTGCAGCTGCAATATGGGCTGATTTGCATGGCTCTGTAATCAGACTTATGGAACCGTAATGGAAAATTTTTGCCTGTCATAAGGTATAGGAATCATTGGGTATCACTATCAAACAGTTTATATAAATATAACTTACTAGTAAGAGTCAACACCAAAAATAGCAGAAGAAATGTAAAGTATCCATGACTAAACTGTTGCAATAAGGAAAGCAACATTGTTTAAAAATATTGTTAAAGCGTGGAACCAAATCGTGAACTGCATAAGGTTTTTAATATATTAAATAGTCATATAAAGAAGAAAAGTTACTCTTAGCAGAAGTAACAAAGAGGACAAACACAGAAGGTCTTATGACTGGAGGTGTCTCATGTAAGAACCAAAAACCAATTTCAGTTTCATATTATGATCCTATTGGTCACTCTTCTCATCCATTTTTATTCTTTTGTTATAATGAAACTTTGATTTACTTCTATCTCGAGGATAAAGAACCTCATGTACCTTCCTGATCAACTCTATATCAAGTTCATCTTCTTGAAGCAACATATCAGCACTCGGGTTACGATAGAACATAAATTCACGTTCTCCATCCTTTCTCAGTGTTACAAATGCTAAAGCAGTACGAGCACCTGGATCAAAGCGCATACCATCACGGTTGACGTTGTTCTCCTTCAAAATATCAGCAAGCATATAACCAAATTCGTCTTCACCAACCTGCTCGTGATTACAAGTTATAAGTACATATCATAAAATACTTGATATATTTGAAAAGGCCTATGTTTTTCTAATTTATATCATCTTCACATATTTGTCTTGATGACCCATCTTCACAGTTCTTTTTGATAGGTTATTTTCATTTTCACATATTTTTTCTAACTAACTTTCACAACAAGGCAAAGAAAATATTGAACGAGCCAACTTTATGCAGAATATGATTCTTCAACAGACAATCAAATTATCAAAAACCTCCAGAGCAGAAGGAAGATGGCCCTGCTGCATACTAAGATGAGTTTCCCAATTTGAATGCATTGGTGGATGTTGGAATAGTGAGTCTCAGATGAGAGCAAAGCTGTTCTTAGTTAATGCTATAGACTAATGTATATGATATCAACATTGCAATTAGTATACAAAATAAAAAAGGTATTTTGACAAGCACATCGCGCATTAGATGCCGGATCACCATGGTACAGAGATACTTTAGAGCAATTAATGTTTCTTCAGCAAGTGGCAGATTTCTATTTAGATATAAAAAAAATCCAACCATGAAGTAAAGATTGACAGTTCCAACAATGTGAATAGTCTTGGAGCTTCTAAGGTCAATTGGAGACTTGAAATAGTTCCGGGAACCAGACACTGCCATATGTTTTGAATAGAGGCAACTAAACAATAACAAAGAGTTGCCTCCTCCAACAGTCTGGGGTTGGTCCTAATAGTCGAAGATAAATAGCCCAACTTGAAGATCAAAGATACTTGATTGAAAAGCTAACTGCCTAAACACCTGTTGAACAGTGTAAACTATCTACTGTTATAGTTATTCAAATCTACGTGTAGCACATCGAGTTCAGAAAGAAGGTAAAACAGTAGTACTACCTTCCCAATGAAAGCTGATGAACCACCAAGACGGGAAATACCAACAGCAACATTAGCTGGTGCACCACCAGGAGCCTTTTTAAATGCCGGTGCTTCTGCCAATGACAGCCCACTCGTGGTCGGAACAAAATCAATTAGCATTTCTCCAAAGCACACAACAAGGGAAGATTCATCCTTCTCCGTTGGCCCATTATCACTTGGCAATGCTCTTCCTTAAGTAAATACAGTTGAAGAAGAAAGTATAAATACAAAAAGAAGAAATGTTCACACTGTTGGTCTTGTAATGACATAGTCCACAATAAAAGAATCGAAAACAGTTCAAATTTTACTTATCAGTTATTAGCATTGCATAATTACTAAATTTTCTACATACAATATATAAAATCTAGTGTGAAATTATGCTAAATTTTCCAAATTTAAAAGACGAACACCTTGAATTTTGCATCGAGGTAAGATGAGCGGATACTGTGAAGGGAAAGGTGCTGCTGCTTTCACAGTGCATCTTCTAGGAGCAGGAAAAACTGAGAGGAAAGAGTTTCTGGAAGCTTGATTTGAAGTGGAAACTCCAGTGAAGGAGAAAGCAGTAACATGAAGAGCCATTTATTGAGGTTTTAAAGGACACTAGAAAAACACAGGGACTGATCTGAATTTCAAAATTGAGACGTAATACAGTTGCACCAGGCGTTAGATTTCAGCAACTGAAAGGGAAACTACGAGGTGAAGCTGTTGGAGCAAACGTTGTAAAACTTGGAAATTTCAGACAATAAAACCCTAATTTTCGGAAGAATTGAAGCAGTTGTTCTGTTGGGGGAAATAGTAGCAGCGGAGAAAGCAAAGAGTGGAAAATGGAATTTCGCTAAAATACAAGCTAGTTGGTGCTTGTCAACTGGCCAAGTGTGTATTGTTGTGATGGCCCCAAAAAGTAGACTACGACCACCTCTAGCTATCCATGTCAGACTAAATATCTCAAAACGTCACTCAATTTTAATAATTTATCTATTAAAATCATTAAATTTATCTATTAAAATCACTTAATTTAAATTTTTGTATCAATAAAATCAATCAACTAAAAAAAAAGTTTTACATGACAAATAAATAAAATTAAGGAAAACATATTAAGTAATTTTTACGGACGAACATAATTAGTAAAATAAATATTATAATATTACCATGGAGGGATAAAATAGAACGATGCATATTAAAACTGGGAAATCTTCGATCATCTTCTATTCAGCTCCAGAGTGAGCTAATATATATATATATATATATATATATATATATATATATGTATGTATTTTTTTTATATTTTTTTTTTTTGTTAACTAACATTGTATGATTAATCACCAGAATAGACGTTACAAATTTAGCAAAGCCTACACAGCTTGCTAAGATCTCAAACAAAACACAGTCTAACTATAAAGGATCAGCCAACATAATTAGCTAAATACATAATTGCGAACTAAAGTCTGGGCTCCAGGAGGGGCACAAAGGGTGCATAAGTAGGCAACATCCTTTACCAAACTATCCACATTCCTACTTTTTTTTTTAAATTGTTGCTCATTACGCTCAATTCACACTGCATACAGGCACTCTGCAAAGATTAACTCTAACATTTGAGCTAATATTATTTCTAAAGGGCATTAAGAGTACCATTAATAATTATTTATAAATTATTAAAAAAAACAAATAAATATAACGTGAAATGGTATAAAAAATTTTGATCTCAAAAAGTTATTTGTGCTTCCATAATGCATACGGATCAAGCTTTTCAAATAAATAGACATAAAATCCTTTCGTACATGTTTTTGATGGAATTATATTTTTTTTTCAGCAAGAATGAACAGATTTCTAGGACATTTCATCTTAATTGTATTCCAGCATTATTTCTAATGCAGTCAATTACACTCAACAACCATAAAAAGAAATTGAGGAGAAGAAAATTGTTACAATGTTGTTCATTTGAGGCTTTTGGTTATCAATGCTTAGAATCACCTCATCGAGAATTATACTAGTACAAATATTAAAATAGGACTGGAAATTATCAGAATTCATAGATACATTAAGCAAAGCACTAAACATATTATGGTAATTAATTAAGTTCGCTCGTAAATTTTTTTTAATGAGTTTTCTTTAATTTTATTTATTTGTGGCTTCATATTTACATGACATAAAAAATATTAATTTATTTTGTCATGAAAGATTTTTTTTTAATGATAAATTTGATTGAGTGATTTTATTGATATAAAGGTCTAAATTAAATGATTTTATTGATACGGGAAAAGGACAAATATACCCCAAAATTATGATTAATGGTACGTATATACCCTCCGTTATACTTTGGGTACATATATTTTCCTACCGTTAAATGGTACGTATATGCCCCTCACACTAACGATAGGGGCATATGTGTACTCAAAGTATGACGGAGGGTATATACGTACCATTTACTATAGTTTGGGAGTATATTTGTTCCTTTTTCGTTTTAATTTTTTTATCCCAAATAATTAATCCAAACTCACTATCCGATCCAATAAACCCACAACCCGACCCGGTCTCTAATTTATTTATTTTCAAAAAAAAAAATTAAATTTTTTAATTTTCATAAAATAACCCCATTTTCATAAAAGTCTAAATTTTTTAAATTTATTTTCACTTTTTATATTTCTGAAAAAAATACCTTTGAATACAAAATGTTAACTCCAAAATACTATGATCAAACACAACTCTAACTCTATTTTTAACTTCAAAAATACCAAATAAAATGAATATATTTTTGATTTTCATGGCCTAACAAGTCCTTTGATCACTTAACAAAAGGATCTCGGCGGAGCTTGTCGGAATTGTTGTGGTGGATGAATTCTACGGGTGATTTTGTTCACTCGTGATTGGAGCGTAAAGCTCGCTGGTGGCCTAGTTTCACCGGAGTGGTGACAGAAAACGGATAGGTGGAGGGCGGCGCTGGTTCGCTGGAGAAACAAAGGTGGTGGTGGTAATTGAAAAATGAGTCGTTGGTTGCTGGAAATTAATGGGTGTTGATGGCGGGACTAGAAGTGTTAATTGTGATTAATTTAATTTTTTGTGGTTGATTGGAAGGGAGGTGGAGCGGTGTTTTCCGGTCAATAGTTGGTTGTGGTGGTGGTTCTGTTTTTTTTGTTTTTTTTGTTAATGGAGGGAGTATCGCGTTTGAAACAAAAAATAGAGGTCGGGCCGAGTTGGTTTAAAATCGGATTTGATGGGTTTATTAGGTAGGGTAGTGGGTTTGGGTTCATTATTTGGGATAAAAAAAATAAACGGAAAAGGGACAAATATATCCCTGAACTATGATAAATGATACGTATATACCCTCCGTCGTACTTTGGGTACACATATGCCCTTACCGTTAGTGTGAGGGGCATATATGTACCATTTCATTAACGGTAGGGGCATATGTGTACCCAAAATATGACGGAGGGTATATACATATCATTTATAATAGTTCGGAGGTATATTTGTCCCTTTTCCATTATTGATATAAAGCAAAGTTCAATGACTTTGCTAGATAAATCCTCAAAATTGAGTAATCTTTTGAGATATTTACTCTCATGTCAGTATGTCACTTACTCTCCATAGTCAGCCAAAAATCATGATTTACCCACTCACTTATCAGGAAATTATGCCTACAGTTTTTCAAATGTTAGATTTTGAATTTTTCACCTCCCTTAATAAAATTTTTAAAAATATTTTAACTTGAAAATTTTGCTAAAGTCTATGTTGCTCATCAGGCATAAATTATAACTTTTGTGTATAAAACAGAACTTGTTGTCAATTAAACAAGTTTAATGTCTTGAATATTCAAATTATTTGTCTTCTAAACAAAAGTTAGAACTTACGTCTTATTGGGCAACTTAAGTTCAGACTTTTGCTTGTAATGTAAAACTTGTGATCAATTGAATAAATTCATTATCTTAAATCATTCTGAAGCAAAATTATTGTATCTCCATAATTTATATCCGATGAGCTAGACAAACTTTACCTAGCGAATTTTTTGAAGTAAAGGCTATTTTTTAAATTTTTATCAAGCAAGGCAAAAAAATCAAAACCACTCCTCGTGGAGGTCATTTGTGAACGTACCCCTCGCTTATTGGCGATATGGATTGATTCATGCCAATTATTGTTTCCAATTAATGCTGATTTGGTTGAAACTCACTTAAGAATAACAACCATTTGGGTACACCAAATTAATTAGTACAACATATGAAGAAGCTAGCTCTCGTCTTGGATGGCCATAATTGTTCTATATATTATATATGGATGGCAGTATGGCACACAATAAATTTCAAAAATTAACCTGTGAACTATGCGTGATAAAATCAAGTAAACGGTTTGTACCACATTTTTTAATGTATGTCCTGCTTGGTGCTATGAAAGTGTAGCAATGAATCAGATGAGAAATATGGAGCTAGCACAAAGTGATGAACATCAATTATTTGATGGAGCATAAGCAACACAATAAAGTTAGTATTTCTTGATACCCATTTATGGGACATCTGGACCAACGACCACAACAGGTTAAGCACCGTCAAAAGGAGATGCCAACTACTGCATGTGATAGAATAAATTCAAATAATACAGTAGTGAATCTTCACAAAGTAAATCGAATGGTTCCTTAGCTTCATTCATTATTTTGAAAAATAAAAAGGAATCCAACGCCGACAGTGTTTTCAGTCAAATTATTCAGTGGTGCATTCAACTAGAATAAAGGAATAACACAATGCCCAACTTATTATTCCTTCACTCTTGTTTTACAATTACTTGTGGTCTCGGCACTAATTGGCCAAGACAAACTTCTTTCATGCTATCTTAATTAGCTTGTTAATCCTTAATAATTTCTATGCTATGGAAAAATAATTTTGACAATTTGTTAGATTTCCCACATCGATTATGGATGAATATTCGGTCTCATGATATGATTCTGGACAATTCTAACCTTATGAGTTAATATCTTAGGTCCATACTAGGATTGAGACACAGTACGAACTCCCACGAGGGGCAGCAATGGGGAATCTTGGACAATGAGTGAAAGTCTGATCCAGTAATATGTGAGTGAAGAGCAATACCGCTTGTAAAGGATTTTTGGGGAGTACGTGATTATGACAGGACTTGAGGAAGAAGTTCCAGATGCCACCAGCTGTGATGAGATCAGGGGTTGGGTGGGTTGCGGGGCGGGGTGGGGGTGTACAAGTGTTCTTCCGAGGTTTATTTTTCTTGTCATACTATCAGAGCGTTACGGGGAAGGGTGTTAGATTTTCTAAATCTGTTATGAATGACACATACATTCGTCTCCTTACGTGATTTTAGTCAATCCTTACCTTATGATCTATTTTTTGGGATTAAGTTAGATCGAAAGTTCATTTCATTTTCACGGTTATTTTACATTACATATATAAAAAAGAGGAAAGAAATTGGATCAAGTGTGGATTAGCATATCAAGGTCCTTCTGATGGGCACAAAGGGAGTTATGTGGAAAAGCAAACACAACTCATATCAAGTACGTGGTACTTTTTACCATCACATATATTATATGGAATAGAGTGACCTAGATCTAATGGAAAATAATAGATACCTACTTCACAGACTCAAGAACCTTTGTATATATGAAGAAGTTAGCCCAACAAGGTTGTGGAGGAGTGATAAATACTCCTTCATCCTTAACCAGAGGTCTCGGGTTCGAGTCCTCCTGGGTACAGAGTCGCCTTTATTAAGGAGTGTTTTATCCCTCAATGTGGGACTTCCCGGCACGAATCTGGATTTAGTCGGGCTCTAATATAAATATCGAACACCAAATGAAAAACAAAATAAAAAAGTTAGGCTTGAGTAGGAGAAGTAGCTCCTTTTCCTGGCATTTTTTCTACAACAACATGCCTATCCATTGCTACCTTCTCACGTTATCTATGTTTATATAACTTTCATTTTTAAAAAGTAGATATAGGGATAAACTAGATTGGATTTTTTTTTTAAATGAGTTGTTGTTTCATTTTATTTGTAATTTTACAGATTTTCAGTACTCCAATTTTCTTTAAATTCAAATGTTGTAGTAATGCTAAACTTGAGGATCGCTAAATCGCGATATTACACATTTGTGTGGATCTTTTTAGAGGGTGTTTGGATTGGTTTATCTTTAAGTTCTTTTGAATTTTAAACATTTTTTATTTTTGGAGGTGTTTGCCTGTTTGACAAAGCTAAAAAGTGTTTTTAAACACTTTACTTTAGGCTTAAATAATACAAAAAAAAAAAAAAAAAAGCCAAAAGCCAAAAGTTGGTTGCTACTACTTTTGATTTTTAGTGCCCGTTTGGATGAGCTTTTGGCTTTTGGCTCATTTTAAGCATTTTAGCCAAAAATCAAGTGCTTATAAGCACTTTTTAAATTTACCCAAAACTTCAAAAGTGCTTAAAAGCTATTTTTAGCTTAAAAACACCTAAAATAAGTCAATCCAAACGGGCTCTTAGTTTTTAGCTTATAAGTCACTTAAAAAAAGTTCATCCAAACACCCTCTTAGTTTATAGATTTCATGGTACCTATATAAATACATACTTTTTTCAAATAAAAGAGAGAGGAGACATTCATTTCTTTCGTTGATAGATTAAAGTTTTAACTTGTTCACTCGATAAGTGAAAAATATTAGAAGTATCATACACTCATGACGCTTTTACTATTTGAGCTTACAAGCCAAGAAATTTCATGCACCATCATTTTTTGGCATGCATTTCGGCACTACCGGGTAAGTAAGACAAGAAACACATGTTTGGAGTATATATCTTGTGGGTATTTTTTATTATATATAAAATAAAAATGACATGATTTACTCATCCGAAGAATCAAATCGTGTTGAAGGTACAATTAAGTAAATAAAAGTATGATCTCACTAATAATTTTTATATTTTTAGATGAGATGATCGTAGATTTAAATAACAACAAAGCCAAAAATGAATACTACAAAATATTTAAAATTCAATTAAAACTTTAACCTTGCTTCTTTAGTTACCACATTGATAGAGTTTCAAATTCATTAGAAAGTATTCTCATTTTCTTCTTTTTATAATCCCACTATCTAGGAATCATTTTTAATCTTCACCTTAAAACAAAATGAATAACTTATAAAATGACATATGTCATATATTGTAATCCATCCCATTCAAAAGTTATAAGTAGTTAATAGAAAAAGGAAGTTAAATACCAGACTGCAACAAGAAACTGAATTACATAATACAAACGCGTTTTGATGTTGTCAATTATTCGACAAAATTTATAAGTTCAACTTGACTTTGATGTAATCAGACGAACAGAAATAGGAACGAACATCTCCAAATACGTAATGTAGTTATGGGGATTTATAATTAATCCAGGTTGACTTGCATAATATAATCAGACAAACTGAAACTGAATGCCCAATTAGCTAACGTAAAGTGAGAGATAAGAATCCTTCGTTGTCCAGATCGTCAGCATGTGATGTCCCATATTTGAGATTAAGCTAAGCCCGTTTATCAAACTTATAAAATTAATTTATTTTGAAAAATATATTTGATGAGAAACAGTTTGTATAACTAATAAATTTTTAAGAACTCTCTTGAGCATTAATTAGTGTTTGACCAAACTTTTTAAAAATGATTTTAAATGTAATTTTTCTCAAAAATATTTTTGGTAAACAACTTCTGCTACTCTCTGACACTTATTTTTTAAAAAAAACTTAATCAATCACCGACTATTAAGTTATTGAGTGTTTTTTTTTTGGAGGGTATGTGGGGTGGGGGTGCGGGGGTGGGGGGGCGCAGTGTTGGTGTTTAAAGTTAGGCTCACCCTCTTTCCAGCATTTACTATTAGATATTCCCCTAATTGTCTGAATCGTTAATCATCATCCGTGACAATCACCTGTAGTTTTGTTTTTTTTTTGGCCTCATTGACCCGTACATATTTTTGGTTCGTTAATACCTGTTTTATTATATATATTTTTATCATAGGAGCAGTAATAATTGGATCAACTTATGTAGCTTTCGCCCACTTTATACTTATTAGCGTTCCATCCAAATATAATCTCCTTTCTCTATTTAAATATTTAATTTTTAAAATTCAATGACTCAACTAATTCAAAACCACCTTAGGTTATTAAAGAAAAAAAGTTTCTTTAACAATCACATAAAATCTTTAATTAATTAGAATAATAAAAATATATTAATTTCATCACAAAACTAGATTGTAAATATAAACTCATCTAGTCAATCTTAACTTTAACACTTTTCCTTTCCTTTAAGACTTCTATTTTATGACCCTTTACTCCCTCGCTAAACAAATAAAGGTCTTCAATCTACCCAAAAGGAGGGATGTAGGCTATTATCCAGTGTTGCTCCATTTTTCTACACCCTCATCGTGTCAATTGTTCACTCGTTAGACGGAAGTAATTTTCTTAATAATAATGGACTTTTACACTTATATATCCATAAGACAACCTCAAGACAATTTTGGCTAAAGGAACCTCCTTTTTTGCACTTGGCTCCGCTATGAGCACTAGTTTTGGCGTGATGTAGAGACTACCAAATGCAAAGTCTAGACTCGTCCTAGGACTCACCTAGGGGCGGAGCACTGGCAAAACGCTTTGGGGGTTATGTATGAGACTTAGTTCTGTGAGACTTACGATCTAAGCGTCTGACTGTACGTTCTGAACACGCTTAATGCGCAACGATCGGGACTCGCCTAATAGTTCTTACACAAATTGTATCAAATTCCTTAATCAACGTTGTTGATACTCATAATTTTCTACTAATTAAATGATGCTTAGTAGTTTTTTTCATCTGTTGAAATAAGAAAACTAAAATTAACTAACGTATGTACTAATTGAGAACGACGTGAGGGTGAATATGACTTAATATTTCTGTTTAAAATACATATCCGAATTTTTCATATTCACTTGTCATTGATAGTTATGTTTTTATCCTATATTTCAAAATTATCATATTTTATGTTTTTATTTGAAAGTATTTTATTTTTATTCATGAAAGAGTTTATGTTTTAATTATAATATTAATAGTTTATTGATTATTTCTTTTAGGGAGTTAAATTACATAATATGATAGTCATATATTTTAAGAAATTATTTGTAAAATCATTGAAAATTTTGTTGTTGCTTATATTTTTAGTAATCAAATTATAAAAATAAAGATACATAAGATATACGTCCCGTAGATCCTTAGGACTTACGCCCCATGTCTCGGGACTTATGTCTCGCCCTGTGCTATGTAAAACGCCTCGCCTCACGCCCCCACCTTTTAAAATATTGGAGACTACTAAAATAGATTGATTCTAAAAGATTTATATAGTCAATCTAAAAAGAAAACTAATTACGTAATTGCTTTATATGTTGCCATTCTAAGATTAAAAAAACAAAACAAAAATAGTATCAATTAGAAATTATTTGTTTCATTCAATTTATGGACTTGATTTTTACCATTATAATGTTGGCAGTCCACATTTATAATAGTCTAGCGACCCATGCGAGCGTTCGTACCGGATCCTGCCTCGCCAAATAAAAGAGGACCGGACTTCACGCCAAATCCCGCGTGACAGACAATTATATCCCTAACTCTTGCGCGTTAAACCGCGTGATCCTGCCATATAAATACCACAACCAACTCACAACTGAAAAAAAAAAAAAAATTAAAAAAAAATCTCTCGCCCTTCCCTTTCGTCGTCTTTTCCATTCCAATCTGTCTCCGCAAATGGCCAAAACTCCCAGTGATTCCAAACAGCCGACAGTTTCAGTGGCGGAGATGGACGAAGTCGAGAAGGTGTTCCGTAAATTCGACGCCAATGGCGACGGGAAAATCTCTTTATCTGAGCTTGGCGCGATTCTGAATGCGCTTGGTAGTAAGACATCGCCGGATGAGGTAAAGCGAATAATGTTGGAAGTTGATACTGATGGTGATGGTTTTATAGATTTGAAAGAGTTTGCTGCTTTTCACTGTCCGGGAGGAGCGGATAGTGATAGTAAGGAGCTTCGTGAGGCTTTTGACTTGTACGATAAGGACAAAAATGGAAAAATTACGGCGGCCGAATTGCATTCGGTTATGAAGAGCCTTGGAGAGAAGTGCTCGCTCAAGGATTGCCGTCGGATGATCAGTAAGGTCGACGTTGACGGCGATGGATGTGTTAACTTTGAGGAGTTTAAGAAGATGATGAGTAGGAATTGACTTTTCAGATTAGTCAACGGTAGGTCTTAATTGGAACTGATTTCGGAACTTTGTAGATACTCTGCCTGCCGCTGTTTCTCTTGTTTGACAGATTTCTGCGGTGCGTTTTTGCTGTCAATTTACTCTAACTGTAGTAATTAGGTCGGAAGAAATTCCGAAGAAGCAAAACTTTTACTACTGTTCCTATATGATTTGGATTATCAGTACTATATCGAATTTGATTACGATAATTCCAAGAAGGAAAGAAATAGGAGTAATATTTTGCAAAACTGAAAATTCGTACTTCCTATTATTATTACTATTCCTTGTGATATTCACTATTCAGTCGCGCAATCCATCTCTGTTACTGCTCATTTCATCTCTTTATTTACTTTATTGTGATTAATTGATAATATTATTATCATGTAATAACCTCTTAGTTACTGATTTAAATCATGAAAATAGTGTTTTATAAATTCTCGTGTGTCGAGAAAGTTCTCGAACTACACACATAACAAAAACTTTAATCAAAATTTTAGTGGACTGACCGTCTTTTATTGTGATTGGTTGATACTTTGGAGTGCTGCTGAAGAAATTTGTGGCGTACGAATTTTCAAAGTGGCAGATAGTGCCAACGACCACACGGAATTGTAATCGTGTTAATTGGGCAACGCGCTTGTAGCTTTCTTATTGCTAGGGGTAATATGTACCCGCCTATGTCAGTAATTTCTCCTCTTCGAAACGCCGTTTTTCATTTATTAAAGGCGTTTGGCATTTAATGCCTACTTCTCCAACTGTTTTGACTCTTTTTGTCATTTTCGTAGTCCGTTTCAAAGGAAAAATAAACACCTCTTTATTGTGGTGTTAGTCTACTAAACATAAAAATATTTATAGTTTTAGTACCAGAGTTTTGTTTTTTTTGTATATTTATTTTATGGCTGAAAATTCGCTCTTTTTATTAGAATCTGATTCAATGTAGTTACACCACACAAAATGTAGCACAAAAAGTACCAGGTGGTTTTCTTTTTCTCCAATATCTTCTGTTCTTCTTTTGGGTCAAACTGTTTTGTGTGGTGAAGTCTTAACACCTTATGAACCCGAATATGTACAATATCACTGTTTTTGTTCGCCCGTCTTCCGTTGCAAAGTTTGACATTTCCAAGGCCCTAAGGGCTTGTTTTTTCATGTTGGGTAGTACAAATTTTTAAAAGATGTGTTCTTTGACAAAATCAATCGTCTTAAAAATGAGAAAAATTACATTGGAAATAGGAAAAATAAGTTTCGTATTTTATATTAATTATGTCCTATCCTCTAGCAATACCTTAGATTATATACAAATGATTTTAAAATATATATTTCACTTGCATACAAACACAAAAAAATAAATCCAAAGCTCGATTATTTTTCTGAATAATATTTTCCATCGTACCCAACACACCCTAAGATTAACGAGCTTTTTCAGCAGCATGACCTCTGATGTAATGTTTGGATAGTATTGACCAGAAAGTAGCAATAAACCGGATTTCTCCCTATATAATAGATCATGAATTAGTTGAAGTCAATTTTTCTCATCCTTGTTAACTTTTTTCATATTGAAATAATATACTAACTCCTCACATAGAAGTATGGTAAGAATCCACTTGCTGTTCTTTCTTATCCTCATCAAAAAGGGTAGTGATGAAAACAACCAAATAAATTAGGAGATGAGACAGAATATCAGAATAGTTCATGACCTTGTGCTCTTTTCTCATTAACTTCAAATTGTGATCACACACTTCTTTTTTCAGCAATTGCTAAAACAAAACAGCATTCACTACTCAATGAGTTTTCCTAATGTGAATAAAAATTACTTTGCCATACAGATAATAAATGTTTTAGATAAAAATTACTTTGCCAAATCGATAATAAATGTTTTAGTTTATTATAATATGTCCGACCAAATGTGCTAAACTCTTTAACTATTTCTTAGCAAATCATCGAGTATCTAAAACTATATCGATATTGTATTGTTAAAGAAACAGAAAATCAGGTGTTTCTTTAACATAGTTATTCTCCTTTTTCCTTTCTAAGGTTACCGTCAGTTTTAAGCCAAGCAAGCATTGTTTCATAGAATGATGACAATATTTTCAGACATCTACAGGATGGGTAGAATGATCTGTTTGGTTTGTATGATTTGGCATTAATATTAATAATATTTTTTTTTTAGTTGAAACGGTTTTTACTATCAGTATGGTGATTAGCACAGACATCTACAGGATGGGTAAAATGATCTGTTTGGTTTGTATGATTTGGCATTAATATTATAGTAATAATATTATTTTTTTTAGTTGAAACGGTTTTTACTATCAGCATGGTGATTAGCACAAAGGTTAATTTCTTGTTCTATTCCCATATGTAAACAGTAGAGCGTAATGTTATGGGAAGGCAGGGAATTACTCCTATAAGGAAAAAAGGAACTATTCTGGAAATTATATTGAGTTCTGGACAAGCTGAAGAAGAGTCTATAGTCATTCATGGAAGAAAATACATTCGATCAATTTCATTTAAATCGATGGTGTTCCTGATAAATTCGTTCAACGGCAGCTTGATCCAAACCAGGAGACTGAAGGATTGTTGCGATATCTTTGAAGATATATGCCTCACCTGATACGTTCACATATAACACCATGATTACAATTGCTGCACGTTTCTTTAGGAAATTTTAACATTATAACTGGAGGTTCTATCAATTAATTAGTGTGTCGGAAAACACACTAAGAAAATAATTTAATCATCACTTTTAGGAAAACAAATTAAGCCACTACAAAAACTTCCAAGAACTGGGGCAAGTCTCCCTGGTGTTTTAAGGAACATTTGCTAATATGATCAGTTAATCACCAACAAAAAAAGTACGGCAATATTTATTAAACAATCCTGCCAAAGGCCACAGGTTGCAGCCATTAAAAACAAGGCACAAGTACAAAACACTAGTTGCAGATAACCAACTCCAACTAGAATAACAAGATGCTGCAAAAACAGCACATAAAGTATCAACCATACACTAGATACTTCCAACCTTTATTAGATCCTGCAGAGAGCAAGCCACAAATTCTTCAGTGCAACACCAAACAATCTTGAGGCACATGTGAGGCCACTTGCGGACCAGGAGAATCTGGAATTTCCTTCTCTGGGTTGATGCTTTTATCCTCCTCCATTTCTTGCAAATTAGCTGCTTCAGAAATATAGCCATTCACTTCTTCAAATTTCTCCTCTGATAAGGAAACCTCAGAAAGAAGTTTCCATGCATATTTCTCTGATGCATCATGGTAATCCTTTGCTCGCTTAAGCACCATATGTCCACTAATTTCCCACACCGCGGGGTTCACCTGAGTGTCGAGGAGCTCTTGGTCTGCAACTCCAAGTGCCTGATTCTCTGCATAACACTAAACAATCATCCCAGAAAAAAGTGATATAAGCTTCTTCACCATCGGAGAGAATTGTTAGCGCAAGTCACAAAATATTCTATTTTGAAGATAAAAATCATGTGCTCGTGCACACATACCATGCTATTCTACGATAACAGAAACTCGGTTCTGAAACAAGTTTAAAGCTGAATGTTTTGAGCTTTCCCCCGCGCTATAGAATTGACAACTAATGCTAAAAGATAGAAAATTGAACTAATTACTTTACTTAGCTGAGGGTCTATCGGAAACAACCAGCCTCTCTACCTTCTCAAGGCAGGGGTAATGCTGCATATACACCACCCTCCCCAGACCCCACTTGTGGGACTACACTGGGTATGTTCTTGTTCCCAGCTATGATAAAGGTGAAGAGACTCCTCTCTTTCTCTGTTGCAGTTTTTGACAGACACCGAGCAATCATGGGAAAAATAATGTCATACGCATGAAGGATATAAAGATGGCTTCTACATGCATCTGATAAAAATGTGGATTATAGTGGAAACATCCATATTGCCAGTGGTGTGCCTTGAGGGAATGCTTGGCTCTTTGCCAAACCAGGTTGGGCATTGTCCAACAATGTGTACACCTTGTTTCATAATGAGCTGGCCTGTTGCACCTTTAGGCTTAGCTGAGGTTTCTACCTTCTTGTGCTTCTAGATGTGTGGCTTTTGGGAGTTATTTGTCTTTTTTTGCCCTTGGAATTTCTTACTGATGGGGGTAATTAAGCCACCTTAAGCCTATGTGATTTGTTTGCTTAGTTACAATAAAAGAAAGAGCAAACTAATCAGCCAGCCCTAGACTGCAGACCCTCTATCTATGATTCAATTGCAGGTTGATTAAGCCAACATGAATCTAACAACGTCTGACTCAGAAACTAAGTTCTAGAAAAATCTCATCTGGGTTCTGTATTTGCCAGCTAGAAAGCAACCAGATGCGAAAACATCAGGGTTTTAATCTGGGGTTTGTCAAGACACTTTCTTGAAGGAATGAGGTAACAAAAGTGATCCATTGTCTGTGTCGCATGCAAATCACTTGGTGCTTGTAGAAATGCGTTCCTCTACGGAGAACCCAAGGGAGTTTAAAATAGGAATACGATACATTGGTGTGGACTATCTGATCTGACTCACTTAATTAGATGATCATATTTAAGAGAGCAAAAAACTTAGCAATGAACCCTTGCATCTGAAACCTTTATCTGTTTCCTCTCCCTCTTCTCTCTCTCTTTCAACTGTAGCTGCTGCATTGGCAACACCAGTACCTGGTGCCAGATACGTTGTCTATTTATTCTCTACTTTTTACTGCTATGTTTGAAACATTAAATGTTTCCCCTCTATCTACGTTATATTTTCCTATTCCTCCTTTTTGCCAATTTTAAATCATTTATTCTGCTTCTTTCTCAAAAATCATTAATTCTGTTACTTTACTGAAAAATGAGTCCTAAAAAGGCATTTGCATTGCACCATGAAGCATGCACCTTACCTACCCTCCCTTGCAGCTTAGCTTTCAACCATTAACTTTGTCCCTTTCCCTATGTACTTCTTCCCATAACCCGTGTTCTCCACCCAAACCACAAATGGACAACTAATTGACGAACCAACAGGCAATAAAGTTACATCAATCCTATTTCATCTGTAATTTTTCCAACTTTTAACCTATTTCCAATCCCTAGCCAATAGAAATCTATAAAGTAAAATTCACTTCCTACGGATGTGCATGATTTGCAATCAGCAGGTATAAGCTGATTAACTAGAGATTATCCAGTTGCATCTTAACGGATATTTATGCATTTCTCAAAGAATCTAATAAGTATTCATCAAAGCTTCTCAACAGCAGAGTAGGACAAATTCCATGACTGTACTGATGAACCTAAGAGAAAACTTTCCAGAAGTGCTGTAGCAACAGTACACAAATTTAGACAAGGTATTTACCTGGGGAAACAGAAAAATCTTCTTTCCGCACTGAGCAATGAGAATGTTGAAAGGGATGTTTTTATTCTGAAGGGAGATGCAGGAATTGACAACAGCATCAGACAAATCACGGACGGTACTTCCATTTCTTCCCTCAAAAACAAAACCTCTCACAGGGTAATTTAATAACTTAGAAACAATCACTCCAGCACCACCCAGCCCCTTCCTTGCCAGTATCTTCCGTACTGGTGCTTTCTCAACTGGAAATGGAACTGACAAGTAATATGCCTGTCATGAAAGTCAACAAGAGAACATTATATAGATAGTTAAGCCCTGCCAAATAAATAATTAGACATTATTTGCTTAACCCATTACCTGGAAGTGGAGGTGGTTAATGGTAGCAAAAGCGCCCAAACTGTTATAACCTACCCTAAAGAAGGGATCTGCCATTTCTCTGGCAAAACGGAGAGCAATTGCAAAAGTATCACGACCAATTCTCTGAGGTAAACCATCAAGAACTCGAGGTATCAAAAGCACGTGTCCATACTCAATTGGGCTCACCTGAAAAAAAAATAAAAAATTCATAAGCCATAATGCATCTGAAATAACTATAAGAAGAGCACAAAAGCACAACTTCCTTACGTTGATAGCAACAATGCTAGGTGAAATACCAGCGTCTACACCCATGCCCGAAAAGTAACGCCGCTTGTAGTCAGTGCTTGGTTCAAACCTGAAAAGCACTTCATCCTGGCCCACTTTGGTAAAGTTGAATTTGTTCTCGTCAAAAGGCTGAAGAACCTTATCAATGCGAAACTCTGTTGGGCGCTTCTTTAGGTGGCGCCCCTCATTCAGCTGTGCAATAAAGCCATAATTCCCAGGAATGACCTTCGTTTCACAGGTTGTCACATCATATCGAAATAGTCCCTGGCTCATCCGCTCCTCCCATAGGCCTAACAGCAAATTGTTCAAGAATGATATCTGATACTCCTCCTCAGGTAAGGTATGAATATCATTTTCCATTGGCTCATTGTCATCATTCTTGAATGCATATAGAGGAAGCATGGAAACTGAAATCAAGCAAGAAAATAAGGAAAATAAATAAAAATGCAAGTAACTACAATGCACCTCATTTTTAACACTTCTGACTTGCCAAGATGTATCCACTAAGAAACAAAAGCCGGATAGATCTACTAGATAAACAAAATCACCAAAGGCACGCAACACACTTCTGGCTTCATCAGAAAATACATGCAATTTGCTTATTTCTGCATTAAGCTAAATGCAAAGTAGATATATTTGCCTCAAACTTTCAACAAATCTAAGATGCTCCAGGAAGTTATATCAACACTAAGCAACACAAACACCACAAATAGTAGACGGCAAGTTTGCCGTTTTAAAAGCAAAAATATGGGAATCACAAAGTGCATTGGCTATATAGAGAGGCGAACCTAGGATTTGAAGACCGCGGAGGCACCATTATCTTAACATAAACGCTAGAGAATCTTCCAATGGCGACTGAGGGATAGTGCCGACTGGTCACTAGTGGCATGAGCAGTGGCAAAAATACATTTCTAGGTTTCGTCGTAAACCTAATTGATTATTTCCAATTATGTAAATCAATAGTTCAAACTGCACTAAAAGGTAGGGCATTTCCCATTTTATAGGAACTTCAGTACCAGAAACAATGGTATCTCTAAAGGCTTATTGGTAGCTCTTAGGTACTGTGCTAGTAGAGTACTAGAGTGGTTGCCAAAACCTAGGTATGTTTTCGGAAAATAAGAAGAAGAAACGGTTGTCCTTTAGAGACTTTCCTTTGTAGTTGTAGCTACGTGGAAGCCAGTTGCTTAAAGACAAGCGCCCCCATTCTGCAATTCCTGCCCTAAAGCAAGAGAATCCGCTCTGACCCACCACCCTGGTAGGAATAGCCAGATTTACAATTAATGAATCCTCTAATCAGTGTTCCACTAAGATTTCGAATAGTGGTCCCGAATTCAAGTTGCTTCTAGTTTGACTCTTTCTCATAGAAAGACAATCAAACAATTCCCAATCATGGTCCTTGCAGATCAAATCATCCATATGATCTACTAAGAGAAACTTCAGATATTTGAGATCTTTCCCATTTGAATAAGATGTCAATTCTAACGACGCTTTCATTAGATATCTTTTTTGGCAAAGACGTACAACTAGAATCCCTCTTTTTTCCGATCCAGTTCCTCCACCAATGCGAACCCCAGTTAGATATATAGGTCAAATATGGTTCTAAGCTAATACTTAGACTTTAACTCTATTGAAACAGACAAGGGTGACAGCTCAGTGGTCAAGGGTGTGATAATTATACAAGCTGTTGCAGGTTCGATTCCCGTCGATAACGCTTTCTTTGTTATAATCCCTTTAAAATTAATACAAAAAATAATAAAGGAATGGTGACATTTGGTTTCAATCCTAGATCACATTCGTGGGAAGCAACAACTTCAACAACTCGCCCGAATTGTAATAGTGTTATTTAGGGTGCACAGTTACATAAATATTACTAGTTTCTTAAGTTATATACTCGTACATACACAGAACCGTTTCCAAAGTTAACGGGTGAACGTGCACCCCCACCCTAACACGTGGGTCTGCCTCCGCCTATACACACATTCATGCTTTCCATGTATGAATTGACCACACATTAATACTGGCAAAAGCTGAATTCACAGAACAGTTACAACCGTTAACTCTTTCCTTTTATTGTCTACTCAACTCTTAACTTAATGCTACAACATTTTGTTAACAATTACTCGTAACACTATAAAAGAAACTAAATCAATTAACAACAACAATATCATACCGAGTGAAATCCCAAAAGTGGGGGGTCCAGGGAGGATAGTGTATGCAGACCTTACCCCTACCTCGTGGAGGTCTCGGGCTGTTTCCGGAGGACCCACAAAAGAATTAACTACCAGGATAACAAAATCAGACATATACATAAACAGGCCTCCACAATTTTCACAAAATTCATACGATCTGAGCACCTAAAATATGATTCACAACAAAACATATATTCCCAAAAATAGAAATTTACAGGATGTAAAACAAACCAGGCATGCAGCATTTTCCAAGGCACTTTCTGCCACAACCAACGACGTTACTTTCAAGAACATCCTCTTGGTAATTTGAAACAAGTGTCGGCACCCTCTTTATAGTCAACATTTCTCCTGTTCTTTAATGAATAATCAAAAAAATATATATGCAAATACGTATAACAATAGTTTAAGAGAGAGGAAAAAGTGGACCGCCGCCGGCAAGGAAGAGTAGATCTGAAGGGCAACCTCCTTCAGCAGGTGAGGCACCCCTACCTCCGTGAGGGGAAGGGGTCCGGTGCTTATCGTCCACCAGAAGTGTTGGATTATCGATCAACACTTTGCCTTGTTGTTGATGAATTGTAAAGATAAAAACGAAAGATCCAAGAATAGCCGTGATTAAATTTGTTGAATCAACGAACAAAATCCTTCATCGATGATTTCAAGGAAGATGTTTTTGCTGGAATTTTGCAAGAATTTAATGGGGGTGGAGGGGTTGGTGCTCCGGTGCTGTCTCTGCTTTTTCCTCTCTTGCTTTGGTCAATCAGTAATATCTTATTGGCAGATTCCCCATCTTTATATAAGCATCCTTTAGGCCTTGTTTGGATTTTATTTTATTATATTTTGTAAAGGTTGATGATAAGTATTATACTACTCCCTCCGTTTAAAAAAGAATGACCTAGTTTGACTTGGCACAGAATTTAAGAAAATAAAGAACACTTTTGAATTATGTGGTTATAAATTAAAGTTGGGTCAAATGTACCAAAATGTCTTTTAATTTTGTGGTCTTAAACATGTCACATAAAAAGTTGGAATTAAAGTATTGCCAAAAAAGAAAAAGGTCATTCTTTTGAAACAGACTAAAAAGGAAAGTAGGTCATTTTTTTTTTAAACGAACTAAAAGAAAAAATAGGTCATTCTTTTTAAAACGGAGGGAGTACTTAATTTATGGTAGAAAAATTATAATTACAAGGGAGCAAGTGTGACACCATATTAGTACTAGATACATTTACTATGTTAGAAGCTGCCTATACAATAAGAGTTATTATTACATATATGGGTGTTATTTTTAATCCAAGCAAGTGAAGGTGTTTGACATAGTTATTATTGAGATTTTGTGTTATATATAGCAAAATATAATTACAAGGAAGCAAGTGTATGAAGCACCATATTAAAACTAGATACATTTACTATGTTAGGAACTGCCTATACAGTAAGAGTTATTATTACATTAAGTTTTAACAATATAAGGGTGTTTTTTTTTAATCAAAGCAAGTGAAGATGTTTGACGCAATTATTGTTAAGATTTCATATTTTTAATAGAACAGCCTCTTTATGTGTTCGATGATATTTCTTATTTAAGAAGTTTTCTTACACTATTATTGTACAAAATAATCGACATATATGATTGGTTTGATTCTAGATGCAAGAAATAGAAATGAGGCGGAATAGAATTTAGAAAAAAAATAAAAAATTTAACAAATAAATTACATTAGTCATTAAATTTAATTTAAGGAGAAGAGAATGAACTTATACAAGAAAGTCTTACCAAGAATTCAAAATGGGTTCGCGAAGAGATAAAAGGGTATATCCCTATGCTCACAGGAGAATTCAATATCCAAAAACTAGCTCTCAATGAACCTCATCCTATTCTATTTATACTAGGGTTAAGTAAGGTAAAAAAAATCATAAATGTCCTTCATTACATGCTTACTATATTAATCATCAAAATAGCTTACTATAAACTCTTTTGGCTAGTTTTTAATGCTCTCTTGAAACACTCTAAGTTTTTATATCAAGTATGATATATTGAAATATATGTTGTATGTATCTTCGACAGCGAATGGTTATATGTTGCATATATGCATAAATCTGATTTTTCTTCTTCTTTCATTTGTATGTATCTTTACTATATGTATTGTATAAGAGAAAAAATACAGTCGGTTGACTAAACACACACAATCTATCATGAATGTATGCATTGATACATTGAATTTAAATGAACATATACAACCTTAGTGATTGTATCCATTAAGGCTATATGCATTAATACAATCATTAGAGTTAGTGAATTCATTGTATTTCGTTGTATGAAAGAGAAAATAAGTTTGTGAATGAGCGCATGCAACCTAACGTGATTGTATGTTGATACGTTAAATTACACCTTAAAATTATATAAAGCGATCGTTATATCAAATATCAAATCCAACAAGGTTGAAGTTGAATTCCACATGAAATATAATGTAGAAAATATATGTGTTCAATATAACTCCAACTTAAAGTTTTAATTTTTAGGTAAGGGGAGAATAATAATTTAGAATTTGGTTATATGTACTTGTATAAATCAATAATACTTCGATGTTTAAATCAATTGGTAAAAAAACTAAGGTTGTGCTCCTAAAGTGAAGGTAATACAAAATGTGTGTATGCTTAACTCATTTAAATGTCATGACGTAACAGGAAAATGATTTTCCAACCAATTAAGAAATTTCACTCTAGACTTTCTCAGCCCTAAAGTGTGAATTTAAGCATAATCAATAAAATCTCAAGTTAACTTTTCTATTTCTAGCTCAAGTTATTAAATATGATTTAAAGCCCCTAATCCTTGCTTTTCACTTTTTTTAAAAAAAAATCTTTAGCTTTTTCTCTCAAGCAAAGTTAAGACAATAAGCACATAATGTTTGCAACCACTAAATGAAGTAAAAGTATAAAGAGATAAATAGAAAATATCAACGACATAAAAATGGAGTTCTCACACACATATACAACTAATATTGGTCCTACAATCCTAACTAATGAACTTAGAAAAACAATAACCAATAGAATATTCATGAAAGTTTAGAAAAAGTAATAAAGTTGATGACAAAAGAGATGGAATCTTCTTTTTCAAAACTCTATAATCACTACAAAATATCTTCAATGCTTCCAACAAAGACTGAGCAAAGACAATCAAAACAAAACCCTAAGATGTATTTAAAATACAAGAAAGCTCTTGCATAAAATTGAACAAAATTATTTCTGTCGGACATAAATGCGGTCACATATCCACCGCATATGGTGGTATGCGGGTTAGATACCCAACACATATTGATTGCCGGATCTTTAATCTCTTGTTTTAGATATATGTTTGTTATGCGGCCGTATATAAGGATATGTTGGTCGCATATCCAATCCATATGACTTGAATTTAAAGGTTGAAAAACTCTGATATGTAGTTCGTGTGTCTTCATATACGGCCGCATATAGTGATATACGAGCTTCATATGGTTTCAGTTTCATTTCTCGAGTAATTTTTTCTACTCCATCACTTCAACTTCAAATTTGTTTTGCTTTTATTTTCAAGTTGACCTTGTTTTAATTTTATTTCCACTTGATTTCTTTCAATACTCTTCACCAGCTTACAGATTCTGTAAAATGGAAGCAAATACCATTAGATATACTCTTATCTTTAATAAAATGAAGCAAAAACCTAAGATTAAAGAAGAGATAAGTTGATAAAATATCAGCTTATCATACGTGTTGATACATTAAAATTAAGTGAACGCATACAACCTATCGTAGCTGTATTCATCAAGACTGTATGCGTTGATATAACCATTAGAGCGAATAAATAAAAGTAATACAAGTTGATAACGATTGTGATCGTATTCATGATATAGTTCTACCGAGAGAACAAACACATGCTATTAACGAACATATGCAATTACTAAGTCAAAAATAATAAGTAGGCAAACTATAACTACTAATGATAATTATACTTCAAATTACATTTTGGGCCACGGGCCTGATAGCCCGTTCAATTTAGGAAGCATTTTCACCTTTTATGTAATTGGAAATAGTGAATACTCAACAATTTAAAGGGATAGTTACGATCCTATACATTTCCGCTAACTAATTTACTATACATAATCAATGTATACCTGTGTATATTTCAACACGTAGGCAAACTAGTTGGTCAAACTTCATAAAGAAAACTTTTAAATCTTGTAGTCTTAAATTAAAGATATGTCCAATATACCAAAATGTCTTTTAGTCTTGCGGTCTTAAACATGTTATGTGAAAAGTTAAAATAAAAGAGTTACCACTAAAGAAAAGAGAGAATACGTTTTTTAACAAATAAAAAGGAAATTAAGACAAACAAATTGAAACGGATGGAGTATAATTTTGGAATTTTTGGTGTACTTATTTTTTCTCACCTTTTTATCCAGGAAGTAAAAAGTTTGGTGCCTATTGTTTCATTAATTGACTCACTGTACTTCGAAACTTAGGTTACAGTTATTATTGATCATCCCAATGGATATTGTTTTCAGTTTTCTGAATCATCAAGGAAGTTTTGGGTTATCCTAACTTAAGTCCTACTACAATTCAACCAGCTTTTGCTTCATTGATGAAATCACAAAATTATGAAGGTTCTCTCTTCTTTCATGACTTAAAGTCCTACTTGCACTGATTGCTTGGGACTCCCAAGTTTGATTAACACATGTATAACACAGTAAATTTGGATTATTTTTCCGTATCAAATATTGGCGGATTGAATATTTTATGCGTTTTTTGACCCGTCCATATCTGATCTGACACGCCCATTTGCATGCACCACTTGGGAGCTCTAAAGTTCAAGATGAGCATATGGGTATGGGAAGGAAGCTCCCTCACTTGCTGATCAGAGATACTAGTTTCCTTTGCCTTAGCATAGAGAGTTGGCCAAAAATTTGGAAAGCTAAAGCTGCAGACAACCTGAGACCACCTCCAAATTAAAGTTTCATCGATAAGCCCATGCTACATTAATCCTCTAGCGTGGTGAAATGGAGCAAACCACCACTACTGTTCTTTAAGCTTAAAAGTGATGGAAGTTGTCAAGAAGGGAATTGTGGCACTGGGAGTATTATCGGACCCAACAATGACTAATTCACTTACTTAAGCCACTACACCATGAAGATTGTTAGTACAAATGGTGGATGATTTTAAGAGAATAAAGGGATGGTAGTGCGACATTGTTATAGAGAAGCTAACAAGGGTGGCAGATAAGTTAGCTTCCCCTCAGTTATGTTCATCGTCAGCAGATTATTTTTACGAACTATGAGGAGCTTCTAAGGCAAGTTAGAGCACACATTCAGCTAGACAAATGGGAAATGACATCATTCTGGATCAGACAACTGAAGTTATCATTTTGAACCACCCTGAGTTAGCAGAAATATACAAGTATTTCTCAACACGATCATTCTTACAATTCTTTGATATTTAGACTTCGCTGACTAGAGATTGGTTAGTCAATCTCTCAAGTCCATTGAAGGCTAAGGTCATATGCCCTCTCTAGTCTCTATAATTGTTTTATTCTTTGCCCCTCTATGGTGAAACTATGGTCTTTATGGGTAGGACTATCGGTCCAAAAATCTGATCATAGCAAAATCACAGGGAATAGTAGAGATAAATCAGCTAGAGCCGCCGTTGTTGCCAAGCTTTGGGTTCCAAGATCATAAAAATCAGAATAGCAACACAATGTGAAGGTCAATGACAATAAACTGAGTAGTTCTTTTGGTAACTTCAATATTCATAGAAACAAAAATTTAACGAAAAAAGACCACAAACATCTCGCCATAATTTTACAGATTAAAGAAGGGAGATGAGCTAATGCAACATGAAGCTAATCGGACACCAGGAGAGGATACTCACTGTACATGATGGATAGAGCAACAGGGCGTTATAGTAGCTACAGCCTACAGACCCTTGGAACCAGGAACCTCAATCCACTGCAATTGTAGCTCTATTTCGCCACGCTCAACATTTCGCAATCTCATAAACACATTTTGAACAACCTGATCATTTTCCCAGACAATGGAGCTCTCTTCTGAGAGGCAATTTTGCCGGCTTGGCTTTATTTTTGTGATTATGGTTCCACTTGGAATGTTCTTGAAGCGCTTTCTCACCGTCTCTATAAATGGATATATGTCAAGTTCTGCATCGCCCATTTTATCGTCGAGAGAAAATGTATCCTTGTCATAAACATGCTGCAATGGCAGGGAGAAAACTACAATCAGGATCACTATTAGGATTGCATAAATTACAAATTCGTGTGACGATATAAGATGATATCACATTTTCTGCTAAAGTAAGTCCATTTGTTAAGCATGCTCTAGTTCCCTTTGGAAAAATTGAAAGCAGACGAGGCAGAACCAAAATTTGAAGCTTATGGGTTGGGATTTTAGTCTTTTTAGATTAAAAAAAAAAAGGGCAGCCCGGTGCACTAAAGCCCCCGCTATGCGCAGGGTGCAGGGAAGGCCCCACCACAAGGGTGTATTGTACGCAACCTTACCTTGCATTTCTGCCAAAGGCTGTTTCCAAGGCTTGAACCCGTGACCTCCTGGTCACATGGCAGCAACTTTACCAGTTACTCCAAGGCTCCCCTTCAAGTCTTTTTAGATATGAGTTCTAATTTTATAATTTGTGCATATTCAATTTCTCAAGACAAATACAGGATTTGGACAAAGATCTGGGTTCTACTGAACCCGTAACCCGTATTCTAGCTCCGCCCCTGAAGCAGACTACTATCAACTAAAAGTCTACAACTACATCATTTATCCTTCCTGCAATAACAAGGTTATGTGCTGTTTAATTCATTGATGAAGCAAAATGAAGGTAATTTTACCAGCTTGATTGGAAGGATTGGTTCAGTAATAGATAACGTTAACTCGTCATTCCATTCTGGATTGAGATTCTTCTTCACCACTCGAGTCTTCAGTTTCTGCTCCAAAATTTAATAATGATTAACATAACAAGAAAGTATATCTGTATCAGAAACTGAAATAGGCAGACAGAATCCATGTCAACAGGGCAATGAACACCATTTGTACATCCAATTGGTCCAAATATTTGAAATCACATATCTTTATAGAGGTTCATGGCAATAACTAAGCACAAATTAGTTTCAAATCTATTACTGCAATTGATTACTCAAAAGTCTTCTCCTTCTTTTTTCTTCCATTTAATTATAGATGTTAAAATACGAATTACTCAAACTGACACAATCAAGCACGAGCAACAAATAGAGAGATTAAGATGACCGTGAAAACCAAGGTTCAAATTCATCAAAAAGACCAAAAAGAAAAATGTAAGGTGATTTTCTTCCATCTGCCTAAGTTTTGGTAGGTACCCAGTGGTTCAATAGAGGAGCACGCAAGCTGACCAAATAATCACCCTTACAAAATGAAGAAAAAAAACATAAACAAAGAGATTGAGATGGAAACAGGGTATGGTTTCTATAAATCCTGATAGCCAGGTAGTGCTGAATCCCTTCAATGGAAAATTACACTATTTATATATAATTAAAATTAATTTTTATGTGTGTCTATATATATATATAGTAGATGTTAAACCCCTTTCTACTTTTTTCTATGTTTACTTCTTCCTATTATGAATCCTTTCATGAAAATCCTTGCTCTCCCACTGCTGATACTTACAGAAATTTGGGGTGATTCCCTAGAAGGAAACTATTAAATTAATAAGAAATAGGAAATTTTCTACACGAAGATAGCCTTATAGTAACTGGTAAAGTTATTGTCATGTGACAAGAAGGTAATCCGTTCAAGGCGTGAAAACGACCTCCGGAAGAAACGCAAGGCAAGGCGGCGGCTTTACAATAGACGGCCCTTCCCCGGACCCCGAGGATAGCAGGATCTTTACCGGGCTGCCCTTTTTAGGAAATTTTCTACATGAATACTATTACTGCTACAAATGGGTTCATCAGAATTTTCAATTTCCAGGACCAAGAAAAGTAACAGCTGTTCAGTAAAAGGAAAAGAAGAAAGGCGTTACCTGTTTGCCCATCCTAACAACAACGTAAGGATCACTTGTAGTAACATCTCTAATAGCCAAATTGATACCTCTGTGGATACGAATTCTCAGAAGACCAAGTAAATTCTCCATTTGAAACTTGAATGAAGCTGATAAGGAGCAAAGAAAGAGAGATGATGGAATATGATTATTACTACTACTAGTAGTATTCTATTGGCTAACGTCTTATTTATACTGATAATGATACTGACAGCTTTCAAGAATTGAAGGGATGAGTGTGGGGCAATAAATTAAGGGTGACACAAAAGTTTCAAAATAAAATTTTGGTGACTCAAGTTTTAATTATTGAGTATAGGTGACAAATATTAGATTAAGGATTAAGGAAGTTTGACTCATGTGTGGAGTTGCACTCAAGTTTTTTTTTTTACACTTTGGCCCAACTTATAAAACCCTAATTAACTAAAAAGGGAGGGAAAATAATTGACCTCTTCTCTATTCTCTCTCCTCGCATTTTTTTTTCTCCATCGCCTATTGCTGCTTCTTCTTCTTCTACTACTCTTCTTTTCTTCTTCTTGTTCTTGTTGTTGTTCTTTCTTCTCGCCATTGTTGTGGTTATTGTTGCTACTGCTTCTTCTTCTTCTTCGCCATTGTTGTTGTTGTTGTGGCTGCTACTACCTCTTTTTCTTGCTTGAAATTTTGGATCAAATTTTGTTCGTATATCACTGGGCATTACTTATAGGTGATTTTGGTAAGTAAAATTAATGATTTTTAGTTTAATTTTTAATCTGGGTATATTTGCTATTTTTTCAATAATTTTCTGTAGCGTATCCAACAGCTGTTGTATTCATTTACAACAGCTGTTGGATTATTTCCACTACTGTTAAAGTAGTTCCAACAGGTAAGTCATCTGTTGCAACAGATGACTCATCTGTTGCAACAGATGACCCAGTTGTTGCAGCAGATGGCCTATCTGTTGGTTTATTGTAAAAACATTTCCAACAGATGACTCATCTGTTGCAACAGATGGGTCATCTGTTGCAACAGATGGGTCATCCGTTGGATAAAATTATAAAAGTTATTCCAACAGATGGGTCATCTGTTGCAACAGATAAGTCATCTGTTGGAAGAAACAAAAATATTCTTGCTACTGGTTTGATTTCTTCCAACAGATGACTTATCTGTTGCAACAGATGGGTCATCTGTTGCAACAGATGGGTCATCTGTTGGATGAAATCAAAACAGTATTGAAACTATTTTTATTTCTTCCAACAGATCACTCATCTGTTGCAACAGATGACCCATCTGTTGCAACAGATGACCCATCTGTTGCAACAGATAAGTCATCTGTTGGAAGAAACAAAAATATTCTTGCTACTGGTTTGATTTCTTCCAACAGATGACTTATCTGTTGCAACAGATGGGTCATCTGTTGGATGAAATCAAAACAGTATTGAAACTGTTTTTATTTCTTCCAACAGATCACTCATCTGTTGCAACAGATCACTCATCTGTTGCAACAGATAAGTCATCTGTTGGAAGAAACAAAAATATTCTTGCTACTGGTTTGATTTCTTCCAACAGATGACTTATCTGTTGCAACAGATCACTCATATGTTGAAACTATTATTTTACTGTGTTGTACTTGTTAAATTCATGGTTACCCTTTTTTTAATGATGCACAAATCAATTATAATCTTTTTTATTTTCCACTTGTTTGTAGATAAAATGACTTCCAAAAGAAAAGGAAGTGAATCAACTCCAAAGAAAGGAAGAAGTAAAGTAGCTAGACTACATTCACCACTAGATGAGCTTGTTGTACAAGATGATGAAATAGAAAAAGATGATAAAAATGAAGAAAGAGAAGAAGAGGAAGGAGAAGAAGGAGAAGATGATGAAAATGAACACGAGGAAGAGGAAAGCTTCACAAGAGATCCTGAACTTAGATCAAAAAGTCAACATGATCTAAATGTTAACATTGATCCTAATAGCCCTTCCACTGAAGAGTTTGTCAAAACCATATGTATTGATAATTTTCTTATGAGAATGCAGTGTGATGGTGCCATAGATTTAACTAGTGATTGTGTGGTAAAGTCGGCTATGAAAAATTCTTTGACACCTTGTAATTTGTGATGACTTTTATTTCTATGTAATTATTGGTTCTGACAACATAACAATTTTTATATTTTCATGTTTTTGTTTAATTATTTTATATAATTTGTGATGGCTTGAATTTATTTTTTGTTATGAATTTTATTTTGTTATGAATTAATTTCTTAGATGTACAAATTTACAGCATTATTTCCAACAGTTTTAATGTATCTGCTGCAACAGATGTATATCTGTTGGAAATATTGCAACAGATATAGACATCTGTTGGAACTAATCAAACAGATATCGACATCTGTTGCAACAGATATACACATCTGTTGCAACAGATGAATAATATGTTTGATTAGTTCCAACATACTCTACATATGTTGTAATAGTTGATTAATCTGTTGCAACAAATGAATAATCTGTTGCAACAGATGAATAATCTATTAGAACTAGTCCAATAAATATAATCATCTGTTGCAACAAATATACACATCTGTTGCAATAAATGAATAATCTGTTGGAACTAATCAAACAGATATACACTTCTGTTGCAACAGATGAATGATATGTTTGATTAGTTCCAACATACTCTACATATGTTGCAACAGATGATTAATCTGTTGGAACTAATCAAATAGATATAGTCATCTGTTGCAACAGATGCATTATCTGTTGCAGCAGATGACTCATCTGTTGCAACATATGTCTTATCTGTTGCAGCAGATGACTCATCTGTTGGAAATAATCAAACAGATATACTCATCTGTTGCAACAGATGACTCATATGTTGCAAATAATCAAACAGATGCACACATCTATTGCAACAAATGACTCTATTAGTCGATTGATCACTCTATTTAGGACAAATACACTTAGTTGAACATGTAATTACTATGTAATTCATTAAGATTGTAATTGAACTTATTAATTGAAGGCTAATTATAGTTAAATAACTTTTTTATTACTAATCATGATTTAATGAAGCAATTCACATCAAATTAGTCGATTGGTCGCTCTATTTAGGACAAATACACTTAGTTGAATATGTAATTACTATGAAATTCATTGAGATTGTAATTGAACTTATTAATTGAAGGTTAAATATAGTTAAATAACTTTTGTTATTTCTAATCATGGTTTAATAAAGCAATTCACATCAAATTAGTCGATTGTTCGCTCTATTTAGGACGAATACACTTATTTGAACATGTAATTACTATGAAATTCATTGAGATTGTAATTGAACTTATTAATTGAAGGTTAATTATAGTTAAATAACTTTTTTTTATTAGTAATCACTGTTTAATGAAGCAATTCACATCAAATTAGTCGATTGATCTCTCTATTTAGGACGAATACACTTAGTTGAACATGTAATTACTATGAAATTCATTGAGATTGTAATTGAACTTATTAATTGAAGGTTAATTATAGTTAAATAACCTTTTTAATTACTAATCATGGTTTAATGAAGCAATTCATATCAAATTAGCCAATTGAACTCTCTATTTAGGACGAATACACTTAGTTGAACATGTAATTACTATGAAATTAATTGAGATTGTAATTGAACTTATTAATTGAAGGCTAATTATAGTTAAATAACTTTTTTTTATTACTAATCATTGTTTAATGAAGCAATTCACATCAAATTAGTCGATTGATCTCTCTATTTAGGACGAATATACTTAGTTGAACATGTAATTACTATGATTAGAAATAACAAAAGTTATTTAACTATATTTAACCTTCAATTAATAAGTTCAATTACAATCTCAATGAATTTCATAGTAATTACATATTCAACTAAGTGTATTCGACCTAAATAGAGCGACCAATCGATTAATTTGATGTGAATTGCTTTATTAAATCATGATTAGTAATAAAAAAGTTATTTAACTATAATTAGCCTTCAATTAATAAGTTCAATTATAATCTTAATGAATTACATAGTAATTACATGTTCAACTAAGTGTATTCGTCCTAAATAGAGTGATCAATCGACTAATAGAGTCATTTGTTGCGATAGATGTGTGCATCTGTTTGATTATTTGCAACATATGAATCATCTGTTGCAACAGATGAGTATATCTGTTTGATTATTTCCAACAGATGAGTCATCTGCTGCAACAGATAAGACATATGTTGCAACAGATGAGTCATCTGCTACAACAGATAATGCATCTGTTGCAACAGATGACTATATCTATTTGATTAGTTCCAACAGATTAATCATCTGTTGCAACATATGTAGAGTATGTTGGAACTAATCAAACATATCATTCATCTGTTGCAACAGAAGTGTATATATGTTTGATTAGTTCCAACAGATTATTCATTGATTGCAACAGATGTGTATATTTGTTGCAACAGATGATTATATTTATTGGACTAGTTCTAATAGATTATTCATCTGTTGCAACAGATTATTCATTTGTTGCAACAGATTAATCAACTATTACAACATATGTAGAATGTTGGAACTAATCAAACATATTATTCATCTGTTGCAACAGATGTGTATATTTGTTGCAACAGATGTCGATATCTGTTTGATTAGTTCCAACAGATGTCTATATCTGTTGCAATATTTCCAACAGATATACATCTGTTGCAGCAGATACATTAAAACCGTTGGAAATAATGCTGTAAATTTGTACATCTAAGAAATTAATTCATAACAAAATAAAATTCATAACAAAAATAAATTCAAGCCATCACAAATTACATAAAATAATTAAACAAAAACATGAAAATATAAAAATTGTTATGTTGTCAGAACCAATAATTACATAGAAATAAAAGTCATCACAAATTACATGGTCATTTGAAAACGAGCATTATTGTCCTCCGAAAAATTAAAATGTTGCCCAAAGCAGCTGTCCTTAAAATAAACATCCAATTTTTATTCTCGAAGTATTTTTCTAAAGGTGTCAAAGAATTTTTCATAGCCGACTTTACCACACAATCACTAGTTAAATCTGTGGCACCATCACACTGCATTCTCATAAGAAAATTATCAATACATATGGTTTTGACAAACTCTTCAGTGGAAGGGCTATTAGGATCAATGTTAACATTTAGATCATGTTGACTTTTTGATCTAAGTTCAGAATCTCTTGTGAAGCTTTCCTCTTTCTCGTGTTCATTTTCATCATCTTCTCCTTCCTCTTCTTCTCTTTCTTCATTTTTATCATCTTTTTCTACTTCATCATCTTGTACAACAAGCTCATCTAGTGGTGAATGTAGCTTAGCTACTTTACTTCTTCCTTTCTTTGGAGTTGATTCACTTCCTTTTCTTTTGGGAGTCATTTTATCTACAAACAAGAGGAAAATAAAAAAGATTATAATTGATTTGTGCATCATTAAAAAAAGGGTAACCGTGAATTTAACAAGTACAACACAGTAAAATAATAGTTTCAACATATGAGTGATCTGTTGGAAGAAATAAAAACAGTTTCAATACTGTTTTGATTTCATCCAACAGATGACCCATCTGTTGCAACAGATGACCCATCTGTTGCAATAGATAAGTCATCTGTTGGAAGAAATCAAACCAGTAGCAAGAATATTTTTGTTTCTTCCAATAGATGACCCATCTGTTGCAACAGATGAGTCATCTGTTGGAATAACTCTTATAATTTCATCCAACAGATGACCCATCTGTTGCAACAGATGAGTCATCTGTTGAAAAAAATCAAACTAGTAAAATAATAGTTTCAACATATGAGTGATCTGTTGCAACAGATGAGTGATCTGTTGCAACATATGAGTGATCTGTTGCAACAGATGAGTGATCTGTTGGAAGAAATAAAAACAGTTTCAATACTGTTTTGATTTCATCCAACAGATGACCCATCTGTTGCAACAGATAAGTCATCTGTTGGAACAGATAAGTCATCTGTTGGAAGAAATCAAACCAGTAGCAAGAATATTTTTGTTTCTTCCAACAGATGACTTATCTGTTGCAACAGATGACCCATCTGTTGCAACAGATGAGTCATCTGTTGGAATAACTCTTATAATTTCATCCAACAGATGACCCATCTGTTGCAACAGATGAGTCATCTGTTGGAAATGTTTTTACAATAAACCAACAGATGATATAGTTGTTTCCAACAAATGCTTAATATGTTCCATCATATTCTTATTCTGTTGTAACATATTACACATTTGTTGGACAATATTTTTACTATGCACATATATAAACAAGAACACCACCACCTTTTGTTCAATTTTCTCAAAACACCACCAACACCAACACCAACACCAACACCAAGCTAAGCTATATCACACTAAGAACACCAACAACAACAACACTAACAAGTTATAACATCTCTTGAACAACACCAATATTTTTACCAATACACCACCAACAACAACAACACCAACAAAACTAAGAAAATCAATAAAACCAAGAACACCAACAACATCAACAACAATAAAAAAAATTAAAAAAAATAGGGCACCAAGAACACAAGCAACACCAACAAAACAAAACTAGGGCACCAAGAACACAAACAACACCAAGAACACCAACACTACCAACAACACCAACAACACCAACAACACCAACAAATACCAACAAACCAAAGTGAAGTGATTCAATACAACAACACAAACAACAAGACAAAATTGTCACAACAGATATCTCCGAAAAAAGTCAAAATTCAAGTTTTACTATTTTTACAATAATTTTCGAGAACAAGAACAACAGCAAAAAATTATATTTCACTTAGAAAAAATACCATATTTACATCAACCACCATATTAAGAGAACAAATACCACAAATTGAGGTTTTCTCAGATTCTTCTTTCTTTTTTGAGCATTATATCTCAAAATTATTAACACATGCTTGAAGAGGATACAACTAAAGTTTTTTTGTTTTTTTTCCATTAACTAAAAAACCCTAATTTTTTGAATACCAAAACAAGAGAAGTCTTTACCTACGAAGAGAGAGAAATTGACGGCTACAAGTGAAGAAGAAAGGATGAATAAGTCGAATCTGGGGTCTCCAGAGGTTGAAAGTAGCCGGAGATGTTGCCGCCGGCGATCTGTTGAAAGAGTTTTGGAGTTCTGTTGGGAAGAAGAGTGAGTTTGAGAGAGAATGGAGAGAAAATGTTTGAAGAGGGAAGAGAGAAGAGAGAAGAGAAAATGATTGGAGCATCTTTATTTTTATTACATATTTAATAAATGTGGGCTGATTTGTATTTTGAAAAAGATTAACAAGTTCTGAAAATATTAATTTGGTCCCTAATTAACTTAATTAGTTTTTTAATTGACTTTGACCCTTAAGTTTGGTCAAGAGACACCAATATTTAAAAGGAGACTTGACAGCCTCCTTTTGTTTAATTTTCTCGTGTAACTTAGGGTCGTTTGTAGAGTGTATTGGAAAAAATAATACATACATTAGCTTTATACTTTGTTATTATCTTGTTTGGTATATATTTTTATTTTATGTATTATTAATGTATGAAAATTTTTGGTATTAATAATGCAATGGATTCTAATATATGCATTAGTATGGTTAAAATCACAATTGTTCCTTAAAAAAATTTCTACTTCCTTTTCATTATATTTATCGAGGGTATTTTTGTAAAAAGTAATTTATTTTTAGAAATTATGCAATTCATGTTATTTTTAATATACCAAACCAAACGCTGCATAATAAAAAAGCAAACATAACTAATACAAGCACTATTAATACATTATATTTTACACTATAGAATATTTAAACTTTCTGGTAAGAAATTTTTTCTTTTCTTTGCAGAAAAAGATAAAACATTATATTTCCATCCGCTTCAATTGCTCTTTTTTTAGTTTTTACCGGAAAAAAAAAAACAAAAAACCTTTTTAGTCTGTTTTAAAAAATAATTTTTTAATATTTTAATCTTAAATTTTCACTGAGTAGGTTTAAGACCATATAAGTGAAAAATAATTTGACACATTTTACATATATTTAATTTAAAATTATAAGATTTGAAAGTTTCAAAATTTTTTTTTTTTTAAATTGCGTATTAATTAAAATCGGAGAAAACAAATCGAAACGGAGCGAGTCCTAATATTTAGAAATGACTTGATGAGTTAAACACGGAGTAGTAGTTTGACTAGCTCATAGCAAATTGTTAATTCTAATGCTTTATTGAATTTTGACGGAGAAATCAACTATTAATAACGTTGCTTTAACGGGGAGTTATCGAGAGTTATTGCATTTGGTAGAACTAACACCACTGCAATGGTCGTCTGGTTAATTATGAGACATTTTTGGTTTATGAAAGATGGTAATTGGTAATACTACGTGCCAACTTGTCATGTTTTATAAAGCAAGTTGTTCACTTTGTGGGTACATATACGTGACCCTACATCATGTTTAGACTTTACAATTTGAAACTATAATTGGGTAGGCTAATAACAATTTCCTTTTATGTTAATATGGCATAATTATACTTTTCTGAAAAGAAATGGAGAGGTTTACACCAAAACTCCAAAAGTAACAAAAGCTTTTTTTTAATCTTTTTCTTTTAGAAGAAAGACTTTAAGGGGGGGAAAAATTGGGAAAGGGAAGGAGCAAAGGAGAAGAGGATACTATGATGATATTTGAATCCTCTGCCTTAATATATTTTTTGATATTTCATTCGCTCTATTTTAACTTAATATGTCTTTTGATAATTCATTTGTCCTATTTTAACTGGAATAATTGTGTCAACTAATAAACAATGATCTTGTAGATCCATACCAAGTGCCATGTATACCATAATTATATTGATATACTCATCAAACGAATTAAAAATGACAAAAAGCACTAACGACAATCGTTAATATTTTCGTTAGAATGGTCATCTCTTAATTCTTTTGAATTTTACAATAATACATTAAAATACTTGGTGTCGAATATTATCAAATTTCTTAAGAATGATATTTTACTCAAACAATATAAATATACCTAATAATGAATTCCCATTTGCTCCTTTCCCATTTGTGCTTATTGACCTTTTCAAATATCAGAGTTGAGCAGACTTATTGTACACATGGGTATAAAGGTAAAAGATGCGCGGATATTGCCGCTGTAAGCTCCCCCATTTTGACTACTCTTTTTTTTGTGGATGTTCAGAGCCAATCCGATGTTCCAACCAATTAAGGGAAATAGATGATTTTTTTTGTATTTTTTTTTTTTCATTGGATATCTGGTATCCATATTGGAGCCTGACTACATTTGGATTTGAGCTTGAAAGTCCGACATTGAGGATAAAGCGCTTCCTAACAAAAGTGACTCTGTACTCAAGGGGACTCAAACTCGACACCTTTAATTAAAAATAAAAGAGTACTTATCACTCCACCACAACCTGATTGATAAATGATTTTCTTTCTCTATTAGTTTAGCGTAGTTAGCTAAGCTTACAAGGGATCAATCTAGCTTATCAGCTCTTCTTCTTTTTCTTTTTTTTTTTTTTTAATTTTTACTTATTTAGACATTTGGCAATGCAAAAAGTACTTATAAGTCAGAATCAATCAAAAGTTATAAGTTAATCACCCTTAATTTAATTATGGTTTTACATCTTATAAACAATTTTAGTTTGACAAAATCTTTTATGATCTTATCTCTAATATATTTTATAGTCTTCCACATATTCTTCTTAAAACATATTGTTCAATTGTCTCCCTATTCCATTTCCATTATTCGCCCTATTTTATATAAAAAAATACTTTAAAATTTATATATATTTTTTAATAATAAATAACTTTAAGTATATTTCCGTCACTTTAACAAAAGAAATGCTTATCAGCATATTTTTTACCAAACACACGATCTCCTTGTTATCAATTTAATTGCCTATTTATAAATTCAGCTTCATTTAATTATTAGCTAAACCAAGCGAGGTAGCTCCAAATCAACTTTAGAGAATCATAATCATAAATCATATTCCTCAATTTCTTTTTCCATATGACATAGGAGTTCAGTCAACTAGCAAAACATACCAATCGAGCAATACTAAAGGAACTATTCAATAACAATGTGAGTTTGTGATCATTGACTTTAATTTGCTGTTTTGTAGGTATGGAAATTTTCAAACTCTCCCACTAGGGCCTGACTTACAGCATTCTTGATGAATGACTTCAAATTGACAATAAAATATCCCAAAGAGTGGGTGTAATTAGTCCATATTCTCATGAACTCTAATGCCAATAATTTATATGTTGTTGAATATATAATTGGTTACTCATAATTTTACTATTATTACCTAATTTTTGCAAATCTTTGTATCCAAGTTTTCTTTCACAAGTTCAGTCTATCACCAATTTTTGTCTCTCTTATTATTCATTCTTAGTTCGCTAGCTCTCATATATACTTGTACACACACTTCTTACTTAATCACGTGCATGGCACTTACAACTTAAATACAATTATCTAATGGAGGTAAATATTATTCTAGAATTATAACTTACTGTCATTTTTAAAATTAATATTATGTTAATGATGATCTTTTACAGGTGCCTTCTGAGAAATCATTGGAGAAAAAAAATCACATTAAATTTGCATCAGCTGTAACAACTATTATATCCTGATTTAAAATCTCGAATTTTTTTAAAAAAAATTCCAAAAGAAGAATCGATTGCTGATATGAAGAGAGAGGTAAAGCAACTTGTTGAGAACTAATAAGTGTAGATAGGACTTGTATTTTTGCATTTAATTTCCTTCCTTGTTTATTTTCTTGATATAAATGTCCAAATCCATTAAAAGTCAAAATTCAATAGTATATTACCTAAAGCACACATCAAGATGGTAGTCAGAGAATGAATTAACTATTTATATACTAAGGTGAATGTGAACTAGTTAAGGATAGAATATAGGGTATGAATGTAGTATTTAAAGACGACGAATACTAGCACTATAACTATGTATAAACTTTAAATTGGTCAAATTAGAACTTACGACTTTTACGTCATTCCCCAACTAAGCATTTCTTATTCAAACAAGAATTGCCTAAATTTTTTCCTTCTTTTTATTATTAGGTACACCACACACACAAAAAAAAAAAAAAAAAAAAAAAAACTAAGGACAATTCTGGGAATAAATATATATCATATCAAACGTTGTCTTATAATAACATTAAGCTCGGGTATTATTATTATGATTAGCATTTATCCCTTATTATTATTACAACTTAGGCATGCAATGGCAAAAGAGGAAATGTAGTTACACATGTGACCATATGATAGCAGTTACACATGTGAAAGGAAATGCTTTGGGCTCCATGTCATTTAATTAAAAGTGGTACTCCCTCCGTTTAAAAAAGAATGACTTATTTTGACTTGACATAAAATTTAAGAAAATAAAGAAGGTTTTTAAAATTTGTGGTCTTAAATTAAAATTATGTTAAATGTACCAAAATATCCTTTAATCTTGTGATCTTAAACATGTCACTTGAAAAGTTAAAAATAAAATATTATAAAAAAGAAAAAGGTCATTTTTTATTAAATAAACTAAAAAGAAGAGTAAATCATTCCTTTTTAAACGGAGAGAGTAATAGATAAGGATGATTGCTCTAAAAGGTCAAGAGTCGAGTCGTTTTTGCATAGAGGGACACTCCACCACCAAAAGATTAGGAAAAAATATATCTAAATTTCGTGTGTTCAAATGGCACTTCTGATGGCATGAGCTTTGACTTAATTATCAACTTTTGCTGACTAAAGTTCTGTTAATTTAATTGAGCCACTAAACACTACTACATTACTAAGGATGAAAAAATGGTTTCAAAACTAAAAAAGAGTGACACAAGTCTTAAGTATTGAGTAGAGGTGATAATTTTAAGATTAGTGTTAATGAGACTAATTTTAAAATCTTCAAATTTTATTATTTACACAAAGATCTCTACTTTTTTCATCGTACGCCACCCCCTCTACACCTCTTTTGTCGTCGTCGCTGCTGCCACCACCACTACTCCTCCTACACCACACCACCCACTCCATCCACACCCTTTTTGTTGTTGTCGCCACTATCACCACCACATCCTCTTCCTCCACCATCACCATTACCACCTCTTCTTAAACCACCACTATTTCTTCCTTTTACACCACTGCGGCCTATTCTTCTTCTTTCCCCTCCGCCACCACCACTATCAACAACGCAACAACCGCCACCTTCTCCTTCAGCGTCGCCACCAGCACCATCATCTCCCTCTTTACCATAAATATCATCTTCTTCGTAGGCTCCTCCTCCACCACATCTTTTTTCAGAAATTAAGCAACTATCGAAGTTGCTGCAGCAACAGTCGTAGTTGCTCCAACAACTTCGATAATTGCTACAACAACTTCGATAGTTGCTACAATAATTATAATAATTGTTGTAACACAACAACTAATAATAGTTGTTGCAACAATTATCGTAGTTGTTGCAAAAACTAATTATAGTTGCTGCAACAATTATCGTAGTTGTTGCAAAAACTAATTATAGTTGCTGCAACAATTATGGTAACTGTTGTAGCAACTATGGTAGTTGCTGAAGCGACTATCGTAGTTGTTTAATTTTCTGAATTATTTTTTCAATCATTTAAAAAAAAATCTTTTCAAAGTTCTCAAAATTTTAAAAAAATAGTCCACAAAAACTCAAAAAAAAAAAAAAAAGAACGACGATTAAAGGGAAAGAAAAAAAAAAGAGAAGATGAAGAAAGAGGAAAATCTGGAGAGAGAAAGAAAAAAATAAGAAGAAGAAGAAGAAGAAGATTGGGGGGGGGGGGGGGAGAGACTTGGAGAGAGAAAGAAAGAAAAAGAAGAAAGATTGCAAAGATAAGGAAGGGAGAAAATTCTAAAATTTGAAATTTGAAATGGGAGTAAGACTTTTTAAAAAATTATAAGTTTTAAAAAATTACACTTTACACCCCAATTAACTTAACCAGAATTTAAGTGAAGCTTTGACCTTAACTGGTCAAAGTTGTCACAAATTTTAATTTAAAGATTTTTTTGTCACCCTCCACTCAATTTTCTCCAGTAAGTAGTATATATTTGTCTAAATAATAATTCGTGTACTTAACATGCAATTTGGGAAAGATTTATTGTGTAATGTATGAGTTAACCTGAATTCAATAGTTTTTGCTTAAATTCTACATTTGATGGTAAATTCAGTTATTCTAATGTACAAATTCATGTACTTGACACAATCACGAGTCTTCATCTTGAACTGGGGATCATTTTTAGAGTCCACTCCTTCTTCTTCTTCATCTTTTTTTTTTATTACAAAATACTGACGAGTGTGTTTCGTTTGTTAACATTTTGTTGAGATAGTTTAATTGCTATAGCCTGAAACAAATTAGGAAAAAATTCAAAAACAGCAAACTAGGCCCATTAATTAGGATGCGCATAATTACCCGAAAATAGCAACTTGTATATGTATTTGATGCACAACATCAAATACATATACAAGTACAGTTAATTAACTTATTTTTAGATAACAACTTGAGTTTAAAAAAAAAATAAAAAAACCAGCTTCCTTAAATTACGTTCACCCAATTAATTGAAGATTCCGTTCCCAAATAAGAAGTTTTTTTTTATGAGGTTACAAATTGTTTTAAAAAAAATCTCCCTGATTCTCTCTCTCTCTCTTCTATCTCTAGCCTCTCTTTCTTTCCTGTTCTCTTTATCTTTTTTTTTCCCCTTATATATTTTATATTTTCACATCCTCTCCCTCTTTGTATTTTATACTTTCACCACTCTCTCTCTTTCTAGTTTTTTTTTATTTTTTATTTATATTTTCACATCTCTCACCCTCTTTGTATTTTATATTTTCTCTTTCTCATTTTTTTTATATAAATTATTTGTATGACAAATTTATCATTTGTATTTGTATATAAACAAGTATCATTTATATCTGTATGATTCAAGTTGTATAAACATGTGTCATTTGATATACATATATCGTTTGCATATGATATGTATTTACCAAATACAAACTGTTTTTATGTTCTCAAATATGTATCTCATAACTGCTTTTATGACCTCAAATACATATACAACACATAGACCCATTAAACACTGTCATAGTTTTTTGAAATACATATACAAATTCATTTATTTGTTATGAAATACATATAAAACTGCAAATTCAGGCTTTATTGACATCAAATATATATACAACACATGGACCCACTAAGCACTGTCATCATTCTTTGAAATATATATACAAAACACAAATGTACTAATTAAATACATATACAATTCTACGTATTAAGTTACATATACATATTAAGAAACATATTTACTTGTATTAGGATATATATACAAATACAATTGTATTAAATACGTATATATATACAAAAAAACATAAACAAGTTTTACAGTCCTTTTGCTTCAAGTATTTTCGCCATTTTTACTGGATCGTTTCAATGTTTTGATCTCATATCTTCTACATAAAATTGATTGGAGGATATGAAGATGATGAAACGAGTAAATAATTTAGAAAAATATGAGAGATAAAAAGTAAAAGAGATGAGTTTAGGGGTATGTTTGGTCATTTTTCCGATGAGAAAAGAGTGAGTTCGCGGTGATGGTGGGTGGTGTTAATGGAACTTTCAGAAAAATCTCACTGGTATGTGTTGTTGTGTTTTTAGGCGTGAGGAAGTTCAATAATGAAGAAGAAAAAAATGACGATGTGTCCAGTGTTTTTTTTTATGAGGTTTGCGTTCGTTATTACATGTGTGTGTGCAAGAGTGTTAATGGTGAAGACGAAGAAGAAAAAATGTGCTTGTTTCAATTCTGGAGAAAAGTTAGGAGATAAAAGAGGAAGATTAATGAGGAAGATAAAAGAGGAATATGAAACCTAAAATTTAGGAGAAAAATTTGGGAAGTAGGAGAGATAAAAAGAGGAAGATTAAATTAAATCAGTTGTATAGGGTGTAAATATGGGTCCCCTTAAAGTATTGCTACTTTGCTATCTAAAATAATTATGTTAAAGTATTGCTATGGAGTCTAATTAAGGGCTTATGTATGCCAAGTGGTGAAGTTTTTCCAACAAATTATGCAGTGTTTGAAAACATAATCTAAATCATTTTTTGGGTTCCAATTTCATATCTGTTTTTGGGCTGAACTTGGAATATGCATACAAAGAGTTATGGGCCGCCTGCAAATAAGACCAATTAGAGTGGTCTTAGACGCATTCCTTGAAATTAGGGGAATTTTCCGATAGTTATTAAAGTGATTGAGTTTAAGGCTATATAAACTCCACACGGCAACCGTCATCCTCGACAACGGTTCACTAGATAGCTCTTACTCTATCACAAGCAGATAGTTTTTTCCTAGATAGCCATTTTTGAGTCAGGTGTCAGGCACCCACGATTAATTGTGCGCTCTACGTTGCTAGTCGAGATGAACGCTGCACTATTGAATATCACCGGATACTGATATAATTAATACAATCCAGAAAATCACGCTTCAAAAACTATATAAACCACAGATCATTCATATAACTCAACAAAAATCACATCCAAAATCCAATACTTAGAATTAAAAAAATCCAAAATTATACAAACCCTACATCTAACACATATGTATACCACGTGAAACTCAAGTCGATACAAAAAATTACTATTGTTAATTCTTATCCTTTCATGACTATACAACTCTTTCTTTTTCCAAAAGGCAGAAAATATTACCCGAACACGTGTTACTGAAATATTGCACTGGCTCTTTCGAGTTTCGTCAGTTTATAGTCTGGTTGGCCAAGTTTTTTTTCCCCCAAAAATATATATTTTTTTAAAAAGTATTTATTTTAAAAAATTAAGATGTTTGGTCAATTTTATAAAAAAAAATAAATGCTTCTGGAAAATAATTTTTTTTTTTTTTTATAAACTAAAAATAATAGCTTCTCTCCAAAAGTATTTTTAAAAAAAATACTTATAAGAAAAATATACTTAAAAATATTTTTTAAAACTTAGCCAAATATTAATTACGGCTCAAAAATATTTTTTTAATTGTATTAGCTAATCACAAATTGCTTCTCATACTTTTTTGAAAAACATTTTTGAAAAAAACACTTCTAAAAATAAGCTGATTTTAGAAGTTTGGCCAAACAGACTATTAGTTGCTAAGGTAAATAAAAATGCTTTGGTGAAATTTTCATATTTAATTACACCACTGATTTCTTCTTCTTCTTCTTCAGTCTTGTTCTCTTCTTATAGTCTCTGAATCTTCCAAATTGTTGTTTTTGGTGTTGACGTACAGGAAGTCCTTAATTATGGAGTGTAACTTGCTTAATTCGCTTGGGCAAACCAACTTTCCTAGGTGATGACTTCTTCAACTCTGTCTGTTTGATTCTAGGGTTTTCTTAATGTGATTTGGGGAATTCATATCATACTGCTATTTGATCCAGTCTTATCTAAAGCAAAAAGCGCAAAAAAGCTATAAGCTCCATTGGGGCTTTAAGCGCAAGCACAAATAAAGTATGAGCTTTAATGAAAAAAAGCGCAAAGGGAGAAAAAAATATCAATATAGTCCGAGACTAATAGTTATAATCATGAATGAAAAATATATAAACAAAGAAATTGAAAAATAATTACAATAAAGTGAAATATCAATTGTTTTCAGAAGAGGCTCATAGTCATTGGCAAGGAAAAGTATGCATAGAACCTTGATGACACATTGAAGCGCATATTAAGCGAGGTGAAGCGCTCAACACGTTTTGAGCCTCGCGTAAGCGCGCCTTTGTCAATACTGTATCTGTAGCAATGATGAATCTTGATATGCCTCCTCTCTCAATCTTATTAGATTTTAAGTTTTGTGCACTAACGGTATAAAGATTATTTGCACAATGGGTCACTTGTAAGGTGATTACAGGTAAATCTTTATGATAAAAGTTATTAAGTACCTGGTAAAAATGGTAACTAATCTATTACTATAGTTTCAACTAGACTGATTTTATGTTGTCAGTGCATGCCAACTTGAATCCATCCTTTGATGTTTATGTTATTTTATTACCAATTTGTGTTCCCTTTTATCATTTAATCTCATTTGCTTTATTCTGATTATACAATCTTAATCACGAAAATGCTTACATATACCGAATTGGACTTCTATTGGCAATTATCAGGTTCAAGGTGGAAAATATCGATGGAGTTAGAGGAAATATAGCTTCATTCAATTCAAGTATAGGTTTCCATAGGATGCATACATCATTTTCAGTCCCTAATTGGAAACACAGTATCCCATGTACCTCTTGGAAAATATTCTGTGCCCCTGAAAATTTGGAGGAGGAATTTTCAGTGGTAGTATCGGAGAAAATAGCAAAGGTTGGTGAGTCTGATTCTGAAGCTTTACCCGAAGAAGTTCCTGAGCGACCTTTGAAAAGTGATGAGGTAAGATTTTCTATGATCCCATTACAGACCTTTATTAGAAAACAAAATTTCGTACAAGTGCCAAATAAAAAATTTCTTATTCCGCCTTTTTTGGGGGAAGCTTCCTTTCTTGGTTGAGTGTAATCTTTTATTTTTGCTGCAAGTATGTTGAGTTATGCTGACTCTCTGCTATCTTAATAGTTGAGGTTACTGCTTGCTGATGCTGAAAGATCAAAGCTTCTCAAGAAATTGAGTGAAGCCAATCGATATAATCGGTTGCTTAAGCGAGAGGTATATATTCTATTGGTTTCCTGTTTAATATCATAAATTCTTCTTACGAGACTGATAATGTGGATGATTCTCCATTTGAGTGTCTTCCACCCATAAAGTTAGTGCGCTGTGAGACAAAAGTTGCCTTTGGGAATCAGGAGAGGACAGTAAAGTTACAATCTTTCATCCCCTTGTGAGTAGAGGCAAGCAACCATGAGAGTATTTTTGCGTTATCTTAGACCTCCAGATCCATCCTTTCTGGCCCTCATTAATATTTGCATGTTTATGACTGAAAGCCTAAGTTACTTTTAGTCAGATGAAAATATTAGCATCTTTGTGTTGCAGAAGTACAGTTCTAGCGGGATCTGTTTCTAAGATTTTGCAAAAGGTGAATTAAACTCATATATAGTTGTGTAAAGTTAAAGGTTTATGGCTACCGAAAAATGACGGAGTGCTTTGCATGGAAACTCTATTTTTTTTTCCCTGATGATGACCGTTAATATGCCATATCGCTGCAGTTGCAAGCTAAGGAGGATGCACTGGTTAATTTCAAAAGTGAACTTTCTGTCATCGAACTTGAGATTCAGGTTTGCTTCTTCTATGTCTGGTGTTACTGTAATTTTATTTCTTCAGATATAGTTTGTAGTTGTAAGTATTTGGTGCATTTGCATACAACAAACCTGTGGTCCCTTGTGATGTGAGGATTTTTGCCGTAATTAACTAGAATCGGATTTATGCTAAATGAAATTGTCCACACTTTTCTGTTACTTTTATCAAAAAAAATTGTCCACACTTTGAAGACGAACTTACCGGGAACCAGAAGAGAAAAGTTAAACAGTTGATAATCCAACATTTGTGTGGGACTTCAACTCTAGCAACTGGCATTAGCAGCTTATGGAGTATAAAGATAGCTTATATTTCATTTGACTTGCAGGTTTTGGTTAGATTGGCTGAAGAAATTGCTAAATCTGCTATCCCAGCTGGTTCAAGAAAAATTAATGGCAGATATATCCAGTCACACCTATTTTCACGTTTGGAAGGTATCATTACCTTACTGTATGCTTCCTTAAACTGAACGCTGGACTCTTTTAATACCAGACAGTGCCAACCTTGTTAGATTGTATATAAATATTTATGGATGAGTTTAACCTGACATTTCCATGATTGCCGTCTTGATTCTTCCATTCTGAAGCCATAAAAGAAAAATTGAAGGAGCAAATAAAGGACGTGGAAGCTGTACAAGCCAAAGAGGTTCCTTTATCCTGGGTTGGGGTAGCAGAGGTGAGTTATTGAAGAAGTTTCTTCTGTATCTGCTAACCATGTTGGAACTGTGGAATTCCGGGCTTTTGTTATGCATTTGGTGGCCTGACAATAAAAAGCTGTACAATTGGAACAGACATGCAACCCTCTACTAGCTTAAGATCCTTGTTGAAAACCTTGAAGCTGGTTCAGTTAGTCTGGTGTTACTATCTTTTCTGTTTGGTCTATTGAGATTAAGCTGGAAAGAGTACTATATCATTCTCCCCTGGTTTTTCATCACTGCTTTCTATAATTTTACAGATATCGTGTCTCCAAATAAAGTAAAAAACCAAGCGTTCATCTAACTTTTCCCTTGAAAGTTTTCCGGCTTAGGTAAATTGGAAAGTCTGTTGATTGTTTACTCTTCTTGAGAAAAGAATAGGTTGTGTCTTATCTATGGAGTTTCTTATAACTTTATGTGGCAGAGTTTATAGTATGGTTCACTCAGATTGCTTGCAACTTTTTTCTTGCTTTCATTATGTAAGTATTTTTTAAGAAACCAAGCCTTTCGGCTTGAAAGAATCTAGGTGATACAATCAGATGATAACATAGAGAAAAAGGTTTAATGCCTTTTTTTTGGCTGGGGATTCAAATGCTGTTTCATGATCAATATATTAACTTTGCCCTAGCTGGATGAAATTTCCTTGACTAAGGAAATCGAAAATTTTGAGTCACTAGTGGGAATCAACTCTACTAAGAGTAGTGTTTCCTCTTACCTTTTTCTTCACTTTAACAACTTAGATTTTTCTCATTGCAAATGAGTATATATTTACCATGTGTGCTAGCATATGCATTTACTGTCAGAAAATTCTTTACATTATTGTCATATCCTGTGGGATCATCTTTAAGGTAATGCCTATGTAATAATGTAGGAGCGGACAAAATTTGGTATCATTTGTGAAGTATGGCCTCAGTCCTCTTATAAACCTCCTCGAGCGCTAGGTGAAAGAGGTGGAGGTCTGCATGAGGCTTTTGGCTATTTAGATTCAACCCAGTGAGTTGTTGGCTGGGGATACTATTCCTATTGGGCGAGTCCACGATAGATGTGTACTAGTTTATTAGGGAAAAACTGTGTACACGTCGTTTCTTTTATGTGTCTTAAGGAGAATGAAATGAACTGTGACACCCCCTGTTTGGCATTTTAGACAACTGCATGATTTATATTTTGACTATCAATGACAAACACAATGGAGGTAGCACTTGAAACCAATTGTCCATAGAGTCCTAAATCATCTGTCTGGGGTAGTATTAAGGTTCTATTTGCTCAAGTTCTTGGTTCATACCAAATTCGTTTTATGGACAAGAACTTTCGATCCAGAAGTTGGCTCCGAGTTTTCTACTATCACTTAAAATGTTTTTCATTGGATACACACTTTGGCAGCCAATTACAGAAAGGCATTAATTGTTACCTTGAATTTTGATTATCTTTAGAGTGTGCAAGTAATGGGCTCCTTTGATGGTTGGAGTCAAGGAGAGCACTTATCTCCAGAGTACACCGGCTCTTATATGAACTTTTCCGGTACATTGTTCCTAAGACCTGGAAGGTACGTTTTTCTTCTGCCGCAGAGTAAATATGTCATTGCACTCTCTCTCTCTGAACTATTAAGTGTATTTGTTTTTCCTTAAAAAAATATTTTTGTGTTGTTAGGTACGAAATTAAGTTCTTGATAGATGGCGAGTGGCATCTATCCCCAGAATTACCAACTACTGGAGAGGGGTTAATTAAGAACAATTTATTGGTCGTGGAATAGCTCGTTTAGCTAGCTCGGAATGTATTATCTGCTGAAGGTTAATGAAATGCCGTCTCTTGAGAATGTGTATCTGAGGCCTGTCAATTTATGTAAGCAGTGTTATCATTGTGTATATGTTATAACATATGCCCATCAGCTATAGTATTTAAGTACTATTTGGCCGTTCAAAGTGATGCATTGATAGTACTTATTGTAAGGAAAGGGCACTTTTCGATTTCTCAGAGGAATCTGATAATAAAAAAGTTGTTTCCCCGCACCAATGAATGTCCAACTTGTTTAATTTATGATTTACATCTAATCCACTTCCATTCTTAGTAGTTAGTATTCCGTACATTAAAACTTAATTATTCAAAAATGAAAAAAATCAGAGCCGCGACTATATAACAACCTCAACCTCCCCAATATTATTCTAGTAGGCTACTATTATGATCACAAATGGGTTGGTGGCTATGTCCTAAACATGAAACGAAAGGGCATTTCTCATCAAGAATTATAGTTTATTTACGGCTTACTTCATGCCTGCTTGTTGTTAAGAGTTTATATAATTTTTTCTGGGACGTTTGTCAACTTGGTATGTTTTTTTATAGAATAATTCAGTAACATCTAAATGGTTTGTAAAAAAAAAAAAGAAGCATATAATATTCTTTTTTCTAACTTATCTTTTTTATACTATTTATCTCTTCATAGCATATAATATTCTTTTTTCTAACTCATCTTTTTTTATAGTATTTATCTCTTCATCTCATCTGGCTGAGGTAATTAGCCGTCCAGATGGTGCGACGCTAGGGATTTTAAAGGGATTAAAAAGATCTAAAAATGCCTGATTTCAACATACACAAACTTCCACAATGGTGGTTAAGGGGCCATCAGTTTTTTTATATGGTTTTGGACAATCATCACTTCTCGAACTACTTTCCGGGGTTGAGTTACAACTAAGGTTTATTTCCGTAACAATAAAGCAACTCTTGACCACCTTTCAGCTTTATTTGAAGTCTAGAGAATTCAACATTTTCTACATATGTAAAAATAAATAAATTATTTACTCTATTTGTACGGAGAAAAGGGTTCATTTGAACTCTTCTCCAACCAAGTAGTTTGGCTTTTGAGATCGCCACATAACTTCTTCGTGAGTTTACTTCTTTATATTTTTAATCCCGAAGTGAAAATCACGGTTCTGTCACTGGTCATGAGTCCATACTAATTGTCCGTGTATTATTCTGTGTATATATGCTTGTAAAAGGCTTTTTCTCTTTATTCTTTAATTCTAAACATTAATTTGGTTTGGAATACATAGAAGTTGTCCTATGCTGTCTAGTTACGCACATATAATAGAAGAAGCAGAGGCTTAGCATTTGCCCATAAAAAAGAGAAGGAATCCAGTGTCCATTTCAACAAGCACAGCCTTACCCTTTCTTAATTCTCATCAAAGTTCTGTACTTGAAGCAAACTTTTTCCCTGCACGTCTTTCTTTCTTTCTTTCTTTCTTTCATTCATTTGGAGAAGCCTGGGTAACAAGCACCTCACGGCTTGAATGGTTCATCCCATCAAAATTTGGATGCCCTCTCTTCTTTTTCTCTCTTTTGGCTCTGCTTGGTACTATCGTTGCATCGGCCTCGACCCTTAGATATATATAAATTTATCCCCATCTTCTTTAAAACTGCAGTGCTTCTTTGAAAAATCTAAACTATTCAGGAGGACTAAGAAATAGTAGTAGAAAGAAAGGATGATGATGAAATCATACAATTCTGAGAAAATATCCATGTTTCAGACGCCAATAAGGAAGGTGAAGTGTACTAGGTTATTAATCACGGTGAATGTCCTAGGAAGTGCTGGACCGTTAAGGTTTGTTGTGGGAGAGAATGATAAGGTTGCTAAGGTTGTTGACATTGCTCTGAAACAATATGCTCGAGAGGGACGACTTCCAATTCTGAGTTGTGATGTCAACGATTTCTTTTTATACTCAGCCAGTGCTGGAATTGATGGTACGTACATAACTTATCTTAATTACATCCTCTGAATTCCTTATTTAACCCGGAGAGGATCAATAGTATTCACGCTTACTTGTGGAGGTTGCAAAAGAGAGAGTTGAGTCAAATTTAAACATATCCACTGAATCAAATCATGAATAGATGGGTTAATGATCCAGCTAGCCCAAAGTTTTCTTCAAAATAGGTTGGGTCAAGATTTGTCAAAACTATGGATTATAACTGGATTCACCTAACCTTTTCTCTTCTTCTTCTTTTGTTTTTTTTTCATTTAGCTTATTGATTATTTTTTATTAAAAAAATTAGTACCTTAAGTTCTTTCACATTTACATAATTCTCAAGCTCAAAGAGTTATGCAAGTTTGGAGGATCAGACATGGATGCAACGACATATTTTTGAGGATCTGAGCAAACATAGAGTTTGACCTAGTAATTTGATGGATTAATTCGAATTCAATCTATTAGGTCAAGTCAACAAATGTGTCATAACTCATTCGCTATAAAGCAATTAGGCGGGTGGGTTTATTTGCCACCTAGAAACTTGCTCTCGATACACGACTCAAATCTCTAATCTACAACTCCGCTTCCTTACTCCACGATCAGTGCTTTTGATGTATTTCTGGGCATTGTGACGAGCCTTTTTCTGAACTGATTTTCAGCTCTGGGACCGTCCGACTCGATAGGGTCACTAGGAGTGAGGAATTTCATCCTCTGTAAGAAGCAAAAACAGCCACTGATGACAGAAGGAAGGGGACATGATCAGATTGCGCAGAATGGAAAAAGAGGATGGAAGGCTTGGCTGACTAAGTCCTTTAACTTCAAGATTCACTCCCATTGAATCACACACTTTCGTGTGTCTTTGTTAATTGTGGCTTCATCAAGCCTGTAATAATTCTATTTTGTTGCTCTCAAGCATTTGCAGTTGCATTTAATAAATGATGTATACATATGCATCAATAACTAAGTTACTCAAAATGAGATATGAGAATCAACTTCTTTTGCTGCATTCATTACTCTTTTCTGATTTTCCCTAATATTTTCTTTTTTCTTGGGCGTGTAGACACTAGACCAAGAGTGAATTCAAAATAGAGATAGTGAGTTCAGAACGTTAATAATGCCAGTTGGGTTGATAGTATGCAAATGCAACAACTCTCTGATGAGCCAAATGATCTGTTAGTAGCACTAGACAAAAGAAACCTCACTATCAAAGGCAATATGTATCGTCTTAGTTTACGTTAGTCCCCTGAACTATAACTTTATTATGCTAACCCAACCCCTAATTTTTAAAGTGATATTAATATCATCTAATGTTAAGGTCACGAAGTAAAATAATAAATATCCTGGTGCGAATCATGATCTAGTGAAGTACTTGGCCAATTGTACGTAGTAAAGCATTACAATTATTAATTCCCATTATTTAAGTTGTAATTGACTTAAACACTCATGATTGTAAGGATTCTTTTCAATTTTTAAGAGGAATCTATAATTGAAAAAATAATTATTTTTCCATATCAATAATGTCGCATTTTTTAAGTTGTTATTCACCACCAGCCTACACATGCATTCTTAGAAATCTACTACTACTAAATTTTAAAAAGAAATCAACTTTGCTTATGTAACTTAATTTGATTGATAGAATCCATTATGGTTTAAATATATCTAAATAAATCATTTTCTTTTGATTATTCTTCATCTATATATTCTCCCAAAGCATTATACTTTGAGTATTGAAGAGTCTAATTAAGACCACGACTTCAGATAAACCTCAACCTCCATAATATTATATCAAACGGGTAAGGTGTGAATTGTCCTAAATAGCAACCGAAAGAGAGCATTAATCATCATGTGTATAACTATAACTTATTTCATGCCTGGTAGTTGTTATAGATTATATAATTCTTTAATTAATGTCTGGGATGGTTGTCAACTTGGTAAAGTTGTTTTATGTTTGTATAGAATAAATTCAGTAACATCTAGTGGTTGTATATATCTTCGTTCCTTTTAAAAAAGGCATTTTATAGTTCTTATTTTACCTATTTTGATATTATTTTATCTGTTTGTCATTTGCCTCTCGTATATTTGGTCGACGTAACAGATTTCGCCATATCTTTATTCTCTGTGTTCGCGAGTTATTAGAAGTTCTTTTTTGATAATGGAGTTCTTTTTTGATAATGGATAGCGAGGTTCCATCTAGGAACTTGCTCAGATACAACCTTAATTGGTAACATTGAATAAATGGTAAGTACTTTATCCGTCCAACAATATTTATTTGTCTATTATTCACTTGACACACATGTTAAAAAACAACAAATAATAGGGGTAATTTTACTATATTACCCTTTTAATATAATAAATTTAATGTCTTGAAAAATGCATTGAGTGATAAATAATATTTAATAGCAAGAGTAAAGTAGAAAAGGGTAAATTATCATTGATTTTTCAAACTGGACAAGTATTGTTAGACATCTATTTTTAGTATAATAGACAAGTAATGTTGAACAGATGGAGTAATATACTATAACACCTTAAATGACACTAATGGGTCACTTGGTAGCTGGTTTAGAGATGAATTATATAGGTATAAAATCTTGCATAAGTAATACTCCCTCTGTCCCAATTTATATGACACACTTTCCTTTTTAGTCAGTCCCAAAAAGAATGACACATTTCTATAATTGGTAACAATTTAACTTTAAAATACCCACTTTACCCTTAATGAAATGATTTACAACCACACAAATATCTATAACTCATTTTAGACCACAAGTTTCAAAAGTCTTCCTTTATTTCTTAAACTCCGTGCCAAGTCAAAGTACATCACATAAATTGGGACGGAGGGAGTACCACATTTGATAGCTGGTTAGACGGTAAATTATTCAAGTATAAATCAATATATTGTTTGTTTTGCAATTTAGAAACTCACGTAATACATGTATAAGTTACAAGATATCTATGTGTTAGTTTATGCAGGATAGAAGGTGAAATAAGTAATACAAGACTAACAAAAATCTGCGTAACTAATTCCCACATAAAATAATACATTAATTCCCTCTAACTAATTCTTGGTGTAAGAATATATTATCTCTTGAAGTTTTATATTTAACCAGAAGAGGCAATGCATTTGTCGAAAAAAACAGAGCAAGAATTCAGGGTCACATTCAAGGACATCCTTTCCTTTGCGTTTTATACCAAAAGTCACATTAAACTTTTGCCAATTTCACACCTCCCCGCCTCTTCTTCTTCATTTTGCTAATTACAAGAGCACCACCTCTCGCCTTGAATGCTTCATCATCCCATCAAAATTTTGATGCCCTCTCTAATTATTCTCTCTTTTGGCTCTGTCTGGTACTATCGCTGCATCGGCCTCGACCCGTAGAAATCATTTTTACATAGAAAGTTGTCCCTCTTTGTACCTTTATTCGCTACCACAGATCATTATATAGTAATTCAGAGAAGACGATGTCGAAGGGGGAGGAAAATAGTCGAAGGTTGTTGATCACGGTGAATGTATTGGGAAGTGCTGGACCATTAAGGTTTGTAGTGAACGAGGATGATAAAGTTGCCAGGGTCGTCGGCACTGCTTTGAAAAAATATGGTCGAGAGGGACGACTTCCAGTTCTGAGTTCTGATATCAACGATTTCTTTCTTTACTCTGCTACTGCTGGAGTTGATGGTACGTACTCAACATATATTATTAGTACATCCTCTCATAGTTGGAGTTTTAGGTTTATGAGTTTGAGGTTCTAGTTTTTTAAAGATAATGAGTTCTAAAGATAATGTTTTGTACATCTTTAATGGATTTTTAAAGATGAATATAAAGTTTAGACCAAAGTTATTGGGTTTTACTGAATCCATAAGCTTGTACTCTATCTCCGCCTCTTATAAACAGTACTTCTTACTTATCATTCACAGAGGTCTGAATTTTTAATATTGAATCCTCAGAGATGGATTTCAACATTTTAAAGTTTTTAGTACTCATCATGGTTCAGGTGCTCATCTATAGTAACCTATTGTCCCTAGCTGTTTAGTTTTTTCTTTTCTTGCTTACTCATGACATGTTCATGTTGAAGATATAATTAAGTAAATAATAACATATTTATACAAGTTTAATTTAACATAATAAAAGCGTATTTCTTAGATGAGTTGGTTTGAACTCAACACTTCAATTTAATGATTTTTATACATTTCTGGGCATCAATAAGATAACCATTTATGATTTTCAGCTTTGGGACCATCAGAATTGATAGGATCACTAGGAGTGAGGAATTTCATCCTCTGTAAGAAGCAAAAACAGCCATGGATGACAGAAGGAATTGGACATGGAATTGCTCAGAATGGAAAAAGGGGCTGGAAGGCTTGGCTAACTAAGTCCTTTAACTTCAAGATTCATTCCCATTGAATCACTTTTATGGTTTCGTCAAGCCTATAATAATTTTATTATGTGCTCTCAACCACTTTGCCATCGTAATGAATATGTTGTTTTTAATAAATGAAGATGTGCATCTCAAACGGTTATTGAGAATCAACATTCTTGGTTCGGTTATTCGGTTCGATTTTATCAAATTTCGATTCGGTTTTGAAAAAATATGCACCGAACACCGAACCAAACTAATTCGATTCGGTTCGATTTGATTTAGTTTGGTGTTTTTAAATCGGTTTTTCGGTGTAAAATAAAAATAAAATGAGAACCAAATCAAAATATATAAGACATTAAAAAATTTAAAATATTGTAAATAGACTACCAAGTGAGGACAACTGCAAATACATATAATTGTAGTGCTCCATTTTTCATATCACAATATGGTGGTAGTATTTGTGTGAAATTTGTTTTAGGAATTATAGTTAGAAAAAGGGAGTATTTGTGTGAAATATTTTTAGGAATTACAATTAGAAATATAAGTATATTACAATTAAAATTAAAAATTAGAAAAATGTAAAAGTAATACACTGAAAGGTAAATGTTGGATGGGATAATTGAGTATTGGCTTTGAGGCTTGATTTTGAAAGTTTTTGGCCAAATATGAGCTAAATGAAAATTTTAAAAAAGAACTTTTAATAAAAGTTCAGTTCTTCGGTAACCGTTACTCCTAAATCGAACACCGAACCGAAGAACCGAATTATCGAAAAAAAAAACAAAACTAAATCAAAGAACCGAAACCGAAGAACCGAACTAGTTCTGTTCGGTTTTTCGATTCTCCGATTTTTGTGCCCACCTCTACTTGATTGCCTTCTTTACTCTTTTTGATTTTTTCTAAGTTTTGTTTTTTCCTTGGGCGTGTGTAAGATTAGGCATTCTGCCGGAATGGAATGGCCGGACCGGAATGGACCGGTACCGAACCGGGGCGGAATTGGTACCGGTTCGAAATAACCGATATGAAACCGCGGTTCCATTCCGTTCCGTTAGTAGCCGGTGTACTACCGGTATGGACCGGACCGGAATGGAATAACCGGTACGGGCAATTTTAATTTTAATTGTAATTTTTTTGAATAAATAAATTAGTTTTTACATTTTAGTTAAAGAATAAATGTTTATATATTTGAATTTTGAAGTATATACAAAAGTATATACCTTTGTTAAAGTTTTTTTTTTTTCTAAGTTTTTTCAATTTATGAGTTATATAAGTTTTTAAGTTTATATTTTTTTGAAGTTTATATATTTGAAGTTTATTTGTTTGTCAAACATTTTTGTTTTTCTAAGTTTTTCAATTTATATGTTATAAGTTTGTAAGTTTAAATTTTTTTTTAAAGTTTATAAGTTGCTAATTTAAACGTTCAAACTAAACAAAAAAGAAATGCATTAAGTAAAAGTATGATAAAATTAAAAATCGATCCAATTTATTCAAAATTTCAAATTTGTATTACAATTTACAACTATTAGTAGAGCGCCTAATTTATGCAGCCACCTTCTAGGAAGGTTTCTGTTTCAACTAAGCCTCGAATGTAAACTAATAGTTGTATAATCCTATAAAGTTTTGTTCTAACTCTTGTAAATTTTGGGCAATAACCTCCGGTCTTGGTAAAACTTGTTGACTATCCTCAATTTCAATGTCATCGTCACTATCCCATCCAATGACTGCATCTAAGTAATCTTCTTGTAATTTAGTTAACTTTGGAACTCCTTTATTTCTTCGCTCGGCGTTGATCCAATCTCTAAAAGTCACCGATACCTCCAAACTGTCTGCTGCTAATGAATATTTATGATCGCCGATTTAAAATCTTGTCGCACTGAAAGCTTGCTCCGAAGCTACGGATGATCCTTGAATAGCTAGCACGTTCTTCACCATCTTGCTAAGTTTTGGATATTGATGACCACGAGTCCTCCACCAATTTAATAGCTGCGGTACGCCTTCTTGATTTGTAATAGTATCAGAAATCTAGTCAAGATATTTAACAAATTCACATTTATGAGAAGAATGGAGACCAAGTGATGATTGTGCTCTACCTGGGCATCTAGTCGAGGCATAGAAGTTTGAGGAACTTCAACATTATTGAATGTGCAATGTTTGTCATACAATTCCTTAGCACAAGTGTGAATGTTGTTTTGACAAGTTATCAAATCGGGACTTTCATGCGGTTGAATATTTAAATTTTGATAAATTCCTTTAATCAAAGCTTTTGCACCATGTTCTTTATATTGCGGTTAAAAAGAATTGCAATTAAATAAATTTGTGGGATAGAAAAAAAATATTTTTAAAATTTTTCAACCATAGCTACAATAGCATTCTTAAAAAATTCATTATCTTTATACTCTGCAAAAAGGGATGAAATAGACCATATATGTATTAAAATTTCAGAAATGGTGGGATAATACGATCCAGAAAAAACTTTTGTAGCATCATAAAATGATTTCAAAAAACCTTTAAGTGCTTCTATTTGATCCCAATCATTTTCATTGAGTTGATGACTGGGATAAGCGTTGTGAGAATTAAACATCATAGTAATAGGCTGTCTATATGTATAAGCATCTTCAATCATTTCATAAAAAGAATTTCATCTAGTTTTAACTTGTTTTGGAATTTTTTTACACGGAAGTTGACACCCACGATAAAATTCTTTATATTGTCTAATTCTACTACTATTATGCATATGAAAAATCCAAAACACAGCATTTTCAACTTTATCACAATTATTATCAAATAATTGAATACCATCCTTCACAACTAAATTTAATATATGTGCAGCACATTTAACATGAAAAACATATTTACTAATTGGACAAATTCTAATTTCTAGATGAGAAATAACATTTAAATTAGCAGAAGCATTATCTAAAGTAATGCTAATCACTTTATTAGAAAGAAAATAAAATTCTAAAATTTGACCTACAGTAGAAGCAATATAAACACCGATCTTTTTATGTTCACAAATTTTATAAGTAATAATTTTTTTTTACAAATTCCAATTATAATCAACCCAATATGCAGTAACAGTTAAATAATTGTTACCGTTAGGACTACGACCCATATCAGTGGTAATAGCAGTCCTACAATTCATCGTGTAAACATAGCTACGAAGAAAGTGCATATGTTTTTCTTGAAATTCAAAAATATCTCTTTTTACCATACTACTTGAAAAACCTTCAAAACTAGGATTCTATGTATCCCGAATATATGTTATAAAACCTTCATTTTCTCCAAAATTAAAAGGCAAACCATAGACAGCAATCATTTTTGCCAAATTTTCATGATCACGATCCCTATTATAGGGTCGTTGTGTAATAGGACCGGTTGGGTTTGAAGGGTTTAGTTCAGTTTGAACCATGAAATCCATAATATAATGAAATAAAATATGAAAGTAGCAAATTAAAACAAACAAAGCACAACTAATAAATACGAAAAATAAATTAAAAGACTAGCGAGTGGAACGAATGTACCAAATGTCTGTCGTAAAAGCGGACGATTATAACCGAAATTTGAAACTTGAAAAAGATTGCTCCTCCAAAAGTCACCAAATTATACTTCAATTGCAAAATAATAATTATAGAATTTATAGATATTGAGACTTGAAAGTAGAAAATTGAAAGAGAATGAGAGTTGAAAAATTGAAATTGTGAATAAAAATTTGAATGAGGAAGGAATATTTATAAGATTTTGGAAAGGCAGGGGGTGTTGGGGGCGCTGGAAGGGGTGCTCGGGCGCTGGGGGGTCAAACTAGTTGTTGGGCCCCCCACTAAACGTTGGCAACGGTCCCCAACGGCTAGTTACCATTATATTTCGAACCGAACCGGACCAGAACCAGAACCGAAATCGGAATGAACCGGTACCGATTTCCCTGTACAAAACCGCGGTTTCGATCCGAACTGGATCCCAATAGGTGCCATACCGTTCCGAACAGGTTCCTACCGGAACGGTACAAACCGATACTGAAATGGACCTGAACGGTACCGGAACATACTGGTCCGACGGCCAAATGCCTGGATTGTATGTGTGAGATAACAGCGGTGAATTCAAAATTTAAAGAAATCGAGTACTTTGGGTTGCGCTGGATTGTATGTACATTTTAAAGTTCTTTTTGCATATGTATACATAGTAAGCTAGAATTAAAAATAACGTGTTCAGTTGAGCCCATGGAACACATCTAAGTCGCGTGTGTAGATATGATTCTAGGATTTATAGACTATGGGTGCACTACTAAAAAAATAAGGAAAAAACTTCTTAAGTGGGAATAGATCCTTGTTCTAAATAACTAAGGTTTTAACCAAGTGAACCATCAAGTTTTTTTGTAGCATGGGTGTCAATCGGTAATATTAGATCAATTCTAAAAAATCTATACATAAAATATCTAGTTTTAGGGAAAGAACACGGATTCCCGTGTCCCAAAAAATGGCCATAAATTCGCCCCTGCCGGCGTGTGGATTGTGGGAATAAAGCCTGAATAAGATATGCTAAAATATGTGGGAACACCTCTAGCTCATGCCTAAGATATGCTAAAAATCAAAGCATATTATCAAGAAGAGTAATGTGGTGGGAAATCAAAGCACATTCAAGCGTTTTTGCTTGGGGAAGAATAAAGTTTTTATTAAATCTTTGTAAAAGCAGAGGCTCCAAAAGGACAAGCGTGATTTTGGAAGTGATGATTTATTCGAAATGGATCATGATTAGACCTTAACATCATTTAATTAGTTGCTGGTTTATTTAGCATTTCAATAGAATCTTCAAAATGCAGATAGTACTATATACTTTATTCTGAGTGTATTTATTAAAAAAAAGGACCATCACTTTATGAAATAGTTTCTGGTTGTTTTCACCCGCATAAATTAGTAGCTAGAATATCCTGTTATAATCTGCCGTACGTTCTTAATTTTCTTCTCTGTTAGGCTACGCTAATAGTCTTTGCATCTTTCATTTGATAAAGAAAAAGTAGTCTCAATCCTTAAAGGGCAGCCATAACACTAAACTCCCACTATACGTGGAGTTCAGGAAAAGTCCGGAGCACAAGGATATATTGTAGAAAAAATTAAGCTAAATAGCAATATTTTAAAAAATTTATGTGGCATAGCCAAATAACATTATTTTAGTGACTCCTTATTCTTCCTTATTTTTCTTTCTCTCTCTTATCTCTAGCCTTTTTTTTATTTCTTTTTTTTTTCCTTTTCCTTTTTTTCTTTCTATTTTCATTTTTTAAAGCTATTGATTGAGTTAGCCCAACCCAATGTCCATATTTAGCTTCATTTAAATCTCCTTATGGCAGGAGAATTCGACAATTTCAATATATGCAAACCAATTTTATTTTTTTCGTTATTTGTATAGAGAAAAGGGTTCAATTGAACTCTTTTCCGACCACGTAGTTCGGCTTCGGACCATGGGCAAACAGTTTTATAAAAAATGAAAAAAAACGAAGGAAAAAACTAAAAAATAAAAAAAAAAGAAGAGAGAAAAATAGAAAAAAGATTTATACAAAAAAAATGCCAACAGTAAAAAAATGAAAAAAAGAAAAAACATTAAAAAAAAATGAAGGAAAAAACTGGAAGAAAAAAAAAAAGAAGAGAGAGAAAAATAGAAAAAGATTTTTTTTTTGTTTTGAAACTCATTAAAAAAAGCATACTATTTTTAGAAATAGAATTTTTAATGAATTGGGTGAACGTGATTTAAGGAAACTGAAATTCTTTTGCCTTTTTAAACTCAAGTTGTTACCTAAAAATAAGGTAATTAACTGTATTTATATATGTATTTGATGTTGTCTTGCGCATCAAATACATATACATATTGTTATTTAAGGTAGTTAGCAAAAAATTACTATGTGCCTTCCTAATTTGCTATTTCTAAATTTTTCTCTATATTATATACAATCTTACACTGCATATTTCTGTGTTTTCACAGCTCAAGTCTGTGACCTCCTGGTTAAATAGCCCCTTTAGATCTGAACAAACCCAACTTGGTATACAAATGACTGGGCCTAGGTCCAAAATATAAGATTGAACAAATCCACTAGTCTTCCATTTTGTTATGGAGTAAGGGGTTTCGTAGGGTGCATAAGAATAGTGCAAAATATGGTGTATTAGTATTGCTTGCATTAGTAATACTTGCATTAGTAATACTTGCGTTAGTTATACTTACGTTAGTTATGATTGCATTTTGCTTATGCAGTGTTTGGTTTGGTGTCTTAAAAATAACATTAATTGCATAATTTCTAAAAAAAAAATATTTTTTTTACAAAAATATCCTCCATAAATATGCTAGAAAGAATATGAAAAAGATTTTAAGGGGCGACTGTGACTTTAACCATATTAATGCAAGCATTAGATCCATTGCATTACTAATACCAAGGATTTTCATGCATTACTAATACACTCCTTAATACCATATAGAGTGTATAACTAATGCAAGCATTAGTAATACATAAGATGAAAAAGTGTACAAAATAAGATATTAATAATACACAAAGCTAATGCATGCATTATTTTTTTAATACACTCTATCAAACGACCCCTAAGTTTCATAACTATACCATCTTTAAAAAGACGTTAAATTTTTTTGGCATAATTATCAATATTACTTTCAATAGCCAAAATCATTATAAAAGATCTCCTAAAAGCTAAAACTATGCACGGCAATAACCAGAAACATATCCCATTTCCCATGCCTAATAAATAGGAAAAAGACGTTAAATTTTTTTTGGCATAATTATCAATATTACTTTCAATAGCCAAAATCATTATAAAAGACCTCCTAAAAGCTAAAACTATGCCCGGCAATAACCAGAAACATATCCCAATTCACATGCCTAATAAATAGGAATTGAATTCATGCTAATTTTAAGGAGTTATTTAATTTTTATTTCAAAATAAAGGTCGATTATTTGAGGCCATATTTATTTTCTCTTTTTCTTTTCAAATTTGGATAATACACATCATTTCTCTGCTGTTACAAATTCAATTTAGAAATATTTTCTTGTTTATGGTTTTAATGTTTAACTATTATAGGTACCCGCGCGATGCGCGGAACCTTTTTTAAAAAATGTTAGCTTATTCATCTTGAAAATAATAAAATTAATCAGTTTGCAATTATTTTAGATCTTTTGATATGATAAGAACAATATTAGTATTTTCTTTAATTATATTCCATTTGCTGATTTTTAAAAATAAAAAAATAAAAAATATTAAATAATTGTTAATTTTGTTGTTGGACCTTTACCTTTATATTTTTAATCAAATTAAAATATGTAATTACGATCCTTACCTTTCATTTCAGTTTTCAATTTTTTTACTTATCAATTCAACTTCAACAACTAACTACACTCTTTTTAAAAAGTTTTATCTTTCGATTCGATTTCAGACACTAAAATTACTTAATTGTGTCAATTACAAAACTTCTAGTTCCAAATTTTAAATTTCACTACTCTCAATTCAAAAACTAAGCACATACAATTTATTATTTTATTTTAAATTTTCAGAGTTTGTTCTATTGTTCGTAATTTTTTCATTGTTTGATTTTATTATTAATATCGTCTAAGTATTTTATTTATACTTATTATTATATCTTCTAAATTAATTCAACTAAGTTCTCTCAAACCACTCTCAAATCACCCACCCACCTCTCTTCCCAATTATTTTTTTAAAAAAAAATTCTTACCTCACCTACCTTACCCCCAATCTGCCCTCCTCCAACAAAAAAAAATTATTTTATTTTTTAAAATAATTTTTTTTTCTTTACCCCCAACTACCCACCACCACCACCATCACCCATCCCGTCGCCCTACCCAATCACAGAAAAAATATTTTTTTTTTATTTTTGAAAAAGCTTTATAATTTTTTTTTACTACCACCCCCTGCCCCTGACCCAAATTATTTTTAAACATTTATTTTTTTTTTTAAAAAAAATATTGTTTCCTACCCCAGCCCCACCCCCCACCTACATCCACCATCCCGCCTACCTTACCCACATATCCCTCTCCCCTACCCCGCCCTAGCTAGCACAATCTCACATGCTTTCCCTCCTCCATCACAATATGCATCACTCTATTTCTATCCATTTTTATTATTTTGTGTTAGATATACACAAATACTTTTAGAAAATAATTTTTTATTGTAAGGATAAAATATCAAGTATCAATTTATTTTAGCATATATACTATTACTAATGCCGAATAATCACATCAAATAAAGTTATTTATTTTTGAAGCTCAGAATCAACTAATAGCTACTCAATATATCTTCATTACCTAAATAAAAAGAAATTACCTGATTAAGTTCAACCATTTTATAACCCTCCAAATAAATTCTGCTTTTTGTTGTCTATTGAAAATGATTTGAGATACAATGGATTCGTTCATCATCGAATGAAACTATCCCTATAAACATACTCCATTAAAGATGATGATAAATTCATATATAATAATTAAGAATAAACATTCATTAATATATTTTCAAAGAAACCTTGTGATAGAATCGATACGTGAATTCAGATGAAGAAATCATCATAAATTTTAACAAACACGAAAGCAATAGAAAGAGATATGGTGGAGATACATGATTATTGTGGGGAAAAAAAAGAATAGTGACAATACTATTACTCTATAAATTGAAATATCGAAAAGAAGAGATACCAATATCAATAATTTGGTGGACCTTGAACATTAACAAAGAAAGATGAAGATGCAAATGTTACATCCTTGCTGCAAAAACAGTTTTTAAAAAATGAAGAACAAAAAATGCAGTAAATAATAAATTCATAAATAAAACTAATGATATAAGAGTATATATAAGAGAGACTATAAGTGATAGAACTCTATTTCAATTCAAATTCAAATTTAAATATCACATAAATTTGTTAAAATGAGATTCGTTTATTATTCTTCCTTATCCTTACTTTTTTCAAATATAATACATATTTACCTTGTAATTTATATATATTTAAGGTGAGATAAATATTGAAATCAATGAGATAATAATAATAATAATAATTTTTAAATTATTTAGTTATACTACTACTACGTTGTACTACTACTATATATTACTACTACTACTATTATTAATTTTTTATTTGATATAAATAGTGAAATTAATTGTGTAGCATGACTACTAATTAAGCACATTTAATAATTTTTTTTGATAATTATAAGTTTATCTTTGAAAAGATATTGTATAAAAAATATAAGGATTCAAATTCAAATTCAAAAAAATTGACAGAATAAACAATATCAAGATTGTTTAGATAACAATAGAAGTCCAATTAAAACTGTTTGCTATGATAACTAACTAATTCTAATATATAATTTTTATATTATTTTTAATTTAAAGTTAACAATTTACTACTCTTAATTATCATTGTTATTTTACCTTCTTTTTTTTTTCATTATCTTCTTTTCTTTATTTGTTTCTTTTGTTAGTTGTTAATAATATTTATTATTATTATTTTAATAATAATTTAATTATTTTATTATACTACTATTACGTTGTACTACTATATATTACTATTACTACTACTATTTTTTTTTTAATTATTATTTGATAAAAATATTGAAATCAATTGTGTAGCATGATTACTAATTAAAAACATTTAATATTTTTTTGATAATTATAAGTTTATCTTTTAGAAGATATTGCATCTCCAATTCAAATTCAAAAAAATTGATAGAATAAACAATATCAGGATTGGTTAGATAACAATAAGAGTCCAATTATAACTGTTTACTATGATAACTAACTACTTCTAATATGTAATTTTTATATATTTTTTATTTTAAAGTTAAAGTTAATAATTTATTACTCTTAATTATCTTTGTTATTTTAACTTTTTTCTACAGTTTTTTCTTTTCTTTTTTTCGTTATCTTTTTTGCCTTATTTGTTTCTTTTGTTAGTTTGTTAAAAAAATCTATTTTTATAACGACAATTTAGATATATAAATGAATTGCAAGTAGGTATATAGGTTGAATTAAAATAACTTTCAATTTATATTTAAAATTTTAAAATAATTGCAAGTAAGGATGAGGTTTGAATACACTCCAAAAATAGATATTATTTAGATAAATAAATGATAATAATAATAATAGATATTATTATTATTATTATTATTATTATTATTAATATTATTATTATTATTATTATTATTATTATTATTATTATTATTATTATTATTGTTACTACTACTACTACACATACTACGTACTATTAATTATACTACTACTATTAACCAAAAAAATATATATATACTACTACTACTACTATTATTATTATTATTATTAATAATAATATTAATAATAGTAGTAGTAATAATAGTAATAATAATAATAATAATAATAATAATAATAATAGCAGCAGCAGCAGCAGCAGTTCATAGTATGTGTAGTAGTAGTAGTAACAAGAACAATATTATTATTATTATTATTATTATTATTATTATTATTATTGTTACTACTACTACTACACATACTACGTACTATTAATTATACTACTACTATTAACCAAAAAAAAATATATATACTACTACTACTACTACTATTATTATTATTAATAATAATAATATTAATAATAGTAGTAATAATAATAATAATAATAATAATAATAATAATATTGTTCTTGTTACTACTACTACACATACTATGAACTGCTGCTGCTGCTGCTATTATTATTTATTATTATTATTACCACTACTTCTACTATGTTTTCTTTTTTAAATTAAAAATTACTATTACTATTATTATTATTTATATTAATATTATTATATTTTATTTAATATTTAAATATATTTAAAACATTGAAAGGGATAAGTTTATGAATAGAAGTTCACGTAGTACTCATCAATGTTAGGTTCCTAGTTTCAAGCTAATGATAATTTTTTTTAAAAAATGATTAATATTTTTTAATTCAAATATCTCTAATCTTTTAATTCAAAATTTTTATTACAATATTATTAACGTTGTCTTAAAACTGTCAAATGACTTATTCTTATGCTGCCACTTGACTTCTTCTGGTGCTTCTAATATAGAAGATATAGTGTTTAATAATAGTAGATGTGAAATTAATTTTATACCATAAATATCAAATAACATATTTTTACATTTTTAATCTCTCTCTCTCTCTCTCTCTCTCTCTATGTGTGTGTGTGTGTGTGTTATTAAATTTTGCAGTTCACTCATCATACTTAGTGAATAAAACTAATGAATAACAATAGTATATATTTATTATATATAGAATAATAATAACAATATACATGAATAGTATATAACGATGGATAATAGTGTATTATTATTTTATATAACATATTATTGATATATATAAATACTATAGTACTTGTGTAATACTATTACATACATTGAATATAAACAAATTACATAGTATAAAATTATTTGGATAAGTATATTATGAAGTAAATAATAATATTATACTATATGAATGTAATAGTGCATAATAATATAGAATTTAACATATGCTGAATATAAAGGAATATTATTGTGTGTGTGTGCACATATATATATTATTGATGGAAAATCAATATAATATAAAATAATCATAGTATAATATACTTGAAATATATTAAAAATAATTTCTTAAAAGCTGTCAGCATAAAAATAAAATTTGAAAAAAAAGTATAAAAAATTATGAGGGAAAGAGATAAAAGAGTAAGTCAATAAAAGTGCATTCATGGAAATAGATTTCTTAATTAATGAAGGGGGTTACAAATGTTTAATAAGGTTTATCATTATATTTATTTTTCTTTTTAATATGCTATATTTGTTACTTTTTAAAAGATGTGTTATTCTTGTATATATTTTTTATTAATGGGTTTAGTAGGTAATACTTGATGTGGACTCGATCAATAGCGTTCTATCCTTTACCACTCTTGACTTTATTATCTTTGAGAAAATGGAATAAATAACTTAAAAGTATATATGATCAAGATGAAAAGATTTCACACAGACTAATATTAGCAAATAAGAGAGGAGCTTAAATTTACTCTACTCTATGAATGACTTGCGATCCAAGGGGTAAACAAGCAGGACTTATGAATATAAACATATATATCAACGAACAACATACCTAACCATTATTTTAAGCAGATTAGACACTAATTAAGTACGACCACAAGATCCCACAATAAAGCCAATTTACTCAGAATATGTTAGTATTCACTAAATAAATTAAAGTTACAAAAGAAAGTTGGCTAACTTTATTAGTATGACATTTTAAAAAAAAAACTCTTTTGTGTTTTATTTATGAACCATCTGGCCCGCAACTAATGTATAGCAAAAAAACAATGTTAAAAGAACTTAAGAATAATTAACCAAAATCAGTGCTGATTAATGAAGAAAGTAAATCAATATTATTATTATTATTATTATTATTATATATTCCGCTGGTGGTTCGATCAAAATGAAATGGAAGAATAATGCGAATTAAGTAGTACTCCTATGTGATAAACCACCTGAACCTTCTTTTGTAAAACCAAAACTCTCCTACATGACATCAACGAACAAAAGCTAGAACTAACCAATTAAAAAATAAAGGTCAAACACATCGTCAGATTCCTAAATTTGGCACAAACTTTCACTTTTGCATCTAAATTAGACGTTGTTTATTTTAAACACCTAAACTAATGTTAAAGTGCCTCATTTTGGCACCTTTTTAACAATTAGCAAAACAAATAAGGAGAGTGTAATACACTCTCCGTGGCAAACAACAAATAAAATAATTACATATGATATTTTTATTATTTTATAAAAAAAATTATTTAAAAATCTTTTATCACCACCCCACCCCACCCACAAGATCTTCTCCAACTCACCCTTTTTTTTCCCCACAGAAACGATTTCACCCCACCCAACTTTTCTAGTTCTTCTTCTTCTTCTTTTTTTTTTTTTTAATTTCATTAAATTTTGATTCTTTCTATTTGTTGCATGTTTAATTCTTTTCTAATTTTAAATTGTATATTTTTCTTCTCAAAATTGATATTGGGTCAAGTTAAAGATGGTGAAATCAGTGATGGCATCATGATTTTGGTGCTGAATATTAAAATTGGATGATGCAAGAAAGAAGACGCTGAAGCTAAAAAGAACAAAGGAAACAAAGAAACAAGATAAACATAGATAAAAGGGATAGAAAAGTAAACACAAAAGTGGAATCAAAGGCAACCAATTCTATAAAAAGAAAAGACCTCCTTCAAATATCCAAATAAACACCTAAACCTATGAGAAAGACCTCAAGGGAATTAGATTTTCAAGCAACCCTCATTTCTAAACTTGAAACGATCAAAAGCTTCAACAAGCTCTCAAACTCTCAAAAGAGTATTTAATATTCAATATTCATCAAGATCATCTCCCCTAAAATGAGCTATGCTCCACTATTTATAGACTAGACTACTAATTACAAAATACCCTTAATGAATTAAGGGTCTTCTTAGTCAAGAGGCTTGCGTTTAAATAATAGCCACTTTGCGTACATAGCCTCTTTTCCTTTCTTCGAGTAGTCTTCCTCTTGGAGCCTTGTACTTCCATTCGAGCACGTTCCTAAGCTTCAATCCCTTGTTCCAAACTCCTTTCAAGCCTCCAAAGTATTGAATCAATTCAAAGTTTTTGAACTTTTTATCTTGGCTTGGCGTACATGCATCATTCTCCCTTTCTTGAAAAGGATTCGTCCTCTAATCCAAACCTAGTAAAACCATAGGGAAAACAAACAACAACAAGGACCTCAAGGCATGAGGGTTAGTGTTAGTGGAAACAATTCTACCAACACGCCAAGGATACACAAACTTATTATATAACCAAGCAACAACTATTCTCATCAAGAACAATCTTTCAAATATAGCATGAAATACTTGGCTATTCCAAAAATTGAGAAATAAGGATATCACAAAAGAACCAATGGTTTCAAAATAGCATGCAAGCAATGTCACATTGATTCTATTAGACATGTAACCAACTTGATCCTCTATTTTCAACTTAGACCACCTCAAAGATAGCACCATGACCAAATCACACACTTTCAAAGTGTCACCGAGGTCAAAAGGAAAGAATATACATGCATTTTGATCAAGAAAACTACCATTTGCCCCAAATAAACTCCTACCAACATACAATGTACCCTCCCCACAAGCATGAGAATCATCATATGCAAATAGGTAGTAAAGAGAGGTATCACACAAAATAACTTCATCTATGGTGTCCTTACATTTAAGATCACTAAAAGACTCAGGAATATCAAGCATAGTATCAAGAATTGGATCACTCAAAGAAGAAGTAGCAATTGGCAAACATACACCACCTTTCTTCTCAACATTCCATAGTGGGTTATCATACAAAGTATAGTCCTCAATAAGAGCTACATAACAATCACCATTCATACCACTAGGCACCAAACTAAGAGTGATATCATCATCATCAAACAAGACATTAAACTTAAAGAGAGAAGAATCAATGAAAGATGGAGAATTAACTTTATCAATGACATCACTAATTTGAGGCTCAATAAGCAAATCAAAAAATCCCTCAATTAGTGAAATAGAATCACAAACAAGTTGATCAACATAAATTTCACATGACAATATTCCATCAAGCAAATCACAAGTGCGAACACTAGGTGGACACAAATCGATCTTGCAAGAAGAATCAATTCGGTCATCAATAAGATCAACTAGTATATGAACACTCTCAACAATGACATTATCTATATATGAAAAAGAATCACATGACAATGTTCCATCAAGCAAATCACAAGTACCAACACTAGATGAACACAAATCGATCTTGCAAGAAGAATCAATTCGGTCATCAATAGGATCAACTAGTGTATGAACACTCTCAACAAATACATTATCATTATGTTGCAAAGAATCATTAAGCTCACACGAAGACAAGCAATCACTCACACTTTGTCCATTGGTAAATTTTAAAGTATTGAATTTAGCTATTTTACCTTAAAGCTCACAAGAAAGATCCTCTTTGCCTTGTATTCCTCCATTTGCCATGTTTGTACCTATACAAGAGTCCGTACAAAGAGAAGGAATGCCTAAAGTTCCTTGATGAGTATTAGGAAAAGTAGATGAAAAGTAAAGTTGCAATCGATTTATTCGAGTACTCAATCGATCCAACCGTCCTTCCCTTCGGGTAAAGAGAGTGGTGAACAAGTTTAACAATTCACCCAAAGTGGATTTTCGGGTGGGTACTTGGCTTTCCTTTTCATGACCCGCCATTGGTACCTATTGAAGTCACTCAACCAAAACAAGCAAACACATTAGGTTAGTTTTTTTTAAAAAAAAAAAGAAAAGAAAAAAGAAGCTCACAATCACTCAAGAAATCACATCTTTGTTTGCCTCACAAATTACTTCGGCCAATGATTGTATCTTGTTTAGTCCGAGATGAGTTGCAAGGGTCCAATCTCTACTTGAGGGAAAGAATGGATTCTTGTTAACTCGAGAAAGAAAGTGCAAAAACGAAGGACGAGAACCAAGAAGTTTTCAAGGGAAAATAAAGAAGAAAAGCTAAAAGAAAGTAGCACGAAAAAATCGAACTCAAAAACAAAGTAACAAAAGTAGAAGGAATTACATGTTGTTACTTAGTATGAAAGATCAAAGAAGAGAATTTGATGTTTAAAACTAGTTAACAAGTGATTAAAGATGTTAATTACTTATTAAATAGTTGAGAAATCGAAAGAGAAAGAGAACAAAAAAAAAATCACGAAATTTGGACACTTAAATTTTTTTGACGCCTTAAAGAAGTTCCGTTTTAAAGGGGTTTAATTTGATGACTAAAACTAGTTAACAAGTGATTAAAGATGTTAATTACTTGTTAAATAGTTGAGGAATCGAAGGAGAAAGAGAACAAAACAAAAATCACAAAATTTGGACACTTAGAAAAAATTTTAGGTCCAAAAAATTTTTCTAAAATTTTTAGGACCCAAAAAAAAAAACTAAAAAACTAAGTGTAAAATTTCTGCACATCTTCACTCTCTGAAAGTGAGTTACACACGCCTGGGCTGAGAGTGGGGAACCATGGGCGTTGCTGACTGGGCAGTGGGCTGGTCCCCTGCTGTGTTGGCTCCTGCATGGCGCTGATGTGGTGGGGTTGACTGGTCAACTGCTGACGTAGCCAGTCCACGTGGAATTTCCAAATTAATTTTTTTTTTGAATTTTGTTTTTTTTTTAAAAAAAAAAATTCCACAAGTGGACTTACAAACACTTGACCAATTTTGAATTTAAATTTTTTGGATCAAAGTGTACTTTTGCTATCTTCTTCTTCAAGAACAAGATGAAGATGCTCAAGAACACAAGAAAAACCCCAATCTTCAAATGCTCATAACTTCTTCGTTTTTGCTCCAAATTCAATGAAATTTTCGCCCACGTGCTCCTTTCAACGCCACGAACAATTTCCAACAATTTTTATCTCTCAACTTAAAGCCAATAATTTGTTTTTTTTTTTTTTTGGATTTTTGAAGAAATCAAAATCCCAATATTAAGATTTCTGAAACAAACCTTAACCTAGATTTTGATATCAAATGATGCAATAAAGAAGACGCTGAAGCTAAAAAGAACAAAGGAAACAAAGAAACAAGATAAACAAAGATAAAAGGGATAGAAAGGTAGACACAAAAGTGAAATCAAATGCAACCAATTCTATAAAAAGAAAAGACCTCCTTCAAATATCCAAATAAGCACCTAAACCTATGATAAAAACCTCAAGGGAATTAAATTCCCAAGCAACCCTCATTTCTAAACTTGAAACAATCAAAAACTTCAACAAACTCTCAAACTCTCAAAAAAGTATTTAATATTCAATATTCATCAAGACCATCTCCCCTAAAATGAGCTATGCTCCACTATTTATAGACTAGACTACTAATTACAAAATACCCTTAATGAATTAAGGGTCTTCTTAGTCAAGAGGCTTGCATTTAAATAATAGCCACTTTGCGTACATAACCTCTTTTTCTTTCTTCGAGTAGTCTTCCTCTTGGAGCCTTGTACTTTCGTTTGAGCACGTTCCTAAGCTTCAATCCCATGTTCCAAGCTCCTTTCAAGCCTCCAAAGTATTGACTCAATTCAAAGTTTTTGAACTTTTTATCTTGGCTTGGCGTACATGCATCATTGGGTGTGGTAAGTTTGATGGTGATATTGAATTCAATTGATGGTAAGTTTGATGGTGATATTGAATTCAATTGTGGTGCGCGAAAATTTTGGAGGTGAATAATGAAATTAATCATTGAATTTTGGTGGATGTCGAAAAACAGAGGTGTTTGGGCTTTGGGTCTGGTTTAGAGGTGATGAGACAGAGGAGAACGAAGGAAAAGGTGGAAGCTAAGATGTGTTTTGACAGTAGAGTTTGCGGCGAGGTTCGCCGGTCGGACTCATTGGTTGTTAATGGTGGAACGGTGAAGAGTGTTAATTTGTGTTTGTGGAGGTTCAAAAATGGTGAGAAAAAATAGAGGGAGAGGGCTGTGGTGGTGTTCTGTTAATGACGTGAGTAGTGGGTTAATTAGTGAAAATGAAAATTGTATAGTGAGTGAATATTAATGGAGGAAAAATGGCGTGTTAATGATGGTGGAGGAGCATTCAGTGAAGAGATGAAAGGTGGAGTAGGTGGAGGAAGAAATAGGGAAGAAAAAGTTAAATTTTTTTTTAGAAAATTATAGAAAAAGAAGCTTCCCACACGCCTAAAATTAGTACAGCACATGCAAGGTGCTATGTCAGTAAAAGGTGCCAAAATAAGACACTTCAATACTAGTTTAAGTGTTTAAAATAAACAACGTCTAGTTTAGGTGCCAAAATAAAAGTTCATACCAAATTTAGAGGTCTAGCGATGTATTTGGCCAAAAATAAATTAGGATTATATCATGAGAGTTCCAAAATAAGCATATCTTCTTACACTTGATAGACTTTAAGGACCCATTTGGCCATAAGTTTTCCAAGTAGATTTTGAGAAACAACTTGGCAAATAGCGTTTGACCATACAATTTGTCGTTATTTGATAAATATTTTTGGCAAATAATTCAAATTCCCAAACACTAGAAAAAACTTGGGCCACATTCCATTTTTGGGGAACTTTTAAAAGTGAAATATGTTTCCTAAATACTATGGCCAAACACATGGTGAAACTTCATCCAAATCTTCATCAAAAAATGACTTGTCAAAAATATTTAAAAATCTATGGTCAAACGCTAGCTAAATTTCACGTGCCTTGTTCCACTATACATCAGTCTGGAGACATCACAAGATTAAGAAACTTACTAGTACGTACTTAGTAATTCCATAATACATCAATCAGTGAAAAAATTAGTTCATGAAAATATAAATTCATTTATTCAATTTAAGTTTAGATGTATTAATGGATATGTCATTAATTTTGTTAATTTATTATGGAGCCACATGTAATTGAGGGGTGTCGATCGACGCCCCTTCGTCAGAAAATTATACTATGTAGCTACGTAAAAATATTTTTTTATGTATATATATTACATATTGACACCCATTTACTTCTTCGTGAATTTACTTCTTTATATTCTGACACTTCTAAGTAAAAATTCGGGCTCCGCCACTGATTTTGACCTGTACAATTTAGCATATCTAAAAGTATCGTGAGGGGTTCATCTTTATATATATGATTAAAATTATCTTTAATGTAAATACAGATGTTAAAGCCCTTTATTGGATTCTTTGTATATTTACTTCTTTATACATCAGTATTTAATAATTTATCCATTTATTAACACAATTTATGTTAATCCATCCAAATTTAGTAGGCGTTTGGCCATGAAAATTATTTTTTTTGCAGTTAGAGTTGAAGTTGGAGTTATGTTTGGCCATAAAAAAAAAATTAGAGTTCTTTTTTGACTTTTTGTGAGAGAAGTAGGAGTGAAAAAAATAAAAACAAGTAAAACTTGTTTTCACTTTTTTGGAAAAAAAATTCACTTTAGTGAAATAAATTTTATGGCCAAACACCATAAAATATCACTAAAGTGAAATAAATTTTCAATTTTTTTTTTTTTTTTTTATGGTCAAACGAATTTTTAGTATAACCCCGACGGCTTATTTGACAACCCTAATACACAAGTACACCCTGTTCCATGTATCATGGGTTTGGTGAGCAAGTGACATTTTTTTAATGAAAGTAAAAGGAAGTTTGGGATCTCAGAATACTCTTCTTCTTGGACTTTGAGGATCTATCATTTTGCTGATGATTGACACCTGTTTTATTGGTCATTGGAGGCATAAAATGGATTGAATTTCAAAGCTTAATCCAAAGTGATGAGTTTAAACCTTTTTAATTAGCTATTATTGTTTCCAACGATGCGAATCTCATTGGTTAAAGAGTGTTCACGTGGCCTTAGCCAACAGAAATTGGACAAATCAGCTGCGCACATTTTATGATATTTAGCTTTGAGTAATATCTTCAAAAGTCGTTCAACTATAACTTAACTTTATCCAAGTATCACTTATAATCACTAGTTATAATCGATCACAAGAAGGTTTGCAGCCATTGAAAGCTTTGCCTAAGAATTATTGTTTCTTTGCGAGTAAAAAATAGAGAAAATAGATCATTAATTGCTGCTCCAAAGATTGACTTTTTTTAAAATAAAATAAGCTAAATTTATATTAATTTACTTAGATCCTCCTATTTTTTGTGCAGTATAATCAGTTCGATGAAATTGGAGAAAAAATATCTAGAGTCGGGATTGTTTTCACTGTAAAGGTCTAACCATGTAAAAAAAACAAATGACATTTACATTATTAGTCTTATGGAGCTTTAGGATATTCTCTTAATTGAACTAAAAGTCTAAAAGTGCCCAATGTTTCGCTAACCTAAAAGACCAAATGTGCTCAAAATAAGATGAGAAGAATTAAACATTTGAGTTAAAAGTTCCAATTAGTCGAAATAATAGTAAATTAGGTTCATAAGAGTCAAGATCATTAGGGTTATCGGTAGAAATTCGGAAAGCAGAAAAAAGTAAGCAAGTACTCTTACTATATAATTAATGAATTAATTGACCATTAGATTAAAAAAACCATAAACTAATACGAATGTCTTAATGGTATAGTACGGTTTGTTTACAATAATGTTAAGCTGGAGATATACAATAAAATATAGGCGTGCAGTCCATAATATACTTGCATATCTTCTTGATTAGCGAATCCTCACTTTGTATCCTTCACGTGATTGTCGACCCCATTCTGTTTTTATGTCTCTAAATGAAATGAAAAATAAAATATATGAAAGGAAAAGAGTTTGCACATAATTAAATTAATCTATATTAAACAGAAAACAAAACCTATTGTTCTATTAATTTGAAGCTAAAGAAGTAGGAATTGTTGGGTTTTAGAATGAAATGTGAATGAAAAATGGAAGGAACAAATAAAGAAAAAAGTTGAATTGTGTTTTCACTTTAAGGAAGAAGTGTTCTCCCACAATATTGGTGGGAAAAAAGAATTTTTTCATGCTTAAATATAGAAGCATTCCTTCATGTTGTTAGTGAGGCAAGAAGAAAGCAAGCCTCGCGCCGTCGTCGTCGTCGCTCGCTCGGCTTGGATTTGAATTTGACAAATGATCGAGAAACTATCTTTTTGGACAAAATTCATTTGAAACTTGAGAGTTAGTGATCCAAAAAATTCAATCTGAATCACAACGCACCTCGAAGGGACGTGACCCTTCGAGGCACTGTTTTAAGATGAAAATGACGACCTGCGTACCTGCAGGTGCAGATGCCATCGCAGGTTGCTGTCGGCATTCTACTTTTTGACTGAAGTCAACCTGTGGCCGCAGGTGGCCCATCTGCGGGCACAGGTGGGCCCGACGATACGAAACAGTGCGATTTTTCATGAACCATTGCTTCCTTTCTGAAGCACCACCTTTTGGCTATAAATACCTGATTTTTTTCTCAAGTATAGGCACGGAATTTTGAAGTGAAAACACTCTTCTTCTTCCTAAAAACTCAAGTGTGATGCACGAATCGTTGAGTGCGTTCGTAGTTCGACAGAATTTGAGGTACTGCCATTCTGTCGAAGTGATTCATTTTATCCTGGGAGGATATATTCCATAACCTCGGGTACTTGAGGGGAGTAATTTTCTTAAGGACACACCGTGAATTCGGTGGACTTGAATCTTCCAGTCTTCATCTCTTTCTAAACGTTTGATTTTGCAATTTCCAGAAAATAGTTTGAACTTCATTTTGTTGTTGTTCATGAGTTGGGTTGAACTTATTATTGAGGTTTAAAGTTGTGAATACAGAGTTACAACTTCATTTGATTGTTCATACTTTAGTTTGCACATGTGTTTGAAGTTATTGTTGAAAGACACAGATTTTACTAAGCCTTAAAAACAACATGAATGTCATTTCATTTACCAGAACCTCATTTCGTTAACTTATTAGGATTTTCTTAGCATAATTATATTTTATTTCTACTCTGGCGTTTCATATTACTTGTCCACCTTACTAAAATTATTTGTCCCAAAAATCAAGATAGAATTCATTTAATTTTTTCCATCAATAAATTTTGTTTGACCCGTGGACAGAAAATCTTTTACCGGAAAATTTTCAAACCCTAGTAGTAAATTTGGACTTGTTAACTTTTTGCTCTCTTATTTTTCTTTCTGAGTAGTCTCATTTCTCTTTATCCTAATAATAGCATACTGTGGAACCCGTCCTCTTCATTCCCAACTACAAATATGTCTGCGATCTACTACTGATTTTGTTATAGACTATTTAAAATCTGGAGATATATTGGATACAGAAGCACTTTGTGAAGAGTGGATACATGAATAAAAAGTCAACATCGTGGAGGAGGAATTTAATTAAGAAAAGAGGAGTTTTCCTTTAATTTACAAGCAAAATAACGATCACATGCATGTATCTTTTATGCTTCGGGAAAGAATTGATTTCCAATCCGGTGTCTGATATTTGAGTTCCGATTAAATTTAGATTCGCGCATTGTAGAACGTATTTCTGGAACAACACTCCCAACAGGAACCAAAATACAAAGCTATTGCATATGAATTTCCTAATGATCTAAAGATCAATATTGGACATGTGACATGTCTCTTCCACTCAATTCCTAATATAACTCCTTGTGCATGCCATGATTTTAGGTAAACTATTAGACGTGAGAAAAGGATAGAAAGAAGAAAAAAAATAAAGAAAAAGGGAAAAAAATAAAGAAAAAGGGATAATAGTAAATTAAAAGTTTCTCATTTACCTTTTTGACAGGGAGGTAAAAGAACAAGATCACGTGAAAATTCTTGAAAGTAACCAAAGAAGTTTGATCATGTTCAAAAGTTTATAAAGGAGAGTCTGACTTAATTTATTTTTTTTTAACCATAAAAGGATTTTCCTTTGTGGATAGTTTAAGGTTACTAAAATGGGAAAATGATTTTTCCCCTTTTAGAATTATTAAGGAAACTCTTGGATTCCCCACGCGTCAGTTAGTTATACGGTGACGGCGCTATTAAATATAGTACCACTTCCCTACTTTAAAAATATTTTGGAGAACGATAAAGTATACAAATTGAAATTAAAAAAAAAGAAAAAGTGGGGGTTAAAAAAACCACATTGCAAGTTGTTCCCCAAAACTTAAAGCTTATAAAAGGTTCCTTCCTGATTCTGATGTTTACTCACACTACTCTTCCTCAAGACTTTTAGATTTAATTACTACTACTAATTTCTCTTAGGCCTCTCAACAACCCAAGTAAGCTTTCTTTCCCTTTTTTTCCCCTCTTCCTTTCCTCTTTTATATAAATTAATTAATACTTTAAAGATCTAATACATATCGTAATTGATCTCTTCATTCATCATTCATTATGGATCTTATTCCTTTTTTTCTGATCTTTAATTAGAGCTAGTAAAACCCTAGAATAAGCAACAAGATGGGAAGGGGAAAGATAGTGATCCGAAGGATCGATAACTCAACGAGCAGGCAAGTTACTTTCTCCAAGAGAAGGAATGGATTGTTGAAGAAAGCTAAGGAGCTAGCGATTCTTTGCGATGCTGAAGTTGGATTGATTATTTTCTCCAGTACTGGCAAGCTCTACGAGTTTTCTAACACCGGGTATTAATTAATATCGTTACAACTTTCTTAATAGATGTCTTAATTTTTATTTTTTTAAACTAGATTGTAGATGTGTTGTTGGAAAGTATTAGGCAATAATGTGAGTCTGTTTTAATTTTGAATTTGCTTGGACATCCATTACTAAGAAATTGTAATTTGATGAATATTGCTAATTATAATCAGATATTTTCTCAGCATATATATATTTTTTTTAAAGATAAATTACTAAGACAAAAGCAAAAAGATTACTAAGACAAAAGCAAAAAGATGTAACTATTGCGTGAGAATCTTTAGTATATACAGTATCGATCGACTCTTGGACTGTGTCATTGCATTGAACATTTAGAAAATACAATATGAGGATTTTCATCTTTATTTTGTTTTTTATTAGCAGCTTCCGATTAAGATATAAATCATGAGGTAATATGTTCTACAGATCGAAAGAATACTAGAGCTTATATAATTATTTCATGAAATAAGAATATACACATATTGGAACTCTAAGAGACATGATCTTATGTGATTAATTAAGTTGCTAATTATATGGTATTATATAAGCATAAACACTAGGCGTATACTGATAAATATAATTGCCTCTAGGATATTACAGTGTAATTAACCTAGTTGGATAGTGTTGCAAAGAAATCCATTCTTTCTTCTTCCTTCAATATTTTCTTTATGTTAATTGTTGAAAAGAAAATAAACAAGCTCTAGTAGCTAGGGGTTCTTCCTAATGATCATCAGATAATCCTATACAATTACTAAACAAGATCTCCCCCACCCCCACACTCCCCAATCCCCCTCCACCCCCCACCTAGCTACTCATTTTTAGTAGAGGCAAATCTAGCATGGAAAGTACACAGGGTTCGATAGAATTCAGTAGTTTTAGTCTAAACCCTTGTTAATATGTTGAGAAATTCACTGTACATATTTAATTACAGTGTTCATAAACTTAAAATTCTAAATCCGCCTCTAGACTTTAGAGTATTTCCTAAACTAGGATATGGTTTCCTTTTAGAAAGGCAGATATTGTTGGACACATACAGGTTGTTCGTGGGTCATGATAATATTATCTCAACTAAAATAGTAATGTTGGGAATGCATATCATATTATTGTACCAAGCACAAAATGCAATGTTTGTTATGCATAAGCATAAATTGCTATAGTTTTATGTATCCATGGGACGCGCCAGGTTGGATATTGCTATCGTTGTGTGAAAATTATCAAAGATATCAAAGATATTCTCATAATTAGAATATTGATCATTGAAAAGATGTAGTAATGGTACTTGATTACATAGACATGACACAATCTTTTACCTTATCTTATAACAATAATAAAACGAGCAATAGATTGCTTAAGCATCCTAAGGATATCATGAAGCTAGTCGGATGACTAGTGTATACGATAACAAGTTAAAGTCTGACTGAATTTTCATCTTGGGTGGAGAGTGATCTCATTGACTTTTAATACAAAGAAGTGCATGTATTACTCATTTTATCATGGAATTTGAGTTTATTGCTTTAGCATGGTGTATGTAGTAATGTAGAGAGGCTAAATAGCGAAGAAATGTATTGTTACTTAATATAAAGTTGTCGAAATAAATCTAAAAATATTACTTTAAGACATTAATACTTAGAAACAATTAATTTCTAATGAAGTTATTAGTACAATATAATTGTTTTGTAGGGACCAAAGACAATCTTACTGACTCATCAACTAAAGGACTCTCAAGATCCCATTGTGATACAATTTTGAAGCAAAAATTAATCATGATAATGTCTTGAAAAGTTTATATGTACAAGTAGGCTAAGTTGAAGACATCCAGATACAATTTGATTATGCCTTAGATAACTATATCAACTACTAATTAACTGGAATATTATAGTGTAGTTAATGAAGGAGCCTTGGAGCAACGGTAAAATTATCTCTATGTGGCTACTAGTTTGAGCCATGGAAGCATTACTAGATATAGAGGTTTTTCCCACCGCGAATCAACGAAAAATTTGTGTTATAAAACATGATTTTCTCACCCACTAATTCTCACCGAACCAGCTCATTGGAAAATGAATGGTGGGAAATAGATTCTCATTGAAACACCGGGAAACTTCCTATTTTTCCAGGTGAAAGCCACTACTATTTTTTCTTTTCTCACTTATTCAATCAAAATATCTATGGAAATAGCAACTGAATATTTTTCCGTGAGAAATTTCAGCAGATAAATAGTAATTTTTTAGTAGTGAAGTAACCACTAATACTTGCATTAGAGTAGACTGTCGACATCACATCTTTCGAGGTATTGACATTCTCTGGACCTTATGTGAACATGATATACTTTGTGCATTGGCTATCCATTTATTATAGTGTTGTCGGTGATTTCGAAGAAGCGTTTGACAAAATACAAGAGGAAAGAAGTGTTTTACAACTTGAAACAAAATATTTGGAGAAAAGTAAATGTTGACTATTATACTGAATATAAAGCAAAATTAAATGTAATTTATTTAATCCATATATTTTAATTTTTTCAAAGATGAATTTTCCAAATAATGTAGTATTACTTTTGTCTTGTTCTTGATTTGTAACATATGCCTCCATATTTGTATATGTTGCTTTGAGAAAATGTTTCCATATGGAGTTGTAATTTTTCACCATTTTTGTATATCGACGATATTATTGATTTAAGTAATGCTTCTAATCCTAATAGTTCCTTCTTCTTTGGAGAAATATAGAGTTTTTTCCGTACTCCAGCGAATTGCTTCTTTTTATCCTCAGAAATTCTCTAGAAAAAATTTGGAAAATATTTTTCTAATAGAATAACACAATTGCTCCTAAAATAAATAGAAAGGGCGAGAAGGTATCTCCTCATTTCAAACCCTAATATCACTAATAACGAAAGGTATTCATGATTAATATCAACATATACTTATATATTACTGGACGCAATTTATTTCCATATAATTTTTTTTTAGATTTCGATAGCAAGAAGCTATTTGAATTCAAAATGCTAATTTCCTTTTTTTTTTTTATTAAGATTAAGACAAAAGTGACCAATATTTCTTTATTATCTTTGACATAATCTTCATGTGTGATCAGTGATGTAAATGTTTTATATCCAACTTTCAACCGCCACAGTATTTTTTTCAGTCTTACTTCATTATTTTTTAATATTATGTGATCATAATAAGTAAAATTAATAATCTAAAAAATAAAATATGCAATTTGTTATAAAATTTTAAATTATAATGAAAGTGTAAAAAATATTTACGTCAATACCTATAAACAATAATAAATTGACATTTTTTATTGTTCATATCACTAGCGGCGGAGGGGTTAGAGGTTGGCTATGAATAATTTTAGGAGAGGTAGAGGTAGACAGAAGAAGTATAGAGATAAGGTGATTAGACGAGACATGAAACAGTTTCAATTTACCGAGAGCATGACCTTAATTAAATATATAGGAGGGTGTGGAGGACACGGGTCAGGATAGAAGGTTGAGCATGACCTTAATTAGATATATAGGAGGGTATGGAGGACACGAGTCAGGATAGAAGGTTGTCTTGTTGTACGTTCTTATAGTTGTTGTATAGTATAGCTCTATAGTTTCTTGTCCTTCAATTTCTGTTACTATCTGTTGATTCCTTGTACCTCGATTATCATATTGTTTAGTTGTAGTTTCTATTTTGTTAGTATCTGTTTTTGTTTGTTTGTTTGTTTTTGGTTATTATGTGTTGTTTCTTATACTTCCGCAATTCTTCCTTTTTTGGATTGTTTTTTCTTTAGTCAAGTATCTATCGGAAACAAGCACTCTATCTTTGAGGTAGGAATAAGGTCTACATACGCTCGATCATCTCCAAACCTTATTTGTAGGATTACAATGCATATAATACAGTACTGTTGTTATTGTTGCATATGACCAAAGTTGCAACCATATAGTAGTGAAAATTGGTCAGATAAACACCTTTTCGTAGAAAATTATAGTATGTGCATGTGTTAGTCAAAAATTATATATATTAAATCTTGAAGAAATTCCTAACTTTTGGGAGTGCCTATGACAGCATGAGATCAGTTATTGAACGATACAACAAAACAAAGGACGAACAACAACAACAGTTGCACAATCCAGTGTCAGAACTCAAGGTAATGTTCAATCAACAAACCTTTTTCTTGATCAGCACCTTTTTTCAGCTATAAATTATCACTTCATATAGTCATTACTGAGTACTACTTACATGTAAATGCTAGTATTGAAAAATAGGCTTTGTAGTGTTAATAAAATTCTGTGGGAAATGAAGGCTTTGATAGTGTAATCACCCTTCTTAAGAAATTTATGCCTCCACGCACTATGCAAAATTCGTTGAGAATTTACAGTCAATACAAAATACCAATTCAGCCAAACTTGAATTCCGACATATGTAAATTGTTCTGAATTTTCAGAAATTGGGGGGAGAAAATGGAATTTAGTAAAAATTGATGATAATTTCATACGTAAATCTGATAGATATTTATAATAGAGATCTTTACACAAATAGCCGGCCAAATTTACTGTTTACTTTTATTAGCCGGTATACATTGATTATACCATAGATGTATTTCCGTTTGTATTCTATACCAGTGAGGAACAACTAATTACCTTCTTTTCTATACGTATTAACATTCTGTTCATACGTTAAGAAGCATTACACTGTACATGAGCTTCTAGTATTAGTAAACTCTCTAACTTGGCCTCATATTCCAATACTTGCACGATTAAGATGAACGAACTATTTTTTAATGGAATTATGCCACAGAAATGTGGCAAGAGTACTAGAATATGTCTTACATTGTAAAGACTACTATTCTTCCATTCAAGTGAACATCTTCGCATGCAAGATGTACCAGTGTTGCTGCTAAAAATGTTACATTTATAGGTTTCCACTAATTGGGGTTCTTTTGTCAGATATATCTTGTTCAAGATTTAAGGGGAAACTCTCCAAAGATAGATTTCCTTGGCTACATTTAGTGTCTAGGTCCTAGGATAACATAAATAATATGTTAGGATGACCTTTTGGAGCATTGACAAGTACAACAGTAACTCCAACTTATACAAGTAAGTTCACTAATTAAAACAACAATAATAGAAGCAAAATAGAACTCCCATCGCCACCAAATTAGATAGGATATTCTAAACAAATGGAACGCTACTTTGTGGGGAAAAACATCATTATTGGGGAATAAGTCTCAAATAATTAGATTCAGTAAGTAAAGAGTGTTATATGAGAAGCAGTAAAGAAATGCTCAATTTGTAACCTCTCTACACTTTGGCTAAAGTAAATAAATCTGTAAGCTTAATGAAAAGTGTAGGAGGAATAAAAGTCATGCAATGTCAGGAGTTATGAGACATAATAGGACATTTTTAGATATCAGCCAAAGGAAATGTGCCCCTAAGTCAGGATTACTGAAAAAAGAGCTCTGTTCAGGAAATCTATGCATGTATAGCAGCAACTTATCAAGTAAATCACTTGATGTTTCACATAATTCCATCGAAAATTAGTTCGTTTGTCTTGGCCGAAACAGTATTCTTGGAATATGAAGTAATGAATCTCCTCAAATTAATCTTTTAAAACTTTGGAAACATAAAATGATCAGTCCCTCTTGATGGAAGGTAATTAGCACCTCATATTTTGATCTTTTCTGTTCATATTGGTACTGAAAGACAGGTAGAACAACTTTGTAGTAGTGTGTTGATAAACTTCATACTACATCACGTGCGGTTTCTACTTCCAAATATGCTTTGACCATTTTACAGGCATAATTCCAATATGTAAGCTTTCTACAGTCACATCTTCAGCTCAACAAGGTAAGTACTGAAACTGAGAGGTAGCAGCCTGCAGGCTAAAAATGGTAGTTTCCAAGATTACTACTTTATCTTCGTGTGCTTTCTTAACCGTAATGATCAGAAGCGACAACTATACATAGTGGTAGCATTTCGTTGTGAGTTCAGAAGTATAAAGGCCAGGTTCCACATAAATATTGGTGAAGTGGGAGCAGAAATACGAGTAAATTGGATATGTATGATTTGAATCACTGCAACGTTGGCCAAATTAAGGCCCTCTTTTACACTATTGTGCAGGTTACGTGAAACATATAATCCTGCAAACTAAAATTTAGAAGAGGAAGTGCCCGTATTTATTATTCAATGTCAATGAGCTTTAGATACAAAATCTGTATGTAGTACATATATGTTGAAATTTTGACATCCAGATAACCTGGTCATATTTTGCACTGTACTTGCTATAGTTGTGGCAGAGGGAGGCAGAGATCTTGCAACAACAATTACATGACCTGCAAGAAAATCATCGGTAATGTTTGTTCTTTGAGAGATATACATGTGTTTACTTTACAATAGTGGTACATTACAACATCAAAAATAGCTTAGGAGCTAATCATACATCAAAGATTCAAGAGAGCTCCATCTCATAGTTGGTTTGTTGAACAAAAATACTTAACATATAAAGACTAAGAGAAAACAAATCAAACACATCCGTTATGAAATTTTCATGAATTTATGGACTCATGCAATTGGATGTTAACACATCATTGTTAACAAATTGCATTGTATCTGGAAGTTTCAAACTAGTATCTTTACTGACTGGTATTATTCAATAGGCAATTTTTCTCACCATCTGATAGAACAGGCAATTAATGGGAGAGGAGCTCCGTGGTTTGGGTGTAAAAGAACTAATAAATCTGGAGAATCAACTGGAAATGAGCTTAAGGGGCATCCGTACTAAAAAGGTCAGCAATCAATTCTGATACTATCGACTAATTTGAAAAATATTTGGAACTAAACATTTTCTGACTTTATAGGAGCAAATATTGAAGGATGAAATTCAAGAGCTAACTCGAAAGGTATGTTCAAAAGTTTACCATCTTTCATCATGTGATCAGAAAATCCAAATTGATCTGAAAACTCTTGAGCATATTCCTATTGAATTTATTCAGGGGAGCATGATCCATCAAGAAAATTTGGAACTCTACAAGAAGGTAAATCTCATTCGACAAGAAAATGCAGAATTGTATAAGAAGGTAGCACTTGATTTTAACTAAGAGTTCCCTTGCATAATTACAAAGTCAAAGCTGATAGTGCAAAAATATAACTATATTCTTTCAGGCTTATGGTACAAGGGATGCTAATGTAGTTAATGGAAACACCAACTACCCGTATCGCTTCACAGTGAGCAGAGAAGTTCATGCCCCCATTCATCTGCAGCTAAGCCAGCCCGACCCACAGAATTTTGAGATGCCAGCAAGAGTATCTGATTAAGGGTAAATCTCTCCTCGTCGATTAAATATGATCATCGAACTTCTGTAAACAATTATTTGTGTGTTATAACCAGTAAACTGGCACTGATCTTTACATTATCAGTGTATATAACTTAAATCCTTGAATTGTAAGTAGTGCGCTTTTGCACTATAGACATAGCCGGCTGGAGGGTGGAGCAAGTGAGGCCATTGCTTTAGGCCTCACATTTCTTGGGGCCCCTAATTTTTGGCAATAGGAGTAATACTTAAGTTTCTAAAAAAAACTTATGTGTAGTCTATTACTAGTGGAAAGGAAAAGTACACTTTCAAATGTGCAGTATATGACTTAAATAGTAGAGTAACGATTTAAGGTAAACTTGGAAATTGAAAAAATCTTAAACTATAATTTCAAGTATTTATTACTTTAAAATTTGAATATGTCAACTAGAAAACATGTTGTCAAAAGAACTAGAAAGAAAGAGTTTGATCAACTATCGGAAAGAAGTTTTAAAAATTAAAGTTGATAAAATTTTATTTAAAATCAACAATATTTCAAAAGAGATTAAACGGCTTGACTATATTATCAATATATCGAAAAAAAAATTACTTCAAAAATTATCAATAATTTCGTATCATGGAATTTTAGAAGAATCCAAGGCCCCACTTTAACGTTTGACTTTAGGCCTACAAAGTTGTTGAGCCGCTCCTGACTATAGATAACAAAAAACAGCATCTTAGCATGGTTACAACACATTGACTCTCTCAAAAGAATTCCCGATTGACTAGTTAAACGTTATCTGAAATATTTTTTACCTTCTTACAGGTAAAAGTCAATGGTGGAAGAAAAAATCAATGACTTAACAACCTTAACTGCAGAGCAGCAAAAGAGGAAAGACTAAGATGGTGTATTATCTTATTCATAATTAATGGTAGCACACATTATTTGTGCTGCCAATTATGTAATTCAAACAGTTGATAATGCACATTAAGAGAGCACAGGCATCATATATAACCAACCAATCTGTCTGAGAAATTTTCATCAAATTAAATCTGGTGATGTATATTTCATTGTTTGAGTTTAGCATTCCACATACATAGTTATTTGGAATAGAGCTAAAAATTATGCAATATACAGCTACGAAATCTCTGCGGATTTAAAACTCGTGGCTATTACCTAACAATTGCCACAAAGACAAAAATTTCATGGCTATTTACAATTTCGTAAAATTTCTTAGCTAGCCAGAAAAGTTTCTTCTCTGAGTATTACTGTTCTTCATACGCATATAGGTATGCCACATTTTTATGTTGATAGGGAGGAACCTTATCATGAGCAAAGAATGTTAATTCAAGGCCACCAATTTATTTAAGGTTGAGAATGTTGGAGTTCTTTGAGCAATTTAATAACAAAATTGTTGTATGGCCTTTCATGTTAACCATAGTAAGAAGGCACACTGATACGCGCCACTACTAGAAATTCTGTGAACTCCGAAGGAAAAGCAGTCGGAAAATTGTCAGTATACCTAACACTTTCAAGTGGAAAGTATATTAAAAGGAGAGTTCTACTTGTAATGCGTTTTTGAGGCGAAACTTTGGACTTAACAACTTATTCACAGCTTATTGTATCATATTACATTATATTACTTGCGAAAATTCTACGTACGTGATTGGACAAGCCCTTCTTATTCTTTTATTTTTTCTTATTCTCACCACATGCAACTAGGGATAATTAAGAAAAAGATATCTCTTGATTATAAAAACATCTTGCGCCTTCAGGAAATTTTTTCTTGAATTGAGTTCAGACTTTCAGTGTTAAAGCAAGGGATTCAAATGTTGGAGAAAGGGCCCTTAACATGTTGTAAGTAACTGATAGTAATTGTTTTTATATTTTAAGTGCATAAGAAATTTGACTAGAAAGTAGTCTTGTTGAAACGATAATATTCAATTCGTCAACACTGGTAAGAGAAAGGTCAAAACAGATGGAGAGTGATTAAATCCTTCATTTAAAATTTTTGAGGAATTTTCAAAAATACTATATTTTGGGATTTATTAGAAATCTATAGCTATGGTTTGGATATTTACCATCATAGCAACAGTTTGAGATGTTAGAAGAAAAAAAAAAAAGGAAGAGAGACAGGTGTAAAAATAGTAAACTACGGTATCTCTTTTATTTTCTAAACTAATTAAATAAAAATAAATATATATTTTAATACGGTAAACAAAGTAATTATCTGAAAAAGAGAGTGTGTGTGAGACCCTAATTGAGACCCGGAGGGAAGCTGGATCTACTCTAAAGTAGAGTAGTTGTACTTGTCTTTTTCTTAGAGTGGATTGAGGAAGAGAACTCAGATGAGAACGTAGTCTTGCTGCATCTCTTGAAGGAGAAGGGGCTAACCTATCCAATAAATAAGCTGGATCATCTGGAGTTAGATCGAATGAAATAGCTACTTACCTTACGGGTGTCCGAAATCAAAATTTACTGATTTTCATTCTTAAACAAGAAAACCAAATAAAAGAAAAAAGAGTAGTCATGATTAAGAACATAAGCAAATCAAAGTTATCTCAATGCTTGATTTAGGATGATAATGAATAAAACCTAATAAAAATATATACTTATGTACATTAATTAATTGTTTCCCAAGTCTCTGAACTCTTATATTTGACGCCGAGGATATTCATCTTCACGTCCACCTTCATCGAAATTCTGCGCGTAACTATAAGCATCATACTGAAACTTCAGTGTCTTCTTATTCCCATACACATTCTTCCCTTCATTCACCAATCTCTTCAGCAATTTCTTCCATGATTTCGCCAGATGCCGGTTACCTCCTCCACGTGTCAACGTATTTATTCGCGAGTATTCTTCGTGCACCGGAATACAAGATGGTGACATACAACCGTACAAGCCATTAGGCATCGGACGCCGATAATTGGAATCAACTCCCATATGGATACTGCAAAATTAATATAGGAGTAGTATTTTGCAAAGAGAGAATTGTATTTCTTGTACTGAGATTTCGGGTCCGTTTGTTGGTGAATTCACTCTGTGCCTCTCTCCAATAATTTCGATACAAGTGCGTAACGGGGTAGATTGAAATATATAATAGGTACAAGTACTAGCATGAATGGTTATCCTTTCTGTACCACTTTTCTGTGGGCCTTCTCAATTAATTTTCATAGCCCACAAAAAATTATATTTTCTTGGTATTATTATGCTTATTATTTCCTCCGTTTCAATTTATTTATCTGATTTCGATTTAATACGAAGTTAAATATAATTTTTGAATCTTGTAATCTTAAACTAAAAATATGTGAAATGTACCAATATATCATTTAATCTTGTGATCTTAAATATGTATGTGAAAAATAAAATTTAAAAGTTTTCAAAAAAAAAAAAGGAAACATTATTTAAACAGATTAAAAAGAAAAACAAATTAAATATTTGTCATGTACTTGTTGGCGTGACTCGTGTAGGGCTGGTTTAGTCACTATATTTAAGATCGTAATCTGTCAGAATAGGAAGTATGTAACAACTCTGTGTTGGCGTCATCCTTTAAAATGATAACTTTAATTTAGGGTCTTATTTCTAATCAACCAAACCTAATAATCCATGATTTTTTTCTCCTTTCTACTTAAACAAATCCGTGATTCAATCCAAATGATTTTTTTTTTTTGGATGATTCCATGATGCCAGCAGTGTTTCCTTTTATTTTTCCTGTTCCATAACTAAGGTAATAAAAGATGGAATCAAAATTTGAACTTTATGAATACTAAATTTTAAAATAGTTACATTAGGTGCTAATAATTGAATGCAGAATTTAATTTTTATATATATTTAATTAATTTCTTTATACAAATACAGAGTCGAACTAAGGCTACTGAATTTGTCGCCTACTAGCTACAGCCGTGAACACGGCGGAAGGAGTTTGGACTATTTGAGATAATGAGAAAGAATGTACATATATATGTGGAAAAAAAAAATCTATAAATACTAATAAATTCTAAACCTATAGTTATAGTTAACATGGTAACATCAAAGGCGGATGAACTCTGGTTTACTAGGTTTTAATATATATAACACAGTATTAACGGCACCGAATCTAAATATATTTGTGAAAAATTATTAAAATTTATCAAATATTAAATTTTGCACGATTTTATAATTCAAAAAGTGCACTGAATCTAAATAAAAAACAATTAAAGATTGAACAAATTAAATTTAAATTTTAAATTTTCATTTGACTGGCAATGAAATTTCAACTGGACAAAGAGGTAAGGAGATTATTGAACTTGAACTAGTGAATTTGTCTTTTTATTATATTTGAAGTTGGGTATATGGGCATTTAAATTATTCCCATGCAGAACAGAATTTCAGCTTTCTTTAATTCATAGTACCCCATTATGGGCATGATGAGTGATGTAGCCAACTAGCCAAGCCTTTATTGTTATCCATTGCGAGGACACACAATAAACTACCTCAAACTAATCACCTAACCTTCTACCATCTCTTGTTTTAATATTTTTTTAGCTAAACCTTTTCTGGTTAAAAAGATAACATAATTAAATTGATAAGCCGCATGTGTAATCATTAAGGTGGTTAGCATAATTAGAAGATGCTTAAGTGATATGTAAATTTAATTTGTGATTATTGTTAATTAATGGCTAATTTGTTGCGGATGGAAGGATTATATATAACCAAAACTTGGCACTGCTGACCTCTTAAAATAAAAAAAGAATGTTATTACACTTATCAGAACTAATTTCAACTTTTTGATATTTTAATAGATTCCCATACTTTTTATTTTAAATGAATTTGTTTAACAATATCTTGAATAGGACATGGTAATAGACAAAGAATTTATATTGCTTTCCAAAATAGTTTTGGATTGAAGCACAATTTATCATTAAATGATTGATACAACCGTTAGTATTAGTGCTATCAACGGTGCTTGTCAATGGTCCTTAGGTTACTTATGAAGAGTTAAAGACATTGGTTGGTTGGAGCCACAAAATTAGCCTATGAAAACATAGTAGTCCAATCTGTTCAAATTTAGACGTATTATTAATGGCTCAATTATTAGCTTAACGTACCCATGATTTTAAATTTGTAAATAATGGAATTAGAAAATTTATTAAATATAGAAAGAGACATTTTTTTTGGAAAAGACTAAAAAAGAAAAGTAAGACATTTAAATGCGACGAAAAGAGTAACACATAAAATGCCGAAAGATTTTTTTTAAAAATAAATTAAGGAGACAAGAGGTTAAAGAGCCATTTAATTTATAGATAATGTGAATAATATCTCAGCCCATACCCACCGCAAAATACTCTTATTACCATGGAGACCAAATTCATAGAACAAGCAGACGATTCTTGGCCTTATTAAGCATGCCAACAAAACCCAGGAAAATTAAGAACAATGGCATATGTTTTTCCTATATTATATGCTCAGCCGAATTTAGTCATGGGATTCCTTTTGTTGCCCTTTGTACGATTACCATATGTGGACTGAAGGAAAAGTGTAACTGAATATACTGTGATATAGTAAATAAGAAGACAAAGAAATCGATAGAATGAGGAATTGTCCTTGAGGCAAGCACACATTAGAGGCAATTTTACGCCAATATTGTAGCAAAAGACAGTGTTACGAAAATACTGTATTCTGGACGATCCAAAACGTTATCATAGAGTTCAAGTTTGAAATTCAACAGTGTTAAGGATTTCAAGATCCGTGATAATCTTTCGGATTTTTCACTTGTTTAATTTTGAAATACATTACACTGTTGGGATATTTCCGCAGCAAAAGTTGCTTTTTTGAAAAGGATTTTGACTAACTACTTTTCACAAAACTGGTCTGGAAAGTCGCTAACCTGTGTAACTTTTACATGAAAATAAGCTGAAATGAATAACTTTCACAAAACTTTCCCATGATTGTGTATAATGCATGTATAATCTATGTATATATGCTAGAAAAAGTAAACAGTAACGCTGTGATTCTTCGTGTAAAGAATCCTATAAAAATATGAGGCCCAAGTTTGAGTTAGACTTGTAAGCCCATGTAAGTTTATAATGGACAGGCAAAGTGAAGTGTAGAAAGCCCAAATAATTACAGACGAAAAGAGCCCATCAGACTCAAGTGGGGATGAACAAGATTTTGGCGTCATGCCCATTCAAAAACCTCTATCGTCGGACACTCGGACCCACGGCTGGTAGTATAGTGACCCAAGTGAAAGAAACATCACCCATATATATTGTCCCAAAGTGAAGGTTCCCAAATTCCACAACAGGTTAAAGGACCCTAAATCTTGGAGAGCCTTCTTTGTGGCTGAGAAGCTTGTAAGTTGGATAGGCCTCCTATGGCTCGTATTCTAGAATAAGGATGGCTAAAATAACAATATCTTCCACTTCATTAAATCATATATCTCTTTTCAACTTCAATTCCAACAGGGCATTCATGGAAGATACGCATATGCCCCACAAACAATTGAAGTTTCCCTCACTTTTCTTTTCTAGTAAGCCTTAAGGGAGATATATGAATTTTAAAAAGGATTTAACATAGTTTACCACATCTTATACTTCCTATGAAAACGAAATTAAACAAAACTATCTGTTATTATAGGTCCAATTTTACTGAACAAAAATTAAATTAATTTTTAAAACATAAATTATGCTAAGTTTGAATCTATTACCTAAAATAAGTACAACAACAACAGCATCACACCCAGTGATGAGTATCAAATGTATAGTAAAAGATTAAGATTTTAAACAGTGCCGTTAGCAGTTAAATGGAGTCAACTTTTAACATGAGTAAAAAGAAGAGGATATGGAGTATGAGTAAGGTGGCGCCACAACGACCATAAATTTTATCCAAATTTCTATAACCACCCAAACACCATCTTCCAATCCAGACAAAAACATTCACTACAACTCTTTTGAGTGTGTGGGTGTGTGTTAGCTGGTGCAGAATTGAAGAAGGGTAGCTGCAATGGCAATGGCAATAGCTCTACGGAGGCTTTCCTCTACAGTTGACAAACCCGTTAAACGTATCTACAATGGTGGCTCTCTCTATTACATGGTTCGTCTTTGTTCATTTATAGTACTATGTACTCCCTCCGTTTCACTTTGTTCGTGTTTCTTTCCTTTTTAGTAGGTGTTCTTTTTTGGCAAAAAGTTTTCATTGTTTTCTTGAATTTCGTGTCAAGTCAAAATGGAGGGAGTATTACTTTTTTGCTTTTCTTTAAAGTTATCTTGCCTTTGCTATGTTTGTGTTGCCAGCTTAGTGAATTAATCTGCGTTGTTGTTGCAGTCATCTTTGCCTAATGAAGCTGTCTACGACAAGGAAAAATCTGGGGTCACCGTAAGCTCATGATGAATTGGAATTAATGTTTTTTTTTTTTGAACTTATACTTGTGTTTTTTTCATTTCTGACTTGAAAGACTGAATCCTTTCAGTGGCCAAAGCAACTGAATGCTCCACTAGAGGTTGTTGATCCTGAGATTGCTGACATTATTGAGCTTGAGAAAGCGCGCCAATGGAAGGTTCTATCTTCTTCTCTTTCTTTTTCTTTTTTTCCCTTTCTCACTCACTCAAATTTTGTTCAGTTACTTATACTGATAAAGTTTACCGCAAAGAGATTAAGGCTTAATTGATTGATTTTATAACTTTTTCACGTATCAATCTTAAGAGTTGGATAACATTGGAGCAGTGCACCTCTAACCTTGTTTCGGTTTGTACCAAATAGAAAATTCAACAAGTAATATTTGTGAAGCTCAATTTCCGTTTCAAGTAACAAGTCTATATGAAATTACTTTAAGATTGTAAAGATATGACACCTGGGCTTAACTAAACACCAAAAGCTACCTCATGAGGGGAGGATTGCCCAAGTCCATATAAGCAAACCACCAGTCCATTTCCCAACCAATGTGGGACTTTTATCCACTCTAACAAAGATATTTTTAGTAACGGTGATGTCCAGGTCAGTTTTCCCTCACCTTAATTATTCCGCTAGATATTGGCTACCTAGCATCAGTACAGCTGCCAGGTTTGAATCACCTAGTGTTGTTTGTCTCAGATGGGATTTGAATCCTGGTCCGCATGGTTTTCGTTCACTTTATTGTCCTCTGGACCACATCTTTGAGTATAAATGCCTTTTTAGATTACTTCGTGGGGTGTCCTAATTGTTGAAATCAATTAACTTATCAATCTCCAGTTAAGAGCATTGAATGCTTAGCTAAAAATTCTTTATCAGAAATAAAAAGGCTAGCTACAAATTATAAATTATGTCTCATTTCTTTTACTCTTCTTATCACATATAGCATCCGTTCTGCTAGTTGTCTTTCTTAAGTTATCACATATAGCATCCGTTCTGCTAGTTGTCTTTCTTTTGTTTAAGATGCAAAGAAGCAGTTAGATATGGAAGTTAAATGTCTTACCGAAGTTCAAAATGCTTTCTTTAGGGGCTCGAACTTATTCCATCAGAAAATTTCACTTCTGTTTCGGTGATGCAAGCAGTTGGATCAGTCATGACTAACAAGTATAGTGAAGGATATCCTGGTGCCAGATACTATGGAGGAAATGAGTACGCAGAATGTTTATTATTTCTCATTTGCTTAAACTTTTGTAATTAACCTGTATTTTCATGTCATATATCAACTTCAGATTTGCTTTTCCTATTATGAAAGAATGGGTGGCTGTCCAGGTACATAGACATGGCAGAAACCTTATGCCAGAAACGTGCTTTGGAAGCATTCAGGTTGGATCCTGCAAAATGGGGAGGTAATAAATTTCTTAACATTTAGGCTGTAGTCCTCAGATTATATTTCATCACCTAAATAGTGATGGAAAATAAAAATACTCATCCTCAATTAACCTTTTGTTATTGCAGTGAATGTGCAGCCTCTATCAGGATCACCCGCTAATTTTCATGTTTACACTGCATTATTAAAACCTCATGAGCGAATCATGGCTCTTGATCTTCCTCATGGTGGACATCTTTCTCATGGATATCAGGTGCTTCTGTATTGTTGTTTCTCGTCCAAAATGACTGGTTTTCTGGCTGTTGTGAACTAATACCATTGCTTAAAAAAGTGTGTGCACTTAAGAAACTTGCACTAGTGTTTTGCGACGTAAATGCTGTACTCTTTCCAGAGTCCTTTGTAAAGGGGAATTAATGTTTTATGGGCTTCTATGAGGTGCATTTGCTTATATATATTACTTATGTTCTTCTGCTTTAGCATTCTTGTGGATGAAGAATTTCACTCACTTAGTCCAACATCCCATAAATTTTATCTGATAAATGAGTAAAGGACAGTTTAAACTGAAATGCCGTCAAACGTGTCTGTATGCAATTTCTATCAGGTTGGTTTGGATATTGCATTGATCTTTGTTAATTAAAATGTTGGTGATGCTTTGCCGCTCAAGAAGACCAAACTTTTCTGCTTTAAGATCAAGCATGATCTTAAATCTGATGGAGTTTACCTGTAACATTTGAGTACGATGAAGTTCATCACATGTGAATTGATGCATATATGAGTGCATGTACCTCTTATGTCATTCATGCTGTGCAGATCTGGAGTTAAAGTCGGCTTATTTCTTGGAAAAACTTGATTTTTCTTTCTAGTGCAATTATTGTATGGTTTAATGTAAATGACATTAATATAGGGTTGTCTTATGTTATGTTTAATTATCACAGACTGATACGAAGAAGATATCTGCAGTCTCTATATTCTTTGAGACAATGCCATACAGACTCAATGAGAGCACTGGCTTTATTGACTATGACCAGGTAGTTTTCTGCTTTTTTATAGTTCTATTCATTTAACTTCTACCCTTCACCCTCTCCTTTTGAATGGTGTACCCATATAATCATATTCAACATTGTAAATCCAGTTTCCTTTTAAGAGTTCGTTGTCATTTGACAAAAGTTACGTAGAGGCACAGAGCATACTATAACATAATGAAAACTAAAAGTAACGTAATGTGCTATCAGAAGATCCATCCTTGATTCAGTGCAACGATGTCCAGATAACTTGTTATTAGCATGAGACAATAAGTTGGAGCTGGCATTGCCTCCATTATTATATTTTTCAGATGATTTTGATGTTTCTTTTACTTATTATAATTGATTTTTCATCTGATTATATGAGCAAGTGTAAAAGAAACATATAAATGTTTATTAAGATAAGTACTATTGAAGGCTGATCTACTTTACTTTGTGCTTGGAGTGTTAGATTTTTATTAACGGATACCTATCCTGTTTAAACACTTTGTGACTTTTATTTTTCTGCAGCTTGAGAAAAGTGCTACACTATTTAGGCCAAAATTAATTGTTGCTGGTGCTAGTGCCTACGCACGTCTTTATGACTATGAAAGAATCCGGAAGGTTAACTTTACTTTACCATAGTGCACTATTCACTTAGTTGTCTATATCAACTTGATAAGTTTTAGAGCAGGCATTTGAAATTGTGCCTTTTTGCATATCTGGCAGGTTTGCAACAAACAGAAAGCTATATTGTTAGCAGATATGGCGCACATTAGTGGATTGGTTGCAGCAGGAGTTATCCCATCACCATTTGATTATGCTGATGTTGTAACTACCACAACCCACAAGTCCCTTCGTGGGCCTCGTGGTGCTATGATTTTTTACAGGAAGGGTGTTAAAGAGGTTACCAAGCAAGGCAAGGAGGTTAGTTAAAGAGCAGACTACCACTTAAACTGTCACCTCAGCATCACATCTCTTAATATTTAACCAGTTTTTTAGGACTCTTTTCTACTTGCTGCTTATATCTAAGAGACATATGGCCTACTAGCTAGGGTCGAAACTAATAGCATAATTATGTCATGCTACTTTTGAAGGTTTTGTACGACTATGAAGACAAAATTAACCAGGCAGTCTTTCCTGGACTTCAAGGTGGTCCCCACAATCACACCATTACTGGCTTGGCAGTTGCCTTGAAACAGGTTTCATGTCTTTACAGCAACAATTTTTGATATATCCGTTAGTTGTATAGCAACTGGCTAAGTAAAGGATCTTCTGACTCATTATTTAGGGACGTAAGATCTCTGTGTGCTAGCGATGAAATAAGCTTTTTGAGATTTAAGAGCTGAAGGGTTTTGACCTTAGTTCAGCAAATGATTTTGTGAAACAAGCAGAATACAGAGCACTTATTGTCCCAGAATTTTTTATAACACCCACAGGTGGCATTTCTGATGTCTTATTAAATCGTATTGTTTTATGCTCAAAGTGAGAAAAACATATAATTATATGAAGCAGCTTGTCAAGGAATGCAAACTAAACTGGAAAATGTCTAACAAAGATGAATGTCATTTATGTACCACTGAATTCGAAGAGTTTTGAGGTTTTGGAAGAACCGACCTCTCTAGCCATCGGAAATTCTTCCTTCTCTTGTTGGCTTCAACACTTTCTGAAATAACTTCAGTACTAGGAATGCATTCCATTTTGCTCTTGAGTATTTTTTAGGTAAATATGAAAATTGTTGTTATGATGCTTGTTCTTATTATGCTTCTAATCCTGCTAAATGCAGGCAGTGACTCCAGAATACAGAGCTTACCAAGAGCAAGTCCTCAGCAACTCCTCAAAATTTGCCCAGGTAAGAGTCAATGAAATATGCAGTTCCCAATATAAGCATATTAGAAATCATTTATTTTCAGTAACTTATAAATTATGGTTGAGTCGTTATCTCCGTAATGTTGATTTCTTCATTGCTGCTGCATATTTTTCAATCTTGCAGGCTTTAGGGGAGAAGGGATATGATCTTGTCTCTGGAGGAACCGATAATCACTTGGTTTTGGTGAACCTGAAAAACAAGGTAAATCACGAACTTTTAGGACAAGGGAGAAAGCTTCCTCTGTGAGTTCTCTGAGAGGACTAGTAAATATAACAATTGCTTTTCATGAAATAACAAATTAAGCAATGCAGTTATTACAGTGAACTGTTATAAAGTACATCAGTGCATGAGGTTGCTCCATGTTATCTATTGGCATCTGTTATGCTTTATAGCGCAAGAAATAGTACACTGCAAGTATTAAACCTTGCCCTTTTACAGGGTATTGATGGTTCCAGGGTTGAAAAAGTCTTGGAAGCTGTACATATTGCAGCCAACAAGAACACTGTTCCTGGAGATGTATCTGCCATGGTCCCCGGTGGCATCAGAATGGGTAAGACACCTATCTCTACGATATTTTCTTCATTTAGTTATTCTTCCTCGTAAATAAACTCAACAAAATTGCTCTAAATCAGGAACTCCTGCACTCACCTCTCGAGGATTTGTTGAGGAAGATTTTGTAAAAGTTGCTGAGTTCTTTGATGCTGCGGTGAAGATTGCAGTAAAAATAAAGGCTGAAACTCAAGGTGTGTAAGATTCCAGCTATAAAAGTTTATGTTCTGTGCACTGAAAGTAGTTGGTGTAGTTAAGTTGACGTACTTCAAGAAGTAACTCTCCTTATTAAATTTGATATAGTAACCTGAATAAAGTAATAATCTGCAATAACCAGTTAAATTTACTGATAGTGTAAATATTCTCAACACTGTCAGGGCATATAAATTAAATTTCATAAAACAACACATTTCCATCTGACTTATTATGTATACATAAGTATGTGTTGTTTCCTTTTGTTATCACCCTTTTAGTTCGTTACAGGAAGAGACTAAGATTTGTTACCTCAAATGCTTGCTTCATTTGACTGAGTGGTTTTGTTAACTGCGAACTACTTTCACAGTCACTATCATATCATATTTTTGTATCAGGGACAAAGTTGAAAGACTTTGTAGCAACGCTAGAATCCAGTGCTCCAATCAAGTCAGAAATTGCAAAACTCCGCCATGATGTGGAGGAGTATGCTAAGCAGTTCCCTACTATTGGGTTTGAGAAAGAAACAATGAAGTACAAGAACTAAGCGTACATACACAAGGTATGTCATTGAGGTACTTTGTTTCTTCATGAAAAACTGTGGGGCATTGTCATGAGCCATAGAGCAACCAAAAATTATGAAAACATTATGGGTACTTCAAAGTCCTACTATAGCCTGTGATGTGAAAGCATAAGGATAATAATATGGATCTCAAATAAACTTGGACATGTTGGTTTTGCTTGAGAAGTAGTTCAGACTTCAGATGAGATTTACTCCTTTTCTGTCCTTTTTGAATGTGGCTATTTCCTTGTTCTTCATTTTCAATTGTGGCTCACTTGTTTTCTTTTCCCATTTGTGGTTTGTTCGTGTAACAGGCACCCAATATCCAGCTTCATAAAGGTGAAAGGAAAAGAAAATCCAACCATGGCTTGCTTTCAAGTACATGTTCTCATGCTTATATATGTAAAGAAATCCAGCAGATGTTGGTTCCCTTATGTGCAATTTGTATATTAAACACTTACAGTCCAACTGAGTTCCTTTAAAGCAATAAACTGTTGTTACCTTTCATGATTTATTTTTTTTTCATTTACAAGTCAGATTCTGTTATCTCATCTGCTTTATTCCCTTGAGATTATCATGTTACTGCCATGAGGCACATGACAGTGAATGACAGTAACATACTGGACTACATGCCTGCCATATCAATAATACAACTCGGAAACAAAAAAAATATGGCTTCCGTTTGTTTATATGTCTTCTTTTTAACTAAGATCTCATGTCTGAATTCAAGCAAATTTTGGTATGTGGGCACTTGTACTTGAGCATCGTCATTCTTTATCATAATTATTATCCGATGAGAGTTTACACATCTTACAAGTTACCTTGTGCTTTTCACTTTCAAAACAAAACTCCACATTGATAGTATCTCGCAAAATCAAATCTCCATACTCTTTATAGATCAAGGCATTAACATATATGATGCCATCTATTGGAACAATGCCCACGAATCTCTTTCAAACTCCTTACATCAAATGGAAACTGCCTATTATATCTCACCTTAAAGACTGCCAACCTACCTCCTTCCTCCCTCAAGGGTCGTTTGGTATAGACTAAAGACTTAATTATTCTGGCACTAAAATGTTTGCGAGCTCTCACCTTTTCCAATCTCAGAAGTAGAGATGCTTACCATCCGGCAACCCCTCATGTCTTATACTTCTTGTATAGGTCATCTCCAATGTTTTAAAAGGTAGAGGCGTGAGGCGAGGCATTTTAGTTAGCACGGGGCGAGGGTAAGCTTCGAGGCAATGAATAAAATATTGTTATAAAGCAAAAATTATAAAATATTGTTATAAGCAAAAATTGTAAATAATTAAAAACATGATAAAACAAACTCATAGAAAATAAAACTTCTAATATAATTTTACAAATATAAATAGAGAAATGCTATAATAGCTACTATGATATGAAATTCAACTCTAACATTTGTATTTTCAAATAATAAAAGAATTACATTTTTGTAAAATATATTACGATCGTACTATGCAATTTACATCCGTAAAAAAAATAAACAATAAACTTTATTAGTGTCCTCATGGTAATTTTGAGATAATAAAACACAATAATTTACTTCCTATTCGATTTGAAGAGGATGACTACCTAGATTAGAATCAGGATTCAATATTTTGTGATAGTTATCATTTCAAATAGCGATTGTTTTGAGACGTATGACAAACGATAAAATATGATAATTTTGAGACATATGACAATAATATGACAATCAATGATAAGTGAAGATGTAAAATTTGGTTAATTAAGTATTTTTTAAAAAAATTGTTACATAATATTCACCCTCACAATGTTTTCAAGTAGTAAATATGCAATGCAATGACTTGCTATTTGAGTTATTCTCAATCTTCTTATTCATATAGATGAAAATTTTTTATTAAACATTATTTATTTGTTGTAGAATTAGGCGAGCGCCGAGCGTTAGGTACTAGGCGTGCTTAGGGCGCTTAAGGCGTAAGCCTCACAGGACTAAAGCATCACCCCTACGCCTCGAGGCATTTTACTAGTGCCTTGCCCCGGAGCGAGCCTCAAAATTACCTTTTAAAACACTGGTCATCTCAGTAGATATTGATCCAAGAAGAGTAGCCTTGGAGTAACTAGTAAAGTTGTTGTAATATGATCGATAGGTAATGCATTCAAGCCTTTGACAGAAATACAAGGTAAAACTGTGTACATAGACCTTAGTGAGGTAAAACTGCGTACAATAAAACCTTGTGATTCGACCCTTTCTCAAATCCAGCGCATAGCGAGAGCTTTAATACACCAAACAATCCTTTTTTCCCCTTTATAAATATTAATAATCCATTAATCCATCACATCAACATATCTTTGAGTCTGAAAAGAGAATTACTGCATTTTTAAGTTCAAGTTTACTCAAAACTTGTACAAAAAGAAAAAAAAGGCCAAGATGAAATATAGCAAGAAGAGGATAGGGTCACCAGGAAGCCGAGTCCTGTACGGCTCCACTACCACTATAATAATAACCCTCCTCCTCATTCTAATGGCGACTCGTTTTTCCCTTTCTCGCTCTGCTCATTTTTGCTTTAAACACACTTGTCCTTTTTCCCGTCCATTCACAAACAAAAACCTACTTCAGTGCCGTATTTGCCCCCTTTGGTCCTCCTCTTTCTCTCTCTGTCTTCACACTTTACGTAAGTCAACTTCTCCGATTAATCACCGCCGTAAATCCATTACCGTCCGATCATTTTGTCCGTCGCCGGCTTCCATTTCCGATCGTTATTCTGAAATGTCGATAGCTTCCGATGATAATCCTTTGTTGAAGGATTTCGATTTCCCACCGTTCGATGTAATCGAAGCTAAGCACGTTCGTCCTGGAATTCGCGCCTTGCTTAAGCAAACCGTATGTATTGATTTCTCTTGTGAATTTTGTAATCGCGTAGGGTTTAGTAGTGTGGCGAGTTGATTTTGTGTGTTTTGTGATTTGAGCAGGAAGAGGATTTGGAGGTTTTGGAGAAGACGGTGGAGCCTACGTGGCCGAAGCTGGTGGAGCCGTTGGAGAAAATAATTGATAGATTGACGGTTGTTTGGGGTGCGGTGAATCATCTCAAGTCCGTCAAAGATAATCCTGAACTTCGTTCGGCTATTGAAGAAGTTCAGGTTCGTTATCTAAGGGCCTACCTCGATCTTTGAGTGTAAAGATGGCGTCTTTTTCGTTCAATCAACTCAACTTTACAATTTGTTTCGAGTTTTTTCAATGATCTTTTTCTTTATGTTAACATCAACTTTATGCTACAGCAATACAAGTAATTGAATATTAATTTATAGTTTATCTTTTCTCTCTGTAGATTCAAAATTTTAATTTGTATTATAGCTTTTGTATTGTCCCTCTGGCTCCATCAACGAAAAGCAGAGAAATATACATCCTTTTATACAAACTACTTTCATTTGGTTTGCATCATTAATACTATTTACTTTTTCGTGCAGCCCGAAAAAGTTGCTTTTTACCTTAAATTGGGTCAGAGCAAGCCAATCTATAATGCATTCAAAGCCATCCGAGAGTCTCCTGACTGGGACTCTTTGAGTGATGCTCGTAAACGAATAGTTGAATGTAAGTTCATGTAATTCTTTTTCCTTTAATCTTTTCAAATTCGGGAGGCAAGGTGTCTTCAAGCATGAAAATCTATTTAATTCCTGTAGCGGTCTGTCTAGGATTGTACCTTTAGTTTTTCTTTTCCTAATGCATCAGGTCCTCTCTGCCAATCTTTTTGGTAGTTGTGCTGAATTCCATTAAAAATTCAGCTGTTTTTTCCCAATTTAACCCCCCCCCCCCCCAAATCCAAAAAAAAAAAAAAAAAGGAAATAAAAAGAAAGACAAAAGAGAAATCAAAGAAGAAGACCCCGGACTCAAAAAAAAGGAAACCATATTTTTAATGTTTAACTTCTCTTTTGAGGTCTTCTCAGATGAGGTTTTTTTTTCCGCATTGCCGGCAATTTAATGATCATCTCACAGTCTGCTTCTTGCTCATGCAGCCCAAATAAAGGAGGCTGTACTAAGTGGTATTGCTCTTGAGGATGATAAAAGAGAGCAATTTAACAAGATTGAACAGGTGTGCTATGGTGTCTTGTTGAACATGGTCTTCTCATTGTTCTATACCCCTGAAATGTCTCTTCTTTAATGCACACCTAACAAGTGTAAAATTTAATGGACTGGAATTAATGCAATCTATCTACAGTTGATGGCTTTTAGATGTATGTTTGAAGTTATTTTACTTATACAGCCGTCTGATTTATGTTGTGGCTATTTATCCATTTTCTCTGAATACATTTGACACATTTTTGCTTTGTTTTGGGTGGTTGGAGGGTTGTATGCAAAGTGTTTATTATTCGAATAGCTAGATGATTTTGTTGGAACTAAAAGTCATTGAGAATTTTCCTGTTCAATTGTACAGCTTTTATGTTCATAGTAATATTCCAACTTTTTGCAAACAGTCAAGACCATTACTGTGCAGCTGAAACTGTATTTTCAGTCACAATCTTGCATTTGACCTTAACGTCATTTTGCAGGATTTAGCAAAGCTATCTCAGAAATTTGAGGAAAATGTTCTAGATTCCACCAAGAAGTTCGAAAAATTAATAACAGATAAGAAGGATATTGAGGGATTGCCTGCCACAGCTCTTGGTTTGGCTGCACAGACAGCAGTGTCTAAGGTATGTGGAAAAGCTCTCTTTGTGGATGTTTGACAACTGAATTAACATTGGTTACCGTTTTTCTTATGTGTTCTCTTTGCTGCCTGTAACTGATAACAGGGGCATGAAAATGCTACTGCAGAAGACGGGCCATGGATTATCACATTGGATGCACCAAGTTATATGTCTGTGATGCAACATGCAAAAAATAGAACTCTAAGAGAAGAGGTGTACCGTGCTTATATAAACCGTGCTTCTAGTGGAGACCTTGATAACACAGAGATAATTAACCAAATTCTTAAGCTTAGATTGGAAAAGGCTAAGCTCCTTGGATACAGTAACTATGCTGAGGTATACATTTTTACTTTTGTACTCACAATACCATCTATGTAGTTTAAATTTCTTTTTCTTTTTGAAAATTAAAATGGTTTACGTATATAGGTAAGCATGGCGATGAAAATGGCCACTGTTGAAAAAGCTGAAGAGCTTTTAGAAAAGCTTCGCAGTGCTTCTTGGGATCCTGCAGTCAAAGGTAGGGCCTATAAAATCATCTCAATGGTATTTGAGATGTAAACTATACACGGCTTTTGTTATGAGTTTTTATGTTTCTGTTTTTAACTTATGGCTTCATCAATTCCGAGCTTTCTTTTTTAGTTTTTATTTACTAGATATGAGGTAAAATAGACAAATCCTGATAGATGATAGATCTTTATAAGAAGGTTGTCTTTTCTTTTTGTTTATTTATTTTGAAAACCAGATGATACTACTAACCACCTTATTTTTTGTGCTTTGCGATATGGATTGCTTTTCTACTTTCTCTTCTTTCCTTGATGCAACCAAAATAACTGGTTGACCTCTCTTAGCTGGCAATGTTTTGCGTTCACAAGCTTTACCCTTGATCTTTGTAGATTTGGAAGACCTGAAAGATTTCTGTAAGAGTCAAGCTTCTCCAGAAGCTGATGATCTGAACCATTGGGATATTACTTTCTGGAGTGAGAGGCTTCGTGAATCTAAGTATGAGCTAAACGAGGTGGGCCGTCTCTCTCTATTTCTCCCCCCTTTATTTGTGTTCAAGAAAAAATGGACCTTGGGTCTAACTTAAACCAAAAGCTAGCTCAAGAGGCGAGGATATTCCCAAGACCATAAAAGCATACAATCCTTTTCGTCAACCAATGTGAGATACTTGATAGTGTTGATTGGAAACAATAAACGATGTGCATGCGGATGTGCAGATATGATTTTTTCTTATACATGTTTTGAAATGTCTTTCATCTGATGTCCGTTTATCTTCTGATAGTCGACGAGTATTGTAGAAGCTTTATGCTTTCTGACCATCCTTTCTTAGACCAAACTTTATAACAAGTAGAATATATACTTTAGCTTCATTATGTTGTTTCTTTACACACGTGTATCATTGTTCATCTTAGCAACAATTATTTTAGTACTTGCTTTAGTAATATCAACACAAGTCCCTTTTCTTTCTCGTTTGACCAGTAAGTAAGTTAAGTTTTACAATAAGTCCCTTCTTTGCTACTAGACCACTGCCTCTAGCATTCAATAGATGCTAGACATTGTAGGACTTCCTTTTGATCCTTGTGTACAGCTCTGAGTTCGCATGCTGCTTATTTGCAGGAAGAACTACGCCCATACTTTTCGTTGCCTAGAGTTATGGATGGTCTTTTTAAACTTGTAAACATGCTGTTTGGTATCAATGTTGAGCCTGCAGATGGATTAGCTCCGGTAACACTTAGTTCACTTGCCTTTCCTTCTACCTTTGTTCCTGATCCTGTATGCAGTGGCAAATAATGTTGTTCACTAATGTGTGTGATTTCTAGGTTTGGAACAACGATGTCCGGTTTTACCGCGTAAATGATTCCTCTGGAAGTCCCATTGCCTACTTTTATTTTGATCCATACTCTCGTCCATCTGAAAAACGTGGAGGTGCATGGATGGATGAAGTTGTTAGCCGAAGCCGTGTATTATCACGAGATGGTGCCAATGCTAGATTGCCTGTTGCGCACATGGTTTGTAATCAAATGCCACCAGTTGGGGACAAGCCCAGCCTAATGACATTCCGTGAGGTAAACATGTGCCTTGACTCTAAGTGCCTTCAATTCAAGGTGTTCTGAAATGATTGGACTAATAACTCAATAAGCTATTGTGCTGCATGGTATGCCATCAGCTTTGGCTAATCTCCTACTTGATAGGCTTTGCATCATAGTGGGTGTTTTTAGTAATTTCTTTTGGTGGGTAGGGGTGGTGGTGTGAGGGACATAAGCAAATGTTTTAGCAGATATTTTAACTAATTTTAGCTTTAGGAATTTTTCGAAGGTAATGTAAATGATTATATCAATGTTGGGTAATCCCTGTATACAAGCAGTATCTTCTATTCCTCTCTTTCCTTATTATCTGTGGGGAAACATCCCATTGTCGGGTTCTCTTTCTTCTTTTAATAAAAAGCCCAGGTCAGTGTGCTTCTTCTCTCGAATCCTCTTGTTCAAGTTCTGGACTGACGGTAAAATTTTATGCCCTCTTGACTTCTTCATTAGCTTGTTTCTGAGATACATGATGCTTCAGACCATTTGCAGGGTTGTATCTATAGTTCATGAAAATTTATGGTAATATAGTACCAAACACTTACTTTCACAGAAGTGAAGTTACCATTGGGCGTGTTTTTGGCATTGATTACGTTCTGCTTTTTGTAGGTTGAGACTGTCTTCCATGAATTTGGACACGCCCTTCAGCATATGCTAACTAAGCAGGATGAGGGTTTGGTTGCTGGTATAAGGGGCGTAGAGTGGGATGCTGTGGAGTTACCATCACAATTCATGGAAAATTGGTGCTATCACAGGTATGGTGATGTCCTTGCAACGATATTTGAACCGTTTAATTTTGGTTGCAAAACCAAGTAATGTCTCCACTTTGGTTTCCAAAACCAAAGCGGAGGACAAAATGTTCTTTGAAATAGCTATTTTCAGAGGGACCCTGCCTGTCAGGTGTGCCTAGGTCTTCAAGCTTTAAAAAAAAGGAACAAATTGCTTCGTTGTAAAAGAAGTTTTTGTATTCGTAGAAGATATTGTATTTTTATATCTCTAGTAACAAGCAAATCCATCACAAATTCTCCAAAAACATTAGCATTTAGTTAACTCTCCAAATCCATCACAAATTCTTCTAAAATCAAACAAAATGAAACACCACCATTTAATTAACTCTTGTTTCATATGCCTTTTAGGCTCTCTCTCTTCTAAGAATGTCTCCATGCCAACATTCTCTCTCAATAAGTTACTTTTAACTGCAATTTTTTATTGTAGCGAGTTTATAAATGTTTGATTTTGTTTAGTTTCTCGTAAATTGTACGATTCACTTCCAAGGAGCCTGCGCTTCACTTTCCGCTTCAAGTCACGCGGACCGTGTTGGTTTTTGGGCTGTTCACTTTTAAAAACACTACTGTAGTGAGAAAATTCATGTTTCTTTTCCTTTGAATCAGTCAGCTGTTGATTACTCATTTTATTGATGGCTGCTGCAGGGATACTCTGATGGGTATTGCTAAGCATCATGAAACTGGAGAGACTCTCCCAGAAGACATATACCAGAAGCTTCTTGCCGCTAAGACTTTCCGTGCTGGTACCTTGAGTCTTCGGCAGGTGAGAACTGCCCACTTTTTTCTTTTCTGGTTCCTCTGTTACTTTTTTCCAATAATATTCTTTTGATCGATCTTCCTTCCATTTATTGTATTTGCCAACATTTCAAAGTTTTCATGTTCTATTTCATGATCGGAGTCCTAATTTTTTCCCCTAAAACTCCTGGTGGGAGACATTAGTCTCTCCGTAACATGCATTTAATATATACTATTTTGCTGGTTATTTCTAATATTCTTTTAGTAATACTAAATATACATATTTTTTCCCTCTCTATGTCGACTTTGAAACTGGAAGGGGGAGAGAGACAAGATTTGAATGCACACTTTCTAAATCAGGTCTTCAGGAATAGCGACATTTTGCTGGCTGTATGGTTATTCATGGTTGTCTTCAAGTCTAGTTAATTCATCAATTGTGTCAATAGTAAGTGCTCCAAAAGTATGTAAAAGGGTAATAGCCACTAAAGGGATGTTCTCTGCCGTATTGATTCATGCACCAGTGTCTGCATTTACCCGATTTGACTCTGTTGGTTAGTTTCCTTGGTGTTCATTGATTGCGTTTCTAGAACTCGGAATTGCTCCCAGGGAATGTGTTTTGTCGATCTTTTCTTCTGTCTTATTAATGGTGAAGGTTCTTTAATCAAAAATTGTCATCATTAATGACGTTAATGTCATGACTTCATGGTGCTGTTGAAATGCTTACCAGTGGCCACAAAACTGTCTTTGTAGTTGAGATTTGCAACTGTTGATCTTGAGTTACATGCAAAATATGTTCCGGGTGGTTCTGAATCAATCTATTGTGTCGACCGACGGGTCTCGAAGAAAACCCAAGTGCTTCCTCCACTCCCAGACGATAAGTTCCTTGCCAGTTTCAGTCACATTTTTGCTGGTGGATATGCTGCTGGATACTACAGTTACAAGGTGCTTCTCCCCTCTTTTTTTGGTTCTTAGCTCTTATATATTTCTAGTTAGTAGTATTTTCTGTGAGACTTGTATATATATATTGTGGGGTTAAAATAGAGGAGTTGTATCTTTTCAGATCTATTGATGCCTCTTAAATTTAGCTTTCACTTCTGTAATTTAAGAACTTACTAATTTTTTGCAGTCTTGTTGGGAATAATTAAACTTTTTACTGATTAACTCATTCTTAAAATTCCTCTACTGTTTTGATAGCATATGCTTATATTTACCAGACTGTTTAGGCTAGTACTGAAACTGTTGCTTGTATCTGCCTTTTGCTCAGCAACATAACATTTCTCTTATATTGGCATTGCACTGGTAATAGGTTTTTGATGGATGTTCTATTATCATCTATTCCTTGTAACAACATTCTTTATAAAGTATTTCCATCTTTAAGAAAATAATTTTTTGGATTTTAGATGTTCTAGTGATTTGACTGTTGAAATCTCATTTCTTTCTAGTGGTTTTATATCTTATTATATTAAAATAAAAATGATTTCTGGGAAAAACATGTTCTAGGTTGAAACTTAAGACATGCTTTAAGTACAAAGTATTTTCCAATTTGTGCAGTGGGCAGAGGTTTTGTCTGCAGATGCTTTCTCTGCTTTTGAGGATGTTGGACTAGAGAATGAGAAGGTAAACTTTGGAACTTTTGATTCAGTGATCCCTAGTCATATTTTTCACCATCCAACTAATAGTGGCTTTAACTTTGTGTAGGCTGTAAAAGAAACAGGCCAGAGATTCAGGGAGACCGTTCTTGCTCTTGGAGGTGGAAAGGCTCCTCTAGAGGTGTCACTTTAATTCAGCCTTGGCTTCTTATGCATTATTAGCTTTTCTTCCGTCTCGTCTGTTTTACACACTGCTGATTATCTTGCCAAGTCTGATAATTTTTGAATGCGTATTCAGGTTTTCGTGCAGTTTAGAGGCCGGGAACCTTCTCCAGAACCACTGCTTAGGCATAATGGCCTACTGTCAGTTACCTCCTCTGCATGAGATCATTACAGGACCTTCTGCAATCGTAGTGCCCCATTTTGAAGGCCATTTGAAACATTTGCATGCTTTCAGATTTTTGAGGAGACTTGACTTCAAGATGCAACTGTAATTGTTTTTAAGTTATTATATGTTATTTACTTTAGAACAAGCATTGTTACTGATTTACCGGTTATGAATGGGTTTCTTGTTTCTCCTCTCTTTTGCACATCCCTTTATGCGATTTTGGTCATATGACAAATTGCTAGTTGAAGGGTTTTGTTTGTTAATTTACCGTGAAATCACAATGGTAGTACCTGTCTCTTCCAGGAAAGTTTTGCTGTATTATTTCAATGTGGTTCTCTTAATTTTCCGGCATTACTGTTTGAAATCACCTAACCAAAATTTGGAATTGATACTGTTTAAGTCGAATGGTTCGAACCAAAAGCTTGGGCAATTCTGCAAAAGTTCACTTGCTAACCTTGAGAGCACCTTTAACCATAATAAGTATCTTTCCATGTTGCCGCACCCGTATTAAATCCTTCAAAAATGCACTACTTTTGGCAAAATCTGTCGGAGGGGGGCGGCAAGGTTTTTCGTAAATGCGACTTGTATTACATCCAGTTGCCTTTTGACAATCCAAAAGTAGCCAAAGTACTCATTTTATTTTAGTAAAGAGTTCACGCCCAATTTCTCTTTTTCTCCTTTTTTTTTAAAAAAAATCAATTGCATCTTCTCTCCATTTCCTCAAGTATATAGTTGGATGAGTGACACTTGTCCTATTTATTTATTAAGGGCCTAGATTAGATTAATTTAATACCCCCTCAGTTTCAAAAAGAATGACCTACTTTTCTTTTTAGTCCGTTTCAAAAAGAATGACCCTTTCCTTTTTTGGCAACATTTTAATTTCAATTTTCTACATGGCATGTTTAAGACCACAAGATTAAAGGGCATTTTGGTACATTTTCCATAACTTTAATTTAGGACCACAAGATTCAAAAGTCTTCTTTATTTTCTTAAACTCCGTATCAAGTCAAACTAGGTCATTCTTTTTTAAACGGAGGGAGTAAGTATTTTAACCATAGTTAAAAGAATTCATTTTTGGAAACACACTTAACTTTGGTAAGAAAAAGATATCTCTCCACATGGATATCTTTCCATAATAAGTATCTTTTTATAATAACTTTGCTAACCTTGAGAGCACCTTTAGAGAGTATAAAAAACATTTCTTCTGCCTTCACATGGAAAGATATTTCACTAAAAAGCTGTCAAGCTAATTGCTTTTGATGGTTCATCAAGTTTAGATAGTTTCTACTCTTGAACTTGCATTTCTTCACAACTGTTCACTTTAACTGTTGAAAAGTTTTTCCTCCCTATATTAGTAAAAGAATTACGAAATAGGCAAGTACATTTCTAGAGTACTAGATTCTCACCTTGTACTATGCTCAGAGTGGAAGAACTACAGAAGTAGACGATTCCAACTAAAGGAATGTATTTGGAAGAGCTATTACGTATTAAAATCTTCTCTACTAAAATGTACAATTGATGACATTTAAGTTAAAGGAATTTGAGGAGTAAGTTGCAAAAAATTCTCCAGGAACTTTCCTAAGAAATCTGTTATCTATTGCAGTCAGTTTAAATCCATTCATCTAAAACAATTATCTTGGTTGTGGAGGGGCTGGTTGTGAGAGGAGACTGGATGGTTCTGTTTGAGATTTAATGGGTGGAAGGACAATGGACCTTTCTATAGAGAAACGATTTGATCCTCCAAAGCTGTCTAGGGACTTAAAGTATTCCGATGCATTGTTTTCTATTATCAATGCATCCTCGAGCTCTCTTACAATGTCTGCCATACATGGTCTGTAAGTGGAGTATGTCTCCGTGCATGCCAAAGCCACCTCTACCACTCTCCATAGTGCCTCACCATGATACCCTCCCTTGATAGCGGGATCCACAATTTCTTCAACTCTTGAACTTCTTATTAGAGGTTTCGCCTGTATTTCAAAGTGGATACTTGCATGCGATCAGATGTAAACATGCAAATCAAAAGAGTATATATAGTTGCAAAGTAGTTAAGCAATCAACATCAGTTTATCATCTGAGTAGCTGTGAACTACTACTCAATAAGTCATAATAATTAAAGAGGAAACAGACGTTCCTTCTGAGTTCAAATAAGAAAAACTGAGCTTCCGCACACGTTACCAGGTGTAATGGAGGCTAGGTATTCATACATTCGAAGAACTTCTCAGTCTTTTCATGGCTATGGGAAGAGACTGTATGGTTTTGATTCCTGACTTCAGGTCACATGAGGTTTCCTTGATTTAGTATGAACTAAACTTTAATATTGTTCCAGTTTTGTGCCTCATTAGATGGAAGTTTGTTTCTGACAGTAAGGTTATTTCTATATGATTTGGAGGTCATTTTAAAGCCTGAAGATGTGATCACTTTGAGGGTACCGGTTTTTGTTCCTACTCTTAGTTTAAGTCTGGATAATGAGTTCACCATTTATCATATGGTGGTTGATCTCAAGGTGATCATTTAGTTCATTCTAAAAGAATAGTAGAGAACTTTTTATCATCTCGGAACTTATGTTTTCATAGGATTCAGTACTAATAGCAAGTTGTATCTGGAGAATCGCAGTTAAAGAAAAAACTTGCTAAGTTGGGCCATACCCATTCAACCAAGCTCCACTCATTTCTTGGCTTGTTTATGTTGAGAGGCTCTCGACCTGTTAGGATTTCCAGTAGGACAACTCCAAAGCTGAAGACATCACTTTTTGCTGACAGACGTTGGGTCGAGTAGTACCTATGCAAAAGGAATTCATGAAAGAGGCCATGAGCTGGATTTCCCCAAAGATTTTTGAACCGTTTGTGCTATGGTGAATTATAACAAAAATGAAGTCAATGAATATCCTATTACTTGGGGTTCTTTGTTTATGCATTTTATTAAAATATGACAAGATCCAAGTAGATTCTCCTGGCGATGATTCAAAGTATAATCACTTCAAGTAATCCATATTAAGGTAGCAGAACTGTCCATTAGGCTATGCTTTAGAAACTTATCTCTTATTCTAATTTCCTAACGACGACACAATCTAGAAGAGATTATACTTACTCTGGATCCAAGTACCCAGCTGTCCCTCTTACTTCTAAAGAAGTACCGCTATCCCCTTCTTGAGATGCATATTTTGAAAATCCAAAATCAGCAACCTTGGCACACATGCTTTGATCCAGGAGTATGTTACTTGACTTGACATCCCTATGGATCAGACAACGCTCCGAGAAAGTGTGAAGATACATCAAACCTGAAGAAGTTTAAACTTTCTTGGGTCATTCAGTGCAAGAAGGGAAATAGGAAATAACATAATAAAAAGAAGGAACTTTGGTATTTTCTCTTTACAAATGTTCCTTCATGATAAGTACTAGGGAATGATTGATTGTTAAACTGTATTAGATTCATGATATGCCTCGAATCTGTCTCTCAGGTAAACAGGTTCTCTTTTTATTTACGCATGCTTAAGTCCACAGATATCGCTTATTTCATTGAAGATCTTCATGAATAGCAGAGCCTTGTGTTACTTGCCTCTCGCTGCTCCTAAAGCAATGGAAAGTCTGGCTGGCCAGTCTAGAATCTTCCTTTTTGCTGCTGCTCCTAAACAGGATGAGCGAACAAACAAGAAATTAGTGCTGGTTCTTATGATAAATTGAGGGATAGGAATTTGTTTATATATGCGGTACCATATAACCGATCCTGTAGGGAGCCATTTGACATAAAGGGATAAACCAGAATCTGTTGTTCATTCTCGCAGCAGTATCCAAGAAGAGGGACCAGGTTCTCATGCGTAATAGCTGACAGAAGGTTCAGCTGTAATACAAATTACAGAAGTGGTTAATTTGCAAGCTGTGTTATTTGTTATGCACGGCCTAACTATATATGCATGGATAAGATGCATTACTATAGAGATGGCTCCTGAAGAGCACAGGTCAAATCAGGAGGAAGTCATAAATTTACAAGTTTGATAATTATCAATTTATAGACATGTGAAAAGATCGGGTTAAGGACATGGCTGCTAAAGTTTGGAAGTTGGGAGGAAATTGGTCTAAAAATACTCTGGATTGATACCTCATTATTGAATTCTCGAATTCCCTGAGTCGAAGTGGCTGACCTGACCTTTACAGCCACTTCTTCACCATCAGGTAAGGTACCACGGTAAACGGATCCAAAGCCACCTTCACCTATCAAAGTTCTGTAGTTCTGCGTAATTGTTTCTATATATTCCAACTTGAAGTTCTTGATGGATATTGACTTCGGCAAGGTAGTATCTGTGCTTGGTACTGAATACACTGCATCTGTATTTGAAAGAAAATTTTGAGCATATTGCCTCATTGAGTATAAGTACCAAATTTTTAAGATATTAACTCTCTTTCAAATTGCTCGAGTTCCTGTCAAAAGAGCTTCTTTGCAACAGATGCTATTGTACAGTTTCTGGACTCTGGTTTTCAATCGTGAAAGTTTTATGATTTATTCTTGTTGATTCCAATCTTAAGCTATTGCAATCAAGAAGAAAAAAATGCTTAAATTATCATGATATTTATCATGCATTACACATGCTGGATTATTTCTAGTTTGTTCAGTGTACTTACTCCTTGTGATCGTGTAATTTCTCATAAGAAATTTTGGCCCTGCCATTACTTGTCTTTTGTAGAGGCAGACCATAGAGATAACAATTGCAAGGGTCACTAGGAGAGATGCACCTACAGCTGCACCAATCACAAGTTTATGTGCTGAACTTGAGTTTTGTTTACCATTAGCCATCTCTTTGCTGAAATGTTAAAAAGGAAAAAAGAATTAGGTTTATTTCTCTTTCTTTGTCAGGTCCCTGCTCCTGATATGCCATTGCTTTCCCCTCCCCCTGGAAAAAAGTGGACAGTGTATAATCATAGAAATTGTTCTTTTTTTTTTTCTGAAGACAGGGCAGTGGTCTCATACTCTGTTGTAATATTAGATTCTTTGGTGCTTTCAGAAAGCTTGTTGCCCATGTGAATGCTGCTGGTTAAGTATCTGGAGGGAGAAGGAAACAAAGATATTAGTGTAACATCATACTTTTTATTGAAACATATGAAGCATGTCGGCAGCTTGCATGTAGAAATTTTATAAAGCTTTGGTAACTTTTTCAGAGGTTAATACTCTGTATGACATTATTTAACTTCATGTTTTGCAAATATTTTATGTGGAAACCAAAATAGAAGATTTACCTTGTAGCGAATGTGAAGGATGATGTGAAGAGTGAGTTTGTGCCACTAGAGCCATTATTGCTGATATCCCTGTCTTTGCAAATAACTTGATTGCTTAGTAAAACTACACAAGATTGCAAATTTGCTTTAAAAGAAATGAATAGATGAAATATTTGTCTTGATGACAAAGGCTTGGACATACAGTTTCCTCAGGTGCATCAGTTTTTGGATGCTAGGAGGGCTTGGTCCAGTAAGGCCACCCAAGGAGAGATTTCTGTGGTAGGGAATAAGAGAAAAGGATTCAATGACCATAAGTGTAATTCGTCTATCTCAAACGTACTGAATACGCTATGGATAAATAAGGTTGAAAAATTGGTAGAGATTACTTGGTAATGTTCAAAAAACCAAACTACTTTTGAGTATTTTATAGAGGGAGAATAACTTACATCTGAGTGATGACTGAAGTACCATTAACTCGATCACAAGTTAGGCCCGGCCATGGAAGGGGAAGACAAGGGTCTCCTGACCAACTCTTCAATATTTCATTTTTTTTGTTGTGTTGCAATAGTTCCTTCTTCACATTCACAATTATGTCAACTGAAACGTATAGAGAAATAATAAATTTACTTTCTGTTATGCTTTTCTACTATGGCATCTTGAATTCTGCTACTATGCATACTTTGAGTAAAGTTACCTTCTTCCATGGCAGTTTCTTTAACCAGAGCAAGAGTCTTTAAAATTTCGTAACCATTACAAATGGGTCCCAATTGAGATAGATTTGAGGCCTTGATCATCGTCAGGTTGACGACCCTATTTGCGCTGAACTTCAGAACTACGTCCAGGTATCTGGAACCACTAGCCAGTATATCAACCTTGAGTCTCTTTTCGTTGTTGACGTATATATAGAACACCCTTTGTCCAGCTTGAGCTGAGCCATTGGGCTCAAGAAAGTACAGGAAGAGAGAGTAAGTGTAATATCCTCTATCAAGGTCTTCATGCAGGAACTCCAATCTCTCTGGATGGGTGAGGGCTGTTTGTAACACGAATGCAGGAGGTAACAAACTGTATTTTTTTGCAATGACCTGCTTAATAATCGATGGTCCTGTGCGAGTAACTTGTGATTTTAGATTTGAGTCTGGTCTCCAAATTCTATCATACTGGTCGTATGGGTACCTGAGTTGGCAAGTCTTCATATTATCACTTCACGATACTGGATATGTTTGTTCTTTTTTGTCTTAAACAAAAGCATGTATGTTATCATGAAAAAGTGTACAGTGTTGCCAATAGAAAATATAATTCTGTGATAGAATGAAAGAATACCTGATTTCCGTACCCTTGTTTCCAGCATCTACTCTATGTACAAGTTTGAGTACTTCTGAAGGTTCCCTTTTCAGATAATCTGGATTTATTGGTCTGATCTCAACATTAGAAATGTAAGGATTCCCATTCTTTTTCAATAGGCAGAAGTTGGTATAGCTTCTAGTAGCTCTAAAAATTCCCTCAACTGTAAGTTCATCAGATGAGTTTACTGTGGCTATTGGTGTGACACCAATCAAAACAACAAAAGAACTGCGTGGGAGATTCTTCTCTTGATTGCCAGAAAGAAATGTACCTCTTACTAGATAGTCATGATCTTTCCTGGTTGGCAAGTTGTAACACCACTTATGACCAATATTTGAGTTAAAAGATCGAGCTCGTTCATAGTGAGCATTCTTGTACACTGGCCTTGATATGCAACTCTGATTTTCAGGGAACCAAGTTTCATCTGAAATCCAACTTAAGTTGGTACGTGGCTCTGTAAAGTTTGCAGGAGCACAACATTGTATACTTAGAAATCCTGCTCGAAATCACATTGAAACTTAGTGGTTAGATTTAAGTATACTAAAAATAAGACATATTTGCATATTAAAATGAGGTTTTTGCATCGGCTTAAACATCATAGATATGCTACGATAGCTGGCTACTGCTTGCTGTTGTAATGATTTGTGTAGGCCCTGTGTTTGATATTATGGTGCTTTGTAAGGCAGGTAAGTTTATTTTATGGATCTGCTTTCACTCTTTCTTTTTTAAGTCAATGCGATCTGTTTATGCAGTGTAACTAATTTATAGGCCTGGAGTTTTGCAGCACTCATATTCTATTCTATTGTGGAGCAGTCAAACACAGCTTCATATTATAGTTTGAGGTAGTTTTTTCTTTTTGACAAACGATATCAGAATCTTTATGTAGTGATTATTTAGGATCTCATTTAGGGACTACCCAACAACACTACAGAAATTAACAAGATGATGATCAATATAATTCACAAAAGAGGAAAGACCAGCTATCTTATTGATATCAAAGCAATAGGTAACTTTTATATCTTTATCAAACAAAGGAGATCGTCAAGAATGAATTATGTATACTAACCTTCTTGTGCAAAGGCAGATCGTATAAGCAGGACCAGACAGATGATACTACAATTGACCAACCTTGTGTTCCAGCAATTCACCACTTCCATCATCCTATTCTCATGGAAGAAAATTGCCCCATCAGGTCATCCAACTCAAAATCTGGCTATGCCAATCTCATACAACTTTGGTTATCTATAGAATCCAACTTCCCACTCATATTTTTTGTAATTTTAAAATGAAGAACTGATTAAAAACTACGTGCTACGAAAAACGGTACCAGGGAGTAAGATTGGTTTTGCAGATAGCAAACAGGATGTTGTTATTATTTTCAATGGTTTCTGTTCTTGAAGCATTGCTAGGGAAGTTGAGATAAAAACTAAACTAAAAATTAGTACAAACGTAACGTCACCTATCTTACATTGTTTATTGAAATTATGATTAAACAAATAGTATTGGTCTTTGTTAGGGTGGTGGTGGGACAATAATTTGTTTAATGATACAATTCAAATTGCTATTATAATAACAATAATAGTGCGGAACAAAACAACCATTCATCAATCATCTTCTCTAATTCGTCTTTCCTTTTGTCTGTTATCTGCAGCGAAACCTCAAGGAAATGAGCTTTTCTTAATAAACTCTTTCTTTACGCATATTGTGTTAGTCAAGAAAGTTACTTTTTGGCTCCGGTCAAACTAGAGAAGCAAATTTTCAACTTTGTCAAGAATTGCTTATTTTATTATGCGGTGAAAATGAGATTATATTTTGTAAACGCAATTACCGATTAACCACATACACCCTTCCCCATACAAATCTTTTCTTTGAAGGGAAAGGGAGGAATCTTTCCAACTTAACTGCGTTTTCTTAATGTTAAAAAACGGCACATATATTTCAATAAATATTTTTCCTTTTTTGGTTATCTGCCAGTAAATTCAAATATGGATGTCCAAGTGAGAGACGAATGAGTTTAACTCAGAGTTGGTAATAGTGTTTAGCGATTAAATCGATTGTAAGACGGAGAATACAAGTCATATATCTGATGTGAATTGTGAAGTGGTTGTAATTTGTTGACCATTTTTTCTTTCACAAAGTGGATGATAACTCGTAGCCAAAGTATTGATTTATTTGTTACAAGTCATCCATATATACCATGCAATCAGTCCGTACTATTTACCAATTCCATCAATTGGATGATTTTCAACCAACAGGCCCAAGTCACTAATGTTCCAAACTTGTACAGTAGTTCTTGGTTAACATTCAGAACGAATTCACACTGTCGATGAAACTTCATATTAATTTACTGGGGTATATAATGAGTCTTAAGTTAATATAAATAATTTCTTACATCATCAGATCATTCAAAAGAACTCACTCAAAAGAGGAAAATGAGTAAATATGGTACTGAAAATAACAAATTGGCATATATTCTTTAACCAAGCCACTGCTTTAAACAATGTTTCCCTTTCTATGTATCTCTGTCTTTAATTGAATTATAGAACTTTCTCTTCAAACTGCAAAATTAATGAGCCTATTAAAAAGTCAGAATTAGCAACTATACATGAATTTTCACTCTCTAGTTCTCACTTGAATATGCCTGTTTTGGACGGAGAGATAAATTTGAGTGAGAAATGAGAATTGTTTTTGCATGTTAAACTTTCTGAAAATTATGCGTACTATACATTATCCAACATGCACCTGATATCGACAAGAGAAGTATCAATTGCAATTATAATTGTGAAGAAGAAAAGGTTACAAAGTTTTTACTAGAAACTGATGTGGCTTAGGTTCTTGAGCCGAGAGTATATAGAAAGCAGTCCACCTCCCAAAGTAAGGATAAAGTATGCATATATGCTATCTTCTCCGGACCTCAATTGTGGGATAGGTATGCGTAGACACTATCTTTTTTCGGACCTCACTTGTGCGACTACACATGTATATTGTAGAGGTGGCCTAGAAGGAACAACAAACCAACTGAAATTTTCAGTCACTTGTAACTCTCAATACGATTCTAGTCCTTGTTTCTCCACCCATAGTCACATTCTTTACCCCCAACATCTTAGACTTCTTAAACAACTTCACCACTTCCTCCACCTCTTCACCACCACACTCTTCCACAGCCACCACACACGCACCGCCAACTCTCACCGTTCTCTCCATCTCCGCCACATATCGATCCGGAAACAATGCCCGATCCAAATACGCACTAAACCCGATATCAAACGCATTATCAAAAAAAGGCAAATTATGCGGATCCGCACGTCTAACAAGCGGCGGCGAATCCACAAGCTCCACACCCGTAATATCCCGAAGCCCCATTTCTTTCAACGCCATTACAGACTGGCCCGGCCCGGCAGATACCACAAGGGCCCGTGAATGTTTAGAAAAAAGATTCTTATCATGAAGAGTCTGAAATTGTTCTTTAAATGAAAGAACTGTTTGGATCCAAGCGTTTGTGGACCATACACGACGGTTATGTCTCTTTATGGAAGTGTAAGTTCGGTGAGCGAAATCGCAAGTGGATTTAGGGAAATGGTGGTGGGGTTTGGGCTTGGTGATATTGGGACTAACGCAGGTTTCGGGGGTTTTGATGACAAGCAGGAAGAGGATAAAGGTGGCTAAGATGATGATGGCTAAAGAGAGCTTGTTGAGGATTTGTTGAACGTATCTATCCATTGTTGTTGTTGTTGTTCTGCATGCATTTGGATCTTACTGCATGAGAGAGTAATGTTAAGAGAGGGTGATGAAATGTAGCCATTTTTGAAGGATCAAAATAGGAAAAAAAAATACTACTAACTCAATTATAATTATATATCACGAAAAAAAGATTTTTTTTAATCTAAATTTGTTTTATATACTCCATTTCAATTTGTTTGATATACTTGCCAATTTATTTTTTGTTTTTTCCCCTTCCTAGAAGCTTCCACCCTTTTTGCTTCCTTTGTGACTCAAACTCATAACCTTCGGGTTGGAAATGAGGGTTGCTTACCTTCCGAGCAACTCCCTCTTGTTACTTTCCTTTTTGATTCGTTTCAATGAGAATAATGTTTTAGGAGAGGTAGAGGTAGAGGTAGAGGTAGGCCGAAGAAGTATTGGAGGGAGGTGATTAGACATGACATGGAGCAGTTGCAGCTTACAGAGGACATGACCCTAGATAGGAAGGTGTGGAGGACGCGGATTAGGGTAGAGGGCTAGTTCTTTGGAGTGGGGCCTAGATAGTGGATAGCGTTGCCTGGTTGTAGCCAGGCTAGTAGTCGCAGTGCTTGGCACGCACCTTGGAGTTCCTTGTTCGTGCGGTACTGGGTGTTTTCGGTTAGATCTTGTATAGTACTACCCTATGTTTTCTGTTTTTCTTATGTGTGTGTTATGTCATCTTGATTCATGTTTTACTACGCCTTTATGTTCTGCTTTCCTGTCCTGAGCCGGGGGTCTATCGGAAACAACCTCTCTACTTTTTCGGAGGTAGTGGTATGGACTGCGTACACTTTACCCTCCCCAGACCCCCACTTTATGGGAATACACTAGGTATATTGTTGTTGTTTAATTTCAACTTGTCACATGGCTTGCTCAAGAACACAAGATGATATTTTAGTATATTTGATATATCTTTAATTTAAAACCACAAGATTCAAAAATTTTAAACTCCGTGTCAAATCAAAATAATTCAATCAGTTTGAAACAAAGGGAATACTAATTTTAGCTTGGTGCAAGTTCTGAACCTCATAAACTTCAAATTATAATTTTGTCTCCACTTTTATGGGCAGTTAATTATTGCAATGGACCTGCTTATAAAAAACCGCATAAATAATTAAATATCGAAAAATATTACTTATTGTATTAGAAGTTTTAAAAGGTGGAATTGCCAAAGCGGGCTACAGACTTGGCTGGTGACATCCGTTCTATAAACAAATATCTTGTTGTGGAAATTGGAGTCTGGACAAATGTCCAATTTCTTTTGTGTTTTGTTAATTCTGGCAAATTAAACATCATGCATATCATTGTATTTTTCTGCACAGCATAATACTCGTATATTCCAGGCACATCACTATTGGTCGATTTAAGATATATGCTTAATTAAACATTCTTGACTATAAAAAAATATATATGCAAATCGTCACTATTCTTCATTTGTCAATTGTTTATTTTATGAAACCAAAGCATATACTTAGAGTTTACATTGTCAACAACTTCATTTGTTTGGGTTGGAGAACAAAATTTCTGGTACATATGCTTGTAGTTGTGGAGTACGCTGAAACTCTGGGGAAAAAAAAAGTACAGTCGATAAAAGAAGGGATTAGATGGGATGAGGCAATAAATTAATAATGAAAAAACCTATCTATGTTTGAAGTTTGTACCAAATCAACTAGTAGTAGATAATTATATATACGACAAACTCTTTTATCATTTTATCATAGATATAACCTTATTTTGGTGAGGGTTGTATATGGTTGAATGATAACACAATACAATGGGTAATTGCAAATAATAAAACACTTATCAATTGAAACAAGAGTGTTTACAAGCTAAGGTATTCTCCACGAATTTTCCTCTCAGGAATTCATGGGAAATCTGTTTCCAGTTGAAACAAATTCAATGAAAAGGTAATCACGTCTTTGTGTTGAATTAATATTGCTCAGGCAGCTAGTTAAGCATATTTTACAATTTTTTACTCTCCTTTTAATAAGAAATTTCATTTTATGTACTTTGATTTCATGTTTTTACAAAATTTAAATACCAAGTAAAAGAATGTAGATTGGAGATTTGGTAAAGTTTTCATTTCCATTTCAAAACTTAAAAATTCTCTTTCGGTAATTATTCCAAACTATAAATGTAATTAAGTACGTAAACAAGTTGATTATTTGTGTTAACGAAAAATATTAAGATAAAATGCAAAAAAAAAAAAAAAAACTTAAAAGGGAAAGACAACTCCAAAGGGTTTAAAGAAATGTGTTGCAAAGTGGAAGAATTATGCCTCCTCAAAATGGTGATATTATTAACGGCATTCATCACCTCTCCGCTAGGAATTGGTCGTCTCTGGTGTTCATATTTACATATTTACAGGAAGACTAATTCGATAGTTGATGGTTTAATCAATTTCGCCTTCAGGCAAGAGTCTCGCTTTGAATGACATTCACACATGTCTTCTAGTAATTCTTCACATGCTGCAAGAGATGTTGTTGGGGTCTCATTCCCTTGCTCAATTTTGATTAGTTACTTGATGTTTTAGTTCTCTTTTACAAAAATTATTATTATTATTATTATTTTAAAAAAATAAGAAATTAGAAAACCCCCAAAGGTTTTAGAAGGGTTTTAGCAAGTGTATGCTAAATACGACGTCGTATAAGCATGTCTTATCTTCAAACAAGAGAAGAAAATCAAGATTTTAGGAATCAGCCATTGTTGTAGTTTGGTCTCAGCTCGTTGAGCAAGCATAGTGAAGAATGATGACCCATCTCCTCAGCTTGGAGACATCCATCTCCGCCACCACAAATCTCTCTCTTTTTCACACCCCCTTTTCACCTTCCAATGCACTATTACCCTTTGCTTCTCCCAAATCTATGCCCTTGCTTTTGGAGAATTCCAAGAAATCAGCATCAAGAACAAGTGCCAAAAACCCCACAACTAGTAACTACTTTGTCATCTTTTCATGTTTTGGAATATTTGTTTTTCTTTCGGTTTTCTTGATTGATAAATATTTTTTATGGTTCTTGTTTAGAGGTGTTGGCTACTGGTGTATCTACTGAGGCAGTAGAGGGAGAAGCTGATGTGGAAGTTGCTGAGGGGTATACAATTACTCAGTTTTGTGATAAAATGATTGATTTATTCCTAAATGAAAAACCCAAGTCAAAAGATTGGAGAAAATACTTGGTTTTTAGAGAAGAATGGAGGAAATACAGGGATAGATTTTACAGTAGGTGTCGAATTCGAGCTGACACAGAAGCTGATTCTCAAATGAAGGAAAAAATAATTATTTTGGCCAGAAAAGTTAGGAAGGTATGATGAATTTCTTTCCTGTTTTACTTTGAAAAGGTTTTAGCTTTAGATATTCCCAAATTGTTCTTGATCAGGAATGAGTCATTGCAGATTGATGATGAAATGGAAAGGTATACTGAACTTCTCAAAGAGATACAAGATAACCCGAGGGATTTGAATGCAATTGTTACAAAGAGGCGCAAGGACTTCACTGGTGAATTCTTTCGGCATCTGACTTTGCTTTCAGAAACTTATGACAGCTTGGAGGACCGAGATGGTAAAGTGGCTTTGCTCATGGTGTTATTGTTCTTGTAGGTTTGACGGTTTTAGTAATGGGTTGCTGTTGTCAAAGGAAGGGGATCAAAACTGTTCTGCAGCATGTTGCGTTTTGAACTTCTCTTCTGGAAAAAATAAAATGGACTCTAATTCATGGTATACGACTTCAAGTTAAAATAATTAGGGTGCAAAGGATTATTGATATTAGCTTCTGTGTTATTAAAAGACCATTGTTAGGCTGTTTAAGCCCTGAAGCTCAGTGCAACACGACTGGTCACTTTGTCTCGCTTATGTGGTGTTTTGGTGCAAGCACTAAGTCATTAAGGTGTGTGCCTCAATGCCAATGGGCTTTTCTCTAAAGAGGGAAACCTTAAAGATAAATTTAACTAGCTGTATGATATATCAATTGTTAAGGGAACATTATGGATGAATATGCCATTACATGGCGCTGAAGTAGGAAGTTAGAAACTCAGAATAAGATAGATATTGACCAGCCTAAAGTTTAGAACTTAAACTGGCTTTGCATTTGAAATATAAGATAAGATTGTTTTTGAACTCAACTGACACCATTCCTACTTTACATATTGCTTTTGATTGTAGTCACTTTCTTGAACTTCCCATTACGTATGTTTTGAACTTTTTTGGTCATTTGCGCCTCTTCCCCAAGACACTCACTTTAATTGTGATTTGCGGTTTAAGCCCCAAGAGATACTTCCCGTGTTTCCGGGTTTTTCGCCTTTGACAACACTGATCAGCCTGTCACAAGTCTTTTTTTCTTTACTCTTATGCTGAAGTCATGTTTGTTCTAGGAAGTATCTGATGGGCATGCAATTTATTTATTTTTTTTATTTGATAAAGAACGTGCCATTTAATATGAGAACCATCAATCTCTGTGATTTGAAAAATTGTAATATTTCAATAGGGCTTTTGGTTGCTTATAATTTGAAAACAAAACTGGAAAGCAACTATAAATTGAGTAGTGATGTGACTTTTTCATATTTTCTGAATTTTTGGTTGAGCAGCATTTGCCAGACTTGGGACCAGATGCTTGTCTGCAGTCAGTGCTTATGACAACACACTGGAGATTGTGGGAACATTAGATACTGCCCAGGCCAAATTTGATGACATCTTGAACTCTCCATCAGTGGATGCAGCGTGTGACAAGATAAAAAGCCTTGCCAAGAGTAAAGAACTTGACTCTTCTTTGGTACTGCTGATAAATGGTGCTTGGGCTTCAGCAAAAGAATCCTCTTCTATGAGAAATGAGGTATGTACATTTATAGTCCATTTGATTCACAAACACAGAGATTTTTCTGTTAATCTATCTCTTGAAAAGAAATGCTGAATTTCATCATATATTAAGGAACTTATAGTTTGTCCAAACAATGTTCTGGACTAGAATTATCGTAATTTAGCTGATGTTCAATAAACTGTTTTGGATTTGCCTTATGTCTTAGACTTGTAATGAAGCTGGATTCTTTCATATTGCACATATAAAATGTTTTCATACTTCATTTTCTCTCATACATCCATTGATGAGCTAGGAAAGTTTTTAGTTTGTGAGTTCAAGTTGTACCCTAATGAAATGGAGGCAACTCACACTTTGTCAAACTCCGGCTGTGCCTTGTTAGATTGCATATGTGTTGGTCGTGTTTGGACAAGTAATTTACAGAGTCCTATTATCAATTTATCCTGGAAATGTTAGCAGTATCCTCCTCCTCTTTACCTATATAGGCATATTTGACTTCTCTAATTCAACCATATCAATCCCAATTGTAATTATGTCCTATCTTATACTCGAATTTCTCTCTCTGATGGCAATCTTATATTCAGTTGAAGTGCCAGGTAATTTATTAGAGCTGATGTTGACATATGGCTGTAGGTAAAGGAAATAATGCATCGTCTATACAAGGCTACACAGAGTAGTCTAAGGAGCATGGCACCAAAAGAAATAAAGCTGCTTAAGTACTTGCTAAACATCACAGATCCTGAAGAGCGATTCTCAGCATTGGCAACAGCTTTCAGCCCCGGTCATGAACACGATGCCAAGGATCCTAATGCTATTTACACGTAAGAGCTTAGTACTTTCAGTTACATGCACCAAGAGTTCATGATATTCAACTGAAATCTTATATGCTTTCTGTATGGGGCAGAACTCCAAAAGAGCTGCATAAGTGGATCAAAATCATGCTTGATGCATACAACCTGAATAAAGAAGAGACCGAAATTAGAGAAGCGAAGCAGTTGAATCAACCTGTTGTCATTCAGAGACTTTTCATTCTGAAGGAGACAATTGAAGCAGAATATTTGGAAAAAGAAGCTAATGCAGAAAAAGATTCAAAACCAGAAGAAACTGTGATATGACAACCTTGTCCACCGGCATATCTGTTGCTTGCCGCCAATTTTTGTTATTGCTCACTGTCAGTTCTGTGCTCAAAATTTGGAACAGTAGGCAATTTCTTTGGTGATTTATGTATCTCCTTCAGCATGTAGGTTTACAATGCATAGGATGGTTGTGCAATAGTGAAGACATTATGTATAGTTGGTTTTGTAGAAATAGCAGAGTTGTTTTCCCTTTTTTGTAAGTGATTAGCTTCTTGTAATTTTCTCTTCTGGTAGAAAGCTTCTTATATTTAAACTTGTCAGAAGTTCTCTCTATTAGATTCATAATCTAATGGTAAATCTTTAAATTAATTACAGTACCCAAAAAAGGTAAGAGTTAAATTAAATAACTCGTTGGGTTGGAGTGCATTTTTGCTCCACTTGCTTTGAACTTATTGATTTTAAATCTTGAATTACTCAACCAGCTTTACTTCTTTGTCATTTCAAATTTATTAGCCGATAGGCGATCCATTGAATTTTGGCTCAGCTTTCACAAAGTTGACCATCAATTTTCAATAAAGGATCAAAAGAAGACTTTTTCCTACCAGGGTTAAGATTAATTAGATCCAAAGGTAAACTAGGGGAAATGTGTTCAATTTTAGATGGCATTCGGGTAAATTTTTGACCCTTTATATCAAAAGAAAATCATGTTGTCAAAGGGTAGTTTTGTCATAAGAAAAAAATACTCTCGACTTTGTAGTCTCAGACTTGTACGACAGTATTTCCTTTTTATTTACATGCTCATTATATTTTATTAAATTATATTTTTAAATTTAATTACTAATATGTACATATTTATTCAATAATAAGATTAGTAGCAAAATGATAAATAATTCTTTTAATTTAATAAAATAGATAAGTAAAAATAAAAAATATAACATCCATAAAAAGAAGGGAAAAAACTCAAATATGTCATTGAACTATTAGAAATGGGTCATTTATGTCATCTGTTATAAGTTTGGTTCATCTATGCCACTGCTATTAAAAGTTTGGCTCATCCATGACAATGTCATTACAGAAAGGTTCAGTCGTGCCATTATTTTGTAACGGTGATTTTTGTAAAATCATTTTTGTCATGTGACCTCTTATTAGATGTCCACATTACCAAATCCAAATCAACCAATATTACTTAAATCAAAATTAAAAATTAAAAATCGTCCCATCAAAATAAAATTTGATCTGCACAGTTAGAATAAAAATTGAATTTATTAAAAATAAAATTCATATAAAATAAAATTTGATCTGCACAGTTAGAATAAAAATTATATTTATTAAAAATAAAAATTATATTAATTAAAAATAAAAATCAAACTCATTAATTGTGTGGGATTTTATTTTAATGGGTATTATTTTTTATTTTGATTTAAGTAATATTGATTGATTTTGGATTTGGTGATGTGAATTTCTAATAAGAGATTATGTGACAAAAATAATTTTATAAAATTATCATTATAAAATAATAACACAAATAAATTTTTCTGTAATGAAAATGATATAGATGAGCCAAATATTTTAAGAGATGATATAAATGAACCAAGCTATAGCATATTTGAGTATTTTCCATGAAAAGAAATGGAGGGAGTAGATGCTAATCTATAACTATTGATATTCAAACTGGAAGCTTTCCTTGAAATTACTCAGCAAAATGTAGGTATATTTGGATTGACAAAGACATTGAATACATCAAACTCTTTAGACAATATAAAATACTACTCAAAAAAGTCTCTTTCCATAGAGTTGTCCGGCAATCAAGTTTCCCTTAAAACTTTTCTATACCCAATCTTTTCAAAATAACTATAAATTCTGCAATTTAGCAATTGTGTGTTGTAACTTGTGGTAGAAGAAATCATGGAGATTGAGCAACAGTTGGAATGGAATAAAGCACAGAAGATTGTCATAAATGTAGACCTTGTTGCTGCAGCCAAACAACATCTTCAGTTTCTTGATACCGTTGATAGGAACCGTTGGCTCAACGAAGACCCTACTCTGGATATCGCAATTTATAGGTAATTCCCAAATTTGAAATTGTCAGTATTATTTCCCTTACCTATGATTGTAGTGCTTGTTCAGAAAGTTTTCTTTATCAGACTTTTTTATTTTTAATTCTGGTGTTGGGGTAATAGTAGCAGTAATGTTGCTTTGGTTTTAAGTATAATGCTAGTTACTGATTTAGGGCATGTTTGGCCATGAAAATTGTGAAATTTGGAAAAATTAGTTTTTGTTTTCAAAGTGAAAAATTGGAGTTGTGTTTGGTCATGAATATGAAATTGGAGTTGCTTTTGAATTTTTGTAAGTGATTCAGAGTAGAAAAAGTGAAAACAACTTTTTGGTGTTTTTCAAATCTAAGTTGAATTCTGGAATTTTCCGAAATTTTATGGCCAAACATGGTTTTCGGCCCTTCCCCGGAACCCGCGCATATAGCTGGAGCTTTAGTACACCGGTTCTGCCTTTTTTAAAAATGTAAAAATATTCATGCCCAAACGGCCACTTAGATTTGAAGTTCTTTCGATCCTTGCTCATGTTGTGTATTATGTTCTTTGATCCTTCAAAAAGATTTGAGATTGTTTGTTTTATCTAGGGAATTCGACCTTGATTCATGTATTTCAGATTTCTTTATTTTGGAAAATTTGCAAAATTAAATTCTCCATTGCAGGTACTATTCATGTTGGCTACCAATGTTGGCAAAACACTCGGACTGCCCCTTCTTTGAAGGACCTTTGGTTGTTCCCCTTGATTGTGAATGGGTTTGGCATTGTCATAGGCTCAATCCTGTAAGCTTTCTCAACTATTGAAACATTTCCCGTCATTTTAACCTTTCTGACTGAGTGCTTTTTATGACAAATGGAGTGGTTATTCTGCCTTTCCAGATTAGATACAAGACTGACTGCGAGCAATTATATGGGAGGATTCTTGACAACCATAACATTGTATCTTCTGTGAAAGGAAAATCACAAATGGAAACAGAAGAGACATGGAAACACTTGTATCCGAATGAACCCTATGACTTGGATTCAGCAAGAACTCTTTCAGATAATGACCCTGCACAAATTCTAAAATCTGAAAAGTGCAGTAACTATGATCTAGTCTCTGCCATTAAAAGGCAAAGTCCCTTCTTCTACCAGGTGAGCAAGAGGATTCAAACACTTCATTTAAGTAAAGCACAAGCCAAACAATTAAGAAATTCAGTTTGTTAAAACTCACAAACTTTAATTTCTTATAATTTGATATTGGAATATAGAAATTGAGTGGCTGACAATCAATGGTCTGGGAAAAACTTAATAAACAGAATGATATAGGACAATCCGAAAAGGATAAATTTGAAAAAACCAGACTGGGAGGTAGAGTGGTCATTCTGCCTGCCTGTTCATCCTTGTCATATGTGAGCAGGTAGAGAAGCGAAGTAGCAAACCTCAACTATCTCTTGCAAATTATCGTGGATGGTTCGATGATGTGGCTGTTTGTCGTTTTATCTTTTGCATTATCAAGACTGGTGTATAAGTTAGCATGTTTTCTTATGATTTTTTGCTGATACCAGATTGTTCAGACATGCTAGTATAGTATACATCATTTGCGATCTTATATCATGTATTTCCTCTAGGTGTCTAGACTCCACATGACCAGCGAGGTCTATCTTGAAGGAGCTGTGGCTCGATACAAGGGTTTCTTACACTTAATCCGAAGAATCAAAGAAAGATCAATTGAGAGCTTCTCTGTTCCAACTTATGACATTGACCTTATCTGGCACACTCATCAGTTACATCCTATTTCTTATTGTAAAGACCTTGTTGATATTATGGGTAAGGTGTTAAATCATGATGATACTGATTCAGACAGAACAAAAGGGAAGAAGCTGGATACTGGGTTTTCTGGAACTACAAAGTTGTGGGAGGAGATGTATGGTTTAAGATATTGGAGGGCAGGTGCAATGTATAGAGGAAATGCACCATCTCCTCTTAGAATTTTTCCTTACCCCTCCAATCCCGCGAGCAAGAAGGAAGATACACTCCATGCAGATCACAAGATAATTCATTGTCCAGAGATGAAAGTTTTGGAAGTAAAGTTCTGAATCTCTTCTAGTTGTTTCTAAAGCCTGTTTTACTTTTTGTTGGAACTCGATATAACTTGGTATATATATTCAATGAAATTCTTACAGCTATAGCTTAATAGATAGTTTAAAGAGGGGATCTGGACTACGTGATGACCTAATATCTTATTTTGTTATCTTGGAATTGGGTCAATGCATTTTTGTGTACCCTCGATTGCTTGATCTCCAACAACAGCACAGAATCCACCTTTTCTTCTGTTTCAATCTTCAATGTCTTCGATAGAACTATTACCATTTTTTAGGTTCTTTATCACCCATAACTTATACAATTATCATCTTTTAAACTGATCTTAGCTTTAAACTATGTGATGTCCAAAATTTGTAACTTTTAGCAACTATTTTTACAGGTTATGTTGGAGATCATAGGCATAAGAAACTTACCCGAAGGCCACAAGGGAGGCTTCTTTGTTTCCTTTAGCAAGTCACAGCCTGATAGAATCTTCAATTCAAAAAAGAAACTTACAATTTCCTCTGAAAGTGGGGTAAAGCAAGTTGCATACTTCCAATGTGAACCTTGTGGCCATCTTCTATTACAACTCATGTCCCAGTCATCTCATGATTTGCCGATTTCAAAATCTGTTGAAGTTATAGGTTCTACTTCCCTCTCTTTAGAAGAGTTGACTTGCCCAACGTCACAACTCACAATGGAGAAATGGTTGGAAGTTGTGCCAAGCACTAAAATAGAAGCATTGGAACCAATCTGTATACGAGTAGCTGTATCAGTTACAACACCTAGTGCCGCACCATATGAGTTTCACATGGTTTGCTCCCGAGCATTCTCAAGAATTTCTTGTTTTTTCACATTTCGTGGAAGGATTCAGTATGCAAAGAATTGGACTCGTGTCATTGATGATGCTGGTGATGAGATCATTAGTCTACAAATGAGGTATGTAGTTTTTGGTATACTTTGTTGTTAGTGCTGTACTAGTTCGTGACTTTCTCATATATTCTCATGTTGCTTGTGCATATATCTGCTTTATTTTACTTTTACCTCTAATTCAAGATTAACGTTTCAATCGATTGTAACAACTTGTGTCGGTCATATAGTTAACAGATCGGGAACCTTTAACATCACCATCAAAATATTGAGAAAGTTACTGTTCCTTTAAATCCTTTTTATGTTTTTAATTAAGTCTAATTGTTTGATTTGGTGGAAGGGAACCATCTGATATTTGAAACTGCATGAAATAATGTACTTGTTTTGACTTAAGTGAGAGGTCTAAGCGCTTGTACCATTCCACTGAACTCGGTAAATTAAGAAAAGCTAAAAACTTTTGTCAACTCGACTTCTTTCAGTTTGAAACAGACAGCTGTATTGAACTTTTATCTATTCTCCTGAAATTCAAGCTTTGACTGCAGGAACTCCAAGAAATCTAAGAGAATGAGTGACTCTACATTGCAAAAAGAGTTGATCGGAATCAACAAGGCTGGTGAGACGCATACTCTTGCTGAGTTAGTTGGGAAAGAGTGGTTGTTGTTGGATTCCCAATGGTCCCTCCAATTTCAAACTTGCAGTGGGGATGACGGTTACCTTTTGGAGTTGGTTGGTGGTTCCAGGATTGTGAGTTTTCATCCACTACTCCTTCCAATTTTTTCTTAAATCGGGGAACATGCTCATTAAATGCCTAAGGTTGCCACTATGCACTCATCAATAGAGTGATTGACTTTTTTCCATCAGATTTCTTGGGAATACTTCTTGAGGATAAGCACTGTCTCATTTGTTTGTTTTGAATATATCAAAATTGCTATATTTGCTGGGCTATTGATCATTATTACGTGGTCTTTGCTCTCCATAATGTACTGTTTCCGTACTCATTTCACAGGTAAAGTTCTTTCCTGGTCAAAAATTGGATTATGAGCACAAGCATTGTGCAAAGAGAAGAAATCAAGATGATTTTATGACGGCAATTGAATTCTCTTCAGAGCACCCATATGGAAGGGCACTGGCATTGCTCGACTTAAAATGTGGTGTTATCAATGTAAAGTCATTATATTCATCTACAATATATTACGTACTTGTTTCAATTTCAAAACATGGGTTTACATCTGCTTGACTGCACATGTTTCCTTTTGAAAAATCAGGTCAAAGAAGAGTGGCTACTTTTGCCTGGGATGATAACAGCTTTTATACTCGGTGATATTTTGAGAAAGGAAGGGTATAGTAGCGTGCTGAGCATTGGCAACAACTTGAAGGATAAAAATACAACTGAATAAATTCTAATGCTTGCATGAATAGGGCAACAGAAGTAGTCTGAAATTCTGATGCTGAGAAGGCAATGCATGTAGATGTAGAGATTTGCAAAAGGAAACGAGGAAATCCAGGTAAAAGTAGAAGGAAACAGTGTTTGTGGAACCTCTCGTAGTGTGTACATGTCGAGCTCTTTTGATTAACTGGTTCATGATGCTAGAGTGTCTTATTCAGAATTCTGGATGTTTAGAAATGTGTATTTATATTATACTTTGTAATACGCTCATGTGTCTGTTTGTGCAGGTGTGTATCATGTATAATGTATATATAACATATAAAAGACTTACTACTTGTAGTCACAGTGTGTCTGTCAAGATTTATAACTGGTTAGTAACAAGAGTCATTTGAGATGGATAAAACAATCTCCCAAATTTAGTACTCCGTAGAATCGATGTCATTCAGCACAGAGTGACCCTACACACTTAACAAAGTGGGAAGTATAACACTTCCCTACATAGCTAACATGTTTATAATACAACTTGCAATTCAATTTGATGATGTGCTTTTCTCTTTTCCATTGCCTCCTATGCAAATTTTAGTTGGAGGATTCCAAAAGGAAAATAAACATGGAATATGACAGCAGAGGCATTATGTATAGTAAAAATAGCATATTACATAGTTAAAATAAAAATAAAATATTGTATGTAAATTATGCATGTAGACAATTGTATTTGACCATTCCAAGTGCCTAGTGAATACTTATCACAAGATAAACGAAATGATTCACAGCTCATGCTATCATGAGAGAGTTTTAAGGTATCATTTCTCAATTTCCAAAATATTTCGTTTTTTTTTTTCCCAACAAATTCTTCATTCTATTCGTTCATTAAGGCCATGATATGTTCAAAGGAGCATACAACGTCATTCACTAGCCAATTTGGGAAACTTCTATCCCAAAAAGATGTGTAATAAGGAATGGCCATCTTTGTCAAGTTATGAGCAACAACATTAAAGCTTCTAAGAACATATAAAAATACAACATAATCTAGACATGAAGACATGTTCCAAATACTCCCTCCGTACCAAAATATTTGGCCTTCTTTCTAAATTTATTTGTTTCAAATTACTTGTCCATTTTCGCAAATCAAGAGTATTTTATTACTTTTTCTCATATTACCCTCAATATTAAATAACTAAAGAAATACTAATAGTTAGATTTAGTGTTTTAAAACATCATTAATGGGGTTAATTTTGTAAAATATACTTCTAATTAATATTTTCTTAATGGTTGTGTCAACTCAAAAGAGGCCAAGTATTTTGAAACGGAAGGAATATCTTCACAAGCAACATCCACGTCCCATGTGGCTTTCACATTTTTCGTCAAGATATCTATGATAGCTTTCGCATCTGAGAAGATATAAAGATTCCTCCATCCATGTTGAATCGCTTTCTCCACAGTTTTTCTAATTGTAATAGCTTCAGCAATCATAGATTTCCCAACAAATTGAATCGGGAATCCATGGACATGAAGCAGACCACCCTTGCTATCCATAGCAACCAAACCAATATTTGCCTTCTCCGACTTAACTTGTAGTCCTCCATCAACAAATAAACAAATTCCATCTTCCGGCACTATTAATTGAAATTCATAGTTCATTTTTGAGTTACCATTTAGAAAATCAACAAGCATTATTTCAAGAAACTCATTATGCTCAAATAAAGCTTTTGTCACTATATTCGGAGTATCAATTAATTCACTAATAAAATACCAAATACTTTAAAACTTCCTAATGTGCCACATTATCATTACCATTACATTAAGAATACTAGCAGATTTAAAACAATTTTTTGCCATAGTAACCTTATTTTGAGTTACCGTATTTTATGTTCTCTGAATTCTTATCTCAATTTATAATCGTTCTGACACAGTATTAACTGCGCTTTAATTAAAGCACTGTGCGTCATCTGGGGTTGATAAATCCACATGTACTCCTAATTTTTGTCGTCAGCAGAATAACAAGAAGCAAGAAAAAATAAACCCACTCAGTGCAATTCCACCACACAACAAATTTTATCTAAAAATTGGTCCTTACCTAAAAGTTGGTATGACTTTCAGGGTTGTTTGGTATGGCAAATAGTATATACCAAGAATTAGTTATCCCTATATATATATTTATATATATATGAAATAATTAATTTCAATATCATTGTACTATTTTACAACAACAACATAGCCAATATATTCCTACAAATGAGGTGTGAGAGGATAGGGGTCTGAGAGGGTAAAGTGTAAGCAATTCATACTACTACAGACTATTTTCGATAAATCCTGCTTCAAAACAAATAACATCATTATACTATTATATTTATAATATAAATAATGAAATAAATAATCCTGCACTTTATTGTGAAATTACTATCCCCGATCCCAGTGCCAAACAACACTTCGTGGTGCTGAAACGTCTGGACATATTTCTATGACCTTTGAATTCCACAGATTTAAGAATCCTCTGTCTGTTTTGTTTTCAGTTTATGTGAATCTGCTTAGGAAAATGACAATCATACTTAATTGGTTAAAAAAAATTAATAAAATTATCCACTTTGTGCATAAGCTGGGTATATCTTTTATTAACCAATTAAAGTAATTTTTGGTCATTTGATTTCAGATATGTATAGTAGAGTTCATCTGAAGGTTGAATTTGGAGATTCATATGGCATTTCCCTCCAGAAACTTTCTGCGTCAAATTTAAGGTATGTTTTCCTACGATCTGCTAATTTCTCTCTTTTGTGCTTTATTGCTGTTAAAGTATTTAGTCCTTTCTGTAACCGTTAAGAGTTCTTCTGTCACGGATCTAATGTGATGTGATCTATTGTCTATATGTTCATCAGTGATCTGTGATCCACCCAGCACGAGTTTCCCATGACTCCTGCTTTTGCGTAACTTAGGTAAAGCTATGATTTGAAATTTATGGGTTCGGGATTCTAGTTTTATTAAGTTGTTGGGCTCTAAATTAATAATTTATTCGTATTTAATGAATTCTTAAAGACAAGACATGGTTTGAACTGAAGCTATTGGGTTCGGTCGAACCCATATGCCACACTCTAGCTCCATGAGTCACTTCCATAAGCTTCTATTGTCATACATAACAATATTACTTCTTGATCTCTCCTTCCCAAACACATGGAGCTGTTTTGTTCGAAGAAGGTTAGCTGCGGTGAACTAGGGCGTCAAATTTGTTTATTTTTAATAGAACTTACATAATTACAATTTAAATATGAGTAGTATGAGCCTGTATGAGTTACAATTGTGATAAAAGAAAAAAGAAGTTATTGATTCGCCAAAGCAGTATTTCCATATGATTTTAGCAATGACAGTAGATAGTACTAAACATGTTCCAAAATCATCAACTCATTCTGGATTTTGGAAGTGACATGTCACTGGTTTGAGACTGAAGGTGTAGTAGTCATTATTGACATGTCACGATTTTATAGAAGAAAATAACTAGTTCTTAATTTGTTTATGTTCAATGGTCATGAAAATAAGTGGAAGATCTAATGGATTGAGAAGGATCTTACTCCCTGCACAGTACATGGTTTGCAAAAGAGGTACCTAGAATGCTGGTGAAGCATGTTGTTACCCTCCTGTAGTTTGTTCATGTCAACAATTTCCACGATGTTTTGACATCATATATGTTCCTTGATTTGTTTCTTCTCATTCAAATAAATCTGAATGCTATGTTTTACTTTAGGGATAGCAAAAACTTTTTACTTCTGATCCAGAATCTGTCTTTTCCCAGTTAGTTCTATAAGCCAGTGCTTTTCTGGGATTGAGTAGTTCCATAGTTTTTTGTATCTTGCTAGCACTCAATGAGGAAGACTACATGTGGGATTTTTGTGAACAATATACCTTTAGCAGTGTCATTATGAAAGCTAAGAGGGAACAGTTTCTTAATTTAGATGGAGCTTGTATGAGTAAAATTTGCGAGTCTTAAATTTAAGTTTTGTTGCAACACAGAGAAAGAACTAAAGGGTAAAGTGAAAAATGTCAACGTGGCTCAATAACATGCTTGATACCAATCAACAAATTCTCTTACAGAATAGGATTATTTTATCAGTATCATAGACTTCAAAGGCCCAGTCATTTCAGTGTTCTGAGAAATTGAAGTTTGTTCAGGTGGGTTCCTTCCTTGTTAGTCCAGCTACCTATGTGATTATGTGGGTCGTCATTGTGATCTTTGTCTCAGATGTCTCAGATGTCGCAGTAGAAGGTTAAGAAATGGAAATATGACTATGGTCTTTGTCTCAGATGTTGCAGTAGACGGTTAAGAAATGGAAATATCCCAGTGGGAGTCTTTCTTAAAAGTAAGCCTGATCTGCGTAATATTTGTTTTAGTTCTTATAGAAGAAAACGCGCTTCTTGATGTTTTTATCCTTCAGCTTAGAAGATATGGACTAATAAAATTTCAGGAAGCTAATTTCTGCTTCTGTTCCTAAGAGAAGACATCGTGAATGACAAATGCAACTATAACCCTTTGCTGGCGTTAGATACTTATCAAAGATAGGCTGGGGATCTATTCTATCTCTAGACATCTTGAACAAACCTTTTACCATTTCCAACCTTTGAGTAGGTCTAACTTCTTGACATGTTTACATGGTGCTCTTCATCAAAAGTATATGTATTGACTCCATATACTGATAACTGCAGTCGATCTGTGTCTTACTCTCACAGACAGTGATTAATTTTCCCATTAGCATCATTTACATTCATATACAAGTGTATTTGAATGTGCTGCCCAAAATTTAATCAATTTTGTGAAGAATCAGACAAGGAAGGCATAATCAGACAAGGAGCACGCTTATAAAATCACATTGTGTGTAAGCAAAATTAAGTTGCCAGTTATTATTGACAAATAGATATTTGAGAAGAAATTTCTGGTTTCAATTTGTGAATCTCCCCTTAATATTAACTACAATAATTGTGGCGATCTTATTTGCTTCAAATGGTAAGCACATAAAGGGTTTTCCCACAGTGCCCATGAAAAATTGCACCTGGGTGGGCAAATAATGGTTTGTTGGCCAGATTTACTTTACTTTCAACATTCTAGATCACCAGAAGTATCTATGCCCTTTCACAATTTCTTTTATACAAGTAATATAACTCCCAAGTTTTCGGTAAGGGATATGTTTGATAGTTGGCCATTTTCTCTCCTGTCTAACTCGGCCTCAGTCTGTAACACCACGGAAAAAAAATAAAATAAAATTTGCATTAAGTTGATACTTTAAGCAAGTACTTGGTGCATTAGTACATGGTATGGAATACATGTACTTGTGGTAAATACATTAGCATGGCTACTGTTGGTAAAAAGAAAAGTAATGTGTGTGTGTTTTAGTGGTGGGGCCCATTTTGCTATAAAAGGAAAAAGAACAACTCCTTAAGAAAAGAAAAGTTAAAGGATAATTTCAGTTTTTTTTTGGAAATATTGCTCCCAAACCGTGAGCAGCAAAATGCTCTTTGTTCTTCTCCTTCTTTTGGCAAATCAACAAGAAAAATTGTGGGAAAGATCAAGCAGTACTAGTACATAAAGAGGGAAAAAGTGGGCAAGATTCCCTATTTTTCTATCTAAAGAAAAACAAGAACCGTATAGGAGTTGTAGTACTAGTACTCTAATTCTTCTTCATCAATTTCAAATATATATAGCAAGGGTGAATTTCAAGAGGTAAATTTTCTACCCTTTCTTGAATTTAATTATAGATAAGTATTTGGAGATATTAATTTGAATTTCTCTTAAGTCCTTGAAATGGGTCTTTTAATTGGGGTTCATGAGAAAAGGGAAAAAGGTAAAGTTTTGATGAAAGTGAAGTTTTTAGAAAATTCCTATCAATTGAGTGGAGTTAACGTTGAATTTTGTAAGTTGGGAACTAAAGAATTCATTTTGGATTTTTAGTAAGAAATTCGATTAATTTCGAATATAAGTGAAGCTTATTGGAACAAATGGTTAATTGTGCATATGGGTTATTGATGGACATACGTTATTCTTGTAATTAGTAGGTTGCCTATCGGATAGAGGGTACTAGTAATTGGAAGGATAACGACTACTCTTACGCGGGTTGAATTATTTGGAGCCCGGAATACCATCGTAGCTAGTAAAGCGCTGAGGTATGTAAAGCTAAAACTTCCCTCGCCATTAAGGCACCACCCTATTCATGTGCTCTTTTTATCAACATTAATATAGTTCTCATGAAATACGAGGATATAATCTTTAATTGTCTTATATATCGTTCCCATGCTCTACCCTCAAGCTTATGTGTACCCGTTTTGCTCTCTTTATGTCAAGTCTTTACAATACTCCATATCATCGTAAGTTCCTTTACTTGAAATTCTTAAAGCCATATGGTATACATGTATAGGTATGTCACATGTTACGAATGAAAGTGAATACCCATAACATAGTTATACTTTCACATGTCATAGGCCTTTGAGGCATTATTTGATAAACGTTAACGACGGGAGGGTACATAGGGTTTACTTGGCATATGCGCTCGACGTGGTTCTGTGCACAGGATCGAGACTAGACCATTATAGTGAGCCCGAACACTGGGGCGTACCCGCCTTTGTGGCATCATTTGTATTTGGAGTCAGCAGGAACGTCATGCACTGGTTCCCCCTGACTCGAGCCAACATATGGCATATATGGCCTGCGGGCAGACCCTCATAGTGAGCCCCTGGAAGGGTGTACCTTATATCAGGCTGCGATTACAGTTATACGTATAAATCATAGTCATATGTACTTGGGGCGATGTACGCCTTATATGTGATTCAGATCGCCTTCGGTAGGCCACCTTATGATTATTTGTACTACAGGTAGTTTAAGTACATCACATAGGCAAACTATAGGTTTTACATTATAAAGAATGCCCTCCTCGACGTTATGCGATGGGCTAATAAGGTTGGTGCACAGGTTATAGTTTCATATCATACATAGTGCACTTGTATGCTCATAATTCCTTCACTTGATATTTGATTCATATGAGCTTCCGCACTTGTCTAGCTGTTATTCTGTCTGCTTTCATACCAGTACATATTATATATGTACTGACGTCTCCATATTGTCACATACTATTGGTGCAGGCTCAGTTTCACAGGATAGCAGACGTCCACGTTAGGCTCTATCTCCATTTTCCGCTGATATTTTTGGTGAGCTCCATATCTCTCTGGAGCCAGTTTATGTTTAGTACTGTTAGTTATATGTACAGGTCTCTAGTTGGTTATGTCAGGCCCTATGCCAACTAGTTATTCGGATAGTGTGTTAAACTGACTAGAGGCTTCATGGACGTTATGCAGCAGTGTATTGTACAGTTTTTGTTAGTATAACTCCCTCGTGTATATATATACAACTCATAATAGATATCCTGCACGTTATTATCTCATAATCTCGTATATGTCATAGAGTACTTGTAAAGTAAGTGTATACGGTACTTGTCCGTCCCTACCAGTTTGGGGCGTGACAAACTTGGTATCAGAGCCTAGGTTCAGTTGTCCCAGGGAGTCTATGAAGCCGTGTCTAGTAGGACCTTACTTATTGATGTGTTGCGCGCCACATTTATAATTAAGGGACTGCATGGACATTTAGGAATTTGACCTTCATTGATAATCTAGATCGTGCAATAGAGCTGAGTAATAGAAAGTTACTTCTGACTCATATTCTGCTTATCTGTGATACAGACCATGTCTGCTATAGAAAAGGATAAAGCAGCCCAACAGGCCATTACTGGCACCACTCAGGAGGCAACCACTACAGGGCAATCTCCCGTATTGGTGGATCTGAATAGGACTCAAGAAAGTTTGGTGGGTTCTATGCTTCCAGGTTCTCAAATGCCCGGGATGGAAGGACCTGCAGAGGCTTCTGCGCCTCCGGCGGCACCAATAGAAGTTCCTATCCCGCCACCAGGTGCCTCAGACTAGGATCTCAGAGGAGCGATACAGTTGCTTACACAGTTGGTAGCCGCTCAGGCCCAGAGAAAGAATGTGGATATACCTGTTGCTGCTCAAGGAGGTGTAGCCGAATCTAAGATTAAAGATTTCCTCCGTATGAATCCGCCAGAATTCACAGGTTCTACTCTTACAGAGGACCCTCAGCAGTTCATTGATGAGACTCATAGAATTTGTAGAGTGATGCGGGTATCGGATACAGATGCTGTGGAATTGGCCGCTTATCGATTAAAAAGGGTTGCCGTTGATTGGTATGATATGTGGGTAGCCTCAAGGGGTCAGGATGCTCCCCCAGCGGTCTGGACGGACTTTACGAGGGACTTCATGGATCATTTCATGCCATTAGAGCTCCGACAAGCTAGGGTGGATGAATTTTTATCTCTAAGGCAGGGCAATCGTAGTGTCAAAGAGTATTGTTTGCGGTTTACACAGTTGTCCAGATTTGCTCCAGAGTTGGTTAGTACTCAGACATCACGAATTCATCGCTTTGTGAATGGCCTCACCGGTCCTTTGAAAGACCTTCTTTCTGTTGCTGCTATGAATAAAGATTCAGACATAGCGAGAATCATGGCACGTGCTCAACAGTTAGAGGAGGATCAGCGTAATCGTGAGATAGATAGCGAGAGGGAGCAGAGTAAGAGAGCCAGGACGGCTAGCCAATATCAGGGGAGCAGTGGAGCTTCCACTAGTAGAGGGCCACCTAGGCATGCTCAATCAGTTGTGTGCTTCACATCTAATGCTCCAACCCCATTCTCGAGACGCAGATATGAGCAGGGTCAGACTTTTAGAGCACCAGACTCACGTCTTCAGAGGGGCATCAGTCGGGGATTACCACCTCGACCTATATGCAGACAGTGTGGCCGAGCACATGGAGGGGAGTGTCGGAGTGGTTCAAATGCATGTTATTGGTGTGGTGTAGAGGGTCACATGGTTCGAGATTGTCCTCAGCTCAAAGATAGAGGTAGAGGTGATCGATCACAGCCTACAGGGTCTGCATCAGCCTCTTCGTCGTCAGTACCTACTTCTTATCGCGGTCCTCAGGCACCAACAGGTAGAGGATCTGGTAGAGGTAGAGGGTTCGGTTCGAGCGCTGGCCCGAATCGTATGTATGCACTAGCTGGTCGGCAAGATTCAGAGTCATCTCCAGATGTGGTCACAGGTACCTTAGTTGTTTTTTCACACAATGTATATACTTTGATAGATCCAGGATCTACCCTATCATATGTTACTCCTTTTGTTGCTAAAAAGTTTAGAATAGAGCCAGAGTTACGTGAACCATTTGCAGTATCGACTCCAGTAGGAGAGTCTATCATAGCTAGACGGGTCTATTATGACTGTGTAGTGACAGTGTGTGGTCGTGCTACATTGGCTAATCTAGTTGAACTTGAAATGGTCGACTTCGATGTCATTATGGGTATGGATTGGTTATCCTCTTGTTATGCTACAGTTGATTGTCGAGCCAAGATGGCCCGATTCCATTTCCCAGGAGATCCAGTCCTGGAGTGGAAGGGTAATTCTATGATGCCTAAAGGGAGGTTTATTTCCTATCTTAAGGCACGAAAGCTTATTGCAAAAGGGTGTTTGTATCACCTAGTCCAAGTGAAGGACCTTGAAGCAGAAAAACAGGCACCGACTCTCCAATATGTACCAGTGGTAAACGAGTATCCAGATGTGTTTCCTGATGAACTTCCTGGACTACCTCCCGTCAGAGAGATCGATTTTGGTATTGATGTAGATCCTGATACTCAGCCGATATCAATTCCACCTTATAGAATGGCGCCAGCAGAATTAAAAGAGCTAAAAGAACAATTGAAAGACTTGCTAGATAAAGGCTTCATTCGAACCAGTATATCACCTTGGGGTGCGCCAGTGCTGTTTGTACGCAAGAAAGATGGCACGTTGCGAATGTGTATCGATTACAGGCAGCTGAACAAAGTGACAATAAAGAATAAGTATCCTCTTCCTCGAATAGATGACTTATTCGATCAATTGCAGGGAGCTAAATATTTTTCAAAGATTGATTTAAGGTCTGGCTATCACCAACTAAGGATTCGTGAAGTAGACATTCCCAAGACAGCTTTTCGAACAAGATATGGGCATTTCGAGTTTCTTGTTATGTCATTTGGACTGACGAATGCTCCAGCAGCCTTTATGGATATGATGAATAGGGTTTTTAAACCTTTTCTTGATACGTTCGTGATTGTATTTATAGATGACATTTTGATATATTCATGTAATGAAGCTGATCATGCAGATCATTTGAGGTCAGTTTTGCAGAAACTCAGAGAGCACCAATTGTATGCTAAATTTTCTAAATGTGAGTTCTGGTTGACCTCAGTAGCTTTTCTTGGTCACGTGGTATCTGGAGAAGGCATCAAAGTAGATTCTCAGAAGATAGAAGCTGTGAAGAATTGGCCTCGACCAACCACTCCTACAGAGATGCGTAGTTTCTTGGGGTTAGCTGGTTACTATAGGAGATTTGTGGAGGGATTTTCCTCTATTTCTGCCCCGTTAACTAAATTGACGCAGAAAGCAGTCAAGTACCAGTGGTCAGATGCTTGTGAAAGGGGTTTTCAAGAGTTGAAACATAGATTGACTACGGCGCCAGTATTAGCCTTACCAGAGGGCACAGAAGGGTATGTTGTGTACTGTGATGCTTCAGGTATTGGCTTGGGTTGCGTTCTTATGCAGCATGGAAGAGTTATCGCGTACGCTTCTCGACAGTTGAAGAAGCATGAACAGAATTATCCCACTCATGACTTGGAGCTTGCAGCAGTGGTGTTCGCGCTGAAAATATGGCGCCATTATTTGTATGGAGTGCATATTGATATTTTTACAGATCATAAGAGTCTTCAATATATATTCAAGCAGAAAGAGCTGAACTTGAGGCAGAGGAGGTGGCTAGAGTTGCTGAAAGACTACGATGTTGATATTCTCTATCATCCAGGTAAAGGCAACATTGTAGCAGATGCTCTTAGTCGACTATCCATGGGTAGTTTAGCACATTTGTCACTTGTTCAAAGGGAAATGGCCAGAGATGTTCATAGATTAGCCAACTTAGGAGTCCGTCTTATGGATTCCGAAGATGGTGGTGTTGTGGTACTCAATACAGCTGAGTCATCACTCGTGGCATTAGTGAAACAGAGGCAGTATGATGATCCTTTATTTCTCCAGTACAAAGAGGGAATTCAACAACATCGAGTCACAACATTCGAGCTAGCAGGCGATGGCACTTTGAGGTGTCGAGGTAGATTATGTGTTCCAAATGTAGATGGACTGAAACAACAGATTATGGCCGAGGCACATTGCTCCTGTTATTCAATCCACCCAGGTTCTACAAAGATGTACCATGATCTTAAAGAAATTTACTGGTGGAATAACATGAAGAAAGATATAGCAGAGTATGTGGCACAATGCTCCAATTGTCAGTTAGTGAAAGCCGAGCATCAGAGGCCCGGTGGCCTAGCCCAGACCTTTAGTATTCCAGTGTGGAAATGGGACGCTATCAATATGGATTTTATCACAGGTTTACCTTCTTCTTATCGAAAACATGACTCCATTTGGGTAATAGTTGATCGTCTGACGAAGTCAGCCCATTTTCTTCCTGTTAAGACTACCAGCACAGCCGAGGATTATGCTAAGTTATATATAAAAGAGATTGTTCGCCTACATGGGACCCCAATGTCCATTATTTCAAATAGAGGTGCCCAGTTTACAGCACATTTTTGGAAATCATTCCAAAGGGGTTTGGGTACTCAGGTGAATCTTAGCACGGCATTTCATCCGCAGACAGATGGCCAAGCCGAGCGCACAATTCAGACGCTCGAAGACATGTTGAGAGCATGCGTGCTGGATTTTAAAGGTAATTGGGATGATCATTTGCCCTTAATAGAATTTGCTTATAATAACAGCTATCACTCCAGTATGGGCATGGCTCCATTCGAAGCCCTATATGGGAGACGATGTCGATCGCCTATTGGTTGGTTCGAAGTAGGCGAGACTCAGGTGTTAGGACCAGATCTAGTCCATCAAGCCGTTGAAAAGGTTAAGTTGATACGAGAATGGTTGAAGACTGCTCAGAGTAGGCAAAAGTCATATGCGGATGTGCGACGTAGAGATTTAGAATTCCAAATTGATGATTTGGTATTTTTGAAGGTATCGCCTATGAAAGGAGTTATGCGATTTGGAAAGAAGGGTAAACTGAGTCCCAGGTATATTGGACCTTATAGAATTATTCGCAAAATTGGCCTTGTAGCCTATGAGTTGGAATTACCTCCAGAGTTAGCTGCCGTACATCCCGTCTTTCATGTGTCTATGCTACGTAAATGCTTACGAAAGCCTTCACACGTCATTCCTACAGAGGGTATTGAGCTTGCGGAAGACTTGTCATTTGAGGAAGTCCCCGTGGCTATATTAGATCGACAGGTAAGAAAGTTGAGAACTAAAGACATAGTTTCGGTTAAAGTACTTTGGAGGAATCAAGAAATAGAAGAAGCCACTTGGGAATCAGAAGCGGATATGAAAATTAAATATCCATACTTGTTCCAGGAACCATTAGAAGGTTCTTAAACTACTTGTTCCTTTACATGATCGTTAATTTCTACTATATTTTATTCTGTTAACATTTGATTCTTACCTGATGTGTTTAGGTACATGATGTGTGTCTATGATTCTTGAGATTTACATGGATACAACATACGGATATGGAGTATAAGGTAAATTGCATCATTGGTTATGACTTTTATTTGAGCTTAAGGCCAAGAGGAGCCTTGTGTATTATTTGTTGAGTTTAAGGCCAAACGGAGCCTCATGTATTATCTGTTGAATATTATATGTGTTGTGACGCTCTGTGAAGCGTATTTGGATATATTCTGGCTTGCTGACAGGTTCCCGATAGGCCTATTTACAAAGGAGACTCTGGCGAAATTTTTAAAAATTTGGAGAGTTAGCCAAATTTTGAGGTCTTAGGATAAAGTAAAGTGAGACCGAAATGGATTAAAGGATCTTATGGGTGTCTTGGATAGTTATGGAATAGAAAGTAATCTACAAGCATCATTCGAGGACGAATGATCCTAAGTGGGGGAGATTGTAACACCACGGAAAAAAAATAAAATAAAATTTGCATTAAGTTGATACTTTAAGCAAGTACTTGGTGCATTAGTACATGGTATGGAATACATGTACTTGTGGTAAATACATTAGCATGGCTACTGTTGGTAAAAAGAAAAGTAATGTGTGTGTGTTTTAGTGGTGGGGCCCATTTTGCTATAAAAGGAAAAAGAACAACTCCTTAAGAAAAGAAAAGTTAAAGGATAATTTCAGTTTTTTTTTGGAAATATTGCTCCCAAACCGTGAGCAGCAAAATGCTCTTTGTTCTTCTCCTTCTTTTGGCAAATCAACAAGAAAAATTGTGGGAAAGATCAAGCAGTACTAGTACATAAAGAGGGAAAAAGTGGGCAAGATTCCCTATTTTTCTATCTAAAGAAAAACAAGAACCGTATAGGAGTTGTAGTACTAGTACTCTAATTCTTCTTCATCAATTTCAAATATATATAGCAAGGGTGAATTTCAAGAGGTAAATTTTCTACCCTTTCTTGAATTTAATTATAGATAAGTATTTGGAGATATTAATTTGAATTTCTCTTAAGTCCTTGAAATGGGTCTTTTAATTGGGGTTCATGAGAAAAGGGAAAAAGGTAAAGTTTTGATGAAAGTGAAGTTTTTAGAAAATTCCTATCAATTGAGTGGAGTTAACGTTGAATTTTGTAAGTTGGGAACTAAAGAATTCATTTTGGATTTTTAGTAAGAAATTCGATTAATTTCGAATATAAGTGAAGCTTATTGGAACAAATGGTTAATTGTGCATATGGGTTATTGATGGACATACGTTATTCTTGTAATTAGTAGGTTGCCTATCGGATAGAGGGTACTAGTAATTGGAAGGATAACGACTACTCTTACGCGGGTTGAATTATTTGGAGCCCGGAATACCATCGTAGCTAGTAAAGCGCTGAGGTATGTAAAGCTAAAACTTCCCTCGCCATTAAGGCACCACCCTATTCATGTGCTCTTTTTATCAACATTAATATAGTTCTCATGAAATACGAGGATATAATCTTTAATTGTCTTATATATCGTTCCCATGCTCTACCCTCAAGCTTATGTGTACCCGTTTTGCTCTCTTTATGTCAAGTCTTTACAATACTCCATATCATCGTAAGTTCCTTTACTTGAAATTCTTAAAGCCATATGGTATACATGTATAGGTATGTCACATGTTACGAATGAAAGTGAATACCCATAACATAGTTATACTTTCACATGTCATAGGCCTTTGAGGCATTATTTGATAAACGTTAACGACGGGAGGGTACATAGGGTTTACTTGGCATATGCGCTCGACGTGGTTCTGTGCACAGGATCGAAACTAGACCATTATAGTGAGCCCGAACACTGGGGCGTACCCGCCTTTGTGGCATCATTTGTATTTGGAGTCAGCAGGAACGTCATGCACTGGTTCCCCCTGACTCGAGCCAACATATGGCATATATGGCCTGCGGGCAGACCCTCATAGTGAGCCCCTGGAAGGGTGTACCTTATATCAGGCTGCGATTACAGTTATACGTATAAATCATAGTCATATGTACTTGGGGCGATGTACGCCTTATATGTGATTCAGATCGCCTTCGGTAGGCCACCTTATGATTATTTGTACTACAGGTAGTTTAAGTACATCACATAGGCAAACTATAGGTTTTACATTATAAAGAATGCCCTCCTCGACGTTATGCGATGGGCTAATAAGGTTGGTGCACAGGTTATAGTTTCATATCATACATAGTGCACTTGTATGCTCATAATTCCTTCACTTGATATTTGATTCATATGAGCTTCCGCACTTGTCTAGCTGTTATTCTGTCTGCTTTCATACCAGTACATATTATATATGTACTGACGTCTCCATATTGTCACATACTATTGGTGCAGGCTCAGTTTCACAGGATAGCAGACGTCCACGTTAGGCTCTATCTCCATTTTCCGCTGATATTTTTGGTGAGCTCCATATCTCTCTGGAGCCAGTTTATGTTTAGTACTGTTAGTTATATGTACAGGTCTCTAGTTGGTTATGTCAGGCCCTATGCCAACTAGTTATTCGGATAGTGTGTTAAACTGACTAGAGGCTTCATGGACGTTATGCAGCAGTGTATTGTACAGTTTTTGTTAGTATAACTCCCTCGTGTATATATATACAACTCATAATAGATATCCTGCACGTTATTATCTCATAATCTCGTATATGTCATAGAGTACTTGTAAAGTAAGTGTATACGGTACTTGTCCGTCCCTACCAGTTTGGGGCGTGACACAGTCATTCAAAATTTGATGTCTCTTTATTTGTATCAAAGGAATATCGTTGTTTTTTCCTGAAAATCCTAGTTTTTTTTAGCACGATATTGAAAAATCTTGTTGCTATTACTCAAACAAGCACAAAAACATATGTAATTTTGAAATTTTTGGTGGACGAACATCTAGCTCGGTGTGATTTGTGAGACCAATATGAAATGAATTTGTAATTACAGTACCTAGTCTTTTGGATTTGGGAAGGGGAGCAGTCATGGAGCTTAAGGATGTGTTTTGACTGCACTGGTTAGTGCAAATGTTCTTATTGTTTTTTAGTGCTGCAAGGCTTTGCCTAGTAAACATTGTTGTGATCCTGGATATCCGATATTCAAAACTTTAATGATACTAAAGTTATCAGGATATTCAGTAGTCTATTGTTTGTGAATAATGATCAGAATAACATTTGTATTTAGGACTGAAACACTGAGCACGATTTGCCCAATCAAAGTTTAATTTGATCTTAGTAGATTTTTGGTTTACCATTTCTCCACCTCCCTTTTGGGGCGTTATTAGAGAACTCATTTAGCCTGTTGCTCTCTCAATCAAAATGAAAGCAATCAAGATAAGCCAACTAAAGGCTCCATCTATTAATTGCATCATTTTCTCAAGGTCATAATTTAGAACTTTTGAAGTTATGTTGTTGCCTGTTATCCAACTTGTTTCTATTAAATCACTTATATTAACTCCTACTTGGTGGTGCTATTTCAGAATAGTTCAGAAGCCTGGTATTTGAAGTCCCACTGCTATGCTCGATGGGGTGCTCAACAGAAGGGTGCATGTCATTGAGCAGTGACAGTGAATCAAACAAAACTGTGATCCAGGTTCTTAGCCCTTGAAATGAGTCTTCAAAACTACCATATATTGCATTAGCACTGTCAGCACTTCTCTTTTCTGCGCAAGTGAAACAACTCCAGGTAAAGTGAATTATGGAATATGGAGCAAGTACTGTCACAAAGCGAGCAAATTTCTGAGATGAGAAATATCATAACCACCTTTTGAGTGGGAAGAGCAAGTTTCTCTTTTCCATGTGGTAAGAGGTTCCATAGTTTGATTGATTGGCTGTTTCAAATTTGTGTTGAAGTTGTTTGTCATATTGGCCCAATTTAAGGTTAAGGTAGAAGTGGTGTTCACTTCAGCAGAGCTAGGGAACAATCTCAAACTAAAAGCAGAAGAGAAATAAGAAGTTCAAACGGAAGAGCTAGACTAGATTTCTTCTTGGGGTTAATAGAGACTACAACTTTGTTCCGCAAACTCAGTCTGCACTGTACAAGTTACTTCTATCCTTCCTAAACACTGAATCAGCAGGTGTTTTTCTGTATACAAGCAAAAAATAAACCCAAATGATAGTTGTCAGTCCCCATTTTTAACATCCCACCTACCTATATCACTACTCTGTAGTTAGCTAAAACCTCTCAACTTCCTAATCTTGAACTAATCATACTTCCAAAAAGCCAAACTGTGATATCTTCTGAGCTGCTAAAACAGATGCACAAAAACCAGCCAGAGAAAATACTAACAGAAGCACCATAGCGCTATTCAATTGATCTTAAATCCTGAGACACCAATATCCGATTCTCGAACACATTAATAGCTTAGTTTGTAGGAGCTTCTTTTGCTGCTTCAACATAAGGTGACTGTACACTATCCTCCTCATCAGAATCACTGCCAGAAAAACTTGCTGAATCTGAATCTGCAAATATTTACCATGGCAAAAGTAAATATACCACCATCACACTTGTTCATCAAAATGAACTACAGAAGGAAAAAAAAGCTATACCACTGGAAGAAGAATCACTGCCAGAACTTGATCCTCCACTAGAACTGCTTGACCCACTACTCACACATGGGACATCCTTGTCAATCTGCACAGGAGGAAAGCTTTCACCTGGTATTTCCTCACCAATATCAACATCCTCTTCCCCAACATCCACTTTCTTGTTTTTAGGCATTGCATGTTCTGGTGTTGGTACCTTCTCAGGAGACTTATTTTCACAAAATGCAATAAGGTGATCAGATAACATGGCACAATATAGAGGTTAGTCATCAAACATATGACAAAACCAAATACTTTCTTTACCTTGTTGAGCTGTACAACAGCAGCAGCATCTTCAGTGACTCCTTGTCTCCTCATCTTGCTCATAGCCTTCTTGTGGTAACCTATAAATCTCTCCAGTTCCCACATAGTTTCATTGTCAATAGTCTCAAAGTCAAGCTCAATCTCATTACCTTCCTGTGTAAGATTAGGGGTTTTCCTCTTAACAATTTGCACAGCATGATCCAACTTCTCTGGAGGAAGATTCTGCAAGTCAGCCCCTAACTTCACCTTTTCCTCTAAGGTCATATGCCTTTTGTTTGGATCCTTAGCCCTAGGCTTGGGCATTTTAGCTGAACTAGGCGTTGTAATGACAGGTTGTGGAGGAGATTTTAAAGCAGGGGTTGCATAAAAAGGTGCAACTGGGACCTGAAATTGGTGTTGTTTCGACAAAGTGGATTGCGACCTCACAGAGTCTGATTTTTTGGCAATCGGCAACTGTTGATGTAAGGCATTTGGCGGCAGAAATAGTGCAGGCTGAGGCAGATTCTTCTGGGGATTCACCTGCATAATAGTGGCAACTTTACGGTGCTCGTCTTCATACTTCTCATAAGCTGGTTTGAACATCTTTTCAAAGATACCAAGATACTCCTCAGCCCAAGTATGCACAGGCTGGCCTTTTGGGTTATAAGTCATGGCATTGTTGAATGTAAGTCTCACATCAGCTGCAAAATCTTGTGGCGTTCTGTACTCTTTCCTGTCCAGCCTTGATTTCACAGTTCCGAGATCCATAGGGTGCTTGATAATATCAAAATAATCATAAAGATTCAGCCGCTTAACATCCACTGGTGCATTAAACACATTGCCATGCCTTTGCTTCATTATTTTCATCAATATCTGCCGACAACTCCTCATCATACTTACAAAAAACTTATCTCCTTCCACAACTGGCAGCTTAGTATGTTTCCTTGTGGCTAATGCTCTTGGCCTCTTTTGTCCGGTGAGCTTCTTGTTCTTTCCACCAACTAATTCAGGTTTGGGGGGCAATGCCGGCTTAATCCGTTGAAGCTGTGATGCTGTCGGTGGCTGTATAACTTCTATGGCATGAAAAGAAGTCCCAGAGACGAAATCTTGCGCTTCTATCCTTCTTAAAACGCCCCGGACTCGATCTAGATCAGAGATTAGCCGCTTCTTAAGATCTTTCAACTCACTTCTCGAATAAGAAGCCAAATTGAAAGTCACATACTCTCTGTGAAACGAGTCATTTCGATCATCAACAGCATTATTGTTAGCCGTCGGTGCCTCGGGAGACAGAACAGCCCTTGGCAGTTGCTCATTAACTTGCCGGAGATGAGACACGGCTGGACCATTTTGTACGTGTCTGGTAAAATTAAAATTGGGGTTAGGGTTAGCGTTAGGGTTAGGGTTGAATCGACTGTGGAGCTGAGAATGAGCAGTAGGATTACTAGTACTATATTTTCTCATATACGCATGTCGCTCATCCCAACGCGGTTCATTTACTCCGGCTAAAACAGCCGACGCCATAGAAGGTTTACTAGTTTAGAAAGTGGTTGATAAGAACTCCGACAATAAATCTCCGGCGAATAAATGGCGGGAGACCATAACTGTATTGCCGGAAAATGGAAAGGAGATTTCTTCACCGGAATAAAATGGAGAAGAAGAGGAAGGGAAGGCGAGGGTTTCAAGGACCCTCTTTTTAACCTGAAGGATGAATTTTGAGAAGGCCAAAATCTCTTCTTAAAGGCAAAAAGATCTGCCCTATTTCTGTTTCGGGCAGTTTATGAGCCCTTGATTGGAGATCATACGGTTCAAATTTATCTCCTATGCTGCCCGGTGTACTAACCTTGCCCACCTGTCATGAACGGCCTTGATTTTACGTTACGTACACGTGGGGATAGATAAAGGCAGTTGATGGAACTGTTTGTACCTTTTGGGTGGGAAAAGTAAGCTCTTTCAATTTTTCGAACCTTACAAATCGGAGATGAGGTGGCAATTGATGACGTATTATTAGGTGGGGTCCATTGGACCGTCGAAAATATCTTTTTTATTATTGCGCGGGTAGTATTTAGCGGAATTTTCTCTACCCGCCTAAAATCAGGGATTATCTTTTTTTTTCTTTTTATCTATTGCCAGCTCAGCACCGTTATTGGTGCTAAAAAATTTAATCCACATGTGCATCACCGTTAGGGTCATTTGATAGAGTGTATAAAAATAGTACTCCCTCTGTCCCAATTTATATGACATACTTTCTTTTTTAGTCAGTCTCAAAAAGAATGACACATTTTTATATTTGGTAACAATTTAACTTTAAAATACCCACTTTACCCTTAATGAAATGATTTACAACCACACAAATATCTATAACTCATTTTAGACCACAAGTTTCAAAAGTCTTCCTTTATTTCTTAAATTCCGTGTCAAGTTAAAGTACATCACATAAATTGGGACGGAGGGAGTATAAATATGATGTATTAATAATGTTTGTATTAGTAATGTTAGTATTAGTTATGTTAAAATTATTTTTTATACAGTATTTGATTTGGTGTATTAAATATAACTTGCATTATATATTTTTAAATAAACCTACTGAGGTGATCATTAAGATGATAGTCCGTGAGGTTCTTTATACCCTTGGCTGGCTAATAGATTGGACAGCTTGAATATGTATCCCTGATCTCATACTTGGCACTGTAGGGATTTAGTTTTGATGTTTTTACGTAGAGGTGTCAAAATAAATTCAAATTGAGTTGATCCATCTAGTTCATCTAAAATTTAATGGATTGGGTTCAAGATAATTTGTTATTGGGTAAATCTCAACTCATTAAGTCCCAATCCAGTTGAATCCAATTCAATCTCTATTTCAACCCATTTAATAGAAAAATAATTTTCTTAATGAAAGTAGAAAAAATAAGTGACAATGTGTCTTATACCACTCTCAAAATTACCCACCTCACCCACTTTCTTTAATTAAATTATTTTTAATTTTTAAAAAGCTTTTTTAAAATTTTTTTTCTTCCTCCATCCCCCACTATCCTAACCCCCCACCCTAAACAACAAAATTTATTTATTTATTTTTTTAAAAAAAAAAATTAAAATCTTTTCTTAACCCACGGTCCAACTCCACCCCTCTCCCCCTCCCCTGCACCCCTATCCCTCCACAAAAAAATTAATTTTTAAAAAAATAATATTTTCTTTAAAAAAAAAAAATTATTTTTAAAAAATAAATTTATTTTTATTAAAAAAATAAAATTCTTACCCAAACCCCTATATCTCCTACCCCCTCCCCCCTCCCGTAACCCCCCTCCCCCACATACAGCATACCCTTTCCCAAAAAAAAAATTATTTAAAAAATAAAAATAAAAAATCTTACCCCAACCCCTATATCCACCCTAACCCTTTTGCACCCCGCACACCCTACCCCCATACGTCATACCCCCTCCCCCAAAAGTTAAATTTCTTTTTTTAAAAAAAAAAAATCTTACCCCAACTCCCATATCCCCCTCACCACCACCACCACCCGCAACCCCCCACCCCTATAGGGATACCCCCTCCCCAAAAAAAATAATTTTTTTTTTTTTAAAACAACAAAATTCTTACCCCATATCCACCCTAACTCCTTTGAACCCCCACATCCCCCTTCCCCCGCCCCCAACCCCCAATACGACATACCCCCTCTCTTTTTTAAAAAAAAAAAAAAAAATCTTACCTCAATCAAAAACCCCTCACCCCCTCCCTACCCCACACCCCTCCCCAAAAAATATTTTGTTGAAAAAAAAATTCTTATCCCCCCCTCCCCCTTCAACCCCCCAAAAAAAATTATTTATTTTTTAAAAAAATCTTACCCCATCCCCCAATCCCATCCAAATTTATTTATTGAGTTGGTATTCAAATTGTGGTTACAAGGGGTAAATATGAGGTAAATATTAATATGTTAATATTTTTTAGACTAAGTGGGTCAAGACCCAAATCGATTTTCAACTCATTTCAACCCAAAGTAAATTTGGGCGGGTCATGACCCAATCCAATATCTAATTCAACCCATTTAATATCTCTAATTTCAACCTAATCCGCTCATTTGACACCCCTACTTTTGCAGTAAACTTGGGGCCGGTTTTGTTCAAGATTGCTGCTTTTTTGCTTTGTAACTATTACTTGGGAAATAAAGTACTTTACTTACCAGAAAAAAAAAAAATCTCGAATGACTTAAATGCCCTCAAGGTCGAAAAACAATATGTGATCATACTAGAACTTTAATCTCAACCCGATTGTCAGATAAGAGGAAGTTGTTCGAATAATAAACATTTCTCACTTCCAACTTTCAACTTCAAGATTGTGAGTTCAGCAAAGGAAAGCAAAAGAAAAAAAAACAAATTGGCATGTCTAATTAACCTTCTATTTTGTTTCACATGTTTTTTCTTGTGGCACCTTTGCGCATTTATATAGTGTGAAAAGGGGGTTATGCAAGAAAAGTATGGCAATTAATTGGGAGTTGTAACAAAATGTGTGCTTAGTTAGAAAGGTTGGTCCTACCAAATCTTTATGGAATAGGTAGCATAGACTTATCATTAAAATGCCATAAAGGTGAAAGAGAATTGCAAGGAGCAAAATTAATCGAACTTGCTTCTATCATCCAATAAAAAAAGAAGTGTAAAATGGGCTATGGTACTTTTTCAAAAGTGTACAGCCCTTGAGATTTTGTTTCTTTAATCCGCTGAAGCCTGAATGGTATCCTATTGATTGCTCATTCAACAGACTTTCATTAGGCAAGCAATATTTGACATCTTTCCCGTTTTGTCTTTTAGATGGACTGGTCTTTAATTTTTTTTCCTTTATCAATCGAACTTATGTGTTTCGAAAAAGTTATTTGTTATGAAGAACAAAAGAGCAAATGATCCGAAGAAAGAAGAATCTGCTTGTATTGGGCCATAACATAAGACGAGGGTGCGAGATAAGGGAGGCAGTTATTCTTCTTCTGGGTAAAAAATCTAAATATACATCCTTAGACAGTATATTGCAAGTCATAGCAATACTTCTTAGATTGCAACTAATAGCAACTTTTAATAAAAGAAAAAAGAAAAAAATGAATTAAAAACAAATTTAAAACAGAAAAATAAAGGAAAAAACATTTTTCTATTTTTGTTAAAAAAAAATATATCCTTTAAAAAAGATATCAGTTACTAAAGAATCCCAATTCCACCTAATAACTCTCAAACGTTTTTTTCCTTATTTCAATCTTCTTTCTCTCAAAAAAGGGTTTTTCCTTTTTCAACCAGAAGGTTGCATCTTCTTCTTCTTCTTAATTCAGCAACTTTTAAAATCTGCTACAACTTGCAATTATACAAAAATATTGCTATAACTTGCAATAAACAATCTAAAAAGTATATACAAAATAATTTCCTCTTCTTTCTTCTTTAGTAGGTCCAAAATGATGAAGTCTTTTTAGGATGCCCAGTAAGTTTGCTAATAGAAGTCAAGAAGCGAGAGTAACTGTGACATTCAGTTTACTATAGTTGATGGCGGGCTAATATGCCGTGACTTTTTGAATCTTGAAAATCGTTGATATAAATCCAACTTTTCAAATGTTAATCATGTGGTACGCGGCCTTTCTAAATATTCACCTCCATATCTTATGACCAATTTATCCAGTACTGTTTGGGCATGGTGGACTAAATAGGTTACAGATGATAAACACTGAACAGAAAGAGAAAAAGATGACCTTTCTTAAAAACAGAATTCTGAGCACGGAGGTAAATGAATAAGCAGTGCTGGTGCACGAATGTTCAGAACTCAATGTTCAAACTTCTTTTGGAAGTTATTTGGCCAGACCTAGTTCAACATGTATTGAGCAATGACATGAATCTTTCATATAAAGTTTAATTATTCACTTTTTAACCATTAAAGTAATATGTACGTATCTTTATTATACGATCATGCATTATCATGTAAGTTGTATTGTTTGAAGCATCTGCACGAGTCAATCGAGTAAGGTTTCTTCATGTTATCCCTTTTCCAGGGAAAAGTGGAAAAATGAAATGGAAAGCGGCACAAATTGAACAATGAGTTATATATACGTGTGTCTCCATAGTACTGGTAATATGTTTTGTTACTTTTTCCACCCTTACCCAACATCTGCCATTAATTGATAGAGAAACCAAATATTAGGGCCCGTTTGGCCATAGATTTTTTTCACTTTTTTCCGAAAATTTATTTCACTTTAGTGAAAAAAGTGAAAACAAGTGGTGTTTGGCCATGAAATTTTTTTCACTAAAGTGAAATAAATTTCCGGAAAAGTGAAAACAAGTTTTACTTGTTTTCACTTTTTTCACTTCTACTTCTCTCACAAAAAGTCAAAAAGAACTCTAATTATTTTCATGGCCAAACATAACTCCAACTCCAACTTCTACTCCAACTCCAACTCCAAAAAATTTTAATTTTCATGGCCAAACGCCTACTAAATATCATATACTCGTATGTATATGATTACCAATCCAAGTTTGTGATGCAAAGACAAATAAATAAGCAAGAAAGTCTACCTCGTGCGGGACATCCCATTCGAAATTCATACATGGTGGAGACACAGAGGGCCTTTATGTTACCGCAATTATGCTAAGTTTTTCGCCAGTACATTGTCCCTCATCTGTTTTTCTAAAAATCTTTCCTTTTTCCTCCTGAAATTTTAACCAAAACCAATCTAAACTCCTCCTTTTTTCTTTTTCTTTTCTTCAATTTGAATTGAGGGCGGTCTGTCAGTAGTAGGTAAGGAGATTAAGTGTGGTATTTAATCAATACAAGATGAAGTTGCAACTATTAATGTGTACCTTCAATCTCTCTGAACCTTTTTAATTGAAGTAGTATCTCTCTGAACCTCTTTAATGAAGTTTTCTTTTGTGGGGTTCGATTGACATCTTTATGTCTTCTATATCAAAGTCAAAGAGAGTCCTGACATCTTTCTTAAGAGTTTCTTTCGACACCTTATAGTTTGTTTTCATCAGGAAACACGGTTGGTGAATGTAGATTTGGAACTTTAGAATGGACTTCATCGAAATGAAGGGGGAAAATTTATAACGGAACAGATCAAACGTTTGTGATTGATTGCATAAATATATATATAGATCTCTTCTTTAAGAGAAATGCAGAACAGTACTCTGAAGAAATCAGTTGGGGCAGTTAGAGTACTATGAGTAGAGATTTGGATCAGCAGATGAAGATGATTTATGAGTCGCAGCAACACTCATACAGAGCGTTCAGACTGCATTATTGATTAGTAACATTTTAAATACCAAACGATAAGAAATCTTAATTAGCTCTGATTTGTGTTCTCTTTAATTAATTTTCTAAATTCACAATTAACTTAACAACCCTCAATAAAGCTATAATTCCTTCTAGGGGGAGGTGCTGTGTAGTATTGAGGAGGAGGCATCACTGGTGGACCTTGATAATACCCTACTAGCAGTGATAGTATTAATGTATTCAATTAAAATCAAGGAAATTAATCAACAGAAGTACTGTTATGTTACTTAGATCCATTTCAAAAGCCAACAGAGAACGTAAGATATGAATCAGTAAAGATCTCGAGAGTGGAACTTCACTAAAACTTTGAATATATAGACCTACATACACCTTGCTTGACACGCGTGAATATATAAATCATGTTATATTGTTGAACAACAAGATTAATAGAAAGTACCTTGAGCAGGATAAGGATAAGCATACTTTGGAGGCTCATTCATCTTGTCTTCTAGATAAGAGAGGTATATGTTTCAAAGCAATAGAAGAAGAATACTGATTCAATTTTCTATTGGGATATTTAAGTAGCATACTTAAACAGTGACATTGAGACTAAAGTTATCGCAGACCCCACGCTGAATATATTGTTTTATGTATCGAGACTAAATATTAAAGTGACGCTGACCAATTGTTGACTCTTCTATAGTGCATTATTATTCTTTCCCTGGTCCCTACACAGGTGACAGACAGTGTGTGTGCCCTCATATTTGTCACTAATAATTGAGCTCAATCAAGGAAGACTCCGTAGTCCGTCACTCCGTCCTGTTGGAAATTTGCATTCCACTAAAATTAAGTTACATTGTTCTAACTTTATTAGGTAAATATTATTATGGATCATATTATCTAAAACAATTCATTTACTTGAGTCCCTGATCGATTAGTTTTAGGTTTTGCCAAGTCCTTAATGAATCTATATAAGTTTTTGCCAAGAAGGGAGAGGGTGCGGGGAGGAGAGGAAGTGCTATATTAGTCTTGGTTGATTGGAGTTGGACAGTTGGTGACACTGCAAAAATCATCAGATTTCTATCCATTATTTTGGAAAGAGTTTCCCAAGATTATTCTGCCTAGCTATGTAACGTACCTGTGAATTACACAAAAAATATTTTGTTTGAGACAAAACACTACAAAAAAAGGGCAAAAATTCATGTTTACTTACACCTAGCTAGACAATTGGGGTTGCTCGGATAATAAGCATTCCCACCTTCAATCTTAAAATTGTGACTTCGAGTCATCAAGGAAATAAAAAGGAGTTCAAAGACTAAAAAGCCACATTCTTTAATTATAAAACTAAAAAGCTCAGCGGTAAGCTTGCTTACCGTAGTGTGCCAGGTTGTGGGTTCGAAACGTCCCTCCAGCAAAGCTGGGGTGAGGACGCGTAGGTCTTCCCTCCCCGACACCTACGGAGTAGGTATGAACCAGGTCGACCCTTTTAAAAAATGCAGTTCCTCGGGTCAGTCATTTTTGCAAGGAATGCCTATCAAGTATTTAGGCACCTCATTTACCTGTGAATGATTTTCAACGATTTTTTTATTTTTTATTTTTGAAAAAAGAGCACAACTCATTTGAGGTTGCATGATGTGATTTTTTTTTTTCCAAAAGCACCTCGTTCAAGTATGAACGATTCACAAAACTACTTTTTAAAAGAGGGGCCCACTCTGTTAAAAGTTGGAGGAAATCGTTGACACACCAACGAATTGTCCATTTTGGTTATCTCCAAAATCAAGTGGCCTGTTTGAAATTTTTGCTTCAAAATGTGACCCTTTAGGCTTCGAACTCAAATAAAAAAGGTGAAAACTCCTTGGAAAGAGTAAAAAAAACATACACCTAGCGCTATTACGCAATATCCTTCTCTTTCTTTCTTTCTTTCTTTCTTCTGCTTATTTTTCATTTTTTAAAACATACTGTAGTAGCCTAAATAAAAACCGAAAAACTATGACGAGAAAATTTGTGTAAAGATATAATAAAAGCCAAAAGGGGCAGCAACAGAAATCTTAGGTCAGCATTTATCAATGAGCCACAAAAGAGGGGGAGGACAGTCTGTTATAGAGTTCCAAAATCAAAAGATAAAGTCCAATTTTATTTCTTTTATTATTGTTTGGTTTAAAAAAATAAGGTCACCTATTTCTAGTTATTCAGTAACCGTTTAAGCAATACACTTAATAGCTGCACTTATAACAAAAAAAAACCGTTTAAGCAATGCACTTAATATCTGCACTTATAACAAAATGTTCGGAGGAAAACATTTTTCGGAAAATGCTTTTTTTCATGTTTGGTTAGTAGAAAATTTTGGAAAATATTTTCTTTAGAAAAACAAAAAACAAGTGACATTGTCTCCTACCACTTAGGATAATATTTTTTATTAGGGTACCGAACACAAAAAAATAAGTAAGAAATTACTTATTTTTTTAAAAATGTTTTCTTGAAAAACGGCTTCCTCCCTACCGAACACACCCTTTGTTTTAAATCTATGTTACTCCTATTAGCTTAAGAAATGCATCAACAATTTCAGCATTTCAAGTGAAACTAGGGCAGGAGTATTAACACTCAAATTTTTCCTGGGCCAATGTTAAATAGTTTGAAGCATTCAGTATAGTACTCTAATGGGTTGATCCATTTTTGGTTGTACTAAATTTGCATAGGGCCAATTTGTAGTCAGAGTTGGGTCTTCACCGAATTTTTCATCCTTATCCTATCAAGGGACTCCACTACATGCAGGAATCTTAAAAAAGAAAAATAATATATTGTGATTCATGAACCAATAATTTGCATTTACTCAGAACACTGAACATCAGAGCTATTAGACTAATGAAATGAAATGGAATGGTTACCTAATCTGGAAAAATTGATCATTTGCACTTTTGGATGAATGAATTTAAAAACAGATATATAAGGTAAGTAATTACTTGTAGCATACGATAGTCGGTAGGTGGCAATGCGTTACAATCCTAGTTCCTACCTAGAAGTAGCTATGGCGTTCAAATATAGTATGTAAAAGTCATAAGTAACATGATACGTATCAGTAAAATTTATTTAAACACTTGAACTACGATATGCTCCAATTGCGCCTATTTTCAAATGTCTATTAGCTTGTTAAGCTAATCATATAAAATGTGTTAGCTCATTTAATTGTAAACATTAGCCTCAATTGGTTATACTACTTGCTGAATATTTTATTATGTGTTAAGATTCTCAATCAAAACAGATCGTAATTTGAGTGTTCGGATAAAATGGCCTATCAATGAATTTCACCAATTACTAAAACCTTAATTTTGTAATTGATTGGTTTGGTTTGGTGAAGAAGCTTTGGATAAGGAAGAAAGTGCAATAGCGTTCACGCTAAACTGCATTAAAATCTCTCAATTATTTGCCACGTATAATTACAAACGTTGAACCAGATGACACTTCAATTTCACAATCAGATAACCAAGTATATGCTCTCAAACAACTTGAGTCGTACAAAGAACAATACTTACAATCATAAATATTCAGTCATAAATGACCTGTAACTCATTTAATTATGGAACAGAAATATAATCTAGCTTGTACTCCCTTCGTCCCATTTTTTAGTTTGGCACATTTTGTTTATACAGTGATTAAAAAATCATAAATAAAATAATAAATTTTATTATTTTATTTTTTATCCATATTAATAATATTTATTGAGCATAGGAATAGATATTGAAATTGTAATCCATTGTAGGAGTAAAATAAAAAAAATTAATTAATTCTATCTTGATTTAGTAAGTGATCAATTAATATGATACATTTATTTTCAATTAAAATGAGAGGGAGGGAGTAGTTCGCTACTAACAAGCTTTTCTAATTATGGGGAGAAACAGGAACCAGAAAAAGTTTTAGCTAGTGCTTGCAGTGGCTCCATTAATTATATTGTAAGATCATAGCTGTGACCACAGATAGGACCACCCTAAAGTTTGAAAAAAGAATAAATACCTCAAGCTTTTCTCAAGGGGAAAAAATTGCTATGCCATCCCACAAATGGTAATGTACAGAACCTCTAATAATGGGAAATATTAGAGAATTATACCCCCCAATATATGACCACAATTCCAGTATGACACCAAAACATATACTAATCCATAGAAAGAGTAAAAGTTCATTACACATACAAAAGAGTAAACATCTTAGTAAATGACAATGGAAAAAAGAAAGGGTCCCAAAAAGAAATAAAAAATGAAACCAGAAATTAACCAGTCGCTATTTACTCTATGTACCATTTTAGAATCAACAATATTGACCCAAAAAAGGAAAAAAAAAAAAAAAAGGATAAAGCTGATGTGATATGATGACCTCTATGGAGTAGTACGTTTTGATCAACCTTTGATTTCACGGCTGAGAGTATCAGTGGTAGACACCATCATGTTCATGTTGTGTTGATCTGCTGGGACCATCATCGATGTCACTGCAGTTGCTGGCACAAAATTGTAGACAGCCTGACCACCACCACCGGGAACTATTCCTCCCTGCACACTGAACTGCCCAAACCCAGTATGATACCCACCAGTCATCAGTGGTACACCGTAAACCATCTGCACTGCATTACCACCATAGGACCCACCATTCACGTGGCTTCCACGAAATCCTTCTAGTTGTGTATAATGATTCTTCACCAGCAAGCTGCTTTTGCTACTGTCACCACAAATTATTTTCGGAATTGCCACTGTGGCGCCGCCGCCGCTTCCCTCTTTTTTTGAGATATCCATTACTGAATTTTCGGCCAGCGCAGATATTCCTGGGAATTGCAACTGCAGAAGATCATCTGTTGGAGTTGAATTCGGGTTCGGGTTGTAATCCTTATCGAATCCGAATAAAAAATCCGGATTCAACGGCGATTCTGGTAAACGAATCGGGTAAAAAAGGAACAGCCTTAACCTAGCCGGCTTAGTCGAAACTTTCTGCATGCGATCGTATTCAACCATCATCTGCTCAACATCATCATCATCAATAAGAGAAACTAGCGCATCGAGATCTTCACCAGGCAACTGATACTTTATACAAATCTCCGAATTGCAGTTACATAGAGAATTCAACTTCGCAGACACCTCGGAAAACTTGACGTTCCGATCAACGGTGAGGATTTTGGTATCGCCGCCGACGTAGGAGAGTTGATGATCATGAGGACGAAGCTGAATTTTTCCGCCATAGCTAAACATTAGCTTAACTTTTTGATTCTCCATTGCCGCCGCCGCCGCCAAAATTCAAGCGAGAATGAAGGAGTAGATGGAGGGTTTTGGTTTTTTGAGCTTTTTATTTTGTTTAGAGGAGAGAGAGAGAACTGTTAGTGTAGTGTGGCGGTACATGTAGAGTGATTGTGGTTGGGGCTTTGAGAGTCGTTCGATCTATAAAGGATTATGAAGGGGGTCCACACGGAAACTGATTTCCGCGTCGGTGGCCCACGGAGGGTGATGGCCCACTGTATAAAATTTGAGAGGGAAATTTGAGTTGGATTGGGAAGATAAAAAATGCAGTGTCTTAGTAGCTTCACTTTATACTTTGTTGATGACGGTTCGAAAACTCACATTATATTCCTCCATATTTCTTCCTCCTCTACTCTCAATTTTTTTTTAATAAAAATATTGATTCAGAATTTAATTTTATTAAAATTATTAATTTATATTTATTATATTTTAATAAACTTATACTTCATGTTAAAAATTATGAATTCAATTGAATCCATAAATATAGTGCTATATATGTCTGTAGGAAGATAGTGAATATTTATTTTCCTTTTGAAGGACGTGGACAATTTCTATTGATTGATATTGATTCAAAAGGAAAATGATAAAGAATGACGATGACTATTCCTTTTGCAATCTTCAAATTCAAAATTTAAGGTTTATCCATTAATATATTATCTTTTGTTAATGTATTATATCACCTATTGACAATTTGACGTGAAGTTTGTCGTTTATCATAGCAAATGGGATATTTTAGATGACGTTTATTTTCAAAAATTGTTAAAGGTTTTTTTTAAAAAAACTAAAATTCTTGCAAATGTTTTGTTCACCTAATTTTTTTTCCCCGGTTTTGGGAAAATTACAGAGCTTTTCGATCTCTAATGAGATTTGTTGGTTGCCAAAAAACAAAATACTTTTTGTAAAAACGAAAAAATAAATAAAAGATTCAACAAAATGTTTTCAACTGTTTTCTTTTTGAAACTAACGGACCTTTAATCCATTGATTTAGGAAAGTTTTTTCAAAAAGCTAAACTATAAGAACAAATCTATATTCTATATATATATATAAAAGCAAAAGTAGAAGCATCACAATTAGCTAAGTGGCAGCACAATAGAGAGCCATGTGGCAGTTTTAGGACAAGGCTAAATTATTGTAATAAACAATTTGAATTCAAAAATTAAAGTACTTGAATTTGAAATACATTATCTTTTTCTAAAAAAAGAAGAAGAAGATTTTCATCATTTTAAAAATAGAACTATATGGTTGAAGAGTTTTAATAGACTTTTACTATTTCAAACTTATCTCTTTTAAAATTTAAATGTTATAAAACATATTTGAATATAATTTATTTAAATATTAAATAAAAGATTAAATAATAATAATAATAATAATAATAATAAATAATAGTAAAAGTAGTAGTAGTAGTAATAGTAGATTATTACGTAGTATAATAATAATAAAAAGCTTAAACAAGGAACTATATTAAATATTTGAATTTGAAAATAATAATGTTTTATAAGAAAAAAAAGATTTTCATTAGCTTAAACCTAGGAACTATATTTGAAGAGTTCTAAATAAACTCTAACTATTTTATAATAATAATAATAATAATTTATGTAAATAAATAATATCAGTACATACATTTAATATTAGTTGATGCTACTTTTTTAACCCCAAAAAAATAATGCTAACCTAAAACTAAGAAAAAGCGTATGTCGTTATTATTTTTTTTAAAAAAACAATTAAATAACACATGATCCTACTTTCTAGCAACTAAAAAGATATTCTAGCCAAATGACAATTTTGAATTTATATTGATTGTAACTATACTTAATTTGAATCTATTTTGAATTTATATAGATTATAACTATACTTAATTTGAATTTGAATTTAAAATAGTGTTATCCAAACTCTTTATCTTTATCTCTCTTTAATTAAAAAACTAAAACACTACTATAAATACATATCGATGTATTTCAAATTCATCATCAGAAAAAAAAAACACTATCCAATATCTATCAAGAAAATGTCTGCTAAAATCGACTCTATACATGATATCTCGAATACTAAGATGCAATGGAATTTGAAGGTTCGTGTAGTGCGATTGTGGCAGATTACGAAACATGAACATCCCAACAATATATTATCGTTAGAAATGCTTTTGCAGGATGACAAGGTATACGTACTTCATACATATTTTACTGCACTATTATTATTCTACTGCTTTTAATAATCTCAACTATGGATTATTTGTTGTAGGGTGATCGTATTCAGGCATCTGTTGGAGCGTCCGTTATCCCTAAGTTCAGACCGAAAATAAAAGAGTTGGAGTTATATTCTATGAGAAATTTCATTGTAGTAACAAACAAGTCTGAAGTCAAGACCAACAATCACAAAATGAAGTTGATGTTCATTCAAAGAACAAGTATACAGAAAACAGCTGATCGATGCTTTGATCAGACTTTATTTAAAATTCGCCCATTTGAGCATTTGATAAACCAAGTCGATATTAATCAGACTAAATTTTTCGGCAATTATTCTCTATCCAAACTTTTTAATCTGATCATTTCACCAATTATATGTCAAACTAAGTATCTTTTTTCCGATTTTGATAGATGTCGTAGGAACCTAATCATGTTATCCAATTTGAATTAAAAAATATTAACCATTTTTTCAAAAAAAATTATCATTAGCTTGAAATATATTTAAATATTTCAATGTTTTACTATTCATAAACTTATCCCTTTCATTGTTTTAAATATTAAATAAAATATAATAATATTAATATAAATAATAATAATAATAATAGTAGTAGTACTTTTTAATTTAAAAAAGAAAACGTAGTAGAAGTAGTGGTAATAATAACTACTACTAATAATAATAATAATAGTAATAGTAGTAGTAGTGGCAGTAGTACATAGTATGCGTAGTAGTAGTAGTAACAAGAACAATATTATTATTATTATTAATAATAATAATAATAATAGTTATAATAATAATAATAATAATAGTGGTAGTAGTATATATATATATATATATATATATATAAATATTAAATAATAATAATAATAATAGTAGTAGTAGTAACAAGAACAATATTAATAATAATAATAATAGTTGTAATAATAATGATAATAATAATAATAAATAATAATAAAAATACTACTACTACTAATAATAATAATAATAGTAGTAGTAGTAGTAGTAGTAGTAGTAGTAGTATATATATATTATTTTTTTTGGGTAGTATAATTAGTAGTACGTAGTATGTGTGTAGTAGTAACAAGAACAATAATAATAATAATAATAATAATAATAATAATAATAATAATATCTATTATTATTTATTTATCTAAATAATATCTATTTTTGGTGTGTATTCAAACCTCATCCTTACTTGCAATTATTTTAAAATTTTAAATATAAAATGAAATTTATTTTAATTCAACCTATATACCTACTTGCAATTCATTTATATATCTAAATTGTCATTATAAAAATAGATTTTTCTAACAAACTAACAAAAGAAACAAATAAAGCAAAAAAGATAACGAAAAAAAGAAAAGAAAAAACTGTAGAAAAAAGTTAAAATAACAAAGATAATTAAGAGTAATAAATTATTAAATTTAAATTTAAAATAAAAAAATATAAAAATTACATATTAGAAGTAGTTAGTTATCATAGTAAACAATTATAATTGGACTCTTATTGTTATCTAACCAATCCTGATATTGTTTATTTATGAATTTTTTGAATTTGAATTGGACATACAATATCTTCTAAAAGATAAACTTATAATTATCAAAAAAATGATTAAATGTATTTAATTAGTAATCATGCTACACAATTGATTTCAATATTTTTATCAAATAATAATAATAAAAATAATAGTAGTAGTAGTAATATATAGTAGTACAACGTAGTAGTAGTATAATAAAATAATTAAATTATTATTAAAATAATAGTAATAAATATTATTAACAAACTAACAAAAGAAAAGAAGAAAGAAAAGAAGATAATGAAAAAAAAAGGAAGGTAAAATAACAATGATAATTAAGAGTAGTAAATTGTTAACTTTAAATTAAAAATAATATAAAAATACAAAAATTACATATTAGAATTAGTTAGTTATCATAGCAAACAATTTTAATTGGACTTCTATTGTTATTTAACCAATCCTGATATTGTTTATTCTGTCAATTTTTTGGAATTTGAATTTGAATCCTGATATTGTTTATACAATATTTTTTTAAAGATAAACTTATAATTATCAAAAAAAAATTAAATGTATTTAATTAGTAGTCATGCTACACAACTAATTTCAATATTTATATCAAATAAAAAAATAATAATAGTAGTAGTATAACAAAATAATTTTTAAAAATTATTATTATTATTATTATTATTATTATTATTATTATTATTATTATTATTATCTCATTGATTTCAATATTTATCTCACCTTAAATATATATAGATTATAAGATAACTATGTAATATATTTGAAAAATGTAAGGATAAGGAAGAATAATAAACTAATCTCATTTTAACAAATCTATATGATATTTGAATTTGAAATAGAGTTCTATCACTTATAGTCTCTCTTATATATACTCTTATATCATTAGTTTTATTCATGAATTTATTATTTACTGCATTTTTTGTTCTTCATTTTTTTAAAACTGTTTTTGCAGCAAGGATGTAACATTTGCATCTTCATCTTTCTTTGTTAATGTTCAAAGTCCACCAAATTATTGAAATCAGTATCTCTTCTTTTCGATATTTCGATTTATGGAGTAATATTATTGTCACTACTCTTTTTTCCCCACAATAATCATGTATCTCCACCATATCTCTTTCTATTGCTTTCGTGTTTGTTAAAATTTATGATGATTTCTTCATCTGAATTCACGTATCGATTCTATCACAAGGTTTATTTGAAAATATATTAATGAATGTTTATTCTTAATTATTGTATATGAATTTATCATCATCTTTAATGGAGTATGTTTATAGAGATAGTTTTGCTCGATGATGAACGAATCCATTGTATCTCAAATCATTTTCAATAGACAACAAAAAACAGAATTTATTTGGAGGGCTATAAAATGGTTGAACTTAATCAGGTAATTTCTTTTTATTTAGGTAATGAAGATATATTGAGTAGCTATTAGTTGATTCTGAGCTTCAAAAATAGATAACTTTATTTGATATGATTATTCGGCATTAGTAATAGCATATATGCTAAAATAAATTGATACTTGATATTTTATCTGCACAATAAAAAGATATTTTCTAAAAGCATTTGTGTATATCTAACACAAAATAATAAAATTGGATGGAAATAGAGTGATGCATGTTGTGATGGAAGAGGGAAAGCGTGGGGGATTGTGCTGTCTGGGGCGGGGTAGTGGGAGGGATAGGTGGGTAAGGTAGGCGGGATGGTGGATGTAGGCGGGGGTTGGGGTTGGGGTAGGAAACAATATTTTTTTTTTAAAAAAATAAAAGTTTAAAAATAATTTGGGTCAGGGGCAGGGGATGGTAATAAAAAAAATTTAAAAAGCTTTTTTAAAAATAAAAAAAAATAATTTTTTTTTGGATTGGGTACGGCGACGGGATGGGTGATGGTGGTGGTGGTGGGTAGTTGGGGTAAAGAAAAATAATTTCTTTAAAAAAAAAAAAAAAATTGCTGGAGGAGGGCAGATTGGGGGTAAGGTGGGTGAGGTAAGATTTTTTTTAAAAAAAAATATTAAAAAAGAATTGGGAAGAGAGGTGGGTGGGTGATTTGAGAGTGGTTTGAGAGATCTTAGTTGAATTAGTTTAGAAGATATAATAATAAGTATAAATAAAATACTTAGAAGATATTAATAATAAAATCAAACAATGAAAAAATTACGAACAATAGAACAAACTCTGAAAATTTAAAATGAAATAATAAATTATATGTGCTCAGTTTTTGAATTGAGAGTGGTGAAATTTAAAATTTGGAATTAGAAGTTTTGTAGTAGACACAATTAAGTAATTTTAGTGTCTGAAAAGATAAAACTTTTTAAAAAGAGTGTAGTTAGTTGTTGAAGTTGAATTGATAGGTAAAAAAATTGAAAACTGAAATGAAAGGTAAGGATCATAATTACATATTTTAATTGATTAAAAATATAAAGGTAAAGGTCCAACAACAAAATTAATAATTATTTAATATTTAATATTTTTTTATTTTTAAAAATCAGCAAATGGAATATAATTAAAGAAAATACTAATTTTGTTCTTATCATATCAAAAGATCTAAAATAATTGCAAACTGATTAATTTTATTATTTTCAAGATGAATAAGCTAACATTTTTTAATAATTTTTTTTAAAAAAAGGTTCCGCGCATCACGCGGGTACCTATACTAGTTACAATAACACTAGACAACTTCTTAAACTTGTTAGTAATATTTATCTAGATATTTAAATTATAAAATATTTCAATTAAATATCTGAACACATGATAAAGTATTCATAATAGACACTTCTAAGTCAAATTTGAAAAAAGGCATATTCTTAGGGTCAATTTTGTATATAAGTTGGTCATATAAAATATGTCATTTCCTCTAATAGGAACAAGCATATAGTTTTATAGCTTATTGAGGTTAATGTGTATAATTAAAGAATGTGACATATTTTGAATGAGTAACTTATTTATGTAATAAATGTTTGAAAATACACCCATAAAAAAAGTAAATTGAACTAAAATATTTAATAAAAATATTTCATCATGTATTCAGATGTTCAATTGAAACAGATGGTTGTTTGGATCTCTGATTAAAATATGCTAACAACTTTAAGGTGTTGTCGACATATAACGTATTCCACCAATATTTTTCTAAACCAAAATCGATACGTAGTTTTTTTTTTTTTTTGAAAACTAAGTATAAAATGTTTGTTTGATTGGAAAGCTAGCATGCAGGAGAGTTTTTCTTTAAAATTATTCTTCAAATTTCAAAAGGGTTTCCATAAACTAATTTTGAAATATATATTAAAGGTAAAACCACATTCAAACGATATCTAAAGTTTGGCGTATGAAATTTAAATTGGAAAAATTGAAAATAAGAAAACTAAAGGATATGGACAGTTGATGGGAACTGGGCGTGCGGTGCCCCCACGTAAACACAAGGCTCCACCTAAACATCTTTACAAGTTATAGTCTCTGAATCTAGTCTATATTTGAAAAAATAATATAAATTCTACTTAACATTTTGTCTCCAAAAAATATTTTTTTTAAAAAAAAATTTAAATAGAACCTTAGTCACATTAGGATTCAGAATTGACTCGAAGAAATTATTTTAATTCTCAAATGTTACTAATTGGTTTAGGATTTTGAAAAAGAGAAGCGCCAGCTAAACTTTCAAAATATTAAAGTAATGGGATCCACTTCCTCGAATATAATTCTGCCGTCAGTCAATTAGAGTAAGGTAAAAGTCCTTGCTACAAAAAGAAATGTAATTACTATGTACTACATTCTTTTTTAAAGTTTTAACACAAACAGAATATTCTTAGTCCATAAAGGTACATTTACATTCCGTTTTTCTCTCGTCATTATCCTGCGAAAATTTACCTGTATCGGTGTTTATACTATATCAATAGTTTGATTATATGTATTTGTACATGAACTCTTTTTATTTAATTATAGTTAATTAATATTTTTTTAATTAAATTGTCTAACCACAATAAGTTGATATGATTTTAAGATTTTACTAAACTTGAATCCAAACAGTGAGAATTCTTACATCCTGTCCCAATCTTGTTAGTCCTTTTTTGTTAATGAAAATTGTATATTTAATGAGTGAGTGAGTACTATTGAGGACAACTGGAAAGCAGTTATCTAGATATCATTAAAGTTCAAATATATGATAGTACTATTGTTTGAGTTGGACTTTGAACTGTCACATTAGAAACTTCAAATCCAAAATGGGTAAACTCCTGAAAATGCGAAGAAAAAGAAATATGAAGATAGTCCTGATCATTAAGATTCCTGTATAATTTTTCTTATTAGATTGTATTTATTTCTGTAATCAATTCACAGATTATCCTTCCAAGTATGGTGATTCTTTAACTGGTATATATCTCCATGATATATATTATTAAAGGAAGATAAGATGTGATAATTAGCATATGATTTCCATGTATAAAGTAACTAATTATAATGTCCACTTGATGGATTCTTCCAACTTAATTTGGAGATATAAGCTTTCCAGATTGAAGGCTGAGATTAGGGAAATATGTGCACTCACTTAATTATGTTAATGAAATACTATTTATTTTATTTTATCACTTAATCATGAGAAATTCATGTAATTTAATGTAAACATCAAGTATTTCGCGCCAATGTGACTTTTTTTTCTTTTTTCTTTTAATTATTTAAGTTCTTCTGTTCAGAAAGAAGAAAAAAAATCCCCCGTGATCTTAGTCCTTAAATTATGGTAATTTCTGAGAGAAGGCTCCAATCATTCTTTAATATTAATGGATATGAAACTTTGAATGGAGCAGGAAAGTTTGAATATACTGAACTATTTGATACCATAATATATTTTTGTCTGATATGTTATATTTGTGAGATTTGATCTTCGACTCAAATTGACTTAAATCTAACGATTCTTTGAACAAGTCTGCAAGGAAAAGATGAAGATTCCCTTCCTTTTATTTTCCTTTCATTTTTACATAGCCAAAAAGTGGAGAGGAAATCCTCGAGTGTAGTCGTGAATGTCACTAAAATTAAGGAATTTTAATAACTCAATTGATTTACTACCTGAACTTTCATTGGTGATAGTTTGATTCTCAACTTTAGAATCTCCTTCCCGTTTGCTATTTCCCATTATTTCCCTTTCCTATCCCTATGTAATTAAAAAAAAGGGAAAAGCATCAAAAATACCCTTTAAGTATTAGAATTGGTTCAAAAATACTCTCCGTATACCTATTGGGCCAAAAATACCCCTCCATCCACCTTTATAGCTCAAATATACCCTTACAACTAACAGACATTTTTTTAATCATAATTAAAAAAATTATTTATTACGTGTCAGCTTTCTATTGATTGTGAATTAAATTAATTAAAATATTATTATCTTATAACCAAATTCGAACCCAATTAAAACTACCCGACCCAAATCCGACAAAATAGTACAATAAGAGACATGAAAAAATAATGATTTAGAAATGAAGGATACTATTAAATATTTTTTTTAAGAAATGTGAAGAACTTTCCTGAGGTAGTGGTATGGATTGCGTACACTTTATCACCACCCCCAGACCCCACCTGGTGGGAATACACTGGGTATGATGATGATGAAATATGAAGAACTTTAAAAGACAAATAACACGGATCGAAAATATTATATCATTAGAAATAAGGATGTGGGGTTTGTATTTTTCAGAAGTAACTGTATGATTATCATAAACTGCTTGTTTAATATAATTTGATTTGAACTAGAATGAATTAGTAAACTTCCATTAGAATTTAATGTTTGTTAGACTCAATTAGGCAATTACATATTTGTAGTTCTACCAGAATAACCTTTTCAAAGGTTTAGTCAAAATAGTATAATTTTCTCTTATTTTTTTACGTCTATTGTATTATTTTATCAGGTTTGGGTCGGGTAGTTAGTTGGGTCCGAATTTGGTTATAAAATAATAATATTTTAATTAATTTAATTTGTAATCAATAGAAGGCTGACACGTAATAAATAAAATTTTAATTATGATTTAAAAAAAGTCTGTTAGTTGTACGAGTATATTTGAGTCATAAAGATGGATGAAGGGTATTTTTGGCCCAATAAATAAATGAAGGATATTTTTTAATCAATTTTAATACTTAAAAGATATTTCTAGTCCTTTTCCGTTAAAAAAAAAAAAATGTCACTAGAATTCAAAATCATGACACCTACTTGAATCATTATCTTCTTGATCATTACTCCTTAGACTAAAAATATACAAATATTGACACAATGCTACTAGAACTCGAGAGAGGACGGGTGTATATCTTCTTGGCTATTAGACAAAAAGGTAATGAATATAATATAATATCACTAAAATTCAAACTTGAGTGAAATGGTAGCTATTAGACAAATTATGACGATTAACGAATACATTTCAAACTAAGAAATGATCTGGACTCCCTTTTGTAACGATGTAGATTACTTTTCAAATGGATTATGTGATGGTCTAAACAAAGAAACAGGAACAAAAAAGCTTTAAAGAAATGAGTAGTACGGTACACTAAAGCTCCCGCTATATGAGTCCGGCCTACAAGGGTCCTAAGTTGCTGGGACGCTTCATTTTCGATGCCGCACCTGCTTGGATTCTCAAAAATATAAAACTTTTGGAGAATCCGACACGCAACCGTTGACATTTTTGAAGAATCCGAGCAATATAGCAAGGGCCTATTGTACGCAGCCGGCTTTATAGCAGTTCATCAAAGTTATGTGTCACTTTATTTTTGGTTCGACTTGATTGTAAACAAGAAAGGAAGAATCCTTCAGCTACCATTGCATGTGAAGCTAGAAAAAAATTTGTTTTTTTCCGTTTGTTCTGTTTCACATGCAAATCAACCTCTTTTGGCCCACCGCATAGAAGCACAACGACCAGAAAAATTAAGAAACTGATGCAAAGGAAGCTAGACTACAACACCCAGAACCCTTTTCTCTCACAGGTCATAAACAAGAAAAAAAGGGAACATTCGTGCTCTTGTTTCATGTGAAGGCCTAGCTGTATGTTGTACGTATTGACGACCTTTATAGCTTCCCCATGTACTAAACATTTTAATACTCCATATATGATTATAAGTCATCACGGATTCAGTCTTCTTTTCTGCACTTTGCATCTCATTCTCATTCCAAATCTTGCATCAATGATGTTGGTATCAACTGGATCACATCCTTTTGTTGATACGAAAAGAAACGTTCACATAATAATCGTAAATCACAAATATTTCACAAGGAATTGACGTCTCCGTGATAGAAACAGCGTGTTTCAAGTTCTTAGTATTGGAGTAGAAGCATCAGAAGTCTACTATAGCTCCCATTATCCATATCACCCAAAAATAACTAGAGAATAAAAGGGACAAGTACAAATTTTTCACATTCTTATTGAATCTGTAATTGTACAAACTGGCATACAAATAACGGTACAGATTCAAAATGCTCATTGCTTGTCAAACTCCTACGCTGTCCAAATTGGCTAATGTTTCTATTTATTCTGGTGGAAAAAATGAAAATGATAAAAATTGTTTTCTTATGAATAAACCAGATAGGAGTTAATCTGATTGATCCTTAAGAATCTGAGAATCAGGTCACAACTTCTATGAACATTTCAGGGAAGAAAAAACCTCCGATGCAGATCATGTCAGTTGACTTCCTCATAACCATGATGGCTCTATTCACGTTTCAATGGATACAACATGCTCAATATCATCTAAAATGAGAGTATGATCACCAAGTGCCAGTACTCTGTTGCCTTGGTCATTTGCAAAGCTAAGAAACTCGCAAGGATCTACCAAGAGACTTGTTTCAACAGATTTACGTGCTGGGACATGCACACGATCAAATCCCACCAGTTGTTTCTGTGGAGCACCTTGAATATTCTGTGGCACACGTGAGAATAACAGCACAACATGGCTTCCATCTATGTCCCCCTCATTCGTGACAGAGATATGAATGAAGAATTCAGACAAACTACAACTTGGCACTTCGGCAACATGAATGTAACCAAGCCTACTGTGTTCTTGGGCAAGTATACTCCTTTTCCAATTAGATTTAGCAAGTGACAAACTCAATCTTTTTGGTGCAGATAAGAGCTGTGAAGAGAAGCTTGTATAGCTCAATCCATGCCCAAATCCATAGAGCAGGTCTCCAGTGTAAAACCGATAGGTTCTTCCAGGATAACCCTTCGCAGGATCAGCTCTCATATTCATGTCAGTCATTGGCACTTTGGTGAATGACTCAAGGTACCAAGTCATGGGCAATTTTCCACCTGCAATTTATTTATAAAAGCTCAACCCACAGCCTGTTCTCATTTTGAAAAAACGAAGACAAATGGCAATAAGTTTCCCCTTTTACACATTTTCTTTTTGAAACTAGGTTATGCTTCAGTGGGGACTAAAACTCATTAGAATATGAAACAAATTGCTATCAACTTCCCGTATGACGTTTATACTAACCTGGGTTTTGATATCCGAAGATTATCTCGGAAAGTGCTTTGCCACCAGTCTCTCCAGGGTAAGCAACCCATAAGATACTAGCAATTCTTGGGTCTTTCTCAGCAAAGGATACATCAACAGGTCCACCACCAGTAAGAACCAAAATAATTGGTTTCTTAGTTATAGCTGCAAGAGTAGTAACCAAGTTTGTTTGGTTACCTGGTAAGAGAAGACTATACCGGTCACGATCCTCAGTTTCCTGGGATAAATCCAACCCAGCCACAACAATTACATAATCAGCTTCTTTAGCAATAGAAACAGCATCCTGGAAACCAGCAGTGGAATTGCATCCTACATCAAGGCAACCAGCTGCATGAAGTGTTTTATAAACATGTTGTTGAAACCCCTCACGGATGCTCTTTAATTTGCAGGGCACTCCTGTAAGATAACGAAGGATAATAAATTACAATAAACAAACCACCAGTTCAAAGTTCTTTCTCTGAAGACAGTGAAGAATCACATTTTTCTTGTGAGGGAACTGCCCAGAGTAACTATGAGGACAAGAATAAGAAAATTCACTTGGTGATGTCGAATTTTTCCTGACCAGAATGTACATTAATATACCAGTTTATAGAATAACCTTTTCTTAGTTTCCACATTTATATATATCATCAATCTTTAAAATTATATGCATCTAATTGGAGCATTTACCATGCTGGAATTGATAAACACATAAATTGCAGAACAAGGACTGTGTTTTCCCATTTTGATTCCTTTGGAATTCGCATAAAGAAATAAAAGTATATTTCTATATTTCGGATATGATATTTGATTATTTTAGTGATGGATTAAAAGAACAAGGCGTACCATACTTGAGGATTTTTTTTTTGATTTTCTAACCTGTGTAAGTACCACCCGGACTGCTCACATTTGCCATTGGACCGACTATAGCTAATGTAGAAACACTTTTCTTGTTCAATGGCAAAAACTTCTTATCATTTTTAAGAAGTACAATGCCCTGCCTTGCTGCATCAAGGGCCAAATTCAAGTTCTTAGAAGTGCAGACATCTTGAGGTCCAAATTTCGCAAACTGTCCCTTTGCAGGGTTTCCATCAAAAAGACCAAGTCGAAATTGAACAGAAAACAAGTACTGCAGTGCTCTGTCTAGGTCTTGTTCAAGCACACTCCCCTGCTGGAATGCAGATTTCACGTGTCGCAGCATGTATGTTCCACAGTTTATATTCGTTCCTGTCAAAACTGTTGAGTTACATTTGGAAAACAGGATAGAGCAACATAGAATAACAAATTCGATGGGACTGCCTGAAGACCTGCTTTCAGAGCAATAGCAACTGCATCTTCTGGCGTTTTGGTGTAATTATGGTATTCGTATATAGTAGCCACAGCATCACAATCAGAGGTGATGTATCTGGAAACAATCATTCAACAATTACGCATGAGTTTGATGTAAATCTCATTTGAAAAAAGCCTTCTACGTAGAAAAAAAGAAGAAACTATTACCCATCAAACCCCCAGTCTGTTCGGACTTTATCTAAGAGCTCCTTATCTGCACATGCTGGTACTCCGTTCACACTATTGTACGTACACATCAAGCAACTGGCCTTACCTTGCTGGATACAACTACGAAAAGGTGCCTGAAATGTGTCCTCCATATCCTGCTTGGTCACCTAATACATAAAGTGAAAGAAATTAACACTTTTCACAATTTCATCGTGTATATGGAATTCCTTGGTGTTTGTATTCACCCCATACTTGAGCAAATTAATCTGGCTCCTACAAAAAGCAGATTTGAGGCCAGCCATTGCTCAAGTTGTACGTGGTTAAGTGATATGCATAAACGTCTATACCAACCTCCATTATTTTCCAATAAGGAGAGGTGATATGTAAAGAGAATTCAGATATCAGGATTCAGAACCATGGTAACAAGTAACATAACCCTATGCTATATAACTCTTCGCCTCTGGCTGATAAAATGTGCAAGGATTAGTCATGTGAACTGAACAATAAGAAACAAGAAACATAGAAGCAAACTGAGATCAGGATTCGGCCTATGAGTATAAGCTTCAGTGCAATGTACTCCCTCTATTCACTTTTTCTTATCATGTTTTGCTTCACAAGAGTCAATTTAACTAATCTTCAAAGTTAAATTGAATTAGATTAATTAAATATTTTAAATTTTAGATGTTTGAAAATTATACATAAAAATACTATAAGTTGCAATCATTCTCATGTTAATATGATGAAAAAATCTCAAAGTATTGGTCAAAGTCCTAGCAATTTGACTCTCAAGAAGCGAAACTTGACAAGTAAAAAGTGATTATATATGCCAGGCAAAATTTCCACCACCCAAAAGCAAATCTAGTGTGGCAACAACTGGGAAATAAGCAATTAAGTAGAAGAATCAAAGAAATTTACCACAGCATTGAAATTGTATCTGGTAACATCACCCCATTTCTCCAAATCGTAAGCAATAAAATGCTTACAACAAGCCGATAACATCAACCTATCACCATCACCATCATCTTCCTCAAGAACCCTCCTCTTTTTTCCACTACCACTTTCTTTATCACCCTTCAAATTCATCCACTGAAATCCCTTCACATACTCAATAGCATAAGCAGAAATCACCATTGGATCTTCCCCTGGAGTTTCTTGACCTCTTCCCCATCTTGGGTCCCTAAAAACATTAATATTCGGCGCCCAAAAAGTCAGCCCAGATTGACCCGTATTATACATAGCTCTTGCCTCAACTGCAATAGCTTTAGCAATCGAATGCCACAAAGTTCTGTTAAAAGTAGCTGCAGTAAGAATAACTTGTGGGAAACTGGTTGAGCCTTTAATGGGGCCATTGAAATTGATTCCAGGTCCATTAGTACCAATACCATGAAGAGATTCTGACCACCATTCATATGATGGTAAACCAAGTCTTGGTATAGAAGAAGTATTATCACTTAGGTGTAATATTTTTTCATCAATGGTTAGTAAGGAGATTAGGGAGTTAACTCTAGTGGAGATTGGTAATTTTTTGTTGCAGAAAAGATATTTGTGATGAGGTGGTTGACATGGGAATTGGAGATGTGGATTTGATTTGGTTGAATGAACACAGAATACGAGGATTTTTACGAGGAGGAACAGAAAAAGCAAGTGAATGTTTTTGGTCATTTTGTTGGAGTGTAGAGATGTCAGATGTAGAGTGATCCAAGAATTGTTGACTCTACTTGTACGAAGCGCGAATCATTTTTATAAGTAGTAGAAATGAATTATAGAAATGTATTAATGGCAGTATAATCACATACACCGTTTTGGCTGTTAATTTTGCTGTAATCGTAAAATGTTGGTAACGGGTGATGTATTAATTTTTGGTTGACTACTCAATTCTTTATAATTTGAGTATTCATTACTCTACAATCTTAATAAGCAATAATAATGGTTAAATGTGCAATGTTACAAATTACGTTGCCTCTCCCTGGCCTTTTGTGGCCAAACTTCTATTACTCGTCCCATTTTTTGCACTCTATGTAATGTGATTGAGCTGGAAATTTGGAGTTAATTTCTTAAATTGTCATTCAACTTGTGCAAATATCTTACTTAAGTCATTTTTATTTATTTTAGGATAATATTATCATTGAACTATGTATATCTTTCCAAAATAAGTTGAAACTAAAAAATAGTTAAAAATATATTTAAAAAATCACAAAAAAATTAAAATTTGATGTAATTAAACAGAGCAAACAAATTGAAACATAAATAGTTTGCAATATATGTATTGTTCGATATTCATTTGTGGTTCCAAGTTAAAAGGACAGAAGAGAAATTGTCTTTTTGTCATGGATATTTGCACACGTTTTTTTTTTTTTTTTTTTTTAACTATTTGTCACTGTCTTTCTTTCCTTTAAGCACCCACAAATAACTAATTCCTATTATTTTGGAGGTGATGTAGCTTCTTTCGGTCATAAATTTTGGAAATAAATTTTTTTAAAAGTTTTAAAATATACTTTATTCATGAAATTTGGTCAGTTTTTGAAAATTTATCTTTTAAAAGTTTAAGTTTCAATGAGATTTCACTTCTCACTGAATATTAAAAATTTCTAAATAAAATACATATTCAAACATAATTTCAAATTCTACAAATGAATTTTTAACACAACTTCAAAAAGTTATTTTTTTTCAAATATTAATTAAATTTATGGCACATGCTAGCGTAACTGAGGGAATGAAAGAAGGGAAGATTAGTCTTTTTTAGGTCCTATTGTTTTTTTTAATCCCTTCCTAGGACTTAGAAGCTTCCATCTTTTTTTGACTTTCTTGGTGACTTAACTTACAATCTTAGAGTTAAAAGTGCGGATCCTATTTCTCACTTTCAAGGGCATAGGGACGAGATTGTCACATGTCTTTCAATGTGTATCACTTGTGATAATTGGCAGACTTTCTTCTACACTCACGTGTATTACTTGCCGAATTGGCAGATTTGCATCTCTTCAATTGTTCACTAGCTATGACTGCTGAATCATAATTTGGGTGTATACTATTTTATTTTTTCTATCATATTAAATTTTTCGTGAATCTTGCTGAATTGACAAAATTTATCTGTGTTTAATTATTCACAAGTTGAGAGTGGCTCATCGCTCTAGTAAAATATTTCTTCTCCTGCCTTGTTAAATTTTCCACACAAGGCTTGTCGAATTGATAAAATCTACTTATGTTATTTTTATTTTTTTAGAATAATATTGTCATTGAACTATGTATATCTTTTCAAAATAAGTTGAAACTAAAAAATAGTTAAAGGCATGTCTGGAAAGCCACAAGAGAATTGAAATTTGATGTAGTTAAACAGTTTGACATAACATGCAATATAAATTAACAAATCAATACTACTAAAGCAAACAAATTGAAACATAAATTCAAAAATAAAAAATAAAAAACATAATACTCTTTTTATATTTTTTCTTTTTGAAATTTTTAATTTGTTTTTTTACTTTTTTTAATTTTACATCATTTATCTTTCATCTCTTTTCTTCTCATTTTTCAACCTTTACTTCTTATTCTTATGATTCAATATAATTGGTCATATTTTTTATTTTCTTCATTTAGCATAAAATTGCATTATTATTCTAGTGTTTGAATTAATGTAAAATTTCATTATTAAATGAGATTATGGACTTATGTTTCTTTTCTTTTGAATTATACTTTTACTTAGCTTATGGTGAAACTTATTTTATTTTATGTTGGAATTTGAATACTATTATATTATTTTTTTTTTTTGAATGTCGAATTTATGTTCCAATTTATTTGCTTTAGTAGTATTGACTTGTTATTTCATATTGTATGTCATGCCAAACTATGTAATTACATCCAATTCCAATTCTTTTGTGGCCTTCCAAATATGCCTTTAACTATTTTTTAGTTTCACCCTATTTTGGAAAGAGGTACATAATTCAATGATAATATTATCCTGAAAAAACATAACTTACTTTTGTGGGATATTTACACAAATTCAATGACAATTTAGAAAATTAACTCCGAAATTTGGTGTACTCTCTCCCTTTTGAAAAGAATGAACCAGATCTGAGAAATAGGGTCAAATGACAGTATTACTATACTGTTATTACTTATTAATAATTCTAGTAACAGTATAACTGTAATAATATGGGCCCTTTTTGTCGTTTCTGTAGCGTAACAGGGGTGAGTGTCAATTCGTTGACTGTATTTTTTTATGAATGGTTACTCTCCAATCTTTAATATAGTATAGTAAGAAAAAACTACATAAATTAAGCAACAGGCAATGCTTCTCCAATTACCACCCTTTGTTAATCTCTTTTTGAAAGCCTATAGGAACCTAATTTGGGCCAGTCCAATCTTTCTTCCTTCCAGGCCCAACTCCATGTGGCTAAATTCATGCCACAAAATATTTTCCAACCGGCCCATCTTGTATTTTTTTTTAGTAACAGGCGTAGTTACTCCATTTGTTCTACTTTATGTGACTTCCTAGAGTGTGATTTGAGTTTGAAATTTTATTTATATTAATGAAGTATCAGTGATTGAGAACGTTAAATCCACTTTGTTCACGTTCAAAGTTTCAAAATAAGTTAGAGAATTATTCTATTTTATCTCTTTGTTTAGTATGTTACTTAAGAGAGGGATCTTCTTTTGTTTAACAAATTTTATTATGTTCTAACGTGAACCATTTATCTTCTTTTGTTCAACAAATATTATTATGTTCTAACGTGAACCATTGATCTTCTTTTAATCTAATTAGTGATTACATTAGAAACATGAAAACAATTTTATTAAGCTGTGAGTGCTAAATAGGGCTTGGATTTAATATATACTGAATAACCCGCCAGCACCCAGATCACTACCAAGTTAAATGTATATAGAATGTTCCATAAAATGCGACTGAACCTGTTCATTGAGTGATTTTATGCGGTACATGACACATATAATGTCATCTTTTATTCTATTCCTTAAAAAAAAGAAAAAGAGGAGTCTAATTTCAGACTTTAACTACAATATGGTCAAGGTGATTCATGAACACATTCGCAATCATCAAGTGTCCAAAATGCTGCAATAAAATAAATGTGTGCGTTTCATTAGTGGTAGCATTTTGCACCATCTAACAAACAGAATAATAATCATATGTAGTAGCAGACACTACTACATTGTCTACAATTAGTCCCTTAATTACTGGTAGGCTGCTCCTGCTAGAAATGAATGGCAGAGCTATTTGACCTGGATGAAACACTAATCTGTTCTCAACCAAGTGTTTAATTAATCGCAGTCTCTGCAAATTGCACAATAATTAATTTCTTATAATCCTTATTTTGGGGAAAATTTGTTCGTTCTTTCTCCTGTCTTTTTCCTTGATGAGGTTTGGAGCTGGAAAAGGGGCTATTCAGTAATATACTTCTATAAACTTTTGGAATATATGTCAAAGAGTCCCCTCTTATTTGTTACTTTCTTGGATAGTTATCCTCCAAGGACGATCTTCGTATATATACGGTTGCCATAAAATAATCTGATATTCATTGTCCTTAAATATTTGTGAGTTGTGACGATTCACTTTCTGAGAGTAAAACTACTGAAACTTTGACCTTGTCTTAAACTATATTTTTTCCTTCCTATTGATATAAGAAGAATTGCAACTTATAGTGCTTTTCGTGTAGGTTTTTAATATTGAAACTTTAAATTTAAAACATCAAATTATTTTGATCTAATTTACCTTTAAAAATTGATCAAATTAACTTTCGAGAAGTAATTAGGAAAGATAACTATAATGCGACTGAAGGAGTAATGTATATTCCTTGACTCATATTTATCTATGTCAGCAAATTCTTAACCCTTAAGTCTTGTTATCATTCCATGTGTAGACTCTCAAGTTATAATAAGGGTGTTGTTAAAGCGTGGATAGGTACTGTTATAAATTTAAATGCCTGTTATATTGTGTATGATTCAGCCAAAAATATTTCACCAGAACAGAAAATACCATGAGTATTTTTGCAGTGGATCATGCCATGTGAGTTGTGATGATACTGCATCATCTAAAATTAATTTTTCCTACTTACGTAGTTAGTACGTAGCATATACCATGTTGTTTATTCTATTCCTCCAAAGCATACGTAAAAAAGGTTGATGACTTTGTTCAACAGTAAGGGAATATTGTACAAACAACAAGTGATCATGGCAATCAGAAAACGTAACGTTGTAGTAGAAAATATACTCTGGATCACTCCGTAGCCTGTAGGTAAATGATACGATCGATATTAAAAAAATTTCTTGCGAAGTGAGTTTTATTTTATTCTTGATTCCTGTTAGTACTATCGAATCTTCAGTTGTTCTTTTTTTCAAACAATTAATCATAGAGAAAAAGAAAAAAGAGAAGAGGAATGGTACTGTTTAACACTTTTGAGGAAATTAAACCCCGGTACATATTAGTATATTGATAAGACAAGCAAAACAACGTAGGCAAACGTGTTTTGTAATATATTCTCAATTATCATGAAAATGGAAATATTCTCATCATCATCATTACTGCAATACAGCATCCCACATGCTGGATTACTAACATGAATTCTCTCTTCCAATTGCATCAACAATTGATTCGTTCATGACCTCGATCGTACAAATAATATTCCAAGCTAAGTACTTGTACCTACTCCATATATATAAATTGTATTTTAACACGAAAGCTTGTTGTATATGCATTCCAAAAATAAACGTAGATACCCTCTGGAAATCAGAAAAAGAATAATGAGAAGAAGGTGAAAATAAAGAAGAGAAGGACATCTATATGAAAAAGTGCATGGCAACAACTAGCAAGAATTATTGATGTTAGTATTAGCTATACACTAGCTAGGCAGTACTTGATGCTTTTCCACGTACAAACCTGCAGAATATTTTTTATATTGTTAATCGATACTCCACATTTAAACATAGCATAAGTCGTACGTGCCAATGCGGAGCTAAAGGGAGCTAGACAAGGTTTCAATTGGATCCCTTTGCCGAGAATTGAACTGTAGGGGTAAAATAAAAACAATTTTGATTATATATAAACCGTTGAATTTCTCTCATATAAAAAAGATGATATTATAGTAATAAAAGGGTTTTATAATTTGCCTTGGATTACAAATTCAATTCGGGTATGATCTTTTTGTGTCAATCGCTTTATCTCTCTCTATATTGTATATCAATCATAACATTACATATGGTTGCAATGTCATCTTCTACATATTCCATTTTTGGAGAATAGTTTTGGGGGAAATCAATGAAAAAATTCAAAAATAGAGGGAAAGAAACTGCTGCAAAAATGTTGGGAGAGAGATTGGAATGGAGGCCGTGGTTTTTACCAATATATATTTGTGGAAATTCCCAACTTTTGCATTCACATTTCACCACATGGTCGGTTGCCCAATCTCATAGTGTTTTGTCTTATAGTATGCTATTACTTTCACTTTAACCAAATTAGGGGGAAATATTTTGGTCGGCAAACGTTATTCGCATAAACACTTCTCTATAAATAGAGAAACCACATAAAACAAGAAGAGAGCCATGAGTAAGTAACATGCCATGCCTCAACTTTAAGGGCTAGTTTGGTAGAGTGTATTGAAAAAAATAATGCATGCATTAGCTAATGTGTACTATTAGTTATACCTTGTTTGGTACATTTTTAGCCTATATATAATTAATGTTTGTATTAGTTATACACTCTATTGTGTATTGAGGTGTGCATTACTAATACCATCATTTTTCATGTATTAGTAATACAAAGGATTTCAACACATGCATTAAATTGAGAAATGACATTATTATCCTCATATCCTCCTCAATATATTGACTTTCTGCACTATGTTTCATCTTTAATCAATATTGACTTTTTATTTCTAGCTTCTATTATGCATATTTATACTCTGCTATAACTATCGGAATAATTTTTTACTTTTGTTTAATTCATGAAATGCAGTTGCATTTAAAAAAAATAAAAATTCGACAACCGTATCATCAAATAGAAAATATTTATTTTTTTTGTATTTTCTTTTCTTTCCTCTCGTAGAGCTAGTAAAAATTTTCTTTTCTTTCCTCACGTAGAGCTAGTAAAATTTTTACTTAGAATAAATCATCTCTAATACTCAAAAGATGATGGTTATTATTCAAAACAAATTACTAGCATCGTGTATGTGTTTCATGTTTAAAGGTAAAAGACCTTTGTTGAAAAGAAAGTGTACAAAACTAAAGGAGGGCATTTTTGTAAACAGATATTATCTTATAAAAATTATACTTTGTATGTTATTTCTAATACATCAAACCAAACAATGTACAAGAAATAATGCCAACATACCTAATATCAACATAATTAATACAAGCATTACTAATACACCATATTCAGTACTATTGTTATACACTCTACCAAACGACCCCTAAAAGGCTATCACCAATATGAGTTGTGGTGCAATGGTGAGACTATTCTCCAGAATGAGCTCTACAATGCGCAATTCAGATTAATTGGAGCTCCAATACAAATATTAAACACGGAATCAAAAACCAAAAGGAAAAAAAAAACTAAACTTAAAAGGCTATCGGAATTATATTGGCCTCATGTGCATTTGTTGGTTTTATATCTCCGTTTGTATATTGCAAAGTAATTACCTTCATGCTCACCAAATTCTTGCTACCAGTAATAAAATAAAACCGTACACTTATTGTTATTTTTCACCAATTACAATTATTATGAGCTGTTTTATTTTATAACCGACAGTGTGGTAATAGATAAATCAGGTAATTTTAAAAAGATTAGTACTAATTCATTACTCATAAACGTTTAAACTATTGATTGAGTAATTTTTTTACATTGTTAATATGTTTATTCATTGATGGAATGGATGGGATCCTTCAACCATCAATAAGATGTCTTGCAAGTCCTGGAAATGGAAAAAATTCTAATCAGAAACGGGCACTTAACCAAATTGGTCTTACGCAATGCAAATTCAAATTAGTCGGGACTTCAAAATAAACTTCGGATACCAGATTAAAAAAACAAAAGAAAAAGGGGGAAATTCAACTCCTTGGCCATGCCTTAGCTTAGTTACTGCTCTTTGATGGGATGGTTATGGTTCGATTTGGGTCGATTTTGGAGTAAAATCAAAAGCAAACCAATTTAGTCGATATTGTAATTATTAAAACCAAACCAAATATAAGTCATATTCATCGGTTTGGTTCGATTTGGTTCGGTTCTTTTAGTTTTTTTTAAAAAATAATGATATTTCTTTCTTTTAATTTTCCCCCTATAATTAGAAAAGAATTCTCTATCATTTCTTAACTTATATTCCGTTCTTAATTTTTATTGTAGTGACTACAATTTTCTTGGGTTATGGAGAAAATATCTAATTAAAAGATCTATAAGCTTTAATCAATTGATTAAAGTTGATAAAAAATACAAGAAAAATATAATATAAATCTCATAGTTATTTCTTTAAATAAATGAGTGTAGATTCATGATTTTGTTTTAATAAATGAGATTAAGGTGTATAGTTCATTGTCCTATTAAGAGATAAACAGAATTTTCATGAAAAAAATACAGAGTATTTAAAATTATTTATAACAAATAATATATGGTATATATACAATTATAAAATATGTGTATTGTATTTAATTTATCGGTTCGGTTTGATTTTTTATTCGGTTTGTTTTTAATAAAACCAAACCAAATATTATCGATTTTTTAAAACATAAATCCAAACCAAACCAAAACCAAATAAAATCGGTTTATTTAATCGATTTAGTTTGATATTCCAGTTTGAATCAATTTCTAACCAAACCATAAACACCCCTACTTTGAAGTTACCCTTTGGATTGGTCCAATTTTTTTTTACGAAAAAGTCAGGTTTTAGCTGTGTAATTACGGAAGGTATCTATCAGATTAGGACTAAACGACGGTTTTGACAGTTGTTAGGCATATTGCTGTGGATTGACAGATGGATTTAATTCCTATATGCTTTCTATAGCCAGAAAATTAAAAAAGGGGTAGCTCACTATGTGCGGGTTCTGAAAAGGACCGAACTATATGAGTTTATTGTACGTAGCAGTGTAATCACCCAAAACCTGTAGCTTATGCAATAATGCTTGAATTTCTACATTAGGCTTGGTTGGTAATTGTAAGAGTGACTTATTAGCCATAAGTGATTAAGTTCCAGTACGGCATTTAATTTGATTGAAACAAAATAGTTTAACATGTTGATTTGATTTCTTGTGAGCTAACAATTAATTCAATTAGATTATATGACCAAAGGCTGTTGTAAAAATAATGTGAACAATATTATCAGTGTTTTGAAGCTGCTTTTACACATCTTGCTGTTGGTGAAATTATATCCTCAACATAAGAAGTATCTCTCTTAAAAATAGATTACTCAAAGCCCAGACCTCCTAAATTTAGTAAAGAGCAAAGTTTTTGTGATGACAAGAAAAACAGAAGAGGCAGAATATATCAAATATGTCACTTTTTTAATTATACACATCAACTTCAATTGAAACAGACTTGAAGTTTTATGATTTATAACCCCACAGATCTCTTAAGACGAGCTTCGCTGGAAAAAAAATTCTTGTGTTGTAGCAAAGCTATGAATATATTCATTTAATTTAGCCTATGCATGTTATGTTGGTTCTAGAAAAAACATTGTTGCTTGCATCATTTCAACACAACTCAACATAGTATCGGGGCAGCAGAGGTCCTGAAATCGAATTTCATCATCGCTCATTATTAAAAAGAATTTTTATATGTTCAGCTTTTTCGAATTAGATCCGCACGTGAAGAGGCATATTGAAGATACAGTTAAATAATAAAAATATGTTGTCTCTAACAACTTAAACTTTTAAATGAGATATCACACACTTCACGTAAATAATTTGCAAATATATAATGAAGAAAAGAAAAAGGCAATAGTCTTATCACCAGCGAGAAATCAGCAAAGAGTTATTCAATTATTATTGTAACAAGCGTAGAAGAGAGAACCAAAAACATGGAAGGAACTTGGCAGGCTCATATGATGCTAGGAAGAGGTCGGAATCTATCCGTTTCGATTGAGACAGAGACTGGTGGGTCAAACATTTCAGAACATTGGGATTAAAATATATATATACTGTCTCATTACGAATTTCTATGAAAATGACCTTAATCTACCAAACCTCTACCATAGGGAACAGACTTCAGAAAACGAGATAGAAATTATTTGGAGGAAATTAAAGAAATTTTTTTCATATACATTACACAAGAAAATAGGATAAAAGTTGAGGTTTGTTGGGGTAAAATCTGCTCGTATTCGTTTCGACTTTATTTGTGGGATTAGAGAGGATATTGTCAGCGGCATATCCAGGTGGGGTCATCGAATTCACATAAATCTATATTTTCCTCTCTAAATTATATATAATAGTGTTATATTTTTCTAAAAATATTTAAATATAGATGTGTGAACCCACACTCAAAGTATTATCATAATAGTGCACTCATCTTTACTAAATCCTAGATACGCCTCGGAATATTGTGTTGTTTTTTGAGAAAGAAAGTTGAGATTCCATTCAGATCTTATTCTCCAAATTACATTAAAATAAATACTTAAATGGGTGCAGATTCTACAAAAATAATGTATTTTTTAGAATTCAATACATGTGCAATATCAAAAGTGAAGAGTCCATGCACTCAAGAGCGGTTCAAAGAATTTGGTGGCCTAAAGCCAAATCTTAATTAGAGTTTTCAAGTATATTCATTAAAACTAGCTTTTGCGTACATTACACGTGTATCTCGTGTGCCATACGTGCATCTCGTGCGACGTACGTGGATCTCATGTGACGTATGTGCATCTCGTGTGACTTACGTACATTTCGTGCGTCATACGTACATCTCGTTGTCAACTAGTAAAAATATTTAAAAAAAATAGAGGCCCCAAACCATTGCTTTCGTAGTCTTATGGTCGAACCGGCCTTGCATGCACTTAGAATGAAATAGAGGAAGTAATATTTATATAAAAACTTACCTATTGATACTAAAGTAATGAATGCAAGATACGCACTTTCTTTCAAATACATATTTAGTCGATGTAGGCAAGTATTTTATAGAGGAGTAACATTTATCTTTATTGTAAAAAATAAATTTAGTCGATGCAGGCAAGTATTTTATATAGGAGTAACATTTATCTTAATTGTAAAAAAAAAATAAAAAATAGTCTGATTTGTCTATATATGTTCCTTTTAGCTAGATGGAACATCACGTTAGTTGTCACCTGAGGACATCACCCTATTCACTTTTTGAAGGTTAAGAAAGAGAAAAAAGAAAAAAATTAAGAGAGAGATAGAAAATGGAGCTTACTCAACAAGATTTTTTGGAGGAACTGCTTGCTCCAAGGATAGAAAGTTGGAACAATAGTACTACTTTTGCAAGTGGAGTTAAGGAATTCTTCCCAAATGCATGGAACATTGAATCACCCACTTTCTATCAAGAAAATCCTGAATTTATACCCTCAAATTCTTCCCTTTTAGGCCTCATGATGTCTCCTTCAGAGTCCAATTACTTTCCTTGTCCTGATTTACAAGAATCCTACCCTTTTCTTGATTCTTCTTCTACTTATAATATTCAAGAAGACTACAATAATAGAGCCTTGGTGGAGGAAGGTCTTATTTCTAGTAATGATTTTCTTGGTCATTATGGTCAACAAGAAGACTCTATTAGTTGCAGCTTCAATATTAACAAAGTGGTCAAAATGGAAGAAGCTGCCACTTCTAGAATAAATGGTCATGTTACTGATGTTGTGGGACTAGAAAAGAAGAGTAGTAGTAATAAAGTGAAGAAGGCAGAGGGGCAACCATCTAAGAATCTAATGGCAGAAAGGAGAAGAAGGAAACGACTCAATGATCGACTCTCTATGCTAAGATCTATTGTACCCAAAATAAGCAAGGTGATTAATTAATTAATTTCCTTATTACTTAATTTCTCTTAATTAAATTAAAATTATTGGTGTTATAATTGAATGATTTAGCAGATGGATAGAACATCCATACTCGGAGATACAATTGATTATGTGAAGGAGCTCTTAGATAAAATCAACAAGTTGCGTGAAGAAAATGAAATACAAGACGAAATTAAGGACATAAAATTCATGGAAAAATTCAAGGAGCTAAAACCTAATGAAGCATTTGTCAGAAATCCTCCAAAGGTACAATTTTTCACTTATTAATTAATACTCTATAAAATCACGTACGTCAAATAGTAAAATGATTGTTTGATTTCTTTCTGGTTGGAGGAATAATTTGTACATGTGAACAATAGATGTGAATTAAGACTCTCTCTAATTAGCTTTGTCATATATATTTGTCCGTTTGGTGTGTGTTATGTTTGTGGGCCTGGCTGCGAAGGTTGCGGAGCCACATCCTATATAAACATGGCTTATACTTGGTATATTTATATCATCTTTCATTGAGAAATAATAAGAATTGATGATCGACTAAGTATGAGTTTTGTTTCTTTTGAGGGCTTATTTTCATGTGTTTTCCTTTTTTCTTTTCGGTATTGTTGCTTTTATTAGTCGTAGTCTCATATTGAAGTGTGGGGGTAATTAGAAAATACATTGCAGTTTGATGTAGAAAGGAGGAATCATGAGGAGACAAGCATAGAGATCTGTTGTGCAACGAAGCCAGGATTACTATTATCTACAGTAAGCACAATGGAAGCATTAGGTCTTGACGTACAACAATGTGTTGTCAGTTGTTTCAGTGACTTCTCAATGCGAGCTTCTTGTTCCGAGGTACTCTACAATTCTACTTTTAGCCTCTTCTTGGTCAAATTGCTAGCCATATGTCCTAACATATTTTAGGACTTAGGTGATTAAATTGCTCGAATATAGGTAAATCAATCATTTGTCCTATACTGCTTTAATCCTCTCATAACTTATTATAATTGATGTACTTGCGATGAATTTAAATCCCCCATCTTCTAGTTTACCAAGAAGAGAAACTATGACCTTTTCATCTCTATAAATGATATTGTTCTATTGCACTTGGAAGTGAACATCCGAGTTAAGTCATAAGAAATACGGAAAGGTTTTAGCATTGCTAGGGCATTGATGATCAGTATTTCAGTATTTAATTTGTACATAATGAAGTTCAGTATTTTCAAAAATAAGTTTGACCATCAAGATTTGTAAATATCGAATTTCAAGTTCATGTCCAACTCAACTTGCTTCCACATTAATATTTCTAATTCAATTTCATAGTTCAAATGCTTATTCTTTATTTTGATAGGCGACGGAACATCGAACAATTTTGGGTTCTGAAGATGTGAAGCAAGCTCTTTTCAAAACTGCAGGTTATGGAGGAAGATGTCTGTAGGGATTGATAAATTTGAACACTAAGCTTGAATAAAATCTTAAGAGATTTTATCAGCTGTTCTATGAGAATAGAATATTCAATAAATGTTAATGATCTTTCTCCAATTGAGTTCCCTTCACTTATAATTTAGTTTACTCTACCATATCCTTAAACCCTACGCTCGGATGCCCCCGTAAAAGCTATCTCAAGCGAAAAAGACCAATATTTGAATAGGAAGGAATCGGTTGATTGGAATTACGGGATGGATAGATGTGAAGGTATCACAAATCATATGTCATCAATTGACCCAATCATAAAAAACATGGATAAGACTGAACTGTCAAGTGTGTATCGACTCACTTAAACCATACCGTCTCGATATATTAAAAATATTTTGTTTTATTTAAATCAAATTCCAGCTACTTTTTTAATTTCATTAGTACTAATCATGGGTGGAGCTAGCAAGGGCCTGGGGTTCATACAAACCCCTTTTGGTGAAAAACTATACCTTTTGTACATAGTTAAAATTATCTTTATACGTATATGTAGTAAATGTTGAACCTCCTTCGATCTCTTCGAGTATTTACTATTATTTTTTGAATTCCTTAGTATAAATTTTAGCTCCACCACTGACTATAATAGTCAATTTGTAAAGTCTTTAGTTTCTTAGAGTTGATTTGTTCCCGGTTCAATTGTCCAGTTAGCAAGACGACAAACATATTTTGCTAACGGGTCGAACTTTCAGTGGGGCCTTTATTATTCTTAACGGGCTTGGTCATGCTTTAAGACCACCGTTCAATTCTAGGCCCAATTAGGTCTGGATCAGCCCGTTTGACATATCTACATACTAGAACTCATAATACTGCGGGAATTTGCAAAGGGAAAGGACATAAATGTCACTTTGCCCAAAATTATTTCCACAAAATAATCATTGATTTTGTAATTCCAAAAGGTAGCCATTTTAGGCCTTTTTGTCGCTGCTAGTGCCTTCTTCTTCTTCTTTTTTTTTGTTTTTCAGTTTATATACTATAATGATACAGTCCCCATGCCACATTCATATAGTTTATACAGAAAAGTATATGCATATATAATTCATATACCATATTGATATAATTTTTATACCATTTTGATACAGTCCTTGTACCATATTAATACACTCCTTATACCATATTGATACAACCCATATACCATATTGATACAGTTTCGACTGACCATTTTTGAAATTAGTTTGGGCCGACTGGCCATTTTTTGAAATTAATTTGGGTCGATTGGCCACTCCATGTCCAATAGCCCAAACATGGGTCATTTGTTTTTTGATGGATCATGTGGTGTCCTTTTCCCAATTTGCAATTCAGATCAAGGAGTGCTTTAGAATACAAATTTCAAATGGTGTTTTAAAGAAAAACTTTGTATCAAGTCAAACGGCGTCATATAAAATGGGATGGATGGAGTACTTCATCTCTGTTACAACTATTTATTGGAATCCTGAGTGCAAACATAACAAATATGGGGATCTTTTTTATGTTGCTTTTATAAAAGAATAGTAGGTAATGGGGATTCATGTAGCCAAAGCAGCTGCTAGTGGCATAAAAATGGATCAGTTCAAAATCCGTTAGCATATTTGGGCCTCCACAACCTTTCCGTACAATTTCATTTCTGGGCCCAACAGCCAAGTTTAGTTTCGTCCAAATCACAAAGTTAATTGAAATATATGAGGTTGCTGAGTCATTGGAACTTATTTATTCGGCGCATTTGTCAAACTAATTAAGGGTCATTTGGACATGATTTCAAATCAATGAAATCAGGCTGATTTGAAATTGAAATTTTGTTTGGATATACAATCTGTATTTTAAAAGTTATACTTCTATCAAAAACAAGAAACTCCCTCAGTTTGTAAAAACAATTAAAATTTTCTCAATTCTTACAATCTTACAAATGGGCAAGTTGTAGCTCATAGATAAGTACAGTACGCTATTAAAGGACTTTTTAAAAATATAATATTTATTGATCGAATTTTAGTTCAATAAAAAAGAAAAAAATTGAACATGATTTGTAGTGTAACTACTCTTTAATATAATCTTCCCACATGATATGAATAATTTCTTTATGTCGAATATGCATTTCCGATTAGATAATCGAGAAGACGAAATGATATTGGTACTTTGAATCGGTTGTTGGTCAGTGTCATTAGCAATTGTATAATCATATTCATATTTTGTGAATATTTTATCACTTTTTGGTATTCCGGCAGAAAAATATGCAACACTACACAAGTTATAATAATGATCACTTCTGTGTCAATATCATAATAGTTGATATTCTGTCTCAATATTTTGTCTACTTTTTCAAGTTCCAAAAGAAAATTCAGCTACACATGTAGGTCAAATCAGCCCAACTTTTAGATGTGTTAAAATTTAGAAAAGTCAAAATCTCCTACTCCGGTAATGACTCTCCGAGGCCTAGCCTCTCTTGGAACAGCTGAAGTAAGAACTACCCAAGTGAGCATTTTATGCGGGGCGTCAAGCATATACAACAAGATCAATTTAAAGGAGATCTTGCTATTGCATTGCTTAAGATTTGAGTTAATAAATAGACGAATTATTAACCCGTTAATACTTAATAAGTTAGATTATGCTGTATGTAACACCACTAATAAATAGCATTATTGTTGCTTTTGGCCTTGCTTACATGATCTATCAAGAATCTCTTGCAATTAGAAAAGCTTTCAGAATCAGATACAGATAAAAGTTGAAATAATAGAACGATTATACTAATAGATTATAATACTATACTATTAAGAGTTTAAACAATGGAGACTGCGTGAGAATTCGAAAAAAGCAATCTTATCTGCCTAATTTCATGATTGGGTTTAAGGCCACTAATTAGAATCTTGCTCCACTATTAGAAGCAACTTTTATTTAATTAATTTAATGTAGAATTAGGTAAAAAGGAATCCCGTGGTTCAAATAGAGCTATACAAATTGCAGTGAGCCACAGGAACAACAATCAAAAGCAAGCTCGAGAGTGAGCGAAGAATACAAGGAAACATTAATTATGCACGACTTATGACCGGCACCGAACTACTTCCTTCGTTTCATTTTACTTGGTCTTCTTTCTAAATATGTTTGTTTCAAATTAATTGTCCATTTTCGCAAATCTAGAGTGTTTTATTACTTCTTTCTCATATTACCCTCAGTATTAAATAACTAAAGAAAATAATAATTATTAGATTTAGAATTTCAAGGCATCATTAATAGGGTTAATTTTTTAAAATATACTTCTAATTAATTTTTTTTACTGGATGTACCAAATCAAAAAAGGTCAAGTAAAATAGAACGGAGAAAATACTATTTGCGAGGAGTTCCACTAATTAATTTTCGTGTATAACCGCGGCGGCCCCCAACTTCATAGTACGTACGTACGTAAATCTATATCATTTGGCTACAATCTATTGTGTTAGATCTAGGCATAGTACATACCTGATATTATAATATGAGGCTCAGGTGCTATGCTTTCTGCAATAATACATTAGGTGTAAATATGAGGGTATGTTTAAATATTACAATGTAAAGGCAAATTCAGTATTTGAAGTTTATATACGTGTTCTTATAGAGATATCCTCACTAACTTTACCGCAAAAATATTTGGTGAAATTTTTAATACATATACGAAGTGTAAGCTAAAACTATTGGGAATCCGTGAAGGTAGAGCTCAGGATCCACCACTAACTACAAGTTTTAAAATTTTTATAACCACCTAAGTATCATGACATATCTAATTAATATCATAATTTTTAAAAATTTTAAATTTCTTATTAAAGGTTACATCATCCACCTTATTTTTGTTGACATGGTAACTAACGCTCGCACTAGTAGCTGCCCCCCTGAAATGTCATTTTTCAGAACGGATTCTCGTAGACAAGGGCCATATATAGAGCTAGCTACTCTACTTAACATCCGTGCATTTTCAAATCCTACGTACAGTGTTTTATTTTCCTTTTAACATTGTTTTATTGGCTTAAAATTTATGCACAAAGGGGTCATTATTCTATAACAAAAATAACCTTTAGCGGCAATAAATATGCACTTTAACAAGAGTGTTAAATTTTTTACCGACATTAGTTAAATGTCATTGGATTCAATGTCGCTATAGGCTTTAAAGGCATTTACAAAGAAAGCTACAATGTAATTGTCACTAGTAAATGTCACCAAAGCACATATTTAGCTGCAATTAAGTTATTACCGTTAATTAATTGCTGTTAAAGATTATTTTTGGTGTAGTGTTTGGTACGCAGAATAAAGTGATATATATTCCATTATTAAATTTGAGATTAGATTTAAATATTGTTCTGTTGATGATATAAATTTAATCCACGGCTATAATTAGGGGATAATTTAGTCACCGTACCAACTAAATCTCTCAAAAGAGAAAGGAAACTGCAGTTATTGCATATTTGAGCAGAGTAGAGAAGCACTAAGCAAGTGGACTATATTGACAATTTTTTCTCATTCTTCGTGAGTGGAAAATGAAAAAATAAAAATAAAAAGAAGTGTTAATGAGCTTAGGCCAAACTCAAGTACACAACCTAGTTAAGATTGAGAATTCCTCGAGATCATTTTTATATAATTAAGGACATTCCAACACTTTAATTTCCCATGCAATGCAGATTGAATATTAATTTGGAATGTGAACGACATATCAGGCCTGTATCGGGCAAATTAGTAGATATAGCAACAACTAGCTATTTCTCAGCTGTTTTTGAAAGAAACCATTGTAAAATTTGATGACGCAGAATAATGAATTTTATCAATTTCAAAGCTTGAAAAATGGTTATTTGTGAATTTACCTGATAAATCAAGAATATGAATGAATCTACACTTCACATTTTAAAGGTATTATATGTAACTTAATTCCAAAAGCCAATTCATAAAAACTTCCGTTCCTTTAATGAACAAAAAGGTGAAAAGGAGAATGAGCGCAAGGGTCATCAAGTTCGGTCGTGATGGTGAAAGGTTGAAAAAATGGAAAGTACAGTGAAAGAAAATTAAGAGACAAGAAAAACAAGTGCAACATCATTACGAATGACGGAATCACAAGGTTAAGTGGTGGGGGATGGTGGAACTTGCAAAAACATTAAAGGCCACTTTCACTCTACAGAAAAATTAGGTCAGGGTTAAAAAAAAAGTGGTTAATAAACGCTCCATCTGTCTTTTTTGTCTTCCTTACTTTCTACTTTTGCTCCTTATTCGTCTTCTTTTATGGGGTTTACTATATATTTGTTATACTATTGCTCAATCAATGGTAGAGTAATTGAACGATACATCAATTGATGGTTATGCACGGGGGAATCGATTGATGAGAGCAAGATTGGGATGGATCATTTGCCCATTATATTTTTATATGATAATTGACAACCCTAGGATGTATCATTTATTGAAGATATAATTAAATAAATAAAATTTATTCGATCTCTTTAATCAACCATCATTTGTGTTCTGTATGTGCTACGTACACTACTAATCAAATTATTCTTGCTTTGAACACTTATCCAATGTAAGAGACTTTGGTTTTGTAAAAATTGATTTTTAATTACTACCACCATAAATATATGGTTAAGACGGAACGAATCTGCTGGAAGAGGAAATCTTTGAGTGGTAAAAGTAGAATGGTGTTGGAGATTTCTACTTTAATTTTGCTCAAAACGAATGAAAAATTTGGTAATTGTCGCTTTCACTCTTCTATGGTGTTGTAGAGTTAACTATATTGGGAATTTACCTGATGAGGAATATGACAATTGTTCTACTTTGATGAGTTTAATATAAGTATAATTGATAGTGCATCTAAACTTTTTTGCAGTATAAAGTTATTTAAAAAATAATCCCAAGTATTGAAATAGTAATTTAAGTTGATTATCTGATTATCTTAAAGCAATAACTATAGCATTAGTGTAAAGAAATATTTACAACATATAAACCACGAATATCAAAATAGTGTAATTAAGTTGATTATCTTAAAGCAATCGATTAAACTACGTCAATAGTGAAAAGAAATATTTAACACGTCCATTTAGGCTAGTTAATGTTATACGTATTAAATTAAGGGAATTAAATTATTGTATATATAGTTTTAGAAAATCATATTACGAGTATAATTGAAGTGCTATGGAGTATAATTGAAGTGCTATGAGTAGCATATTCCAGCCTTATTGGAATAGTAATGTATTACTGCGAAGAATTCAATTGTCTGAGCTGCATATGGAGTATTTTGTTTTTCGTCCTTATGGTTTTGTTTCAACAATGTAAGAGTTGATATACCTGACACATATCCAGGTTTTATTTGTTTTGTTTTTGAGTATTTCATCCTAGTTCCCTACCTCCATTTCTCTTTGTTATTTTTGAAAAAATTTACTATGGGCCTAATACGCCAAGTAATATTTGTACGGGGCCTTTTATAAATTGACATGTGAAATTTGTGGCCCCGCTTATTTTATTTTTTACTTCAACATCCTTCTCTCTCTTTGATTGTTCTCTTTCCTTTTCTTTTTCTTCTTTATCTATTTTAATTCATACTTTTTTTCCCCTATAATACTCCTCCCTTCTTTTCTTTGGTAATTTTCTCTTTTAATTTTTTGGTGTTAAGCTAAATTTTTAATTAATTAAAGTTGGACTATATATATATATATATATATATATATGGAGTCTGAATTTTTTGTCTTTTATCACACAAGGAAGTGATGTTTGAATTAAAAAGTATGTTTGTTTTGGTTATTTTAATTTATTTTAAAAAAAATATTTATGTTTGTTTAGAAAATAAAACATCATAATTTTTTTTCAAATGTGCATTAAATAGCATATTGAGCTGAGAAAATTAAAGTAGATTAATTTAATATTTTAAATTTTAAATTCAAATGTTTAGAAACTATACTAAAAAATGTTGTAAGTTGCAATTCTTCTTATATTAATATGATGAAAAAATATATCTTAAAATATTGATCAAAGTTCATACAATTTGACTCTCGAAAAGTGTAAATGACAAGTAAAAAATGACTATAAACTTATTCTTATATTATTTAGACTAAAAATTCTATTTAGCTATGAATTAAATATATACTCAAATTCTAAACAAATTTAATTTTCTACTCTAACTATATGTTTTCTAGAGGAAACAAACAATATCATATCTAAATTTCCTAATCCATGATAACGTCATGTCATTTATTATTCCATTTAACAACCTTTTAAATCATCCATATTTTCCCAAGTCTTATTTCAACTTGAAGTAGTTAAGAAATGGGAAAATAATTACCAAGGAGAAAGAAGAGAGAAAGATAAAAAGAAAAGAGAATGATGTGTAAGAGAGAGAAGGATGTTGAAGAAAAAAGTCAAACAAGTGGGGCCATAAATTCCACATATTAATTTATAAAAGGCCTCATACAAATATTACATAGCGTAGGAGGCCCATAGTAAAATTCTTCGTTATTTTTTCCCTTATTATTTTCCCTTAGGTAAGTAATTTATTGGATTAAAATAATTAAAAGATACTTTTAACACGATTTGATATTGTTCCTGAACTTGTACAATTTAGTTCATAAGATCTCATACTTCTAAAAGTATTTTTACAACATATATGTGGCTTTCTTTTAATTTTAACTATCAATATGTGACTTTATTTTTCTATCCAACAATCTCCTTTTTGAATTATGTTTCACATACCATCTCCAAGATACACAATCTAATCAAGAGATTTTTTGTGTCATCCACATCGTCTTAGTATTTATAGTCACCAAAAGTTCATTGACTTAAGTTTTGTATATGAGTCTACGAAGCTACATGCAAAGATAGTAAACTGACTCATAAACAGGCAAGGGCATCAAGTCTGACCCATTCCATCACATTGTCATCTGCATATTCATCTTGTCAAATTATTAGCTTGAGTACTAGTTATCGAGCTAAAATAATTTAAATTTTTTTTAACATAATGTGATATTATACACCTTAAATTAAATACGCACAATTTTCTCCAAAATGATTTACTACACCTTTAAGAATATATCCACGCTTTATATGTAAATTCCTTTTCTTGTCAGATAAAATATGGAACTTTTTTGCAGAGACATAACTATTTACTAAACATCACCATAAAAAAATTTATATACGACATCCTAGCCTCAAAGAGTAAAAAAGGGTACTAGAAAACTGCTTATATTTCATTGATATTTACAAGTAAAAAGTACTACGAATTTGACTGTAAGGTGCAACCACTGCCACTGCCGTATGAGGAGGTGGCTTCATAGGGGATGATGGCTGCTGCTGAACCTCTGCAAGTAACTTATCTGGTCGAGGAGGCTGACATGGACATGGCAATGCTATGAACTTTGGTACTTCATCTCCAGGCATTAACACTGCTGGCATGTCTGAGATTTGGTTTTGCTTAAAATTCTGTAAAACAGAGCAATAATAATATTCAGCAATAGCCCATGACATGACAATTATTTAGGCATTAGACTTATTGTGTGTTGCTATGAATTCTGCCAACACTAGGCTCCCAAGCCAGAGAAAAGAAGAGGATTGCAATAGGAAAATCAAGTGAAATTGATTTAAATTAAGTTCACTATTCCATATTTTCTAATGTCTTTTGTATGAAACTAAGATTTAGGACCGTTTGGCCATAAAAAAATTCACTTTTTCCTGAAAATTTTTGTGGTGTTTGGCCATAAAATTTATTTCATTAAAATGAAATTTTTTTCTGAAAACTTTTTTCACTCCAACTTCTCTCACAAAAAGTCAAATTTATTTTCATGGCCAAACATAACTCCAACTCCAACTCCAATTCCAACTTCAACTCCAACTCCAACTCCAAAAAAATTAATTTTCATGGCCAAACACCTACTTAGTTTAGTCTTTTCGTTTTACATGTAATGATATGCTCTAGACCCATAAAAGTATCATATCACAAGTTTCAAGGGTACTTTAGTGGCCGTTTAGACATAAAAAATTGTGAAAATTGAAGTTGCACTTGGACATGAATACAATTAGAAATTGTTTTGGACTTATGAGAGTGATTTAACAATCTATGTCCAAACAGTTTTTCAGAATAATTTTTTTTTTTTTTAAAATGAATAGATTCATATATCCAATCCAACAAATTTGTACGAGTGATAGTTGATTTATATTGTGTACTTAGAAGAACTGAAGAAGGGGAAATAACGAAATCTTACCAAGTATGCTCGTTTAGATTTCAAAGATGAAGGGTCATCGCCGGCTTCGAGATCTGTACCGTTGGCAAAGGATCGACGGAGAGAGCGAAGTTTGTCCCAATGGTAACAGCAAGAAAAGATGCCACTCAAGCTGAAAATTATTAGCAATAGTAGCGCAGTTCCCAGTGGGAAGCCTAGTGAAGGTCGCGACGCGTCTGAATGAGGTGGTGAATAATTTTGATTCTCCATTCTTCTTGATGTATCGATAACAATTCGAATTTTTCTCCTTCCAACATACAGTGCAAGAAACAACTTTGTTTGGAGAGAAAAAGATGCTAAAAATACAATAAAAGCAGTGGTTAATTTGAGAAAGAAATGAAAATAGAGAGAGAACTGCTTGGTTGGGCAGTTGAGTTGTGAGGCAGAACAAGCAGAGGGGGCGAGAATTTATAAATTTGAGAAGCATAAAGATGTGTACGCAATAAAGGTACGTATGCTGTCCCACCCAATGTACGGAGGAAGTGCTGGGACCCCTTTGGTGTAATTATTTTTCATAATTAAAAGCAAATTTGATAAGTATTTATTTATGAAATCTTATGAATAGTTATAAGCATTTTTAAGAGAAGTTCCAAGGCATTTTAAGAAAAAGTAGTATCTATGAATTTCAAGTTGCATAGGAGCATTTGAATGTTGATTGAAGTTTAGTGGATAAAATTATTATTTCATTTGAAATACTACTCGACTAAGTTTTTTATATTTTGCTAGTATTTTAAATTGATGTTAAAGTCCAATATTAGCAAGTAATGATGGCCAAAACTTCAATCATGCAAATAATGACTTTAATTTTGCAATTGAAGTCATGGTCAAACATCCAATCTACGGTCTGTTTCATTTTGGTGGTGGAGCATTTGTGCTACACATGCCTTTTACAATTTGAGGTAAAAGGTATCAACACTCTGCTTTAGGCATGTTTGCTGATTATTCTTGACCGAAACAACGTTTTGGTATTAAAAACCAAGCTAAAGGTTGAAATCAGAAGGTACTGAAGCAGTCGCCCATGAAAAATTACATTCACTATAACAAAACATATGTCAATCTTTGGTCGAATTTCATAAAATTCGATTAAGAAGTGACACAAGACGAAACTCCATTAAAATTGCACCAAGAAAATTTTCGGAAGTTGGTTGAACAAACTTACTAGTTTGCAGTGTGGAAACAATAAAAAAGGAAAATGCCACTGAGCTGGCAAGAGACAATGGAATTCTGTAATGTCCTTTTCGATCCATTGCCGGTTCCGCATTTGGAGACTTAAAACCACTTTATTGACGTCAACTTGAGTAGTATATAATCTACGTTATTCTTACTTCCATAAATTTACATAGAATGAAAAGGAATTAAGTTATTTCGTTTGAGGTAGTGGTATGAATTGTGTACACTTTATTTTTTATAAATTCTATTTTATGAAAATACATTAGATATATTGTTGTTATTGTTAAAAAGGAATTAAGTCACATTATTTATAGTTAAACTCTTCATAACTTATCAATGAATATAACCCTTTTGGTATGAATAGTTTATCGATTTGGACATGAGTGTCTTCTCTTAAGTTTCTTCCCATGTTCATTGTAGCTCGGTCCACCTAAGAGGGAAAATTAGTTTTAAAGTAGATATACATATATATGTAGACGTTTTATACTATTTATTCTTTATCTATAGATAGATACTAGAAAACCCAACTCATCTTTTTACTTCTGTCATTTTCATTATTTGTTGCTATTGATTAGAATTTGGTAAATCGTAACTGTACCTTTTATAGTCCTCCAGTAATTTCTTATAGATCTTTTCGCATGGGCGGCTTTCTGGAAACACCGATAAGACATGATAAAATGTTATCACCATAAAAAGGTACACTTTTTTACTGCTATCAAGTCTCTTAAATCACTACGAAGAGAGTACTAGATTTCTTCTTTCTTGACGCGCAGGAAAAAGAAACAGATATAAACACACAGCAAATTGAAAAAAAGGACGTAGCAAGTGGTGGATTCAACTAGAAATAGGTTCACAATCTGATAACAAGAATTTTGTAACTATGAATTTGGCAGAAGAAATCTAGTCCTTTGTTAGCATGAAATTGAAAAGCAGGGAGTAATAAAATATTTTTTTCGTATGTACTCACCGATTGAAGAGCTGTGTGACCCTTTGAGTTCTTAAAGTGCACAAGTATACATACATGGCATTCTGTGGTGAAAACAAAAAAAAAAAACATGGCATTCCGTCGTATATATATCCAATTCATCTATTCTTATCTCATACACCATGAGATAAGGATACGGCTTTTGATGACTTACCTTGTTTCATTAATTTTTCACCTTATTTTAAGAGGTCTTTCTGACATAAGTAAAATTAATACTGTCTCTATTCAATTTATTTCTGTTAATAACTATTTGGATTGTCAAGACGAAGTTTTTTAAATATTGTGACTTTTATGTGGTTTATAAATATATCTATTTGATTCTTAAAAAAAATAAAGATTTTATGTCTGAATTGAACAAATTGTTAGTTAATTTAATCCTCACACTCAAATTAAGCCAAATTAAATTAAAATAAAAGAGTAAAAAAAATGACTAGTAGGGACTATAGTCACCAGTCACCACATTGATTGAAAAAAAACTTAAGACCATTGACTTTATCACTCCAATTTCGTTTTATTAACCAATTATATCTTGTCTCCTAAGTCTAAATATAATTTAGCATACTTATCATAGTCGTCGTACAAGCAATTACACGAGGTGTTTATTTAAACTAGTGTGGCCTAACAGTGCAAGCTCGATGTCCTTAACTAACAAACGTATTTGTCACGATAGGAAACAGTGAAGTTCCACAATTCTGAGGAAAAAAAAAACGTTGAATATGGTAAACTAAAGGAATTCAAATTTGAAACGTCTATGACAAAAGTTCTACGTATTTTCTAATTTTTGGCCCACAAGAACTCATCGACTAAAAAGTAAAATGGTTGATATCAGGGGCGAAGCTATCCTTGTCACCTTTTCATTTTGCTGAAACACTATATTCTATTATTGATAAAAAATATTTTTATCACCGTACTTCTTTAGTTTTTTTGTTTTTTTTAATATTTTGAATGGTTCCACCTATTGTTGACGGTAGATACAAGAATTGACAACGACGAGCCGGTTCCAACTTCCAAGAATGTATTGGCTGGATTCAACTCTTATATATATCCCATTAATACAAAAGTGTCATGAATTCATGATAAGCCACTTGCATAACAGGTCCACAACTGATCATATTACAACTATTGTCCTAGGCTACTAGCTATAGGGCTTTGGCTGCTACTAGCTAGTGGTACCATTGAAAATGAGCATCTTTAACTTCTTAATTCGCCCATACAAACACGCAGGCCGCCGCAACTGATGAAATTAAACAATCAACTGAATCAAGACAAGGATGTTTTGTGCCTACTTGTTGAGAAAAAGGTTTAAAATTAGTCTGATCAGTCATATTCCTAGTTTTATCCATATCAAGTTTTCAACCTATTAAGGTTGCTTCCATACGATGATATCTATGTACATTCTTTTGGCATATGCTTCCCTAAAGACCACTGGCATAAGTTCCTCAAATGGACAACGTAAAATACCGACCATACCATCCATTAGCCTAGGTACATACATGACTCATTTAGTAGGTTATTGGACATAGTATTGAGATTCAAAGTATCATATCCGAAATTCTATCTGAAGTCAGAAAATTGTAAAAGTTTATATCCAATTAAATCTGTAATTCGAACATATAAACCAAACTTATAAAAAGCTCAAATTTTAATTTGGATTTCGGTTTTGCCCGAATTATGTCCACCCTAATAAAAGTGTCTCTAGCTAAAACGGAATCTTGTACGTTACAGCTATCATAACTTTACTACTGTACATGACAATTCACGGTAGTTTGTATTTCCACACTCTTAACTGTAATTTGAAACATTGTAACACGACTGACGACACAACCGTAGAGTTTAAATTACAATAACGAAACCGCAAAAAGAAATACTCTCTGTGGAAAGATAAGCGGAAATAAATAACTAATTATATTTTACGACAATTGAAATAAACAGAAGGGAGTATTATGCTTCTCTTTTTCTGGCAAAGAAAAAACTTTCTCTTTTCTCTTTGTTTTTGTTCATCCCTACTGTCGCTTCCAAGTGCACACGCAAGTGTACGTGGTCGTGTAAGTAATATAGTGGCTCTTCATGAGCCGAATATCGATCCCACAGGGACTTGTGTTTAACAAGCGATCTAATTCAAGCGTTACTATTCAAATTGAACAAGTGTGATGTGTAACCAAGAGAGATTTGGTTTGTTTTTTATAACTACAGAATAGAAATAACAACGATAAGTAAATTGGATTGTAAACAATATATGGAAAGTTCCAGGGTTGAGGCAATTACTTCACATTCATGCCTAACTATGGTTTCTAGCTGGTGTTAGTATTTATCGTGATTGTTGATCTACGGGGATGATATTCAACTTGGGAATGGGCATCCTCTAAGTATCCTACCCAAATTAATCTCATAACTGCCTCATTGAGAAGTGATATGATTCTTCACTTTGGATGCATTAAACTATCTTCCCGTTTCATTCGTTTTGAGACTAAGATTTATCCTAAAGTTCATGATGCTTTAGAATAGTAAAACAAGAATGCAAGAACAATCACATGACTTGATAAACGAATAAACCAACTATAAAACCATAACTAAACAATCATGTTGTAGCCTCAACCCTAGAATGAGGGTATTTAGTCACTCATATTCATACAAACAATCTCCATAAAAGTGTTCATAACTTTAAACTACAAGAATGAAAAGTAAAAGAAGAAAAACCCTAGTGTAAAGCTCCTTGTCTTCTCCTTTGCTCTCCAATTCGTGTATTGATCCAAAGATGTCAATAATTGTGGCTTAGTACTCCTTATATAGTGTTTTAGGTCGTCCTTAGGCTTCCCCATAAGATTCATAAGCATTGACCACTTTACCCCCACTTAAAACAAGTTAAAAATCAACTTTGGGTTGGTTTTGGGATTGGTCCGTTGCGTGGCCATCGCACACCCAATCCAGTGGCTTGGCGCGGCCCATGGTGCGGCGCACACCCTCTCATACATGATGGAGGGTGCGGCGCACACCGCTCCAATGCGCGATGGAGGCACCTAGCCCATGCCATGGAGGGTTGCGTCCATTCTTCTATCGCTCTTTTCTCTTGCTCCCGTACGTCTTGTGACTTGGTTGTGGGATTGATTTAGCTTTCATAGCTCCTTCAATGGTCCCCTACAACATCTCAACACACCCATAAGTCCATAAAATACAATAGAACACATCAAAGTATACTAGAACAAGCATAGCTCAAGCTAGCGACACTAGTTTCCTCGTCTAAGTTCTAATTGATCATTTTGACTCTTGACTTGATTTAAATGCACTTTAAACACTATGAACATGTACTTTAACACACAAATTCACATATATACTCTTTATAGCTCAATAAGCACCTCAAGTTATCCTCAAAACTAAGCAAAAAAGGCATAGATAATGACACTTAGGAGTACAATAAGATCACCTACGCAGGACTATGAGAGTCAGTTATTTAGACTATAATCTCTCAAGCGACATAAATATCAAGCAGAATTTTATTTATCCTAAGTTTTAGCTTTTTGTTAATTAAGAAAAGTTATTTACCTTGAATAATAATATCTCAAATCCATCATAATCCAGACAAGTACTTGTCCTTATCCAACTCAACTCATGGTACTATTTTACGATAGTTCAGTTTTAACTTTCTCAGTCAGTTGGAACAAGAGTTGTAAAGGTTTTGCCAACTTTCAAATCGGCAACTTTAAGTATTTGAAGTGACAGTAGAAGAAAAAGAGAGTAAAAAAAGTGAGATTCTACGATAGACCCTTGTGATATGGTTATGTTCCAAAACCTTGCACGTAACGGAAGATTAGTACATTAGGCTTCCTTTATATCAGTCTATCATTTTTCATGTAATCAGGGGCGAAGCCTGCATTGCAATTATAGGTATAACAAAATTCAATAGAGACATTATTCAATTTGATTCAAGAAAATTATAATTCAAAACTCATAAATTTTCGCCTGTCTTGTAATAAAGACATTATAGAAGTGGCCTATCTTAACACATTTAAGGATAGAATTTTCCTTTCAAGTATGGTACATCATCAAATCGGAGGACAACTTGAGGAAAATACAAGTGAATGATTCGTATAGAATGTAGACATAAAACAAAAAAAGGGCAAAAGTGCTTTACTTTTCCTCCACTAGGTGCAAGAAATTGTTTCTAGACGACTCTTACGTACTTTTCACACTGTATTAGATGTGATGGATCTAATTGTGGAAGACAAAAACGTAACGTCCTTAGTAAAATTAAAGACATATACCTAAATATTGTAATTATAACTATTAAGACTCTAATTTCAATCAGTGATGAGACAATAGTAAACTGTTCTATTTTTCCCAGTTTTGACAAGATAGAAGTACTCAAGATATGTAAAGATGGGCAATGTGTTGCCCCTAGCTCCTATGTCACTGCTGTAGTTTTTATTTTTCAAAAGCCTTGAGAAATATTAATGGAAAGATTTTGATATGTGTACCTTTATTGTTGTGGAGAGAATCAGTAGAAAGTAAATTAATCGGAAAGGAGACTGTTCTGTAGTTTTTATATAGCAAGGTAGAAAGCGATTAACAAATAAAACTCCCATCCCTTTTCGCGTTTACTTCAGAGAGATTGTGTTATATGGGTGTAATAACTTCTCTTAACCAATCTTGTCGATCTCTTCTAATTGGGTCGAGGCAGCCCACATGGAGTGAACCTAGCTATGATCCATAATCCAACATATTTCAAGTTTAATTTGTTATATGATCTATTTTTACAGGATAGCAATATTGACATCCTGTAAACACTATAGCAATACAGAAATTAAATCCCAAAAATTGAGGCTCAAGATATTTAATTAGGGATATTTTGTGATGTATGTCGTGCGTGTCAGTAGAAGATTTTCTACTGGTGATAGTGCTTGCCATAGAAAAGGTTGTCGTTGTTTGGACTCCAGCGGAAGGAAACAAAAAGAGAAGTTTGTATTTACTTTGGCACAATTTTTTCTAGACGAGATGGGATAGTAGAAAATATCTTCATCCTATTTTATTCAAAGGGAGGGACCTCAATTACAAAGAAATGAAAAAAAAAACGAAAAATCAAAAAGAACTCGAGATAAAAAAAAATAAAAATTCAGTCAATACTAAGGGTGCGAAATGAGCTGTTTAAACTGAAGTTACGCATGTTAAGATGGACTGATTCAATAGATGCGTCAATGTCAAACCTGCTCAAAGCTTATTTAGGTTTAGATGGGCTAAATGATGGGTAACCATATCACAATCCGCTCTATTTAACTCAAACTTTTATTAGCTCTATTTGACTCAACTTTTATTATTTCCCTTAAGAGATAAAAAGGACAGTCCGATGCAATAAAGCTACCGCTATGTGCGGTGTCTGGAGAAGGGCCCCACCATAAGGGTGTATTGTACGCAGCCTTATCTTGCATTTCTGCCAGAGACTGTTTTCAAGATTTGAACCCGTGACCTCCTGGTCACATGACAGCAACTTTACCAGTTACTCCAAGGCTCCCCTTCATTTCCTTTAAGAGATATCAATTAAAAAAAAATTAACCAAATATCTACTAATAAGTCTTCATAAATATTACTACATTATATCGCGTTAGTGTTAGGGTTTTTGCCTTGATTTTCTTATCATATTTAAGTTTTACTTTTCTTTGAAGGAAAGTCAAAGTAATACCATAATTACTTTTAGTTTTCCTAAAAGAAAAATATAAAATTCTTCCATATTTGGCTAACCTCTTTCTTGGAGAAAAGGTTTTGTACCTCTATAAATAGAAGACCTCTCTTCTCATATAACAACACAACAACATCACAATTTTGTCCTTAAAAAGTCTCGTTTACGGGGAGATTTCTCCCAACAGGTTTCATGCTTTTTTCAATATTAGTTTTTAATATGTAGGTCGTTCGACCAAACCACAATAATATTATGTTTTTAGTATAGTTTTATGGATCATCTGAATTATCCTCTAGATGGTTTGCAAACTATAAGTTTTTGTATGATGCTCTATCGATTTCGAAACCAACAGTTGGGTCGTGATAGATAATCACTTGAGAAAATGAAAAATTGTCCAATTGGTCCCCAATGTATGGAATAGATTACAAACACGATACACCTAGGTCAAATTTATTCTAAGTGCCAGGGACACAAAACATGCATGCCTAGACCAAGTAAATGGGATATTTCTGAAATTTCATAAACTTGCCGTACTGCTATCAAATCAACTTTTAAAGAACTTTGATATCACCAAGTCTTTTAAGAACTGAATGGTCAAAAAATCTAGTCTGGCTTATATACAATATCTAATAATATCTGAATTAAGTTTCACAATTGGTATTCTGCAAGTCAATTTCAATGGGATAGGAGTGTGGAACTTTAGAAAAGAATGCCATAATTAAGGACCAAACTAAAACCTTAGGATAAAAAAGAAAAACATATGATCACAAATACCCAATCAGTTCTGTATATTAGGACCACTGTGGCAATTTAGTGTAGAAATTAGTAGAACGAGGACCAATTACATGATGCAGGCCTAGTTTCAGAAAGAACCAATTAAATTGGACCTATTACAATGCAACCTACTATCTCTCTTGTGTTGCTAAAGATGGCAATCATGTATGCAATACTCAATGTGATTATCATTGTTGTCAAATAGGCGAGCTAGGCTGAATTTGGACAGATTAAAATAGACTAAGTTATGACAAGCTCAAAAGCTACATGAGTTGCAATGGGTTGAACTAACATAAAACTACACGTTGGGAGGTGTTGTTAAACTATCCTGACAAGTCTATAATATAAAGCTACACGTTTTGCATTTTAAATAGGCTGGTCTTTAATTTTGTCATTCAAATACGTTGGTTTTTAAAAATTTTGTTTTTCCCTGTAATAATCGAAGCATAAGTTCTTTAGAAAATGAAGTTATACCATGACATACCTTATGAAAAATTCCCACGAAAAAGTTGTTTGTTATGAGGAAGCACCAATAGGCCCAAAAGTGCAAATGACCCATACTCTAATATTGCTACTTGGACCACTTACCAAATTAGCCCAAGACTAGTCCGCCATATTCTCAGCCTGTTCAAATGGGCCAAAATGGATTGCGGCCTGTGAATTTTCTGAATTAATATAAGTATAAACAACATAAATCCCGATAGTTTGGAGCTTAATTACAGAAAAATTTAACATTTTACATAATTATTAAAAATTTCAACTTTGGGTCTGTCGAGATACATAATTAGCTCCCAATACATCCAACGAAGATACATAATTAGCTCCCGATACATCCAATGAAGATACATAATTAGCTCCCGATATATTTTTTTTCAATTATGGGTCTGTCGAGATACATGATACATCTAATGAAGATACATTTTTTTCTTTGTAAAGATACATAATTAGTTTTCGATACATTTTATTTTATTTTGGGTCTGTCGAGATATATGATACATCTAACGAAGATACATTTTTTTCAATTTTAGGTCTGTCGAGATACATAATTAGCTCCTGATACATCCAACGAAGATACATAAATAGTTGAAATTTTTGTTATTACTTTGTAAGGATGGAAATTTGTGTAAATATGGTAAGTTAAGGTGTATGTTTATGTTATTTTTCCTTGATATAATCCAGGAAAATGCTGAATCCAGACCTCGACATTTTCAGGCCTTTTGAAACGGAAACATACTTGGGCTCTCTATCTCTAGTTTCCCTCTGGCCCAATTTCCCTTAACTCATTGGACTCATCCATTATGACATTTGACATTTAAATTAAATGAACTGTTTGTGTAAGTTCAACAAGCAAAGAAAATGATAAACAATTGAAACTTCAAAGCTGATCTCTTGCATCTCAAGTGTACTTAAATAGCGTTGTTGCATTTGACTTAATTGGCTACTACACATATTACATATAGTATTGGAGAACTCTCGCGTTAGGGGTAAATCGCTTCCTAAAAAAGACGATTTTCTACTCAGTTGGGTCGAACACAAGACCTAATGATAATAATTATAGGTGTACCTCTTATGTTTGTTGTATTTGAGCTACCATATTTTGTCTTTAATATGGAGTCTTGTTTGCTAGATAAGATTAAGGGCGTTTTACAAGCGTGCTTCATGCGGAGATAATGTATTATTTCTAGAGTCCTCTACTATATGATTTTAGTCTTATCGCTAGACTTCTATTTGAATTTTAGCAATGATTGATGAAAAAAATATTGTTTTATATGAAGAGCATTTTTATTTTAGTTTTTGAAAAGGAAAAAAAAGTATTCGTGGTATATTATGTTGTGCATGGAAAAAATATTTTCTAATCAACTGTCCACTAATACTTTTTTGTCAATGATTGCCACTAATTTCAAAATAGCAAGTGGTTTATTTTTAAAATATCAATAACGACAATTATCTACTACATGAAGGAGCAGCTAAGAAAAACTTAAGTCCAATAATCTTTAATTACACTAATTCCTGATTTCCCGGTGCATCTTTTAAGACTCAAATTGTTACTATGCCCCTGAATTAAAAATCTTTTTTCTCGTTTGCACCAACTAAATGAATCTGTAACTTGTTTAATTATACACACTATTGTTACTAAACAATCGTTAATTATTAATCAATACATATTCTCACCTCAATTTATCTGCTAAATCAATATACTTCAAACTGGCTGAATCTGCTATATAAGTTGGATAATTTCTGCATTACCATTCACTCTGCTTTCAATCTTTAATAAAGAAAAGAAGATTTTGGGAGGACTAGGAAATTTAACAAATTTGGAATCCACAGGAGGGAGCCCAGTGTTTTAGAAAGCGATTTGACTTGACCACTTGCCGTTTGGATGTCTTGATCAATAATTAACATCATTTGAATTGATATGCTTTATTTTCTTTTATAATCGTGTCATTGTTTCTTTTTTCTTTGAGTTCTTGTTTGTTAATTAAGATTAGAGTCATCTTGATAGGCCAGAATATCAGCCAAATTAGCATGACCAAAATGCCACCTATGTGAATTTCACAAAATTAATACAAGTTCAAATAAATTAGGAGGACGGCAATAGGTTGATGTCCAACAAAAATAATTTTAACTTATGAAGAATCTTTTGAATACTGAAATTGCTAAATCATGTCCACCTTAGATGCACTTTATCAACCCCTAGAGTAGTACTAGAGCGATCTTGCTAATAGATACTATATAGTTTACTCAGACTAATTTCGAATTTAAGCTAGTTATTGACACAAAAGTCGTGACCAAGAATCTCGGCAAAGGCAAAATATTAGGTGATTTTTTTCATCTGCTCAAGTTTTAATAGACAAAGTTATCTGATACCTATATTGAAGAAATAAATCAGATAGATACCTATGGAACTAATTGAGGTACGCACAAACTGATTCGGAATTATCAACAAAAACAAAAAAAAAGGTCATAACTAAGACAAATGATACATAAAACAATTTACAAGCCACCTTACTTGAACGAAAAATGAACCCAAGATTTTGGAGTTCAAAAAAGTCATAAGATTTGTTTGTTGCTTCTGTCAACTTCATGACTAGCATATTACTTGCATTAGTGCTGTTTCAATGTTATTTATTTTTTTGCCAGCTGGTTTTGATGGATATGGTAAACCTTCCACTCAATGGGCAAACCAACCAGACAAAGAGCACAATATCATTTATGGAAGTGCTAAGAAAAACTTGATAATGGTGTTTTTTGACTTATTTACTCTTGCAAAGTTGGCTTCTACTAATAGTATTTCACTATTTTTGGCTAGAACTGAAATCCCTCTTGTGGGATATGCCCTCTGTTTTTTGTCTCTCATTAAACAGAGACTAAGTTATTGTGGCTAATTAATCATTGTCGAATTAGTGCACTGCCTAATCATTACCAACCATACCTAAGATATAAAAAACAAATTATCCCAAATCTTGTGAATCTACAGAATATCTGATTTTCTTGTATTCAATCATTGACAATTGAAAACGAATAGGAAATTAATTAGCTTAGTGCTGCGTCTAGTCGGCGGACTTTTGATTTGATGAAATTAATTAGTAGGAGGACTTATTCAAATTATACATTTCCTAGTTTTTTTTCAGTATTACAAATTTGTGATGTTTTGGCTGAGGCAAAACTATTACTTCTTTCGTCCCAATTTATGTTATGTATCACAAGTTACACCTAGTCCTCCACATGAATCATACCAAAAGAATGACAGTATCACACCTAAGCTTTGAATCAGCAATATAAATCGTACTATAATACTGATACTATCGCACCTAAGATTTATCATATCATTGGGTCTTTCGGCGAGAAAATTTCATGGGCGGTCATATAGCTTTGTGTTTATTATTGAAAAGTCATTATTCTTTATTTTGTTACACAAAAATCATTTAACTTTGTCTTACCTTTCATAAAAGTAATTTTGGCAAAATATTGTTAAAACTCTACATAAATGTGAGATAAAATAACAAATAAATCCCTTATGTTTGGGATATATTCAAAATGATCATTTAAATATACTTTTGAGCAGTTTTAGTCCACTATTTTGCTAAAAAAAATGAGTCATTTTTATTTTTATACATTTAACAAACTCTGCCTGCTAAATTTAACAAAAATTACAAAAACGAGGAAAAAAATCTCAAAATATATTTATCATATATGTAAAATATTATATTTTTATTTACTTACCTTTTCCTAATATACTATTTTTAAATTAGTTTATAGACATCTTTCCTTTCCTTTTGTTAAATAATATTTTGTTCATAGTATCAATAAATTATTAAGTAAATAAATATGATTTTCAAATTTTTTTGTAATAGACTATGAACATTATCATCAACACATTGAATGTACGACCTAAACTGTAATATTTTTAGTAAATAAGAGTTATTAAAAGAAAACAAAAAATAAAATAATATTACTTATTATGAAATTAATTAATTTAAAAGTTCTCAATAATAGATTTTCTAGAGGGGTCGGGGACGGAGTTGAAAGATTTGTTGAAAGTTGAAAATGGTGGCATGATGAAAAATTTTGGCACGATCGCTCTAGTACTACTCTAGGCACGATCCCTTTTTGGGTCTTTGAGCTAAATTTTCATGTTGTTGACAATTTAGGCACTTACTGTTATTTGCCTTAAAATTTGCAGATAAGTAACCAATTCTTTTGTTACTCCGCGGGGAAACAGACATTCAAAATATGGGCTTCAAATGAGAAGAGCAAGTAATTTGGAAGCTTTGTTTAAAAGTTCCTCAGTTTGCTTTACATATTCTTGGAACAGATAGATTAGGAACAAACTATCTAACACAGAAAAACTACATGGGTAAAATTTGCATGCATCGAATATTTATACTAAACTATATCAACTTATTAGAATTAAGCGATTTATTGAGGTGGGAGAGTATATTAATGAGCCACGGATAATTGAGAGATGTCTATGTGCAAAGATATCATGCATCTATATTAATTTAATGTAAATATCCCGGTATAGATAAATGTTTATCGTAAAATATTTTATAAGACTATCTTCAAACCAAACATAGGGGGAACAGAGCTTTCTGATATTTTAGTTGGAGACATTAATGTGACTCTTCATCTAGTACTACTAGTATACCTTTCATAATTATTATTTTATGGGCACACTTTACAGTAGTATACCCTCATAATTGGAGAAACATACAATAGTACAATCCCCACACTACATTTAATGTTGAGTACTATGACAAGAAATTAATGCCAAGATTGCTTCACATATGCACCCTAAGCTGCCACATTTCATGCTTCAGTACCGATTGTTGAACTTGATCTTAATCTGCCAATGCCTTTCAACGCTTTCATTTTCCTCTGGACAAACAGATCAGCGGATTTTCGGGAACCCAATAACTTTTGCATATACTTTGTATTTAAATTGAGATTCATGAAATATATAAAAACACCTAAATTGAGACTCATGAAATATATTTAAATTGAGATTCATGTTTTAAAACAAAAATTACATTTGAGATCATTGGAGAACAAATAAATTTTAAATCTTGAATCAGCCCTCTGTCTCTGAATTATTACTATTGATCACCACACGCTTCTTCTTCCACCCCATTTATCTACACATTGTTATCCAAAGAAGTTCTCAATACGTCCGATATGGGACACTTCCTCATGAATTTGTCTTCTTGATTTTAACAATACACGAAAGCCATTAAAAGATTCATTATATTTGTAGGGTATTCATATTCATCAGAAAAGTGGTCCTTTTGAGTACCTACATGTCTCAAAAATATTCACTCACGAAGTTTTCAAATTAATGTACCAAAATGATTACTAGTGTGTATGTTCAATGACAACTAGAGATGCACGTGGAAGTCAATCTGAACAGAAATCCAGAATGGCTTGAAAGAGACCAAAAGACAGTCTAAAATGTTTGTGAATATCTTCAAGATCTGTAAACTATATATAATATGCAAAATCACCCCTTAAGTGTTTAATTAGCAAGTAATTTACTTTCCTTGATACAAGAATTTGGCTCCCTTTAATTCCCATAGTGTAAGACTAGTAATCAATTGCACAAATTAATTATCTTCTTCTTGTTTGAACGAAAGATGTTAATACTAAAACTAGTAATAACTAATACGCATCATAACCAGAGAGTGAGTCCGGACAACATGTCCCTGCAATGTAGAAAAGTTTCCTATTAGACGAGTACTACCACTGTTATACAGGTTTGACAGAATTCAATAATTTCTCAAATCCTATATTCATATTAAAATTTCTTTAATAATATATAAATAATTTATACAAAACCAAGTAAACAGAAATGGTTTTGGTCCAGAAATCATATAAAAGTAGTTCCTAGTTCCTTGCTAATTTCATCACTATTGTTCCTTTTGGCATTGTATATAGCTTACTTTTGTTTGCATTATTTTTCTTATAGTACATGTTATTTTCTTCATCTTTTGTACCTATGGTAGGTGGTAGTCGTGATGATTAGCAAAGTTTATGATAATGAAGCATATGCCTCGTACTACCATTAGGTTATTAGGGGAAGGGAGGAGTCACATGGATAAGGAAGGGCAAGGATGGATGGCATAGACTCCATAATTATTAAAAAAACAAAAATTAAAGAGAAGACCAATAATATTCATAGAATGTGATGAAAATGGCAGTCTTCCTAGTTGGGTGGTTGTTGAAATGTTGTCATTATTGGGGCACATGTCATCAATTCATTAACTGCTACTATCCCCACCAACAAACTCCATAATTAGGTAACAAATTACATACAAATAATAGAAGTAGTATTATATACTAACAATGATTGTGATGGAGTGGTAAATACTTAATAGTTTATCCTTAATTAGAAGTTTCAAGCTTGATTATGTTGGGCGTTGATTAGCCTTTGTCAGAGCATTTTATCCTCCAATATGAAACTTTCCTATAAAAATTCAAATTTAATTAAATCTCAATACAGATATATGTACCAAGCAAAAAAGTAGTACTATATCTTTATTTCACGATGTAATGAACTTTGGGAGCACATTCATATTAATGGTGAGAGTGGGATATCTCTTTTTTATAATTCTCCACAGAATTAAGGGCTTGTCATGTCACATTAGCACCAGAAAAAGAGAACCCCCTTCAATGGCTTGTGCCTTTTTTTCAATTCTTTTTGTTTATATTAAGAAAAAAAGAAAGATAAAAGAAGTGACACGAACCAAAAAGGTATTCTTGTATTTGCTACAAATGATTAAAAGTGTATGACTTTTAATTAATTTAATTAGAGCACTTAAGCTAAGAGGTCCCAAAAAAGAAAATTACAATAAATGATTGATGTAGATTAAAGTGTTGATAATCGGCGCCTCCAACATAATTTTATGTTCTTCCAATAGCTGGTGGATGAAATGAATGTTAAGAATTTGGTCACTTTTTATTATCTGAAAAAAAGCAAGGTATAATTTTGTTTCCGCCTTTCTGGACCTAATAATTTTACATGTCAAATATTACCATTATGATGTCTCTTCTGCACTTAAATCTTCTGTTTCTATTATACTACTTCCAGCCAAACATATAATAGGACTTCTAGATATTGACGTTGCAGCGTAATTGTTGTAGTTTCATTTTACGTTAGATGGTGCTAGGTTCAAATCTCAACATTTTTAGTGTAATTCGTGATTGAAAGAGAAGATCGAAGCTAGAGTTTAAATTTTCATTAAACTACATTTATGAAAATTCAATTTAGTTCTAGAGAAAAAGAAATAAATTTATTTCGTGATCCAATCTCCGCTTTCTTGATAAAAAGAAACATTTTGTCAAATTAAATCTTGCACCTAATTCATACCCAAAAGCAAAGCTAAAAGGCGGGGGGGCGGGGGGGAGGGGGGGGGGGGAGAGAGAAGGAAACCCCATGAATATACTCGTCCTTCACCGATGTGGAATTCATTCCATTATCACATTTCATTATTTTTTCGGGTGACACATACTACAAGACTCCCGTCTTCAATTCTATATGTTTTCTATTGGCATATAGTCAATATTTGAGATTCCAATAAATTCAATTTCAATTATGAAGCAAAAAAATCATTTTGGAGTTAATAGCTTGTTCTTTGATATATATGAAGTCTCTCAACCAATAACATGTTCCGATTTTCTGTTTGTATAGATCATAAAGTTTCACTAATAATTGATATACGGACTGAATATACATTATGTTAGCAGAAACGTGAAATAAAGAATAAGAGAAAGAACACAAGATTTAACGTGGTTCGGATCCGAATGATCCTATGTCCACCAGAGAACAACCGCATTTATATATTAACAAAGAAAAGGGAGAGATCCCAAATATACCTAAGAGAATTGTTTCTCAACTCTCTACTCTTACAATGTATTTTGCTATGAATTCTAGGATGGTTTCAACAATGAAGAATGGTCATCCTTTTATAGATGGCCAAACTTGGGCTCCAAGCACAAAATAAGAAAAGAAAAAATAAATAGAAAAATTATCCTCCACAAATTTTGCTTGGCCTCCAAGTTCATTTCCTAGCCAAGTAAATTGGCACATGAAATTTTCTTCCACATGGGTTTGACCCTACAAAATAAACCAAACCAACTCTTTCAATCTCTACCTTGGTTTGCGTTCTGAGCATGCGTATGAACAACTCTGGCCAAAACTTCTAAGCTTACTGGGCAACCCCGTTGTAAGAAACAAGAAGAATCAAACCTTTGTTGAACATATTAGCTCCACCTCGCAGTTGTTCTCCCACAGTTGCATCAGTTGATGCATACCCCCGGCAAGTCCTTGCAGTGTGCAAACTTGGCGAGTGGAACTATCTTGGTCAGCATGTCTGCAGCGTTATCATCTGTGATAACCTTCACGACCTTGATAGTTCCCTCTTCAACGACATCTCGAATGAAATGGAATCTGACATCAATGTGTTTGGTGCGCTCATGAAATCTTTGATTTTTAATCAAATGAATAGCACTTTGACTATCACATCTTAGAGTTGATTCCAGCTGAACCAAACTTAATTCTGCCACCAAACCTTTCAACCAGATAACTTCTTTTACTGCCTCTGTTGCTTTCATATATTCTGCCTCTGTTGTAGACAGAGCGACAATCGACTGTAAAGTCGATTTCCAACTAACGGCACTGCCAACGAGAGATGTATCCAGTTGTGGACCTCCTTCTATCAAGATCCCCAGCATAGTCAGAATCGACATAACCGAGAAGTGAAATACCTTCACCTATATGAAAGGTTAGGCCAACATTAGAAGCTCCTTTGAGATATCTTAATATCCACTTGACAGCTTCCCAATGCCTCTTTCCTGTGTTGGCCATGTACCTGCTTACCACACTTACAGATTGAGCAATATCTGGACGTGTGCATACCATAGCATACATAATGCTACCAACTGCGCTAGCATAAGGAACCTTTGACATATGCTCCACCTCATCCTCAGACTAAGGTATTTGTAACTCTGAAAGTTTAAAATGAGGAGCTAACGGTGTACTTACAGGCTTGCTCATATGCATATTGAATCTCTCAAGAACCTTTTCGATGTACCTCTTTTGAGAAAGATGTACAACACCGTCTTCTCTTGAAATCTCCATTCCAAGGATTTTCTTTGCAGCTCCTAAATTCTTCATGTCAAATTCCTTGCTCAACAGTTTCTTCAAAGTATTTATATCTGTGACGTTGTTAGCAGCAATAAGCATATCATCAACATACAACAGTAAATAAATCATAGAGCTACCAAACATCTTCTTGTGATACACACAGCTATCAAATGCACTCCTTGAGAATCCATGTGTAGTCATGAATGCATCAAACCTCTTGTACCACTGTCTAGGGGATTGCTTCAAACCATACAAAGACTTCTTCAGTTGGCATACATGATCTTCTTTTCCCTCAGCTAGAAAACCTTCAGGCTGATTCATATAGATTGTCTCTTCTAGATCACCATGCAAGAAAACAGTTTTGACATCAAGTTGTTGAAGCTCCAAGTCAAATTGGGCAACCAATGTTAGTAGCACGCGAATTGAGCTATGCTTCACGACCGGAGAGAAAATCTCATTGTAATCAATTCCTTCCTTTTGACTGAAACCCTTTGCAACCAATCTCGCCTTGAACCTAGCATCTTCCACTTCTGGAATTCCCTCTTTCTTTCTGTAGACCCATTTGCATCCAACTGTCCTCTTCCCCTTTGGCCTTTCAACTAAGACCCATGTCTGATTCTTGTAAAGAGATTCCATCTCTTCTATCATGGCTAACCGTCATTGTGCAGCATCCTTGCAAGAAGTTGCTTCAATATACGAGGAGGGCTCAAGATCCTTAATCTCTTCTTCTGCAGCTACGAACGCATATGCAATCAGATTTGCTTACTCTATAAGGCGTTCAGGCTTCCGTATCTGCCTTTTGTCCCTTCCCTTTGCATTTGTGTATGGTTCATTGACAACAAGTTCTTCAAGATCTATATCTTTTGACTCATCAACTTGAGTCTCTTGATCCTTCTCCTTGGTAAGCTCCACCGGTAGCTCCACCTGCTCATTGTTCTCGTTTCCTGATAACTCTACAGAAACTTTACGAGGATCAAGTATAAAGGATTCATCAAAGGTAACATCTCTACTAACTACAAATTTGAGTGAAGACAAACACCAAAGTTTGTACCCTTTTACTCCATCCACATACCCTACGAATATGGCCTTTCTAGCCCTTGGTTCAAGCTTTCCTTCATTAACATGATAATAAGCTTGACACCCAAATACTCGCAAGTATGAATAGTTAGAGGGTTCACCTGACCATACCTCATTCGGAGTCTTAAAGTCAATCGCTGATGCTGGGGATCGATTGACAATATGAGAAGCAGTGTAAACTGCTTCAGCCCAAAACACTTTGGACATTTTGGCTTGTAGGAGCATACAACGAGCCTTTTCAAGAAGAGTTATGTTCATCCTCTCAGCAACTTCATTCTGCTGTGGGGTGTGGCTGACCGTCTTATGTCTTGAGATCCCATGAACCTTGCAGAAATCATTAAACTCTTCACTGCAAAACTCCAAGCCATTATTTGTACGAAGATACTTAATTTTCCGCTCCATTTGATTCTCAACCAATATCTTCCACTCCTTAAATGCTTCAAAAAGCATCACTTTTTGCCTTCAAGAAACGCACCCAAACCTTTCGTGAAAAATCATCAATAAATGTGAGAAGATACCTCTTTCCATCCTTCGATGGAACTTTAGAGGGACCCCATAAATCTGAATGGATGTAGTCTAGCACCCGTCCCGTCTTGTGCTTGCCAGTGCTGAAGCTGACCTTCTTCTGCTTCCCTAGGACGCAGTGCTCACAAAATTCAAGTGTGCTGATCTTCTCACCATTCAAAAGGTTTTGGTTGCTCAACATCTCCAATCCTCGTGCGCTCATATGACCCAGTCTCATGTGCCATAATCTTGCCTTGTCATCATTTGATAACTTCACGGTAGATGCATTAACAGAGCCAACAATGGTGCTTCCTATCAGTGTATAAAGGCCATCCTCCAGCTTGGCCTTCAGCATGACTAAAGAAGCTTTAGTCACCTTCATAGTTCCTCCTTCGCTCATGTACTTGTAGCCTTGTTTATCCAGAGTACCCAGGGAGATCAAATTTTTCTTCAGATCAGGAACATGACGAACTTCTGTAATAGTCCTCATAATTCCATCATGGCAGCGAACCCGAACTGAGACAATGCCAACTATTTTACAAGTTACATTATTTCCCATTACTACGGTTCCTCCACTTTTCTCGTAGTTGTTGAACCAATCTCGTTGAAATGTCATATGCAGAGTCCAACCAGAGTCTAGCACCCATTTGTCGCCATAGACTCCACTATTGCATGATGTTGTAAGTACATATTCATTATCAGAATCATGCGCATGTTCAACAATGGATGCACTCGCCTTTTCTTTGGATTTTGACATCGGGCAATCTCGTTCAAAGTGCCCCTTCTTGTGACAGCCCCAACATTTCGCATTCTTCTTATTCACACCAGACTTCGATCTGTGCTTTGATTTGCTCCTTCCCTGTTGGCTAGTACGACCTCTCACAAAGAGTCCACTAGCTTCATCATCTTTGTCTCCTTCAAAATGCCTCCGTACATCACAAGAGTTAAGTGCTTACCTCACTTGCTCAAGAGTGATAGGCTCCTTGCTATACATCATTGAATTCTCAATATCACGATATTTTGAAGTTAATGAAAATAGCAAAGCACATGCTAGCGTCTCCTCATTCTTTTTAATTCCGGCAGTTTGTAAGTCCATGACAAGTTTATTGAACGCATCTAGATGGTCTTGCAATAAAGTACCCGACTCCATCTTAAATGTGTGAAGACGCCGTTGTAATAACATCCTTGTTGTCACCGACCGGTCCTGGTAAAGCCCTTGCAGCTTGTCCCATAACTGTTTGGCCGTCTCGTCGGTACCTGTACTCACTTCACAGAGCACGTTAGGTGCAAGGGACAGTTGGATGACACTCAATGCATCGCCTTCAATCTTCTCCTTGTCGGAATCCGATGTACCATCGGGGTATTTTCTGTCAATAGCATGGATTGAACCTTCCCTCCGCAGTAACGCCATCATCTGGATCTTCCAGATATTGAAGTTGTTGCGCCCACTAAATCTATCAATTTCAAATTTCATGGAACTCATCGTTACTTGTTCTTCCTCTTCTACTACAGATAGTATTTGGAAATACAGAAAACCAAAGTAATTCCTTTCTGATTTGAAAGTTCAGACTGTGCTGCAACCACAGAGCATACTCAGACAGAACCTTGGCTCTGATACCAATTGTTAGCGGAAACGTGAAATAAAGAATAAGAGAAAGAACACAAGATTTAACGTGGTTCGGATCCGAATGATCCTACGTCCACCAGAGAACAACCGCCTTTATATATTAACAAAGAAAGGGGAGAGATCCCAAATACACCTAAGAGAATTGTTTCTCAACTCTCTACTCTTACAATGTATTTTGCTATGAATTCTAGGATGGTTTCAACAATGAAGAATGGTCATCCTTTTATAGATGGCCAAACTTGGGCTCCAAACACAAAATAAGAAAAGAAAAAATAAATAGAAAAATTGTCCTCCACAAATTTTGCTTGGCCTCCAAATTCATTTCCTAGCCAAGTAAATTGACACATAGAATTTTCTTCCACATGGGTTTGACCCTACAAAATAAACCAAACCAACTCTTTCACATTATGACTTCAATAAAAGTAATTTATCCTATCTGTCTTTGCAGTTTTTCATGATCTTGGGTGAAAAAAAGAAATAAAGCCATTTTAGAAAATACTTGAAATAATAAAAAGATCGGCCAATTGTCCATATCAGATGCTCTTTCGTTGTGTCTAGAACGGGTGTATTTGGATATTCTCATAGTCATAGTGATTAAAATATAAATCAGTGGCTTGATCTTATTCTAAACCAGTCTTAATTTTTAATTACGAGTTAAGTCAACAGAAAATGGGGTAGGTCTGGTAGGCCACATTAATTACTCACCATTATTTAATTTTAGCATACAATAGCCTCATTAACAAAGAGATTCTAAGGAAGGGGATTGTTTATTTTTGGATCAAGAATACTTTTTCAACTTGTCCATTGATGGAGTATGGTCAAAGGCAGCTCCATGTGTTTGTCTAATTTAACAAATATAGACATATATATTGAGGGGAGCGCTGCAATTTGTTAATAAAGATTTAGAAATGGTTTGTTTTCCTAGGATTCTACACTCCCATTTTCCTTTGTCGATTTTGTTATTATTAGAATGTGCATTTCTCTAATGGGAGATAAAAAAAGATTAGGCATCTTTGTAGGCTTTTTAATTTTACAATTATCATTTTGGATATAGATCAAATTCAGGTAGTTTAAACGAACCAACATGGTTGTAGTGGGTTGGTTGGAATTCCTCAACCCTTAATTAAAGATCTCAAACTCGAGCCTTGAGTATGAAAAGATTTTGGTGGGAAGCATCCATGCGATGCGTGAATCCGAAATAATCATGTTTCAATGCAGGTAGTGACACTGAGTGAGAAACCAATAGAAATACAATATAAACGAAATTGTCTAGAGAATTTTTTGCTTATAAAGTTGGCCATTGAAAGTTGCTTGTTTGTTTAATTTTGGTAATTAAGTGACTTCCACATGGCGCAATATGGCTAAAGAAATGAAGCAACTTACAGTTGCATCTCCTTGGAGTATGTTTACCGTGTCTAAATGAAACAGCTTAAGCCCAAAAAGCACAAAGTATGTAAGGTAAGGCTACAGTTCCACATGCAATATATAATTTCAAAAGCTAACTATTGATGCACTTCTACGCTTATTAAATGATTATGGATTTATGAATTTTAGATTGATCCACAAGGCCGTACAGTGACTACTCGAAGAAATGCAGCTTTAGTATTTCACATGTTCTCAGATTTTATATATATTTTTCTTTTTAAACTTAAATATTTGACTTTACTAATCATTCACAAAAAAGTTTATATCAGAAACAAGGAAATCTTATATCTGCTTGAACAATTCCTTTTTATCTACGTTTTCAATATTGAGTGAAATATTCTAAAGAAGAGTTCAATTTGTTGCATAAAGGATGCTTTCAATTTCGTATAACCTAAAAAGCATTTGGTTACCAAGATAAAAATATTTTTGCACTACTAATGCTATTTCTACATATCATACAATTCAAAGATTAGTCTTTGGAAAGCCTCGATCTGCGTAACAAACTATACATTAAGTAGGCAATTAGTTGAGTAATTATTATTTGCCAAACAATAATCTGTATATAATATCAGTTTGGTATAACTAGTTCATAAATTGAACGCCCCATGCCTTTCCAATCATTATTGTCGTTTTCCTACGATCTGTAATAACTAATACGTACGTATGTATAAAAAAAAAGGTACTCCCTTCGTTTAAAAAAAAATGACCTAGTTTAACTTGATACAAAGTTTAAAAAAAATAAAGAAGACTTTTAAATTTTATGGTCCTAATTTAAAGTTATGGCAAATGTACCAAAATATCCTTTAATCTTGTGGTCTTAAACATTTTATGTGGAAAATTAAAATTAAAATTATCAAAAAAAAAGGATCATTCTTTTTAAAATGGATCAAAAAATATATCATTCGTTTTCAAACGGAGGAAGTAATATGTACGTAAAATTACATCTATACTTCAAGTTTTCTTCCAGTCAAACGCAATGAAATGAAGACTATATAGGAATATTATTTTATTATTATTTTTATTATTATTATACAAGAAATAATAAGATTAAAAAAATGAATAGTAGTATGCCGACTTTGCCCTTGTAAGATTGTTAGTCACGAGGATAGCTCTGACGCGCATTTAGTGTCCCATCTCCGCCCCTAACCACTAGCCCCAATGCACTTACTAGGCCTTTCGACAAGGACCGAATCACGTGCCACATGGACAATCACTCTTTCTTTTTTTCAATCTTACACTCTCCGTTCATCTTTATTTGTTCATTATATTAAAAATATTTATTCAGTTTTATTTATCTAATTTAAAAAATTAAAATAAATAAATTGATTTTATATCAATTTTATTTTTATTATTAAATATTATTTATTTTTTAATATTTAAATAACTTATGATAATATATATGGTAAATAAATTTCTTAAGAAATGTGTAATCAAATATAGACTAGTAAATATGAATGGAGGGATAAAGGAAAAAGACGATGTGGGTGGGTGACCCCGGTAACCGGTAACATAGCACTGATTTCACGAAAAAGTTGGCTATGAAGAAGACGTAATTAAGCCGGGAGAAGATGATATAACTAGTGGCGTGTATATTCCCAACCCACAATAATCCATGCACGTAGACGTAGTCAACATTGCAGTAAAATAAGAAAACGGCTGACTTGAGGGTAAATTATTTGACACTAATTACTCCCTGACCTCATCCTTAGTTTTTACTTATAAGGGGGATCCCAGAAAAGCTATTAGTAGGAGTAACTTTTTACTAAGAGTATATTTAGTAGGCGTTTGGCCATGAAAATAAACCATTTTAGAGTTGGAGTTAGAATTGAAGTTGAAATTGGAGTTGGAGTTGGAGTTGGAGTTGTGTTTGACCATGAAAATAAATAGTATTCTTTTTGACTTTTTGTGAGAGAAGTAAAAGTAAAAAAAGTGAAAACAAGAAAAAGTTGTTTTCACTTTTCCGGAAATAAATTTCACTTTAGTGAAATGCATTTCATGGCCAAACACCACTATATTTCACTTTTTTTACTAAAGTGAAATTTATTTCCGAAAAAAAGTGAAAAAACTCCATGGCCAAACGGGCCCTTAGATTGGCTTATTTTAGATATTTTTAAGTTAATATAACTCAACTTTTAAATAGTTTTATACTGTTGGGTAAATTAAAAAATGTTGTTTTTCAGGTTTAGTAAATTTGTATTTTTAACAAGAACTTCAAACACAAGTTCAAACAATTTATGAACAATCAAAGAAGTTCAAACTATGTTCAAGCTAAAGCATGAACAATCAAATGAAGTTCTAACTTTGTAGTCACAACTTTGAACTTCAACAATTAGTTCAACCCAACTTATAAACAATAAAAAAGAAGTTAACCTATTTTTTGGAAAATAGCAAAACCAAACTTTTAGAAAAAGATAAAGATAGAAAGATTCAAATCCACCGAATTCACGATGTGTCCTTAAGAAAATTATTTCCCTCAAGTACTCGAGGTTATGGAATATATCCTCACAGGATAAAATGAATTACTTCAACAGAATAGCGACACCTCAAATTCTATTGAACTATGAACGCACTCAACTATTTGCAAATCACACTTGAGTTTAGGAAGAAGACGAGGTTTTTCACTTCAAAATTTCGTTCTCATATCTAAGGAAAAAATCAGATATTTATAGCCAAAGGTGGTGCTTCAGAAAGGAAGTAATTGTTCATAAAAATCACATTATTTCGAACCATCGAGCCCACATGCCTACCAATATGAGGACGTACATCGTTTTCGTCAAAAAACAGAAAGTTGGCCTTCATATGCGCTGGCATCTGCGGAGCCAGATGCGTGCACGTCAGTAGTTTCGTCTTCAAATAGTGCCTCGAAGGGTCGCGTTCCTTCGAGTTGTCCAAAAGATAGTCTCTCGATCATTTCTGAAGTCGAGCGAGCGCTGCCGCCGCCGGCGCGAGGCTTGTCTTCTTCTTGCTTCACTATCCACATGGAGTAATGCTTCTATATTTAAGCTTAAGAATATTTCCTTCTCCTATCAATGTGGTAGAACACTCTTTTCATAAAGTGAATCCTCATTTTATTTTTCTTCCATTTTTCATTCATATTTCACTAGACCAATAAAAAGTGCTTTTAAACACTAATTTTTAAGCTAAAATGAAAAAAATAAATTAAAAGTTATAAATCCTAACTTATAAGGCTATAAGCTCAATCAAACAGGCTCTAAGAGTAACACAAATAAGTGATTTCTTAGTTTTATTTCACTTGATTCCTGAATAAAAATATAGATGTTTCATTTTATTTGTCTGCTTAAGCTAAAAGAGGATTTTATTTTATTTTCTCATATTATCTTTAGTTTCAAATAATTACATTCTCTACAATGAAGGGATTAATTTACTTTGAGAACTCCATAGTCTCCTCAAAGTCAAATATTCTACAATGAGGGGATTAATTTGACCATAATAAGATTAGAAGTTGATTTCATTTTTTTATACGGTGGTGGCCGGTGGGTTGGCTGGCCATACTCATGGTGCAATTTCCCATGCATGAGAAGGGAAATTGATGGACAAACCGACCGACCGTCGGAGTTAACGGCGTTAAAAACAAATTTGTTGTGAGGACAGAGGGATGGAAGAAGAACACGTGATTAGAGGAACAGAACTGTCAGTGACATGTATATACAGAGGAGGAGGGGTCCAAAATACAGTATATATACTGTGGCTAGGCACTGCTTATTGCTTAATCGTCAAATCCATCAGTCAGCCTATCTCTGATTCTTTTGGCATTTTGGGAAGGCTCCTCCCTACTCTATCTAGCTGGGGTGCCAAAAAAATCAATTTAATTTGACACTTTTCACTTTGGGAGTCAAATAATTTAAATTTAATTAGTATTTGATTATAGATTTTTAAATATTTTTGACAAGTTATATTTAGATAAAATTTTATCATGTATTTGGTTATAGTAATTTAAAAATATATTTTACTTTTTAAAAAAATATGATTTTTACCCATAAATTTTAAAAACTATTAAAACTAATCATAAGTTTGTATTTAAAAAAAACGAAATATGCTTACATTTTTTTTAGAAGTTGGAATCTCAATGAGGTTGTTCTAGTCGACTACTTGAGACGTTACAAGGCCATATATTGTCCATGACACTGAAGAATCCCAATAATACCATCTCCACCATATAGGAATTTGCTGCATATGTAATTGTGGTTTCAACAGAAAAATGTGTGATAACAAGATTCTTTTAACTTACTATTTTGAGGGTGTTTTTGTAAAAGATATATAAGTTAGTTGGAGTTTAATAAATAAAGGATATTTTTGTAAATGATAAAAATTTGAATTAAAATTTGAATTTTTAAAAGTTTCCAAATAATGAAATTTGGTCCAAATACTAGTTTTTTCTAGTATTTGGGAATTTGAGTTATTTGCCAAAATAATTTTCCAAATAATGGCAAGTTGTATGGACAAACACTATTTGTCAAGTTTTTTTCCAAATTTTATTTGGAAAATCAATGGCCAAACGGATCCTTAATTGTGAATTTTGCCATAAAATATTTAAGATTTTGAAATAAAATTTATATACCCGAAAACTACGTAAAAGTATTATAAATTAAAATAATACACAATTCAAAATATTTAAAGAATATTAAAAAATTACAGTTAAAGATAAACTTATTTCGAAAGCTGAAATATACCACATAAATTGGGATTGAGAAAATAATAAATTAAATTGAAAAAAAAAAGTACTTGATTTATCGGTATGGAGTTGTTGAAATAATCATTTTCAAATGATTTTGCAAATTTTTTTTATTGAATAATCTTATTGTTTTGTTTCATTAATTTAACATGTTTACAAATCATTAAATCAAACTCATAATATGAAAAATTGGACAAAATTGATCGATAGATACCCCTACCGTTAGCTATTGCCCCTACTATTCCAAGGTTACTTTGTCCATTTCTTGTACTTATTTATCCATACTAGGACTAACATGTAATTAAAGAAGAGAAAAAAAAAGCATACAATACGTCGAAAAATATATGTGCATGGGCAGCTACATTCTTTGATTTGAAAAATTTATATTTACAACTGGAACATTTTCTTAAAACACCACCCGGCACCCTCTAAATTCCTTCTTACTTCTTAGGAACTGCAAAGGGTGTGTTTGACCAATTTTTTTGAAAAATATTTTTTAAAAAGAATATAGGTTTCCTTAAAAATAAGAAAATAACTTTTCATAAAAATAAAGAAAACGAGCTTCACATTGATTATGTCTTCTCCATTTTTCAGCATAGCTATTTTTGCTTTGAATTAGTTTTTCACTAAATCGTGATCACCTCCTTGAATTAAATATATTGTTTATTTATAGTTATTTTATATTAATTTGATTGAAGAAACTTGACGAACATTATTGTTGCATTTTACTTAGCTTGATTGTAGAAAAAGACAAAATGCACGCGTCCATCGATTTTTGAAGATTTGAGTTAAATCTATCAATTGAAAATTACTAGAACTAGTATTAGAAGAATTTGGGGATCATTTAAAACATCTTGGATAGAATTTGACACAAAACGTGGTGTTTAAATTTTGCAGAACAAGTTTATGTTGACCCGCAGAAATAAATTATTAGGATTTGGGTAATCAATTTCTAGAGATGGTTAGAATTTGTGACATGGGCAACCTAACAATTTTTATAGTGATCCACCAGAATCTTCAAGATTAGGTGGTTAACTTTTTGGAATTGTCAAGAAGATAAACCAAAAAACTTTAATCTATGGCGATTTGCCAAAATTGTGAAAATTTATTGGCTAATTTCTGGGAATTTTTTACTGCGAATTTATTTTTGCAGAGTTTTATAAACGAGGACGGTTCGAATGGTGGCTTGAAATATCCTATTACTGCAAATCACCTTTATGTGAGCCAAAAAAAATAAAATGGTTGGGCTAATCTCATTTGTCAAAGCTATAAATGCTTCCAAACCACCCATAGAGCCATGCATTAGTATTTAATTTTGCAGGCTAATGGAGTAGATTTTAATAGAGGAAATTAAATGATCTTTTTATATCCAAATACTACAAATTAAAGGAACAACAAGCACCGGACCTACCTTTAAATAATTTATCCGCCGGTATATTTATTAGTGTAGTACTAGTAACTATTGAGCCTCAAGCATCATTATATGGAAGAATAATTACACTGGATGTGTATGATATTTCATTAATTTATCTTTATTGAAGTACTGTAAATATTATTGCCCATTATGGCCATTACTACGTCTCCCTCTAAAGTTACATGGTCTATAGCAAATAATTACGACTGGCCGTGCTTCAATGTGTCAACCCTTGATTAAGAGGACAACAAAGTTTAAAAAGGTTCTTTTATTTTTTGCCATTGGATCAACAACTCATTTGTTAATGGGCTCCCAAATCATATTTCTTAAAAATTTATTGAATTTTCAATACGAATATAGGATCTACGTAAAGGTTATCATGTAATTCTCGTGAACCCTCATCAACTATTATAAATCCGCCCATGTTTCAAAGGATCCTTTTCCGCCACTAGACCACCAACACACTCTATTCAGTTAATGAGTTTTCAAATTTCACTTCTTTTATATTTAATGAATTTTTCAATACAAATACATAATATATATGCTAAAGATACTCAATTTCGAAGAACCCCCATCATATACCCTAAATTCGCTCATATTATTATTGTATTATACTTTAAATAATTTGAAAAACACTGTTATAGGACCATCACATTCCAAAGTTCATAATTCTTTGAGACAAATGGAGGAGTATTTAGTATTTATAGTTAGTAATTTTAATTATTGTGCTGGTTAATTAATAATAATATCAAAAGGAGGTTGTAAGTGTACTCAAACGAGTCACGTGGGGTAAGAGTTAAAATGATGTAAAGGTGAAAACTATTGTAGGGGAAAAGGTAGAAATAAGAGAGCTAACAATGGAAAGAATTAAACATATGCAAGTTGGCTAATAGTAAGGAGAGAGATTTCATGGCAGTGATGGTTTGCATACGAGTCCTATTTAATCGTAAAACTAGAAATAGTCTGCAGATAAGTGTAAAAGCCAATACGTTGACTTGCCAAAACCCATAGTCAGGAAACCTCCATTTGCCAGTAATCCCCATATGCCCCACTTGGTAAAAAAAAAGTTTTAAAAACTTTGGTCCCCCTATTTTAAAAGATATTCCCACCTCGGAAAAAGCTTCTGTAATCCAATAAAAGAGACTCACTGGGATTTTCAGATTCACATTAAAGTATTCTTGGTAATATTTGCAGTGATCTTTTTGTGTTTACTGATTAAGAAAAAGAGAGAAAAGGAAAGAGAAAGCAACATTACAACAAGAGCAAAAAGGAAGAAGAAGAAAGGATTTATATTCAAAGAAAGTGAGGAAACATAAGTTTAGTTTGTTTTTGTCTTGTTCTTTTATCTTCTTCCTTTACTATGTTTTTTCCTCCGTTTGGTTTGTTAATACCAAATCCCATTTCATAGAGCCAGTTAAACAACAGCCAAACTCTCTTTTTTCTCTGTATTACCATCATCATCATCAAACCAACAAACAGCAAAAAGCAGAAAAGGTAAAAGAAAAAGAAGACAAGAATCAGAACACTCACAATGGTTTTGGGATGGCGAAGAGCTTTTTGTACATCGATCCCCAGAGATCGAGATACAAAGGAGAAGCAAGACAACACAAACCCAACTCCCAGTCCTAGGATAAGTTCCAAATTTGGGTTTTTCTCTAACCCTTCAACGCCACGCTTCCAGTCTCCACCAGTTTCCAGTTCATTACTCCGTTGCCGAACCACTGCTGCTCCGCCACCTACCGCCACTGTGCAGGCGGCGGTGTCAGCCCCTGGAAGTCCAAAGCTTCAATGCAAAATCAAAAACAGTCCCCGGTTTTTCAATCGCTCTACACCATCTTCCCCGCGTTCACCTTCCACTTTTTCGCTTCTCAAATCAAGTTTACGCTTTCCTAAGGTAACTATAACTGATTTATACTGTTCACTCTTCTGTTCAGCCATAATACATATTTCTGCACAGTGGAATCCAATTATGTGTGCAGAAAAAGTTTTTTTTTTTTTTTCTAACTTGCTGTTTTCTATTTTTAGCAGACGAAGTGCGGCACATGCTTACAGACGGTAAAGACTGGGCAAGGCACTGCCATTTTCACGGCGGAATGCTCTCACAGTTTTCATTTCCCATGTATAGCAGCTCTGTTAAGGAAACAAACCGCTCTTGTGTGTCCTGTCTGCTACTCTGAATGGAAGGAGCTGCCTCTATTGTCCATACACGATACTGAAAAGCCAGTTAAAGTTGAAGAGAAAACAATTAGAGAAGTATCTCCATCACCCAAAGCTAAAAGAGATGTCAAATTTACAAATGAAAGCAACTTTCAAGGAAGGCCTATTTTGAAGGTGTACAATGATGATGAGCCGCTGATGTCTCCTACTTCTGGTGCTCGGTTCAATCCGATACCGGAATCTGATGAGTACGATGAAGAGGATGATAATGTGGTGGAAGAATTTCAAGGATTTTTCGTGGATGCAAACTTGCAGCCGGTGAAGGAGAATTTGGTAAATTTTACCAACTTCGAGGCGAGGTTATTGCCTGAAGCTGCCGTTGTATCCGTTGGCCGGAGTTATGAAACGTATGTGATAATATTGAAACTGAAAGCTCCACCAGCGTTAGCAAGGACAGCTCGAAGAGCACCTATTGATCTTGTTATGGTGCTTGATGTTAGTGGAAAAATGAAAGCTCAGAATATCCAAATGATGAAACGTGCCATGAGGTTAGTAATATCATCGCTATCTTCATCCGATCGGCTTTCCATTGTGGCCTTCTCCACAACCTCCAAACGGCTTTTACCATTACGGAGAATGACTACAAGCGGAAAACGATCGGCACGTCGCATTGTGGATGCTATTGTTGCTCTAGATGGAACAGGAACCAGTGCAAGCGACGCCCTCAAAAAGGCTGCGAAGGTTCTAGAAGATCGCAGAGAACGTAACCCAGTCGCTAGCATCATGCTCTTATCAGACAATCCAAATCAACGCTCCGCCACTACCACCACCATCTCCACCAATCAACGGTATCAATCTTCCATCGTTTCCACCTGCACGCGCTTCAACAACTTGGAGATTCCGGTACATTCCATCGGACTCAACCAATCCAATGAAGAAGTCTTCACGAAATTCATCGGGGGTATACTAAACGTCGTCGTTCAGGATCTTAAAGTTCAGCTAGGGTTCGTCTGCGGTTCAGCGCCGGCGGAAGTAGCAGCGGTTTACTCATACACAAACCGGCCCTCTGCTCTCGGTTCCGGTTCACTTCGACTCGGCGATTTCTACGCCGAGGAAGAAAGGGAATTGTTGATGGAACTAAAAGTTCACGCGTCAGCAATTGGGGCCCATCATGTATTGTCCGTTCGATGCTCTTACAAAGACCCATCAACTCAAGAGCTCGTATACTGTAAAGAACAAGCTCTTTTGGTCCCACGTCCCCACGCCGTTCGATCATCAACCCCAAATATCCAACGGCTTAAAGATCTTTTCATTTCCACTCGAGCCGTAGCCGAATCTCGTCGAATGATTGAACGAAATGACTTAACCGGCGCGCACCACTTGTTGTCCTCAGCTCGAGCTTTGCTGATACAGTCGAATTCTAGCTCAGCTCGTGAATTCGTTCATGGCTTGGAAAACGAGCTGTCTGAACTTCATTACAAAAGGCAAAATCAAGCTCAACCTCAATCTCAGCCCCAGCAGCAGCCGCATCGGCGTAGAATAAACGTGCAACAAAGAGAGGATGATAAAGCTGAGCCGCTTACGCCAACATCGGCTTGGAGAGCAGCTGAAAGGCTAGCTAAAGTGGCTATTATGAGAAAATCGTTGAATAGAGTCAGTGACTTACACGGCTTCGAAGATGCAAGATTTTAGTTTTTTATTTTATTTTTTCCCTTTTTTGTTTTTTAATATTGTAGAAATTAGTTAAGGTTAAAATATAGGGCCTATCCATATGAGAAAAGAAAAAAAAAACTAAAAAAAAAAGACAAAGGGTACCCGACGGCTCGGCGCTTTCTGCAGAGGAAAACAACAGATAGTGAAAGGGTAAAGTGGGTACCCCACAATTGGGTGATTGATTGATTAAGGCAGTGAGAAGGTGGGGATTAGAGGAGCTATTTTGTGCTTTTGTCTTTTATTATCTCCCAAAACTTTTATAATCCTTTCTTTTAACTTATATTATGTAGAGATTTTAATGATGTTTAAATGGAGATGAACAGAATAATCTTTCTTCAATTTGGTGTCAGTGATTGTCTCTCTATCTTTTGTTTGTTTCTCTTAATTATTAAGTTTATTGGTTTTGGAAATTCAAGGTTAACTAATGTAGAATAATAATAATAGTAATAGGATATGTTTGTTTATTGTTACTGAGCTTAAATAAATAACTTAAAGAAAAAACAGTCGTATACACTTCAATTCTGCATGGAATGATTTTATTTGCTAAATGGTGTTGGTTTACTGTCAAAAAGGCGAAGAAACAAATTCATCTTTTCATTACACTCTGAATGAACTAATGTTCTGTTCTGATATTTCTTCAATTGAAATCTCCATAAATGATATTTTCTATTGAAATGATATTATTACTCATTTTGATAATCTTCGATACATAAGATTTTTTATTTTTATTTTTAAAAAAAGAATCAAACAAAATAGCTGATGGATTAGTCAAGAATAGAGACTGGAAAGGTGGGTGTTATATTCCATTCATATAATTTGATGTTTAATAGTATATGATAAATGCAAAACAACTGTTTTTGTACTTTAGTTTTCAAGAAGGACAATATGCATTGATTGAAGTACACAGCACGAGCCTGGTTGCTTATCAAATAATTCCAGAGAATACAAAAATCACAACGATTCTCTAATGATCTTGGGGTCATCTCTGCTGAATCATTGCACAAAAATCCAGGCCTAATTTAATGAGCAAATAAATACAATTTCCCTCCTAGCTGCATCTAGTCCATAATACCAAATGCAAATTACTTCCACATTTTTCTTTTTTCTACTTGACACTATTTTATCAAAAGAATGACATAATCCTGTGTTAGCCTCTCTGAACGGCTAGGGGTGAAATTTGTATAAATTCTAATATCTCATTTGTGGGATTACACTAAATATATTATTGTTAATGTTGTTTTAATGATATAATCCTATATTTGAAAAACACTTTTAACTTTGAATCTCTTACTTTAACTGTAATCCAAAAAATTATAATCAGACAAAACTTACAACTTAGAAATAGTACGTTTAAAGTTATAAGGCTCAAAAAAAATTTCATCAACACAAAAATGCTACGTCATGTTTGAAATTTCAAGTCGAGTCAAATGTGCTACATAAAATGAAAATTGAAGGAATATTATAATTTATCAACTTGTATAAAGGACATATTGGTCAAAATATGGGAGAAGTTCGAACGAGACAAAGGAATTCTACACTGCTGCCAAATATGAAAACACAGGACATGATATACATCTCTATTTTAAAGTCATTATCAATTGATTCAAAAAATTGAAAGATAATGACCCAACAAAGGGGTAGGGGGATTATTTTATTATGCACTCTCTAATCCCAATAGGAAAAGGCAAATGTGGGGAGGCTTAATCACATGCTTAAGAGTCATGGACCACACATAATCATCATCATCAACTCCATTTAGTTTCTAGATAAATCTTCTGTTATTGAAAATCCCAAGAAAATTAGCAAGAAAAAAGTGAGCTATTTATGCACTTTAATGAAAATCCACGTTAGCGTAACTTTAGCTATACGTTTGTGAAAACTAAGGAAAAAAGATGGAGAGCTTTTTGCAAATGGAAGTAATGCATAAAAGGAAGAGATGGAAAAAAGGTTAAAGAAGAATGTAAATAATTACTAGTACTATAAAGTGGGGAAAAGAGACTAAGGACCCGTTAGGCATTAAAGATATTGACTTTATTTGAAGATCAGTGTTTGGCTACAGTGGCGGAACAATAATTTTTCATAAAGAGGTTCGAAATCTGAATAAGTAAACACACGAACTAGATGAAGAGGGTTTGACATCTATTGTATATACATAAAAAATTATTTTTAACCATGTATAAATGATACGAACCCCCTAACCACAAGTTGGCTCCACTCCTTTGGGAAACAACTTCTAATATGTTTTTCAACTCACGTTTCACGTATTTATTGCATTCAAGTATGAACATTATTTCTATACCAAACTCAACACCACCTCCACTCCAACTCTATAAATTTCAACTCAAGGAGAAAAAAATATTTGGAACCTATGACCAAACGCCTATTAAGCTTATTACTGTACTTTCACTTTTTTGGTGGTCTACTCCTGAAATTGCGTACCTTTGTTAGAGCTTTTTGAGAAGTTCAAGTACTATAATATCAAAAGGGGTTATAGGAGTTGGTACGTTTTATATGCTCCCTTTTAGGCAAATTCTTACCAATCCAAACCAAACAATTCCATTGGAATCGAAAAGACACCTACTTTACTTCTTTATATATGTCACACTAAATTACGATAAAGTGGCCAATGGGAATGGTAATGCCTAAAACAATTACTCCCTCCGTCTCAATTTATGTGATGTACTTTGACTTGACACGGAGTTTAAGAAAGAAAGGAAGATTTTTGAAACTTGTGGTCTAAAATGAGTCATAGATATTTGTGTGGTTGTAAATCATTTCATTAAGGGTAAAGTGAGTATTTTAAAGTTAAATTGTTACCAAATATAAAAATGTGTCATTCTTTTTGGGACTGACTAAAAAGAAAAGTGTGTCATATAAATTGGAACAGAGGGAGTACTACTATATGCTGTACTCTATGTCTTCATACTCGTATCATGTTCTCTATACGTGGGGTTGTCACATTTTTTACCAATTTAACACTGCATCCTTCACCAGATCTCTGGGATCCAAAGATACGTGTCCGAATAGGCAGAAAACACTCAATATGAGTGAGTGAGTAAGTGGAAAAATGAAGGGGCAGATTCAACCATGATGAATCAATTTCTTTATATTCGAGAAAGATAATACATTTGTACTAGCTCAGAGTAAGTTTTGATAATGGATCTAGGCATCAAAAAATCAGAGAAAATTATAAATATCTGTGATCAACTCTTTATGACAATCAGCCTTGCTATTTATAGATCACTATTTAACGCCATTAAAGAGATGTGTCGTCTTCACAAGTGTTTGATTATTCAAGAAGAATCGTCTACACAGAAACGACAAGAGAACTGTGGGCTATTCGACAAATTGGCTCTAACCAACCTAGAAATAGACATCATCTAAGAGAGATCCCTATTAACAACCACCATGAAAAGTCATGTGCTTACATGGAATGTTTGTTTATCCAGAAAAAATAATTACCTTTATAAGAATAATTATCCATAAAAGTCAATATCTTCCGAAAGACATAAAAGATAAGGAGTCACCAAGGTTGGGTTATTCAAACCAAAAACATAGTTGCAGGGGAAACCAAAAGGTGTTAAAACCAAAAGTAATCCAAACACCCATTAGGTTGCTCAATTCAGTCAATTAACCGATTGCTTGCTCCGTTCAACAATATTTGGACTCACATCACAGGCATTCCGTTGAGTTCATATCACATTTGGTCCACTCCACCATGTAAACTTGCATATAACAGACTAAGAGCTGAAGTGGAGATGGAACAAATCGCCAGAGTGAAAAACCTATTAAAAAGAAAAGGGGGGGGGGGGGGGGGGGAGAGAGAGAGAGAGAGAGGGATTGGGCGGGGGACTAAGTAAAGAAACAGAATACATCTCGAACCAGTATACCAATCAATCTCGGATGAATTACTAGTACCTTATTTCCTCCAAAACCCCCCCTTTTTGATCTAAGATTATGTTAACTAAAAAACTTAAGGGCAACATCTGAGAGTACTAGCATTTCGAATTATTATTTGCATGAAATGGTAAAGAATTCCTATTTACATCCAATTTACCATAGTACATAGAAAATAGAGCAGCTTTAAGCACAATTAACACTATGGTCAGAGATACCCCATGTAACCAACGAGCCTGAATTGAGTTCACATAGCATAGAGATAAAGAACGGTAACGAGAAGATTTTAATACAAACGCTGAGACGATCAATTCATACTAGAAGAACAATTGTCTACACTGACCGACCTCAACCTCCGTGGGACAGTAGGGACACTTGAAGGGTCGTGTGTTGTTATTCTTTGACAGTTTTGTAATAGATTGCTTGCATAGCACATGCCCGCAGGACATCAGCATAGGTGGATTCTCCTCAGTTGCTTGATCCCGACTCACTGGACAGACAAAGATAGAGTGGAACTGAAATTCTCTGTCCAAGTCTATTGGCACGGGTAATTGTTTCATGGATTGCCATTCCTGCTTTTTCCCTGTCATCACATTCATCAGTTTTAGAAGGGTTGGCAACCCCTGGACGCCAGCCGCAATGGTCACACTCAATGGACTCTCATAGGATTGACCCATGAGATTGCAGAACTGCCGAGCAAGCTCTTCAGCTAATTTATCCCAGTGGCAAGGTGATAGTAAATCTGAGTAAGGTGAGGAATCCAGTTTCCCAGCCCACAAAAGACAGGCCATGAGCCTCTGGATCTCTGCCAAATATTTGGTGGCAAAAGGTGGGAAGACAGTTCTAGCATAATTTAAAGCTTCATCTCTACCTCTTTTCTGCAAAATTTCCACAAATTGCTGTCTGTGTAGCTTCATTTCAATATCAGATCCGCTCAGCTTAAGTTTCTCACTGTTGGTGGTGGCCCAATCCAGAGCTGGCTCCAGGTTCCTAGACCTCATGGCTTCAAGTATTTGATACATTTGCAGAAAAGGAGATTTTTGGCCTGCAGCTTCAGATTCTTTGGCCTCATTTACGAAACAATCACCAAGATCAAAGTGGCCTTCCCGGTAGAAATGGCTAGCAATTATCTGGTTAACAGTATGGATATCAGAACCAACATTCCTGTAAGCCTTAGATATATCAGGATTGAGAGACTTCTCCAGGAGCTTCGGGTACTTGCTTAGTGCAACATTTAGTTCTTTTTGTGTTCCTTCCAACTGGCTGAGTGGAGCAACTTCCTTCAACTTGGCTTTTAGTTCACTAAGAATCGCTTTGTGTTCACTCAAAGATGCAGTATCACTTGTTGATTGTATCTTCGACAGTGCTTGTTCTATTTCATGACCGATCTGCTCCATCACTTCCTGAGATTTTGATGATGCAACCTTTTGCTTCTTTGTGACACGATCAAAGGCATCTTTAATGGTACTCAGCTCCATTTTCTAGTTTCTCGAATTCCAGCTAGAAATTCCTCGGTGTAAAATTGACAACCCCCTAGATGAAAAGGATACAACGTCATTATGCATGCACACATGGGCACAAATAGTAGATAAGAAAATGAAATGAGGAATCCATCAGTGCCTAACCACCAGACTTGACTGTGTTGCTTGTGCCTGCAAATAAAATATTTTTACTCCTAAGAACTACCTAGCTTTAACTCAGAGTGAAACACAAGATCCTAATTAGCTACAGTAGAAAGAAAGTTTAAGATCCTTAAAGAACCTGAAAGGAGACAGCATCATTAAGAGTTAGTAACAAATAAGACATGAATACTTCGATTGCTTCATTTTATACCTTTACCTGCTGCTAGCTTGTCTCACCACATGAGAAAACACACACACCACCTCACCTAGACCATAAGGACCATACACACATCGCTCCTTTCTGGCAACTGTTACGGCACCACTACTCTCAGTCTCTAGGATCGTTCAAACAGCATTCATCTTTCAGGTGACGGTTCTAGTGCCACTCTCTCTCCAGCAACAGGTATGCGACTTTCTATGCAACCAGGATATACCACTCTAATCTTTGGATTTTTTGTCATTGCTCTACCAATTCAAGTTACACAAATAATATCCTAGAGATTTGCAACACTATTTTTCTTTTTGTTAATTGAGACCAGATTTTGTTCCGTGCGCGGTGCAAGAAACTCTTTCTTTCACGTCTAGATTCAATCCGCCATATTGTGTGGCTAAAGACTCTCCTATATAAGGGACAGGGACACCTAAGTTGCTCGGACTTGGGTGCGGGTGTCTGATATGGGTGCGGATCTAGAGGTCGGATCCTTCATGAGCTAAATTTTAAGATTCGGGGATACGGATCTAGGTCTGGATACGGGTGCGGGGATTCGGCCAAAAATAATTCAAATATCTAAAAATAGAGTTCTAAAACCTAAATTATGAGATATCATGTGGAGAACTTGAGGATAAAATATTGATCAAGAGGATATTCCTATAAGGAGTCAAGCAGATAAAAGGAAAAGGAGCGGCATAGTATATACAAGGTATTCCATTTTCTTTTAAGTACCAAAAATCAGTCACTCCTTTTCATTAAATCAGTCCGAAATTTCTCAATCGATTTTGGTCAAAGTATTCAAAATCGGTTGACCAAATCGGGTATGGATCCCAAACCCACACCCACACCCATGTCGTGTCGACATGGGTGCGGCACCGAAAGTGAAGAGTCTGGAGTAACTTAGAGGGACACCACTTACATTGTTAATTCAATCAACGAGAAGCTTTTTTTAATATTATTATTTTCACAAACAATATCATTATTTGCAGCAGATCTCATTTACAAACATTTTGGAACATCCTTAAACGGAAAGGAACTAAGTAATAAATAAGACCAAGGAGTCGATTTCCCACTTCTCTAATCTAGAAGTGTTAATGGTCAATTAGTTAGAGCTTTGACTGACTACTTTGTACCACGTGTCGAGACTTATAAATAATCATAAAAATATAGAAGGATCCATGGCTACTCCAAAGGATGTCACTACTCTTAACCATTTTCAAGTGACTAATTAACATTTCAAGTAACTACACTTGATCATTTTCAAGTCACTAATTCACATTTCATGTCACTACACTTAACTATTTTCAAGTCACTAATTCTCATTTCAAGTAACTAACGTAACCATTTTAAAGTCATTAGTACACATTTCAAGTAGCTACAGTTAACCATTTTCAAGTCACTACCTTATCCATTTTAAAGTCATTAGTACACATTTCAAGTAATTACACTTAACCATTTTAAGTCACTAATTTACATTTCAAGTCACAACCCTTAACCATTTTCAAGTAAACAATTCACATATCAAGTCACTACACTTAATCATTTTCAAGTCACTAATTCACTTTTCAAGTCAACGCACTTAACCATTTTCAAGTTACAAATTCACATTTTCAAGTTACTAGTTCTTGACTACTTTGTACAACATGTCTTGACTTGAATAAAATTAGTTGTTTATAATTGTGATCAGTGTTTTTAAAGGCATGAGGCAAGACGTTTTACTTGTTGCGGGGCGAGACGTAAGCCCCGTGGAACTTTAATTTTTAATAAATTAATATAATAAAAATAAATAATAAAAAATAAAATTACATAGAGATTATAAAAAATTTAAGAAAATAAAAAATAAGTGGAAATATATATAAAACGGTTTCATCTTAAAATGTTAATCAAAGTCATTGATTGATTAAAAAATAAACAGAACTACTCATCTCAAAAGACTAATTAGACTTTGAAAGAAAGATTGAGTAGAAATTTACAAATTAGCTTGTAAAAAAAAGAATCCAAAGAAGGAACCTACAATTAGAGACATTAAAAGCAAGTGATGAAAGATGATACATTTTACCTAAAGTTTGCACATTGATCATTAATTTTCCCCTTTACCCAGTGAAAGACGAAGAGAAGAACAAAAAAATAGAGCCAAGAATAAAAATATTTAGATTTTAAAGCTTTTTAACTTCTTAAAATTTTATGACAAGTTGAATTTTATGTTTATGGTATTAATTTAAATATTTATTTAGCAATTTTAATTTTAATTAGGAGATTTTTTCTGGGCTTACGCCCCAAAAATAAAACTCACCCAACGCTTAGGCGTACGCCCAGACTGACGGGGCATACGCCTCACGATACTTTCGCCCCCACACATCGCCCCGAAACGTTTTTACTACGCCTCGCCCTAAGGCTCACCCTAGAAACGCCTTTTAAAACACTGATTGTGATGTCCGGGCCCGTTTGTGCGCACCTCGACTAATTCACTAGGTACATGCTACCTTCCACTAGTATAGGTACCGATAGCTCTATCCACCAAGGCTTGGATAAATGTAAAGAGATCAACTAATATTTTGAACCTGACACCTTATGGTTCTCAACCCACTTCATTGACCACTAGGTCACACCTTGAGTGCCTAAAATAAATCATATTTGCTAAACAAATGGCAATCCAGGATAGTTGCAAGGAAGATTCTCGACATCACTCCATACGTAAATCACAAGGGACACAAGGACAAAGAACATGTTTTGAGTGGAATGTGCATTTTGAATATGTACAGACATTGTTGCTCAGTAGCAAATACAAGCCACGAAGAATGCCAAACAAAGGTTACAGAAACCAATATATTGGATAGGTCACTTGTAAAGAGGTCTAGATCGGCTTCTAGCATTGAAAAAATTGAAAAGAAAGGTCCAGTGAGATAGCCCAAACCTAAAGGATGGTCGGTAGTGGTACTCATGTTCTTTTAGTTAGGAGTATTTTCTCTTCAAAATTCTGCTTATTCTACTTTTCTCTATGGACTTTTTTTTGATTAATAAAACTATATCAAGAAAAGCCCTTTGAAACTATTGCATTTTGATGTCAGTGGCTGAGCAATTCATCCACCACCACGTAGGACTAGTCCAGATTGTATTGTCGTATCTCGACATTCTACCTGCCATCATAAATTACACTCGACTCCCCCACCAAAATAGGAATACGTACTACTTTCACTATACTATGTCCTTTGAAACCCTTCTCCACAATCAAGAAATGGGTACTTCATCAAGCCTACAAAATCCTTATTGCTTGTAAAACAAAACCTTAAAAATAAGGTTTTCCTCCAAGCGGGTGTGACAAACATCATGCAAAGCTCTCTTATACCAGGGGTTAGAAAAAATAGGCTAGGTGTTATCTTCTATCTACTACCTATGTCTTCCTGGTCGGAGTTACTTGATACCTCTAATGATGGGAATATTCAAGGTGCATGAAAGTGACATGAAAAACATAATTATAAGAAAAATAAGAATAAGGCCACCCTAAACACTTCAAGTTGACCTTGAGTATTTTTACCAAATCAACCATTATTGCATAGACTTACTCCATATTCCCTTCGTTTTAATTTATTTGTCGGGGCACGGAGTTTAAGAAAGTAAAAAAGTCTTTTGAATCTTGAATCTGTGGTTGTTAACTAAAGATATGTATAATGTACCAAATGCCCTTTAATCTTGTGGACATAAACATGCCATGTGGAATTTTTAAATTAAAGAGTTGTCAAATTAGGAAGAGGCATTCTTTTATAAACGGACTAAAGGGAAAGTAAGACAAACAAATGAAACAAAGGGAGTATTTGCTTAAAAAAAGGCAATATCGAAAAATACTGAAGTATGTGACGCATAGTTGAGAGTATTCAGAAGAGAAGAAGATGTAGAGTTTGAAATGCAGCCCTAGTCACTCATGTGACACTTTGGAGTAAAAAAATATGAGGAGCTATTGAACAGGTGGTATATGAATTTGTACACACTTGATGTGTTATTTGTTGGGGTTAACTTTGCTTATGCTTGTTGTCCTAATTATAAAGTTCATTCATGGGTTGTTTGGAGGTTAAGTGGAATTACAATCCCTAGCTCAAGCATAATTTTGCATTATTATTTTGAACAGAAGAAAGCAAAAAGAAGAAACCAGAACTTAGGTTTAGTCAAATCAGATAGCACATCCACCGTTCTACCCAATAGTCTGAAGAGATTAGCCATCATTTTTGTTTTCCTTTTATAACTAAGAAATCCCCAAGGACTGTGCGCACGGTTAAGAATACAGGATGGGTAAAACAACTCAGCCTGATTAATTAATCTGCAAAAATTACATAAATTGGTATAAGAGATGAAGTGACATAGCATGATTGGTTCAGAAGCTGCATTTAGACCACACACGTCTAAATGCAGCAATCTCAAGATTGTGGTACTATCTTTCTACGTAAATATTGTTTTCTTAAAGACTTGCACATAAGCCATTTCATGGAAGGGAAACTATAGATGCAGATTTCAATGAAAATGGAACATGAACACTTAGTGCTTTGGTACCTTACCATTTCTGACATGAAATACATGAAGGATTTCTTTTATGTTTTGAATGCTGAATTCAATAAATATACATGTCCAAAAGTCAATTCATGGAAGGGAAACTGTAGATGCACATTTCAACGAGATTGGAATATCTATGCTTGTTGCTTCGATACCTAACCATTTCTAACTTGAAATACATGAAAGATCTCTTTTATGCTTGGAAGGAGAAATTCAAGAAAAGTACATGTTCACAAGTAGATCCAGCCTAAAATTCAGCAGATTAGTTGTGGCCCAAGGACAACACAAATAAACGAAAATTAGGTATATGACCCCTATGTTATCCTACCATCCTTTTTAGGCCCATATCATCCCAAAACGAAATAGTTTATATTTTTAAGTCACTTGGATATTCTCTCTTTTTTTATAATCGAGAAATTCCTGAAGACCAGTGACGCATGGTTCTGGACTCGTCCACCACTCTACCCTTCTCAACATAAACTCCAAGCTTTTGTTTATGACAGAATTCTAACTTATGACATGAGCCTAGTCCACACATCACGTATTACGCTCTTACCACTAGACTAAATCCTTAGGGCGTCAACTTAGATGTTCTCTAAGACTAAATGAACTCTAGATTACACATTTATTCCTACTCAAACATACAAGTCTCCTTTTTTTCCTAATAGGCAAAATAAAACATACAGGCCTGTAACTAGAATTAAAAGAACTCCTGGTTGAACTGTTTTTACTATATATATTCATGCTTCGTCACACTCTGAGAAACAGGTGCAATTGAGCACCCACTAATCGAACAACCATTCAATATTGAGCTCAGACGATTCTACTTTCACAACACTACCCTCTCAATCCCAATCCAATCTAATATACACACGACCATCAGAAATTCTTCCAATTAAACGAACTCCAATAGTTACTAAGAAATATCATTCAACACAATTTGCTTCCAACGGAAAGTAATTCATTTGCACGCAACTCATTCTCAAATTCTCAACAAAAAAAAACAGAAGTAAATTTTTTAGCTCAATACAGATCCCTAGATCTGAAAAATAACTACTAAATCTTCCGAATAAATAACCAATTTATTACTATAATAGGCATCAATCAACGGACAACTATTGCATAAGCACTCACCCGATAACCGGATCTTCGAATCCGAAGATGATCCAAACGGTCAACGTCTAGAAAGTTCGGAACAATTCTCAACAAAGCTGAATTAAGATTCCGAGTCAAATACAAAAACGTAAACACAAAGAAAACATGGAGGTTTTCGAGAGAGATAGACCGGTGGGTGGACGGAGTAGGGAGGGCGATGAACCGGATGAGAAAAGGGTGATTTGCAGGTGACGATTTGTGGTAGAGACGAGAAGATGGGTGGGTAGGGTTTCCTCTGTGGCTGCGTGTTTTATTTGGTTAAAAATGAAATATAGTGATTAGTTGGTGCAAAAGGAAAATACTATGGAAAATGTTGCGACTGTGAAGAATCGAACTCACGAGTTGCTTTAAAGGGGGTATTATCCTTTACCAAGGTATGGTTTATATTTTTTTCTTTTGGGTGCCAAGGTTATGACTTATTTTCCTATATATTCTTTTTGGGTGTGGTTACGAGCTTAAACCATTTGGTCATCAAGTTTACAAAGTTTGTGTATATATATATCCATCATCACGGCAAATAAAAATGAGCCACAAGTTAATTCCTGATGCAACTCCATCAATACACTAAAATGCTCAAAGTCTCCTCGCAGCATTCTTATTCTAATTTTGACTTTATCATACATGTTTTTAATTGACTTAATATATGCTACAGATACACCTTTAATTTCCAAATACCTTCATAGAATTTTACTTTATAATAAGACTTTTCTAAATTGACAAATATTATGTATAAGTCCTTCTTTCTTTTCCTATATTGCTCCTTCCGAGGAGGAGATAATTTATTTTGGATAAGGTTCGTTTTGATTTCCTTTGTTTTAGGCCATTCTCATCCCAAATAAAACCTCAAAATGACTTGGTCAAATCTCTTTTACGAGCCACGGGTAAAACGAAAACGAACAGAAACCAACAAATAAAGAAACATTGATTACCGCAAAAAAGAGAGAAAAAAAAATAAAATAAGTACATCCAAGGCAACCCTGATTGCATACATTTTTCTCCCACCGTCTTACGGAAAAGCCACCAAGTATGTTGAAACCGAATTCGGGTTCGGGCTATATACGCCCGGCACACGATAGCACTTGGCCCCGTTTGTTCTGGGTCATTCCTCCAGCTCTCCCTTTTCTATATCATTCAGCGTTCCCCATTCAAAGCAGAATCGTTACCCTCGCTCTCGTTGTGGGGTTTTTTCCAGATCCAGAATCGTTTCGCTTTGCGCTCTTTTCGGCATTCTTCGCCAGATCTGACTCGATCTGCTAGTTTTTTCAGGTATGGAAGATCTATTTAGACAATGCGTTACTAATTTTTCACGAAAATTATTGAATTTTGAATGAATCAACATTATTTTTCATTATTCCAGATCGATTCAGGTAATATTTCTTCAAATATCTTGGATTTGTAGGCTTCTTGGATGTTATTTACCGACAATTTGGGACTTCTTATTCTTCATAAGAAAACTAGGGTTTCTAACAATCAAAAATAAAATAAAGTTTTCTTTTTTAAAAATCATCTAAGGTCCTTTGCCTCTCGTGGATGAGAGTCCACAAATTTGATCCCTTTACGTGTTTTGAGTATTTCCAATTATTAGTTTAATTGATACATAGGATGATAGAACTATCTTGATTCGATTGCATTCAAAGTTTTATTTTTTTGGAAAAAAATTATTGTGTACGGATCGAGTAACTCTGAAACATTCGGTGTCACTAGTAATTCATTCCTCCTGTGAGGAGGAGGAGGAGAAAAAGTAGAAAAAGAGAAGGTTATGTAATATTCAAATTCTTGATCAATTCAAAGTTTATATAATTGTTTCAATATCTGATCTTTGGTAGATGTTGATTGCTTTTGTCTTCCACAATCAACTCAATTTGGTGAGAAACGGTTGTCGAAACGGAACACGTTTTCTATTTTTGGTGGAATCTCTCTTGTTAATATGTTATGGTGGAAAATTTTTTATGGTTATCATTTGCGTGCCTATCTCCGTGGCCATAACTTCATATCTCTCTCTTTTCAGGACTTCTAATAGTTGGTGTTTGTGAGTTACTAAGAATTTGATTGGCCGACCAGAACAGCTATGCACGGATATGAAAGAGATGTAATTTTATTTTTAAGTCTTCCATATTCTTTTGAATTTTTTGTCTTCTGCTTTGATATGACAGCTTTGTTGTGTTATTCAGGAATATGAGGAGTATGAAGATTTGGATGAATATGAGGAGGAAGGTGAAGAGGAATATGAGGAGGAAGAAGCTCCGCAGCCTCCAGAAGAGTTGTTGGAATACCTGGAGCTGAGACAACGGTTGAAAGAAGATATCAGGAAGCAGAGGATGAAAGAATTAGGTTCTTCTAATGGACTTTCCCGTGAAATTAAGAAGGCATTGCCAAGGGACAAGTAAGTACCACTAGTGCATTTCAGATTTTGGAGACTCTTGTTTGCTGTCAATATGGGACTTTTCCTTGATTTTGAATTTATCAATTTTGTGTATTGAATATACTCTCACCCAGTCTGTTGCAAATTTCTGAATATTAGCTATGTGTTCTGTCTCATGCATGGAATTCTGCTGTTTTTTCCAAACCATATGTCACGTGGAGTTTTTGGTGTCTATTTATGTATCTTTGTTGGAATATATGCTTGTCTTCCCTCTGCCGGAGTTTCTCTTGAAGTTGTTCACTAATGGAGCTAAATAGAATAGAACTACTGCAAAAATTCCGATTTCTAGATTCTAAAAAACAATATACCCAGTGTAGTCCCACAAATGTAGATTTCTAGATTCTGAAAACTATATTTCTAATATTTCCTGTTTGTTTCTAGTTTTCATGGCATAGTTGCATGAGAAAGTATCTCTTAACCTTTTTAAAGATTGGGTATACATATAGAATAAAGTCAGTTGATTTCAGTTTTGAAGCTTATGGTGGTCTTACTTCCTGTTTCTTTTCCGGCGCTTTCAGTTACGGTTCCTTCTTTGGAGCTTCTCAGCCTGTAATCTCTCAAAGAGTAATCCAAGAAAGCAAGTCGCTATTGGAGAATCCAAATTTGGCAGCAAAAGTCATGAAATCGAATCACGCTAATCACACTGTATGTATCAAGTTTTAATTCATATGAAAGATGCCTGTGCTCAGTTTAGTTTTGTAATTCTATATTTCTTGAAGGTTTGTAAGTCATCGTCACTGTATTAGTGAAGTCCACTCTTGTAGTGTACATACTAACACAAGTTGAACAACAGCTTTAGCTTCCACCTTTGCACTATGGAAAATTTGTAAGGTCACATATGCCAATATTGCATGGTTAATTGTTGTCATCTTCATTGGAGCCAGTGGGCATTGATGGCACATACGTACCTTTACATTGATGTCAGTTGCATACATTATATCCGTTACACAGCATTTTTTCTGTTCTTGCAGAACAGTAAGAGCTCTGCATCAAAACATACTGGATCAAAATCTGGTACCAGCAACAATGCACCAAAAGTCACTAATGGGGTACTGAATTAGTTAGTGGAAATTACTTGTACTCTTCATTTTGTTTTACTACTGATTTCCTTTCTGTATTTTGCTGATTTTTTTTTGAAAATATTTTTTGCCATATGAATTTCTGCAGTTAAAGACAAAGGTGCAGATGTTAAAAAATACAAGAGATTACTCATTTCTCTTATCTGATGATGTTGAACTTCCTGCTCCATCAAAAGGTTCTTTACCTCATAAAGCCTCTGCTGCTAATTCTGGTGCGCTTTCTTTCATAGCTGATCTGGACATTTATTTAGTAGTGGCTCAGGGCGTAATCTATTTATTAAGAAAACTTATTCTGTTTTTTTGGTAATATTGAAGCTACAGGAGTAGCTTTACCACCTAGCAACAAGCAATCTTCAAGCAATACAGGGAGAAAGTTGCTAAATGATCGTGAAGTACAGAAACCTATACCAGGAAGCAGTCAAATGCGACCGAAACTGTTGACTCAGAAATCAGTTTCAGCTAGTAAACAAACTCAACTAGCATTAGATTCCAGGAAACAACTGGGTAGCAATAAAGGGAGTGGCCCTGGCCGGCCTTTGGGGCCTAAAGCAGTGCCTCCCAAAATCGTAGGTGGTCCAAACGGCAAGAGGGTTTTGACACCAGGTGTCAAGAGCACTGTGCCTGTTTTGCATAAGCCAACCCCTTCAAAGTTGCAACGTCCTATTCCAAGGCAATCCTTGGTACGGAAAAAGGAAATACCACAATCTGGAAAATCAAGGGTGATCCCGAAACAAGCTGAGCCTTCATACAAACATAAGCCAATGATGCAGAAACAGGCAGTGCCGTCGTCCAATTCTCAGGTATTACCTATATTTTCATTTGTATGTTATCCACTTTATCTTCTACTTTGCTTGCAGAGAATGAAGGCCTACTTACCCTTCATTTTGGTTTGGTTTGGGTCCTTCGGAGTGAGGGGTGGGGTGAAAAGAGCAGTAGTGATGATGAAGGACGAAGACATGCTAATCCGGATTTGTGATTTTAACAGATAAAGCAACTGCCTCCTAAAAATGCAACTCGTTCTTCGGAAGATAGGTGCCCTGCAAGAAAACCAATGAGACATGATGAAGAAGAGGATGGAGCAGAAGCTATTAGTATGATTAGGAGGATGTTTGGGTACTTGCTCTTCCTATTCTTTTTTGAGAAGAACTTATTATTTCTTATTCATTTCAATTTATTCCTTGTAAGTTTCTTTTAGTTGATTCATTATCTAAGGGTTTGTGAGACTGCAAAACTTTATAGCCTGTAAGAACTTTTTTCTACAAGTGGATAAACTTCCTAGTGGAAATGGATCCAGTATTTACGTTCTCTGATACAGTTGATTTAGATAAACTTGTTTTATGGTTCTTTACTTGTTATAGTTAAATTAAACATATACTGTGTAGTCCCATAGGTGGGGTCAGGGAAATAGTTAAATTAAGATCTATGATAACTGCAAGATGCTGCTAGCTTTGATAATGCTTAATGTTGAATTTCATCTAGTTTTGTTGGCTTGAGAAAGTATCATCTTTTTTTTTTTACAGGTATAATCCCAACAGGTATCAAGATGAGGATGATACTAGTGATATGGAAGCTAATTTTGATGACATACTAAGGGAAGAAAAACGAAGGTTGGTGAAGTTTCTCATATTTTTTGTTTTTCAAGAATTATTTTCAACATCTGTTTGTTCATGCTGATCGCCAAGTTCACTGGATTTGCTAGTGTAAGCAATCTCACTCCCTCTGCCCTCTCAAGCAGAGGAAGGCATAAGCATGCACTTAATCCATGGGATAGAAGTTCAAATTCAAGGATTCTCTCCTAGTTTAGGCATTTCTTTCGGTCTTCTTTTTCTTTTTCCAAAAAAAACTTATTATGCATTCCATATAGAAGGTTAAACACAGGATATGACCTCATCACTTAGTTTTGACTACATGGGTGAAGTTGAGACGAAATACTGTCCTTTTGGCATTTCCATTTGACTGCAAGAGAAGTCTGGATACAGTAATTTCAAAACTATACTTAACCTCCTTTGTGTTTGGCTCTAAAATGAGTTTTTTTTGAATTCTTCTATACAGTTTTGAAACCTTAAACTAATGCTTATGGCAGCTGCTTTATTGAGAACCATCAACTTTTCTAGACTAGGTATTTAGGATATGTATTGTCTGTTTGGAATATTGTGTTCCTGGTAATTCTGCGGATGCAAGAGAAGGGTACTGAATGCTGACCTCATTTTAATTTGTTCTCCAGCGCCAAAATAGCTAAGAAAGAGGATGAAGAAGAACTCCGGAAGATAGAAGAAGAAGAAAGGAGGGAGCGGCTGAGAAAACAGGCCAAGAAGCGCAAATTGAGCCATCAATGATGGGAAAGATGTTTTCCCTTGCTTGATATATAGGGCTATATAGAGGTTTTCTCATTTTTCTGGGTAGCACAAGCCACAAAGTAAGGGAGCTGTGGGAGTTTGTACAGGAATGTCGGATTCTCCGCTTAATTTACCAGTTGATTTTGTATCTATTGGTTGTATTAATCGTTGTGGCTCATTGCCCAAGCAGTTGTAACAGAACTCTTTTAATCATTCTGCAGCTGCAATATTTTAATGCCCCTGTTTGCCAAGCCAAATGTGAGAAAATTCTCAGGTACATGGGCACCTGTTGAGTTATTTGCTACATTATTTTCTGCCATAACACGTGCTGATTTGGATTACTTACATTCTACTTACGTTGATTCAATATTGGTTTGTGAATTTTCAGTTATTACGTATTATAAATCATTTAGCATTTATGCTTATACTATTATGTTTTTGCATTAATAAAGACTTTAAGTTGGATTCTGAGGCAATAGCTCCAGTGGTTCGATATATGCAAGAAATACGTATTGTTTTAGGTTTTTTAAAAAAAACTTCATTGGAGGGCGTAGTTCATTTCCAATTTGTTTTCGGATTTTGAGAAGCTGGTTCTATTGGCGGTAGTTTGGTGTCAAATTGTTGAAATTTGAACGGTGATGTAATTGAATTTGAATCAGACTACTGTTTATCCCCTTGGACTCCTCTTTCAGTTTGGGATCCGGGAAAGGATCGAACCACAAGGGATTATTGTTTTCACAATCTTATTTTGCATTTCTCCAAAAGACTGTTTTTCACTTGAACTTGTGACTTTCTGGTCACAAGACAACGAGTAAGGAGAGATGTGAGACAGCTTGTAAGCTTATTAATTTTTAAAGTTAAGTTGATTAGATTAACTTAATAATTAAATTTTAGATATTTAAAAATTATATAAAAAAACACTACTACTACAAATTGTAATTTGTTTTTATTAAAAATATATTTTAAAATATTTAATCAAATTTTACCTAGAGAGTGATTTGAGGCTTGAGAGAGATGCCCTTAAATTTCGCAAGTGACGGTTATGGAGGGCGCTGTAAGCAGTTAAGAGAAGGCACTTTCAAGGTCATTCGGTACATTGCAGCAACGTCACGTGCACTTGACGCTAGATTCTAGAACTCGCAAAATCTCCATCCCAATCATTTAATTTTGAGTGAAGTGTCAAAAACATACCTAAACTATTCTCTTTTTTTGAATTTCATATCTAAACTATTGAGAGTTTGAGAAATACATCTAAACTATCACTCATTAATTTGAGAAACACATCTCAAAATAAATAAAAATATTTAAAAAATAAAAAAAATAATGCATTAGTAAAAAAGAATAAAAATATGTTACGTGAACTAATTTTTAATGGCTAGACACACCTAAAGAGTTTGTAAGAAAATATTTGATCTAGTCAACTTTTAGGTGTGTTTCTCAAACTAAAAAGTGATAGTTTAGGTGTATTTCTCAAATAATAAGTTATAATTTAGGTGTGTTTTTCAAACTAAAAGTGATAGTTTAGGTGTATTTTTTACACTTTTATTAATTTAGATGTGAAACTCAAAAAAAAAAATAATTTAGATATGTTTTTAACACTTCACTCTTTAATTTTAATCATAGCTGCTTACTATTCACACACAAGAGAAGGGAGAGGCAGTCGCTACTGTAACAACAAACGGACAATGATCACGGAGATGCTTTCCAGTTTATCCATCGGCAAAGCTCATCCTCTTCCTCGTAGCAACTTCTCTCCGGCTAACGGCAAACCTTTTCGAGCTTCCTTCATCTCTTGCGTTGGGTAATAACTCATTTGACTCCTTTCTGATTCTATTTACCCTCTCGTAATTGTTGGCTGTTTAAGCCATCAATTTACTTGCTTGTCTCCGAGTTGTAAAAGAAATTTTGCTATTCCTGAAAGTTTATAATAGAGAAATGTTTGACTAGGATGAAAATTGGGAAGATTTTGCTATTTTATGTGCCAGTATGGGGTTCAAAATGGACTTGGTGCGCGGCGCGGTAGAGTTGCTCATTGGGAGGTGAGGGAACGTGGAAATAGCCTCTTTGCAGAAATGCAAGAGGAGGGTTTCCTATAGTATACACTACACGCTCTCTATTCCGCACTGGCAGGGGATCACTTTGTTGTAATCCCTGCTATGGTTGAAGCAAATTGGATTTCAAAGAACTGACAAGCATCGGCTGAAACCTACCGATCTATGAGTGTAGGTAAACTGAGTACTGTTATTGGTTGGCAGCCATTTGTTGTCATATAATTAAATTGAGCCTGACAACTGAACTTTCCTGACCTATTCCTTTCTAATCTCTTGGTGCTGGCCTCAGTATTTATGTTAAATCATAGTTCGACTAAAGATTGATTATATGTTTTTCAGTTCCACCATCTACTCCAAGCAAAGCCATTTCCTTTACGTTTAAGTTGTTGTGGAAACATATGATAGAGGGGTCTAAGAAGTTCAATGGGTGCAACAGATTCAAGAGCTTTACGTTCTAGTCAATCCTGTAAGCCAGTGACCATAATCTCATTTGTTGCTAACTGCTGGGGATCTTAAAGTTTCTATGAGTGGAAGAGCTAGCAATAGTGTTCTATTTAAATGCTGTGTACCCGTTCCATGCCCTCATCCTTGTTCATCTTGTATAGTGTATGATGGGAAAAAGGAAAGGCGTCCCAGTTACCCCACTTAATAACTCAACTTTTGTTGGGGGAAAGCCCTATATGGTGGCTTGCTCCGTGAGACCTTTTGAGTACAACTTAGTGTTGCTGCAAGCCTCAATTAAATATTAAATCAAAAGATGGGCAAAATAAGGGACTGTTCGTCCACTTCAATACACAAAAATATCTTCATTTAATGGGCTGAACGCTGTTTTGTTCGACTTATTTCAGGAAGAATGCAGAGGGTAATGACTCATCTAGTGGACCTTTGCAGTTGGAGTGAGCACGAATCCATCCTTCTCCCTTCCCATCTAAGTTAGCTTTCTGTGTGACAAAAGTTTTTCCGTTTATTGTAACTAAACTACTACATTGTTTTGCAACATAGGTTGGGAAGCCAGAGTAGTGATGAGGTACTGCAGTTTTTTCCCTTCAGTTGCTTCAATCTTGCTTTACTTCGTGTTTCCATCTACTGCAATATTTTCATCTTTTCTTTTTTATAGAATATTCCAAAAATAAGGAGTGGTGAATTAGAAGAGAAAGGCACTGATATTTGGCAACTTTTCAGAGACGCTCAACAGAGTTAGTTATTGTTGATGCCCTTTGTCCGTTCGAGTTTACTTAATACCTGTGTAATACATCTTATTGTGTTTTACTGAATGCCTTCCATCCAGATATCTTGTACTTGAACAAACAACGCATCATAGCGATGAAAGAGCTTGATAGAGTAAAAAGAGAGAGAAGTTCATTGCTTGATCAGATCGAGAAACTAGAGAGAACAAAGCTGATTAATACAAGAAAAGGTAGTGGGTACTATTCTTGCATTCTTCTTTTATCTTTTGCGGGACCTATCAGAGAGTTTCCTTCAATTAAAAACACAATATCCTACACGTGAACTGCCAAAGAAACCCACAAGAGGAGCAATCTCAGTCAACTAAGACCAAATTATAAAACTCAAAGCACAATAATACTACCAACTTAACCAAGGACACACACTAGCAGAAAGTACCTGAAAAAACCCCACTTAAGAGGCCCAAGAAACTATTTATTGCTTCAAAAGGGATTACCACAAAAAAAGGGAAAATTCAGTCAAATATATTACCCAAAATGTTCACCTTCGGTAGATGACTCAAAAAGAGCCTTGAATTCACACTTCTATATGGTGGTAAAAAAGGAGATAAAACTCCCTCAACTCGGCACGAAAGGAAACTAAATATTCTAATTTCCCACTCTTCAGGAAAAAAAGTAGTATAATTTTCCATCTTTTTAGAAACTATGTCGGATAAGTGTCAATATTGGGACTTTTAAAGTTAAGGTGAACAAAAGATAAAGAGGAAGAATAGTTAGGTTAATCATGTTGAAAATGTATGAAATTGATGTAATACATTTTGGTCTCTTTTGATTCTTCACAAGTGCTAGGTTTAGGTTATGCCGGATATGTAATCTGATGTCGTATCTTCCCACTTCTAAAAGTTTGTGTCTTTTTACCCATTTCAGTTTACAACACAAGACTAATGTCTTATAGTTTAAAAACAGGCATATCCAAAAGCCATTTTGGATGTATAAAGTGATTCCTGTTACATGCTCTAGGTTGCAGATATAATGCTCAGAGTCTCCGACTTAGCATGCATTTACTTATACGGTTACTTGTATTTTTGGTATCTTCTCACTCTGTCTTATCCTAGTCCATTTGATGATACTTTACACATGTTCCGTAGAGTTTGCATGTGATAAAACGAAGAGCTCATTGTTGGTTTCATTAAACAGATAAGTTCTCAATCAGAGCCGAGTTACTACTAAGGATAGACTCTATGGTTCTTACCAGTTTGATTGACAGCAAGGAGGCATCAGAGTTTAGAAGGCTGATCATGGATTCAAAAGTTATTGTAGCTGATTATTTCTCTGAGATAATGCATATACAGGATACCGAGCTTCTGGTAGAGTTGCGCCACTTATTGGGGACTAGTAGAAAGTAAGTTTTCAACCATGTGTTGACTAATTTCTGAAGATATGACTTTAGAAGCAAACTTTGGGCAGAAGTTTAATTGATTCAGAAGTATTTATTTAACAATTTTCACCCAAATAGGTAATTGATTGATTTTCTCTTTGGATTAAACTTAGTTCTAGTGAGCCACTTTTTGTTAAAATTGTCTTAATCATAAAGGTGAAACTGACCTGAAATTTTGGGTGGAATGGATATAACATAGATGTTGCACATATGAATTGGAATTTTTCTTCTGGTATATGGTTTAAATTAGCTTGTTTTGCTTTAAGCAGCAATATTCTGAATTCTTATAGCTTCCCTTTACCCCAACTTGTTCTCCTCCCCCCAAAGTTATCAGTTATTTGCTATATACTTAGGCCCCCAAGTTGTGTGCATTAGTACTAGATAATTTATTACAATTGAGTTTCCTGGACTTCATCTGTTCTTCTTTTTATATTGATGTTCAGGTCGGGTTACCACATAATCCACATTTGTACTGAAATGGCACCAGTTGTATCAGTTGGATCTTTGGCACTATATGTAACCGGCTTATCTTGTGCCTTGCAAAGAAAGGGAAATCTGGTCGAGGTTATCTTACCCAAGTAATCAATAATATTTTTGCTACTCTCATTTTTGGTTGGTTTACTATGAAAGATTGCACTTGCGACTTCTTTTTTATGTTTTTCTGGAACTACCATCTCAAGAGGAGTTATAAGAAGCAATTTAGATTCAGATATAGATGAAAAGAGATGGGATATATACTCTACTTAAAGCAACTAAAGATCTATTTCGATTATCTTCTTTTTTAGAAGGCAATTTTAACTTGTTACGTAAGTTACTTAAAGGTGCTCTCTGCCAAGTTCTAAGAGAACCAACACATGTATTCATATTGGATCTCGTTACACCAATTTTCTAGACATATATTAGTTTAGCACTCATCAGCTTCTGTGAACCATGTGTCTGTGCATAGGTGTTATTCTCATTCATATTCCCTGCTGCCTCTTCATGTTCACTCTGTTTGAGTCATGCGATGTTTTAAATTGAGTAAAACTTGCTGAATACATTTAATACAGGTATGCTAGCCTAAATTTAAATGAAGTTCATGGATTACGAGAAGTTGAAGCGGAGTTTCATTCATACTTTAATGGTCAACTGCATGGAAACAGAATCTGGACTGGGTGAGTTTCTGCTTTGTTTGTTATAAATTCAAAAAAAAAATAAAAATTGATCTATTTTCCTTTCTGGGGTGAGGCTGGGTGTAAGGGAACTGGAAGAACATGGATATTATTTACAGTTGGGGAGTGGGGAGTTGGTCTCTAAGCTACATCACTCTGTTTACATCAAACTTTATCCTGACTCTAACAGCAGTAAACCTTGCATTCTTTGTTGTACAGGGTTGTCTATGGCATTGGAGTGACTTTCATAGAACCTCTCTACTATTCGTCATTTTTCAGCCGTGAGAACATATATGGCTACTCAAATGATTTTGAACGGTTTGTAAATTCTATTCAGATTACCTCGCATTGAATGAGAAGTAGGATAAGAATTTCATACTTCTTATTGTCTCCCCTTCTTAAACTTTTAGCTTCCTAAAGCTTTTTTTTTTTCTAAGTATGTACTTCCCCATTATTCTGGTAGCTGATCCCAACTGGTTTTGGTTTGACGCATATTTGATTGATTGATTAATATGTATTTCCCCATTCTCTCTGCAAGAGGACCATTTGATGCTCAGCTATTCCCTTTTATTTCTTGCTTTTTTCTTCCTTCTTTTGTAAATACTGTGAAGACGCTTATTTATACATGTCTTGGACTTAATGTGTTCTTATGCGTTGTCTTTATTATCTGATTTAGGAAGTATATGTCTGTTTTGGAACACTCTCTTGATATCAAATGTGATTAGAACTCGAAAGCTTCTCAGAATGCAGCCTGTCAACAGGATTACTTCATGATGTTGTTGGTCAACTCTTATTATGAGTACTTATTTTTGGTTAAGGTTGATTGAATCTAACTGGAAAGGGCTTCAATAAACAACATACTCCAGACAGCAGTTGTTTGTTGAAGATATCTAACAATAATTTAAACACAATTTTCCAGCATTCTAAAATTAGCTTCAAATGCAGAGAGTTCTTCCTAATATGTTGTATGAATCTCAATTGGTTGCCTTTGCATCTTCTCCTGCTTCCCACTTGTCTAAACCACACAGATTTACAAAAAGAATGACAAATTCATACTGGACGAATGTTGAGAAGAATGGTTACACCATTCTTCGTTAACTGAAAGCTTGGCAGCTTATTGACTAGGGGAGGGTAGTAATCAGTTGATCATGCTAAAGACGAGATTTTATTTCTGTATAACTACTTAGCTAATATTTGTGAAATCTAAAAACTTCTAAAAGAACAGTAACATCCATACTGATATAATGCACTGTCAAATGTGGTCAAGATCCAACGTGATATGTTAATGCTAAATAATTTTAGCTCTTCTTAAGTTGCAGCAATGATAGAAAAATGCTAGTATTCGTTTGTTGTTTAGAGCTGAAGTCAGGTTGAAAAGGACTAGCCTCTGCAAAGTTGTTTAATTTTGCTGAACTTCTTTATATTTTTATGCCAAACAGACTCCTAATTGCTTGAGGCTAGCTTTTGAATAATTTCTGTTTGACTAGACTGGATGTGTTGGAGCTGTATCATGATAAACTTAGATTAGACTCAACTATCTCTACTGAATTTCTCCCTATTCAAGGAGATATAATTCCTGGAAAGTTACTTAAATTGCTCTCTGGATAATCCTTATGATATGAAGATAGGAGTAAATGAGGCCAAAAACTGCAAATAAAGGTATCATGACTTTGAGCAATACCCCGTTCATCACAAACTTGTCCATGTTGTATGGCAATAGAAGACTGGAGGCCCATGTTACTGAGATTTAAGTACCGTTTGCAATAGGTGTATGTTTGTAGATCTGATAGTTTAATTAGAAAAAAGCACCTACTAGTGGGGCAGTGCGTTTGTATACACCTCTACCCCCTCCCTCTCTTCCATCCTCATCTCTCTGCAATGGGGCAGGCCAGCTGGTTGAAGAAGTTACTAAGTCACTTGTATCTGAGCATTAGTGGTGTTTTGTGATCTATTCTTCCTGCATGGACTTAAACTTTCAGTGCTTTTTGTTTATTTTCACGATTTCCTCTGAATTATCATTTGGTGACAGATTTACCTACTTCTCTCGTGCTTCACTGGATTATATAGTTAAAGCAGGAAAGCAGCCAGATGTGCTTCATTTACACAACTGGGAAACATCTATTGTTGGTCCACTGTTTTGGGATGTTTTTGTAAATCAGGTTCACTTCTTAGCATTTGCATTCAACGATAAACTTCTTATTTCATGTTTACTATTAGTTAGATAGATCTGGCATCACTCTGTTTCTTTTCAACGTGGAGCCATTTAGTTGTGTTTTTCTTTTTTTGATTAAGTAAATATCCTTTTGATTAATTTTAATTGGCAAAATTGGCCATATACAACAAAAAAAATAGAGAACCTACAAAAAGATATGATTCTCTTAAAATGACTCCCAAACTTCTATACAACAAGGAACTACATGGGTGCACCAAAAGAAAATAAGGGATCAGCGACTACTCAATTGAGACCCGAATAAAACTCATCCCACGGCTAGACCATAATGTAGAAGAATATGATCCACATCCCCGCCCCACTCCTTGCACATGTAATACCAACTGACTAAAACAGCCTTCCTCTTTCTAAATTTTTCCTCCTTCAAAATCACCCCTCTAACGGCTAACCAAGTGAAAAAACACACCTTCCTCGGCACCTTAGATATCCATATCGAATTAAATGGAAAGACATCCTCCTCCCTAACCATGTTACCAGTTTCAAAAAAACGTCCTCGTCCCTAACCAAAATTCTTATAAAAGGACTTAACAAAGAACACTCTATTATTCCCCAAACCCCACCTCAAAGCATCGAGGCTATCAACTGGCATGCCTTGATTATGAAGCAAAACTAGCAATCTTTGAAACCCAGTCACCTTTCAATCATGGTTATGCCTTCCCTATCTCAAGTCCCAAAAAACCTCTTCACTTTGTATCCCCCGAATTTGCTAGATTGTCAACTCCCCTTGGCATGACACCCTGTCAATGCTCAAGAATTCATCTTTCAACAAGTTGTCCCCACACCATTTATTTCTCCAAAACTAACTCTCCTCCCATCTCCTATCCTGAATGATTCACTGGCACCAAATTCTACTCATTCCTTCATGATATTCCTCCACAATCTACACCTATAAGGCATAGTGGCATCATTTGTTCTCCACCTCCTTCCATCACCCCATATTTATCTACCATCGCCCCTCTACCAAAATCTTATACCTCCACCCAAAATCTCCAAAGCCACTTACTCAACAACGGTTTGTTACAGACCCTTAAATCTTTAACTCCAAGCCCTCCCCACTTTTTAGGAGATGTGCATTTGATTGCTTTGTCCTTTGCTGAATGTCCTCTTGACCTTATTGTTCAAAAAGGTCATTGACATGAAGAAACTACAGCATTTTTCTGTTAATTTTGATGGGTGTGGTTATCTATTTCTTCTGCGCTTGTAAACTCAAATGTGCTACTCCACATACAATGCAACTAAATTTTGTCCTTACATGGTTCAGTCTTCCTCTGAATTATGCACTTTTTTTTTTGTATTTCTTAGGAAAAAAACTATGGCGATTGATGTTTTTCTGTTAAAATTTCCTCTCTCTGCTTTGTGGTTGATGCTTTTTTTTTCTCAAATGTACAGGGACTTGGAGGTACCAGGATAATGTTGACATGTCAAAGCTTTGAGTCTCAGGCAAGAGCCCCATTATGTGTTCATTGACTATTTTACTCTTAGAATGGTTTTGAAATGTACCAAGCCTCTTGACAGTCTCTGAAGGTCATATGTGTCAGTGTGTAGAGCAACCTGAAAAGTTAGCCCTATGCGGGCTTGATCCTCACGAACTACATCGTTATGATCGTCTGCAAGATAACAACAAGTCCCATCTTGTCAATGTTTTGAAGGTATTTGATGCTTTCCGACCTCTTAACTGTTTGCTGCCATTGAATGCTTGACTGCAGTTACTGGATGCCGTTTGGTCACATAAGTGGAATATCTGTATTTCCATTAGAAGAGGGATTCTTACTTCATATTTTACTGCACATGGTAATTGGAGAGAGTTTGAACTAGAAAGCAGGCAACATGAACTCCCCGTCCACGCTTTTGATTTATATTTGCCTATAAATATGACTTTTCATGTTTTCTTTTTCGGCCTTTTGGTTTCCTCATTCAATGGATTACCTCCAGACAAAGTTGAGCTCGTTTAGAGTGCGTCATGTAACATTTTGTTCCTTTGTCTTCGTCCAGGCTGGAGTTGTTTACTCCAATAAAGTTATTATTACGTCATCCATGCAATCAAAAGGGCAGATAATTCATGCTACGAGTCATGGTCTGGAGCCCACCTTAACCATACACAAGTATGTGTTCCTCTTCAACATTTACAATTAGGACCAGTATTAATTTGTGATTCTTTGGCAAGTTTTATTCTTTGATAGAGGCTCCAGAAATGCTTTTGCTTGCTGCAACAGATTAGTAGTCTCTTAGGTTTGTTTCTCCTCTGTTGTTTATGGGGTTGCATTTGATTTGCTAATACAACTTGATTGTAGGGATAAGTTAGTAGTTGCTCCTCCTGGATTTGACAGTTCAGCTTGGGATCCTTCAGTGGATAAGTTTCTCCCACAAAACTACAGTGCAGATAATATGAAGGGGAAATCTGTCTGCAAAGTCTCGTTGCAGCAGCATCTGGGGTTGCAGGAGAAAGCATCCATTGTTCTCGTAGGTTTTACTCTGCTTGAAGATTTACCTGCAAAAGTATATATCCAAACACTATGGATGGGGATTTCTCAAAGATTATCTCTTCTTTTAGCTTCTTCTTTATGAGATTGTCTAGGTCAGTTGTTAGTAGAATTGGAAGTCAGTTAAATGAATCAAGAAATTAGTTAACAGTTGGCGGGAAAAGCTGTTAGGATTAGGAAAACGGTTATAACTGATTTAGTGGAATAAGCTCATTGTAATCCATTAGTTAGTGTAGACTGCTATAAATACATGTAATGCTCATTTCTTAATCAATAAATATACAAATTCAGTTACTATAACAATCTACTTTTTTCTTCTTCCATTTCATTTCATCCATAAACTAAGCTATATTCTCGATTCTTCTCCGATAAGAGTCCTGATCTAGCTACTGGGATCCTCGAGTACTTGAACTCCTGCAATCCTGCTATCAGTGGTATCAGAGCCAGCACATCCTTGGCAACAATGGTGAAGGCGGCTAGGATTAATGGTGATCCAGTTAGTGATGTTAACTCTGCAGAAGTTGGGGATTTACGCGATATGATGCAGCAGTTGATTTCCGAAGTGGGATCTTTGGCTGGGAAAGTTTCATCACTGGAGAAGCTTAATCAAACAGTGTTCGAAATGAGGAATCATTTGGTAAATTCCGAAGGGAATCGAAGAGAAAACTCTCCAGTGGAAAGGGAGGGAGTCCAATCTGAAGATGAAGTACAGATGCGAAGGGAGAAGAACCCTAATGGAGGTACCAATTTTCATTCTTCCCATTCTAATTTCAATAAGTGGTCTAGAATGGAGTTTTTACGCTTTAATGGGGAAGATCTCAGATCATGGTTATTCAAGATAGAACAATTCCTTACAATGGAGAATGTTCCAAGTGAAGAGAAAGTGGGTATTGCTGCATTACAGTTGGAAGGTGAGGCTATTCAATGGCATTTGTCTTTCATGAGGTACAGGCAGTACCTTCAACCTCCAAACTGGAATGAGTATGTGATGGCTTTAGTTGAAAGATTTGGGACTGATTTTGATGATCCTATGGAGGAACTCAAGAAGGTGAAACAAACAGGTAGTGTTATGGAATATCAGGCTATATTTGAGAGGCATTTAACTAGGGTAAACCTATCCCAAGAAAATGCTATGAGCTGTTACCTTGGTGGCCTGAAGCCTGAATTGAACATTGCTGTTAAAATCTCAAATCCTACCACTCTTTCTCAGGTGTATAAAAATGCAAGAATGCAAGAAGTATTTCTTTCTGCTATCAAGCAGCCTACTACTACAGCAGTTGGAAGTTCACAGTATGGGGGAGGTTTGGCCAGAAAGGGGATAGATCAGAGGTATCCCTCAAAGGCTATATTACCAACTCCTAATAGAATTGGAGCTGCAGTGCACAAGGGATTTCAAAGAAGGACCTTGACTCCAGAAGAAATGAATGCCAAAAGGGCAAAAGGTCTCTGCTACTTCTGTGAAGAGAAGTATGCTATTGGCCACAAGTGCAGGAACTTAAAGCAGTTGTATGTGCTTGAATTGGAGGTGCCAGTAGAAGAGCAACTTGAGGGGGATGATTTACCTTGTCCTGAAGCAGTTCAAGAAGTAGAGGTACAGCAAGGGGTTGAGCAACTAGAAATTTCCATCCATGCCTTGAATGGATCACTAGGCTACAGGACCTTAAGGGTAACTGGTTATCATGCTAAACAACCCCTACACATCTTGGTGGATACTGGTAGTTCTCACAATTTCATGGATCCTTCTTTAGTTGAAAAGTTAGGATGTCATGTTACCTCTGTTTTTCCACAAGAAGTTGCTGCAGCCAATGGTACACTCAAGGTAGACAAAATGTGCAAGGTCTCATGGTTGTTGCAGGGTGCAGAGTTCACAGCTGAATTTTTGTTATTACCCTTAGGAAATTGTGGAGTGGTTCTTGGAGTGCAATGGTTGTTGACTCTTGGTGACATCAAGATGAACTTCAACAACCTAACTATGGAATTTTGGTACAAGGGAAGGAAGCATTTGCTAAGAGGTGCAGGAAAACAAATTTCTTCTGTTGGAGCAGGAAAATGGGAAAAAGTAGCAGGTAATCAGACTCAACTGTTTATGATTCAAGTACTGCCTAGTGTAGATATTGAATTGCTTGCTCTGGAGACTACTAGCACCACCACTACTGATGTTAGAATTTTGACCTTGCTAAATGAATTTGAGAAGTTATTTGCTGAGCCTTGTGGATTACCCCCATCCAGAGGTATTTATGACCACCAGATTCTATTGCAACCGGGCACTGAGCCTATCAATAAGAGACCCTATAGGTATCCACCTGCTAAGAAAGACATTATTGAAGACTTGGTGCAACAGATGTTAGATTAGGGAATTGTCCAACCTAGTTGTAGTCCTTTTGCTTCACCAGTAGTTTTGGTTGGCAAAAAGGATGGAACTTGGAGGTTATGTGTGGACTACAGAGATCTTAACAAATACACTGTTAAGAACAAGTTTCCTATTCCCTTGGTAGAAGACTTGCTGGATGAACTAGGAGGATCAGTCATATTTTCTAAAATTGACTTACGAGCTGGCTATCATCAATTAAAAATGGCCAAGGAGGATATAGCCAAAACTGCTTTCCGGACTCACTCAGGGCACTTTGAGTACTTAGTTATGCCTTTTGGCTTATCTAATGCACCAGCCACTTTTCAAGGGTTGATGAACAAGGTGTTTCACAAATTTTTAAGGAAGCATGTGCTGGTTTTCTTTGATGACATTCTAGTATACAGTCAATCAATTGAGGATCATCTCATACATTTGAGGGATGTATTTGTTGCAATGCAAGACCACCAGTTGTTAGCTAAAGGAAGCAAGTGTTTTTTTGGTGTTGGTAGGATTGAGTATCTTGGTCACTTCATCACTAAGGAAGGGGTTTCTACTGATCCTCAAAAGATCGTAGCTATTCAAAACTGGCCTGTCCCTGTCACTATTAAACAATTGAGGGGCTTTATTGGTTTAGCTGGTTATTATAGGAGATTTATTCAAGGTTTTGGCATTATAAGTAAGCCACTAACTGATCTTTTAAAGAAAGATAGTTTCAGGTGGTCAAATGATGCTACTGCTGCTTTTGAAAACCTTAAGGCAGCTCTCACTCAAGCTCCTGTACTTGCCTTACCAGATGCTTCCAAGACTTTTGTTGTTGAAACTGATGCCAGTGGACATGGGATTGGTGCTGTCCTAATGCAGCAGGGGCACCCCATTGCTTTTCTTAGTAAGGCTCTTTCTCCTAAACATGCAGCTATGTCTGTATATGATAGAGAACTTTTAGCCATTGTGTATGCAGTTACTAGATGGTCTCACTACTTGCTTGGTCAGAAGTTCCTTATCAGAACTGATCAGAGAGCCTTGAAGTTTCTAATGGAGCAAACACTTCACACTAACTCTCAACTCATGTGGTTAACTAAGCTTCTTCCTTTTGACTATACTATTGAGTATAGACCTGGAAATGACAACAAGGCTGCTGATGCTCTCTCAAGGGTAACCGGTGCTGAACTTTTAGCTTTATCTATCTCTATTACTGGTTCTGAATTACTACAGGCAGTTGAGCATAGTTGGACAGTCGACTCTGAGTTGAAGGCACTGATTGAGAAATTTAGGTCTGATTCCACTTTTCAGTCCCAGTTTAGTTGGTGTAATGACAAATTGAGGAGGAAGGGCAAATTGGTGGTTGGTAAGGTGGCCCACCTGAGGCAGGAGATCATCAAATTATGGCATTCCACCCCTCAAGGAGGACATTCTGGTACTGAAGCTACTCTCAAGAGGTTGAATACACTGTTTTATTGGAAGGTCATGAGGAAGGATGTCCAGTTGTTTATCCAGAAATGTGATATTTGTCAAAGAAGTAAGGCTGATCTAGCAGCTTACCCTGGGTTGCTCCAACCCCTACCCATTCCTGAGGTTGTTTGGTCTCAAATCAGCATGGATTTCATTGATGGACTGCCTAAATCTCATGGTTGTGAAGTTATTATGGTAGTTGTGGATAGATTAAGCAAGTATGGTCATTTCATCCCTCTTAAACACCCCTATACGGCTCAATCAGTTGCTAAGGTCTTCATGGATGTCATAGTCAGGCTTCATGGTTTTCCTGATACTATTACCAGTGATAGAGATGTTGTATTTGTCAGCACCTTCTGGCAAGAGTTGTTGTCACTCCAAGGTGTTCAATTGAATTTGTCTTCTGCATATCACCCTCAAAGTGATATGGCCAGACAGAGGTCCTTAACAGGTGTTTGGAAACCTATCTCAGGTGTTTTTGTGCTGAGGATCCTAAGGGTTGGTTTGACTGTTTACCTATGGCTGAGTATTGGTACAACACTTGTCACCATTCTGCAATTGAGTTAACACCTTATGAGGCTTTGTATGGTAGACCCCCTCCACTACATTTACTAAATAGCCCTGGTGAATCTTCTTCTTCTGAGGTGGATAACACATTGCTACACAGGGAAATGAAACTTCAGTTACTCAGGCACCATTTGATTAGAGCTCAACTCAGAATGAAGCAACAGGCTGATAAGCACAGAAGTGACAGGAACTTCTCAGTTGGTGATTGGGTCTACTTCAAGGCAAAGCCCTATAGACAAGTGACCTTAACTGATACACCTCATCATAAACTTGCTGCTAAGTACTATGGACCTTTCAAGATCCTTAAGAGGGTGGGGGCTGTAGCATACACTCTTCTTTTTCCTGAATCTGTCAGAATCCATCCTACAGTCCATGTTTCTCTACTAAAGAAATGCTATGAAGTTCCATCTCACTTTGTGTATCCTCCTCCTACTGACATTGCTGATCCTAATTGTTCAACGCCTGAAGCTGTGTTGCAGAGAAGACTGGTCAAAAAGGGCAATAAAGCAGTTGAACAGGTCTTGGTGAAGTGGACTGACTGGTCGGATGATGCAGCTTCGTGGGAGTATGTGAATGCTCTTAAGGCTAGATTCCCATATTTTGATCCTTGAGGTCAAGGATCTTTTGAGGGAGGGAGTATTGTTAGTAGAATTGGAAGTCAGTTAAATGAATCAAGAAATTAGTTAACAGTTGGCGGGAAAAGCTGTTAGGATTAGGAAAACGGTTATAACTGATTTAGTGGAATAAGCTCATTGTAATCCATTAGTTAGTGTAGACTGCTATAAATACATGTAATGCTCATTTCTTAATCAATAAATATACAAATTCAGTTACTATAACAATCTACTCTTTTCTTCTTCCATTTCATTTCATCCATAAACTAAGCTATATTCTCGATTCTTCTCCGATAAGAGTCCTGATCTAGCTACTGGGATCCTCGAGTACTTGAACTCCTGCAATCCTGCTATCATCAGTCTTCCTAACGATATGCTGCCACTAATCAAGGGACAGAATATATTATTATATGAGAAAGTACCAGTGAAGTTGGGAGGACGAAGTAGCTGAGGGGGGAAGTTTCTGGAAATTTGAAAATGAACATTTTCTTCATGTTATACTTGATGATTTTAGTTTCATGTAGTTTGAATGACATTGAGCTGTTCTTTCCATAAGGAAAACAGAGGTGTCCTTAATAGATCTGGGTAAAATGTCTGCTTTGCTGCTAAATTTTATATCCCTTACTCTATTGGGTGCCTTTTAGGAACTTCTAATCCCCAGATGTTCTCTCTAAACGTTATGGCTCCTCTTGGTAAATTTCCCTAGGTACCCATACGCGCCTCTTTTGCTCTCTCTGAAATCCCTTCTAGATTTTTGATTATAATTTACTTTGTTTTAAGTCATCTATCTGTTGTAGTGTGTCCAGATGAGGATATCATTGCTGTTGTTCAAATTTAATATTGCTTTCAGCATATGTATCAGCATATCTTTCTTATTAGTGATGTATCTTCAGGTAGGATGCATCTTCTCAGACATCTCTGATATTGAACTGGAGAACCTCAAGATGCTTACTTGGATGGCTTCAAGGAGAGGTGTTCAGGTTGTTCTTCTGAATATGCTTGGTGTGCTTTTCTCAAATAAAATAAATTCTGGTACTTAATATTTGTTTGTAGTACTTTTGGCCTAATATGAATTTAAATGGAGAAACATGGTCATTGAAGATTTATATAGACGACCCCAATTTGTTTGGGACTGAAGCACAGTTGCTTTTCTCAAATAAGTCATGGTTCTATGTATGTATGTCTCTTCATGTCGCAGCTTTGCTGATGATTTCTTCAGGGAGTTTTGCACTTCTATATTTAGAAAATTAATTACTCCAAAAGTTTTATGTCTGTTATTTTGTCTTCCTTTGGAGTTTGTTAAACCAATGAGAATTTCCATTGGCGACGTGCAGTTTGTCTTCATGGGCTCGGGTCAAACTCCTGGTTTATATACGGCATTGGAATGTTTTGAGGAGGAACTCAAGGTAATTGCATACCTTCTTTTATCAGGGTATTTTTGTGCCTCACCCTGCGTGTAACACGTATAACATTTAGTTATATAGTTAATTGTGACAGGAAACTGAAAAGAACTTCGTTAGCTACTTTTGGTAGAATGAGACAATTAGGTAGTCCAATGGCCCAAGTCTCAGCCATGATTCAACTTCTGACCAACCACACAAGCTTTATCCCAACGAAACCTTGTCAGTGTCCTTGTTGGGAGGGTTATGTTTGTGTTATGTAACTGTGGGGAGTCATCTGGTGCTGCTGGATGCTCCATATGCCCCTCTCTCTCTCTATATATATATATATACACACATATATGTGTTATCGTGAAGTTGTCTGACAAATAAAACTGGAGTTAGCTTGCTGAAATAGTTAGTCCAGTTTCTCTTCTCAGGAGTGAAAGTAAATAGATCTTGTACTAAGGATTTCAAATCTATTATGCTGTCAAATTTATGTGGAAAAAGTTGCAACCTATATTATATTTCATATAGTTTCTATTTCTAATATCTAATTTTCATTTTCCAAAGAGTAAATTAATAATCTATGTCCGATTCAAGATCACAAGAAGGTCTCAAATGACTCTTGAAAGCAAAAAGAGACCAAGATTTAGGAATAAGGGAGTAAACATTTTGCTTCTTAAGAGGGAAAACACTGTTAAAAAAACTTGATGAAAATTAAGAAACTCTCAAACTTGAGAAGTAAGAACTTTGTATAGGGCTACAATGGATACATACAAGAAGAGCATAACATGGCTGGCAGAAAATATTGACATGTAAGAAATACTATTGGATAAAGTACTTGTTAAGTTCACCTGATCTATTTTAGCCGCTACTGGTCAGAAACCAGTTTTTCTGTTGTCTTGTAACTGGGAACCGTAGATGTGATGAAACTGTTGTTTGGAATAACTAAATTTTGAAGTCAAAATCCATAATTGGAAACAAGTTGCATCAGAATTCTAATCACTTAAAAGTGATTCTTCTTCCTAATGCTGGAAATGATGACATCTATTTTTTTGGTACTTTTATGTGCAGTATTTCAATGTTGAAGGTATCCTAATATGGACATTCTCAGACTAGACTAAAGATGCATGCACATGATTACCTTATTGTAAAATATAATTACGCAAGAATTTGGAACTAAAATTATTGTCGAATCTTTCAATACCACAGGATGAAAACATGAGATTTCTTAACAAATATGATGAAGCTTTAGCACATTTAGTACTTGCGGGATCTGACATCATGCTATGCCCTTCTTTTGATGATACATCACTCCAATTACCGGTAGGTGGTTTCCGCAAAACTCTTTATCTTTTGCAATCTTTTGTGGACTAATGTGAAAATATAAATAACATGCATTTTTAATTAAAAGAGAAAAAAGAGACTACCATGTACCATGGCGGTATAACTTATGATGGTCCCTACCTTCTTACTAATGATCCAATGGAGTATATAGGAGTGATAGGGAAACCTGAAGCCTTGTCTTCAAGTTACAAAGAGACACTGAAAGCTAAAACATAAGTTTAAGCCAATCTTTACACGGTAGAATACTAAGAAGGCTTGTTACCAACTTTCAGTTTATCTAAGTGATCTTCTGTTCCAGACACACGATGGGATTAATCTTGCAATTACACCTCTTGGAACAGACCTGAATTACATTAAATAATCCACATGCTGATTATGTGCTATTATGTTACTTGTTAGTGTATATATCTGCCTTGGGAAATACTGAACCTTCTATTATGAGAAGAAGAAATATTTATTGCTTCTGACAGTTACTCACTTGATTTTCATTTAATCACCAACTATACTCCCATTGGTCGCATTGCCCACCGAAGAACCACAACTTTTAGTTTCAGCCCTGTCATATAAGGTCTTACCTACAGGACTGCAAGCTGAAGAATTACAATTTTCCATGGAAGACATTGGCCACACATTTTGCTTCAGTATGATGCGTGGTTGGACAAGTGAAGAAGGGCTCTCAAAATTTGAGAACTACTATCATTACATGAGCACCCTTGATACATGATCATTCTTTGCTTTCCACAATTAATTGATGAACCTTGTTAAGGACACTTAATTGACATCATGTTTACTTCTCTTTAGAGTCATTAGATTTTAATCTGTCTGCTTTTTTCTTAAATCCTGAAATTTTAATGCTCCTGATGTTTTCCTGTTCATATTTGTGTAGCTCAAGGCCATGAGCTATGGAGCTATGCCTATTCTACTGAATTTTACTGACAGTAAATTCGGGTTAGTTAACAACGAATGCAAAATAAGCTGAAAATGTCTTTCTCTAAGGTTTTTTCTTTCTTTGCCTGCTGAGAAAGTTCACGTCTTTCATCAAATTAAAGGATGAACAGGTACTTTGTGGATCGTGATCTTGAGGGCACCGAATTCTCTCGTTATATCAAAGATTCCTTCTCCGATATGCCCCTGAGCCAAGCAATTGATGAACTTGTAAGTACTTGAGTTTTGTGAAGGTCTTTCTAGCCCCTCCAACCTTTCCCTTTCCCATGGGCTCGAAAGAACTTAATAAATATGAGAAAACTTTACTGTTATTCAGCTGTCTGCTTCTGGTAAGTACTTCTCTTCCCAAAAAAGAGCAGGCTTTTTAATCTTGCTTTATGTCATGTTATTACAGAAGAACAACCCATCAAAATGGAATAAGAAGATTGTCGATGCCATGACAAAGGATTTTTCGTGGGATGCAGAATGCTGTGACATTCATATCTCCTCATACACAGCAATAATGAACTTGTAAAGTAGATTTTCTATACATTATTCTTGTATTTATATCTCTGTCCATGCCATGTGGGTGCCTATTATATAGTCTAGAGGACGGTTTTCTGTGAACTTGAGAAAAAAATATTAGAATGCCTATTCTTTAGAGTAATTGTTTTAGTCAATAGGACAGACATAAATGAGGGCATTGCCCATTCTAACGAATAATTGAATGTGCTCTCTAATGAATAATTGATATGAAAGAGTACGTCTGAAAAACATTGTTCTTTCTCTCTTTCCCCTCTTCTATGTTAAAACAGAAACTCACCAAGAAACTGAATTGAAGTAGAAACACAGAGCAAACTTATGAAATTCCAGCATTCCATTAATAAGATGAACATCTGAATTTATACAAGGAAAGAGATAACTACTTCCTATCTACCAGCCACTTACAAAGTGGGTAAAAAACTGAATCAGAAAATGTGCCACTAACACCTATAAAGGGCCACTAATTCAGAAAACTAGGAAACTAACTTTGACCAAGTCTTTACTAGAAACTAGGAAAGCAGTAAATTTAAACTAAGCAGTAAATTGAAACTAGCAGTAAATTGAAACTAAGTTAAAAAACAGTAAAAAATAATAATAAGCTGGAAGTTGAGAAATGCCAATTGTCTAACACTCCTCCTTGGCATTTTCGTGACGAACACCAATTCTTTGCCTCAGATCTTCAAACCTTTCCTTTGGCAGAGACTTAGTGAAAATGTCTGCTAGTTGGTTCTCGGATGAGCAATGAACAAGCAACATTTCATTAGATTGTTGGACTTCTCTAATAAAATGAAACTTGATCTTGATGTGCTTAGTTCGACCATGAAACACTGGATTTTTTTAGATTGAAATTGCTGAACTGTTGTCACACATGATCTTGGTAGCTTCGGTTTGTTCATGGACCAAGTCCTTCAACATCTTCCTTAGCCAGATAGCTTGGTTCACAGCAGATGCAATAGCTATGTACTCAGCTTCTGCTGTTGATTGAGCTGTAGTTTCTTGTTTCCTAGAGCTCCAGCTAAAACAACTTGTCCCCAAACAGAACAGATATCCAGAAGTGCTTCTGGAATCATCAACGCCGCCACCCCAATCACTATCAGAGAAACCGACCAGATTCATTGTCACTTCTGCAGATGCTGAAAAAAAATTTCTAAACTTGTTGGTTCCTTTAACATACCTTAACACTCTTTTAGCAGCTGTGAAGTGCGTCTCTAGGCGAATGCATGAACCTAGAGAGCAAACTTACAACAAATAGAATGTCAGGTCTACTTGCGGTTAGATATAGAAGGCTGTCAATTAAGCTTCTATAAATACTCTCATCCACTTATTCAGAATCTTCATCCTTGCCAAGCTTCACACCAGTAGAGATTGGAGTACTCACAGGTTTGCAGTCTTGCATTTTGAACCTGTTTAGAATATCCGAAATGTACTTCTGTTGGCATATAAAAATTCCATCACTGGACTGCAACAATTCCATGCTAAGGAAGTACTTCATGACTCCAAGATCGGTCATTTCAAAAACTTTCTCCATTTCATTCTTGAACCTTTGGATTAGTTCAATTTTGCTTCCTGTCACGAGCATGTCATCCACATAAATTGAGACAATTAAGGACTCACCACCAGTGATTTTCACATACAAAGTAGCTTCACTTTGACTTCTACTAAAGCCAAGTTGGATGAGATGATTGTCCATCCTTTCGTACCATGCCCGTGGGGCTTGTTTCAGGCCATACAATGCCTTCGTTAAGAGATAAACTTGATCCTCTTTTTCAGGAATTGAGAAACCATCAGGTTGCTCTACATAGATCTCTTCAGCAAGCAAGCCATTCAAAAAAGGCGATTTGACATCAAGCTGATGAATCTGCCAGGAACTATGAGCTGCAAATGCAAGAATAAGCTTGATTGTGTCATACCTTGCTACTGGAGCAAATGTTTCCTGGTAATCCACACCATATTGTTGTGCGTATCCCTTCACCACCAATCTCGCCTTAAGTTTGCAAATTGAGCCATTAGGATTGAGTTTTGTCTTGAAAATCCATTTTACACCAATCACCTTGCGATTTCTAGGCCTGTCAACGAGCTGCCAGGTTCCATTCTTCTCGATCATGTCTAGTTCAGCTTGCATAGCTCTCCTCCATGCCTCAGAGTCTTGTGCTTCAGCATAGCTTGTTGGTTCAGATATAACCAAATTACACCGCTGATAGACATCTTGCAAGGTTCTGGTGCCCCGCGCCGGTACGTCATCCACTAGTTCATCTTCCGCAAGTTGAGGCTGCTTTTTTGAAAATAAATCAGAAGAAGAGGTTTTCTGATTTTTCCAATCCCAAGCAGCTGCTTCATCAAACTTCACTTCTCGGCTGAGAAATAGTTTTTCTGTTTTCAAACAGAAAATCCTATATCATTTGGATGATGAACTATAACCCATAAATATGCCCTTCTGAGCCTTGTTGTCCAGCTTACTCCTTTTCTGTTCGGGAACATGATAATAACATATACACCCAAAGATTCTGAGATGGTGCACTGATGGTTTGTTCCCGCACCAAGCTTCATATGGAGTCATGTCATGCAAGGCCTTAGTGGGCAATCGGTTTAGCAAATATACTGAGGTATTGACTGCCTCCGCCCAAAACTGATTTGGGATCTTTTTTTCAAGTAAAAGACACCTGGCCATCTCTATTACAGTCCTGTTTTTCCTTTCAGACACGCCATTTTGCTGTGGAGTGTATGGTAATGTCAATTAGCGTTCAATACCTCTGTTATTACAAAACTCCACAAACTGAGAAGAAGTATATTCTCCTCCATTGTCAGACCTTAAAGCTTTAATACTAAGATCACATTGATTTTCTACTAAAGCTTTAAATTGTTTAAAAACATTAAAGACTTCACTCTTCAATTTAATGAAATAAACCCAACACATCCGGGTGTAGTCATCAATAAAGAGGAGAAAATATTTGTTACCACTCAAGGAATCTGTTTTCATTGGACCGTACACGTCCGTATGAATGAGCTGAAGTTTCTGGTTAGCTCTCCATACTTGATTTGCTTGAAATGGCAATTTTGTTTGCTTTCCGTGCTGACAGGTTTCACAAACTTGAGCATTAGAAAGAAATTCAGGCATATTTTCCACTAGCTCCTTCTTTTTCATCTCTGTGATGCCTCTCATATTGAAGTGACCAAACCTTTTGTGCCATAGGTTTGTACATGGTTGTGAAGTAATAGTGTAAGCCTGCTCAGTTATTTTGTCCCAATCAACTGAAAACATTCTGTTGCTCATCTTGACACAAAATAATTCCACTCCAGATGGGTCAGAAACAACACATTCACGATTCTTAAAATGCAGTAAATAATTATTTTCAAGCATTTGTCCAACACTTAACAAAGTTTGACTCATATCAAGTGTGTACAAAACATCAGAAATAGTTTTGATACCTGATATTGTTGAGATAGACACTGTACCTCTGCCGTTGACTTCTACAGCCTCACCATTTCCCACTTTTACTTTGGATTTGTAAGTGTCATCAAGGAATCTCAACATATCAGCATCATTGCACAAGTGATGTGTGCAACCACTGTCGAGAAGCCAAGAATCAGAGGATTCATTGGTTGAAAAGTATGAAACTGCAAAGAGTTGCTCCTCGTGTGCATCTGCAGCTTTTGCTAGTTGTGCTTGCAAAGCTCCGGGGGCCTTTGTTTTTGATTTGCAAACCTTGGATATGTGCCCCGTCTGCTTACAGTTGCCGCATATAGCATCGACTCTCCACCAGCAGTACTTCTCCAGATGTGTAGTTTTTTTGCAATGTATGCACGGAGGAAACTTCTGCTTCCCGTCTCCACAATTGTTTCCACCATCATGCTTGCCCTTATTCTTTTGGTTGAACTGTTGCTTTCCTTTATCAGAATTTTGCTTTTGTACAGAGAAAGCTCCTTCAGTAAACTTATCCCGTCTCATAGTCCTTCTTTGGTCTTGTGCTTGAAGAGCACTCATTAGTTCACCTAATGAGAGTTTGCTCAGGTCCTTGGATTCTTCAAGAGAGGAAATCTTAGATTCAAACTCTCAGGAAGAGTCAAAAGAACTTTCTCCACAATTCGTTTGTCTGTAAATTCTTCACCAAGAAGCCTAATGTTATTAACAATTAAGGAGATTCGATCAGCATACTTACTGATTGTTTCATCCTCCTGCATGTTTAGAGACTCAAACTCTCTTTTCAGGTTCAACACTTGCATTTGACGCGTTCTATCGCTGCCTTGATATTCTTCTTTCAACCTATCCCAAGCCTCTTTTGCTGTTTTACAAGCCATGATTCTATAGAACACAGAATCTGCCACAGCATTCTGCATAAGCGACTTGGCTTTAGATTTCTTTGCCTTCTCTTCACTGTTTGATTTGATCTGAGCCAAGGTAGGATTTGCTGGTAGAGCAGCAACTGGTTTATCTTCCGTCACAGTTTCCCAAAGTTCATAGGCTTCCAGAAAAGCTTGCATCTTCACAGACCAAATTTGGTAATTTTCACCGGTGAAAGTGAATGGTGGATTTAAAGGTAGGCTGCTGGATGCCATTTGTGTTGTAGGTTAAAGTTTTTTGGTCCTGTAAGATCAACTAGAGGCTCTGATGCCACTGTTAAAACAGAAACTCACCAAGAAACTGAATTGAAGTAGAAACACAGAGCAAACTTATGAAATTCCAGCATTCCATTAATAAGATGAACATCTGAATTTATACAAGGAAGGAGATAACTACTTCCTATCTACCAGCCACTTACAAAGTGGATAAAAAACTGAATCAGAAAATGTGCCACTAACACCTATAAAGGGCCACTAATTCAGAAAACTAGGAAACTAACTTTGACCAAGTCTTTTACTAGAAACTAGGAAAGCAGTAAATTTAAACTAAGCAGTAAATTGAAACTAAGTTAAAAAACATTAAAAAATAATAATAAGCTGGAAGTTGAGAAATGCCAATTGTCTAACATTCTATGACACCCATCCTCTGTTCCCCAGCCAAAGAGAAAATCAGAAAACATTAAATGAATAAAAAAAATTGAAACGAAAGAAGGATAACTTGTTGAACATTTTCCTTTACTTTGCTTTTTAATCCTTCTTTATGCGTATTGGACAGCTTATGTCATTGTTCTTTGGGCTGAATAGAAGCCTAAGCTAGACTAGAGGCATTCTTTTCCTGCTGGTTTCTCTCTCTCTCTCTCTCTCTCTCTCTCTCACATTCTTTTCCTGCTGGTTTCTCTCTCTCTCCTGATAGTGCAATTGTGCAAATCTGTCATTTCAGTCTGATCAGATTTTGGACCAGCCGAATTTCGTATAAGCTGCTTCTGAATTTTAAGCCTCTGCAATATTTACTAGCTTGATGATTAATCTTATTTTCATGCTTGTTATCATTAGAGCAGGATGTTTCGTCACGAATTCTTATTTGTTTTAAGTTAGGTTCTGGGGGAACAAAGTGCCCTTTTTATTATCTGCTATATGTTATATCATCACAGAGGTAGGGGATAAGGTGTGCGTATGGCCTACCCTTCCCAGACCCCACTTCTGTGATTACACACGGTATGTTGTTGTATCATGTGTGTTAATTGTTATATCGTCAATTTGGTAAAAATTCACTCTGTAGCTGGCATGACTCATGGTTAGGAATGTTGGTTTGCATGTGTTATGGTTCTTGATTCAAATCATACCACACAATGTGTTATGGGATACCATGTTACTAAGTTACAAGGATAATAAATCATATTAGAATCAATTTGTACATTCAACAGTTTTGAGTTTTTAAAATTTGAGGTCGTTCAACTCTCTAGATACATTTCCAAATTTGTAGAGTATATTTAAGAGCTTAGCTGGTGTACCAGTACATAGTAAATATTTATTGCTGCTATTAAATGATTTTGCGTCTTTATTTCTGCAATTCTGCACGAGTATGGCTGTTTACTGTAGCTAGCCATTTCAAGTTTCATCACTGATGCCGAGGTTGGTGGACTGAAATAAATCTTGCTAGGGCCGAACATCAAAAGCGACAGTATAGCAGCAATTCTTTGTGTCGTCAACATTGAAATTATTATCCGTTAACTAACAATACACCAAACAAATATGTCCTTTTCTCCATTTTAAACATCTAGGATAAGAGCAGTGAGTCTCAGGCCAATGGAATTCACATCTTGGTTCGAGGTTGTTGCTTGGACCTGGGCTAACCTTATCATGTGTTAAAGATATCACTGACTGAAGTCACAGAAATAGTAGCGCCGTGTAAAACTTCAGCAGATGTGTGAATCTTGGTTCTTCCTTTTCCATGTGTTTGACATAGTTTGACTCGACATGAAAAAAATAAATACTTTTTAACATATTTGGCCTCAAATGTGTGATAACATTTATGTGGATTAAACATGTCAGTGACGTTTGCATGACTATAAAATATCTTCTCTTTGGCACGGACTGATCAGACAAATTGAAATGGTGGGAGCATATTTTATGGTATTATGACAGAGGCGGGTTTATGATTTAAAGATTGTGGATGTACCACTTCATATTTTATATACTGTATTGCTCTAGATCTGCCGCTATTTATGTGTACCTAAAATTTGATAGAATAATTTCCTTTAGGAGATAAACAGGCGGATGGCTGCATTTTAGGGGTTATATGTAATGTGCCTCTGCACTTGACTAGCAAGATGTACTTACTCTGTTAGTCATCATGTTTGCAGCTGATGTACAACTCAGATAGATCCAAAATTATCTCTTCACTGTCCCTCTTGTTTTTTGTCTCTCGTTGTGTTGGGACTTGGGACCAGAGGCAGAGTCAGTGATCCTCATTAAAGATGTACCTTCCGACCCTACTTCTTCATTACACTTGCATCTTGTTCTTCATGGTAAAAAAAATGTAGCCAACTATTGCATTAGATTACTAGCACTCATATCTAATGGAGTTGATTTCTATATGCTCACTTATAACTAATGATTATTATCTTAGAAAATCTTTTTCTTTATTGAAAAATTTTTAAAATCAAAAAGAAATGTGACTTTCTAAGATAATAATTGTTAGTTTAGTGACCACGTGATAAATTAACCAATTAGATATGAGAGCAAGCAATCTAATGCTTTTCTGTAGACTGCTTGGACCTACTACTAATTTGGACCAAAACTTCTCAATATAAATCTATATAATCATGAACCAAAGTTAATCAAATGACGTATCCAATTCAGTGGTATTCATTCCTTTATTTCATTGGACCAAAGAATTGTTTATGATAAAGTACTAGTATAAACAAATCGTATAAATGAATAACACCAAAATACTAATCTTTACTATTAAGTAATAAAAATAAAAAATAAGAAAATGATGAAGGAAAGAAAACACTTACCTGGAATAGAAGCACCAACTTTGGAAAGATAAAAGTGAGACTACGAAAGAAATGGGGAAGTTTTGAATAAAGAAAAAAGAAAGAATCTCAAAGAATTGGTAGAATAAATGAGGGTAATTATCTCCAATTGTTTGCCTCCTTTGAAAATTGGAGAGTATAATTGATATCCTTTGACCAATTTCATATTGATCAAGTAATTATTTAACCAAATAAATTAATCAAATTATGTAATTACACTCAATTATATCTAAATTCAATTACAAGGTGGCCAAATTGCTATGATTACTAGTTACTTTCTCAGATTCATAATAAGTGGTGTTTTTAACTTGGACATAATTAACAGAAAATAATCAGTACCTTTTTAATTTTATGACACACCACTTATTTTGAACGGAAAAAATAAAATAAAAAGCCACCTATTATGAAATGGACAAAGTATACTAGTTCAATGGTTCTCTTCTTCTTATGTTAAAAAGAGAAAATTTGTCACTTTTCAAGAACTATGACCTATTGGATTTTCAGTCTAAAATCTTTTTCGTCCCTTTCATTGCTATGCGTGTGATGCAACGCCATATGCAATTGTGGCTCGCACGCCTTTCATTTTTTATAATTAGAGAAATCTGTTGGATTCAAAACTTGAGACTAAAGAAGCTTGGTGGGTCTAAATTCAAATATTCTAAAAAGGCAACTCGATGCAATAAAACTTTCGCTATGCACTAAGTTTGAGGAAGAGTCAAACCATAAAGTTTATTGTACATAGCTTTATTTTATATTTTTACAAGAGATTATTTCACGATTTAAACTCGTAAACTCCAAGTTACATGACAATAATTTTAATTAGTTACTCCAAGACTCTCGTTCTAAATTCAAATATTCTCAAACGTCAAAAAGGTTCTCATCATTTCATAATGAGAAACTTTCCTTGAGAAACATAAAAGGGTCTCTGTCCCCACATAATTCCAAAAAGTAAATTTATGCAAAAGAAGCAACGTACAACTGTTTTATACTCCACTACTTGTTTTTCTAGTCCAACAAAATTCCAAAAATACCCTATCTGTCTCAACCAAAGTCCAAAAACAACATTGATAATGACCATCAAGGGTCACCATCGTTAACTCAATTGGAGGTTGGGAGTTTTCCTCCCCTATCCAACCTTGAAGGTAAATCCCATACCACATTTAATGAAATCAATTAATCAACAACATACATAAAATAAGAAATTCATTTACTGCATTCAACTGAACTTGTTACATTTGTAATTGAAAACTTTTCAATGTATATATTTATATACTTACTTATATTTATCGTGATACAATAATTTACTACACATTATTCCTTTCGTTTCAATGATCTGTCATAATTCTTTTTTATATGTTCCTTAAGAAACATTCATGAAGAGAAGTTTTTGACAATTTTATTATTATTTATGTCTTAAGATGTCATTTCTTTTTATTTAATATTTACTTTATTTATGTATCATCTTCTTATAATTGAGGTGTTTGTAATTTTCAAAAATAATTACTATTCAGAATAAAATAGAAAAAAAAAATTATGGACTTTGTGTCTTTTTTTTTTTTTAAAATCCTTCGTACAAAGCTTTAATTCTTTTTTAACTTTCTTGATGTCTCAAATTTAATTGGTGTCGTGAACCCACATCTTAGAATTGAAGATGGAAGGCGTTTATCATTCTAACTAGTTTTTAAAAGCATTACACATAATTTGAAATGGAGGGAATATTATTTTACTGATTTAAAATTCTAATTCTAATTTATATTTGGCGTGGGGTCACCACCTTCAGTTCCCTCGAGAAATAAATCTACTGTTGTCAATGAAATATGTAACGATAACAAACATTTATATCCAATGCAAATTACTCTCCCTGCATTTCATTTCTTTAATGTCGACGAAACCCCCTCCAATTTCCCTTTCTCATCTTTCTCCCCAATCATCCGCACATATATATATATATTCACCCTTTTTCCATTCATTTCTCGAGAGATTTTCCTTTCCCTTTGCTAAAATCTTAGCTGTTTTCATCGGTTTCTTTGTTTGAACAAACTACGGTTACCGATTCGATTGATTATCTAAGCATTTTATTCTTAGCGAAAAGTGTGTAATTTCTGTGAACTACAAGTAGAATTTATTGTTCGGCTTGTTAATTGGTAAAGTTTTGAGGCAAATGTTCGTAAAATATGCCAAGCATTAGAGCTCCAGCTGCAAGGAAAGCGACTACCCTTACGGTAATTTTTTTTGTTTTTTTTTCACTGCTTTTAGCATCACATGGAGCAACTGGTAAAGTTGTTGGCATGTGACCAGGAGGTCACGAGTTCAAGCCTTGGAAACAGCCTCCGGCAGAAATGCAAGGTCAGGCTGCGGACAATACACCCTTGTGGTGGGGCCCTTCCCCGGACACCGCGCATAGCGGTAGCTTTAGTGCACCGGGCTGCCCCTTTTTGCTTTTAGCATCACATGATTTGAATGTTTAGCTAACTGTTGATATGTGTAATTTGCTTAGTGTGTATCGTTTTGGTGGATGTAGGTAGCAGTGAAATGTAGGCCATTGACGGATAGAGAAGGAGGCCGTGATATAGTTAGAGTAAACAATGATAAGGTAATTGTGTATTTGCTTCTCTTTTTTATCATTTTTCTACTGTTCTATATGAGAAGCATTGTGTTTTTTCGTCGAATAGGATTATGCTAGAGACTCTGATGTATTATATGTATTCATTGCGGAGTTGATTGACTAACGGAGTTATTTTTGGTAATTTGTGGCAATAATGATGAATATAGGAGGTTGTTGTTCTGGATCCTGACTTGTCGAAGGATTACTTAGATCGCATACAGAATCGTAGTAAAGAACGAAGATATGCTTTTGATTATGCATTTGGACCTAAATCCACAAATTTGGCAAGTATTTCGTATTATCCTTATTTATTTATTTATTTATTTCTAGACTTTGCTTTTCATGTATGGATGATGCCAATATATGCCTTTGCATCTCATGTCGTTAATTAGAGTCTGATGCTGTAAACCTCAGGGCGTCTATGGGAGAAGTATTCAGTCTACAATTGCTGGGGTTATTCAAGGCCTGAATGCAACTGTCTTTGCGTATGGCTCAACAGGCAGGTATATACAACATTGGATTAAGAACATCTGATCTCTCTGTGGTTTTTGAACTTTTCTGATTAATCTCCTGGGGTTGGAATATAGGCCAAACTTCACGTTATGATATGAAAGTTTAAAAAAATTGACTGCTAAATTAACTATGGATTAGCATCAAGAACCACTGGTCTGATCTTCCTTCAACAATATGGTGACTGGCTAAAGTTGAGATGCAAAATGCTACAACAATGATCATTTTGAATACAAGGAGAAACTTGATAGGTTATTAATGGCACTAGAATATTGGTGGATCAGATAAACTAAATGAAAAGCAGAGATTGGTTAATAAAGGTTTATTTTGTTGTGAAGTTGAATGGAAGTTATAGACATTTAGTTATTTTTAAGCCTCCATTCAGGCCATATCGATGATCTTCTCATATAAAAACTTAAAAAGAGTTATTCCTGTGTCTGCTTGTCCCTTAATAAACATTTCTCTTTACTGATTTTAAGAACAGAACTTATTGGGTTTTAGCTGGGCTAATAAGAGCATCACTAGTGGGGTTTATTTAAACATAGTGAAATTATTGGATCGTCTTTCTTTTCTCAAGTGAAATTATTAGATCATCTTTCTTTTCTTATTTTCTTCTTATACTATTATCTTTTTATTTTTCCTATTCTAGTCGGAGGGACTTGGAGTGCTTCTGTAAAGATAATCTTAATATTGAACAAGCGTTTGTATTTTCAGTGGAAAAACATATACAATGGTTGGAACTAAAGATGACCCTGGACTTATGGTTCTGAGTCTTAACACGATATTCAATCGTATCAAGAATGACAAAAGCTCTGATGTGTTTCAAGTTACTTGCTCCTACCTTGAAGTCTATAATGAGGTCTGATGTCTTTTGCATGTTATAAGCAGTTATACGTTGAAGTGATCTAGGCAATGGTTTTTGACATCTAAATATGGTATAAGCAGGTAATATATGACTTACTTGAGAAGTCATCAGGTCATTTGGAGCTCAGAGAGGATCCAGAGCAAGGAATAGTGGTTCATGGCCTTAGATGTATCAAGGTTCGTCCCTTTAATTTTTTTAATAATTTATCTTTTTCAGGGAATGCCACATTTTAGATTGTTTGACTTAGCATCTGTCCGGAAACAGCCTCTCTATCCTACAAAGGCAGGGGTAAGGTCTGCGTACATCCTACCTTCTTCAGACCCCACTTGTGGTGGGCATGTTGTTGTTGGACTTGGCATCTGTGATGGTTTAATTAAAGAACTCCCTCTAAATCAATAGCTTTATGAAGTCCCATGTGTTTCACATCTTAAAGTGGCACTGTGTATTCATGATATTCTTTTCTTGGTGCCTTTGAGATGTTGTCCATCAAGTCTTTTAATACCTAGGCGATGAACGTATGTAACAACAATCTGCTTCATACTTCTTAACGCAAGTTTCCCTACCTTTCCAGTTATTTTTAAGTCTGACGTGAAAAGATATACTTCCAAGATATACTTCCTGCGGTTGTGATGCTCTCTTCATCTGTTGATTTGGCTATTTTGTCTTCTTACTTGTTCTTTGGCCTCACTGTTTCTTTAGCTAATGACTATTTACATTTTACTTACTTTTGCTCTAGTGGTACAAGATTCTTTCCTGTTGTACTTGAACCTGTTACTTGTATTAGGTTAATTCAGCTGATAAAATCCTTGAGCTTTTAAATTTGGGGAACAGCAGGCGAAAAACAGAAAGCACAGAGGTCAATGAAACTTCATCACGGTGAGTAACCTTGACTTTCTGTTAATGTACTATCCTAATTTCCCTCAAATTCTGTCTAGCTTTCTACAGCAAACTGAGATATATTTTCTCTTTTCTTTTTTCTTGATTCCTTGGAAAAAAAGACTTAGATGCAGACTTCATACATCCTCTGCAGTTCATAAAACTGAATCTTGCCATTGTTTATCAGACATGAAACACTGATAAATATTACAGCTAAAAGAAAGGGGGGTGGTTCTTGATAACTCTGCTTTTTGTTATAAGATGAAGAAGAATCTATGACTAGCTCAATTTCTTGGTCACATCACCTTGTTAATGGTATGGAAATACTGATATTTTCTGAGCAGATCTCATGCAGTGTTGGAGATTACTGTGACTAGGAAACAGAGAGACAAATACTCTAATCAGGTTATAAGAGGAAAACTGGCACTTGTGGATCTTGCTGGAAGGTCTGCCCAATATTTGTTTCTTTCTTCTTTTTTTCCTGCATGAGCAAAAGATAGGTGATAGTTATCTGCGAAACTTTTGATGCAGTGAACGAGCTTGTGAAACAAATAGTGGAGGTCAAAAGTTGAGAGATGGTGCTAACATTAATCGTTCTCTTCTTGCTTTGGCAAACTGCATAAACGCTTTGGGGAAGCAACAGAAGAAGGGGCTAGCTTATGTTCCTTACCGCAACAGGTGCTTGAATGGTTGTTATGTTGGTCTGAATTTTTTCCTAATGCTAACTAGTTTAGTTGATTCTTCTTGCAGCAAATTGACACGAATTCTGAAAGATGGTCTGAGTGGTAATTCTCAAACAATAATGATTGCCACCATATCACCAGCTGTCAGTCAGTATCACCATACTGTGAATACCTTAAAGTATGCTGACAGAGCGAAGGAAATCAAGACACACATTCAGGTTAGAGTCCAATATAATAAAATAGTCTAACAAAGGACTCTAGAGTCATACTAGAAGAAGATCGACAGGTTTGGTTGTTATGTTCAATGCGTTACATAGTTAAAGTCGAACCCATTTTTTATTATGATGATCTTCCCTTAGTAGAAAGAAAAATACTCTTCATTTGTTAATTATGGTTTAGGGTGCAGAGATTAGCACTTTGCAATAAAGAAGTAATATCTACCGTTACCCTTGGATAGAGAAAGGATGGATGAAAGGTACGGTATGAAGAAAAGTAAAATTGAATAGGTGACTAATCTGATGTCACTCCAATGAAGTAAATACATTAAGATAGCTTGAGTGTATTAAAGATGGCCTTGTGTTCCAGTATTGCACAGGAATGATACTAATTGCAGTTACTAATCAGAATAGTGGAGGAAGAACGATGGAACTGACAAGAAAAGTTTTAAAAGAATAAATTGAATTTTAGTCCTTAATGGTTTTTCTGGTACTAAAAAAGTTAACTGCATCACCAGATTCATGTAGTTGTCCTTCTGGTGAAGGGGCATCTCAAGGTTGTGGTAAGGTGTAGAGGTTGCATGCGGTTGACTTCCTTTTAAATCCACTTTGTTCTTTTGTGCTCTTTTGGTAAGATCATTGGATTTGCTTACTGGTTACGCCCAATCCTCTCTGTGTGACTTAGGGTTAAAGCGTTGACATCCAACTTAGAAGCTCCTCTTTTTGCCTTTTGTCCCAGTAACTACTCAGGAATCAGGACAATGGCTGAATTGTTTCAGTAATGAGCCTCTTGCTGATCACAATGCTGAAACTATAGTGGGCATTCTAATTTGCAATACAGGACACATAGTACTTGATTCAGCTTGGTTTCAACTTGGAATTTGTTTGGGATAGATCACCATATACTCTACACGAATTTATACTTTAGCTTTACTCATAAATTTTCTATGCCTTTCCAAATTTTATCCTTCCATCTGGTGCTGTTTGCCTGTTTCATTGCCTTGAGATATTGATCTGTCATTCTGTTTGAGCTATCTTCACAAGTTAATACAAATTCCAGTAGGTGTTGCTCAATAGTTGATGTGCATTGTTATGCTCTTCAGAAAAACATTGGCACAATCAATACTCATGTTTCAGATTACCAACGGATGATCGATAGCCTTCAAGTAAGCAAATTGACATTTTTAGCATTTTTTGTCTGGACATTACAAAATCATGCATGTTTAGGAGAGCTGCTTTTCCTTGTAGAATGAGGTCAGCCAGTTGAGGAACGAATTAGCTGACAAAGAAACACAACTAATTGCCAAGCCTACGGAGAAAGCCTCAGATGACGAGCTTTCTTGTTTGGACACGTTGAGCCATGAAACCAGTGAAAATGTCCAGGAGAGGATAAATTTACAGAAGGCTTTGTTTGAGATAGAGGAGATGAACATTAGCAACCGCAATGAACTCCAAAATCTTGATGATGCAATTGCGAAACAACAGGTTAAGTATCATTGTGTTCTTAACTTGATCAAAATCTAAGGACCGTCTATTTGCCAAACATCTATATGCTTCTCTCTGGTTTGTTACCCAAACATTTACCTATCTTGCACACAACGATTTGTATTTGGCAGATCAGTAGCTCCAATTTTTTCTTAAGTTTCTACATGTCTAGTGATCTCTATGGTATGAATGCACTACAATGGTTTGTAGGGTCACTTCCCTAAGGTCAGTCTACTCTGATTTTGAAAGTGGAGCTGTTTGCCGAGAAAATGATTTTTACCCAATACAGGAGCTATTAGTCATTTGCTTCTATTTCCTTCCTTCATTTCTTGTCTGATCCAAGGTGCTTCATAATTTTGCTCTTCAATTTCTAAATATCACTACGCGGTATCTTGTCTTTCTCCTTCTGTATGACTTCCTACTCTCTTGAAGATCTGATATTATATTAAGAAGTTCAAGAATATTTTTCTTATTGGGTATTTCCTTAATTTTTCAGGCTGTTGAAAAGGATGGGGCAGTCGTGCGAGCTCTTAGAGCAAGACGCCAAGTCATTCTTGATAATATTCGTGACAACGATGAGCTCAGTAACAATTATCTGAAGGTGGCTAAGTACTACTGATGTAGGTTATATTATCCAATCTCTGCTTTTCTCTTAACACATCAGGAGTTGTAAATTGCACAGGAAATTGAAGCAAATGAGAAGCGAAGGTGTGAACTCCAAGCTATGATTGATGAAGCTATTAGCAATAATGGAAACAAGACTTACTTGAGAGTTCTGAGTCAATACAGGCTCCTGGTAAAAAACATACTATTATTTTTGTTCATTTTGTTTAATCCCACCCAAAGAAGATATATCAATTATCCAGTTCAGTTTAAAAAAAGACGAATCAATTATCCAGTTCCCTTTCCACCACAAGATGCATTATGTTCTCTGCAATTTTGCTGTCAATGTTTCCACTCATTGGTTTGCTGCCTCTAGTACTGGGAAGCCCAATGAAAACAAAAAAAAATAAATGCAGAATTGCTTATGGTAATTTTGTGTGAATATTGGTGTATTATTTGAACCTCACTTGTTTACTGCAATACATTTAGGGAATTGCGAATACTGAGCTTCAGCTTGAAATAGCGATGAGAGATCAAATAATCCACAATCAAAGGGAAGCACAAAAGAATCTGTGGAATTTACTACTTAGTTTAGGCCTTGATGAAAAGCAGATAACAGATCTTGCCCTTAAACAAGGAATAACTATTGAAGACTGGTCAATGACTGCCCAAATTCAGTTATCTGATAGAAGACAGTCACCAAACACAGGAACTGGAACATATACTACCTTATCTTCCTCTCCGCCAACTTTTCAACTTGGTGCTAACGTGCCACTTGATCAATACTTCTGTTCTACGTCAATGTCATTGAGAAATCGGAGACCACCACATATCAATTGCAGAGACGAAGACCACAGTTCTTACTATTTGCATGACTACTCTCCATCAGAAAATATGACACTGAACGAAGACGAAAGTTGTTTCAAAGATGGGACTTCTTCACTTCATGAAGTTCCTAAGCATCCTCTTGAATGTTGTAGTTCATATCCTCCACCAAGAAGAAACCAATTTTCTTCATGCAGTGGAAGTGGCATGTCAATGACAACTTCCCATGTGGATTTCAGGCAGCAGCAGCTGGTATTCCTTCAAACTAATCATTCTGATACCCCTGTATTTAAGACTACAACCATTTTTATTAGGACACTCACTTACTCCCTCTAGTATTTAGCTACTGTGCCTCTCAATGTTATTTTCTCCTGTTTCCTCTTTGGTTTATACATTTACTGAACTCTTTTATCTCGCTTATAGGATGTCCACTCAAGCTCTATGAGGCAGCAAATACGGCCAAGCTACCATGCTGAAATAAGTAGCACTGGTTACTTTCACCATGGAATGGCGATGGTTCATAGGGTATCAAGGCAAGGTCGGTTTCACAGTAGCCCCTTAACCCAGAACTTCACCTCACTCAACTCTAACCACGTGCTTCCAAAACTTGGGCAATTTAACCTGCAAGAGATGCAGGTGCTTCCTTCCTATGATACAACCAAGAAAGTTTCATTTAGTTCCAATAGCCGCGAAGCTCAGTCAGCAAGATTTGTTTAAACAGTCTTTTCTTTCATTTGATTCCTTTTTCAATTTGCCCCTCCAATTGTACATAATATAGTATTAGAGGTTGTATAACCATTTAGTTGATCCAGTAGTTGGCATAGATTATTCAATTAATTCGGGTCTTTTAACGAAGTAAAGAATGTAGTTGTGCTGCTGCTGTGCATACTTCAGTAGTGTGAGCATTTGAAAGTTGCTAGCAGTTGATGAAGCAGTTAAAAGTTGGTCATAGTGCAAATTTTCTCTGAGGCTCTTGGATAACTCACAATGACTTGCCAAACCATTGATGTTTTTGAGTTCTGCTATTGCTCATGTATCATAAACTAGCGATATGGAAGTGTTGGTTAATCTGCATCCTTGGTCGTTGAAACTTGAAAAGTCCTGCTCTTCAGACGATTGCCTGAAAAAAAGACACTGTTAATGCATGTTGGATCACCAAAGTTTACGCTATGGTCTTTTAGTTAAATAAACCCGTCATTAAATCTAGTTTGTTAGCTTTAATTTATAATATATTCTGGTATTCCATGGTGAATTTGTGATACGTGATCCAGTTTTCCTCTTAATTTTGATCCTACTGTTCTCACAATAAAGAGAAAAAATGTGTTTTTCACTGTATAGTAACACAAAGTGTTTTCTTTTTAGACCATGATGACGTGCATATAAAATCTATTCGCCTAGTAGGAGCCCCTAGAACTTGGAAACGTGACGAGTGTAAGGTTCAAACAAGTCTAATATATGCTCGGCGAGGTTTGGGGCGTGGGTGATGTGTCATAATACCAAAACTCAAAAGCAGATTGATGTTTCAAATTTGGCCAATACATACGCAGGCCCTTAAACTTATTTAATTTTTTCACTTAGGCATTTAAATTTGGGCTAATACCTATTGAACACTTATATTCTTTTAAAAGTATTTAATTAGACACATTTTGCTAATATGGCAAATTACGTAGTTTCCACTCTTTTTGAGCGCGTTCCGTGCCTGAAAATGGTTGCTTTTTTTTTTTCTCCTCTTTTTCCATTTTTTTCTTTTCCACTAGCTTGAAGGTCAATCATCTCACCGGAAACTTTCAAGGCTGGCGGCGATTCCATGGCTGAATTGCCGAACTCAATTTTCACTAGGAACACTTCCTAAAACATTTCAAATCTAGTTTTTTTGTCAATCCCAACACCATAATATTAAGTTCTGATTTTCTCAAATTATTTTGGGGAAATTTGAGATTGGTTTCTTCAAATCCATGTGGTTCCATTTTCCGGTCTTCGCTCGATTGCAGTTTTTCCAGATTTGGATCACTCACTCGATTCTGAAAAAAAAAATCAATCAATTTTTTATAAGCATTCAAAGCTCATTATTTCTCTGTTTTTTCTCCACCAAAATTACTTTAAAATGTTTGCTTTCATAATTTTCTTTAATAGTTCCTTTCTTGCTCTCTCAAGGATAATTTTGAGTGCAGAATTTCATCAATGTTTTTGAAAAAATCATGTACTAAAAGCTCACTGAATATTTGAAGGAACATAGCTTTGATTTTTTTCTATCATTCTTTCAAAATATATTTATTTGATATTATTTGGGATCAAAAGCTACGTGTCCCTATTTCATTGGTAGCTTTGCCATGTCAGACGCGTGTGAAATGTATGCATTCTATTTTTTGGTTATCTCAAAAAAATGTGTCTAATTGAAACACTTTTAAAAGAGGGTAAGTGTTCAATAGGTATTAATCTGAATTTAAGTGTCTAAGAGCCCATTTGGATAGGATTAAAAAAAATAGCTTTTTAGCTTAAGTGATTAAAAGCTTAAAATAAGTGCTTATAAATTAAGCAGATAAGTGTTTGGATATAAGTGCTGAAACTAAAAAAAAAAAAAAAAGTTGTTGATGTGTTTGGTAAACAAGTGATGTTAAGCACTTTTTGTTGTTAAAATGACTTAAATGTCCTTAAAGCTGCTAACATCATAAATATTGAATTATATATAATTTTTAATTCTAATAATTCAAAAATAGTTTCTATTTAAATGCACTTTCAACGTAAGTGATTATATGTGAGGTCAATCTATAAATATAAGTTACTTTTTTATTTTTAAATGTTAAAAAATAAAATTTTTAGGACATCTTTTATATAAATATAGTATTATATTGTAATATTGCAAGTTTGTAACAATTTGGCTATGTTAAAAATATGTTATTGAAATATTTTTATGCTATTACTATTACAACAATTTATATCGTTTAAAAAACTAGACAAATCAGCAGTACAATGGACTACACAAAGTTCTTTCAATAATGAATGATGAGAGATCATTCTCAAGAAGCTAATCTAATCTCAAAAATGAATATATTTAAATAAATTCAGCTATAAATTCGCTGAAAACAAAGAAGAAAGATGAAAACGATGGAGGGAAGAGACGAAGAGAAGCGGCAAATAGAAAAAAGAAAGAAAAACCATATATTTAATGGCTACAAATTTAGGGTATTGTTAGAATTGGAGGAAAATATAAGGGATAAAAAAGTAAATATTTTGGTCAAACTAAAAGAATTTTAATCTTAAAAAAAAAAAATGGGGGTACCCAGCTTCTCACTTTTTTTTTTTTTTTTTTTAATTAGCTTTTAGCTTTTTTTAAGTACTTTTTAATTTATCAAACACCTAAAAAAGTTAAAAAAGAGCTTAAAATCTGGTTTCCAAACGGGCTCTAAATAGGAAAATCGAACAACTTTAGGGGGGCCATGTATGTATTTGACCTTCAAATTATCTAGAATTAGATGCCTTTTCAAGTATACACGTGGAATTCTCCTTTCTCTTTTTTTTTTTCTTTCAGAATTAGAAAAAGAAATTGGGAGTAGGAAAAGTAAAAATGGGAGAGGGCATTACAATTTACAAGGTTGGGAATTGAATACTCACCAACAAGGTGGTGCTATATGCCCTCCGGCTAAAAGAGAAAATACAATACCCTTTCTTTCTGAAAAGAGACTATACAATAAATTCACCCCTGCAGTTTCTCGTAGAAAATATTACTTGCTTGGTCGTTGCCTGTTGAAGTCATGACTTTTCGGACTGTCCTTATATGTACTGTACATAATAGTTGATAGTCTTCCTCCTTTCTTCGGGAGTCCGACATCAAAAGAAACAATTTTTTAACACAGTGTATCAAAATGGACGCTTTCTATAAATATATATTAAAAGGGACAGTTCGCTCAAATTCTTGCGAATTATAAATTTCCGTTAACGATCTTTGATATCTTTCATTTTGTTAAATAGAGTCTGACGATAATAGAGTCACGATTTGAGATTTATATATTTTGAATTTTAAAACAAAATAATACCTCAAACTAATATATAACAACTGTCAAACTAACAAACAAGTATTAGTATATAATATAATATATTTTAAAAAATAATAAACAAATTTTACGTAAATATAAAATAAAAATCAATGCAGATTAGTGTATATTGATACAGCCTAAAGTAAAACATGTATCAGAATTAGTTTGACGGTTGTTATACATTAGTTTGAGGCATTGTCCTGTCTTAAAATTCAGAATCCATAAATCTCAAATTGTGACTTTTTTTCTTTCAGACTTTATTTATAAAATTACACTATATATATTGTTGTTCCGTATTTTTTTTATAAAAATAAAGTATATTTCCTCTGTTCTAAAATAGTTATCATGTTTCGTTTTTTGAGAGTCAATTTGATTAATTTTCAAAGCTAAATTAGATTAGATTAATTTAATATTTTAAAATTTAAATTTAAATATTTTAAAATTATACAAAAAATATTATAAATTGTAATTCTCGTATATTAATATGATAAAAAAATAACTCAAAAAGTAAAAGGAAAAGGAAAGTGTAACAAATAAAAAAGAAATGAATGGAGCATTTTGATTTCCCACCTCTAAAAATTCCTTAAACCTCTCAAAAAAAACCCCAAATGACTTCAACTCCGGAGCCTTCCGATTCTTTCAAACCCTACGACCTTAAATTCACTCTCTCCGGCCACAAACGCGCCATCTCCGCCGTCAAATTCTCCGACGACGGAAAACTCCTCTCCACTTCCTCCGCCGACAAAACCGCCAGAACATGGGACGTCTCCGACGGTTCCCTTCTTCACGAATTCCTAGGTCACGAACAAGGGATTTCCGATGTTGCCTTTTCCTCCGACGGCCGTCATTTAGCTACTGCCTCCGATGACAAAACTATCCGATTATGGGATGTTGCCACTGGGTCCCATGTGAAAACCCTAACAGGTCATACGAATTATGTTTTTTGTGTTAATTATAATCCTCAAGCTAATATGTTGGTTTCTGGATCGTTTGATGAGACTGTTAGGATGTGGGATGTGAAAACTGGGAAGTGTCTTAAGGTGCTTCCGGCGCATTCGGATCCTGTTACTGCTGTGAATTATAATCGGGATGGAACGTTGATTGTTTCAAGTAGTTATGATGGTTTGTGTAGAATTTGGGATGCTTCAACTGGACATTGTGTGAAGACACTTATTGATGATGAAAATCCACCTGTTAGTTTCGTCAAGTTTTCGCCCAATGGAAAATTTTTACTCGTTGGCTCTTTGGATAATTCTCTGGTAAGTTTCTTTTTTTTTTTTTCCATTGTTGTTTCTTGAATTCTTTTTTTGGTTTGTTTATGTGTTCTTTCCCAGTGGGAAATTTATAGTCTTCTTGCTTGTATACACTGAATTTGGCTGCCAGTTGCGAAAGCAGAACTTCCTTTTTTCTATTCAGTTGAATAAGATGTAAAGGTTTAGTTTTGGTAGATTTTGTTTAAAAAATTGTAGCTTTTTGGGTGAAGTTATTCGAAGAAGCTTCTTCTTAGGTGCATTATACAAGTGTTTTATGCCAATGTAGGAATTCTGATACATTGTAAAGATTTTTCTATAGGATTCCTCATAATAAGAATGTTCATGTTACTCGATTTGATCATCAAAGTTGGTGTCTTTGCTGTTTTCAGCTGATTAAGTCAAAAGAGCTCTTAAGTTTTATGCTGTGGAGAACTTAGGTTTTAATGATAAAAAGATTATGATGCATTTGCCTATCAAGTGCTTCAATCGCAGCGTATCGTTTCTTGTGTGCTTTTTGAGGAAGTTGGAACTGTTGTTATGGGCAAGCCTGAGAGTTAAGCATCATGTATCTAATCATGTTTATTTAGCAGATGTAAATTGATCCAAACACAGACATGAAACATGCTCAAGTTATCTAAGATATTTATTTTATCTTCTTGTTTAAGGGTCTGAGATTATCCATCCAGTTCTTCTTTACCAAGGGGAAATACTAAAAGAGAAGTCAAGGTGAAACTGGAAAGAGAAACTAGGAGTAAGAAATCTATGCCATGCACAAGGGTAGCAAATCCAATCCAAAAAGATATTGACAAGTTGGGCGAGTGCCAATGTGTTTACTGGTCAGAATGGGCTATGCCAAATTAAACTGTCCAAAAGGACAGCTCATATTGGGCTAGGCTGAGTCACCCAAATCAACCTGTGAGGGATGCCTAAATTGGTCTCGCTCTCCTGATTCGTCACTTTTTATTGGATGTCCAGCCAAATTACTCTCATCTCTCTCTGACAAATTCTTCTCATTTTCTCTAAGGGGTAAAGTTGAGGTGTAAGTTACCTGTTCCTGTCACAAGCATTCTCTGTCACAAGCATTCTCTGTGATGAAAACAGACGTCAGCTGATTACTACTACTCAGATCTCTTTCCTTACTCTATACTCGCTGATCGTTTCTGCATTGATAGACTTCTCAATGGGTTCTATCTTCTCAGCTACAAATATGAAACATTAAAGTTGAATTTTTTGTTAACGGTCAGTAAATCCAATGCTATTCCCAGCAGGCTTTGCTTTTTCACGTGGTTTTGATTAATTCTCGTTCTTATAGTTATTGGTGAGCCTCTGCCCTCATACTCTTTTTTCCTTTTCTGGGTCACTCTTCTTATCTGCGGTACCCCCAATCCTACTTCATACGAAGGCATCGTAACATATACATCAAATCAAGATCGAATAAAAGATTCTCTATCCCTTCTTTATACTCGTTTATCCGTCGATCAACTAGATGGGCCATAAGGCATTAAAAAATCGTCGATATGTGGGGTGATCGGTTCTGTCAACCAACCCTGGAAACTGAGCAATACTGTGAATTTAGAAGGTATGGTAAACTGGAGAGGTTCCTCTTTGTGGTTATACTTTTTCCCACTTTGGGAACCATTTTGAAGGTTCTTAATACTACTTTGATCTGTTGGAGTTGGTTTTAAGCTCTTCAATTTTATTTTTTTTAAAAACCGTGGTGTCCGGGCCAGCTTTCACGCACCTCGACTAAATCCACGGGATACCTACTACCTCCCACTAGTAACAGATACCAGGTAATTCTATCCACCAAGGCTAGGACACATGAGAAGAATCACCTAGTGTTTTTTGTCTATGCTAGGATTTGAACTTGAGATCGTAGGTTCTCAATCCACTTCATTGACCACTAGGCCACACCCTTGGGTGCTTAAGCTCTTCAATTTATCTAAAGTTTTCGAAAGTAGCATGAAGGGGTACTTCACTGGATTTATCAATGAACTTTTCGTTCTGTACGATTATGGAAGCGCTACCCATACATCTTCCTGTACCCCCTCCTATCACACCCCAAGTCACTGGATAGAATGAAGCTTGATATGTTTAGAACTTCACGCAAGGGTTTGGCTATAGAAGCTTCATTGTCTATTTATAGGGAACCACCAACAACAACAACAAACCCAGTATATTCCTACAAAGTGAACCACCAACATGTTTGTCAATTGTTCCACTCCAGTTTTTTCTAGAAGGGAGTTTAGTTGGATGACTCTTATTTATTGTTCCATTCTAATGTTTCTCCTCATGCTTTTGGCTCTTCCCCATCAAAATTTTTAACCTAAGGCCCAAGACATCCTGGAGTATCAAGAGAGTTCTTAATTTTGTTACACCAGTATCTGCATCCAAGTATATTCAAGAACTTTATGCCTCTGGGATTCTTTTTTCTTTTCCCCTTTAGTAAAAGAAGGGATAAGGGATGCCCTACTCGTATCAAACCTGTGGATCTAGTGTATGCTTTCCTTTTCTGGAAATGGCTTGGTGTGTAAACGATATCCGACATCAAAACCTTTGCAGAATAATGATTTTTTGCATCTCGGAGGCCTCTTCTTTTCTCTCTTTAAATAATGATCTTTTATTCACCTAGCAGAAAACAACAATCAGATTCTTTAGAGTGGGAAAGGCTGCAAATGCATTTATAAAAAAGAAGAACTGCTTTAAATGGCCATTCTTTTCTTTTTCATTCTCTGCAAAGCATGTTAGTCTATATCATCTGATTTGCTTGTATGTCGTATTTTATATCATCTAGTTTGTATGTACGTGCCTCGCACGTAGATTTTCGGTCGATTATTTTATATGAAAGAACAAAAAATTAAATTTGTTCAAAAATTATAATAAGAAGGAAAAATAATGGTAAAGTAATTGGCATGATAAAAATACAATAATCTTTAAGAAATCCCACAAATGGGGTCTGGTGAGGGTAGAGTGTACGTAGAACTTACTACTACCTCGTGGGGGTAGAGAGGTTGTTTATGAAAGACCCTCGGCTCAAGTGCAACAAATCCAAGTATAAAGAGGAAAAAATAGCGAAGAAAACATAGCAACTAAAAAAGGGAGCAGTGCAAGCCTACAAGAAAGGAACAAGAACAACAACCAGATAGTGCGATAATTGAGATACAATAAACAACAGATGATGATAGATATCAAAAGCAAAAACTGCAATAATACAGCTAGTATAACGACAAACACCAACAAGCCTAAACCTTCGAGAAGCAAGACAACACTCCGCTACCTACTTACCTTCTATCCTAGTATGTATCTTGCACACCCTTCTATCTAAGGTCATGTCCTTGGTAACCTAAAGTTGTGTCATGTCCTGTCTAATCACCTCTCCTTTTTACTTTTTCAACCTACCCCTGCCTCTCTTCGTACCTAGTTTATCCGACCTCTTGCACCTCCTCACTGGGCTGTCTATGCATATCCGCCTCACATGTCCAAACCATATCAATCTCGCTTCTCTCATCTTGTCCACCATGGAAGCCACTCCCACCTTATCCTAAATATCCTCAATCCTAATCCTATCACTCCTAGTATGCCTAAACATCCACCTCAGCATCCTCATTTACACAGCATGCATCTTCTGAACATGTGTTTCTTGACTGGCGAGAACTCTGGCCCATACGACAAACTTGGTCTAACCATCACTCTTTAATATTATTGAAGTAGCACAATACATAATAATTCAAAATGATTGAACATTGTATTAAAAACATGCTTTAAAGTAATTATGAATTACTTGACATTCTATTAAAATCATGCTTTAAATCAATTCTATTTTAGCGAAACTAGTGTTGCAATTAGAATCTATGTAGAAGGGCGTGGGTGCCACGACACTCGAACTTCTCGGTTGAAACTCTGTATATATATATATGTATATCTGTATAAGAATTACTATAATATTAACCGTGACACTCAAAGCAACAACGGAGCTCGTGGTGTCAACGGTTAAAGTTCAAGCTTTTGTCCCTGCGGATGCAAGTTCGAATCTTGTTGAGTTTATTTTTTAAAACTGTTTTAGCTTGGTTCATTCTTTGTTAAAAAAGTTGTGGCTACGTAGAATAGAACCCCAAGCCTCTTCTAACTAAAAACCTAACTACACCAAGTAGACAAGACTTTATCTTGTGTAAAAACTTGCTGATAAATATTAATTATAAGTTCAAATCACAGTAGAGACAAAAAAATACTAGGTGATTCTTTCCATCTGTCCTAGCCTTGGTGTACAAAGTTACCTAATATCTGTTGTTGGTGAGAGGTGGCAGGTATCCTGTGGATTTAGTCGAGGTGTGCAAAAGTTGGCTGGACACCACGGTTGTCAAAAAAATTACTGGCACTACTTTTGCAAAATGTTGCATACATTACTGTTCAAAGTAGCGTGACACTCGAAACTTCCAAATCTTGGATCCGCTTCTGGTTGCAATTATGAATTACTTGACATTATGAAATTGTAACTTATTCTTACGACCTAAAGTATGTCTTCTAGTTGCTTGTTTATTACAAACATGTCTTTTAGTCGCTTGTTTATCATAAACATGTCTTCTATTTAACGTGCTCAATGACCGAGACTTCTATTTAATGTGCTCAATGACCTTCGTATGCTTTTCTTTTCTTTGTTTTGCAGAGGCTTTGGAACTTCTCGACAGGAAAAGTTCTGAAAACTTACACAGGCCATGCCAACTCAAAGTTCTGCGTTTCATCAACATTTTCCATAACAAATGGGAAATATATCGTTAGTGGTTCTGAGGATAATTGTGTGTATTTGTGGGAACTTCAATCAAGGAAGATAGTTCAAAAATTGGAAGGCCATACTGATACTGTGATTTCTGTATCATGCAACCCCACTCAGAACATGATTGCTTCTGGTTCACTTGGGAATGACAAGACTGTGAAGATATGGACTCAGGGGGAAGACTAATTATTCTTTTATTTATTCCAATGCATTTGTGCTGTTCAATTAGGTGATGTAGCAGGTTGCTGCATCTTTTTCGCCTTGCATGCGAGAATGGCTTATTTTCAGTCTCTACATGAGGTAGAAACTCTCTGTATCTCTTAAATTCTGGCAGTTGTCATTTAGAGGTTCTTTCAGCTTTTGTATTAGTTATTGTATTTCAGGAATTTGCTTAACTAGATGAATTAGTGAATCTGCATTATGGAAATCGTTTCACTTTTAACTTTTACTTCGTGGCTCAACCCTCTCCATTCCTGCCCCACCACCCAAAAAAAAAAAAAAGAAAAAGAAAAAAGAGGAGACAGAAGAGAAACTTCTTTGTCGTCTATGTACTTCACTATGTTATAATGCTAACTTTTGACGTTTACAGATTGCATCTTGGATTTAGATGTGCTTTTGTAGATCTATACAAATGCAATAGCATAATGATGACTGAGGTGCTACATTGCCAGGATTGCTATTTCAGGATTATGTTTGATGCTGTCCGTCCCTGGGATTCTGATTTTCTAATAATGTGGAAGTATTTCTAGCTGTTAAAACTTAAAGCCTTCGTCATCTCTTTTCCGTTGAAATCATGTACTCGTGCCTTTTTCTTTTTTTGGTAAATTGTTGCAAGTGGTGTCTATGTGCATTTGTTATAAGACCTGTTAGTTGATCCATCCTCTTGGTTAATCTTGGTAAGGAGGGGTAAGTGGATATTCTCTATCAGGCTTCATCCAGCACTGATGTGGGTTAGGTTCAGCTGAGTCTGAAATTTGCAGTTTAGTGATAACAACTTTTGATGGTACATCCAGTTAATGGGCATTTGGTATTCTCTACTTCTACTCGAAATTATAGGTGGACATATGATATAATTTTTCGAAGCAAATACTATCATCAAGTCTAGAATTTAGATGTAAGTGATTGGATTTTTACAAGCTAAATTTCATCTGGACTTTTTCTCTTGGATTCTTTCTAGAACTTTCTGGTCATTTGCAATTACATGTGACATATGCTTTAGAGAAATACAATTTCTGGGATTGTGATTTGACCAGAATCAGGATTAGGATGCTGATAGTGATGGACAATAAATGGTGATACTATTCTTTTTTATAGTTCATGGATATTGTGTTTGAGGGATTCGACCAAAATGGAGAGATCTAAATCTTGATTCTTCACTTATCTGTCAATGGAGAAAGTCGACGGCAAGAGAGATCCTGAAATAAATCATTGAATAAAAGAGTATGAAATGTAACACACAACTCAAAAAAGTAAACCAACGAGAAGTATGAGCTGGGATTGGGAGGCATGTCTTAGCTCATGGTCAGATTCTGGGTTGGGTGGTGATGTTGAAAAAAGTTTTCCTACTTTATGTAGGGAAGTCATTTTTCTTAAATTTGAGAAAAATAAGTCCATTTGGAAATTAGTTTTCAAACCATTTAAGCTAAATCAAACATGAGAGATCTCCAAAGTAACCTAATACTCCCTTCGTCCTTATTTGTGTGATCCATTTTTCTTTTTTGGTTTGTCCCAAAATGAATGATACATTTCTATATTTGTCCAAAAAAGTTTTAATTGTCATTAATGGAGTATTACATAAATTATAGTTTAAAATCTAAATATATACAATCTTTAAAAATTTGATCTTAATTTTATTTATTTCCTGAATCGAAATATATTTGTATAGTTATTATTACATGCTATTTTCACTTGTATAAATAAAAAGTAGAGTTTTGATTATTATTAATAAAATTAATTTTCTCATTATGCTAATTTATTTCATTATAGAACATCATTAGCTTATATACTTAATTAGTATTTCTCAAAGATAATATTTATGTTTTTATGAAAAAATTAATTCAAAAATAAAAATATCATGATTTTTAAGGATGTAAAAAAGAAGAAGAAGATAATGAAAGGGTACAGTAGGCAGTTTAAAGATTTAATTAGAATAAAGGGAGAAGTTTGATTATTGTTCAAAGTTGAGGGAATGTTTGATTTTTAAAGTAAAGGGGTGAAAACGATTTTCACCCAATCAAAATACCTATTGCATGTAACTTGTACAAACTAAAATGGCTCTCTGGTTGGCCGATCTCCGATTTGTTAGAATTCATTTTTCACATTTTACATTTTCAAGTATATATTCTAGTGAATAACACATTGTTAGAGTTCGTTTTTCACATTTGACATTGTCAAAGTACTCTCCGATTTGGTATTCTCTTACTGTTAACTTATATCACTCTCAGTTGGTGAAAATAGGTCACATAATTAATTTTCTATGTGTACGACTAGTCTATATTTTAGTCAGCATGTGACCCTTGTGTACTGAGGACCAAAACAATTAGTTAATATAGAGTAGATAATTTCAAGGAATCTACAGCTACTTAAACATTGTTTTATTATGCCATATTGACTAATCCGATATTTAAAAATTAAGGATGGCTAAAACTTTAATCATTTGGGCACCGCCTGTTGCATAAAATATTCAATTTAAAATTGGAAAAATAGTACTATCAAATAAGTTTCCAAGGATTTGGCATATCTTCCTGGCTTTGGTGGTGCTAAACCAGAACTGAAAATGCCCATTTTTAACTTTAAAAATGATGAACATTTCACTCGTGGCATATAAAATATGCAATATAAAAGCAGCGGCGAACCCAAGATTTAGAATTCGTGGGTGGTCGGAAGGTTCGAACACACATATTAATGCCCAAAGCTTTAAGGTTCCGTCTGGAAACCAAAGTACCAAGCTATCTTCTTGATTTTCAGGATGCTTTTCTAAATCTTATACCAATTTTTATATATTTTTTATATAATTATACGTAGTCTGATCGGGTTTAACGGGTATCGGAGCACCAAAAAAATGCATATAGGTCCGCCCCTATATAAAAGTGTTAAACTACCTTTTCACTTTGGTTGAAGACAAGTAACCTTGTAACTTCTTGTGAATCAAAGATTCTCCTCCTATATACTAACAAGGTGCATATATAATAGACTAGCATCACCACTAATACATTGTGGTAGCAAGTTTCAAATCATCAACTGCATCAATTGATGGAAAATTCATCGCGAAGATGGTTTTCAAGATCGGTAAGTACGTACAAATATATTAAATATTAGAGCATAGTATATTCTACGAAATATCTTAATTTATTATACGTTTTGATTTGCAGGAAGAAGGTGCCTATTACTCGAATAAAAACAAGTCCATCGACGATTTCACCACTCAAAATTCCACAATCTCTGAGGATCAAGAAAGTAGAGAACTGTCTCTATCTCCAGATAGTACTCGTGCTAATTCTCGTTCTTATTTCCATCAAGAAATTAGGGAAAGTAAAGTCTCCAAGATCGACTTTTCACTCATCACACCTTTGGAAAATCGCCCAATTGGTACCAAGAGACCTGCAATTGATCATCAGCCAAAATCGAACAATTATATCAACTCTTCATCATCACCTCGTTTTCTTTCTTTTAATAATAATAATAGTATGGATTCATTTCCTAGTAGTCATGTCCAAGGATGTAAAATAGAAGCTGTGGATGAGATGTATTTGTGTGATTCATCAGATCAGCAATTCTTTCCAAATCTCAATTCTAAAAGTTGTTACGATCAAAAGGATAACACAGGGAGGAAAAGAATTCCTTCAATAGAACAAGATCACGTTATTGCTGAGAGGAAACGCCGAGAGAAACTAAGCCAGAGGTTCGTGGCACTGTCATCCATTCTTCCAGGTCTTAAAAAGGTAATTATTTTCTCATAAAATTCGGTTTTATATATGTACAGGGATTAATTAGTTTATGGATGCTGCTAAATTAACTTCCTTTATGAACACACAACATTTCATTATGAGCCCCTTTTCAGTACTGTGTTTGATTACCTTGTTAATTCTAACCCCCTCCGTCCATCTTTACTTGTCTATCATACTAAAAATAGATATCCAACAATACTTGTCCAAATCCATCTTTACTTGTCCATCATACTAAAAATAGATATCCAACAACACTTGTCCACTTTGAAAAACCAATGGATAATTTACCATTGTTTGTCCATTTTACATTTGCTATTAAATATACTATTCATTACCCAATGCATGTCCCAAAGCATTAAATTTATTATATTCAAAGGGTGATATAGTAAAATTATCCCTATTATTTATTGTTTCATAAGGTGTGTGTCAAGTAAATAGTGGACAAACAAAAATAGACGGAGAGAGTAATAAATTAGGATAAATTACACAAACCTTCAAACTTGAGGGTCCTTAATACATAAAATCTCAAACCTTTAAAAAAATTACATAAAATCCCACATTTATTATTTTGCTCTTGATACATATGGTCTGATATCTCCAACCGCGTGCACATGTTGATACATATGTTTGATACATTTTTGTTAGTGATTCATATTGGTGATACATTATAGAATGAGAAAAACAGCCTACGTATTAATACAAAAATATTTTGATACAAAAATTGTTGATTTATTTTTTTAAAAATGTATCACAGACGATATGTATCATGGCTTAAAATATGTATCACAAAATGCATTTTTTGGAATTTTATGTAATTGGACAAAGTTGTGGTAAAAGATGTTATTAGCTCCTTAACCTTATGAATTATGTGTGTGTATTTTTTTACGCAACCAAAGAAAAAGAATTAAAGGGAGCATATAAAGTGAGATGCCAAGATTGCTAGCATTTGTTTAATATGTAAATAATGACTTGGTAGGTGGACAAAGCTTCAATTCTTGAGCAAGCAATCAAACATGTGAAGGAGCTTAAAGAAAAGGTGCAACTACTGGAAGAACACAAAAAGGCTACGTCCCAGCAGGAGTCAGTTATGTTTGTGAATAAATCTCAGCTGGAAGTGGAAGAAGCTGATCATGAGTACTCTTCAACTGATGAAAATAATAATGGCTCCTCCGGTGGCGATTTACCGGCAGACATTGAAGTACGATTCTCAGATAATAATGTTTTGATCAGAATTACCTGTGCAAGGCGCAATGCGTTCGTGCTGAATATTCATAACGAAATAGAGAAGCTTCATCTTACAATTGTTCAAAGCTGCATGATGCCATTTGGGAAACATGCCATTGATGTCACTGTTGTTGCTCAGGTAAAATTCTTCAAACCTTACTCCAGTATTTACCAAATTATGGGTAGATATAGGGATCAATGTTACAATCACTGTATCCAGGGGCGGACCCACCCTATACCAAGGGGTGTCATCCGACACTGCTTCGTTGAAATTTTTTTCTATTATATGTATATATAAAATCTGAAAAAAATAGAATTATACTATAAATAATATTTTTGACACCGCTTGAACAAGCGAGCTAACTTGGCTCAGTGGTTCGGCGCATTGATAGTGCAGTCCCCGTCCCGATTTCGATCCTCATCGGGTGGGGATTTGGGTTTATTTTAGGTTTTTGTAATTTTAAAAAAATTAAAAGTGCTGCTGCCGAGATTTGATCCTGCAACATTGCATTTCCAATCACAATAGGACACACTAGGCCAATTCAACTAGGTTTCAACTTGTGTTCTATGATGAAAATTTAATTAGTTATCCCAATAATAACAGGACAATTATAACTTTTAAAACCTAAGCTTAAAAGAATCATCCCAACAAAAGCAGTAACGTAAGGTTGCTGCTGTAAGTTCAATTTTTCTCCCTTCCATCTTTTTAATTCTAGTTGGAATTTTTTGAATATATTCATATTAAGTTTAATGGAGAGATATTTTTCTAAAGTACCTTCCGATTTTTCAAACGTAAGTTCAGCATCTCAAAATTCTTTCAACTTAGAAGAAGAAAGCGTTAATGAATTGGAACAAGGTCGACAAAGTGAAAGAGTTGATCTAAATTCCTTAGAATTTGATCCTGAAAAAAGATTACCGATTCGAAAATATCATTATCTGAATGATTGTGATGCAGTAAGAAGAGCATATCTTCTAAATGGTCCTTGCCGACCTCAAAATCACCAATTTCCTCAAACAAATTTTTCTGGTGACTTGCGTCGTTTTAATTCTCAATGGTTCAAGAAGTATGACTGGTTGGAGTATAGTGTAACAAAAGATGCGACATTTTGTCTCTATTGTATTGCTTTCAAGATGAAAGCATTAATCAAGGGGTAGGAGATGTATTTTCAACCATTGGGTTTACTAGTTGGAATAAGAAGCGCAACTTTGATATGCATGTTGGTAAATCAAACAGTGTTGATTAAGACTAATTTGCGAAATCGAATGGATGATGAGCTTTTGAGTGGTTGTTTGGTACCTTATATAGAAAAAGAAATATTTAGTACCATCTCCAATGAGGCTATTATGAATACATTTCAAAATATGAAAACTCGTCGAGGAGAGTTGTAGTAGTTTACTTTATTTATGTTTTATTAGTACGCTTTAAATAGTTTTTATTAATATAATGTTTTAATATCAATTGTTAATTTATTTTTATTTTTTTAAAATATCGACACCGCTTACACAAAATCCTGCGTACGCCACTGACTGTATCAGGTTATCAAAACGATAACTGCGTACATGGTAACCATTCATAAACAAGTGGGATTAATAATTAACCTGAAAAATAAGGCATGCAAAATATTAAAATATACCAATAGTATAAATATTCTTTACACTAACAAGGCATATAGTGTATGTTGTATGTGCATAATCTAACATAAGTTCCTTGCAGATGGATGACAGTTTCTGCATGACACTAAAGGATCTTGCGAAGCATGTCCGAATGGTCACTGGGAGGCTAATGACCCAAGCTTAGCACTTTCTCTGAAGAAGTTGTAAAATAATTAGTACTACTGTCTACTAGTAACATATCTGAACAATTAGATAATATTGGAGAAGCACGAGAGTTTGGAGTTTTTCTTCACATATTTTATTTGGTTAAATTTGCTACAATATATGGTTTTTAAGATAATGCTTATTATCGCCTTGGCTATCTAAATCATTTCCAAAGAGTGAAATTATTAAAGTGTCCTACATTATGTAAAGGTAGTTACGTGAGAATGTTCACATAACTATAGTAGAACTATCTAGTTATGTATCATACAGTAACATTACTTCATTCAGTATTTCCCTATTGTAATTCTAGATAATGTGAAACAATTAATGTTTCCATAGTTAGCTTTTGATTTTTGCTTTGTTTCGTCTTCATGAGTCAAAACGTACTGAAAATTACAGAAGATAAAATAAAAATGTTACTTATTAAATAATTATGTAACGCAGCATTCAATCGAACTCTTCATCACTCAAACTCAGTTGTAAGGGGTAAAAAAATAAAAGTAAAGAACATAGTAATAAGTTAATTGTAAAATGTGCTCAAGAGTTATAAGTACCTAGAGATTCACTTTTTACAAAAATGATAGATTTTCCCCAGAACTACAATGTTCTGTGACAAGAACTGCCTCAAATGTTGTTCAGCATTTTATTTTTTCTCCACTCCATCGTCCAGATCATATTTAAATGAGTAAAGTGGTCCCTTGGGATTAGAAATCCGTTTCCGTTAGTTAAGTTATTAATTATTACTCCCTCCGTCCCATTTTAATTGCTAAAAATAAATGTCTCATATTAGTTAATCACTTACTATATCAAGATAGAATTAATTAATTTTTTCTCATTTTACCCCTACAATTTCAATGTTCATTCCTATACCCAATAAATATCATTAATATGGTAAAGGGTAAAATAGTAAAATTCATCATTTCATTTATGATTTCTTAATCACGATATAAAATGAAATAACTTTTAGACCAACTTTTAGTTTGGACCGGAGAAAATATAATTCATAAACGACTTTGTTGAAGAGTCTCACATTAGATTAAAACGGAATGAATGGTCTCCGTATATTGTCTTGAGGGAATCCATAGGAACTAACTTTTGAGGTTGAATTAGACACAAAATCCAGTTCGTTATATGATATTAGAACGGGCTCCATCTCAATTATTATTTATCGATGTTGGCTTCCATATTAAATTGTTCATACTTCAAATCTCTAGTCCTGGGTATGAAATGGAGTGTTGAAGAGTTTCACATTGGATAAAAAAAAAGACACTAATTATGAAAAGCTGATACATATTAGAACGAACAGTCAGCTAACTGCTAAAAAGTAGATGAAAATCTTGGGTTGTCAAATTTCAACCCAAAAAGCCCAATTTTCGAAAGCTTTGGATCTTGGAAAGATGGTGAGACAGGCCCAAAACAAGATGATTGTCCTACAAGTAGTATCAGTCTCGGTTAAGCATATAGGGTAAACAACATAAATCCCAACAATTTGATGTCTAATTATAGAAAATCTCAATATTTTACATATTTACAGAAAATCCCCTTTTTTGGGCTGTCGAAATACATAATTTGTTCCCGATATAGTTCGTTGAGATACATAATTACCCACATTGTAATCATTCAAAGATTCATAGTGTATGTATCTTTTAAACAAAACTCACACTGATATACACAACGATACATAATTCATTCCCGATACATTCCATTGAGATACATAACTGATAGTTGAGATTTTTGTAATTACTTTGTAAGGGTAGAAATTTGTATAAATAAGGTAAGTTAACGTGTATATTTATGTTATTTTTCCTAAGCATATTTACACGTCTAGGCCCAGTCATAAACTATTTAAAGTTAAAAGAAAGTGGATCGTGATAGAAGAGAAATCCACTTAAATTGGAACTAATTAAGTAGTAACTTTATTTTGTATAATTTTTACAAATTTTGAAAAAATTAGATTCATTTTAACCATGTCATGTGATGTTTACTCTATAGAATAATTTTAAAAAAACTATTTAATGATTTTATTCCGATCCGCAATAGATATAAGTTTTTCAACTAATTAATATATTAGACTACGGGCTCATTTGGAATTGCTGGTAGAAAACTGCTTATTTGAGAAGTATTTTTTTAAAATAGCTTTTCAGAAAAGTGCTTTTGAAAAAAAGCAATTTGTGTTTGATAAATTCATTTGAAAAATGCTTTTGATAAACAAATTGTGTTTGGATAATCTTTTTCAAAAAGTGCTTTTGAGAGACAAATGACCAAAAAGGACATGTATGAATAAACTTTTACTACTAAAATCATTTTATAGAGAAAATTTATTTTAAATATCTATTATAATATTTTTAATTAAAATTTTATTTTTATTTAACTAAAATCATCAATGATATTTTCAATTTTATTTTAAAAAAATGAGTGAAAAATAAAATGATAATATATAAATCATAGAATGAAATAAAGAATTATGATGTAAATATGAAGTATAAAATTTTAAAATATAACTTTAATCAAACTTATAAGATATGCTAATTAATTAATAAGATATATATATATATATATATATATATATATATATATATATATATATATTATGTGTGTGTGTATAAGTGATAGAGATATTTTTGTCATGAAAAAAATAATTTTCTGCTTCTGCTTCTGCTTTTTTTGAAAAGCAGAAATTTTCTGTTTCTTCCCAACAGCAGAAAAACTGTTTCTGATTCTTTTTAAAAGCAATTTTACAAGCTTACCAAACACCCTTCTTTTAAAAAAAAAATCTTTTTTCTCAAAAAAAATACTTTTTTTGAGAAAAAACAATCCCAAACAGGCTCTACATTGCCAGTCAAACAGGAATGCAGACATAGGAATATTTTTCTCATTACATTGTAATTCACTTATTTGTTTAATTTTTGCCAGATCAAGAAGAGTTTTATATAACTAAAAAGATTAATGAAGAAGGTGACGTTAGCTTGTTAAACCTCCACCGGCTATATCAAATGTGGTCGTGCATACAAACTAATCAGTTTTTGAATTAAATAATAAAGTTTCCAACCCCACTTCCATTAATCTTGCATTATCTGCATATTTATTTGTTAAGTTGAACCTAATTGATTTAAAAAAGAAGAAGAAGAGATTTCGCTAACATTTTTCCATGTTCTTGCACAGTTTGTCATGCACCTTATGTTAGGTCAGGGAAATGGAGAATAAAATCTTGATTTCTGCAAAATAAATTGCAACTTAGTTGAGGAAAATTAAGGTCCCCTGGATCTTTGACAGATAGAAATCCAATATTAATCTTCATTTGAATTATTGTATGTACTATTATACTCCAGTCTCCATGTTGTAGTTTCAATTGAGATAATAATATTGGACAAATACAGCATCACTTCTTTATTTTAATACTCATCTGTTTCTAGTTGTTGTTCAATTATGGTATACCTCTCTTTCAAGAAGTGATGTTTGCAAATTTTTCTATAATTGGAGAACAACTATGTTAGACGTGATTTCCTTTCCTTTCTTTATAACCACTGGTTTTGGGGCTGATTTCTTTTATCACTTAAGCAATAGTTATATTTCAGAATTTTTTTTTTAATTCCTATCTGGGAGCTCTCAACCTTTTACTTTCTTGCTGACTCGAACCCACAACCTTAAAGTTAAAGACGGAAGATGCTTACAAGTTACAATTCGAGCAACTTCCTCTAGTCTCTCCAAAATTTATCCTTATTCTAATTTTTTAAAATTAAAAAACAACTTTTAAATTAAAGATAACAAATATTAATCGAGGGATCATCTTAAAAATCAACTCCCAATTATTTTGCTATAAATGTGTTGTACTTAAAACGAAGTATAGTTGTCATGCTTGAAAGTTCGATGAATTTGATTGGTTATTTGTCATAAAGTAGGAGCATTATTAGAAATTACTAATAATTAGATATTGTTTTCTCCTGAAACAAGGATGATGTTAACCCAAACAGGGCAATTCACGTGCTTGAGCTAATAACTCAGATGATGTTTATGGGTATGCTTCACGGGGTCCACTCGTCAATATATTCCTATGTCATTTTGCATAAATTATATTCCCATATGTTTCAAAACATATTTCGATTCTCAAGTAAACTCGAATTTGGATTTTTAAAATATAATTAATAAGATTAATTTGATAATAATAAATTCTAATAAATACTTTTTAAAAAAGAATGTCAATTCAACACGGGTAAATAAAATAAAACGGAGGAAATATCTAATAAACTTATTTCTTCTAATTAAGTTCTCTCCTATCCTTTCCTTTTCTAGAGGGCTAATACCATACTATGAAATTGGCGGTATATAGAGAGAGATCACTGTCAATAAACTTATGATAGAGACCTCATAAAGAAAAACTGAAAAAAACGAAAGAAATTAAATTAAGGACATGATAACAACCGTTTGCAAGATGAGTTGAAAAAACTTATATCAGCTGCCAATACTCAATAGCGGTTGATATACAAAATATGATCTGACCAATAACATATAACACTATAAGATAAAATAAATAAATAAATAAATAAATAAATAAATATATATATATATATAAAAGGAAAATCTCCAAAAGATCCTGTCCAAGGTTCTCTTCATGTCTTTTTCTCCCTGAAAAACTCTCTCATTATTATCCAACTTGTGCAAAAATTAGGTATATTAGGAGTTCCTCAAAAGATACGTTCGTTGGCATATCTAGACTCTTAAACCAGCCGTTGACGGAGATTAAATACATAATCAATCAAATAAAAAATTGTGCTTTTTTTTTTTAAAAAAAAAAAAAAACATGTTGAGCTTTTAGATGAGTTGCTAATATTCTTCGACAATTAAGCGAGACTAGTACTTAACCTGAAAAGTAAAACTGTTAACTTGTTATACTCCATTTGTTTCAATTAGTTGTCCGTTTTTGATTTGACGGAATTTAAGAAAGTAAATAAAACTTTTTAGATCTTGTGGTCATAAACTAAAACTATGCAGAATATACCAAAATGTCTTTTAATCTTGAGATTTTAAACATGTTATGCGGAAAGTTGAAATTAAAAAGTTATCAAAAATAGGAAAGAGGCATCTTTTTGGACACTGACTAAAAAAAATAAGACAAACTAATTAAAATGGAGGGAGTAACATGTTAAACTGCACTGATAAGTTAAATTCATAACTAAATCATCGATCTTCGGCGTAATGAAATTATTCAAACTTCTACGTATGCGAAAAAGAAACTTATTAAGATTGGTTAAAATTAATTTGAAACCTTTACTTCTAAGTTTCCAAATGGCATCTGAAAGAAAGGTGTTAGATGCTTAATGCTCGAAACTTTTCACACGTACCTGACTGCCTGTTACTTGTATTATTATTTTAAAGCTGTGAAAGTATTCCATCAAAAAGAAATGACGTACGTTTAAATGTTTAAGGAAAGTATTCCAAACAAGTAGTGTAATAAACGTCATTGAGATGGAGAGAGCACAACAATTGAATTTGAGGAATATTCCCTTTTTTTTTTTCTCTTTTCTGTTTGAGCCATTTTTGTAGTCAACGCCATCATTCAATCAAGTACAAGTATAAATATTACTACACTTTAAGAAGCAAGATATATCTGCACCTTTTGCCCTAAAGTAATTAGATACTGATTTTGATTGGAATCTAAGTATAGATCGGCAAAATCTATATCCAAGATATATCGATGGATATTTCATCGTGGACTGAAATGGTAAGCAATAAAAGCTCTAAATTAAATTGCTTTAAATAGTTCCCTTTGTACCTTGTATTGACATTAATTTTTCTTATTGAAATTGATCAATCAATACAGAAGACTATATCTACGAATGATGATGCATTTATCAATCACTGTCAAATGATGACCCAATTTGATGAATTACCTTTCTCCTCTTGCACCTATGGTAATCAACCTTCGCATCATCAGGCTGCTTTTACCAAATCTTGGATGGAAATTCACCAAAAGAGTTCTTCTTTTTCTTCTTTCTCCAGTAGTACTGTTAGTACTTCTTTCTCCAACTCCAACTCCAACTCGCTATCAGCTTCTACGACTTCAAAAAACTACCTTCAAAATTCGAACATGACCTCGGTCAAGACTGATGAGGTGCCATCATCAGAAACTAGCATAAACTTCTCGTCGGGCATTACTACTCATGATTTTGAAGATGGTCAAAGGCTAATCCAGGCATTAGGATATGGTAATATTGGTGATAATACTCAGAAGAAAATTAGTTATAGTAGGAGTGGTTTGCAGGCACAAGACCACGTTCTGGCTGAAAGAAATCGAAGGGAACGCCTCACCCAGGGCTTCATAGCTTTATCAACTCTCATCCCTAACATAAAGAAGGTAAAATCCATACTTTTTTGTTATCCCTAATTTTGTCAATCACTAGTTAAATTCTTTGCGTCTTTCTATGCGGTGCAAAAAAATTGATGCAACTGAAGTGATCTAATTAAAATAGTTAAGGATTTAACAAAATATTGATTGTGCAAAGAATCCAGCTTGCCATAATTGCGCATGATCTTTTCTTGTTATAATTAATCGTAGCATGTAATTTATTCTATTTTCAACGTTATTAATTCATTTGTTACGAATGATCATACATGAAGTTATGTTCTAGTGATTTGGAAGTGTAATTGTAAAAAATTCTTGTGCACTATCGATCAACATATATAAATTAAAATGAAAAAGTACTTCTTGATGTTTACATGTATAATTTGGGTGATTGTTCAATTATGTTAACAGTTGGATAAAGCATCAGTACTTGGAGATGCTATCATGTACATAAAACAACTGGAAGAACAAGTAAGAATTCTTGAGGAAAATACAACGAAATATAGGGAAGAATCGATGGTTGCTGTTCAAAGAGCACGTATAATATCTAGTAATGTTGAGTACTCATCTTTTCGAACTGAAACTTCCAATATTAGCACAGACCAATCATTCCCGGAGATTGAAGTGAGAGCTTCAAATGGGAATGTTCTGATTAAAATCTATTGCAAAAAGCAAAGAGGAATAATAAAGGAAATATTCAGCCAAGTAGAGAAGCTCAATCTTTTTATCATTAGCAGCAATGTCATGCCTTTTGGCTGCAACACTACCCACATAACAATTGCTGCTCAGGTACTACCTTTGTTCTAACCACCAATTAATCTAATTATCTTAAAGGAGTATATATTTGTAATATATTTGTACTAAGTTTAAATTACTGTGTAAAGTTATTTATACCATAGAAAATTGTTTATAGTAATTAAGAAAAAATAAAGCAAATAGCTTGTCTGATATTTTGAACGCATACTTTTTTTTTTTAAACAGATGGATCATGAATTGAGCAAGACAGCAGAAGATGATGATGCGAATAGGATACGTATGGCTATAATGAAGCTCATCAACGGCCAGGAGGAAGCAGCTTTCATTCAGCATAAAGAATTTCAAAGATTTGTAGAAGCAAATGACTCTGCACATGTTCCCATCAATAAAATAATTAAGTGATAATATTGTTTACGTAGTAGATAAGATCAGTAGGGTCTACAAATCTCAATTTGTGGGGTCATCATGAGGTGCTGGTTTTTTTTTTTGTGTGGGCTACAAATTTGGGATCCCATTTTACAATTTGCGCATGTGCTACAAATGAAACTGGCTCCTTTTGTTTGACAAGTCATGGAAATTGGAATTCCACTAACTGATTTGTTTTTTGCTTGTTCCTTTTCAATAGTCCAAAACACATCTAAATATTCTGATTTTTTTTAGTTTTTATTTAAACTATCATATGCGTGAATACTGTTTTTCACCCTTCATTCTTGCTCTCCTTTTGGGAAGCTGCAGACCATGCCCGTCTTTACTTTTCCTTTTATTTTTCTTGTTGTTTCTGGAATTTAATTAACTACTCACTCCGTTCACTTTTACTTGTTTTGAGCAACATGTATTATATTGTTACATTTACATTTTTTTCCATATAGTAAACTCAAATTGAATCCAATAGTCATGGCTAGAATTTTATATGTGTACTAAAAAATTATTAAATAAGAAGAATTGATTTCGAACACAATAAATATGAAAGTTGATGTGAAATTTAAAATTTAAACACATAAATTTCACATTCTAAGTACATCACAACTTTATTGAATGAGGCAATCTCGAACTTAAAAGTAAAAAAGGCTGAATAGGAAGGGTCCTGACAGGATTTGATGAGTCAAATTTTTAGAGTATGGTGCAATTTTTTTTAAGGTGCTATTTTTGGTTTGTATTTATTTTTTGTGCAGCTTTGATAGCGCAATTTTGAAAAATTGATGGAACGTTTCTGATAATTCTTGCTATTTTTTTCTTTTACAATTTCCATTAAATCTAACGTACCATTCCAGTCTGTTAGATATTAGATCAAAAAAAAAAAAGGGTACTCATATTTAACAAAGTCAAAGGACTAAAAATATGGAGAAAGTATATTTAGGGATTTATTCTAAATCTATCCCCAAATATAAGGACTACATTTTAAAATCATTTTCTCTCAAATTGAAGTTGAAATACTCTTCATTAAGTGTGTTCATGAGTCAATTTGGCTTAGTTTACCAAAATTAAAATCAAACATATTATATCGATTTATTTTTGAGTTTTAATGATTTTTTTCTTATCACATAATATAAAGTCAATTCCTCTTTACTAGAGTTAATTTGTGTTGGGATAAATTTTTGATAAGTCAATTTATGTTTTGTAAGAATTCCATGAATTGACTACTACTCCCTTCATTCGGATTTATTTGTCACTATTTTTCTAATTTGATTTTCATTTTTACTTGTCATTTTTTACAAATCAAGAAAAGACAAACAAAAATTTCATGTTTTACCCTCTGCATTAATTACATATTCTCCAAATCATTTGTCAATACTTATTACTCAACATCAATTAATAGGGGCAACATTGTAAACTCTCTATACCAATCATTGTTTTCTTAATGGGTGTGTCATATCAAAAAGTGACAAGTAAAAGCAAACGGGGAAAGTATATAATCATCTATTAAAATGTTTTTCTCGAAAAAATATTAAATCAATTTCTCATGCACGTTAGAATCAATTATTTTCTTAGTCTCAATTTATATGGCATTTTTTTTCTTTTTGGCTAGTTCAACAAAAATGATACCTTTCTATATTTAGTACTAATTTAACTTAATTTTCCATTTTTTCATTAATAAAATAATTTATAACCACACAAATATCTATAACTTATTTTGTATTACAAATTTCAAAAGTTCTCCTTTCATTCTTAAACTCTATGCCCAGTCAAACACCTTTACATAAATTGGGACGAAGAGAGCATTATTTAAAGTATATAAAATAGGTGCATGATAATAGCTCTATTAAATATTAGTTCTTGTGAGATCCATCACAAATATTTTTAGAGACATTCTTTAAAGAAAATTAAACTATATACTATAAAGTTTTAAAAATAATTGTGTAAGAAATCTATTTAGATATCGGTTTGGTTCAATTTTCCCTTGTTCAATGTATACTGAATCAAATCAAGTGTATTTGATTTTTAATCGATTTGGTTTGTTTTTTTAATTTAATTTGGACGTTCTTACTCTTTTTGGACTAAACTGCAAACATCCCAAATTATGTATCTACTGACTGCCAACATCAAAAGTTTTTTTTTTTTCCTTTTTAACATCAAAGGACACTAGTTCTATAGTTTCTAGAAAGCTTTGCTCTCCGCCTACATTAGACTCCAGGCCTTAATAACGTTTGGAAGTTCCGAAGTGAGCTGCTAACCAAACTCATATAAGTTGTAGGTTTAGTATGAACAGGGGCGGATCCAGGATATCGGGTGGGGGTTTCCGGAAACCCAGTAACTTTCACCCTAGCCCTGTATTTATATTTAGAATCTGGTAAATGTTTAAGGAACTCTTAGTTGGGAACTCATAAACACTCCAACTGGAAACCCATAAGCTTAAAATCCTAGATTCGCCTCTGAGTATGAACAACAAGATTCCTTGGCAGCCCTTGAGATGGATAATCGTTTTGTCTTCTAGTACTAACAAAACCACTCACTCCTTTTCTAAATAAATAGTGATTTTAGCTTGGGCTCATCCTTTAAGAAATTACTTACTCATAGAAAATAAAAAGTGTTTTTACTTACTTACCTTGATTATCTAAAATACTATTTATTTAGAAACAAAATAAAAGGAATAAAACATCATATATTTAGGAACGGAGGGAGTAGTAGACTACCTTAGCAAATGAGATGAAGAATTGTTTTTTCTAGAGATGGTACGTACTGGCCGGCTTCAAAAATAATAAGACCAGTTATTGCATAATTAGTCAAGCTATGGCGAAGTCAAAGGCTGTGTAATTACTTACGTTCACTCACCATGAGCAGTGTACTGTTGATTAGCTGGTGTACCTCAATTTATGCAAACAAAAAAGAGATATACTTCGAGTCCGGAGCCTAAAGGGCTATAATTTTGGCCAAAAATTCCAAAACGGACACTGAACTGGGAAAGAAACCAAAACGGACAAAACGCTGGAACTGTAGCGATTTACAAATCGCTGGGGGGCCAGCGATTTACAAATCGCTACAGTTCCAGCGATTTGTAAGCTCTTCTATATATTATACTCATTTCAGCTACTCTTTGAGTTAGTATTCGTTCTTGTAACATAAGCAGCTGCTTATTTGTTGTATTAAAAATGAATGAAAATACAGTAAGAGTGAACTTATATTGGGGAGGTAAAGTCTTATATGAAGCTGGTTCTGTAATATACAGTCGGCGGCCTGTAGTTGTGCAAATGTTTCCATTATCTCTTAAATATGAGCGATTGCAACGCTTACTTAGAAACAAAATGGGTATAAGTGATCCGGAAGATGTAGTGGTTATCACTGGAAGATATCCGACGTCTTTTCCTTCCAATGGAGTTATAACGTACGGTGAGACTTGTATTTGGAATGATGATTCTTTATCTATATTTCTCCGTACTATTAAAATTTTTGGTAGTCACATTAACTTAACAAGTCTTGACATATATGCGTCAATTGAACGTTGTCCTATCGTTCAAGAACCCACCGACAATGAATTTGATCTTTGTGATACTTCATATTTACCGAATTTGAATGTTGGTTCAAGTGGTATAGTCCAACAACAAACAGGGGGGGGGGATTTGACAGGCACTCAAATAATATAAATAACTTGACTACACAATGTGATGGTTGGCTTGATACACGGTATCATAACTTTGATCGGAGTGAGCATAACTCTGATATTGGGGGACCTAGCACTCAACAACGTTGTTTTCCAATGGAGTCAATCGATGGGTAAATTTAATAACTTTTTTAATTGAATTAAGTTATAATTTATACTTATTATATTTAACTATTTTTTCCTGTTTTGTAGATTTAATGATTTTGAAGGTACACTGACGCGGCTCACACAAATTGTGGAAAACAATGAAGAGATAGCTGATGATGGAGTGTGTGGATCAGACAGTGATGAACCTTTAGAACATGAATCAACGGATGATGGTGAAACATCTGGTGATGATGACGATATCAATGGAGAGGGTGCAACTCTGGTTGTTCATAGTGTTAGTCATCCGTCGATGAAAATTCCGTATTTGGATAATACAACAGAAGATTTTGCGGACACATGTGATGATAGTTCCATCCAAACTGCTCTTTGGAATCCCAAGAATCCGGAATTCATTCAAACAGGTTAGATTTTTGCAACCTAAATTTTTTTAAATAATTAATTTCATTTCTTTTTTTATCGACTAATGCTTGTTTGAACCTATATGAAATTAGGTATGTTATTCATAAACAAGAAACAAATGAAAGCTGCTGTGAGAATGTATAGTCTTAAAAAAGCAAAGGAATATATTTGTGATAGATCCAAAGCTAAGAGTTGGAGGGTTATTGGCAAGCGTCATATGTTGGGTTGCGAATGGATGATTCGCTTTAGAGAGATTTCAGGTGGTATGTGGAAAACAGGAAAAATGATACAACCACACACTTGTCTGACTGATAACTATAGGGAGGATCATTTCAATATGAACAGCAATATGATTGCTGTTACGTTGATACCACATATTATGAAGAGCCCTAACATCAGTATTAAGGCGGTTCGAGAACTCATCAAGTCAAATCATCATTTTACTCCCAGTTATAGAAAAGCTCAAAGAGGTCGAAAAAAAGCATTTGTGATGGTGTATGGTGATTTTGAAGGTTCTTTCAAAGCATTACCTCGCTACATGGCTGCACTACAATGTTTCAGTCCCGGTACTGTTGTTGAATGGGAGCACCATTCTTCAACAATGCAGGGTGAGCAAATATTTAAATTTCTATTTTGGTCTTTTAAACCAAGCATTGATGGTTTCAAATATTGCAGGCCCGTCATTTCAATAGACGGTACTCATCTTTACGGTTTGTATGATTTGAAACTATTAATTGCTATTGGGATTGATGCTAACGGTAATATTTTTCCGCTTGCATATACACTTGTTGCACGTGAAAGTTTTGAATCATGGTCATGGTTTCTCAAATTATTGTGGAGACATGTTGTCCGTGAAAGGAAAAAAGTTGGTCTCATTTCTGACCGTCATCCAGGAATATTACAATGTATTCAATCTTATGATTGGTTGAGTCCACCACACACATACCATAGATTTTGTGTTCGACACTTGAAAGCCAATTTTAACAAAAAAAATTTAAATAGTGAGCTCGAGAACTTAATGTGGTCGGCCGCCACTGAGCATCAAAAGAAGAAGTTCTTACAAAGGATGGAACAAATTAAGATATTGTCTCCTACAGCGCATATGTGGTTAGATAAATTTCCGTTGGATAAATGGACAATGTATATGGATAATGGTCGTAGATGGGGCGCTATGACGACAAATGTATCTGAGTCATACAATGGTTTGTTGAAGAAAGCTCGGGGGCTTCCAGTCACTGCTATGGTTCGCATGACTTTTAAAGCTCTTGTAGATCATTTTGTGGAACGAAGCAATCTTGCTGATGCTTTATTACAGAATAATAAGCCATGGCCTCTTGCTATTGAAAAGAAATTCCTAGATTATTGGAAAAGAGCACAATCACACACTGACATGATGACTTATCAAACTGGTGATGGGGTATTTGAGATTCTTACATTTGCGCATGATGGTAAGGGTGGAAATGTCCACACAGTTAATGCCAAGAGAAAAATATGTTCTTGTGGAAAATGGAAGAATTATCATATGCCATGCTCACATTCTATTAAGTTTTGTGGCGTCCGTGGCATCGAACCTAATACATTTGTTAGCAAGTACTACAGCACCGAGCTATACAAACAAACGTACAGTGGTAATTTTACCCCCGTTGGTGATGAACGGTATTGGCCGCCAGCCCCATTTGCTTTAGTTGCAAACGTTGAATATATGTGGACATCTGGTGTTGAAGGAAGAACCCGACTTAAGAATGATATGGATATTGCTCCGGCTCGCATGGCTAGAAAGTGTAGTATTTGCAAGGAAACAGGTCACACTAAGGCACGTTGTCCTAGACGAGCTCAGTAGTTTGTGACTTTCATGTAATATTGTTCTTATGTTGCGTTATTGGTTTTTAATGTAATATTATTTTTAATACAATCGACGCTTGAAATGTGGTCTTTCAGTATTTCTGACGTTAGCATATGAGGAGTAACATTTTATATACTTTTTAAATTACTATTCAGTATCGGCACGACGTGCACTTAAACACACTTCTTGTCCTGCACCATCCCAAACTGCTTCGGATCGGTGTTTAGCTTGTAACTTTAACAAAGGATTCATATCTATATAAAAAAAATCATTTTGTTATGATCAAAAGAAAAATTAATAAAAAATATTTAAAGAATGCAATATTTAAGCTTAAGAATTAGATATAATATTTTTGTACTTCAAAATAAAAAATAACATAAAAAATATACATGAACATACCTTACTGATGAGAATATCTTAACTTGTGTTTTGATAGAATTTTTTTAGAAACTTATATCTTGTTTGCAAATATTTTAGTTTTACTCACACAATATTTCTGCACTTGTATGAAAATAGAGATGGAGAATTTATATACTGAACACAAAACTCTTTAGGCTTCACGTGTGTTGCATGAGAACAAAAAATATTCACATGCAATTTATGCACTGTCAAAAAAAGAATCAAATGGCATGCCTTCATGCAATGTCAATCAAAAAAAGAATAAGCGTGCCTTTGTAAATCGCTGGAACTGTAGCGATTTGTAAATCGCTGGGCCCCCAGCGATTTGTAAATCGCTGGCCCCCCAGCGATTTGTAAATCGCTACAGTTCCAGCGTTTTGTCCGTTTTGGTTTCTTTCCCAATTCAGTGTCCGTTTTGGAATTTTTGGTCAAAATTATAGCCCTTTATGCTCCGGACTCGATATACTTCCTTTGTCTAATAATATTTATTCATAATATTAAAAATAAATATCTAATAATACTTATTTTATTTAAAAATCAGTGGATAATTTATTATTTTCTACCCATTTTATCTTTGCTATTAAATACTATTATCATTTAATGCATTCTCAAGGCCTTAAATTTATAATATTCAAAGGGTAATATAATATAATATAATTATCTATATTATTTACTACTCTCTCTGTCCCAATTTATATGACACAAAATTTCTTTTTAGTCGGTCCCAAAAAGAATAACAGATTTCTGTATTTAATAACAATTTAACTTTAAAATACCACTTTATCCTTAATGAAATGATTTACAACCTCACAAATATCTATGACTTATTTTAGACCACAAGTTTTAAAAATCTTCCTTTTTTTCTTAAACTCCATGCCAAGTCAAACTACATTATATAAATTGAGACGGAGAAAGTATTTCTTAATCAGTGTATCAATTTAATAATGAACAATTATTATTGGAGGGAATAATATACAGGTAAATCCAGTTTCAACCATCACATCTTCTGTTTATGGACGGAGACATATCCATGTGCGGTATTGACTTTTAGAAAAGATTCACATAAATCACACCCTTCAATATCCACCTATTTTTCTACCAACAATTGCTTTTTAGTAATTAGCTAACTCAACGTATCAGAATACGCTAATTTTATTTGCCAAATTACAAGTTTATTTCCTTATTAATATTCTCGTATAAAGTACTTTGCTTGTAATTGAAGCTGTAATAGTTACGGACACTTCAGATCTAAAAATCTTCTACTAGTCTTATTTGACGATCTAACTATATTACGTCGCTCTCATAAAAATACAAATAAGCTAGCTGGTATTTTCTTTGAATGACATGGACCTTAAGTGAAAATAGCATTTCACATACAATCATGAACCAAAAATCATGTTAGAAATAGTAACCAAAATCTGGAAAAATATATTCGGCGGCCTGAAATTTAAGTTAATGCTTTTAAGGAAGTAAGGAACTAGCTAGTCTATTATTCTATTAGCTTCATAATCTCAAAAGAATCAACCAGGGATTGTAGTAGAATCACGTATTGATAAGATTCCTCCACTCTTAATCAAAGATCTCGAGTCTTGGCTATGGAAAAATTCCTACTGAAGAGCACTCCACGCTAAATATAATGAGTCTTACGTAACAAGAATCTGAATTAATCAGAGCCGTGATACAGACACTAAACACTAGGTGAAAAAAATAAACGTAAAAAATAATTTATGCAGAGTGAAGCCACTTATGCAGTGCCCTAGTCAAAAGCCTCTGGTAAAGTTGTTAAATGATCTAGAGGTCACGAGTTAAGTCGTGGAAATAGCCTCTTGAAGAAATATAGGGTAAGATTGTGTAAAATAAATCCTTGTGATCCAACCCTTCTTCAAACCCGTGCATAACGAGAACTTTAATGCACCAGGCTACCTTTTAGTGCTACCAAAAAAGTAGTATGATTCTCTTTTAACTTGGTAGACTCCTTTGCAATTTGACTAAAGAATAAATCCTTTTTAGAGCATTTATCTTGACCTTAAAAGGTTTCGTTTTGATCTCCCTTACCGGTGACAAGTAAGAAGCAAAACTTAAAGCCCTTACTTTGACGGTATTACGAAAGGGAGTTACCATTTAAAAAAAAGAAGAAAAGTTGATGTATTTAATTAGTCACCTTTGGTTCTATTATCAAGATTATAAATTACTCTCTCTTGGAACAACTCTGATGTTAACTGGAGATGAATGATTCACGAGGTTGTATTTAATTCGAGTCTAATGACGTGACTTGCCCCAATAAGAATGCTTCGTGTGACCCCAGTACCCACTAATCCCTTCTTTTGTCATTTATGCTTAAATTAATTAGTAGTAGTATAAATTTTAATGCTTAAACTAATTACAAACTTTTCTATATTTTCTTAAAGTCATTATCAGCTGTCTTTTATATCTTCTTTACTTTATCAAAAGACCCCTTTATGCCAGGAAGCATTACCAATTAAAGCGGCCCCATAAAGTGCAACATAAACATTACATCTTCTTTAATTTGTTTCTACAATTTATATGTTATATGACCCTTTTTACTTTTAAACTTTAGTTACATCATATTACTAAGTTCGTTAGGGGTGGTTTGGTATACGGGATGAGATAATTATAACCAACAAAATTAAAGATATACACACTAAGGCACCTAAGGCGTCCTTAACCATCTTGGTGATTCAGCCACAAGGTATGGGCATCTTCTATTTTTTTATTTTTTTTTGAACTACTTAACTAACCTGTTTTTTCCCTAATTTCTTGTTGTATCTGTGAGACTGTGCTACTATAAATTCTATATTCGCACTTATACTTCTAACAATTTCCAGCTCCTTGTCTGCCTTATCTTAGAGAGCAAATGATCGAAGAGCCAATTGCAAAATTCTTGTCATCAATAGCATGAAAATTATTCACATAACATCGCCGCTACTCGCAAATAAGACAGATTCATATTGGTCTCAAAATGATAGAGCTACAAAATTAAAATTGCATTTTTTTTTAAACATAATTACTGGTGAAAGTAAAAGCGGATGGGATGATTCCCAGAAAACTGGAACTAGATGGTCAAAAAGATAATACTGACGCGGCAACAGAGAGTAAAGTACAGTAGAATCAATCTGATGATCAAACTAAGAAGTTTCCACCATCCAAACTTTTAACTCGTGCTTATTGCTCTATTATATTGCTCCTATTATTTTAAGTAGTAATAATAGAGATAGTGAGAACACAATAATTGAGGAACATTTCCACCTGTTTTTCTGTTTTCTTTTATTATTTTTCATATTTTTGGCAGTCAACGCAAAGCAACTATAAAGACACAAGAATTCCTACACTTGACCATCTGACACCAGCTGAGATCTACATTAAAGCATTTTTTGGCTCTCTAACTAAGGTAAAAGCTCTTGCCCAACACTTTACGAGACGAAATTTTTCTCATTTATTAAAAGTTTCCCAAATACAAATCGATCTATGATATATACTGATTGTGATTTGAATGTGGTGGCAGGATCTAAGCCTAAGATACAACTGATCTATCACTAAGAAGACAGATATCGACTTTAAATCCGATCAGAATGGATACATGGTGGTCTGAAATGGTATGATCGACACTGACAAAACCACTCTTATTGCTGTAAAGACTTCGTTATATTTGATTTTGTTTATGTACCTCTATATAGTAAGTAACAAAACTATCTTTGAAATTAATCAATATTACAGGAGACAAGGTGTATGAATGATCATCCTTTTATCAATCAGAGCCAGATGATGACCCCATCATTTGATGAATTGCCATTCAATAAGCCCTTCTCCACTTTTTCTCCTCCTCCTCCCTCCAGTATCATTTCTAATTACAGCTACTCCAATTCAGTGTCAGCCAAAAACCACTTCGAAAATATGAAGGTCAAGAGTGAGGTTCCATCAGGAACAACCATTAACTTCTCCTCTTCAATGGATACTGATTTTGGTGATAGCCAAAGTCTAATCCAAGCCATAGAATTGGGATTTGGTGCTGCTGATACTACTACTACTCAGAAGAAGAGTTATAATAGAACTAGTTTGCAGGCACAAGACCACGTTCTAGCTGAAAGAAAGCGAAGAGAACGCCTAACACAGCGCTTTATAGCATTATCTACACTCATTCCCAACCTAAAGAAGGTAATTAAATCTCTTTTGCCTCAATTAAGTTCCTACTTAAATTAATTGAATAATTCTTCGCTCTAGCTGAAAAAAGGAAAGAGTAGTTGATGTAGATGTACATATCTTGATTATCTCTACATATATATGAAGAGAACTTTATCCATAACATAACCCGGTACAAAGTGGCCTCTTTTGTAGGATAAATCTCGATTATCTCTAAATATGAAGAGAATTATGTTTGAACCCAATTGTTTTCCTTTCTCCCCCTTTTCTGTTCATCCTTGGGTGACCTGAAATGGGTCTGGTTCATAGGGCACGAAACTGAATCTAATCTTAATTCTTTGCAATAGTTCATCTAGCTAGGTACAATCTTCAAGTTAAAATACATTATGTAAAAAACTAGTTCCATATAAGCACTTACAATTCATATAGATCTAAATTGTACTCCTATATATATATATATGACTAACAAGCAAATTTTGGGTGTTACTCTTTACAGTTGGACAAAGCAACAGTACTGGGAGATGCTATAAAATATATAAAACAACTGGAAGATCAAGTTAAAACCCTTGAAGAGAAAACCAAGAAATGCAACGAGGAACCAGTGGTCGTTGCAGTGAAGAGACCTCGCTTGGTCTCCAGTTGTGACGATTCCTCGTGTTCTGGCGAAATCTCCAGTGTTTGCACAGAACGGTCATTGCCAGATATTGAAGTTAGAGCTTCAGAAGGAAATATACTGATTAGGATTTATTGCAAAAAACAAACTGGGATAATGAAGGAAATATTCAACGAAGTGGACAAGCTTCATCTTTCTATCGTTAGTTGCAATGTTATGCCTTTTGGCTACAACACCTCCCACATGACCATTATTGCTCAGGTATTAATTAAGTTACGAACATTTGACCATGAAAATTTCTAATTCAATTTGTCGAAACTGTATTTCGAATTTGCTTAAATTAATAATTGATTTACCTTTCTAATATTTTGTTCGTTTAATTCGACAGATGGATCATAAATTGAGTATGACACCGAATGATGTTTCGAATAGAATCCGTGCGGCTATAATGAAAGAAGAAGCCAGCTCCCTTACAACATAAAGAAGAAGATTTTCATGATTTTTAGAAGTTAATTAGGATCTTTGGATATGTTCAATTTCAATATACTATTGTTAAGTGATCGATAATAATGTTTTTTTTGGAATTTAGAAGATAAGTGTAAGGTCTGCCGTTTGTAGATCTCTTTTTGCGGATCAAGATCACCTGAAAGTGGGGTCGTAATTAATGACTTGGTTTAGGGTTAATGATTTCCATAATTGTAGACTATAAGAAGCTTTAATTTGCTTTTTTTGCGGGTTAATTAAGAATTTGGACCCCGTTTTGCAATTGCCTCACGTGCCACAATTGAGACCAGCCCTATCTTTTTGACAAGTCATGGAATTCCATTAAGTGGTCTTGTTTTCCTTAATTTGTTTTCTTTTTGTACTTTATGTTTACTCTTGTCTCTACTGTGTAATAAGGACATGTTAAGTATAGATTTTAGTGAAAAGTCTGAGCCCTTAATTTTTATCAATGTTGTACGTCCACATTTAATTTCATGTCACATAGAGTACGTAATTAATTTGATATGGTCTCAGACATTTTAATTTGTCTCTAAACTTTAAAGAATGATTTAAATTTGTCCTCCTGATTGTTTGGGGTGGTAAAAGGGGTAAATTTATTTATTTTTTTGGCCGCGAGGATCACTATATACTCTCTCCTTTCGCTTTTACTTGTCACATTTTAACTTGACACACTTAAGAAAATAATTAACATGGTTATTTTTTCATATTACCCCTATTAATTGATGGTTACTATTGTCACTACAAAAAAAAAAGGTAAATTGTGGTAGATTGAAACTGCAATTCAAAAAACCTCCGCAAATTGGATCACTATATACTCTCTCCTTTCGCTTTTACTTGTCACATTTTAACTTGGCACACTGAAGAAAATAATTAACATGGTTATTTTTTCATATTACCCTATTAATTGATGGTTACTATTGTCACTACAAAAAAAAAGGTAAATTGTGGTAGATTGAAACTGCAATTCAAAAAACCTCCGCAATTTACCTTTTTTTTTGTAGTGTGTGTCTTGAAATTAGTTTAGAGAATAAACAATTAATGCTAAGGGTAAAATAGAAAAACAAAAGTTGTTTTTTCTTGATATGTCAAAAATGACAAATAAAAATGGAAATTCAATTAGGAAATTAGTAACAAGTAAAAGTGAACAGAGGCAGTGGCGGAGCCACCTTATGTCTAGGGGGTTCATCCGAACCCCCTTCGGTGGAAAATTATATTATTTATACATTGCTAAAATTATATTTTATGTATATATAGTTGATGTTGAACCCTCTTCGGCTAGTTCATGTGCTTACTTATTTCAATTTTGAACCCCATTAGTGAAAAGCTCCACCACTGAACAGAGGAGTACTAAATCTTGTAATTAGCGATTAATAATATTGTAGTTGCTGCCTTTTGGAAAAAAGACCTCAGGTGATGAGCCACTTTTGTAACAGTAGAGGCTAATTTCACCTCAATTATAGGGCAATGGCAAATCATTTCTCACAGTGATAAAATAATATTTAAACCTTCTGCGTTCTGCCTCATTTTAATTTGAAGTTTTTTGTTTTTTGTTTATCTCGGAAAGTGTACGTGTAAAGACACAAAACTGTAACGAGATTAACAAATGAAAACGCATGGACCCGTCCTGAAATAGCCTGTGAATACAATGACTCAGCTAGCTATTTAAATTTTCAAATGAAATGAACTACGATTGATTTGACAAATATATGTAAGGAGAAAAGAAACACTCTCCGAATACTTATTAAATTTCCTATACTTTGTTAATTACCATTAAAACGCAACCCTGAAATCGAAGTCCCTTGAATTATACTAGCCATCAAAGAATTCACTAAATTATAATATATGCATCATATGTATGTGCTGCTTCGAGATTCAATTTTTTCTTTTTCTTTGTGGTCACTTTATTCCTTCGGCAACCAGTTTCTGTCCTTGCACAAGGTACAATATGTAAGAGTTTTGTGACGGCGTGATTCAGAGATTTATTAGTATTCCACCAAGTTCTGGAAATTCTCTAATAGCGAAATACTTTAATATTGAATGTCTAGACTCTATAGGATTACGAAAGTAACTATAAAGGTGTTGGGTTGTTGTACCTGTACAAAAAGCATGTAACATAGTTTCTCTAACAGGAGAAAATAACTTCATCAAAAGGAAGTTACGTACATGTCCAACTTTTAGAGTAAATTTCTCGTATTGTCACTTAGCGAGAAATGTCCCACTAAAGTTATCTATTTATTTTTTGTTTCAATAATATCATTTAAGTTTGTACATTTTCCTTATAAATTAATAATTACTAAAAGTGACTAAAAAGGTGAGAGAAAATGATCAAAATAGTCCCTTAAGTTTGAATTTTAAATTTAAATGATCCTTATTCTTTAACAATATGAAATGCTAATAACCTTTCAACTATAAAAAATAATGAGTACAATTTTAGTTTAACATCTAACTATGATATTAAAATATAACGGAGTCGACCAAAAATTGTGATGGTATTGTTAGAAATAAGCTTATATATACTCTATTTATTTGAAAATTTAGGATTTCAATAAGAAAATAATGTTGTATATTTTATTCATTTTATGATTAATCTTTCTCTTTTGATAAAATAGTTTAAATTTACAGTTTCTTCTACTCCAAAAATTATTGTCAGAAAATTCATAATTCATAAAGAAGACGATGAATTCCTTCAAACCAAAAACATAACTACGGTTTCTATTTAGTAGAGAAAAAATCATAGATAAATGTTTTAAAGGATTTGTATAAAGAAAAAAAAATATTGATGCATATTAAAGGACATTGTGGTAATAACATAAATTATTCGTCATCAAATAAAATTAGGAGATTTCATATAACCATTGTGTAATTTAAAATTATTAAAGTTTTTTAATATTACTTTTGTCAATCTTGTGATATTATTTGGGAGCAAATTTTAAAAACTAAATACATCTTTCAATTTTGAACAATTAATGTTCTTCTTCTTTATTTTATTTAAAAATATTTCTACTTATTTCACGCTCTAAATTAACATCCTTTATCTTTCTTTGTTTTTTAATATTATGATTTGCTGCTTTTTAAATTATACAGTGTACTTATCTATAAAATACATAAAAATTTCTAATTTATAAAGTAAAAAAATGAAAAATAAATGGAGGCCTATTAAATTTTTAATGGCAAAGAATAAGGGCTATTTAAATTCAAAGTTCAAATTTAAAGGACCTATTTGATAATTTTTCTCTTATCTTTAACTCATTTTTAGTAATTATTAGTTTGTAAGAAAAATTTACAAAATTGCATGACATTATTAGAACAAAAAAAATAAATGCTTTTAGTGGGATATTTCTCAAAGTTGAGTGACAATACGTGGAATTGACTCCTGTTAATTTCTTGTCTTTAAAGTTTCTTTACATGTCTTACTTTTCGGTCACTTTTTTTGAGTTAGTCCTGGGCATCCTGTGAAAAGTCAAATATTCATTTCTAATCATAAAATGTAGCAGTAGTTATGATACAATCCTATTATATAAGGAAAATTAGCTATTAAACAATCAAATTCTAGAAAACTAATTAATAGTAAGATCAGTTGGTTTGCTCTACGCGTACTTTGACTCCAACCTCTTCGTTTCTCTACCGTACCGTTTGGACTTTAGCCACAATTTTAGGTTCAAAAATTCTACTCTGAAGTGAGCTGCTATACAAATTCACACATTACTAGGTTTGGTATGAACAATAAGATTCCTTAAACCTTGGAATAACGAGTAATTTTTTCTTCAACCAACATATATAATTAATATCATAATGCAACTAGATAGAAAACCTAATCCAAAGGATACTCTGCCTATTATAAAAACCAAGCTTGATGAAGCAACTCTGATAAGGATGTAGACACCGGCAATGTCCCTTTGACTTTTTTAATTGACTTTATCTATCGGTATTCAAAATTCACTAACCAATTATTAATTTAGATTCAAATAGGTACAGTAAGAGAGTAAAGTAATTTCTTGAGCATCAGGAGAATTTTTCTGTACTCGAACACAAAACATATCAATTAAGGTGAAAGAATCTCAATCATCTCACTATCACCACTTGGTGGTATGTCCGTTGAGCTATACGATTCAATAGTTCTCTTCATTCACATTGTACTTTCAGTTTTGGCTATAATGGATTATGGTCAGAATTTAAATTGAACATCCTTCAAGTTTTAATTGAAGGGATAGATCAAATTTAGACAATTTATTTTCACCCACGCAAAAAAAGAAGAAGAGGTAGATAGATCAATTTAATTACAGAATAACTTATACTGTATTAAAGAAAAAACAAGTTGAACCAAGTTAGTTACGGAAACCAATAATACTCCAGAAATCATTGCCAGTTTGGTGGAAACTTGAAGACAGATGAGCCATCAATGTCAAATCCTCTCCAAAATTATGGGTTATTAGCAAATTTTGCCCAAGTTGTCTGCAGGCTGTTCTCACGTTGGTATGTTCTCTGCCAACATGCACCCTGTTCCTTTCTACTTATTCAATTTTCAACTTATGAACTCGTATATCTTGACTAAAACTAAGTGTTGTCTGAACTAGAACACAAAATTGTGACTTTAGCATAAACAAAGTTAATTCATTCCAACTCTTTTCTTTTACTGGACTCGAATTAAGTGAAGATGAAAATACTTATGAAATGTATTTTTACTAAAATGCCTGTCATTTTATAATTATATTGTGATATCTTTATTTCTAGCCCAACCAGCGCCCAAAAACAAATATAATATTGACAGCCAGGTGAGGTAAGATTTGTGAACATTTTCAAGCAAAACATTTATGGATTGTATTTTTTAAAAAGAGCTCAAGAGGTCATGACGAGACGAATCGTTTATCATTTTAGAGGGGTATCAAGTGGATGTAGCGGTGAGGCATCCTAACAGACTGATCGATTTAAACCTTGTTACTATATGACCTATGATCAATTCGATCGAGCATTCACTATCTATATATTTTCATTATTCAAATCTTAGCTTGCTTTGGAAAGAACCATAAATGAAAATCTTGAGACCAACAACCGAGTTGGTGTGAGATCAGTGACGATATTATAAATTTTACTAAGGATGTTCAAAAATTAATATATGCGTATGTAAAGTAATTTATGATCTATATACTTCATATAATTTTTTATATATACAGTCACTATATGTGGATACGCTACTGTCAACATGCCATGGGAATAGGTTAGCAGATATGTTCTCAAAAAATAAGTCCTCCTAGGAATGAGGTTAGAATGAATCTAAATTCCCCTGACGATGCTATACAGACGTATTTAGGGGACATTAAAAAGGTACTGCCTTTGTAATTGTCTGTCTATGCTAAAGGACTTTTTGACAGTCTTGATGCTAAAAGAGGGGAAGGACAAACCAGTCCATCTTATAGTTGTTGGGTTCTAGTGATGAAATGTGAATGAAAAATGAAGGAAAAAGTTGAATTGTGCTTTCACTTTAAGGAATTTTTTCATGCTTGAATATAGAAGCATTCCTTCATGTGGATAGTGAGGCAAGAAGAAATCAAGCCTCACGCCGTCTTCGCCATCGCTCGCTCGGCTTGGGCTTCGGATTTGTCGATCGAGAGACTATCTTTTTGGACAAAATTCATTTGAAACTTGAGAGTTAGTGATCCAAAAAATTCAATCTGAAAGTTCGTCAAGGACAGTATTTTAATTTGTTTTTGGACAAGCAGCGACCTACGACCGCATTTGGGTCACCTGCGGTTGCAGGTGGGGTCCGCAGGTTGGCGACGGTCCGAAACAGTGCGCCTATTCAAAAACCATTGCTTTCTTTCTGAAGTACCACATTTTGGCTATAAATACCTGAATTTTTCCTCAAGTATGTACACGAAATTTAGAAGTGAAAACTCTCCTCTTTCTTAAAAATTCAAGTGTGATTTACGAATTGTTGAGTGCGTTTGTAGTTCAATAGAGTTTTAGGTACCGTCATTCTGTCGAAGTGATTCATTTTATCCTGGGAGGATATATTCCATAATCTCGGGTACTTGAGGGGAATAATTTCCTTAAAGACACACCGTGAATTCAGTGGACTTGAATCTTCAAATCTTCATCTCTTTCTAAACGTTGGTTTTGCTATTTTCCAGAAAATAGTTTGAACTTCATTTTGTTGTTGTTCATAAGTTGGGTTGAACTTATTATTGAAGTTCAAAGTTGTGAATACAGAGTTCGTACTTCATTTGATTATTCATACTTTAGTTTAAACATGTGTTTGAAGTTCTTGTTGTAAATACAGATTTTACGAAACCCGAAAAACAACAATAGTCACCCTAACCCTTCGCAGCCCTAGGCAACACGCTAGCATTTTCGTTTTCCCCATTCAGTTGTAATACTCCATGCTCTAGCCTCTAATACTATCTCCGTTCATCTTTACTTATCTACTATTGATCCTTGGCGTACCCTTTAAGAAATAATCTATAATAAGGGTAATTTAATTACTATATCCCCTTTGAATATAATAAATTCAATACATTGAAAAGTGTATAATTAGGTAATGACTATAGTTAATAACTAAGGGAAAATGGACAAAAATAGGTAATTATTCATTGATTTTCCTGAACAAATATTGTTGGACATCTATTTTTAGTAACATGAATAAGTAAAGATAGACAGAGGGAGTAATGAGTTAAACCTTATACATTCCCCCCCACCCCCCCCTTTTGTTGTGTTCTTCAGAATGATAACCCAAAAAAAAAAAGTTAGACCTTATAAGTTCTGCCAGTTGAAATATTGAAGAACGCTCTAGTCCTCAAGTTTGCAATTATACTAGTACTTCTTTAGCTATTTCTGGTGGTCATTAATGTATAGTTGTATCTTTGCTATGGTTTATATCTCAATGAATTAATGCATATTTTCATGAAATAGCCATTTACTTACCAGAGACGAACTTATTTTAAAATAAAGTACTCATTTTCACATAAGAAACAAAACCAACTGACATGCATAGTTGTAGTTTTTACCCCAAAAAAATAAATTTATGCATACAATATTCATCACGACCGAAGCAGTTGCAAATTTATTAACCCTACCATGTAGAGTAGTATAATACAACTGGTAAATTGTGCTCTACTTAAATAAATTATCATTGTTTATGAATTTGATCACGTTTTAATTTGGTTCTTCACGCCAAGTTGGAGTATTAAATAATATAATGTTGTTTTCCAGTTGAATAAATAGCAGATGCTAACCCCAAAAGCATAATTCACGTGGTTGCTTCACGTGGTCCACTAATTTTGTGCATTTTGTATAAATTTTGTGAGTAGATTTTGAAAATTTCTCCTCAAATATTTGTTTGCAATGCAATTTGATCATATACACCCTTCATTCACTTTTACTTATTCACTTTAGACTTTGCAAACCCCTTAATAAATAATGATTTATATTAGTATTGTATATAATATCCTCATATTAATATATTGATGTTTAGTATTTGGTCTTAGAAAATAATTAAATAAGTAATTGATGCTAATGGTAAAACATGAAAAAAGAAATACTTGTCTTTCCTCCTGATCTATTAAAAGTGACGAGTAAAAGTGAAAATTCATTTTTGAAATAACGGACAAGTAAAAATGAACAGAGGGAATATATATGATCTTCAAATATTTACAAGTTTTTAAAACTAGCTCAGACCAACTTCTGAGTTGTTGGGACTTCATCTCATAAAACTTCAAATTCTTTTCAAGTAAAATCCATGCCCAAACACAACTTCAAACTCTAAAAGTCACACCATCAAAAACTCAATTTTTCAATTTCAACTTTAAAATCTATGATCAAATGAAACCCTGTATAGTTTCCTTCCTTGAACTACACACTCTCTCCGTCCTAGCAAATTTATGTGGCGGGTGTTTTCCGATTGAACATGAAGCTTAAAAAAATTCTTTAAAAAAATTGTTTAAAGCAAGTCAAGCATTTATTTGGATATAAATTATCTCCTTCAAAGTATAAACACAAAATAAAAAGTTTTAAATTAAATAATTTAAAATTTTTCTGTATTTTCTTTGGTTATTCTATATATTTATCCTTCAATGGCGGATCAGTTGTCAACATCTTAATGTCATCTACAGTTTATAATGTCATCTACAGTTTAAAATGATAAAACTCTGGCTTTATAGCAAGAGCGCTTAATTTCCATATTAAGTAAAGTGCATTTAATATTAGACCATATGTTAAAAAATGTTGTGTCAAAAAAAAAAAAGGGACTTAACATCATGTCGTCATCTGATCAGGTGGAAAGCGTCACGTATTATACTAGTAGTAGGTGATTTGTAGAGTCAGTGTTGCTTTCGGAAATGAAATGCATGACTAGATGTAAAAAATAAATGGAGATAGTAATGCTCAAACATCATATCTGGCCATATTGGAAGCTTCATTTATTAATGAAAAACACAAATGGTTGGACACTAGTTTAGAGTCATCAATTAATAAAAGTTACTAGTAGCACTCCATTTTACGTATCCACTATACTAAAAATAGATATCCATTAATAATTATCCAGAATAGAAAATCAATGGATAATTTATTATTTTTTATCTATTTTACCCTTGCTATTAAATATTATTCATTATATAATATATTTTCTAAAGTATTAAATTTATTATACTCAGAGGGTGATATGATAAAATTATTCCTATTATTTATTATTTTTTAGAGTGTGTATCAAGTTAATATTGGACAAGTAAAGATAGACGGAGGAAGTAGTAATACATGTCCAATTAGAGAAATTAAAGTGTTTTTATTAGTTATATCTCCATTAGTTTTCTCATAAATCTTAATCTCTAAACCCCAAACGTATGCTAAAGCTTCTTCTTCTTTTTTTTTTAATCCAGATTTGGTTATTGTTGGATATTCGAAATTGAAAATATTACTACTACTAGCTAGTTGAATTTATCCTTTTGGTAAAAAGGTAAGTTAAGGCGGACTTATGACTTAATCTTAGTTAGACCTCCAAGTAAAAATGAAATGACAAAATAGCCGCTAGGTATAAATGAAACGAGTTTCATTTTATTTTAGAAAAATAATAATAACAAAATAACAGTCATTATCAGAATAAAGAGTTTTAATTATCAACCAACAGCAGTTGTGATTACTTTAAAGTTTAAAGAATGCCATTATACAATGGAAATAAAACCACCTGTTAAATACTCTCTCCGTTCGCTTTTACTTGTCACTATTTTCCTAATTGGATTTCTATTTTTACTTGTCACTTTTGACATATCAAGAAAGACAAAAAAAAAATTTCTCTTTTACCCTTAGCATTAATTATTTATTCTTCAAACCATTTTCAAGACATATTATTCTAAACATCAACTAATAGGGGTAGTATAGTTAAAGAGTCTTATCAATAATTATTTTCTTAATGCATATGTCATGTCAAAACGTGACAAGTAAAAATGAACGATAAAACCAACATAATGGAGACAATTAATACATATCAAAAAAAAAAAAAGTGGACAACAATGATGTCATAAATATAATAGAAAGAAAATTTTAGGATCTGGATCTAACTACTTATATTATGTAAAAATACAGTGACGATATCCCAACGTCAACAAATGTTGTTAGAGAGAAACCTAAAGTATTGGTTGGTTTGAATTATTAGCAAATTAATTAATAATAATAATAGTAATAAACTTTATGTTTTGGTTGTGAATTGTGATAATGACCAATAGTTATTGCGGCGTCAATATATTACAGTAAATAAAACTTGCCTCAGTTCTAGAAATAAACTACAGATTACAGCTCTTTCCTGTTCAAATGAAGTTGGTGATCACAATCTTCAAAAAATTCTGACTGAACTTATATATTTATAAAATAAAATAAAAAATTTATATTTTTATTTTGGCCTCTCTAAAATACTCGGTTCCTTATACCAACTCGTGCAAAGATAAATAATTTTGGATTGTTAAACAAAAAAATAAAAATACATTAAGACCTGCCGACCATCGCGTTGAACGCAAGAGATTGAAAATACTTTATATAGTCTACATGCTTTAGTTTTTTCTTCCTTTTCTAAAGGGTTAATAATCTTTTTGGTCCCTTAGTTATTGTAAATTTTTGTCTTTATGATATATAATTAAGTACATCTAACTTTAATTACTTGAAATATATATTTTCAATTCCTTTGCTTATAAACTGCACAAATTTAAAGGGATCAAAAGCATTCGATTAAATATGTTAATTCAATATATATGAGATAAAAATTAGATAGTAAATAACTAAAGGATATAAGTGCTATTATCCGTCTCTTTGTACGGAACGTTGTTAACGATATACTAGCTAGCGGCGCTTTCTTTTGGAGTACAAAAAATGGACGTATCTATCAACTTCAAATTTCAATATAAACAAGTAAACAACTGAAATTTGACGCATCTATCAACGTCAAATTTCAAGAATGACGTTTCCGAAGGACTCAACCCAAAAATATTTTCGGAGTCAGTATTCCTTCATCGATCTGTGGGCTAACACACACGAAAAATAGAACTTATATCTGCCTAATATTTGTGTGATGTTTTATATTGGACAAATTACATAAAAGTGCATCTAACAAAGTTACATTGCAAAATATAACACACTTTTTAAGTTCTTATAAAAAATGATCCAATTGTATTAGGCCAAAAATGTTACTTTTCATTTTGTGACCCATTACAGCTGTAACACGAATTTTTTGAAGCCATTGTTGAAGCTTGAAGCTTCAAAAAGCTCTGTTTTGATTGAGTATGACTGCAAAAGATCGGTTATGTATTGAGGAGTCCAAATCCGAAGTTTTGAATGATTTGGTGCAGTTTTGAGGTGTTTTTGGAAAAAATTGAAAATCGAACTTCCGTAAATAAGTTTTGTTTTGGTGTAGTTTTGAAGTGTTTTCGGATGAACTTGCTGCTTGAATTCGTTGAATTCGTGGAAGAAGACGAAGTTCGTTTTTTTGTATATATTTGTATTTTGTATTATATATTGTTATATGTACAATACAATCTTTTTATTTCGATGATTTTCTTGTTCCTCTCCATTTTATACACACTTATACAATGACGATACATTGTTTAATATTATATATACATATGTATATATTTGTATAATTATGTATATTATTAAATAATTGTATAGATAACATTATGCAATACAATAAAAAGACTGTATTGTATATACAATTATATACAAATGTATACAATATTATACAAAAAAAAATTACTTTTCATTCTGTGTCCAAATCCAAATTTTGAGCTATAAAAATGTAATATACTTTTTGGCCTCGAAATTGTAATGTATATTTGCTATGTGTATTTTTTTTTAATTATCCTTTTTATTTTTGTGTCTTTTGAATATATTTTTTTATAACTAATTACTTCTCTAATTCACAAATTAAACTAATGTCTTAAATATGATTCTATCATCTATGATCAATCAAATATCATCACATATAACGGAATGGAGGTGGTATTTTAGAAGAGCGGTATGCTAGTTTAAATTATTCAGGAGCTGGACAACTTTTTAAATTCAATCAAAGATACGTAATGATAAATATTCATCGATTTGAAAATTCCGAAGAAATATTGAAAACTTACAGCAAGTCATAAATAATGTATCTCCACAAATTAGATACATATCTTGGCTTACAATCAGGGTGCCCTTCAAGCTTCAAGTTTAATTTATAAGCTTTAAAACATGGGATGAAGTAATAAGGTGATTAATTATGACACGTTAAATATTCCATACCTTATTAAAATATGAAGCAATGGGTATGAGGTCAAAGTTTCTTTTGAAAAGAGAACTTACTGACTGAGTAATCATTTTAATACTATTTATTTTGAGCAAAAGAGCATTCATTGCAAAAGAACATTCAATAGCTAGAAAGATGGTTGCCCTTTGTCCCGAGTGTGCAGCCTATTTATAAATGAATTGAATTGAAAATTTTAAGTTTTTAATTTCAGATAATACAAAATCATTAGATGATTTCTTCTATTTGTTACCGTCTTGATAAATAGAATGGCTCAATATTTGTGTTGATTGAAGATAGCAGCCGGTATTCTCAGAAATAAGTAGAGATGCGTGTAAACTGACTCCAAAACAGCATAATTAACAAAAAAAATAAGGAAAAGAATTTGAAAACACATGGAATAAAATCAAATTATAAATATTTTAGTGTGATTATAGATCATCCAATGAATGAAAAATGAGAAATTTAAAATTAAATATATCAAAATTATCTTTTTTTAGGACGGACTAAAACTAAAAATATGGTAAGAGAGTAAGAGTATATTGTTTGGACAATGGGAAGTTAGTATTCACAAGTCGCTACGCGCAAAAGACTGGGGTTCAAAAATGAACCGCTAGTGGGTAAACCCACAGTCCACGGACGGTTCCCCTATAACCGGAGCCGGTTTGGCCGAGGGACGAGGGATGGTCAAAAAGTTAATACGGACTCAGCTAATTAATAGACATCATAATTTTATATTATTAATTTCATCAAAAATGAAACAAGAGAGAGAAAATTGAAGCTTAATTAGCCTTTCACACGTGCCTATTACTTGCAGTATTTTATGTAGTATTTCCAAGAGTAATAGTCATAGATAATTAGCTGGGCAGTGAGAACACAATATTTAATTGATTTTTCAATCTATTTCCTCTTTTCTTCTATTTTCGTGCAGTAGTCAACACAATAAATCAAGCAAGTACATGTATAAAAACACAAGAATTCTTGACAGACAGACAACATCTGAAACCAAAAGCTTCCATTTTTTCCCCTCGAAGTCTAAGGCAAGATCTAATCCTTAAAGGGAACTGTTCATTAAGGATATACATCTTCTCAAGAATGGATATTTCATCAGCTACATTTTGGTCTGAAGTGGTAAGCACTAGTATATAGTCTTTTTTTTGTTCCCTCTAATTTTGTATGGTACCTTGTATTAACAATTTCTTTGACAAATACAGGATAGTATGAATATGAATGATCTTCAGTACATTGATCACGGCCAGATGATGACCGCATTTGACGAATTGCCTTTCAATAATAACCCCTTTACCTCTTCCATCTTCGATAATATTCAAGCTTGTCAGGCTGCTGGAATATTTGAGGAGAAATCAGCGTTTTGCAATTCAACAAACGCAATTTATCAAAATACCTCTTTTTCTATCTCTCCTTCTGCTTCTCCTCCTCCTTCTTCGTCACCCAGTGTCATTTCTTTTTCCAACTCCAATTCGCCATCAGCCACTACTACTGCTGATGCCCAAAATTATATTGAAAATTTGAACACCGCGGTCAAGCCTGAGGCTCCCTCAGGAACTACCATAAACTTCTCCTCATCAAATATTTCACTGGAGTCTGATTTTGAAGATAATCAGCATTTATTCCAGGCCATGGGATTTGGCGCTGGTGATATTACTCAGACGAAGAAGATGAGTTATAGTAGAACGCCTTTGCAGGCCCAAGACCATGTTCTAGCTGAAAGAAAGCGAAGAGAACGACTCACACAGTACTTCGTAACTTTGTCTACCCTCATCCCTAACTTAAAGAAGGTATACATTTTTTCTTGTATCTCCTTGCATTATTTTATGTCAATAGCTACCGAGAAATCTTTCACTTAGTGATCTATAGGAGTCTTGTAGTTCTATTACAGATTTATATGTCAGTAGAAAATACAGAGAGCTTCTGATTTTAGATGAGCTTAAATAGAGTAATTAACATGATCAATAAGAACTCATATAACTGACTCTAACTTGCTTGGGTCAGAGTACTGTTTTGGTACCTTGAGATAGTGCTTTAGTTTTATTTTTTAAAAGAAAAGAATATAATCTTGATGAAGGGCTTCATATCTTCCCTTTACTTTATTTATGAAAATATTCTACATAAATTCTAAAATATTAGTGCTACTTGAGTTTGATTGTCTTATGGGTGTTTATTAATCTCTAACAGTTGGACAAGGCATCAATACTTGGAGATGCGATTAAATATATAACACAGCTTGAAGAACAAGTAAAAAGTCTCGAGGAAGAAACCAAGAAATATAGTGAAGAACCAGCAGTTGCAGTTAAAAGACCTCGATTGCTCTCAAGTTATGACAACTCTAAAATTTCTAATGAGAACTCCATCAAATCAGTCCCAAATATTGAAGTTAGAGCTTCAGATGGAAATGTCCTAATCAGGATTTATTGCAAAAAGCAAGCAAGAATAGTAAAGGAAATATTCAGCCAAGTAGCAATGCTTCATCTCACTATTACTAGTAGCAGTGTTATCCCATTTGGCTATAATACTACTCACATTACGATTGTTGCTCAGGTACTAACTTAATCTTTTGAAATTCATAGAATTAACTATCAATTGCTCCAAATTGAGTTATTTTGCTAACATATATTTTGAACAAAATTTGAAACAGATGGATCATCAATTCAAGAACATGACAATAGAATATGTCGCGAACAAAATACGTTTGTCTATAATGAAGCTTATCAATAGCCATGAAGAGGCCAATTCTCTAGCTGCATAGAGAATTTCAAGATTTTCAGAAGCTAATTGTCAGCTATTTAAGTGACAGTGTTAATTTAGAATGTAAAGGGTGGGGCTCATGAGTCATGACTTGGTTTTTGGGTAAAAGGTTTTCATTATTGTGGACTGGGGCTTCTTTCTCTTTTTTTTTCGGGTTACAAGTTGGGACCCGTTTTACATAGCCCTAAGTGCCACAGATGAGGCTGGCTCCCTATCTTTTGACAAGTCATGAAGTTCCACTAAGTGATCCTTTTCTTTGGTTTTGTTTTTGGGCTAAGTAACTAATTTTTGGCCTTTTGTTGTATACTACTACACAATAGTTTTCATCAAATTATGTTGATGGTGTAATAAATACTACATGTTTATTGGAGTTAATTAGTGAAACCTCTTATCGTCTTTAATTTGGATACATGAATGTCTTTCTTGTAAGTCCTATAAATTTGATGTATTAATCCCAATTTGATACTGTTCTTTCTAGTATAAATTTTAAATCCCAGTTTGTTAAGTCTTACATATACATCTTTCTTTCTTCTAATTTCTTAAACAATGCATAAGAAATCCTAAATACTTTTTAAAAAAAAAATAAAAAAATTTGTTCAATACATAAAATGATAGATTCAACTGGTCTCATAAATTCATTAACATGAATTGTGACACTGAAAGGCACCAACTAAAGAAGATAGACAAATTTCTTAGGTGTACTCTTCTATCTTGCCAACAAAATTCCCTTAGATAATTTACTACAATGGTTTTCCGATGGAATGCCAATACTCACACGCACCTTGCATAAAAATATTTCTCCTACACCATCTGAAGCTCTATTGCGAACAAAATAACTAAGATCCTAATTTTCCACACCGTTCTACAAAATTATATTTCTACAATTTACAAAATTGTGATCTCCTTCATAAATTTTATCTATACCAAGAGGTTTTGCAAAATGAGTGGAATTGAAGTATAGGTTATGGTAATTTTGAATTTTTAATCAAAAAAATTTCTCACTTGATATACACCTAATGGCAAAGTTATGAAATGGCGATGACATTATTTTTCGGCGTCGAAAAGACTTTTAAATTCTATTTTCTAGGCAACTAACGCATAGTTTGATGATTTTACTGTTACAAAAACTAGTTTTATGATTTAGTGTCACGAAAAATAATATAATTGATAAATTTTATATTGTGCAACATATTATAGAATTTAATGACATAAATGGCCTAACTTTTACATCTTTTCATAAATTGCATAATTAATTTCAATTTTAGCATATGTATAGAATTTAATTAATATGCTAATAACTAAAAGAGATCCCATAAATTCTAAAATTAAACTTATTACCTTTCTTATTTATTCCTACCTCTCTCTCTTACCATTAATATTTGTTCCATGATTTTGGTAAATTTTTTTAGGAATTTTTTCTTCCTTTTTCTCAATAATCGATATATTCCATTTATATTCATCATATACTAAATAATTAAATAATATAACATTATATACTATTACTTTTCATGTTATATAATGCTATTATATGCTTGTCTAAATAATTTTATAGTATGTATTCTGTTTATATTCAATGTATATAATAATAATAATAATAATAATAATAATAATAATAATATTCATTAACAATATATATCTGTTGACTTACCAATAATAATAAAATATAACTAAATATTATATTATACATGATATATTTTTTGTGGTAAAATTATAGTTAACATATTTGCTGCTATGCCATTTACATTTGTTGTATCATTAAAAATATACCATATGTATGTACAATATTTAATATATATTGCTATAATAATATTATATTTGCAGAATTATTTCAAGAATATAATTTACATACATATAATATTTGATATATATTGTTATTATAGATTTATCACGAAGACTGTTGACAAAAATATATATAAACATCATTAGCCAAATTTATAAAAAAATAAAAATAATTAAATAAATATTTCATCAATGTAGAAATAAAATAAAATAAAAGGTTATAGAAAAGGAAAGTAATAATTGCTCAGCCACATTAATGTAGGCCCCAACAAATTGGAAGGAAATTATCATTACCTAATTAATCGCAATCGTTTCATCTTTTGTTTTTAATGAATTAATTTAGACGAAAAAGAAAATTCATTTAACTTTAAATTTTGATTAAATATGTAATTATTCTTTGGCTACTATTGTTATTTTAAAAATAAGGCTAAAAATATGTAATATGTTTTTTAAGACTGCATATTAATGTAAAACCCTCAAAATAATTTTATGATTTTGGTGTTACAGAAAGTAGATTTATTAACCATCAATGAAATTAACCCCAATAACATCCCATTATTTGAATATAAAAATTGTAATACATGAATAGTTTAGGGAACTTTAATTTCTCTGTGTTCTCTCTAGGGGTGGCAATGAGATGGGACGAAGCAGATTGAAATAATTATTTTAAAAATTAAAGTGGGTTACGGGTTTTTGCGGATTTAAACAAAACAAAAGCTAAAATTGTAGATATTAGAGACCTTGTGGTATCCCAAACAGATCAGGTGAATTTGGCATTTCAATATTAGTAGGTATGAACGTTCACTTTGACTTCCTCTTCACTATTTGTTTGTATCAATAGGATAAATGAACTTACTATAAATATATATTTTTTGATAAATTTTTTATTATATGTGGTTCAAGTTACTGATGTCGAAACTAATCCAAGTCAGATTACAAGGAGTTAAATAGTAGTATGAACAAATACTATCAAGAATTTTCACCCTATTGAATCATTTAGAACTTATTAGATGTAATTTTTAACAATTAGCAAACATGATTTGATAACCTGCAAATTATGATAAGACTACACTAAGAGTGAAAATTACTAAAATGAGGAAACAGAAAGTATGGTAACTGTAAACCGAAGTATTGAAGTGAAGAAAATTAAAACGTACGTGTTCCATAGTAGAAAGCGGAAAAAACAAATCATGCGGGCGAGGGGTTCATGCGGGGCGGGGAGGGTAAAGATAAAAAATAATCAGGAAATTACCTGGAATGTCCCCCATAGGTGACTTTATATTTTTGTCCTAAAAAAAAAAGTCTTTAAAAACTAGACTTCTTTTATTTTTATGTATACAAGTACATGTTTGTCCTTCTACACCTCAAATGTTTTACTCTTTTCATGCTCATTTGTCTCTCAACTTTTTTTTTCTCTTTTTTACTGTTACTTAATTTTTCTTTTTTCTTCTCTTTTTTTTTTCTTATTTTAATTCATTTGTCTCAACCTTTATTTTTTTTCTTCTTTTTTTCTTCTTTTATTTCTCAAATATTATTTATTTTTCATTTCTCTTTTTTTTAATTAATTGTCTCAACCTTTATTTTTTATTTTTTTTTATTTTCACATTTTTTTTCTCAAACTTTATTTTTATTTTATTTTTTCTTCTCATTTTTTTTTTCAATTTTTTTTTTATTATTATTTTTCCCTTCTTTCTATTTTTTTAACCTTTGTTTTTTTCTTCTCTTTTTTTCTTTTTTCTCAATCTGTATTTTTTTTCCTTCTCTTTTTTCTTTTTTCTCAGCTTCTATTATATTTTGCTAATGAACAGAAAATTGGATAATCCGCAAAAAGGATCTTCTTTCTTTGATATCAAAGTAAACTTAAGGGTGTGACTTGTCGTTTGGAAGTCCTTTGGGATAAATCTTGTCTCTAAGGAAAGAGTTATAGAACATTAACTAGTTGTTTGTAAATCTTTGAACTAAGTCTTGCCTCTAGGGCAAGAGTTATAGAGTATCTCATAAATTATGTCATAATGAAATAGTGTTAACTCGTGCCCATGGAGAGTAATTTGTTTCTTTGGGAGATTCTTGGGCTAAGTCTAGTTTTAGAGGCAAGACTTATAGAGCATCTCATAAATCAAGAACACAATGTGGTAGTGTTAACTTTTGCCCATGGGGGCGTATAACTTATTTTTTGAAATTCTTTGGGCTAAGTCTTGTCTCTAAGGGAAGAGTTATAGAACATCTCATAAATCAAGACACAATGTGGTAGTTTCAACATTTGCCCATGGTACGTAACTTGTTGTTTGAAAGTCCTTGGGCTAAGTCTTGCCTTTAAAGCAAGAGTTATAGAACATCTCATAAATAAAAACATAATATGGTAGTATCAACTCTTGCCCATGAGGTCGTAACTTGTTGTTTGAAAGCCCTTGGTCTAAGTCTTATCTCTAAGGCAAGAGTTATAGAGCATCTTATAAATCAAGACACAATGTGGTAGTGTTAGCTCTTGTCCATAGGGCATAGCTTGTTGTTTAAAAGTCATTGGGCTAAGTCTTGCCTCTAAGGCAAAAGTTATAGAACATTTCATAAGTCAAAACATAATGTGTAGTGTCAACTCTTGCCTATGGGGCGTGACTTGTTGTTTGGAAGGAATCAAAGAAAAGAAAAAAAAAAAAAAAAAAAAGGGGTTACAAAAAAAAAAATGAAGAAAAAAAAATAAAGGTTGATAAAATTAAAAAAAAAATCAAAGAAAATGAAAAAGAGAAAAGGGAAAAGAAAAAAAACAGAAGTTGAGAGAAGAAAAGGAAAAAAAAAAATATGAAGAAAAAAAGTCAAAATAAAAAATAAAAGAAAAATAAAGGTTGAGAAAAAAGAAGAAAAGAAAAAATAAAAATCAAAGAAAAATTAAAAAGAGAAAAAAAAATAGAAGTTGAAAGGAGAAAAGGAAAAAAAAGGAAAAAGATAAAGGTTGAGAATTTTTTTTTAAAAAAAAAGAAGAGAAAATAAAAATAAAAAATTAAAGCAAAATAAAACAGATAAAAAAAATTGAAGTTGAAAGATAAATAAGCATGAAGAGTTGTTTGAAAATATTTGATATATAGAGGGACAAATATGTATTTGTTCCATACATAAAAAAGAAGGAAGACTAGTTTTTTAAGACTTTTGTTATGGAGGACAAAAAAGCAAAATCACCCACTATAAAGGCTATTTATGTAGTTTACCCAAAAATAATTATATGCAGGCCGGGGCAAAGTCTATGCTGGATTTATGTACATTTGCCCCGCACCCATATCGCCCCGCTCCATTGCCATCCCTAGTTCTCTCCTAAAAGTACGATAGTCTTAACTTTTTGAAGCTCTTTTTTCTATTTGACTAAAACGCTGTCCTAATTAGAACATCTAGCCGTAAATTTGATCAAAAAGTTTCAACTCCTTCTTTTACTTGAATCAAATAAAGGAAGAAATATAAATCCAAAGTTTGAAAAGTACACGTGGAAAAACACGGTCACAAATATGATGAACTACCATCACCTTTTAGTAGTAGTAGAGAAGACGGGGGATTCCTTAGCACCCCCTACTTGAAAATCAACTCAAAAAGTTTACTACTTATAATACTATTCCCTGGTGCGTCAAACTTTTTTAATTTTTTAAACAACCCCTGTTATCTTTAATTTGCATTTCTTTTTTGGACGGTTAATGCTTCATTCATGGGATGCGAATCCTTTTTGTTCTCATAGTCTAACAACTTAAGAAAATAAGAAATTATTCATGACAATCTAGCTTCATTTAGGGCTTGTTTGAAAATTCTAGAAATTATACACCTAAGTAATTGTACATAGTTTATTAATTATAATGATATGTTTATTTTCCATAACATAATTATAGAATAACTTTGATTGATTGCACATGTAGAATTACAAAGTTTGAACTTCTTTTATTTTACATAAAAGCTAATTATGAAAATCAAAATAAACTTTTTAAATAAAGATGAAGATGTAAATAATATTTTCATTGTGTGACAAATATATATATATATTACATCGTCAAATAGATGGCCTTCCATAATTTGGCTAAAAATGCCAAAGCTCCATCATTTCTATTATGATAGTACTAGTTAGAATCTCAAACCCAAGATGATAATAATTGGGCCCAAAAGCCACTATCGGATGTACGTTCGGGGTTTGACCCGACCCGATCCAGATTACTGAATCTCACACACACTGAACAGTTGTGCATGAAACTCGTTCTTCTTTCCATGGATGTCGTGGTTCAGTTATCAAAAAAAGAGAAGATTAATTGCAAGCATGGACGTAGAGAAACCACCAAATATCAAATATCACATAACAGAAATTCGAAACGAAGAAAGTAGAGATCAATGAAGAAGGATGTGGTGGTTTTGGCAGCAGTGACGACGGTTTCCACCGTCGTAGCGGCGGTGCTATTGGTGAGGCAATGGAAGCGACGTAGCGAGCAACGGTGGAGGCATGCACAGCGCATTCTACGGAAATTTGCTAGAGAATGTGCAACACCTGTTCCTAAATTATGGCATATTGCTGATGATCTCGTTGCTCACATGCAAGCTGCTCTTACTTCTACTGAATCGACCCTCCAAATGCTTCCTTCTTGTTTACTTTCACTCCCTAATGGGTACGTAATACAATTTTTGATTCTTTTAATTTCATCTTTTTCTCCTCTGTTGATTACATTTTCCTTATTGCATTCCATTTTAAGTCATAAGGGTCGTTTGGTAAAGTGTATAAGAATAGTGCTAAATAGGGTGTATTAATCGTTTTTGTATGTGGTGCCAGTGATGAGAAAGGTCTATACTATGGGATTAACCTTCGGGGAACTAACTTCATCATTGTGCAAGCACGTCTTGGAGGAAGAAATTCACCCACTTCACGTCTTGGAGGAAGAAATGAACCCATTTCGGATTTATACAGGGAAGAAATTCCAATTCCTCCCAACATAATAGAGGCCAGCTCTCAGGTAGGTCTAGTGCCTTGTCCTGTTAAGAAAAAAAAAAAAGTTTTATTCCCTGGTAATTCATAGCAATAGGTCTCATTTATTGCATGAAACATATTTTAATATAATCAGTATTTCAGTTATATTGGGATTACCTCCTTAATTATTTTGACTGATGAATGACTGTAACTACTCATTATGGGCTATGATTAGCTTACCACCTCTATTAATACAACCCTAACAAAAGAAATAGGTGTAACATACTTCTTCAACATTATTAAGTAATTGAGATTATTATAGTAGCAGGTTGGGTAATCAAACTTCTGAATAGAACTAAAGGTCTTTGATTAACTCTTTACAAGTCATAATAGAAACTTCTAAGGCAAGCAGGGTAAATCACATTGCATAAGTTCCTTATGATTTCGAACTTACAGTGTAGATGAAGAGCTACGAGAATGATTTGAACGTCCAACGACCTGCTCCTTCAATAGAACAGGTTACCTTCAAAAGAAAGAGACATGAAATATGTTAAAGATAATAATTTCATTCTAAACGTGTTCATGACTAGTTTTGTTTTGTTGAATACTGGATTTTTAAGCATCGATTGAGCATACAAACAATGCAGTCATTTCGATTCATCTAAAATTTGTGAAGCATTTAAGATTGCAGTTATGTTATTAGATGATTTTTGTGTCGCTCTAGTCACTTATAGTGGTCAGTCCTAAATGCTGAAATTAGATACAAAAAATGGCATAGGTCATAAACTTGGTGTGGTCATTTAGGATTGTTATTGTTAAATTGATTTATGTACTGTCCTATCTCTCTCTGTTTCTTCTATGTTCTTTTAATCTCAACAAGTCTTGAAAACTAATATAAGTTCTCTTTTGAAGTTTGTTAAGGTGACATAGAGTCGTGCGGCGCAGTTTCTGACTAGTAGTTTTCACCAGTCAAGTAGTTTCAAAACTATCAGGTTAAATGTTGGTATAGGTTTGAAGTCTTCCTTTTGAACCTCTTTCAGGAATTATTTGATTGGATAACGGTGGAGCTTGGAAAATTCATCTCCATGCATAGTGAAGGTCTACAAGGAGGAGAGAAAAATCTGGGATTTACTGTATCACCTACAATTGCGGAAGTAGCTGCCTCCAGGGAAACTGCCATTACATGGAAGGACTCATTATTAGGAGATGCAGTTGAGTCTTTCTATACCTAAGTAGATTTAAACATATTTTCTCTATGGGACCAGGATTTTCTGAGACAAATATGTTTCATGTGCATTTGGAACTTAAAAACAATCCTATTTAATTGACAACATCGTTGCAAACATTCAGCTGCAAGAAAGTAAATTTAGGTGTAAATGGTAATCAAGCATAAGGGCTCATTTGATGATTATTCTTTGTACTTTCCTTTCCACGCTTGCAAGTAGTAATTATAGATTCACAGTGTTCACATGAATATAGATAGAACATGAATACGTTACTAAATTGTAATCTCAGGCAGGGAACAAGTTGTTGAATGAAATTAATGTAGCCATGGAGAAGCACAGTGTTGATAAGCGAGTTTCTGCCCTGGTATGAGTGGATCTTCCCTTTTAGTATATAGCAGAAAAGGTGCAATTATTTGCATAGAATGTTAATTCAAATATTGGGTGGCAATAATGCAGGTTGATGATACCATAGGAGTTTTGGCTGGAGGAAGGTATTATAGTAAAGAGAGTGTGGCTGCAGTCACTCTGGGGATGGGCACTAATGCTGCTTATATAGAATCAGCACAATCAGTCGTAAAATGGCCTGATCAAACTCCAAAACCAGAAGAAATAGTAAATTCTGGTGTCAACATTTCTAAGTATACCAACTTATAAAATGTTACTATATTTCATTATAGTGCTTGGTTGTGCAGGCAATTAATATCCAATGGGGGGATTTTAGATCCTCCCATCTTCCAATTACCGAGTTTGATACATTGTTAGATGCTGAAAGTTCATATCCTGGTAGCCAGGTGGATACTTAACTTTTCTGCCCCCTCAGGTTCCCTGTGATCTCGATGAGCTACATTAACTCCTTAAATCTCATTGTCTTCAGACATTTGAGAAGCTTATTTCAGGTACATATTTAGGAGAAACTGTTAGAAGAGTCTTATTAAAGATGGCTCAGGAATCAGCCTTATTCGGAGATACTGTACCACCTAAGCTAGCAATTCCATACTTGTTGAGGTAACATAAATTTTCTCTAATCAAATATATAGGGTGCTTGGGATCTCATAGTTCTTTCTTTAAAAACTCAACAGAAGCTTTTCTTTCTTTCTTTTCCGAAACTACCTTTAAAATGAACTTGTCCCCATCAGTTGTACTGAAAAGTTGCATTTGTCCCTATGTGGAAATTGCTCTAGCACAAAAGCAGCCTGGACATGCAGCTATTTCTCCATCTTTGGGTTTAATTGGGACAGAGATCAAAATTATTGGATGGGATATTGTAATATCGTAAATGACATAAGCGATTGGAAGTAAAATCAGCTTGAAACAGTGGCATTTGGAACTCCTTATTTTTACTGTCATGTTATTGTTTCTATTATTGACTATAGCTTCTGGCAGGTCCCCCGATATGGCTGCTATGCATCAAGACACATCAGAGGATTATGAAATAATTGATGAGAAACTTACAGAAATTTTCGGGGTAGGGCATTTAAATCAGAACTGTCAAATTTATGTAATTTGCTAATAAACGTTCTTGCAGTTTCTCCATTATATTTTTCATTTTTTGGCGCGGAAGAGAGTTAAATGTGTGATTTTTCTAGTTAAAGTGCTTTTCGCGTAGACGGTTTCAATATGCATTACATTATGTGTACAAGTTTTTGCTCTGCAACACATGCTAATTAGCAGTCGGCTGATTGCAGATAACCAACTCTACAACCATGGCAAGAGAACTAGTTGCGGAGGTCTGTGATGTTGTAGCAGAACGTGGAGCTCGCTTAGTTGGAGCTGGCATCGTGGGGATTGTAAAGAAACTGGGAAGACTTTCTAATAGGATTAGCATTATTACAGTAGAAGGTGGTGTCTATGAGCATTATCGCGTTTTCAGAAACTATCTGCATAGCAGTGTATGGGAGATGCTTGGCAATGAACTCTCAGACAATGTGATTATTGAGCACTCTCATGGTGGTTCTGGAGCCAGTTCCATCTTTATTGCTGCTTCACAACCATAAGCCTCTCAACGTCATAGTTCTGTAAGCCTTGACAGATAGTTACATGAGATGATTCATATGATGTTTGTAGCATCTTATTTATTTGTATGTTTTTACATCCCGGATCCACTGAGATGTTGGTTTCAGCATCTTGTCGTATCTTAAACCAAGGATCTGCATTTCGTTTATTGTCTGTTTGAGTAAGCAACAAGTGGCAGGTTCGCATACTTAAGGGCAAGTTATACTACTCATAGTTTCTGAATTCTCTTTTATGTTTCCTTTATATCAATTGTTGAAAATCAAGAAAACTAATGTAGTATATGACAGATTGTTCCTACGTTAGTCTAGACCTGAACTTGGTAGGGAAGTATTGCAGACTACTACATAAATATTGATGCATAAGATTAGATATCCAAGAATATACTGATCTTTCATTGTGAGATGATTACTCATCTTGTTAAGCCCAGAGATTAATCCTTCTACATATTAACGTCTTTAACAGCTTCTGGTGTGTTGAGTAAATTAGACTTTTTCTGCTTGGAAGATGGTACTTTTTGAAGATAGAAATGATGGTGCAATCACAAGGAGCAGTCCCCCACTAGCATAAAGAAAATGTTACAGCCTACAGGGTGACTGAAAAGGACTAGAGCAGCCAAGGTAAAACACCCATCTGATGAAACGGTGTCTAATGTCTTGTTTGTTGTCTTGAAAATAAGGTTACCTCCACTTTTGGGAATAGGTTTCATTTTACAAATAGAATTCTAGAACATTTATATCCCTCCATAAATGAGAACAAACGAGCATAGAGACAAAGGCACACCCACCACCACCAAAATTTTAAGACTCTTTATATGAAATGTGTTGCTTGATGTGCCCATATACACCAACTGTTACTATCAACCATCTAATGCGTCCAATGAAAGTTGGGCCCGTTAGGCAGACTTTCTGGACCTGGAGGGACAATATCCATATGCATAGCCCATGACTATTAAGTTGAAAATGGGAAAAAGGAACTGTTTTCCTACCATACTGCTGTACTAGGACCACCATTGATTTGTATGAAAATTTTATACTTACCTCTATTTTGGTATTCAGTTTCCACTTTAACTGAATTGCAGAAAGAGGAAGGACGTGCACTGACAAAAATAACGTGAATTGGGATCAAAGTTTTCACTCATACATGTTATTTCAATTCTTGGATTTTGGATTTACGGACTGATCAAATTCATTCATAGAAATTGGTAATGACTTCCCAATTAGAATTGGTTTGCAAGGAGTAAAACAATTTTACTTGCTTTGTTAAAAAAAACATTTACTCAAATTTAGAAGAATCTCATATAAACTTTCATGATTTTGGGACGATATGCACCTAACCCAATTCAAAAGCAGCTCAATAAATATGGGATTAACACTCTCCCTTCCTTTGACGCTCAGGACTCAACTGGCCGGATAGGGGATTACTGGAGCCCAACATTGACAAATATAAAAACAAGGAAAAATAACATAAATATACACATTAACTTATCATATTTACACAAATCCCCACTCTTATAAAGTAATTATAAAAATCTCAACTATCAGTTATGTATCTCAATAGAATGTATCGGGAATAAATTATGTATATCTATGTATATCAGTGTGAGTTTTGTTCAAAAGAAACATACACTATGTATCTTTGAATGATTACAGTCTGAGTAGTTATGTATCTCAACAGAATGAATCGGGAACAAATTATGTATCTCGACAGCCCAAAAAATGGGATTTTCAGTAAATATGTAAAATATCGAGATTTTCTATAATTAGACACCAAATTGTCGGAATTTATGTTGTTTACCCAAAAAAAACAAAGATTGATAGGTCTGATTTTGATACCATGTGGGGACATGACTTTTGAACCTTACTTAGATCAAAAAACTAGTTCATAAAAAAGAATTGACCAAAACAGTGTAAGAATACCACAACTGACACTCACCACCAATGTGAAGTTAACAATTTTAAGTCAGTAAATGCAAATATCGTGAATTCACTAGCATCTTTCTTTGAGATATTCACAACTCATGGTTACATCCATGACCTTTTTCCACATGGTTGTAACAAACAATTCAACGTCTTTATTTCATTTTCAATTACTAGGAATTTTTGCAGTAGCATGGACTAAAAAAGTGTGACAATCAGACTATTACATAAAGGTCATCAAAAAATTTCAAGCTCACATAGGTATTTTAAAGTTTATAAAGTTGGAGTAGTTAGTAATAATTTGTGATCCAGCATTACAAATATATTAAATATATTTAAGTAGATAAAGAAGTCCACCTAAAATATTCTCATTTGTATTCTTTTTTTTTTTTTTTTTTTTTTTTTTTTTTTTTTGTATTGCTTGGACCATGGGAAGGACCAAAGAAAGAAAATGTAGGGCAGTGTATGCCAGAAAGTTTGATGTTTTTGCCTCCATAATTTTCGTCGGTCCAGTAGAAAAAGCAAGGAAAAAAAAAAGATAAAGGTAATCATAATTCATACTAATAATTAATTAGGTATGATTATCTGTCTCTCTTACACGTTCGCTTTCTAGAGACCCGCGTGCTGCTCTGCACATTTAACATAAACTAGATTCTCCTCTATGCAAATATTTAACAGTACTTTGACCATGCAAATTAATGTGTTTGTTTATATTTTCTTAAATCAAATTAGAAGAAAAATTGAAATTTTCTATGGATTTGAGCACCTAGAAAATTTATAAAAACAGCCTACCAAACACTCCCTCTAAATTTCTTTTGTAAACATTGTTCCAATCAGAGCATTGTACAATGCATCCGCAACAAACTTTTCGGAAGTTAAAAGTACTCATTTTTTTTTTCAAAAAACACTTCTAAAGAAAATAGTCGAAATAATTTTAACAAAACTTTTAACCAAATAAAAAACATAAAAATTAACATAATTTAATGAAGACATGGAGTAATTTTTCTTTCTATATATCCATTTTATTGCATGATAATATAGTAATAAAATTGATTAAATAAAACTAAAACTGAATTACAGAATGATTAACCAAGAATGATGCAGAAGACATATGCTAATGACAAGTTGCACGCATTTGCGGCTTCAGAAATTTAGGATAGAATTAGGGACACATCAAATGGTAATGACCTACCTAACAAAGTGGAAATCTTACAAATCCTTCACTGTTCATTAATTATGATTAACCCAAGGAGAATGACGATCCGATTCAAATAATCAATAAACAAAGAGAAAATATTTGTTTATGTTTATGTGAGTCCAAAGCCAAATGACTAGGGGACAAGTCGAACAAACTTCGATACATTATAAAAACAAAAAACCTACTCTCTCCGTTTCATTTTAGTTGATCATTTTATTAAAAATAAATGTTCTATATTAGTTGATCACTTATTAAATAAAAAAAAATTAATTAATTTTTCCCTATTCTACCCCTACAATTAATTACAATTTTAATGTTTATTCTTATGTCCAATGAATATCATTAATATGGATAAAGAATAAAATAGTAAATTTATTATTTCATTTATAATTTTTTAATCACTATATAAAATAAAATATATCCAACAAAAATGAAACCGAGGGAGTAGTATAATAAGACAAGGGAGAAGCAGGATATTGAAATTACGTGTTTCGTGGGTTGGAAATAACATTGGGCTACGTAGTATTTAACTGAGCCCAACACCATTTTAGTTGATCTAGATCAGCGCATCTAACTAAAAATTAGACCAAGTTTAGGAAAGTAATACTCGCACCGTTCCTAAATAAGTGGTGTTCATCCAATAGCTTTACACAAGAAATTACTAAAGAATTATTTATTTTTCAAGACATTTATAATTTTAAGTTAACAAAAACACTCTTTATTTTGTACGAATAGGTAATTTTCTTAAGGGTTGTGCCCAAACTAAAACCAATACTCCCTCTGTCCCAATTTATATGACACACTTTTCTTTTTAGTCAGTCCCAAAAAGAATGACACATTTCTATATTTGGTAACAATTTAACTTTAAAATACTCACTTTACCCTTAATGAAATGATTTACAACCACACAAATATTTATAACTCATTTTAGACCACAAGTTTCAAAAGTCTTCCTTTATTTCTTAAACTCCGTGCCAAGTCAAAGTACATCACATAAATTGGGACGGAGGGAGTAACAAAGATAGTAACATGCAGCTGGTACCAGAACCTGAATGACCAAAATGCCCTGGGAACAATAGCCAAATCCACCTCTTCTATAGTAAATGCATATTCATTACTTTTAACTAAAGAAAGTTAAAATACAGTTTAAACTTGAGAGGATTCAACATAAAAAAATAATGAACTATCTATATAATGTAATTTTCGACAAAAGAGTGTCAGTTGACTCTGGACAACACCACAAGGTTAGGTCCGCCATTTATATCAAATAAGTTAAGTTTGTTAATGTATAAGAGATTTTATTATTCATGCCGCTTTATTTAAGCATATATCACTTTGATGTTATAAATTCTTAAAGTTATCTTTGTTTTAATTGATATATAAATTTTCAATAGACTAAAATGTCATTTAATTAAAAAAATACTCTATTAAAATATAATATTTATGATAAATGTAGTTCAACACAATGAAGTCAATATTTTTATTAACAAAATCAAAATATGAACAAATAGGAGTATAATAAAAGGATCAAATAAATTCAACATATAATATATTTATAAATAAAAATTAATATTCATATAATGTAATTTTTTTTAAGGGAGGTGAGTGTCGAAAATTATCATAAAAATAAAGAATAGTATTATGTACTCATTGATGTAAATAATCTTTATTATTAGCATACTCTACAATTCTGAATATCCACAAACCTTGGAGTTGGTAAAAATGGGCATATGGATACGGTTTTTCCTATGTCATTTTCCAAAAAGCTGTCTTTGAATCTCCTCATTTTGGTCCTAGGACTTGCTTTCTTGTCGTAAATTTAGCATAATCAGAAGGGTAATTTGGTAACATGCAGTTGTGTCCTGTACATTTCAAATAGCCAGGAGGCGAAAGTGATTGAGAAGGTCACTTCTAGGATTTCTCAACAACTTTATTCTAATCAGAATTATTAGCATGATAAAACAAATATAGTAAGTCCCACTCTCTAATCTCTATAACTTGATTATTATACTAGTAGGTTAATCAATTACTAATACGAGTATATATTATCACTCTAATTTATAACTACCATAACATGGTTCAGTGTAGTACACAAGTATGATTTGAGGAGGATATGATATATATAGATCTTATCACTAACTTTATAAGATAGGGAGATTATTTTCGATGAATCCTCAGCTCAATTTGTAATTATTAAAATTAATTATTTGATTAATACAAATATCGAGTGAAAACAAATTTCTAGTGTCTTACATTTGTGATCTGTCACGGTACTAGCTTTGGACTCCACCCCACTTGTATCATCATGGCCATTTTATAACTGATTTTTCCTTTCTATTTTATGACTGGGGACTGGCTGCCCTTCCTATAAAGACATGAAATTAAACAACCAGAACCTATCCAGGATTTGGTGGATTATATGGTACTAAAACGAAAATTTTGGTGGGTGAATAGACTAACATGTTAAGGGCCATTTGCTTATAAATCAAACTTCTCTTTAGTAAAATATGCATAGTAGCTATACTTGGAAAACACACTATAATTAATCCAGTAAGAGAGTATAACTTCGTTTCATAAACTCATTGTCTAGCTTAAATTGATATTGTTGAATATTACTCCTATTGGACAAAATACCCTTTATTTCGAAAGTATAAAAGCAAATAAAATGACATGGAATTGGAATAGCACACCCACTTAATATGATAGTAATCCCTATTATCTATTTTAGTTGTCGTACTCATTAAAACTAACTGATTTAAAATACTTATCAATTCTATAAAATAAGATATAATTATGTCTTCTTTTTCAATTTTTACCTTTAGTATTAATTATTTTTGAAAGTAATAAACATGGATTACTTAACATAGAAAACCTAATTATGAAGTGTACATACACGTCATATTATGATTGCTTAGATTAGTTCAACCTTGTTTTATAAACATTTCCTACTTATTAAAGATATAAAAATAAAGGTATAATAATAGTTAAAAAAATCTTATTATTATTAGTTTTTTAAGGAAAGTGTAAAATAAAAATTCGACAATTAAAATGGATATGAAGTAGTAGTAATTTTATTATGTAATACTGTCAACTTATGCATGACTTAAAATTTCAAATCCCACTAAAAGTTATCGTCCGTTAATGTTACTTTCTTTCTGCCATACTCAAAGCCCAGCTATCCAAAAAAAATTATCAAATGTAGAAAGGGCTTTCCTTAAGAATCACATCTTATCACCAACAAAACTAATCTAAAGATGAGAAAAAAAACATGTGGTAATGGAAAGTGTTTTAACACCCTGAATTAAAGGGGATAAAAGAGACGTGAAAGTGGAATGCTTTTGTGTAATGTTGTGACAAGCGAATTGAAGGGCATCTTAGAAATGCAAAAGCCATTCAAATTCTCTTTTTAGCTATTGAAATCTCTTTAAACGAGTAAGGACAACTATTTAGCACGAGAAAAAGCAAGACCAAGAGTTGTTTTTTTCTACTTTTTATCCGTGAAAAGATGGTGGTGTAAATGTTAGCAACTTTTTTATTTTAAGGAACCAAAAAAATTTGTTCCCCACGTTACAAAAAAGTGTTGGGACCTCTACTCTCCAGCTCAATCAGACACTCACTATTCAGTAGTACAAGTATATCTGTTCAAGAAAACATAAAATAATTCGATACACTAAAACTTTATTGTGTACAAGATTTGAGAAAGAATTGGATGATAAGAGTCTATTATAATTTATAAACATTTTTATCTTATATTTTTGTCAATAATTATTTTCACAACTTTAATTCATGATCTCCTGATCACATGACAATAAATTTACCATTACTTTCGGTGTCACCTTCTCAGCAGTAGTACTATATCACAATTCAAAATTGTTCTTTATAATCCCTCCCCCCTTAATTATTTACTCAAAACAAAAGAAAATCATAGTAGCAAGAAGAATATACACCAAACCAAATTACCCACCCCCATACCAAATTCCCCCTCACAGCTCAACAGTCTTCTCCCTCATATTTGCCTTTCTCTACTCTCACTGAGTGAAACCGCAAACCAAACAGTTGGTGGGCATTACACTGAGGAAGGAAAAATGCGTCTTCTTCTACTCCTTTTTCTTGTTCTTCTTATGCATTTTACTAACTTTTCTGCCGGTAAACAGCTCCGGTTACCGGAATACAAGGCATTGCTTGCTCTGAAAACTGCCATTACCGATGACCCACAGTTAACTCTTGCTTCATGGAACATTTCCACTAGTCACTGTTCATGGAATGGTGTCACGTGCGACAACCATCGTCACGTGACCTCTCTTGACATCTCTGGTTTCAATCTTACCGGTACTCTCCCGCAGGAAGTTGGAAATCTTCGTTTTTTGCAAAATCTTTCTGTTGCTCTTAACGCGTTTACTGGTCCTATTCCTGTTGAAATCTCGTTTATTCCAAATCTGGGTTACCTTAATCTTTCCAATAACAACTTCGGCATGGAATTTCCGTCGCAGTTAACCCGTCTCCGTAACCTTAAAGTCCTCGACCTTTACAACAACAATATGACCGGTGAACTTCCCGTTGAGGTTTATCAGATGACAAATCTGAGACATTTACACCTCGGCGGGAACTATTTCGGTGGCAGCATTCCGCCGGAGTATGGAAGATTCCCGTCTTTAGAGTACCTTGCAGTTTCAGGAAATGAACTGGTCGGAGAGATACCACCGGAGATTGGAAACATCAGTACGCTTCAGCAGTTGTATGTAGGATACTTCAATAACTTCTCCGGTGGGCTTCCGCCGGAAATAGGGAACTTAACGGAGCTTCAACGGTTTGATGCTGCTAGCTGTGGACTTTCCGGGAAGATTCCACCGGAGATTGGGAAGCTTCAGAATCTTGATACCCTTTTCTTGCAAGTAAATTCTCTAGCTGGGTCGTTAACTCCGGAGATTGGTTACCTTAAGAGCTTGAAATCTTTGGATCTATCGAATAACATGTTTTCCGGTGAGATACCTCCGACATTTGCGGAGCTTAAGAATGTCACTCTTCTTAATCTTTTCAGGAATAAGCTTTATGGGTCGATACCAGAGTTCATAGGGGAGTTGCCGGAGCTAGAGGTGTTGCAACTTTGGGAAAATAACTTTACTGGAAGCATTCCACAGGGGTTGGGCACAAACAGCAAGCTCAAAAGTCTTGATCTGAGTTCCAATAAATTGACGGGAAATTTACCCCCAAACATGTGCACAGGCAACAATCTGCAGACAATAATCACTCTTGGGAACTTCTTGTTTGGCCCAATTCCTGAATCTTTGGGCCAGTGTAAATCACTTAGTCGGATTAGAATGGGGGAAAATTATCTCAATGGGTCAATTCCTAAGGGGCTGTTAAGCTTGCCACAGCTCACACAAGTTGAACTTCAGAATAATCTTCTCACTGGTACATTTCCTGATACATCTTCCATATCTACCAGTCTTGGGCAGATTAGTCTTTCGAATAATCGACTAACTGGACCTTTGCCAACGAGCATTGGAAACTTTGCTGGAGTTCAAAAATTGCTTCTTGATGGGAACAAATTTTCGGGACGAATTCCAGCAGAAATAGGAAAGCTTCAACAGCTATCCAAAATTGATTTCAGTCACAACAACTTTTCTGGTCTCATTGCGCCGGAGCTTAGCCAGTGCAAGTTGCTGACTTATGTTGATCTCAGCAGGAACCAGCTTTCGGGTGAAATTCCTACTGAGATCACAGGTATGAGGATACTCAACTACTTGAATATATCGCGAAACCACTTAGTTGGGAGTATTCCTGCGCCTATTTCATATATGCAGAGTTTAACTTCTGTTGATTTTTCATATAACAACTTTTCTGGTTTAGTACCTGGAACCGGGCAATTTAGTTATTTCAATTCCACCTCATTTCTGGGCAATCCAGATCTTTGCGGACCCTATTTGGGACCTTGCAAAGAGGGTATTGTTGATGGGGTTAGTCAGCCTCACCAACGAGGAGCCTTATCACCTTCGATGAAGCTTTTACTTGTTATTGGTTTGCTTGTCTGTTCTATTGTGTTTGCTGTTGCTGCAATTATAAAGGCTCGATCTTTAAAGAAGGCAAGTGAGGCTCGCGCCTGGAAGCTCACTGCTTTTCAGCGCTTAGATTTTACTTGTGATGATATTTTGGATAGCTTGAAGGAGGATAACATTATTGGAAAAGGAGGTGCTGGTATAGTCTACAAGGGGGTAATGCCGAGCGGGGAACATGTTGCTGTTAAAAGGTTGCCTGCTATGAGCAGGGGTTCATCTCATGATCATGGGTTCAATGCAGAGATACAGACGCTTGGGAGGATCCGCCACAGGCACATTGTTAGATTATTAGGATTTTGCTCGAATCATGAGACAAATCTTTTGGTTTATGAGTACATGCCTAATGGAAGTCTTGGGGAAATGCTTCATGGCAAGAAAGGCGGTCATTTACATTGGGATACCAGGTATAAGATAGCCGTGGAGTCCGCGAAGGGTCTTTGCTATCTCCATCACGATTGCTCTCCTTTGATCCTCCATCGTGATGTGAAATCGAACAATATTCTGCTAGACTCTAACTTTGAAGCCCATGTTGCTGATTTTGGACTTGCTAAGTTCTTGCAAGATTCAGGGACATCAGAATGCATGTCTGCTATTGCTGGTTCATATGGGTACATTGCTCCAGGTATTTTATGAAAGCCTTCATATCTTAACACTCTTAGTTTCTAACATGTGTTCAGATGTATTTTTCTTGTCATATCATGCTATGCGAGTTTAGTGCCGAAATTACAAATTTATTGATGAACTAAAATTTATCAGCTTAGACCTAGTTATCAGTCTGTTAAAATGAAGCTTAGGAAACATCATAAACGTGCTATCTTGTAGTATTATATCTCCACAGGTAATACAGCATTATGACATTGATAGTGGTGTTCCTTGTCTGGTAGTAAACTAGAGGATAGGGCCTTCTTACTTTTGAAAAAGATCTCTAACTACTTCGGTGTGGTTAGGTTGGAATTTATAAGTACCCATGTAACGTGGTAGGTAAGTCAAATGTAGCATGCTCCTGAAGCAAAGCAACATTAAATAAGTGGTACTGGTACTTGATGAACTATTCACACTGTTAGAACGGTTAAGGCGATGTGAACCTCTGATATCTTGTTTAGTTATCTAACAAACTTACTGTTTGCTAGCAATTATCTGTTCTGCTCTATTATATACTTCTCATTAGCATCTTATTTTCATTTTTGCAGAATATGCATACACGCTTAAGGTTGATGAGAAGAGCGATGTATACAGCTTCGGTGTTGTGCTGTTAGAACTGGTAAGTGGCAAAAAGCCAGTTGGAGAGTTTGGTGACGGTGTCGACATAGTCCAATGGGTTAGGAAAATGACTGATGGGAAAAAGGATGGAGTTCTCAAGATCCTTGACCCAAGACTCTCAACAGTTCCCCTTAATGAGGTGATGCATGTCTTCTATGTCGCGTTGCTGTGTGTTGAAGAGCAGGCTGTGGAACGCCCCACCATGCGAGAGGTAGTGCAAATACTGACCGAGCTTCCCAAGCCACCAGGTGCAAAATCAGGTGACTCAACCGTCACTGATCAGTCTTCCCCACCATCAGCCTCTGCATTAGAGTCCCCATCCTCAATTCCTGGGGACACGAAAGACCACCATCAGCCCACACCTCAGTCACCTCCACCTGACCTACTCAGTATCTGATTTGCAATGTTCTTGAAATAGTAGTGTTTTATTTAGTTTGATTATCTAGTTCTATGATGAATTGTGCTAGCTTTTGTTCTTTTTTTAAAAAAAGTTGGGTTTTTTTGGTCTCGGGTTTATTCTAACTCTAAGGTGGGTTTAATGCTCAGAAGTTTTCCTCTTGTACAGTAAGATTGGTGGGGTTTTCTCAAGTGTATCAAGTAATGGAAAATTGCCCTTCATTTGCTATTCTTGTTTGCTTAAGTTAACCTGACAGAGTAGTTAAATTAAAGCCTGCAAAGCAGGGTTAACAAATTTTACAACTCAGATCAAACTTCAAGAAGTTAGTTTCCCTCCAAGAGAGGGTTTAATAAATACTATGGCTGCCATTTAGTGGTTCTGTTTAATTATTTTATACACCTCTGGGTGGGTGAGAGTAGATTATTTTTGTAATGTATGATTTAATTATTGGTAGTAAATGCATCATTAGATCTGCCTGGGATAGTGAAATTTGACCCTCAGGTACTATGCAGTGTCTCTCAATTACCAAGAATAGTGGGTTCACTTGAAACAGTGATTAAAATACTTTAACTCCTATCTGCCACATTTAGAGACACTTTATTATTGCTCTTGAATTGAATTCGAGCCGTATTCAACTGGGCATCCATAGAGTCAAATGAGTGCTGGAATAAGCTTTAAAGAAGTATAGAGCAATAAACTCTTGTCTCATTTGAAGAGAATCTTTAGCATTTATAACTTGTGGATCCGCCATAACTGATATTGTGTGTTGCACTCTGTGGCATGGCCATGAAAATGAAGCATGAGGTCAAAATATAAGACGAAAAATTATGTTACGTCGGGGCCTGGCAAATGTAGGGCCAATTATTAGGATGTTTTCATGTGCCCCTCACATGCTCTGGGAAGAAGCCTCTTTAGTTGTCCTTGTGGTTGCTAAACATTAAATCCTATTGTACATTTGGTTTCTGAAAAGCGGAAAGGATTGATGTTTATATGAGTTCTGAAATTGTCATTCGATTTATATGTAGTTTTAGCAGTAGCGGAATCAAGATTTTCATTGAAGGGGATCAAAAGTGTACACACGAACTAGTCGAAGGAGATTCGACATCTACTATATATACATAAATAATAATTTTAACCATGTATAAATAGTAGTATAATTTTTCATCGAAGAGGGTTCGATGAACCCCCTCATTGTATGCTAGCTCCGCCCCTGGATTTTAGTTATTGGATTCGTAATTAATTTTTGTATATATTTAATTATTTTTCAAACAGAAATACAAGATATAAGCAAAAGTTATTGAGTTTGTTCAAATTCGTGCCTAATACTATAGCTCTCGCAATTCAAAGTTGCCACAAACAATGGGCTCCATGAACCGTGATTGACAGACCTAATTTCTTTTGACCAGTTTAACACAATAGAATGTTATACGTAAGTTGCCAACTTATGGCACAAACGATTATGTGTAGGCTTCGAAGTACTCCAATTGTTAGGTGGCTGTGTTTGAATCAGATGTGGATTTTGATGTATTTATTTGACTTATATTAATGCTAGTGAAAAGTAGAAAGTATTTTTATTGTGCGAAGTTAGTTTATAGTGAAAATATCACATCCAATTTAGACTTTAAATAGTTAAATAATTATCAATTCTTAAAGGTTGTAAAAAGGTACAAAAAAGTAAATGTTATCTATGTAATGCATGCAAATTTTGATGTATTTATTTGACTTATATTAATGCTAGTGAAAAGTAGAAAGTATTTTTATTGTGCGAAGTTAGTTTATAGTGAAAATATCACATCCAATTTAGACTTTAAATAGTTAAATAATTATCAATTCTTAAAGGTTGTAAAAAGGTACAAAAAAGTAAATGTTATCTATGTAATGCATATGCAATAGTTTATGAATTAAGCAAAAAGAATAATTTCAATCTACTTATCCCTTTAGTGCGATTGAAGGCCGGTGGACAAATAGTACCCTAATGAATTGCCTCATTAGGTTAGTAGTATTAGTACCACATGAAAAGCATTAAAATGGAGAAAGTGGAGTGGAACTTTAGAGAGAAATCTAAGGGCCCGTTTGGATTGATTTATTTTAGGTACTTTTAAGCTAAAAATAACTTTTAAGTACTTTTAAAGTGTTTGGATAAATTTAAAAAGTGTTTATAAGCACTTGATTTTTGACAAAAATGCTTAAAATAAGCCAAAAGCCATAACTTATGACTTTTGGCTTAAAATGCTAAAAATGAGCCAAAAGTCATAAGTTAGGATTTCTAACTTATGACTTTTGACTTTTAAGTCAAAACCCAAAAGCCAATCCAAACGGGCACTTAGTAGCTCAGTTGGTTGGTTATCTGAACGTTCACCTTATTGTTAAGGGTTCGATTACCACATTGTACTTCCATCCCATTTCCCCTTCTCCCACCCCCAATTTTCAAAAAAAAAAAAAAAAGTTTGGAACTTTAGAAGAAATTTCCCTGATTTGTGCTTGTAAAAAGGGAACCTCAAGAAATTACCAAGTTAGCGTTTGATCATAAATTTTGATGATTTATCTTCAAATTTGTTTGACACTAGATTTTGGATCAGATTTAAAAAAAAAAATTCAAAAAAATTTCAAGTTCCACCAACTTTTGGGAGAAATTCACTTTCACTCACAAAACTTGAAAAAAAATTCAAATAGAATGCATGTCCAAATGTAACTTCTAGTTTCAAAAATCACGCTTTAGAACTCAAGAGTTTCAAATTTTAACTTCAAAATCAATAACTAAACGAGAGCTGAGGTTTGCATTGGTTGTACCATGCAACATGCATTTGTCAATAGTACACACTACACACTACACACTACACACTACACACTACACAATGACAATCAAAGTAACAAAAACATAAATTCTTCGTCGGTGAAGGATAATTTCTGGAAGTGATATGACAACACAGCACTCAAATCACATATTAAACAAAACAAAGTGAAGATTGATTTTTGGTACAATGCTGTTATCATGCTTGGCTGGCCGTGATTGTTGGGTTTTGTTTACCTTTTTTTGACGTAGGATTTATTCGAAATTTCGAATCCCTCTTGTCCTGTCACTTGAGACGTAGGCCATCGTTTTGTTTCATCTTTTTTGTTTTGGTATTAATTGTTTTTGAATTTTAGCTTTTGGAGGTAAAAGATTATTGTACTACTTGATCGCTAATAACATATCAAATGTTGGGTACAATAATTTTGAACTTGTTAATATTTGGGCAGATTAATTGGATCAGTGGAATCAGGACTTAAACTAAAGAGATTCAAAATATTGAAAAAGTAATCACTCAAAAGTCGAGCAAAAATGTTGTCTGACTACATTGCACTAGAGTAGAGTACTGTTATTAATTATTTTTGGAAATCTTTTAGTTTAGTTAATAATAGTACTTTTTTTGTCTCAATTTATCTACTATAATTGAAATTAAAGAGTTAACCAAGTTTTTTCTAGACCAAATTTCTTTATATGCCTTTTACATATTTTAAGTTGTTACTTAATTGTTATGATTTGTAGTAAATTTTAAGTAGTTTTACAATATATAAATTTTATTTCAAAACTTAAAGATTCTATGTCTCCATTTACAGTCAAAGTTTATAAGTTTTGAGTGTCGAAATTTCGATATAATTGTGCCATCTATCAATTGACCCCAAAATTAAAGATTAATTGTCGTTTGAGGTTAGGGAAATTCTTCAAACTTTAATGGAAACAATTAGCGAAGACACATACATCCACAAGGCATACTAAAATTTATGGAGCCAGAGAGAGGGCAAGGCATGCAAATTGCAAAAAGTAAACGGAAAAGGAGTAGAAATACCCTTCAAGTATTTGAATTGGTTTAAAAATATCCTCTATTTATCTATTGGGCCAAAAATACTTCTTCATCCACCTTTATGGCTCGAATATACCCTTACAACTAAAGACCCATTTTTAAACCATAATTAAAAAAATTATTTATTACGTTTCAGCTTTCTATTGGTTGCAAATTAAATTAATCTAAATCTTATTATCTTATAACCAAACTCGGACCCAACTAAAACTATCCGCCCCAATCTATTAAACCCACCCCAACCTATTAAAGAAAAAAGGGTTGCCCATTTCCAAATAACCAGTATATACTGAAATGTTTGCTAATAATGACTCGTAGCTCAGATACACTTCAAGATGCAATGTTGGCAATAGCTTCAAGCATCTGACGCTTGGCTGACACAATTGAGCAAAGCTAGTATACCATTGACACCCCTGCTCTACTACAAGCTGTGATGGAAATCGATTTGACACCACTGCTCTACTACAAGTTGTGATGGAAATCGAGGGTCTGGAAGAATCGTAACAAATGTAGTAGGTTGGGGCGGGTTTAATAGATTGGGTTGGGCAGTTTTAATTGAATCCGAGTTTGATTATAAGATAATAAGATTTAAATTAATTTTAATTTGTAACCAATAAAAAGCCGACACGTAATAAGTAAAATTTTTAATTATGATTTAAAAATGGCCCATTAGTTGTAAGAGTATATTTGAACTATAAAGATGGATGAAGAGGTATTTTTATCCCAATAAATAAATGAAGAATATTTTTGAACCACTTCTAATACTTGAAGGATATTTCTAGACTCTTTTCTGAAAAATAAAAGACGAAGAAATATGAACTCGCGACCAAACTGAGCCAAGATATAACTAAAGTGACACAAATAAGCCACTCTTTTAATATGATACCAAAATAGGCTTCACGCTATATTTTATGGCGTTTTATACAAAAAATTTGACGGAGCCGTTAACTCCTAAACAGTTCAAAAAAATAATGTAAAACGCCGAAAAAAGTAGCACTTTACAAAATGCTACTTTTTCCGGCGTTTTATCTAAAAAATAATGTAAAACGCTGGAAAAAGTAGCACTTTACAAAATGCTACTTTTTCCGGCATTTTGTAAAAAGTCATTAATTATGACATTTTGTAATCCACTTGCTATCCAAGAAGAATAATGTTGTCAGTTTTTTATGTTTTTTGTAAATTCAAACAAAGTGTTATTTTTTTTAACGTTTTATAGATTTTATCTATTTTTTAAAATTTTAAACAAAGTGTTACATTTTGTAACGTTTTGTCTTTTACAGTTTGATGTGACATCTCATAAAAACATAATAAATAATTACGTTATAATTTTTGTTCTTCTTAATTTAAAGCTCTCCAATCACTATATAAGAAGTTGTTAAACTTTCAATTTCACCATATTCATCAACAATTAGAAAGATGTCTTCGGAAAAAAAAGTTAGAGTTTCTTTTTTTGGGGGATGGTAAAATTATTTTTGATGGAAACACCATACATCATAATTGTCCCCTGAAATACAATGTTAAGTATTCAGTTAATCTTCGATTTCAAAAATTATGTGATTCACTTTATAAAAGGATGGGTTTGGATAGTGCCGATTATAAATTGATTATAATCGGAAAATATCCGACCTCATTTTTAACACAAGGACAAGTAAATTTTGGGGAGCGGATTATCAACAATGACGATTCGTTGAGAGATTTTTTAAGCGCTCCAACTGACTTTATAGATCAAATCAAGCTAACTGTGCTTGAAGTCTATGTTAGGACGGAGCGTAAGACTAGTCGTCGGCGTTCTCCTTTACCGAATGATGTCCATTGTCAAACTGTAAAACACAAAACGTTACAAAATGTAACACTTTGTTTAAAATTTTAAAAAATAGATAAAATCTATAAAACGTTAAAAAAAAAAAAAAACTTTGTTTGAATTTACAAAAAACATAAAAAACTGACAACATTATTCTTCTTGGATAGCAAGTGGATTACAAAATGTCATAATTAATGGCTTTTTACAAAATGCCGGAAAAAGTAGCATTTTGTAAAGTGCTACTTTTTTCAGCGTTTTACATTATTTTTTAGATAAAACGCTGGAAAAAGTAGCATTTTGTAAAGTGCTTCCAGGCTTTTTACATTATTTTTTTTGAACTGTTTAGGAGTTAACGGCTCCGTCAATTTTTTTTGTATAAAACGCCATAAAATATAGCGTGAAGCCTATTTTGGTATCATATTAAAAGAGTGACTTATTTGTGTCACTTTAGTTATATCTTAGCTCAGTTTGGTCGTGAGTTCCAGAAATATAGTATGAAGGAAACTCGCGACCAAACTGAGCCAAGATATAACTAAAGTGACACAAATAAGCCACTCTTTTAATATGATACCAAAATAGGCTTCACGCTATATTTTATGGCGTTTTATACAAAAAATTTGACTGAGTCGTTAACTCCTAAGCAGTTCAAAAAAATAATGTAAAACGCCGGAAAAAGTAGCACTTTACAAAAAGCTACTTTTTCCGGCGTTTTATCTAAAAAATAATGTAAAACGCTGAAAAAAATAGCACTTTACAAAATGCTACTTTTTCCGGCATTTTGTAAAAAACCATTAATTATGGCATTTTGTAATCCACTTGCTATCCAAGAAGAATAATGTTGTCAGTTTTTTATGTTTTTTGTAAATTCAAACAAAGTGTTATTTTTTTTAACGTTTTATAGATTTTATCTATTTTTTAAAATTTTAAACAAAGTGTTAAATTTTGTAACATTTTGTGGTTTACAATTTGTCTATGGACATCATTCGGTAAAGGAGAACGCCGACGACTAGTCTTACGCTCCGTCCTAACATAGACTGCAAGCACAGTTAGCTTGATTTGATCTATAAAGTCAGTTGGAGCGCTTAAAAAATCTCTCAACGAATCGTCATTGTTGATAATCCACTCTCCAAAATTTACTTGTCCTTGTGTTAAAAATGAGGTCGGATATTTTTCGTTTATAATCGGCACTATCCAAACCTATCCTTTTATAAAGTGAATCACATAATTTTTGAAATCGAAGATTAACTGAATACTTAACATTGTATTTCGGAGGACAATTATAATGTATGGTGTTTCCATCATAAATAATTTTACCATCCCAAAAAAAAGAAACTCTAACTTTTTTTTTCGAAGACATCTTTCTAATTGTTGATGAAAATGATGAATATGGTGAAATTGAAAGTTTAACAACTTCTTATATAGTGATTGGAGAGCTTTAAATTAAGAAGAACAAAAATTATAACGTAATTATTTATTACGTTTTTATGAGATGTCACATCAAACTGTAAAACACAAAACGTTACAAAATGTAACACTTTATTTAAAATTTTAAAAAATAGATAAAATCTATAAAACGTTAAAAAATATAACACTTTGTTTGAATTTACAAAAAACATAAAAAACTGACAACATTATTCTTCTTGGATAGCAAGTGGATTACAAAATGCCATAATTAATGGCTTTTTATAAAATGCCGGAAAAAATAGCATTTTGTAAAGTGCTATTTTTTTCAGCGTTTTACATTATTTTTTAGATAAAACGCCGAAAAAAATAGCGTTTTGTAAAGTGCTATTTTTTCCGGCGTTTTACATTATTTTTTTGAACTGTTTAGGAGTTAACGGCTCAGTCAAATTTTTTGTATAAAACGCCATAAAATATAGCATGAAGCCTATTTTGGTATCATATTAAAAAAAATAGCTTATTTGTGTCACTTTAATTATATCTTGGCTCAATTTGATCGCGTGTTCGTATGAAGGAGAGGAGAAGTGTATTATTGTGTATGAATCAAAAACACATGCAATTATGGAGACTAGACATATTGTGATTGACGTTTCAACTTTAATATTCTGCTGGCTACTTGCACTAGTGAGTACTGAGTTGTGACTACATTCATTCACTCCAATGCAAAAATAAATAAATAAACACTGAAATATGTGAGCTGATAATATTCATGCAAAGAAATGACAACACAAGATATTCCAGGATCAGTGCTCCACTCTGCCCAAATCTTTGTAGAAAGCTACTTTTTCGTTCATCTTTACTTGTTCAACTAGAAAAAATAATAAATAATAGAGATAATTTTATCATATTACTATTTGTATATAATAAATTTAATATTTTAGCAAATGCATTGGATAATAAATATACTTCAAGGCTGCGTGGAGGACTACGCTCTGCAGGTGGGCATCATTATTTATCATGTCAAGACGAAATTCTAGTTTGTTTTAGAAGGTGATAAAAAAGATTTGACGAAAACCGGACATACATTTTCGAGAGAGAAGGATTAGTTTGTGCCTGGGTAAAGGAAACGGGTGACCTGAATCCTCATCCTCCGGAAGAATAAATTATCCATTGATTTTTCAAATAGGACAAGTATTGTTGGACATCTATTTATTATAATGCCATGGATAAATAACGATGGACGGAGGGAGTAGTTTTTTCCTCTTTTGCTGTTGGATATCGATATTTCTTTGACTGATGAAGTGTTTTCTTATTTCAAAACACTTGGATGAAATTAGGACAAAAACATCAATTACCAATGACAAACATTTTCTTGGCTGTGCATTACCTTATCCTAGTCTTCACAAATTTTAAAGAACCATAGACGTATGGTTTTTACCCTAAGAATGGTACAGATTCCAAATGCTTTATTTGTGTAACTACGATTAGTTATCACTTCAACATCATCTGATTTTGATGCTTAATTAGACGACCTGAAAGCTGCAATAATCAAATTTCGTCATTTTTGTAGTGCTAATACGTGATATGTCAATTTTGAACAAAGTGGTCTTGAATTATATGACCTACTTTTACGTTGTTTGTTTAAGATTGGTCAATTTTGAGCAAAGCTGTATTGAATTATGTATTATATGTATGACCCCTAGTGCACGTAGTTTAATTTATTTACTAGTTCTTTTAAGTATTTATAACTTAAAAATTAAAATTTTCATTTACTAAACTAACCACCTGATGAAGTTGACACTTGAAAAGAGTATTTAGGGAGATGACTGGTAATTTAAACTCTATAACTTCTAAGAAAACTGAAAATGTCTATTCAAGTGAGCTTAGCCCCCACCCCACCCCCCTGCCCCGGGGGTTAGGAGTTTGGACAGGGCAAGTTCCTGCATATATTCTGCAACGAAAGTTAGGTTCATATTTAATGGGGTTGGTTTTTGTAGGTAGTTTTTCAACGAAAAATAACACAAATGATGTACCTAACTCCACTGGACACATGTCAATTTGTCACGCATTAAACATATACATTTTTTTTTACTAAATAAAACAAAATGTTTAGTTATCATATGAGCTGACAGTATCAAGAATTTTTATATTATCAATACAATTTAGATGATTATAATTATTATTTTATTATATATTGAGGTTAATTATCATATGCTTGACATGCTATGAAGAGTTATCTGTCATTATAGATCAACTTCACTTGATATTATAAAAATCTGTACACTTCAATATAAAAAATTTAAAATATTAAGTGATCATCTATAAAATCGACTATGTATTATGCTGAGACACTTGCAACAGTTACCAACTTTCAACCCTTCAAAATTTGAAGGTCATACTAACTTTCTTAAGATTATTTGAGATGCAAACAATAATGTCCTAAAATATGGAGGCCAAAAGATCCAAAAAAAAATTTAATGGAAAATTTTGTCAATTCTATGAAGTTATAATTAAAAGAAGAAAAAGTAATGATCGTTAAACTTTATTGAACAAGCCATTGTTGTGCGGTTCCATTTTCACCTTCGAGAAGTAGTTGTATGCATACCGGACATTCTCCCTACTCCAGTAGAGATCCTCAGAATTAAGTTGAATATTATAATCATCTTTTTTTGTTTTTAGCTTATAACCTAAATGAATTAATGTCGAATTCAGTCGTCATAGATATTACAAGATCTCAACATATTCAAAATTTTATAGGAAATGAGATCTCTAGTCATTTATAAATTGAATAGAAGAAAATAATTATTTTAAAATTTTATATGTAAAAATAAAGATATCTTATTTATAAAAATGAAGATCTATTATAAAAAAGTCATAAAAGAAAAAAAGAAAAATTATACGTAAGTAGCTTACAGAATTTTCCAAAGGAACTACATTTTAAGAGGTAAAATTTAATAAAGGGCTGATTGCACTTTAGGTGCCCCAATTATTGATAAATTTTAATTTTAGTATATATATATATTAATTGAAATGTATATATAGTCTTTTTGGTGTTGAATGTTCACAAATTTATCATAAAATATTGATTATATTGTTCACCAAATAAGTATTTATGTCTTATGTTAAGTTTATACCGATACTTCTATTTGACGAAAATATAATTTTAAAAATAGTTCAAATATAATATACTTCCTATATAAAGTGACCACAATAACACATTTTACTAATTGAACGTTAATTGTATTGAGTCATTTATCATTAGAATCAAAACTAGCACGGAGTATAATTTACCAGAATCAAAGGGAATAAAAGTGCTATTACCACTTTAATAAAGAAATATATTTGTTTAAGTTTTTCAAGCTAGCTGAACTTTTTTCTTTTTGTGTTTGTTTTGTTGAAACTTTTTTTTAAAATATATAAAAAGAGAAATTCAAATATTTTCTCAAAAAGATTATTCAAAACACTATTGCCAAAAGTTTGTCCCAACAACTTAACTTTTAATTAGGAGTATAAGTTTTTTTCCCATTTCGCCAGTTTTTTTTAAGCTAAAAGCTGTCCATTTAGCCACCATTGCTGTTTATTGTTTATTTGTATCTGATGCAATATCCTAAATCAATAAATTAATGATATGTTTATATTAATTTTAACGAAACATACCTTGTCATTTATCATTCATTTGACTTTTTATTTTCCTTTAGTTCATTATAAGTCCTTCCTATAAATTCTAAGTATTATATTCATTTTTAAAATAATTTTCTCAAAACAATATATATTATAACTAATTTAAATGAATGATGATAAAGGTCCTTATTTATAAGACTAGATAAGGGTGTCCGTACTCCGTACGGGTGCCTAATCATTATTTTCTCATGATACGTAAATAATTTTTGACTTGAAAAGAAAATTAGTTATTTAAGTTGATAGACAGTCGATCAAACTTTTGTATGATTTTAAAATATTCTAAGTTGTTGATTATTATGATTTATAGTACTAATTTTATGTCTTTCAAATAATATATATCACCGTTGTCCCAATTTATGCGACACCGATATAATTTTGAGAGTCGATCAAATTTTTTATGTTATTTAAATATTTGAAGCTGTTAATTATATTACTTTTTAACGTAATATAATTTATCATTTTGTGTCTATTTTACTTTTTTTAATTAAATATTATTAATTTTCTAATACTTAAACGACTTATAATAATTGAAGCAGGTGGGTTGACCCCTTAATTTATCATGTTGTATTTATTTTCCTTTTTTAATTAAATATTATTAATTTTCTAATACTTAAATGAGTTAAAATAATTAATTAAGACCAAGAGGTGGAGGAACGGATAAGATCCGTTCGATCAAAGGCCGTGGACAACCGAGATCTTTTTGGTCATACCAAAGACCCACACTTATTAAAAGGCATCATTTTGTGTCTATTTTACTTTTTTTTTTTAATTAAATATTATCAATTTTCTAATACTCAAACGACTTATAATAATTAATTAGGGGTGATATAATAAAATCACCGGGTTGAAGCAGGTGGGTTCGTCCCTTAATTTATCATTTTGTATTTATTTACTTTTTTTAATTAAATATTATTAATCTAAGAAGTGGAGGAACGGATAAGATCCGTTGGATCAAAGGGGGAGGTGGACGGCCAAGATCGTTAGCTGTTAATTATATTACTTTTTAACATAATGTAATTTATCATTTTGTGTCATTATCAATTTTCTAATACTTAAACGACTTATAATAATTAATTAGGGGTGATATAGTAAAATCACGGGGTTGGAGCAGGTGGGTTCGTCCCTTAATTCATCATTTTGTATTTATTTACTTTTTTAATTAAATATTATTAATTTTCTAATACCGAAATGATTAAAATAATTAATTAGGACCAAGAGGTGGCTTATCCGTTCGATCAAAGGCCGTGGACGGCCGAGATCTTTTTGGTCATACCAAAGACCTACACTTATTAAAAGGCATCATTTTGTGTCTATTTTACTTTTTTTTAATTAAATATTATTAATTTTCTAATACTGAAACAATTTATAATAATTAATTAGGGGTGATATAGTAAAATCACCGGATTGAAGCAGGTGGGTTCGTCCCTTAATTCATCATTTTGTATTTATTTACCTTTTTTAATTAAATATTATTAATTTTCTAATACCGAAATGAGCTAAAATAATTAATTAGGACCAAGAGATGGAGAAACGGATTAGATCCGTCGGATGACAGGACACGTGGACGGTGGAAATCCATTTGGTCGTCCAAAACGGATCACCGCTTATTAATAAGGATAAGGATTTTATTATTAATCATAGCTGAGTACTTAAAATTTACATACAGTGGCACAATCACGAATTTCTGAATTGAAATATCAGATGGATAATTTTCTTTTTCGCAATGTAAATGTGGACGATGGACCCACTGTTCCCAAATGGAGCTTAGGTTATAATGGTTGGTGTGCCCTTTTATCCGCATCGGATTCAAATGGCTAAAGGTTCAATATTTATCTTCACTATATGCGAAATTATTTCAATTTCTTCTCTATTAACAGTTATAAATCAAATATATTCTTATCGTTATATATGCGAGTCTTTTGTATAAAGAAAAAACATCAAATTTATCCTTGGTTTTATGAAATTTTGATGATATAGCGCACGAAATGATCCATCTGTCATGCTTAATACAGTAATACGATTTCAATGGAGCATGCACTACATATACATATGGTTTAATTAAACTCACTAAATTTGTTACACGTTAGAGCTTTATTGGTTAATTGATCCATTTGAATCTTTATGTCATTGATTTAAACAGTAAGTGCACGTTAGTACTTAGTAGTATATAGAGTAAAATAAAGGATGAAAGCTTTTCTAAAAAGGAGGCACGAGGTGATGTTGGAAAAGCAAAAAGATTGCTAGATAGGGATAAAGTAGCGTGTTTGGCTTGACTTGGTTTGGAATTTGGAGGTTCCAAAAAAAACTTTTGACAATCCAATGCAAATTGAAACAAAACAAAATAGTGGTGGGGCAGTTCATACAATGAAAAAAGCTGTAAAATTAGCAGATTTTTATACGACTTTGGACCCCACATTTCACCTTAATTACATTTTGAAGCATAAAGTTGAACATGGATTTACTTTAGGAGGAGGCACCGATCGGATTGGAATTTAGACTATACATACATAAATATAGTTAAAAAGTTGATGTATATAGTTCACACAGACAATTGTCACGAATTAGTCGATGAGGTTATACTTGGGGCAAAAAATAAAACAATTCAACGCACAAAACAACTCTATGTTGACATGTTCTGGGAAAAGACCGTACCCAAAAGAATGTAATGTAGAGAATCTATTACCCAAAAGAATGTAATGTAGAGAATCTACTCTAATACAGTATTTGTGATTGCTTCCAAAGTACATGTGACCTATAGTTATAACAATTTAAAATTCTAAATCGCAACCTAGTCGAGTTTTTTCCTGATAAATTGATTAATTTTTAAGAATGATTTTGAATGTTGGTACTCTTAAACTTTTTACCCCACTTGTCTCATAGACATAAATTTAAATTTAACAAGTTTTAAATTTTGACTTAAAGGTTTGCCTATAGGAGAAGCAAGAGTTAAAAATTAAGATCATCCATTTTCAAAATCACACTGTTTAATTTTCCGAATAAAATGTTTCCTAGATAATGGAAATTGGGCTCCATTTCTGCAATAAAAAAGAACTCATTATTTTAGATTGGCAATTTACTAAGCACCAACTAAGGCAATTTCCGTTCACGCCAAAAAGGAAGCTGACACAACAAAGGATTGCAGTGTGGGCAGAATAATGCACCATCGAGACATTTCTACTTTTGCTAATTTATTTTTAAATTTCCTTAAAATGGGAAATCAATCAGATATTGAAAATGGATGATCTTGAAAAGGTAAAGAAATAGGTAAAAATGATGGAGTTGAGTTTCGAAAGCACAGTTAAAATAAGTGAGTGGGGAGTAGGGAAGCATGAAGAACAAATTATGAGTCAAAAGTTAAAAAACAATATTAAGTTAGTACATGCTTTCTCATCATATATTCTTTTTCTACCTGCCCCCTGCCAGCATAACAACCACTATCTTACCACTCACCTTTTTTTAAAAAATAAAATAAAATAAATTATTGTGAAGTTACAATTAGGGGTGGGCATAAAAACCGGAGAACCGAAAAACCGTACCAAACCGAATTAGTTCGGTTCTTCGGTTTCGGTTCTTCAGTTCTTCGGTTCGGTTTTGGTTTTTTTTTTCGATAGTTTGGTTCTTCGGTTCGGTGTTCGGTTTAGGGGTAACGGTTCTTCGGTGCACCGAAGAACCGAACTTTTATTAAATTTTTTTTTTTTTTTAATTTTTATTTAGTTCATGTTTGGTCCAAAACTTTTCAAGACCAAGCCTCATAGTCCATACCCAATTACCCCATCAATATTTACCTTCCAACCTTATTACTTTTACATTTTTCTAATTTTTAATTTTAATTCCTAATATACTTATATTTCTAATTGTAATTCCTAAAAATATTTCACACAAATACTTCTAATTTCTAACTGTAATTCCTAAAAAAAATTTACACAAATACTACCACCATTTTGTGATATGAAAAATGGAGTGCTACAATGATATGTATTTGTAGTTTTCCTCACTTGATAGTCTATTTACAATGTTTTAGATTTTTTAGTGTCTTATATTTTAATTCGGTTCTCATTTTATTTTTTATTTTACACCGAAAAACCGATTTAAAAAACCCGAACTAAACCGAACCGAAGTTGAAAAAACCGAACCGAACCGAATTAGTTTGGTTCGGTGTTCGGTGCACACTTTTCCAAAACCGAAAACCGAAGAACCGAACCGAACTTTGATAAAACCGAACCGAAGAACCGAACGCCCACCCCTAGTTACAATGGGTCATAGATATTGATGGATTGACCATAGACAGAGACGAATAGTAAAATTAAGTTAATTATAGTTGAAACCACCTCAGCAAGTGTATATGTAAATAATATTTATCTTCCCCTTTTGAATAATTGTGTGAAATTAATTTGTAGGGACAAGAAGAGAATCCTATAAACTTGTCATCCTTGAAGTCTCGCATCAGAAATTTCTTCCGCACAATGGACATTTAATTGTATGGTTTGTCCTTTAAATGGTTGATCCGTAATTGTTAGCCTTCAAATAGACTGGTCTTTCATTTTTGCACTTAGCAATCGAACTTATGTCTAGCAGGACATAAGTTTTTAAACAGCGCGGGGCATAACTTGTTGGATATTATAATGAGAAAATATAAACTTATGCTTCACGAAAAAGTTATTCATGTTGAGGAGTAAAAATTAAAGACCAGCATAGAATAGAAAAAAAAGAAGTGCAAATGACCCAGAACGGTTAAATATTTAAGAACTTCTGAGAAAGAACATTGGGCTATTAGGAAAAGAAAGCTACTACAATACTTTGGGCTACAACTCTCGAGGTCCAAACAACAAACTAATTCCAAGCCAACCCAATGATAGGCTCAAGAAACATGACATGATTTGTTTCTGTTTCTTCAAGGATGCAGCAGGGCTAAGCCCAGCATTTGCTATGCACCAATCAGTCCATATCCTATATTCTACATGATATACCACATTGCAAGAGGTAATCAATTCGTAGCAGTTTATAAAGCATTATTGATGGAAACAACTACCAGTCAACATGTAATTAACATTCAAATCCCAACTCATGCGAGTTCAACATGTTTGCTTAGAGTCGTATAGAACTATTACTTCAACAATCTAAAATCTAATTAGAATAATACGAAACTTTGGATTATGTATATGGAAAACCCGAGTGAAGTTAACTTTTACAACATTATATCAGAATTAGATGGTTGCGTGCCAAAACTGAAAATTTAAGACCTCTATAACAATCCTTTTATACTTGAATAAGCAAAGCCCACCAACTAGATGAATTTGGTCCTAGAATAGCATGATATTAGAAGCAAGTAAAAAGGATTGAACAAGAATTATGGACTGAAAGAAGGCCCAATTCACTAAAATCATAGACAAATTGACAAGGAGTATTTACATCTACAATCTACATCTACATCTACAATATATTAAAAGTGTGAAGATCCTTAGAAAAGTGATTTGAACTTTTTACACTTCTTTAAAAGTCTCCGCTTTTGACAAAATTGTCTTTTCACTTATTTCCTCCAATTATTATATTATTATAATATTTAAAATTAAGAAGTCCTAAAATATATGGTAAAAAAAAAATATATTTTAAAAATTAATTAAGGAGTCCTAAAATATTTGGTAAGAGTCAAATATATGGTAAGAGATATTAGGAGAATCAATAATTAAGGAGTCCTAAAATATGTGGTAAGAAAAAAAAATATTTAAAAAAGGATTTCTAAAAATAAAAGGGGTTTTTCCTTAATATTGGGAAGGGTTTTTCCCGACCAAAAAAGAGAAAAAGAAGAACAATTTTATTTTTTTTGGTTAAAAGTTTGAGTCAATTATTTAAAAACAAACAACACTGAACAAGGGATATCAATAGGAATAAGTTTAAAATTGGTTAGTGATGGGCTAACGAGAAGGACAAAAAAGATTAAAAACCAATTATTTCGTCAGGGTTTAGTTAATTTGAAATAAAAATATTTATCATTTCCTTATATAATTAATTTCTATAAATTAAAATAACATTTATTTGACGTGAATCCTTTTTGAAATTGGAAAAAAAGAAGAAGAGGGGAATCCTTTAACTACCTTTTATTTCGGACATTTTTTAACTATTTCTATTTAATTTTTCTTCTAATATATAAGGCATCAAAATCATACACGTTATTAAATCCTTAAAGCCATGAGTAGGTAAAAGTTTTATAGTAGTCACTTTTTTTTTTCTGCTAATGCTACTTCTACTTTTTCTTCTTATTTTGGTTTTGATTCAAGTCTTCTTCTTGAATTCATTATCCTCATATTCTTTCTGCCTTTTTTTATTTCTTTTAGTTAATATCTTTAAATATTATATATGAATTACACATAATCAACAATTTCTAATGAATTCTCTTCTTTTAATAATTTCTTGTGTTTCTCTTTCAGTTGAAAGTTTTTTATCAACAAATTGGGCGAGGCAATCATGATGCCACCTAATGAAGTAGTTGAAAAAATCTAAGGTTTATCTTTTTTTTTCCCTTTCTTTATTTAATTGTGACTTAAATTTGATTATCTGAATTTTGGTGCATAAATACGAACAACTGCTAATTCTTTGTGCTCAAAATAATTGTTTGATGTTTCTATTTTCTTTTCTAATTTTAATATTATTTTCTGTATGGTTGTGGCTTCTTGGGAGAAGATTAAGATGAATAATATGTTAGATTTATTATAGAAAGTTTATTCTAATTACTTTTCTTTTATATAGTTTTTCATGCTCGAAACATCGATGGGATCTACAATTGAAATCGATAGCTGAATAAACTTTATGATGGAGAACGGAGATGATATTGTTTGTTGGATTTTAGGGAAATCAATCTCAGGTCTCTTATGTATTTACTTTTCTGGTAACAAGTATATTCACATATTTAATTACCGTAGGATTAATGTCAGGTCACATTTTTATTGTGGATTGGATCGGAAGATGAAGGAGAAACTAGAATTTAAGGATAATTCGTGACATCTCCTAAGTTTCAATTTGGGTACTGTTCTTTATGTGTTTGTTGAATTTTCCTTCAATATTTCTTTGTTAGCTTCCGCACGATGGACTTATTGGACGACGTAGTACCTGTGAACATAGTTATGCTATTTTTTGGGATTCAAAAGAGACGGAAAAAGAAAAGGGTGAACAAGAGACAAGTAGCTCTAACCTAATTCACCTTACATCCAGACTTCTTTGATACAATAGAATAATCAGACCTTTTTGAGGTTGGATGGTTAAAGATAAATACTGATGAAAGTTTCATAAGGGATAATAGAAGGGCGAATATTGGTGGGTTGCTTAGAGACAATTATGGAAATTTTGTAGCAACTTTGGCCTTTTCTATCAATTGTGACCGCAATAACATGACTGAGGCAGTATATGTCAATTATGGTATTAAATGGTGCATTAGCCATGAATTTACAAAACTGATCCTACAAATGGACAACATGATAACTTGCAAGATGCTAGAAGAAAGAAACACTGTAAATCCGAAATTAAAGATCAATGAACATACCATGCGAAGCATGTAAAGAGCTGAAGTCCCGGTGAACCATTGTTACAGGGAAGCCAATCAAATGGCTGGTTTAATTTCCTTGCTAAATTATATACTACTCAAACTATTGTCTTGGTCTTCCTTCAAGAGAAGCAAAAGATATTTTTCTATATGTCTCTTGCCTATTCTGAGAATTAGATAGGATAAAGGCTAAATTCAAGATTAGTTGACAAATTTGAATATACGATAGAAGTGATTAGCTTTTTTTTTTTTGGGAGGTACTTGGGGTTTTTGGCATTTCTACTTCTATCTTTACATTGTTAATTTATTGTCTAATTTGTAGGTGTAAGTTGTGCAATATGTAAGAAAATAGAAATTATTATTTTTAGCTATGTTTTATTCCTCTCTTTTTTTGTTATTGGGCGTGTAATTTTATAGATTAATAATACTTATAACATATATTGATTATTGTGTATTCTCTTATATATATATATATATATATATATATATATATATATATATTTAAAGTACGCAATTTCTTTAATTATTTATTGTCACTATTATCAATAGAATTAGAATATTTTTAAATTACACTTTTACGTTCTTCTTAAAGTAAGACAAAACTTTTTATCTTAAAGAGAAACATACATAAATCTAAAGATGGACATATCTTTAAGTATATTTTTTATCTTAAATATTTTACATCTTTTTAAATTTTGTACTTAATAATATAATGTATACACAATAATATGTTCTTTTATAAATAAATTTATTATTAATTATCGGAATACACATGTGCAAAAGCATATTTCTAAATTATTGATGGAAAATAAAAAAAAAGAGAATAATGCAGAAAAATTGATTTTATTCTTCTTATGTATAGTTGTATTAATCGATCACATGAGACACACGTGCAAAACACGTACACTAAACTAGTAAATAATACAAATATGTAGTCTTATTTACCAATTATAGTACATGAGTTGAAAACATAATTTGTTTTTTACCAAAAATAGCAAAATACATATATAATACATTTTTAAACACAATTTTAATATAGTAACACATAAACTAACTTGAATAACATTTAAATGTTTCAAATTTAATTATAATATGTTTTTAACATCATTAATAAGAGAAAAAAATAAACAACAAATTTAATACATTTTGAATTCAATATATTATACGTATAAAAGACGTATTTCAATATGCATGGCGAATATATATAACTACAACATTTTTAATACAAAGTTATTCTAAGTATTATACGTGAATTTCAAATATTCTGAATTCATTAAAATGTATAATATTGAATTCGAATTGTATTACAACGATCCTTTATGTTTAATACATTTTGAATTCAATATATTCTACGTATTAAAGGCGTATTTCAATATGTGTGGTGAAATATATCTAATTAAAATATTTTTAATACAAATGTATTATAAGTATTATACGTGAATTTCAAACATCTCGTTATAATTTAAATTACAGGAAGCCAAAATACAAAAGTGTGGGTTCCTCCTAGCGTACTAGCCAAGATTGCTTTTTTCATCGTCTCCACTGTCTTCTCCATGTCATTTTGTACATGATAAACGAGTGCCAGAAGACTCCATATGCTCCCAGTGGGATGCCTACCATCACCACCGTGCTTCGTCATTTCTCATCCTGCTTGTCTTCTCCGGTAAATTCACGGCGCTGAAGTGACCGTCGTCGGAGAGAATTTTTCCGTCCAGATCTGAACTTCCAATGGAGTTTTAACCTGGAAAATAAAATAAAATTTAACGTGAAAGTGAAAGGGAAACAGGAACGACTATCGTCGGTTTTCATGTAGCTCACCGGAGGCCGTGGTTTTTGGTTGGAATTTGATGGTTTTCCGGTTTGATTGTTGCGTTGTTTGTTGTTGGTAGATCTATTTGGTGGTGTTATAAAGATGGAAAAGAAAAATGAGTGTTGGGGTGGTTGCTGTTGTTGTTTAATTCTCCAGAGAAGTCATCTCCGGCGAGGTTGAATAGTGGGGTGATTTATTAGGATAGGAGGAGATGAAGAAATGAGGATATATACATAATTTAATATACAAAAAGAAATTATAAAAAATAAGTAAAATATTTGCAACAATGATTAAGTTTGCTAATTTAGCAATGCATTATAATTATATAATTATTTAAATTAATCAATATTAAAACTCACATGCAATATTTTTTATTAGGGGTGTTCATAATTTGGTTTAGGTCCTTTCTTGGTTAAAACTAAAATCAAATCAATTTCGTTAATTTTTTAATTATTAAAATCAAATATAATTCATATCCATCAATTTAGCTATTATCGATTTGGTTCAAAAAAATTTATTTTTAAAAAAATAATAATATTTTCCTCTCTTATTTTTTCCCTAAAAGTAGAAAAAAAGTATTTCATCATTTTTCAACTTATAATCTGTTATTAACCTATTACTATGGTGGCTATAATTTTCTTGAATTTGAAAGAAATGTCTTTAAAAAATTTATAAGCTTAATTTAATCAAGTGAATAAAGTTAATAAAAAAAAATAATATATATATATATATATAGGTAAATCTCATGATTTTTATTTTTTTTTTGAATTATACTCATGACTTTCTTTTAAAAAATGAGCGGGTAACAATGTGGATCAGGTCTATTAGTTTTTGAGTGGAGTTTTTAAAAAAATTTAATTAGTTAAATGGGGACCAATGGAAAATTGGCACGTCATTAATGAAACTCTTTTTTTTTTCAATTTAATATTAGGGATATTGAATAAAGGGCATTTTGGAGCCCAAAGGATATAAAGGGCATTATGGAGCCCAAAGATGGATGTGAAGGACATTATAGAGCCTAAATGTGGATGAAGGACATTTTTGTACCATTTTTAATAGATAAAGGACGTTTTAGGCCCTTTTCCGTTATTTAAGTTATGTAAATGTTCAATATTATATTTGGAATAGGAGGGGGGGGGGGGGGGGGGGATGAGAAAAAGCTCTATATGAAGTGAGTAAATTTCAAATAAGAGTAACTTGCGACTATGTTTAAAACATAACACTATTATTCTACATTTTGACGTTGTGGTTCTGTTCTTGGGCTTTTATACCATCGCATATGGATCCCTTTAGGAGGTCTATGTCATTCTGAGTCCAATAAGAGATGAAATTTCCATCTCTAATATCTTATTATATTTTTTTTCTTCTGAAAGGAACAAATGGCAAGAAGTAGAGAATATTTATCAAATATTAAGCTGGCATCTGAGATACTAAAAAAAGGTTTCAAAATAAAAACAGTCAATTTACAATGAGGAAGTCCTTTTGAGAAAATCTATTAGGCAAAGTTCCTAGCAGCTCATTTTATAAATGTTCTCAATAACAAAGTCTTTTACAAATGAATAAATTGAAGCAATAATAAGACCTGGTAATCAAATTAAGACTCATGATAAGTCCTAACTTGATACTATAATCATTTCAGTTTAAAAACAAAAATATGTAAGTTGTCCATTATCATACAATTAATTCGTAGCTCATATGATATTAGCTCGATCTATTTTAGGGGAGTTCACTACAATAACTTACTATCGACTATTGAGACTATGAAATAATGTTGGGAGCCCAATAATGTTTTGGTGTTGCACAATGGCCTAAGCCTGATGCATCCCATGTGTAAGAATAATTCATTGACGATAAAATAAATATCCTGTTGTATTTTGATTTTGATGATTTACACACAAGAATGCAAGGGATCTGGTCTGTGTTGTGCTAATTTAACAAATCAAAGGAAACTTTGTACAGCTGTAAACTGTACTGACTATTTTGGCTGGTAGTGTTGCAGCAGTGCTGCAACTAGCGTGCTAACACCTGCACCAATGGAGTGTTGTTAAGGTTTTGCTTTCTAGTATAAAAGCAAGATGTGACAAGAGCAAAACCTAATTTTTGCAATGAAGGAATTTTCACAGATTACTGCTCACCTTCATCAAGGGACCTGATAGAGCTGCAATTCAGTCTTTGTTGATTTCTTGAGTCGTAGTCTTTTGTTCTTGAAATTGTAAACCTACTCTTGCGTTATAAAGGATTGTAGATATTAGTCTGGTCTATGCCGTAGGTTGAGTCGTGTCAACTAGAGTTAGTTACTTGAATCAACCTTGTTTAGTCAAGTTTTCTTCATTATGCCTTGTGTCATTCTGGGTAGAGTTACCTAGGGATTCAACTAGAGTTAGTTGATTTGGGGGATGTAGTAGAGTTACTGCACTAGCCTTGTAATAGAGGTGTTATAAGGTGGGAAGGATTAAGAGTTTAATCCTGGTGATTATAGGAGTCTGTAATCACATTTTTTGGCTTGAAGATAGTGGAGTTTGCTGGAAATCTTGTGAGATGGGTCGTCGTATTTCCTCCCTTGAGCAAGGAGGTTTCCACGTAAATATTGTGTGTTCTTTACTTTCAGTACTTTCTGTTTATTCCTCTCTTTTACTGTTTTAGCTCATAAGGGACCTGGTCCCTTTACTTGTGGTGGACTCGTATAACTCATCATATCCTTTTCCTTTGTTTCTCCTTATATTTTATGGGTTAATAAAATAGAAGTTAGTGGTGATCAGTTTCTAGAGAAAAAAGTGAATGTCCTATTGTGGGAGGTTTGTTTTCAAAGCAGCACTTGATGGTGTTGTCGTTTTTATTGTTTGGTTATCATTGATGTCTAACGCACAATACCGTCCTACTCTCGTATATATGTTTTTTCTTGTATATTTTTATCAATTAATCGTGATTAATTTATATGCATTGATATCTTAGTTTATAAATTAATTATAATAAATTAATGTAGTTTAGTATAATACGGCGAGTATCTTCTACCTCCTTTCACTGTCAAGGAAGTTGGCCGTCTCATCTATCTGTATATCAAGATGAAAAATGTGATTCCTTGATATGACAGAATGATCAAAACAAAACATGAATGCTAATGAAGTTTAGATCACACCATAATAATATATAAACTGACCAATGCACATCACACGTCACTATACTTGTGAATAATTTTCCGTTATTATCATCATCATTTTGGGGTTATAAAATCAAGCTAAAATAATTGAACGAGTTGAGAAGAAAGTATAAATTTGTACTCAAAGAGGAAGGTGAAATAAAATCATCAACTTTCCTAGCTTGGCGTTATTGCATATGGAATTTTAATTGAACAGGTTTGACCCGTGAACATCGATTAAAATGGGCTAATTAGGATTATATGTTTTGATTATGTTACAACAACAACATACCCTGTGTATTCCCACAATGTGGGATCTGCGGGGGGGGGGGGGGGGGAGGAGTGTACGCAGTCCATACCACTACCTCATAAGAAGTAGCAAGGCTGTTTCCGTCAGACCCCCGGCTCAGAAATTTTTGATTATGTTAGGACAATAAATTTTTATTTTAGTAATTAGGTTAATATCATCGTAACAAAAGTCAAGTGGTGATTTTGTTTGTTCCCAATAGGACCTTGGAATGTAATTTGCTTAATATAAAATTGGAAAACGTACGAAAATCCAACAAATGTAAGTTTGGTTAGAGGTGAAATTAAGAGTGTCAAGCAAGCGAGTTGTGTTTAATTAATTTGACCAGGGCAAAATGGCGTTGGGTAACGTCAACATCCTGCTTATGCAAGGCCTATGAATGGCTAACCGGGAACAAGTGAAGAGTGGGTAGGGTCTTGCTAAGGTCCCCCGGATCAGAGTCATGATCAAACATGGCGCTTGCTTGGTGGACTTAGTTAAAAAAGAAAGTTTTGCTCTAGCTATCAGCTATATTTTTGACATGATAGTAAATGCTTGATTCTAATAAATGAAATCAGAGTATGAGACAATCTCAAAAGTTTCACATGAGTGAATTTTAGGTTAAAAATGTTTGAACTTCAATCACATATGATATATATGATTGAAATTCATAGCAAAGATGACTGAATTTCAACCATAAAAGACATCAGACATTTTGTTTGAAGTTATGTGTTGTCAAGTCCAACTTGAAACACAGGAAATTGTTCTAAAATGAATAGATGTACAAAAATTTATCAACTTAGGATATAACTTAAACAGTTACAACGAAATCGAGTGTTTATAAACAGTTACAACTAAATCGAGTGTTTATACACTTGGGTAGTCATTAACTTGTTTAAACTTGAACAATCATATTTTTATGAGTTAATTTGTCACTTATTTATAAATGAAGTAAAAAGACAAAGAAAGAGGACAAGAAAGGAAGAAAAGAAGAGGTAGTACAAAGGAAAATCCACCTCCAAATCATGGTCTTGTTACTTTTTGGTTTTGGAGAAAGAGAGTTGCATGTATAATTCATAGGCTTTAATGGGCCCATATAAACAAAATAGTAGTATGTCTTATGATGATTGATGGGTTGAATTAGACCATCATATACCCTAGAGCCCAGGTGTTGAAAGGCCCCTTTCACCGGCTCTGCCCCTTACGCTTTTCTCAACCAACTACCTTCTGCGATTACCTATTCACCTACTCGCTTTTTCACTTACTCCCTCCGTTTAAAAAAAAATGACCTAGTTTGATTTGGTATGGAGTTTAAAAAAATAAAGAAGACTTTTGAATCTTGTGGTCCTAAATTAAAGTTATGACAAATGTACCAAAATGCCCTTTAATCTTGTGGTCTTAAACATGTCATGTGGAAAGTTGGAATTAAAGTGTTGCCAAAAAAGGAAAGGGTCATTCTTTTTGAAACAGACTAAAAAGGAAAGTAGGTCATTCTTTTTAAAACGAAGGGAGTATTTATTAGTCCCTCAGTTTCTTTTTTACGTAGCACCATTTCATTTTGGCGAAATGACGCTTGCCAAAATGACGCTTTTAGTTTCTGACTTAGCGCGTTATTTCAATTTCAATTTTTGTGATATTTGATTAAGCCCTTATAACCTTCAATTAAGCAATCCGTGCTATTTTGATCCATGGCTAACGGATCTTATCAAATTAAACGGAATAATAACTATTAATAACACACTTTGGACATAGCACATACAAGTTTTCATTTGCACGTTCGTTATTTGAACAATAAATAGTAAATTGAAGATTAAAAGTGTCTTATTAATAGTTATCATTTTGTTTAATTTGATGAGATCTGTTAGCCATGGATCAAATTAGCACACATTGCTTAATTGAAGGTTAAAAGTGCTTAGTCGAATATCACAAGGACTGAAATAGGAATAATGCGATAACTCAGGGACTAGAAGTGTCATTTCCTCTTTCATTTTTAGTCTGTCACAAAGAAAATGTCATTTTACGAAAATAATTTAACATTAAAAATTTCTTTTATCCTTAATGAAATAATTTAGATAATAAGTTTTAAAAGTCTTTCATTTTTTCTTAAACAACGTGTCAATGGTGCCACATAAATGAGCCGGAGGGAGTACTTCATTTTCAATTTTTTTGACATTTCACCTTTTTCTTAAATGAGTGCGTGGTACTAGTTTGAAATATGCGAGTGGGGGTTGTAGAAAAATCCGGCCGACACGGAGCAAAATTCAGAATCGTGAAGAAATAACCAGTGTATTTGTTGAAAATAATGAATCACTACTTGAAAATCAAAAAGAGAACAAAGGAAAAATGATTTTAAATCGTTTTTATATAATCTATGTATTTATGTTATCATATTAGAGTTATTATAAACAGTTTCTCTATTGTATAATGTGTCATGTCACTCCAATATTATCGTGTAGAAAAATAAAAAATCATCTGTTTACAAAAAATAAACTCAATAAAAAATAGCATGCACACAATGGTAATATAATTTTATAAGAAAATATATATTAAATATTTTTATAGGATCCATCATTAGTCAATTATAAAAACCGACCTCATGATGTCGCAATTTTGCAATTTTATTATTTATTTTTTTGAAAAAACTCGATTTCTGGAGGTTGATTTTATTTGTTTTTGAATTTTGGCACTAAAAAAATCAACCTCTTGAAGTCGATTTTGATTGTTTTCTAATAGTAAAAACATTAGTTAATTTGACCCTCTTCCTCTCAGTTAAACCAAATATGTTGATCTTAATACTTAATACTTAAAAAATTGAAAAAGAAAAAGTAAATAATATATGTTGATCTTTTTTTCTTCCTCTTCCGGCTGGGGTCCTTATAAATTGGTGCTCGCCCTCCTCTTTCTCCTTCTTCTCCATTCCCAAGGGAGAGGGAGAGATTTACTTTAATTTCTACTTATTTTGTATGATTAATATGTTGAGTATACTACTTTGGGGACATTATTTGCAGTCCAGATATATTTTTGGCAACTTCAGGAAGAAGGGCAACGTTGTGGAAGGCTATCAATGACTGAAGAAATTAACCTTCACTTCTCTCTTGATTAATGTTTGGATAGAGGCAGACAGATGGAGCCAGGCAATATTTATAATCTTTTCTGTTTTTTCTTACTGTGTTATTAATTTCTTGTTCTTTGTTTTCCTATAGTCTTCCTTCTCTTTGATCTTTTGTTAGACCTAATAGTAATATATTTGTTTTAAGGAGAACAAAAGAGGAATGAATTAAAGTACTGTTTTGAATCGTTTAGTATGTGCAAATGCTGTAGAATACTATAAAGAGAGTAAAATTCTTGCATTCAGAACGTAACCTCCATGTCTTTATTGCCACATCTATATAAGTATATTTTCTTGAATGTTAATTACTCGTTCTTTCTTATGACTGCAAGTTTGCAGCAGAGGTGTATTATGATGGTTGTGTTTCCAACATCGATGAGTTCAATCTTTAACGTTCTTATAACTAACATACTGCTTTTTAGAAAAAATAATCTCATCGAATATAGGCTACATGCATCGGTCTCTGGACAGCAAATGTCCAGTGATGATGCTATAAATTTCCAGCTTCCTTCCAGAATTAATTTTAAAAAATGACTTGCTGGAGCTACTTTTGTCATATATCACCCATATTTTTGTTCAATCCATCTCAAAAGTTAACATATAATATAGATATATATATATATAAATTAGGACTAATAAATTTTCATCTGTCCTTTAATTAAATGTTGTTTGAATCTTGCAAACTTCAATTTGAGATAGTGCCGGCTAATAGTTTATTTGGACAACTTATGTGTTTTATAATAAATATTGCATACTGTGGCCGATATTTTACCAAGTCCCACAATCTAAAAGATTTCTTCAAATCCTTAAAACACAAACGTTCAATAGTTAGTCTCATTCGATCTTCGTATGCTGACTATATTCTGTTTTGCATTCTTGATTTTCGTAGACTATAATTCATATTTTATGCATGTTCGAATAGATTTAACCTTGAGAAGGTTTATTTAGTGCTGGACACTGTGATAGGGTGTCTGATCGATGAATAGTCAATGTGTGCACAAACGCGTTTATCAATTAAGGAAAAATGTTCATTTTAATTGTATGCCCTGAAAATTCCTGTTGGATTACACAATAATGAAATCTATCTTTATAGACTTTAAACAACACCAACAGCAAGCGTTTATATTAACGTTTTGTAAGTCTGTGTTTTTGTGAAGGAATATCCATTGCAAATTAAGTGCAATTAAACGAGAATTTTACTGTATTAAATCTAATTCCTCTTTCTGTAGTGTAATAATAAAGATATATATTGCCAGTGAAGTCATTTTGATAAGTGAACTGGATAGTCTTATCATAACCTATACCCTATTTCTGATTGTAGCCTTTAGCTACAAAGCGAGCCTTGTGGGAAAAAACAAAGATTTCGGATATAGAAATTAAAGAATGTTTTGCATTCTATTGGTTTAAGTATGACTGTCGGATAATGATTTGTAACGAAGCAGAAACATGAGTACCTTTTAATGTAGTTTTTCTAGATAGAAGTGGTGGGTTTGGTGAAGTAGTATATTTTCTTAAAGTAGTAGATAGTTTGCTGGCTAAGAGGAGAACATGGTGGCTCCTTGGTTCCTCAAGACATTCTATCTAAAAATTTAAAAGAAAAAAGGGCGAACACATTGTTTGAAAGGAGCCAGTGGATTGCAACAATTTCTTTTGGAAGATAGTCTTTGACATTGAGTGAACCACAGACAGTGATTGAGGGAATATATATGGAAAATATATTAAATACTAAGGTGCTGGCTGTGGTTTACTAATGGTGCTTCATCCCTTCGAATTGCTCTTTAAACGATAACTACTGAGCATTTTTTCAGTTCAGATTCGAAGGTGACATATTATTTATTGTTTGATCATAATACCATGAATACGATAGCTAAATCATGATGTCTTGTATTTTATGAGAAAAGTTACAAACTTGCACTCAATTGCCCCTCCATTTCTCTGTGGCCTATATATCTAATACTACATCCTACTGATGCTAACACAATTAGTTTCTTATAGATGGAAAAATCCAAAAATTTCTTATTTTATATATTGTATTGCAAGAATAAGAGGGATTAGGGAACATCATGCATGAATTATCATGTCACAAAACCAAGCTGGACACAATAATGAATTAAACTGCGTGTTGGTTTTCTTTAATTTCTAATTACAAGTTACCAACTAGTTGAATAAGCCATTGACACTGCATTTTTTGTTGGTGGGTGATTCAAGGGCAGTCACTATTATAAAGACTTACTGAAGATACAGAAATAATGGGTCACCCATACTAATCAATCCGAGATGTTTTTTCAAGATGCAAATAAGTGCTATGGTAGTCAGATTATCAGTGAGTTTGGGCCCCAAGTTGGGAGACAGAATTTTGATTTGAGTTTTTGCTTGGGCTAGTTCAACAAGCAGACACATGCGTCCTATGTGGCGTTCGACGTGGCCAATTTGCATCCTACGTGTATTATGCCACATAAGATGTGTGTGTCTACTTGTTCAACTTTATACAAATTTAAGTGTTTACTTAGGCACATCTAAAGTTGGAGGACATAAATGTCAGCTGAGGTCAAGTTCCAAATTCATGATCTTAAACTTTAGCTCACACTCAAACAAGAATTTTCCCAAAAGTTGTGGAACTTCATGCGGAAAAAGGAAATAACATACTAACAAATAATTCAAAGTAGATATATAGAGCGAATTTTTGGTATCATATCAATTGTCATAGCCCATAGGTGCCAAACTCCCACAAACAGTGAAAGAAAGAAAAATAGTAACTGAGTGTCAAAGCCCACATAAACTGCTAATATGATTAGAGAAATTGTATATGTTGGTACTATGATTAATGGGATAATCATGATTTCGTGTGCATATACTCGATTAGTTTTTCTAGAAGGATTAGAAAAAGATGACTCTTCTTTATAAAAAGCAAATTGATGAAATGATCATCTTGCTCAAATAATTCTTCATTCAGACATCTTCCAGATGATATTCGGAATTTGAGAAAACAAATCTAGAATTAGAATATATCAGACGATAAAAAGAGTATAAAATTAGAAACAACTCTAAATAATTTCAAAAAATTTGTTTGAAAAAAAAAAATCTGAGAAAATTCATTCTAAAAAATGTTAACACGGAGGGAATTTTTTTTAAACTTGACTGTGAATACCTATACTGTTGGATTGCACAATGTTACTACTTTATCAACAACCAAAAAAGGCGTTTATTAAGATGTAGAACGTGGAGTGGTTGCAATGCTTCTTTACTCGTTTATTAGGTTGCAATCCCGAGTTCCAACGAGGCAGACTGGCACCCAATGCCGACAAGGCCCGAGAGAACCAATCTTTGCTCATGTCTATTCATATGCATGTCACTCAATAAGCAGTACTATCACATAGAGATATAAGATATCATTAGCGGAAGTCATGGAAACATGTGATATATATGAAACTTGGCCGTTAGGGCCATCACGTCAAAATGAACGTACATATCTTACATTCAGTTTCCCACATAAGTCTACAAAGCCTCTACAGATACATAACTATGACAAACCTAGAGTCGGGACAATATCAAACAAATGTGCATAATGACTCGGAAAGCTCCGAAGCAACTAGAGCTCACCAACGATTCGCAAATGGTCCGCAACCTACTGTGGAGGTCTACTAGCACCTGTGCCTGCAGCACGTAAGGTAAGCCCCCCCAAGGGAGGTCAGTACGAAGAATGTACTGAGTATGTAAGGCTATAAGAAATTGTATGCAACATAGGATCTCATATGGGATCAATACATGTGAATAAACATTTTGGATCAATCATCGCTTTGCATGTGTGGAACCATGTTCATTACTTCCATTGTTTTCATTACTTCCATTACTTGATCCTTTATTCATATCATTTGTTATTCGTGAAATAACATTCCTTCATATTTTCAATTACGTGACATACTTCCTTTGGCTTTACGTTCATCTTTATTAGCAGTCATCCACTTATTAGTGGGCCATAATATAGTAACCGTCATCCACACTTGGTGGGCTATAATATAATACCGATCATCACCTTATAGGTGCCTTATAATATAATACCGATCATCACCTTATAGGTGGCTTATAATATAATACCGTTCATCACCTTATAGGTGGCTTATAATACAATACCGTTCATCACCTTATAGGTGGCTTATAATATACTAATAATAATATAGCATAATATTGGGATTGTTCCATCCGAGCTTATGCCCTTTTGATTTGATCCATACTCAATGAAACATAAAGTAACCCTATAGTAACCATGTAAGCATTACTTCTTTGCATTGCTTCTTCTCTTTACTTTTGTTATGAGAGTGATACATTGGTGATTGGAACATCATTGGGAACACGTGTATACATTTCTTCATTCCTTACTTTCATGAGATTGATATACTCACTCATGAGAGATTAATACATTCACTTATGAGAGATTGATACTTTTATTGTAAGATATTGATACTTTTATTTGTGAGAGATTGATACTTTTGATAATTGTAACATTATTGGAACTTGGAACATTAACCAAAGAACATGAGTCATGTGAATCACAATTGATGTAGGAATAAGGAACATGTGGTAACAATAATTAATAACCGAAAATGGGATACCTTTGAACATTTCGAAATAGGATAGGTACAATGTCAATGTGGATAATATGTGCTGCAGAAAGGTACGAAAAGAGTAACCTTACATACCTTATCTTCCCAATATGAATCCACAATCCAATATGTGAGTACAACAATTCCGCTTCTTCCTTACGTTTCACTCTACATCACAAGTACATAATGGAACCAACATTAACCACAAGCTACATTCCAAGTGTATAAGACGACCATGAGTTACATGATTGCCCTATGACATTATTTCACCCTTTACAATACCATTCATGGACTTTTCATACCAACAATACCATAACATGCTATACATTGACCAAGACATCATAACCAATAGCTTTTCACACCAAGTTCCTCCTTTACATGTTCTCATTAACACCACATCACAATGAATCCATCAAATCACTCCAATCCATTTTATAACCAAAATTCCACAATTTACTCATAGAGAAAAATAACAAGTTATGGACATAACTACACCATACATGTTGAGATATCATCCACACCATTCACTTTCATCAAAACATCAAGTCTTTTTTCAAGTTTAATTCACAAGGATGCACATCTTTTAGCAAAAAGCCAAAGTGCACTATTCAACAACTTGCCAACATAACCACCATGATATACATAATCTCTCATGCACATAATATATTAAATCATAAGAATAAACACTTACCCAAGTTTGGAAGATGATGATCTTGCCCAAGAGTTGATTGTCTTAGGGTTTGGAAATAGAGAGAAAATTCTAGAAATGTCATGTGAGGTTTTGTGAATAAAAACGTTGATTTTGGCCTTATATAGCCTCCATTTAATGGTTATCTTTATCCACTTGGGTCAATAATTGATTAGCCAAAGGGAGAATGGGTCATTTAACCCATTGGGCCATGTCTTTAATTCTAATTTCCACTTTGAGCTTTAAATTGAGCCCAATAATACATGTCAACTTAGCCCATTAAATTCAAGGTGTAATTCATCATATATTTCATGTTTGAATAATTTCGTAAGTGTCACGTCAATATTTAACTCACGAGACTCATATTTGTAGCCTCAATTTTCAAATAAGCAATTCTAGCCACTTATGGTTTAGTTGAACATAAAAGGGTAAAAACATAATTTGGATGCCAACGTCGTCCAAGCGTAGTCTTACCAAGATGAAATAATTATATAATAACCCAAGAGTCATCTTTATAGACTAATAATCGCAAAAGAAATCGGGCGAAAAGCACCCCGGCACGCTCCCGGACGCCCTAAGGACTTAGAAAATTTTCATCTTTTGAAAGGTGTGCAGGGACGGCCTGGCACTCTGCCTGGCGCGCCTGGCCCAAAAAATTTTAAAAAATTTCTTTCTTCGACCTTTCGTTGCGGATTTGGTTAGATACTTCAAGTCCTAATCTTTAGCTTGCCTCTTGTCTTTAAGAACCTTTATTTAGGAGTCATTTAAGCGTCATTTATCACTCCTAAAATGTTCCAAAAGTTTCCAACTCCTCATACGAGAGTCTAAACACATTGACTAGTACAATATCGAATGTTCCATCCATAACCACTACAACATACGTACTTAGTGCTCTCGAAGCTAAGGTTTATAACTACACCTTAGGTCACCAATCAATCAAGTTAGGGTCGGGAATGTACGGGGTGTTACAGTTTGTAAACATATTCAAGGTTTGATATGAGAGATTAGGAATGAAAGAGACATATGCCTAAGTATTGTTGCTTGGTTATCTAATTTATCAATATCTTGAATTCTATTTATTCCCAGGAAGTCCTCTTTGATTGGACATACAATTTCATCTTTTTTGTAAAGTTGATACTATCTGGTCTGTGGCTGCCCATCTGCCCTTCCTTTGCAAAAGTGAGAAGAAAACAGAAACCAACATCCTTCTGTTGGGTTCGAAATTGGCGAGGCGATATGCAGAAGCTATTAGTTGTAAACCATGTAGACGATAAATCGAATGACAAATAAAAACATACTAAAAGCATAACTATTATATGATTTGGCCAATTGGCCTACATATAAAAACTAATATAAAAATATCATAAAAACTATGAGAAAAATCTCCTCATAAACAAGACTCTTTAATAACTACATTGTGGATGCTATTGTGTTATAGTATGAGATTAGAGGTCTTCTATTTATAGAGGTCCAAAACCTTTCCTACAATAAAGAGGTTAGCCAAATATGGAAGAGTTTTATATTTTCCTTTTAAAAAAAGTAAAAGTAATTATGGTATTACTTTTATTTTCCTTCAATAGAAAATTAATACTCAAATTTGGTAAGAAAATCAGGGCAAAAACCAGGGGCGGCTCAATACTTTTGGTGGCCTAAAGCGAAACTTCAAAGAGAGGCCTTAATTTCTTTTTTAAAATTTATTTTTCTAACTTTTTGAGATGCCAAGTTATAAATAATTATCTCATAAGTGATTTCTTCTAACAATTATTTTTCAATTGATAATATACATAATTTTGCTACATAATTTTGCCTAACTTTTTTTGAGACATTATTGATCTTAAATAAGATTTTTTAATTAAGGTAACCAAATTGATGAATAAACGGATTCATATTTTGTAGTTGACATGTTGAATTTAAATAAATAATAAAAGAACAATATATGCTACTTAATAAACATATCAAGACAAATAAATTTTAGATGAAAAAATAATAAAATGAAAAGGATGATTATTGTAAAATCAAGAAAGGAAGTGCAATTTTAGGCCTACGTTTTTTATCAAATCAAAGTCTAAAGTTGTCTTTCCATTCTAATGAAATAATGTAGTAATCCCTTGTTTCATATTATTTGACCCTTATTGATCTATCAAATTTCCTAAGAAAGTTTTAATTCAAGGTGTATTTTGTTAACTTAATCTTATTACTCTAATAATGATTTGAAACTCTAAATTTGAGTACTAGTATTATTTTATATAGCTATTTAATACTAAAAATAATATGGAAAATATAATAATATTCGTTTGATTTATTAAATTGAACAAATAAAATGAAACATCAATTTTTAATATATGAACCAAATAAAATAAAATAAATAAAGTAGCTATATTTGTACAAAATGGGCCCCCAGAAATTGGGGGCCTAAAGCCCAAGCTTTAGAAGCTTGACCCAAGAGCCGGCCCTGGCAAAAACAAACAATTTGTTAGGTTGATATTGCATATTTTTAACGAGTAGGAAGATGCTAAAGTTAGCTAAGTATCTTATGGGGTGGAAAATGTGTTATTCAAGGTTTTCGGCTGCACGTTTAAACTTAACCTTGATTCCTTTGTTTCAATTGCAGAATATGCGTACACTCTGAAGATTACTGAGAAGAGTGATGTTTATAGCTTTGGTGTGGTAGTGTTGGAACTAATAATTAGTAAAAGGCCTAATGACTCCTCTTTTGGAGAGAAAAAAGGACATTGTCAAGTGGGTGTTAGAGGGTGCACCATCGTCTAAGAAGGACGAAGGAATTGGCCACGTTACAGGTGCAAGTAGTATTCTTGATTTGAACCAGCTAGTTGACCAGAGAATGTATCCATCTTCAAGCAATTACACAGAGATTAAAAATGTTCTTGATGTGGCTTTGCTTTGCACTTCAGCCTTGCCCATTAATAGGCCCTCCATGAGAAGAGTTGTCGAAATGCTGAAGGATTGCCCCTTCCCCCGTTCTAAATAAATCCGATATATAGCTCAAGTGATGCTACTATAGTAGACTGTAAAAGAATGTGTGAAATTAGGTGTTTGGTTTGGTGTGCTTGATGGGGCTTTGTTAAGTGTCATCTCGCAAGATTTTTAGGTCGATTTAGTTTGCTGCTCTTGTTTAACAAGTGCCTTGTTAGATACTCTAGTACACATAGTTGCTTTAACTAAAAGCTAGCTGACCATGTAAAGACCAAACATTCGAGTTTTTGTTGCAATATATGAACTTTACATTCAAATACGAATATTCTGTATCCAAGAATTAATCTCTGCTGGAGTTTTGATGAGGACTTCTATGAACAAATAACCATAAGAATATTTTTTCTTTCTGATCTACTTTTCCAAAGTGCCGAAAATTTTAAGATATTGTTAAGAAATATCTGTTGATGGAAATAAATAAAAATGACAGGTACCACGTACAAAATTGTTTCAAAATACACAGAAATATTATTTATTTATTTATTTTTTTTAAAAAAACAAAAGGTGTGTGTCCATTAGCTTTATACACTGTCCCTCCATTTATTTATGATGTCCCCGTAGAATCAGAGAAGAAGGGGAGGAGCAGCGCAGAGCATTCAAATTCAGGAGATCGGGGGAAGTCTTCATATAAAGACATTCTCCGTTGATTCTATTGCTCGCTCATTCTGCAAAAAAACATATCATTATAAACACAAAAAAGAGAAAGATGAGGGAGTGCATATCCGTTCACATCGGCCAGGCTGGTATTCAGGTTGGCAATGCTTGCTGGGAACTTTATTGCCTCGAACATGGCATCCAGGTCCTCTCCTTTTCTTTCTGTTTTCTTGAATGATGTTAATATGTACATCTTTCATCTGGTGTACGGTCAAAAACTTTTTTTCGATAAAAAAAATATATTTTTCATTGTTGTTTGTATATAAAAGTATGTGATGCATGGTAACTGTACAAGGTTATATGACAAAGTATGGGATATTTGTGAAGGAAAATGATTTTTATTCATAAGTATTGGATATTGATTGAAAATATACTCTTAGAGAAGATTTTCAGAAGTTAAATAATGTTGAAAATGACTTTATTAGAACACCAAATGTGAGCTTGTGAGAAAGGGAGATAGGAATGAGGGAAAGTGGTGGATGTATTATTAGATTATCATAAAATCTGTTTACATATCATAAGACAAGGAGTTATGAATTTGCAGTCTAATGTTATAATGAAGAAGGAACAAATTAATAGAACTGCAGATTTTGGTCATTGAGCTCTCATCCATCAGCCCGTTCGAGAAAAATCTAAATTTCACAAATTTATTTCTGGTGGACCTTGTTAATTCTTAGATGTATAAAAAATATTATGATAATTGAAGCCATCAAGCTGAAGTTCCAAAATTGATTTATTTTCTATGAAAAATCTTTTGCTCCTATACCAAACAATAAGATCAGAAGGCTATTATGAGGAGAAATTTTGCAATAGTTGTTTCCCTAATAATAGATTCCGCATCACTGGATTTCTTAAGAAATGAGTGAATAGTCCTATCAATTTGTTTTTCCTCATTCCTAATATTTCCTGAATTATTTGTGTTTAATAGCCGGATGGCCAGATGCCAAGTGACAAGACTCTTGGGGGAGGTGATGATGCCTTCAATACATTTTTCAGCGAAACTGGCTCAGGGAAGCACGTTCCTCGTGCTGTTTTTGTTGATCTTGAACCCACTGTTATTGATGAAGTGAGAGCTGGAGCATATCGCCAGTTATTTCACCCTGAACAATTGATTAGTGGGAAAGAAGATGCAGCAAACAACTTCGCACGAGGCCACTATACAAGTACACATTCTGCACCTAATTCAATCGTGCCCTTATTTTGAACTTGTGATGTAACTCTTAAAGAGTTTTAATTTTTTTTCGTTCATCAGTTGGAAGGGAGATAGTTGATCTTTGCTTGGATCGTATCAGAAAGCTCGCAGACAACTGCACTGGTCTGCAGGGTTTTCTGGTCTTTAATGCCGTTGGTGGAGGAACTGGTTCTGGTTTAGGTTCACTTCTATTAGAACGTTTGTCAGTGGACTATGGTAAAAAATCCAAGCTTGGGTTTACTGTGTATCCCTCTCCTCAGGTTTCAACCTCTGTTGTGGAGCCATACAATAGTGTTCTGTCAACCCACTCCCTCTTGGAACACACAGATGTTGCTGTCTTACTTGATAATGAAGCCATTTATGACATTTGTCGTCGCTCCCTTGACATTGAACGTCCCACCTACACCAACTTGAACCGATTGGTGTCACAGGTATGGGTACATTTACAACTCTTGCCATTTTGTAACGGCTCAAGCCTAACTATCAAGGTATTGTTTGCTTCGGGTTCAACTTTTGGGGCCAGGATGGACAATACCTTGTCAGTTGGACCATTACACCATTGTATGGTTTCAATTCTCTCATCAATTTAATGTGTTTTGTAACTTTTAATCAGGTGATCTCATCTCTCACCGCTTCTCTGAGGTTTGATGGAGCTTTGAATGTTGATGTGAATGAATTTCAGACTAACCTGGTCCCTTACCCAAGAATCCACTTCATGCTTTCGTCTTATGCTCCAGTAATATCAGCCGAAAAGGCTCACCACGAACAACATTCTGTGGCAGAAATCACCACAACTGCTTTTGAACCAACTTCTATGATGGCCAAGTGTGATCCTCGTCGTGGCAAGTACATGGCGTGCTGCCTAATGTATCGAGGGGATGTGGTTCCCAAAGACGTGAATGCTGCTGTATCCATTATCAAAACCAAACGTAGCATTCAATTCGTTGATTGGTGTCCAACAGGCTTCAAATGTGGTATCAATTACCAAACTCCAACCGTTGTCCCCGGAGGTGATTTAGCCAAAGTACAAAGAGCAGTATGTATGATATCCAATTCCACCAGTGTTGCTGAGGTTTTCTCCAGAATCGACCACAAATTTGATCTAATGTACGCGAAAAGAGCCTTTGTTCATTGGTATGTTGGTGAAGGCATGGAGGAAGGTGAATTTTCTGAAGCCCGTGAGGATTTAGCTGCACTTGAGAAAGATTATGAGGAGGTTGGTGCAGAGTATGGGCAGGGTGAAGAGGGTAGTGAAGGAGAAGAATACTAATGAATGGACAGTGTGATGGATCATTAGATGTTTTTCTTACTGTGTTCTCTTGATTTCAGCATACGCTTATTTAACATAGACAAAATATTTGTAAAAAAGAAATCTCCACTTTATATATGTATTTGCTAAATTTGGTTATGTGATAAATATACAACTTTTCATTGTGTAATAGCATATGTCATTTTTTTGAAAGATAAAAAATGTGATAAAGATGAGATCGTATAAAATGAATATTCATTAGATTTACTATTTCCTAATTTGTTCTTTGTCGATGAGGCATAAAACAAAATGAAAAATCTCTTATAATATTCACTGAGATTGAACAAATTTAGGAAAAAAATGAACAGTACTCAATCTTTTTTCAGGTATCTATTGCTATCAATTTTTTCGCTTGTGGGTTTGTGCTTGATTTGGCCTTTCGAGTTACGCAATTAAGTATTGATCACTTTGGTATTTCGAGTTCATCTTGAGGTGAAGAATTGCTCTATTGATCACTTCGACTTTGAGAAAGATAATATTTGACGTCTTGATTTGTATGTGAATATCAAAAATTTATGAGATATTTGAGATGTCTTTTCAAAGCAAGATGTGTCATTTTATAGGCGTGACCTAAGGTGAGCAAAATGTAAAGTAGCTTTTAAGAAACTCTTACTCATAATTTTTGAGCTTGATGACTATGAATTGAGTATTGAGCTTGTTTTGTAGAGATCCGACTTAAATAAGATAATTTTTTATTTTTTTTTATATATCTATAGGAGTATTAATAACGAGGGAAACAACAACTACTTTATAAATCTATCATTTATTTTTGGAGTTTCGCAAAAAATAAAGTTTGCAAAATTCATTTTGACTTTTCAAAGTATATTTGTTTGCGCCTTTAAAATTTAAAATTACTAACTTTTTGAGAATTATCATTTCAAAAACTCAAAAATAAAATTAAGCTACGTATTCACTTTATTTGGTATTTTTAAAGTTGAAAATAAAGTTGAAGTTGTATTTGGTCATAATATTTTTAAAATATTTTAGACTTTGGATGTACTTTTTTATAAACTGATAAAAAAATTGAGTGCAAAAAAATGAAAACATCTCAAGAGGTATTTTTTAAAAAATCAAAAATTGTGAAAACGTACTCCAAAATACGTTTTTAATTATCATGACCAATAAATATTTCGAAATAAAGTAAAAGCGTATTTCAAACTATTGTGAATAATATTTATTACAAAACGCCTGCTTAATAAATCCTGCAGATTTCTATTTTAAAAATTCTCAAACAAACACACCTTAAACTCCGTCAACATTCCAAGAGCCCTACATAAAAACCGGACCTAAAAAGCTCTTTGCACATGCGAGAAAGTAAAGCGTGCGAATCTGATTAATAATAACAGCAACAAGGGGCAATAGTGTGTATACAGAGACAGAAAAGTCAATCCAGCATCACAGAGAAAGAAGAAAAATCCCTAAATGGCAACGGCGATGTTCAGATCTAGTATTCGCTCCGCCCTCCGCGGCGGCTCTCCTCTTAAAACGCCGGCATCCAAGAGGACTTTCGCTTCCCACGCCTCCGTAGAAGAAGAGGCCCGTATGGATTCATTCATTTTCAATTTGGATTAGGTTTTCTACACTTGTAGTACTTGCATTTAATCCCATCTGTAATCCTTAGTATACAGTTCTATTTTTTCTGGATGCATTTTTATTTGCTGATTGTTACAAGCGATAATTTTTACGTTTTTTTGTTTAGATCTTTTTTGTGTGTGTGATATCTGTGGTGTCCGGGTAAGCTTTCGCGCATCTCGACTAATTCCACAGTATATCTGCCACCTCCCACCAGCAACAGGTACCAACAGGTATCAGGTAACTCTACCCACCAAGGCTAGGATAGATGGGAAGAAGTCACCTAGTGATTTTGTCTCCACTTGGATTTGAACCTGAGACCTCATGGTTTTCAGCCACTTCATTGACCACTAGGCCTTGGGTGCAGTTTTTTGTCTAGATTTTATGTTGCGTGTATGTTGTATTTACATATTCTGTTGGAATGTGATTAAAGTGAAATTGACTTAGACGTGCATTTCGTTAAAAATAACAAGTTGTTTGTATGAAATTGGCCTGAGCTGTATTGAACTATTGATATAAGATTGGTATAATGATTCTAACTAGTTTGGGATTGAGGCGTAGTAGATTCGTCTTTGCTTAAAGTGATTAACTTGAGCGTGTATCTTCATATTATGTGGCCAGGGGAAGCTGCTAAATGGGAGAAAATCTCTTACGTTGCAATAATATCCAGCACTATTCTTGCGGTGGTTAATCTCTCCAAGGGTCATGCTCACAGTGAAGAGCCTCCTGTAAGCTTTGTCTATGAATTTGTTTTACTTTCTTTGATGTCAATAATCTTATTTTTTTTTGGTACTCAACAGTAGGTTCCCGTGTCTATCTTTTCGTTTTACATGCAATTGTTTGACTAATTTCAGAAATATATATTGGTTTTGTCTATCAGAGGGATATTCACTTGGTCCTTTTCTAGTAGTGGAAATACTTGTTTGGTTCTTCAGTCCTCTTAATGACCTAAAAACAGTATAAATAAGTGCAATGTGTAGAAAAATATCAACATATTCATAATGACTACAACCATAAAAAGGTTTAAGCAGCTGGAATTTTTACCAACACTTCCTTTTGCTAGGGAGATGTTTAAGTGTTTAACATATTAAATTCAAATTTAAAGAGGGTAGCTGTGGCATAACTCTCTCTTTTTTTTTTTAATTAAACATCATGATGAAGAATCTGGTTAGTTTCCTGAGAAAATAAAATACTATGAATAAGATGACACGAGTTCACTGTGTTGACACCCAATTTTGGCCTGATATATTCAAAATTAATACTTTTAGGCTTCTTATTTGTTAAATAACATAAAGTATAATTTTTATACATATTTCAATTTTAACACAATTTATTGATAATTTTCCTTATTTTTGAAAATATTGGAATTTTTATCAATTTATTATCATTTTAGTTAATTTCGATTATCACTAGTTTTTGTCATATTCATTTTGCATATAAACAAAATATTGTTTCAATTTTATTAAAGTATCATTTCTCTTTAATTCAAATCACATTTTTTACATGACATTAGATGCCATTTTATGTTTTATTCATATTTTGTTTTATTATTTTTAGAACAGTCTATTAGTACATGGAAGCGGGAGAAAATATTTTTATTACAGATAAATTAAATAACCCATGGTATTGAGCACGTGATTTAGGTAGCCCATGATATTGGGTACATGGTTTTGGAAAGCCCATTGTATTGGGCATATGCTTTTGAACATAAGGTGATTTTATCTTGTCTATATAACTAATTCATTCTCTTTACAATTTTGGGTGGTTAAGGCAACCTAATATTCGCCTATCATCAATAATATAGATAAACATACACAAAGAATTCAAGAAAATCTTCGAATTTCTTTCGAATTTTTTCTTCCAGAAACAACTCCGGATACCTGTAAAGACACTTATAGCCTATTTGGCCAAACTTATTTTTTGCCAAAAGTGCTTATTTTTAAAAAGTAAGGTGTTTGACCAAGCGTTTGGGAGAAATTAAGTGCTTTGAGAATACGAGAAGCTATTTTTCAGAAGCTAAAAATTTAGCTTTTCCCCAAAGCACTTTTTCGAAAAGCACTTTCGAGAAAAATACACTTCTTTCGAGAAAAATACACTTCGAAGCTCTTTTGAAAAGCTTGGCCTAACATTAATTGCTGCTTAAAAGTGTTTTTTAAATTTATTGGCTAAACACAACTGCTTTTCATTAAAAAATACTTTTTTGAAAAGCATTTTTTAAAGAGTATTTTTCATAATAAGCTGATTTAAGAAGCTTGGACAAACAAGCTATTAGTAACAGTATCAGTAATGAACAAATATTAATCGAAATGAATTAAAGAAATAATAATTTAAAAAAAATAAAACTTGTCTTATGTACATGTGAGGCCTTGAAAATTGGTGGAAATTTCTTTCATTGGCCTATTGGATTGATACTTGATATAAAATAATTGAACTTATAAATAAAATCCGTCTAAATGCAGGGAGACCTGGAAAAGCAATGAAAATTTCATCATTGTCCACATAAGTATTTGTTTAATATCAATAAAAATATCAACAAAGTAAGGAAGAAGAAAAACAATCTAAAAGAACAGAGCAGTATCAACAACACATAGAAAAACAAAAAGTCACCGAAGAATTTAAAACAAACTAAATTACTTACAAAACAAAAATAACAAATACTAATAGTAGCAAAAGGGAAATGGAGCAGCCGTAACAAACCAGAGACCATCGAAGTTTCCGTTTCCAACAATGTCACTTGGATTTATCTTCTTCTTCTTATTACTTTCTTTTCAAATCTATAGCGATCGGTGGATAATGTGATTAAAACAGAGAAAAATAAGGTCGCTGGAGAACGAAATACATAGTCGGAAAACGTCAAAAATAAAACCCAAGCCTGTCCAACAAACAACAATAGAGATTAGTGTTAAGCAAAAAGAAAACAATAAGCATCACCAGAGTTTTAACTTCGGCCAAATTTCAGAAATGGGAAGGGAAAAGGGAAAAAGAGATGACGAATAGAGTTGGTGGCGGGCAGATCTGGTTCGCCGGTTTAAGCCCGCTGTCGAGGGGAAAAAACGGTGAGTAGCATCATGAGAGCTCTCTGGTTCACCGGAGTTTGGAGGCGTTGGTTTCTCGTGATCATGGTTTGTGGTTGTTTTGCCGGAGTTGGCTTCTCCGTCTAGGTCAGACAGAGACAAACGAAGAGAGGGCTGAAGGGATTGGTCGATTGTTGGGAGAAGGAGGTGAGGGGGAGAGAAGCGGCATGGTTATGAGGTGGTGTTGAGCTCTGGTGAGCTCGCTGGTGACTGGTTGTTTTGCTGTTGTGGTCTGTGGCGTTTCGCTGAAATCTGATGTGAGGGAGAGTTAAGAGTGGTGAAGCAGCTAGTGATGGTGGTTGACATTAGTTGTTGTTGGTGCAATGCTGGAGCTATGGCAGTGAGTAAATGGAGTGAAAATCGCGAGTTATTTATTTTAGGGGATAGAAAATAGGAGAGAGGAGGGTTTTTTGGGCTGTTGCCAAATCTGATTATTTTTCACCATTCGAAATTGTAAAGAGAATGAAAAAGTTGTAGAGGCAAAGTAAAACCACCTTATGGCAAAACATGTGCCCAGTACTATGGGCTTTTCAAAACCATGTGCCCAATATCATGAGCTATCTAAAACCATGTGTCTGATACAATGGGAAATTTAATTTGTCTGTGTGAAAATATTTTCCCGGCTTCCATGTATTAGTAGAATGTTCTAAAAATAAAAGAACATTATATTATATAAATAAAGCATAAAATAGTATCTAATGTCATCTAAAAAATGTGATTTGAATTAAAGAGAAATGATAATTTAATAAAATTGATACAATATTTTGTTTATAAATGATTGTGACAAAAATTAGTGATAATCGAAATTAACTAAATTGATAAAAATCCTAATATTTTAGTAATAAGGATAATTATCAATTAATTGTGTTGAAATTGAAAAAAATGTGTAAAAAAATTGTATTTTGTGATATTTAACGAATAAGAAATCTAAAAGTATTAATTTTAAAAATATCGTGCCAAAATTGGATGTCAACACATTGTATTATGAAATCATTTCAATTATTCCTTGTATGTGCTTAAGATATTCTAATAATTGTAGAAAGTAGTTAAACTGACTATTGAAGCAAGATGTCAATCAACAATAGAAGATAGAGGGAAACAATGTATTGGTGGTGTAAGGAGTAGGAAACACTTAGGAAGGGGTGCCAGTTAGAGAAGAGGAAGAATACATGTTTTTTTTGGTGATACACCGTTGTGTCCTTTCTAGTTTGCGAGCTCCTCGACTTATTCCATGGGGCTGTTACTACCCAGTTACCGGGTGAGTTTGTTCCCCAAAGCCTAGAGAAGAGGAGGAATACATTTCTTAAGAAAGACAAAATGACGGAAGATGGTTCTTTTAATGTTCATTTGTTTAATTTCCATTAGTTTGTTGATAGATCAATGTAAAGGGTAAAGTATATCGTTAATCCTATTTTATGTGATAATTGACTTATGTTTTATATTAGTGGTCGTTGAAAAAAATATTTAAATAATTGTTGTGAAGTTAAATTTACAAAGAATATCAAAGTTACAATTTGATTAGTTAAATTAATTTGGGTATGTTGTTGTTGTTGTTGTTGAGTTCTTGAATTAGTGGAAGAGGTGTAGGACTATTGTTATGAATGGTTCGATCATTTTTGTGATGTTTCCAAAATGGAAATATTTATATAGTTGGACTAAGGAGGAGTTAGTTTTTTAGTTAGGAAAAAGGATTGAGAGATTTCAATTATAGAAGGGAGTTTTGAACAATTAGTCGTCGTATAGAGATGTTGACTACAAGTTGGTCTTTTGAGAAGCCAACATCTAATTTTCAATCCTAGGCATTTTGGCTATTTATTTGAGATTGCATGGAGGGGATGTATTGATGCTTTTACGAAGGATAGTTAGTTACATGAATGAAGTGTCTCAATCTATTTACTTCAAGATGACAAGGTAAAAGCTTGTTTTGCTGTTACATGTTTTTGAATTCAAGTCAGTAATATGTTATTTCCCTCACTCTGTGTAACCTATTATTATTTTTTAATGTCCTTCTGCTTGCAGGCTTACCCATACTTGCACATTCGCAACAAGGAGTTTCCGTGGGGTAATTATGTGACAAGTCATTTTCTGATTTTCTCTCTATATAATTTCATGTTTATTGACTCATGCCTGGTGGTTTAACTGTATCTGACCTTTGATGGTTGCAATGCCGTTACCAGCGTTCAGCACTTGTTTAATAAGAAGAGTTTTACTGATGTATTACATTTTTTTTTTCTTTTGGGGGTTAAAAACTGTTGCAGCATGCTTCCAATGGTACTAAAGGGGTTGGAGGTGTTCTCCTGATGTTATCCTTATTGAATACCTGATAGTAGTTGGGCTGATTTTGCATGATCTTTTTTTTTGCTTGGGACATGATGCTAATTGTTTAAATAATTGAGCATAAGAGCATTATGTTAGTGTAATAATATGCATCGCTTGGAAAAAAAAAAGCAAGAAAAAATTGCTTGACTCTTAAAAGTAGGTACAAAAAATGCAATTTACTTCCTTGATGTCCCCTAATCCGTTTTGGAATTGATGATGTTTGCTGAAATACTTAAGTGGTGGGTAATTCAGGTCAACCCATATTTATTTGGCCTGGTGTTTTTGGCAACTTGGGCAGATAATGCAATGAGTGACTTTCTCGCTGTGAAAAGAAAATCAGAATTGTCATGTTCTGCTGCATATGCATATGTGTTATTTTGCCCGTTGATATTCAGAAGCTTTGAGTGCCCGTGCTGCAGGCCTCATTTTTAGTGAAAACATGACGTTGCATATTTGTATTATTTTAGTAGTTAATTTAGGGCCCTTAGCATGCTGTTGTACACTTTCTAGGATATACCTATTTCTGATGATGAAATTTCCCTATTTTTGCAATATTTTGTGCTGGTGTTTAGATCTGCTACCTTGTTATGCAATGTTGTAATATACCATTTTCCTCTGACCTTTGGTGAATGCAGGTCCAGATGGCCTTTTTGAGTCCAAGCACCACTGAAACTGCATGGTTTCTCTGTGAAGACATTAAAATAATTCCTGTCCATCTGCGAGTATCATCACATTTGTGGTGTGAAAGCTATTGAATTTTCGTGAGATGTCTTCTGTTGGTTCTTTTTAGTACAAGAAACTGTTGCCTTTACTTTGGCGTATCTGTATTTTGCACTATACTCTTGCTTCTTACAAAGTGCTTTTTAAAGAATAAGTATTGAGGGATGATTTAGTCATTCCAGTTATTCTTTTCGATATGGTTGCTCTTAAATGCCCCATTCTGAATGTCTTAATGCATGAGCATCGTCTACTTGAGATATTATTGACTTACAGGATTACGTTCCTGGCCAATGTTTTTTCATGGTTTATGTACTTCTATATGATTCGTTCTTATTGGTACGATTTAAGTTTGGAGGTGGTTATTTTTGCTGATTAAAACCTGCCGTTGAATATGCACGACAATACCCTTGGCAAAAAGATTCTGTTAACTAGATTATGCGCTACGATACCCTTGCCAAAAAATATTCTGATAACTAGTTAAAGATCTCAAATAGTACTACTAAGTAGCGGATGTTGCATTATCTAAAATTTTGTTGAACTAGTGTAAGATTTCAAATATTACTAGAGAGAGACGTGGTTCGTAATTGTTTAAAGACTCTATTCGGGTGGAGTAATGCAAAAGAAGATCACATAGACTGCAGAGTTGTTTTATACAATGTTTGTTTTGAAATTCATTTTCACATAAAATTTGGCATAATTCATTGCAGGGTTTGGTTTCAAATTTCGTATATGCAAAAATAACAGCCCAATAAGGTAGTCGCGAATGAATGTGTTATTTTATTTTGGATGGAACATGGAATAAGAATAAATATTTAGGATATCAGAGATCTCTTCTGCAGCGTAGCTTGCAGTAGAATCTCTGCATCTGTATTTAAGTTTAGAGGAAGCAAGTGAAAAGAACAGTAACTCCAGTTCGTAGATAACACAGTAAACGTTAGGAAATACTACTCATTTTGATAAAAGTTGGAACAATATGATACTACGTCACAGGAAGTGAGACCTATACCACTTAATTTATCATCTATAAGAATGGAGAATTTTATATTTGACCTTAATCTTCTGAGTCTCCTATTCACATTTTGAATGGGACGAAGAATCTCCCGGACTTAAAAGCCAACAATCAAATCAGAAAAACGATAGTACCATTTCCTATGTTCTTGTTGAAAAATTAAAGTGGCGTTTGAGCCGAGGGTCTTTTTTCTTAGATACAATGGTTTTGAGCCGAGGGTCTTTCTTAAACACCGCTCTACCTTCAAAAAGTAGAGGTAAGATCTGCATATACTCTACCCTCCCAGATCCCACTCAAGACTTCACTTTGTGGGATTTCACTGGTATGTTGTAGATATAATGGTGAGAAGCACCTTACAATTCAATGATTAAAATTGACTAATCAGATGCTTTTGGCAATATGTTCTAAAGATGAATAAACCCTTTTATCTTAAAAATGCACGGAAAATTGCAAGATTCAGACATGCAGATACAGGTTAATGTGAGAGAGATAATCAAATAGCTAAGTTCTGCGCAACATCAAACCATATATTTGTTACATCATGGCTCTTCGGCATCGACAGGCAAGTGAACCGAAGTTATCTCACTTTCATATAAATGCCTTGACCTTTGAAAAAGGCAAGAAGAAAAAAGAATGTGAATAAAACCTTTGGCATAAAAATAGTACTACTAGGTATCTATGTTACTCTGCTACAGCTTCTTCGTGACTGTTCCCCTCGCTTCCTGTCTGTGGCAATGTTCCCACATCAGTACGAGCCTCGGTCTCTTCTTTAGGAATTACAGAATCTGTCGACTCAGATTGGTTATGCTGGCTATCATCAGGATTGGTATTTGAGCTGGAAGAATTTGTCGATTTGTTTTGATCTGGGTCTGTCTCATCATTGTCATTTGAGGGATTTATTTTGTTCTCAGAGCCTGGATCAGAATTAGCATCTGATTTCTGGTTGATCTCATTCTGATCATTCCGACCCCCGGTTGACATCTCAGTTGCACCAGCTGTTACAGAGTTGCCATTTTGGTCAACTGATCCAACGGATTCAGCACGCTTTGAACTTGTTACTGATTCTTCATCTGCAGAGGAATTTGAATCTTTTTTATCAGACTGCTGCTCATTTGGATCCTTCTGTGTGCCATCTCCAACAGAAACAGCCTCCTTAATTGAGTTGTTCTCATTTTGTGTGGTTTGAGTGGCAGAACTGTCATTTTCCTGCTGCTGTTTGTTGGCATCATCCATTCCTTCTACATGATTGGAGTCCTCACCAGATTTGTTCTCATTTTGTGTGGTATGAGTGACAGAACTTTCATTTTCCTGCTGCTGTTTGTTGGCTTCATTGGTTCCTTCAGCAAGATTGGAGTCCACACCGGAGTTGTTCTCATTTTGTTTGGTGCCAGAGGCAGAACTGTCCTGTTCCTTCTGCTGCTTATTGGCTTCGTTGGTTTCTGCTGCCGCATTGGAGTCATCACTAAAGTTGTTCTCATTTCCTTGCTGATGCTCATTAGCTTCGTTGTTTCCTGCTGCATGATCTGAGTTACCACTAGAGTTGTTCTCATTTTGTATGGTATGAGAGGTGGAGCTTTCATTTTCTTGCTGATGTTCATTGGCTTCATTTGTTCCAGCTGCAGTATTGGAGTTATTAATACTGTTGTCGTCATTTTGAATGGTTTCAGAGGCAGAATTGCCAGTTTCTGTCTGCTGGCCAGTGGCTTTATTGGTTCCTGCTGCAGCATTAGAACTGTCGTCAGTGTTGCTTCCATTGCTCTCCTCTCCAGCAGCATTTGCATCTGCAGAACTGTTTTGTTCAAGCATCTTATTTTCTCCAGAATCTGAATCCAACTTGTTCAGACTTTCATCACTTGTGTCGTTCTTGTTTTTCTTGTCTTGCAATTCATCTTCTCCCTTCTTGGATTCCTCCTTATTGTTCAAGGCTACATTACCATCTCCTTCTGTCCCTGTCACGTTTTCAGATTCTGAAGTCTCTTTAACCAATGAACTTTCTTCCTTGCTTTTTTCTACTGTTGAAACCTCATTAGTCGTATCAATTTCATCATGAGCCTTGTCTTCTGATGAGCCAGATTCTTCATTTTTGCTTTGGTTATCTTCCTTCTCTTTACTGGCTTCATCATTCCTCTCTTCTTTGCTCTCGTCATTCTCTTTTACTTTGCCTTCATTACTTTCCTCCAACTCCACCGACTTCTTTTCGTTTTGATTTTCAACTACTTCTTCACTTTTATTGGTAGATGTTTCTTCACTTCCGGTCTCTTCACTTTGTGCCTTCTCTTCTTTCAAATCAGTTCCTGCATCAACATTTCCCTCAGTTCCCTTCTCTCCACTTTCACTTTCCTTGTCATTGTTCTCTTTAACGTCCTTGTCTTCCTTTTCTAATTCCTGGTCCTTACTTTCTTCACCCTCAACACCACTTTGCTTTACCTGATCATTTTCACTATCTTCTTCTTTGGTTTCATTAGTTTCACTGTTGATGGTATTCGTGTCAGTGGCTTCCTCATTACTCTCACTTTTGCCATCTTGAGTATTCTCTTTGCTTTCTGCTTCAGCATTGTCTTCTCCACTCACTTCTTTCTCCTGGATCTTTTCTGTTCCTGTATCCTCATCCACTGACTCTCCTTTATGCTCACTATCCTCCGCTGATTTTTCAAGATCACGGTCATGCTCCTCCACTTTGGTGTCATCATCAAAACGTTTAAGCTCGTCTTCCTCTGTCACCTCCTTCAGCTTCTCATCATCAATATCTACTTCCTTCTTTTGAGGTTGGAGGTCTTTCCTTCCAAACCTGATAACATCATTGTCAGTTTGTACCTTCTCTGAGACGCTTGCGTTTTGTTCAAAAGATGCCTTCTTGCTACGTGAGTGCTGGACTTGGTAAAGCAGCCAAATACAAACACCAACAAGTACACATATCTGAAGAGCATGCTTCACCTTGAATCCTTTATTTCTCTGTTGGTTTCTACGCGGTGAGTACTTGAACATGATTTTCTTTAAATCCGACCACACCTTAAAAAAAGATCCAACCCAAAAAAAGGTGCAATTTAGGGGCTTGAGCCAGAGAATATTCACGGAAACTCTAACTTTAGCTTTACAGAATACTGATATATCAAGAGAATAACACCAAGATGGTACATCTAAATAAAACAAAACAACAATACTGGTTAACACAGACCTCAAAGAGTTCAGAACCATTGTACACAATGCTAGACAATCAAATTAATTAAATTAAACTAAGAATCATAACCATTTTTACACAATGCTAGACAATCAAATTAATTTAGTTAAACTAAGGATTGGTTACTTTCTGGATCTGAGTTTCTACTCAATACTTTCATCCAGATTTAAACATAGACCAGAGGAGCTAAGAAATGCAGCAACATATGCAGCAATAAGTTTGGCAGATGCGAAGGGAAGAAAGTAGGGATTCAAGCAACTGGTCATAATAGAGTATACATGTCCGAATACTTTGCCATTTAATCAACAAGCAGGTCCTTAAACATCTATTCAACTCCAACATGAGACCCAAAAAGGGAATCATTAGCACAATTTATTGAACTGTCAATACAACAACAACAAACCAAGTGTAATCCCACAAGTGGGGTCTGAGGAGGGTGGCGTGTACGCAGCCTTAACCTACCTTGTGAATTCATTGAACTTTACAAAATTTAAAATCAAGTTCTAGTTTTACATATTGAAGGCAACCCCAGTACATAAACTGGTAAAGAAGAGTGGCAGGGAATTGAAACAGCAATAATCAAAGCAAATCAAGAAATACAAACACATTGTTTTCAAAAGATCTGCATTTAACAATATGCATAGAACAACAAGGACAATATATCCTAATCAATTAGTCGTGTCAAAACAACCCAAATTTGAAATCTTTCCACAAAACTAACAGAGAAAAAAAAGATAATAAAGCAGAAAAATGCATACCTGATACACTAATAGAAAAGAGTCTCTGAGTCTAGATGCAAGATCCCAATTATAATGAAGCAAAAGTAGGTAACTTTATAAGCAAATTTGGTCAATGATTAGAATGGAAGAAAAGGTGCAATAAGATCCTTAAACAGTAAACTTATTGATAATAATAATAATAATATAACAGTAGTATGGTTCTATTACTGGAACCCCATAAACAATATTATTTCAGAAAAATGGTTTAAGAGTTTTATGGGTGGCAAGTAGTTTTTGTAGAGGTTGAATCAACAACTGTCAGAAAGAGGTGAAGAAGTGACCTTTTCTTTTCCTTTCTAGGTTCAGATCAAGATCCAGTTTTTCTCACTTTATTTGAAAACCACATATTCATTCCCCCTCCTTTTATATAGCAGTATGTATTTTTTAAACAACTGTTGCGTTTACATTGGCATCTATCCTTCTCATTCTCATTTCCTTAGCACAACGACAACGTTGTAAGCAGTTACGTCGTCGTTTTATACTCGTTCCGTCCTACGTTAATTGTCCATTTCACCATAAATATTTATCCTCAATTACTTGTCCATTATTAAATCAAACTTAAAATATCTTTCACCTATTGAAAATAATATAAAAATATCTTTTATCTACCTTTTGGCTTTATAATATTCTTCACATTCACTTTTGAATTCCAAAATATTTTTCACATCTATCTTTAGGCTCTAAAATGTTATTTATTTAACATCCCTAATATTAAATAAATAAAGTATAAAGATAGATGTGAAAAGCATTTTGAAGTTCAAAGATGGATGTGAAGGGTAATATAGAGCCAATAAGTAGATGAAGGATATTTTTGCATTATTTCTAATAGGTGGAGGATATTTTAGGTCCTTTTTCGTTAAATTAATATAAAATTAATTAAAGTTTTTCTATTTTATGAATTTATAATTTCTCAAATAACTCTTGGGGGCCATTTGGTTGGGTGTATAAGAATAATATAAAATATGGTATATTAGTAATACTTGCATTAGTTATATTTATATTTTTCTTATGCAGTGTTTAATTTGGTGTATTAAAAATAACATTAATTACATAATTTCTAAAAATAAATATTTTTTTATGAAAATATCCTCCATAAATATAGTAAAAAAGATATGAATGCATGCATCAGATTCATTGCATTACTAATACCAATGATTTTCATGCATTACTAATACATTCATTAATATCAAATAAAGTGTATAACTAATGCAATTATCAGTAATACATATGATGAAAAAATATACCAAATAAAATATTAATAATACACAAAGCTAATGCATGTATTTTTTTTTTTAATACACTATACAAAACGACCCCGTAATGAGATAAGTGAAAAACTAAGGGCTGGAGGAGTATAAACCAAATGTTACCGTAAGGTGGAGAAACTGCCACGTGTCACCGAATAAAAAGAACCGGTCTCAGTCGGTGAACCGGTGACTCGGTGTTTATTTATTTTCTTCTAAATAAACAAACCGGTGGTTCAGAAATCGGCGAATTTGGAAAGATGTTCTCGAAGATTCTAACAACAGCGGCGCGCCGCACTCCTAAAACCTGCCATGTCCCCCGCCGTCTTCTCCCTTTCTCCACGGCGGCCGCGGCGGTCGGAGAACAATATGAGGAGGGCGCTACCGGAATCACGATGAAAGGTGTAAAAATCTCCGGCAGACCTTTATACCTAGATATGCAGGCGACTTCTCCGATTGATCCTCGGGTTCTCGATGTTATGCTTCCTTACCATATCTCCCGTTTCGGAAATCCACATTCTCGAACTCATCTTTACGGCTGGGAATCGGATCAGGCCGTTGAGGCGGCGCGTGCGCAAGTCGCAACCCTAGTTAAAGCTTCTCCGAAAGAGATAATTTTTACCTCAGGTGCTACAGAGTCGAATAATATCTCGGTTAAGGGAGTTTTGCATTTTTATAGAGATAAGAAGCGGCATGTTATTACTACTCAAACGGAGCATAAATGTGTTTTGGATTCTTGCCGTCATTTACAGCAAGAGGGATTTGATGTAACTTATCTTCCTGTTGAGTCTGATGGACTTGTTGACCTAGAAAAGCTTCGGGCTGCGATACGGCCTGATACGGGGTTAGTGTCAGTTATGATGGTGAATAATGAAATTGGTGTGATTCAGCCTATGGAGGAAATTGGGAAGATTTGTAAGGAGTTTAATGTTCCTTTTCATACTGATGCTGCACAAGCGTTAGGGAAGATTCCTATTGATGTGGAGAAGATGAACATAAGTTTGATGTCGTTAAGTGGGCATAAGGTTTATGGGCCGAAAGGTGTTGGAGCTTTGTATATGAGGCGTAGGCCGAGGATTAGGGTTGAGCCTCAGATGAATGGGGGTGGACAAGAGAGAGGGATTAGGAGTGGGACAGTACCTACTCCGTTAGTCGTAGGGTTTGGGGCAGCGTGTGACCTTGCAATGAAGGAAATGGAATATGATGACCAGAGGATTAAAGCTTTGCAGGAGAGGTTACTGAATGGTATAAGGTCTAAGATTGATGGGGTTGTTATAAATGGAAGTGTTGAAAGGCGATATGCTGGGAATTTGAACTTATCTTTTGCGTATGTGGAAGGTGAGAGCTTGTTGATGGGGCTGAAGGAGGTTGCAGTGTCAAGTGGAAGTGCGTGTACCAGTGCAAGTTTGGAGCCGTCCTATGTGTTGAGGGCATTGGGAGTTGAAGAAGATATGGCCCATACGTCAATTCGATATGGAATTGGGAGGTTTACTACTGAGCAAGAGATTGATCGTGCGGTTGGTCTTACAGTCAAGCAGGTTGAGAAGTTGAGGGAAATGAGCCCACTCTATGAAATGGTTAAAGAGGGCATTGATATAAAGAGTATACAGTGGTCACAGCATTAGATGATTGCTAAATGATTGGAATTGGGTCGATAACGATAACTGTGGCTACATGAGCATGTGGAATGAAGTTGATCGTCCAGGTTCTTGTTCCGAATATTTAATACATGTTCTTGAGCTTCGAGGCTATTTTTATGAGTTAAGTTTCTGTAATAAGACATACTGTCGTCGACTGTAAGTTGACACTGTAGTTGTGTATGATATAGCTGTTGAGTTGCTTTAGTGACACGAAGGATGTAGCATCTATTTTGGTAAAAAATGATGGGTGTTTCTGCCCTTGCATTTTGGTTTCTCTTATTTTGCGTATGACCGTTAAAAAACCTATATGATTTAGACCCAATTATGTTTGCATGATTATCAGGAAAGCTTTTGGCGTTTCTGATTATCTTTAGGAAATAATTTAAGGTGCTTCTACTACATCCAATAATCTGCACTCACTTCCTACACGTCAGGGTGTAAAAAGATTGGGTGATTGCCTGTGACATAGCTGGGATTTTTATCATCTCGTATTTTGGTTTAATAAATTCTACAGGGGTATGTGCTTTGAGGAGAAATATCAAGGGGACGCAGAATAAAATTTGCTTTGTATTCTTTGATTATGTCGCCTTTCAGATTATTTGTGGGCACCTTGCCCTGTGTCCCTCATTGCTGTTTGATTGATGCCATCATTATTTAAGGTCCGCCGCTTCTAGTTGGTTTTGTAATCAACGGAATGCTGTGAATTAGTGCTTTCTCGTTATATGACATATTGAATTAGAGGTTTCGCATTTGATGATTGCGATATTTGATTCTATTGCAATGAACACCTTGATTATGGTGTTAACATTTGCCTTGATCTATTGAATTCTATTGAATTTTTGTGTGAAGCTGTTCTGATTGACATGTCTTACAAGGGGGTTTGTGGTATATTTGATGTCATAGGCTACTAGGTAGGAGTGGGCATAAAAACCGGAGAACCGAAAAACCGTACCGAACCGAATTAGTTCGGTTCTTCGGTTTGGTAACGGTTCTTCGGTGCACTGAAGAACCGAAGTTTTATTAAATTTTTTTATTTTTTTTTAAATTTTCATTTAGCTCATGTTTGGCCCAAAACTTTTCAAGACCAAGCCTTAAAGCCCATACCCAATTACCTCATCAACATTTACCTTCCATCCTTATTACTTTTATATTTTTCTGATTTTTAATTTTAATTCCTAATGTACTTATATTTCTAATTGTAATTTCTAAAAATTTTCACACATATACTCCTAATTTCTAATGGTAATTCCTAAAAAATTGTACACAAATACTACCACCGTATTGTGATATGAAAAATAGAGCACTACAATGATATGTATTTGAAGTTGTCCTCACTTTATAGTCTATTTACAGTGTTTTAGATTTTTTAGTGTCTTATATTTTGATTCGGTTCTTATTTTATTTTTTATTTTACACCGAAAAATCGATTTAAAAACACCGAACCAAACCAAACCGAAGTTGAAAAAATCGAACCGAACCGAACTCGTTTGGTTCGGTGTTTGGTGCACACTTTTCCAAAATCGAAAACCGAAGAACCGAACCGAAATTTGATAAAACCGAACCGAAGAACCAAACGCCCACCCCTACTACTAGGTGGTTCTTAGTTCCTTTTTGAAAGTCAATTCTGAGGAGACCTACTGCTAGCAGATCATGGAGGGACTTAGATCCATGGAATCCTAGTCTATTTTACTGCCTTCTTCCCCTTCCCGTGAATATACCATAGTCGGCATAGGAAAAAAAAAGAAAAAGAAAAATGAAAAGCAAACAGTTCTTGGACTACATAATAGTATAAATTATTAGTAGATAATGTCAGTTCTTGAGAAATTTAGTCAGAAGAATGAAACAAAAACTTCACGTTGTAACATTCTGATCTTTCTTCACCTATAAGTTGCTTGGACTCTTCAAAGGTACTGCTGGGTGTTTGTCGGATCCTTCAAAAGCTATGCACTTTTGGAGGATCCGACATGGGTACAAAACATTTAGGAGGGTCCAAGACACGTAGCTCCTCACAACATGTGACCAATAAAACTGAAATTGAAACCATTTTATGTATGACATATGAGCTACTAAAGTCATTGTACCATAGGAAGTCTACCGTTGGTAATTAAATTGTTGTAGTGGCATATTTTTCCAGATAGTTGCGTTAGAGCATAGACTATCTGAATTAAAGGATTTTGAGGGATTAATATCTCTCACCATGTTGCTACTATTGGGAAATTCAGAGGAGAAATAACTATGTTTAGCTTACTGTTTGTAGTGCTACGACCAAGGTGAAAGGCCATAACGAAATCTATCTTTTGTCAAATCAGCGGAGATGAGGATGTTGAGATGGATGGGCGGACTTACTAGAAGGGATAGGGTTAGAAATGAGATTATTCGAGAGAAGTTGGGAGTGGCTTCAGTGGAAGACACGATGCGGGAAATGAGGTTGAGATGGTTTGGACATATGATAAGGCGGTGCACGAATGCCCCGGTACGGAGGTGTGAGAGGCTTGCTATTAATGGTTTCAGACGGGGTACAGGTAGGCCGAAGAAATATTGGAGGGAGGTGATTAGGCATGACATGGAGCAGTTACAGCTTACAGAGGACATAACCCTTGATAGGAGGGTGTGGAGGATGTGGATTAGGGTAGAGGGTTAGTGGGTAGGAGTGCGTCCTTACTAGTAGGGAAGAGTGTTTTGTTTGTCGATATACCTGCAATTATAGTGTTTATGCATGTGTCTTGTAGTTATTTGTTCGTGGTGTTTTGGTGATGTTTCTGATTTCGGATAGATAATCCATAGTATTACTCTGTCGATGTTTTGTTTCTTTTATTATCTATTGGTGTGTTACTCTTTTTTGTTGTTTATTTTATGTTTTCTGCTTGTTATGCTGTTATTTGTCCTGAGCCGGGGGTCTATCGGAAACAGCCTCTCTACTTCATCTGAGGTAGTAGTATGGACTGCGTACACTTTACCCTCCCCAAACCCCACTTTGTGGGAATACAATGGGTATGTTGTTGTTGTTGTTGTTAGTTATGCCATTGTAAAATGATTTTTGCTCTTAACAATTATTGCACAATATGTGTTGTTGGTGCTTGATTAATTTTTCAAAGTATTAACAGAACTTCTCTGAGTCTGCTGGCTTTGGAAGAGCAAAGCTCTGACTACCAAGATGCGGACTGAGCCGATATCATAGAAAATGACGAATTACGGGCACCAGTAATGTGCTTGAAGATCAACTACATCCTATATTTTTTGTGTATTACATATATTTACAGTATACTGAGGAGTAACAAGAAGGTCTTACTTCTCTTAACTTTATTTATTCCCACTACTAATGAGGTGACAAGAACCTTCATGCCCATAGATCTGATCATTATTTGCATGTGTTTAGTCTTGTGAGGTCGTTCTAGTGCCACTTTAAATTGTTGTTTTCCTTGACTAAATACTCTGTGATAACTTACATGGTATAGTTGAAAGTGAAGAACTGCTCTGTAAAAGTGGATATTAGCCTGTAATACAAGCAATTCTTTTCTGAATTGGAAAACCTTTGACTTGTGTTACATTTCGAGTTCTTTAATGTTTGTCTCGAAACTATTTTACATGCTTTATCCTTATTGTTGCCTTGTTATTCGTGAAGACTTGGAGTTTTCTCTTAATTTTCTCGATCCAGCTGGGGACATGAACAATGAATTGTATCTATCGAGTGAAAGTCCTTCAATTCTGGTGAATTTAACTTGCACAGTCAAAGATGTCTTGGGTCACACTGAAACAAGAAGCACAAGTATGCTCAATGGTAGGAAAGTCTTTACAGGTTGAATTCATTAACAATAAGAATGGGAGTTGTTGGTTAGTTATTTAGTTGGTGAATTGTTTTGGACCTAGTTTAAGTGCCAAGTCGGTAAGTTGAGTGTGTGTATGTTCTTTCTCCCACAGCTAGAGTAGTATTTTGCACAATTATGCGCTATGGTAGGAATTGTTCGGCTTTTAGAAGCATAGCTAGGCAGGCTATAGACCTCATCATATATGAAGGAATGTGGATGAAGAGGATCATCAGTAATTGTGCTGGTGGATCTGTGTAGATCAGTGAAGGTGCGCTGAGTTGGGTCGGTGCCCATCATTGAAAAAAGGGATTTTCTTCAGCAATCAAAATATGATGACCTTATGAATGTTATCCAAAATGCTGGCAATTGGTTGTTCTGTATATTGGTAAAAGGAGGACTGCAGATTGATCACCCTATTGTCTCGTGGTGTTTATGGTTTTGGATATATTTGGATGCTTTCTTTGCCTCACCGCTACTACCAGTGACGATCTTAACGCTCCTGGCAGGGAGCAAGAAAAAATAAAACGATAGATTAGCCAGCAAATTTCTAAAGTTAAAACCAGAAAACGACACTCCTTGCTTAACTCGCCTCAAATATGTTACTGCACTGGTCGCTTTCCCTTCTTTTGTGTTCTGTGTTATGTTATCCATTGGATCTCAAGATATATTACTGTGTACTAGATGTGTATTCGTGCGTGAGTTTGTTTGTATGCTTAGGTGTAAAGTGAATGAGACTCAAATGTGTGGAGAAGGACAATGCATGATAAGTTAGCATCACCTTTTTCATTCAGATTTCTGGATTCGCGTTCTTCGAAAAAAGTAATTTATATGTGGTCGCCATCCTTTCCTGGAGTTCATTTGAACAGTAGGTCGACGTCTTTATGATCTGATTTATCCCTGGAATTCTCAGTAGCATCACAAAAATTAAAGAAAAGCATATAGAACAAAAAGGGCTTTGAGAATGACATAATTATCAAATATCGATCGCAGCTTTTTATGGGCTTGAAAACTTGGAAACGGACAGAAAAATGGAATATCATGCGCTCGTTCTTGTTTAGCTCTGATGGATATGTGACATTTATTGAATTTCTATCTATATTATGAATTTCTAAAAACTTTGAGTTCGGTTCCTCTGATTTTGATCGGCGAATTCGTGCAATTACACGAAGACTGTTTTGTGGGCAGGCAAAACAAGAAGTTGTCCATAAAAGAGTGCAGGACGAGCTCTAACAAGAGGACCATAAAAATGAAAAACGTGATTTCCAGCTCTTCGTCGTCCTTACTTGCAGAATATAATTTTAAACGAAAAGGTTCTGGTTGGGTACCGTTGGGAGGATAAAGGTTTTGTTAGGGTAAAACGGGCATCGATGCAGTATATGCAAAAATGGATGTTTGCAGTGCAGAATCAAATACTCCCTTTGTCCCAATTTATATGACACATTTTTTTTTAGTCAGCCCCAAAAAGAATGACACATTTCTATATTTGGTAACAATTTAACTTTAAAATACCCACTTTATCCTTAATGAAATGATTTACAACCACACAAATATCTATGACTCATTTTAGACTACAAGTTTCAAAAGTCTTCCTTTCTTTCTTAAACTCTGTGTCAAGTCAAAGTACATCACATAAATTGGGACGGAGAAAGTAGTATAATCAGTCAGAAATTTAAAATTCTATTTTTTTTGAAAATGATGTAGTATAGGGAATCTTGTGGTTAAAAAAGAAAAGAAACTTATTTAGTTGGCTGTCAAATAACAACTAATTTCAGATAAATTATGCTTCATCGGGATAAATGTTCCATAATATTGCACTTCATGTAGCAGAGTATATAAGGCATAGCCTCATATTACTACCTGTGACCAGAATGCAAAATTTAAGCAAATGAAGACTAATAAATCCCTCTGTGCTCGTTGGTTATTATTACTAGACTACAAGGAAAGGTGAGACTAGGAAAATGACATCATCATTGATGGCTGTACAAATGATTGCTATGCAAATTTGTTAAGCATGCATTGATTTCGACTTAATTCCCTAAATTGTCATTGAACTTGTGCAAACATCCCACTAAAGTAACTTATGTTTTTTTTAGGATAATATTATCATTAAATTATGTACATCTTTCCAAAATAAATTGAAACTAAGAAATAATTAAAGGCATATTTGGAAGGCCACAAAAGAATAGGAATTGGATGTAATTACATAGTTTGGCATGACATGTAATATGAAATAACAAGTCAATACTACTAAAGCAAATAAATTGACATAAATTCGACATTAAAAAAAAAACATAATAGTATTCAAAGTCCAACATAAAATTAATTAAGTTTCACCATAAGCTAAGTAAAAGTATAGTTCAAAAGAAAAGAAACATAAGTCCATAATCTTATTCAATAATGAAATTTTTACATTAATTCAAACACTAGAATAATGATGTAGTTTTGTGCTAAATAAAGAAAATAACAAATTCGAGCAATTATATTGAATCATAAGAATAAGACGTAAGGGTTGAAAAATGAAAAGAAAATAGATGAAAGATAAATGATGTAAAAGTAAAAAAAGTAAAAAAAAAAAAAAAAATTCAAAAAGAAAAATATAAAAAGAGTATTATGTTTTTTTATTTTTTATTTTTAAATTTATGTTTCAATTTGTTTGCTTTAGTAGTATTGACTTGTTAATTTATAGTTCATGTCATGTCAAATTGTATAACTACATCCAATTTCAATTCTCTTGTGGCTTTCCAAATATGTCTTTAATTATTTCATAGTTTCACCTTATTTTGGAAAGATATACATAGTTCAATGACAATATTGTCCTAAAAGAAACAAATGTGACTTTAGTGGGATGTTTGCACAAGTTCAATGAAAATTTGGGAAATTAACTCCATTGATCTCTAATAGTAAGTATGTAATTAACCATGAATGTCCGAGTAAGAACTCTGTCTTGCTGAATAAGAAAAGGAAAAGATTGAAAATTTTGATTGGAGAATGTAATCAAGTCAAACCTCTGATGTTTGCAAAATAAAATTGGCTGCTATATATAGTACATGATATTATAAAGAGGTCTGACCATAAAATTTGAATTAACTTTTTCTTTATCTTATTTTTTCTTAGCAAAAGAGCTTTGGTTTTTTGTTACTTTGACAATGCTGCAAATACTGTATGGAACAATTCAACGTTCGACATGTGTTAGCTTGCATGAGGTCTCAGAATACGGACACTGTCTTTAATAAACAAATTACTCATATAGATAACTGCTTTTTTTTTCCCACTGCCAAGAAACCAAGAAAACCTGTGAGTGATTTCTTCCAATTCACATAAAATAACATCCAGTCAGAAGACAACTAGAAAACTGATGCACTAATTAATTCTATTTCTTTTTTCATTTCACAACTTAACACTTGCGTACAGAGATAAGGAAAACATAATGTAATAATATCTATTTTAGCTTTGTAAGTGATTTTAAATTCATAGAAGGTACATAGCTCTGGAATCTGGTTAAAGTCAGAATGGTGGCATCCAGAATCCACATTAATATTCCAATAAATGTAAAAAATATGGCCATATCATACGATAGTATCAGCTTTTCAGTAGTAGCAGTAAACAGTTTTAACCAAATCTTTCACCTGCCTACTCTTAGTTCTACTGCCTGATTTGTTAACAGGGTAAGGTCAATTATTACATATGCTTTTTTAGTAACCTCTACGGATTTTCACATTTACTTTTACTGTCATTTTGTACCTCTTTTCTTACACGCTCAAGAGATTCGCTCCTATTCTTTCTTTTCTCTCGCAAAACTTAACAGACTTGTAGGAAGGTTCATATTGAGATGCATTACTAATACTAAATTTATATAACTGGTACCACTAATTGCTGATTAACATTAGACCTACCTTAAATGGGAATATCCCCACAGAAAGCAGCACCCATTCATGTGTAGACGCTAGTTCTTAATCAAATGGTCTCTTAAATTTGGGGGACGTTCCATTTTAAGTCTCGATTGTATTATCTTGAGCATATATGGTCTTTTGATAAGTTATCGGATTGATGAAATCATCCATAACGGACTATTGAAATTAACGAAAATGTCGTGCTTTCACATTAATAGAGCAAAACAATCCCGAGAGAGATCTTGTCCAATGACATTTTTCATTTTAGCATTATTAACAAAAAACATACTACAAGTACAAAACTACAAAACTTGAAGAAGAAGAAAATTAAGGTGGACAAGAAGTCCTTGATCATGATTGTTATTTTACTTGGACACGCAAAAAAACACAATACACTTACGTTAGTTCTGTAGACTTGAAGGATTGTACGCATTTAATAAGGTACTAATAAAATAGAGACAAAAAAAGACTTACGCCCAAATTTAAGGGATTATTTGGGATTAAAGCTAACAAGAAAGTAGCAATGATTCATGTACAATGGGAATGTACTTAAGACTTGTATCTTAAGGGTTGAAGATAAGATTTCCACATTTGCATTTCCAGCTCATGGGCTTGTAGTTTGAGTTGTCACTGTCCCTGGCATAGGCAATGCTGCTGGATACTACTACTTTGTTGTTGTTGTTGATGGTGTGGTGGTTGTTTCCATTTGTAATTGTGGGGTTTGTTGGAACCTGAATGGCTTCACAGTGTCCGCAAGTACCACATCTTTTTTCACACCTAGGTGGCCTCGACCCAATTTGTGATCTCATGAACATTGCTCGCTTTTCACTCTCTATCTACATACAAGTTACAACACAAGAAAACTACTATCAAAACACTATTCTAATCAGGAAAAAAGATTAACAAAAAAATCGTATACAGTGTGCAAATTTTACCTGTCCATGCCCGTTACGGTGAGTATCAAGCAATTTTCTTCCTGCAAAATGAAGAAGAATTGGAGTAGATGAGTCAAATTACAGCTTCTAAAGTTGCCTACGCTAGTGTGTGTTTGTGTGTGTGAGCTAGAAAGCAGAGACAAAACAGAGGACTAAGCTCTGTTTTTTAAACAGAGGAAGCTGAAAATATACCTTCAGCCTGGAAAGTTAACATGAGAATGAGAAGTGAAAATGTAAGACAGCGAAGTGTTTGGTGACATGTGAAATTCTGAGTCCAGCCCATTTCAAATTTCAAAAGGAATGATAGACTTGAAAGTGAATTTATCTCCTTTTATTGTATATATATATAGAGAGAGATTTGATAGAAAGGTAAAGGAAAGTCTAGCAATTGAAGGAAGAAAAGGAAAGGTGTGGGGGGGATGTAGATGTGAGCAAAAAGGTGGATAAGAGTTTAAAAGTAATTGATGAAAATGATGAGTGATTGAATGAGTACTTAATCAGATGTCGCCTTCCTTCTGTAATGGGGAAAGAGTTGGAAGTGATAGAACAAAGTGAAAGACAGAAGAGGATGAGTATTGCAGTAGGCTTCAAGGTAAGTGAAAAGGGAAGAGCTTAAGCAACTCCCCTCGTGCCATGAGCCACCCTTTTCTGCTTCAGACAAAAAAAATACTCTGGCGCACTCATATACGGTTGAAAACTCAGCATAAAACAAACAAGACACTCTTATAATACACCATGTAAACAATTTTTTTATGTCATCCGGTCATTCAAATAATATCTACTAGTATTTGTTAAAGAAAACGTAAGGTTTGAAAGTAAAATATTGTGCATGCTACAATAAATAAAGATAGCTTGGTGGTATTAAAAATTGGATATACATTAACTTAAACTTGTGTTTGAAAAGGATAAAAAAATTCATGTATTATTAATCTTGACATTGTTATTCCATATTGCTCTAGATATAAGATAATACGCGGATTGATGTAAAAGTTCTACCCATATTAGATATATTGAAGTTAATTAGCACTAATTGTTTAAACTAATCAAGCATGAGTTAGTAACATAAAAAAGATAGTAAATAATATGTTATGTATTTTATATGACGATATTTGACGCACATAAAATTTCAAAAAGAAAAATATACATCAAAAGATACTAAACGTATTCCTAAATTTTATGATTTTAACTATGCAATGACATTTTTATGACTACAAGAACATACCACTAAAGATAAAATGAGAAGTTAACTTGATAAGTTTTTAAATAATCATTAGTATTTTTTGAATATCATATAAGATGAAACGTAGAAAAAAATGATTATATTATATGGATAGTGTAAAAAAATATTTTTTGTTATAGCTAGATGTATAGAAGAAAAATCTAAAAAGCATAAAGCAAAAGAAGATAAGGTAGTGTGTGCAGGAGGAGATAGGGAATGAGCGGATTACAAAGGACATAAGAAGAGAAAGGAACAAATATCCAAAACAGCAAGAATCCATTTAAAACGCCAAAAATACACTAACAGACACCTGAATATAGCTGTTAAAATTATATATGGGGTTTTCGTTTTCAGAATTTTCTTAAACAGTGTGAATATGTTTTGCTCATTGTAGGAGATTTCTTCTTCTGCTTGCTTTCAACAGTCATCCCACCAATCACAGAATGCACATACATACATGATACATCCCTTCCTCCTACCATTTCCTCCCTTTTACACAAATCTCCTAGCTGGTTGCTAGCTAGAATTATGCAGATATATATTATTAATCTACGTACTTATTAGTTATTTTATCTTCTGTTCTACATAAAATAATGTATGAATTTTCTAAGAACTTGAACATTCATTAGTTGTCTGAATTCTAAATTGCTAACCAGAAACCATACTTGATGTGTTGAATTTTGTACATAGCAAAGAAATACTACCAAACATGCGATACAAGTTATGTAGGATTTAACACATTAATAAATCACCTTCTAGACATCTCTCTTCTTAACACGATCACTTTTTCTTTACGTTTTTAACTTTCTTTTTTCATGTGGAACCGTGAACAATAGATGTAGACACGTGATTTTTGACCCTCCTCGAGCTTTAACCTATTTTAGCATTAAATATTTATTTTTTATCTAATCTTTATTTTTAGCTTTCATTTTTATTTTTAGTAGGTTTTATTTGAAAACTTGCGAAAAAGATTTCAAAAAAAAAAATAGAGTCACATTTTAGAATAAATTTTGTTTTTACTTGTCAAAGAAAAAAAAATAATGAAAAATAAAAATTCAAAAAAAATATATTCTTTCTTTTAATTTTCAATAAACAATCTAGTGGTTTAAATATTTTCTTCATCAATATTTTAGGACTAGCTATTTAACTTTTCTATATTTTTTAATAGTTAGCTAATACTACTTTTTACTACTATATTTTTATTTATTTCTTTTAACTAAAAATAAATAAATAAAAAATAAAAAAAAAAATGAAAAGTCCTAATTAAACTAACCCCCACCTGCACCTAGCTACCCAATCCCCCACGCCCCACTTTTTTTTCCCTACTTCCCATACACTCACACATGTAACTCCCTCACATTCTCCCCATTAACCCCAAAAAACTCAAACTCCCTCCATGCACTACACCCTACTACACACTATATACATACACATACACGGAAACAGTAGGAGGAGGAGAAAAAACAACACTTTAAAGCAAAGACCTAGAAAACAAAAACAGTGGGAAAAAGAGAGGAGAGAAAAACAAAAAGAAAACAAAAGGAGAGAAAAGGGCAAAAAAAAAAACAGTAAGGAAAGTAGTAACGAAAACAGAAAAAATATAGACTAGAGAAAAAAAAGGAGAAACAACACTAAAAAAAAAAAAAACAGAGAGCAAACACATCCACGAAAAGGAGGAGAATGATTAGAAATTAGCAGAAAATATCAAGAAGTTCATACACCTATTTCCTCCCAGTTATTTTCTTGCTCTCTTTCTGAGTTCGAGGTTCGAGTTTGAGTTTGGATCTCCGAAGGGTAAATCCTAGTTCATTGCTCCACACAAGGTCAGTAGTCGACCTCTCCGTTTTCATCTATGCTTTAAGTACTAATTTGAACGCATCATTGTTCGAATATCTTCGTGATTTGTTCGGATTCTGTATTGAACTCTTCAAGGTCTGTTTATCATGATCGATATTGAAAGCTATCAATATGAACTAGAATTTTTTTATTTTTTTTTTGATAAAAAGGCAGTAGCTCCTCCTTTTAAATTATATAACTTTTCGGGTGAATATGATCATTTGAACAACCTCGTCATTCACTTGAACTTCTATTTTGAATAATGTTAAAATCTGGATGTTATCATTTTGTTTGACATGGTTAGTATGAAGAATGACTCAAAAATAAAACCAAGTATTGATTCCACTGCTTACCGAATGTATAATGGACCTTTTTAGCTCTTCCTAATTTTGTTTTCAATATCTTAAGGGGCTGTTTTGTTTTGTTTCTCCATGAAAATCAACATGTAGATAGATAGCAAGAATTTATAAATCTTTGAAAGAGAAACTATTGTATTTTAACGTTATAGGAACATGTAGCAATATTTTTTTTGTCTATTAAAGGTCTTTTTATAGGTTTTCTTGTACTTTTATTTTTTGGGTCATGTTCAGTTGTTTTGTTAATTTTTTTTTTTTTTTTGTTCTAGTCCGTCGTCCATGTTTAAACATTTTATTTGGTTCACCTCCTATGTTGAAACATCCCGTTGAAGCTCTGGTTTAAAGTTCTTCCTATGTAATCTAGATATGAAGATCTAGGAAATACCTTGTTGGATGTATTAGAGATTTTCTATGCATTTGTTTCTGTCTTGAGCATATGGTACGGGAATCCTCTAGATTAGGCTAAGTTAATGTTCCTCAAATGAGCAAGTTGAGGCTAAAGTCATGTGGTTATTCATTTTTCTTTAAATTCATATTCCATAGGCTTATTTAATTAGTATTGTAGACACGCAATTTTTAACCCTCCCCGAGCTTTAACCTATTTTTAGCATTAAATATTTATTTTTACATCTAAGCTTTATTTTTAGCTTTCATTTTATTTTTTAGCAGGTTTTATTTGAAAACTTGTGAAAAGGATTTCAAAAAAAAAAGGGGGTAAAATAAAAATAAAAATAGTTAATGAAAACCTCTTTGTTTTTTTAGGAATGATTAGTTTTTTAGGGGTGTGTTTAATCTAAAACAAACACTTATATAAAATAGAGGGAGTACTATTCCATATTTTTGACTTAAAAACACTTAAATAATTTAATTCCAGGCTCTAAGTCTTATTGCATATAAAATAAAAATGTTACAAAATTTAAGATAGAGAAATTAATTGTAATACGTTAACAATCTTCTAATATATGCTTGGATCAAATTATTTAAATTTTACAAGTGATAAAATAATAATATTTTAATATGCTCAAACAAATAAGTAATATTAAGTTTTTAGGGTATTTTTTCTCTAACACACTCCGCGCATCGTGCAAGTACGTACACTAGTAAGTCATAAAATAGTAAAAGAGAAGAACGAATTTAAATTAATAATATATCAAGGGTGATCATGTGTGTGGTTACGCTCCTTGATCTACTTCCGTAATTACAAGGCTCTGTGTGTGGTTACGCTCCTCAGCCGAAAACATAAGTCATAGTTTCTCTCATAATCCTTAGGCAAATTGAGCCACTAATCAAACCTAATATATCCTAAAGAATTAACTTAAGCCAATTATAAGTCATTAAAGCGACCGTGCTAGAACCACGGGACATGAGGGGTGCCTCACACCTTCCCCTCGGTCAATAGAATTCCTTACCCAGATTTCTAGTTCGCAGACCAATGACAAAGAGTCAACTTCCTTTTGATTAGGGATTCAATAACGGTGACTTGGAACACCATAACTCAATTTCAAGTGGCGACTCTGTAAATAAAATAATCCCTATTCAATACCGTCACTTTAATTGGAAAAACCCTTCGACTTAAAGCGAAAAAGGGGTGTGACATCTCTGGCGACTCCGCTGGGGACATTAATTAGAATTCGAGCTTTATGACATTGACTTATACTTGCTTTAATTGTTTGGATATTGTGTTTTTGGCCTAACGTGCTACTTGTCGCTCCTTTATCGCTTTGATATTGTTGAATTGTATTATAAACTGTCTTCTCTCGCGCACCCCTCTGAGTCTCTGAAATATAGGATAGAAGGAATGCAAAGCATGCATCCTACTTTCTTTTGAGATAACGCCAGAGTGCCAAGGCACCTGGTGAAGGATTATTAGTCACACATGTTAGGCGGGGTTTGGACCAGCAACGAAGGCGGAGTAGCACTGCTACCGAACAAGTTGCCCCACCCCGACTCGAGTGTCCGCTCGGATAAGCCAGTCTAGACACCTATCTCCATCAGGTTAAACCTAGCAGAACTGAAACTCAGACGTGGCTATTCCTATTAGGCTTCGTTTTATCTGCATCATGTGCATTTGACTTAACGGGACTCGGCACAGGGGCCGGGACCGTCTAGGACAGGTGTCCCTCTTTATATGACCAACATGTGCATCCTATGTGCTCTTTGACATTTATTTGGAAGGCCTGTTCGATTGTTGACTGGCTTTAGGCAACTTAAAAAGTAATTTTTCCTCTAAACTTTTATAACCGTCTTCTTAAAAAAATATATATATATATATATATTTTTAGGAATAAAACGAAAAAAAAGATCACCCTTCGATTGAGGGTCATTTTGAAAATATGACTACTATTTTTCTATCCTCAAATTTATTATTTATGCATATATCCTAATAGCCCCGAACCTTTAGGGGTCGTGAGGCTAGGTTTTTACAAAATTTATATATATCTTAATAGCCCTGAACCTTTAGGGGTCGTGAGGCTAAGTTTTTATAAAAAAAAATAAATAAATAAATAATAAAAATAAATAAATAAAAATAATAATAAAAAAAAAAAAAAAAAAAATATAGAAAAAATATATACATATATCTTAATAGCCCTGAACCTTTAGGGGTCGTGAGGCTAAGTTTTATTAATAAATAAATAAATAAATATATATATATATATATATATATATATATATGTATATATACACATATATCCTAATAGCCCTGAACCTTTAGGGGTCATGAAGTTGAGTTTTGCAAAAAATATATATAAAATAATTATGTCTTTCTGCTAAGTTACTATTGTTATTATTTTATTTTTAAAAAAAAATAAATATATATATATATATATATACTTGGTTGACATCTATGTTTCCCCAACTCCCATTTTTGAATAAAATTATTTCTGGAGTCCTATTTTTTTTATTTTGCACTAACATTCACGAGTTAAGTCAAAATTTGAGAATTGAGTTGTGTCGGGAGCTTAGACGTTTCCTAATTCCGTGTTTCTATCCATAGGTGTAACATGTCTCGTCCAGTTCGTGGGGAGTGTCAGAAGAGGAAAAGGGATGGAAATATACCACTGCAGGTTGTGGATTGTGCCCCCTGGCAACTTTGGACATGGTGGAATGAGATGGATTCTTCGGATCATGATGAGATATTCAAATATTTGGATTTTCTGACAAAAATCATGACAATCAACCCTAGGAGGGATGTAATTGAAGCCTTGCTATCTTTTTGGGACCCATTGAACAATGTGTTTCGTTTCTCAGATTTTGAGTTGACTCCAACTTTAGAAGAGATAGCAGGTTATATCGGATATGGGAACATGCATCGTAAAAGACTTATATCCCCAAGAATTATTTCAGTGAACAAATTCTGTGCGCTCCTGAACATGCGCGTTCCAAAAGAGAAATCACTGGAAAAAGGTTGGGTTTCCTTACAGTTTTTATATGAAAGGTATGGAAGGCAAGAGGGGTTTGAGCAGTTCGGAAAACAACTAGTTAACAAGGGAAATTTTGAAACCTGGAAAGAGCATAGGCGATTTGCATTCATGGTAGCTTTTTTGGGGACGATGGTTTTTCCAAGGAGGGAGAAAAAGATTAACATTCGTCTAGCCGGAGTGGTACATGTCTTGATTAAGAAAGAAGATCACACTCTGGTACCGATGATCTTGGCAGATATATATCGCGCTCTAACTGTCTGTCAGAAGGGGAAAGGTTTCTTTGAAGGGTGTAACATCTTGCTGCAAATGTGGATTGTGGAACATCTTTACCAGCGTCCTGTGGTAGCAAGGTTTGTCCCGGAGCAAAATGATCACATCACAGACTATGAAAAGAGGATGAAAGGATATAAATGCCCAGAAGGGGTTAGTGCTTGGGATAAGTGTTTTCGCTCGCTGACAGCAGATAAGGTCACATGGAACCTCCCTTGGTTCCCTTGGAGGCAGGTCATACATAGGTCTACTAGTCGTCCTTTCTTGTTGTTGATGGGTATTAGAGGTGTTCAGCCATATGTGTCATTGCGGGTTCTACGTCAGTTAGGCAGGCGTCAAATAATACCTGTAACTGAAGACATGACAAAGTTTGTGTTTGAAGTCAGACCAGAGATTCCCCTTCCAGAGGGGTTGGCCCAGCAGATTTGGGATGGTTGTCGTCTTATGGGAAATGAAACAATGGTGGTAAAACGCGAGGATGGGGAAGTACACCTGGGTTACTCTGAATGGTTCAAGAAACAACCACCTCCACCAGTCAGACCAGAAAGATCGGTTAAAGGGTCGATAGATCAAGAGGCTGCGATAAGGGTAGGAATTGAGATGGCTATGCGAGATCATTATGCTGTCGATAAGGTTTTGAGAGCAGAGTTGGAAAGTGCTAGGGCAGCGTTGACTCAACAACAAGCAGAGAGTGATGCAGTGAATGAGGCAAGAGTCAAGAAAGCTCGATTAGATATGGAGAGAGATTATCAGTCTATTATTCAGGTACTGAAGGCTGATTTGGAACAAGCTAGGGAAAGGATCGAGGAACAACAAAGGGAATTTACTGAAGAAAAGGCAAAGTCAGCTCAGATTGAGGTTGCACTCCGGGGACAAATCAAGTTGGCAACAACCAGGGGGTCACATGTCGCAGAACTCGCTGCGTCCCGCCGCCAGCAATTGCAGGAATATGAAAGTAAAATGCAATCAGAGTTTGATCAAGAAAGGTCCCAGTGGATGCGTGAAAGGGGAATATTGCGAGAAAAGCTAGAGGAAGCTTCCACTCGAGAGCAGTGCGCAAAGGAGACGATTGCCTCCCGTAATCAGCAGATGCAGCAATGGGATCAAGCTTTTAGTTATCTTCGTGGGAAGGTCCATCGTGTGGCGGAACACACTGCTCAAATGGGCTTGGATTATCAAGAGTTGACTCACGAACAGTTCCTGGTGCAAGTACCAGCCTTTGCTCAACGTCTCACTACTTCATTGCAAGATATATACTTGGGTTTGGGAGGTCATCTGAGGCCAAAATCTCCATGAGCAGACAGTTCGAGGCCAGAAAGATCACCACTAGATTTCAAGACATTTAAAGACTACTTGTAGTGATGGACATTTATTTCCTTTTGTTGCATTATTTCAGTTTTAGTCTTCGAATCTTTTCTCAAAATTTATGTCTCTTAGTTAATCTTGTCTATTTAAGTTTAGTTTCATTTTCAAGTGTCAGTTCGTAGGGCTTGTTGTTAGGTGTCTTTTCGCTTTTTCTGTCGTATTCGTGGTTGAAAAGAAATGTTTAATGAAGGTGAATGTGTTGGAAGCTTTCTAATTATCTCTGTTTTTTTTTATATATATGTATATTTTTACTTTTTAGTCTTGAAAAATAAAAAAAATAATAAAAAAATGATAATAATATTAATAGTAAAAAAAAAAAATAATAATAAAAAAAAAAAATTTACTTAAATAAATAAATAGTAATAATAAATAAAATAAATAAATTTATTATTATTAGTTTTCTTCGAACTACGCAATGATCTGATTCATGTCCCGACATGATACGTAGGCAACCCTGCAACGGGTTCGATCAAAGCTTTTCAAAAAATAATAAAAAAATATATATATAAAAATAATAATAAAATAAGAAATAAACAAAAATAAATAAATAAATAAATATATATAGAAAAGAAAATGAGCCTAGATAAGCCGGGATGAAACATCAGGCCTCCCATATTAAGATGGAAAATGCATGTAGAGACATAATATACGATGTGTTATATAATTTCCAATATGCAACACTCACCCATTTGCCGCTTCATACAGAAAAGGTTAAAATTTTATAAGGTGGTTGGTTTGTGGTTACCCTGGCATCTCATCCGTACAATACCAGATCCAAAGGAAAGGGTAAAATGGCACACAAAGAGGGGATAGAGTCAGACAGCGAAGAAGAACAAAATCAGTTGATTCAACAAGAAGTCGCATCGATAGAGGAGAATAAGTTATTGAAACAGCAGATGGCAGAAATGTATCAAGCCTGGATGAACGGGCAAGCTCCACCTTCCTCAATTCCTGGACTTTTGAACATGACTATCCCCATTTTCACTCAGGCCCAAACTGATGATCCATTTTACCCACCAGGATTCGGCCCATATACTAATGCGCCTAGCACAGTTGGGACCTCCACTGTGCGCCCCCCAAATCCATCTTCCATAAATAACCCGCTCTTTATTCCAGCAGTACCAACTACTATAGATCCTCAACCAAAGCTGATACCGAAGTCTGCGGGTGAGCTACATCGTGATCAATTCTATCCCACTGGAGTAACTTTTAAGGTCCCAGAATCCTCCAATCCTACTTATCTGCACAATTCCCCTATTGTGATCGAAAAGGTGACGAAGAATGAGGAACAAGAGGAGATGGCCAAAAAAATGAGAAGTTTGGAGCAAAGCATGAGGAACATGCAAGGATTAGGAGGGAACAAGAGTGTCTCTTACAAAGATTTGTGCATGTTCCCCGATGTCCACTTGCCTCTAGGATTCAAAACCCCAAAGTTTGACAAGTACGACGGCCATGGTGATCCTTTAGCTCATTTGAAAAGGTTTTGTAATCAACTGAGAAGAGCAGGGGGAAAAGAAGAGCTACTTATGGCTTATTTTGGAGAGAGTTTGACGGGTATAGCTTCAGAATGGTTTATCGATCAGGATATCTCTCGTTGGCATATTTGGGATGATTTGGCTCGGGAGTTTGTCCAGCAATTTCAATACAATATTGACATAATCCAGATCGCACCACACTTGCCAATCTGAGGAAAAAGACTACTGAGGGTTTCCGTGAATATGCTATTAGGTGGAGAGAGCAAGCTGCCAGAGTTAAGCCCGCAATTAAGGAGTCAGAAATGATTGATATTTTTCTTCAGGCACAGGAACCTGACTACTTCCATCATTTACTTTCCGCCGTTGGAAAAACATTTGCTGAAGTCATTAAGGTTGGCGAAATGGTGGAAAATGGAATTAAGTCAGGAAGGATTATAAGCCAAGCTGCTTTAAAAGCTACGACACAGGTAATTCAAAATGGTTCGGGAGGTATTGGGGGAAAGAAAAGGAAGGAAGATGTGGCTACTATTGTGCCAGGGCCACGACAAACTCCAAGAGGTCCGCCTCACCAATACGTACAATCTCAACCCCAGATATATACCCAGGACCCATATAATCACCCACAACACTACCCACTATATTCCGTACCATCTCCTCAGTATCCCATTTATAACGCACAGCCATATGCTCAACCCTCTTCTTACCCGCAATGGCGTGCACCAGCCCCTCAAAATTTACCAAGGCCCTTCTAAGCTTAATTTCCGACCTAGGGCAGAGTATAAAAGGGGTAACATAGCCAAAGATAATTTCACTCCTATTGGAGAATCGTATGCTAGCTTATTTCAGAGGCTGAGGGCCTTAAATGTTTTGAACCCAATTGAGAGAAAAGTATCAAACCCTCCTCCAAAAAATATGGATTATTCTCGAAGATGTGCATACTGTTCCGATGCCCCAGGGCACGATACAGAAAAATGTTGGTTCTTGAAAAAAGTCATCCAAGAGTTGATTGATACACAACAAATTGTGGTGCAAAACTCAGATGCTCCAAACATTAATCAAAACCCTCTGCCAACTCATACTGAAACAAATATGCTTGAGTTGATACACGGCGGTGAAGAATCTATAATTTCCTACAAGCCTATCATTAAGATCAAAAGTGATGAAGAAAAGACAACTAATGTGGTGGATTTGACAAAAGTAGTATCTTCAGTAGTGAACGAGACGCCCATAAAGCCCAAACAATCGAATACTCCCACGGTTATTGTGAAAGGAGCTTCAGAAAGTGTTGGGTCAACTCAGATGATCCCAAAGTTGATTGCTCCAAGAATGCCTGCCAAGCCCCTCTTAATTGTGAAAGGAGCTCTCACAACTCCTATTATTATTAAGCCAGTGTCACAACTTCCAATGGTTAACACCAAGACAGTCCCTTGGAACTATAATCGCACGACAATGACATATAAGGGAAAAGAAGTCTTTGCAGAAGTGGATGGAATAGGGGGGTTGACTCGTTCAGGGAGGTGTTTTACCCCAGAAGAGTTAAGAAAAGATAGAGACGATCAGAGGCCAGTCAAGAAGCCGGTTACCGCGGAGGAGGCTGAGGAGTTCTTGAAAAAGATGAAGTTGCCAGAATATTCTGTCGTGGAACAGTTGAGAAAAACGCCAGCCCAAATCTCTTTGTTGTCTTTACTGATCCATTCAGAAGAGCATCGCAAAGCTATAATAAAGATTCTGAATGAGGCACATATACCCAGTGAGATTACAGTAAATCAATTGGAGAAAATTATTGGAAGAATCTTTGAGGTAAATAGGGTCACCTTCTCAGACGATGAACTACCCGTGGAAGGTACTGGACATAATCACGGCCTCTATATTACTGTAAAATGTGAGCATTCCTATGTCACTCGAGTCTTGATTGATGGAGGATCTGGTGCTAATATTTGTCCTCTATCAACTTTGCAAAAATTGAATGTTAGTACAGAAAGGATCCGACCTAATAATGTTTGTGTCAGAGCTTTTGATGGAGCAAAAACGAATGTCATTGGTGAGATAGAACTTGTATTGACAATAGGGCCTGTTGATTTTACCATAGATTTCCAAGTCTTGAACATCGACGCCTCCTACAATCTGTTATTGGGGAGGCCATGGGTTCATAGGGCTGGGGCAGTCCCATCCACATTGCATCAAATGATCAAATTTGAACATGACAGAAAAGAAATAGTCGTTCACGGAGAAGGGGACTTGTCCATGTACAAAGAATCATCCATTTCCTTCATTGACGCAGGAAATGTACATGGAGCGCTGATCTATCAGGATTTTGAGGTGGTGGTTGTTGAGCATATCCTCGAGGGGAATCTCATTCCGAGACCACAGTTGCCATCTGCATCTGTCATGGTGGTAAGTGAGATGTTAAAACATGGTTTTGAACCAGGAAAAGGATTAGGGATGTCTTTACAGGGTCGAGCTCATCCAGTATGCCTTCGTGAGAACCTGGGTACCTTTGGTTTAGGGTATGAACCCACTTTTGAAGATAGGAAGAAAGCTAAGAAGCAGAAAAAAGAGTTATGGTCACTTGTCAAGTCGATACAGCCACTCAACCGGTCTTTCATCAGAACCAGTGCTATTGGGTCCCCCATGTCACCAGTCTCAGAACAAATATTTGATGATGATACAGAGTTGACTGGCCTTTTTCGAAACATGTTTTTTGAGGCTGATATGGTTGAAATTGGGGAAGGCACCGGTAATACAGATGTGCAGTTTATTGGCCCTGATGTCCAACTCAACAATTGGGAGGCCACTCCTCTTCCCACTAAGAAGGAGTCTTGGTAGTTTGTTTTATTTTCCTTTCTGAAATTTGAATTATTTCAGGGTTGTAATTCAGACCTTTATCTTGTTTGTTTTATGTTCAAACCCTCCTATCTTTATTTTCAATGAAATGCAATTTCCCTTTTTCTATTTTGAGTCTAATATTTACTTATTTATTTCCTATTGTACAGTTCTTTCTATGCTGATTCTAGTGATATGACATGCATGCGGAATTTTCAGCCAGATCTTAAAACTCAAACTAATCATGAAATAACGAATGAAGAAGTTGAATATGATCAAGATGAAGTATTAGAGGAAATAAGCAAGGATTTCAAACAGTTTGAGAATAAGTCCAATCCTAATATGAATGAAACGGAGTCAATCAATCTAGGAGATCATGAAAATATTAGGGAGACTAAGATAAGTGTATATGCGCAACCACAACAAAAAGAAGAAATAATTGAGGCCTTGCTTGATTATAAGGACATATTTGCTTGATCTTATGATGATATGCCTGGTTTGAGCACTGATCTAGTAGTTCATAAGTTGCCAACAGATCCCGCCTTTCCTCCGGTCAAACAAAAGTTGAGGAAACTCAAAACTGTCATGAGTGTATTAGTTAAAGAGGAAATCACAAAGCAACTTGAGGCTAAGGTCATTCGAGTCGCTCAATATCCTACTTGGTTAGCCAATATCGTCCCCGTCCCAAAGAAAGATGGCAAAGTTCGAATGTGTGTTGATTATCGGGATCTAAATAAAGCGAGTCCAAAAGATGACTTTCCGCTTCCTAACATCCATATTCTGCTGGACAATTGTGCCAAACATGAACTTGCATCTTTTGTGGATTGTTACGCGGGATACCATCAGATCATCATGGACCATGAAGACGCAGAAAAGACATCATTTATCACATCATGGGGGACATACTGTTATCGAGTCATGCCATTTGGGCTAAAGAATGCAGGAGCAACTTACATGAGGGCAATGACTACTATGTTTCACGACATGATGCATAAAGAGATCGAGGTTTATGTGGATGATGTGATAATTAAGTCAAGAAAGCACTCAGACCATGTCAAAGATCTGAGAAAATTTTTCGACAGGCTTCGCAGGTACAATCTCAAACTTAACCCAGCAAAATGCATATTTGGGGTCCCGTCTGGAAAGCTTTTGGGGTTTATAGTCAGTCGGCGTGGTATAGAATTAGATCCTGCAAAAATAAAAGCCATTCAAGAATTACCTCCACCAAAGAACAAAACAGAGGTGATGAGCTTACTGGGAAGGTTGAATTATATCAGTAGATTCATTGCCCAACTCACAACAACGTGTGAGCCCATTTTTAAATTATTGAAGAAGAACGCTGTAGTTGAATGGACTGAAGAATGTCAAGGGGCATTCGATAGAATCAAAAGGTACTTATCGAAACCACCCGTGTTGGTCCCACCTGAGCCAGGCAGGCCCTTGATATTGTATATGTCCGTTCTGGACAACTCTTTTGGCTGTGTATTGGGTCAACATGATATCACAGGGAAAAAGGAGCAAGCCATCTACTACCTCAGCAAGAAGTTTACCGCTTATGAGGCTAAGTACACACTCCTCGAAAGAACGTGTTGTGCCCTAACTTGGGTAGCACAAAAGTTGAAGCATTATCTTTCATCCTACACCACTTACCTCATCTCCCGCATGGATCCCTTAAAGTATATTTTCCAGAAGCCTATGCCCACAGGCAGACTCGCGAAATGGCAGATATTGCTCACAGAATTTGATATCGTCTATGTGACGCGGACTGCAATGAAAACCCAAGCGCTAGCGGATCATTTGGCCGAAAACCCCATTGATGAAGGTTATGAGCCGTTAAAGACTTATTTTCCTGACGAAGAAGTATCATGCGTCGACGAAGCTGTCTCTTATAATAGCCATTAAGGTTGGAAGTTGTTCTTTGATGGAGCTGCTAATGTGAAAGGAGTTGGAATAGGAGCAGTTCTTATTTCGGAATCAGAACAATATTATCCCATAACAGCCCAACTTCGATTCTATTGTACCAATAATATGGCGGAATATGAAGCCTGCATCTTGGGCCTACGACTGGCTATCGACATGGGAATTCAAGAACTGTTGGTGTTAGGTGACTCAGACTTGTTAGTCCACCAGATCCAAGGAGATTGGGAAACTCGCGACTTGAAGCTTATACCATATCGAGATTGTTTGCAAGACCTTTGTCGGCGATTTGTATTGGTAAAGTTTCAACACATTTCCAGAGTTCATAACGAGATTGCTGATGCCTTGGCAACCTTATCTTCGATGCTCCAACATCCCGACAAGACTCATATTGACCCCTTGCATATACAAATTCATGATCAGCACGCTTATTGCAATGTGGTCAAAGAAGAACTCGATGGTAAACCTTGGTTCCATGATATCAAAAAATACATTCAATCCGGAGAATATCCAATACATGCCGATAGTAACCAAAAGAGGACTATTCGACGACTGGCTAGCGGATTTTTCTTAAGTGGGGGGATCTTGTACAAAAGGACTCCAAATTTAGGACTTTTAAGGTGTGTAGATGCCAGAGAAGCTTCCACTATCATGACTGAAATACATTCTGGAGTTTGTGGGCCGCATATGAATGGGTATGTGTTGACAAAGAAAATACTTCGGGCAGGTTATTATTGGCTTACCATGGAGCGAGATTCCATTCGATTCATCCGTAAATGTCATGAATGCCAAGTGCACGGGGATTTGATACATTCTCCTCCTTCTGAGTTACATACAATGTCTGCTCCATGGCCCTTCGTGGCTTGGGGAATGGATGTGATTGGACCTATTGAACCAAAAGCATCAAATGGGCACAGGTTCATCTTGGTAGCAATTGATTATTTTACAAAGTGGGTGGAAGCAGCAACTTTCAAGTCGGTGACCAAAAAAGCTGTGGTGAATTTTGTTCACTTCAACATTATTTGCCGATTTGGTATCCCAAAGGTAATTATTACAGACAATGCTGCGAATCTCAATAGTCATCTGATGCAAGAGGTATGCCAACAATTTAAGATTACGCATCGGAATTCAACTCCATATCGCCCCAAGGCAAATGGTGCTGTAGAAGCTGCCAATAAGAACCTAAAGAAGATACTCCGAAAGATGGTGCAAGGTTCCCGACAATGGCATGAAAAGTTACCTTTCGCTCTATTGGGTTATCGTACTACAGTTCGTACTTCAATAGGTGCGACTCCCTACTCGCTAGTATATGGAACTGAAGCAGTTATACCTGCAGAAATTGAGATTCCATCTCTTCGAGTCATTGTAGAAGCTGAGATTGACGATGATCAGTGGGTCAAGAACCGATTGGAGCAACTGAGCTTGATTGATGAAAAAAGATTAACGTCAGTATGTCATGGCCAACTATACCAGAAGAGAATGGCACGAGCATATAATAGAAAAGTGCGGCCTAGACATTTTGAAGTGGGGCAGTTAGTATTAAGGCGCATCCTCCCCCATCAGGTTGAAGCTAAAGGCAAGTTTTCCCCGAACTGGCAAGGTCCATTCATGGTGAAGAAAGTGTTGCCCAATGGTGCATTATATCTGACCGATGTAGAAGGCAAAATGGTAGAAATGGCTATCAATGCAGATGCAGTTAAAAGATATTATGTATGATCTTTATTTATCGTTATTGCTATTTACATGTTCGGTTTTGACATATTTGAAAGATTGATATGACGAAGGCATTTTATTCCACTATCCAAATATTGTGTCATCATTTGTCTATCCCATTTGAGCTTAAGTTTTACTTTCTTTCGTACCCCTCTTTTGGAATCAAAACAGAATAAAAAAAAATGAATGAATGATAAAAGTGTCGAAAAAGAAAAATGGAGTCAGAAAAATCACAAGAGAGAAGTGTCTCAAAAAAAAAAAAAAAAAAAAAAAAAAAAAAGGAAGAAGAAGAAGAAGTCAAATAAAAAAAAAAAAAAAAAAAAAAAAGAAAGAAAAAAAAAAATGAAAGAAAAAAAAAATGAAAATAAAAATAAAAATATAAATCAAAATCAAGTAAAAGAACAAATTTCATGAACTACGTTTGACCTGATTCTTGCTATGACAAGATACGTAGGCAGCCCTACTCTGAGGTTCGGTCCAACCAAGTAAAAAATTCAAGTCACCCAGTTTAAAAGAAACTGGGGCAAAAGTTATTTTCTTTGTGTGTCGATTCCAAAAGTTGTAAGTCTCACCCTATGTTAAGTGTCTTTTGAGCCTCATGCCACCCTTTCTTTCTAACCCAATCCAAAAGCCACGTTACAACCAGAGAAAGACCTTCAGATCAATCTTTGAAAATGTCGAGACTAAGCATGGTATGGTGACATGATGTTCTATATTTTGGGTCACACTTGTCTTTATCAGCATAAAGGAAATACGACAGAAATGAAAAATGAGAGAGTCTTATTGGTGAAAACCCCCATGGGCACCATAAGGCGATGGTGAGATAAGAGAAACAAAAATGAGAGAGTCTTATTAGTGAAAATCCCCACGGGCACCATAAGGCGATGGCGAGATAAGAGAAATAAAATGAGAGAGTCAATTTGGCGAAAATCCTCACGGGCACCATAAGGCAATGGTGAGTTGAAAAGGAGAGAGGTTCATCGGCAAAAACTCTTTGGGGCCTCACTAGCCAGATGAGGTTTGTGATCTAGAGGCGACAGGATCAAAAGCAAAACTCAGTTTTAAATTCAATAGGTTGGAAAGAGTTGATAAATGGTTGAGATGAGAAGATCGGGTTGCTTGATCCCAAATGCATGTCATAATCACTAGAACCGGCTATAATATTCAGATAAGTTTTCTTTCCTTCTTTCTTTTGGAAATAGGGACACCTGTTGCGTTTCTTTCCGTCCAATATTTTTATTTTCTTGTCTTTATTAACAAAATAAAAAATCACCGTCCTCATTTTTATGTTGTCTTTGAGTCAAGTCCGTGGCAAAACAAGTGAGAAAGGACCTCAAAACTTGCTACCAACTCCTTCAATGGTGCAACGCAAGGGAAAGGGCCAGCACATAAAAGTAACATGATTCAAAGTGAAACAAAGTACCTAAGAATAGTCGTCATTAGACAGTTTTTGGATTCATAGGAATACAAAGGTGCGACAGAAGTTAAATTCAGAGGCGCCATGAAATGAAGATATGGTTTGAGTTACAGTCATCGGGTAACCAGAATTTTGGGTCAAAGTAATACAAGTTAATGATACTCATCAACGGCCCGAAACAAAGCTGAACATGACAAGTGCAGGAGCAATTGAATCAAAAGTCAAATGCCACGAACCAACCATCATGTTGTTAAACTCACAATTTTTCTTTGTCTGAAACAGAGATAGGTGTTGCCTGCAAATCAAAGGCTTCGAAGCCTGGATATTAGAAGGGGGCAATTCTTCACTTCAGCGAATGCAAGAAGCAATATTGCGATATAAGCTTGCTAGATTACAGTCATAGTAAAAATTTATTATCTTTTACGTTTGCGAGAAGCACTCTCTGGAATGGGGCAGGGTTGGATTCACCCTCTTCATTTTGCAAATAGTTATGATTTTTAAACACTCACAAAAATTGTGGTACAAACTGGGGCAAAATTTTTGTTCGTGTTATTTGGAAGTTTATTTTTTTTATTCAGGACCCTCCTGGAAAACGGGACTTTACTTTTCAGCTCAGGACCCTCCTGAACAATAGGACTTTAATTTTTTGCTCAGGACCCTCCTGAAAAATGGGATTTTTATTTTCTGCTCAGGCCCCTCCTGAAAAATGGGATTTTACTTTTCTGCTCAGGACCCTCCTGGAAAATGGGACTTCACCTTTCTGCTCAGGACCCTCCTGGAAAATGGGATCAACAGGACCCTCCTGGAAAATGGGACTTTATTTTCTGCTCAGGACCCTCCTGAAAAATGGGATTTTACTTTTCTGCTCAGGACCCTCCTGGAAAATGGGATCAACAGGACCCTCCTGAAAAATGGGACTTTATTTTCTGCTCAGGACCCTCCTGAAAAATGGGATTTTACTTTTCTGCTCAGGACCCTCCTGGAAAATGGGATCAACCTTTCTGCTCAGGACCTTCCTGGAAAATGGGATCAACAGGACCCTCCTGAAAAATGGGACTTCACCTTTCTGCTCAGGACCCACCTGGAAAATGGGACTTCACCTTTCTGCTCAGTACCCTCCTGGAAAATGGGACTTTACTTTTCTGCTCAGGACCCTCCTGGAAAATGGGACTTTATTTTCTGCTCAGGACCCTCCTGAAAAATGGGATTTTACTTTTCTGCTCAGGACCCTCCTGGAAAATGGGATCAACCTTTCTGCTCAGGACCTTCCTGGAAAATGGGATCAACAGGACCCTCCTGAAAAATGGGACTTCACCTTTCTGCTCAGGACCCACCTGGAAAATGGGACTTCACCTTTCTGCTCAGGACCCTCCTGGAAAATGGGACTTTACTTTTCTGCTCAGGACCCTCCTGGAAAATGGGACTTTATTTTCTGCTCAGGACCCACCTGGAAAATGGGACTTCACCTTTCTGCTCAGGACCCTCCTGGAAAATGGGACTTTACTTTTCTGCTCAGGACCCTCCTGGAAAATGGGATCAACAGGACCCTCCTGAAAAATGGGACTTTATTTTATGTTCAGGACCCTCCTGAAAAATGGGATTTACTGCTCTAGTTCGCTATTTATTTTGAGTTCAGGAACATGTTTGGAGAACAAGGATTACTTTTAGTTTGAAGCTCAGGAGCCCGCCTGGAGGATAGGGTGAATTTTCAATTCAAGCTCAGGAGCCCGCCTGAATAATAGGATCAACTTTCAATTCAAGCTCTGGAGCTCGCGTAAAGGACATGGCGATTTTCAAACTCAATGTCAGAAGGAGCAAGTGTTCGCCTGAAGAATAAGGTTGATTTTCAAGTTCATCTCCAATACCGAAATCGACATGAAGAAATGTTCACTGTCGAGTTCAACTCAAGAGGAGAGTAGACATATCATCACTTGAGGAAGCATGAAGATTCAAGTCAAGATTCAACAGAAATGAAATAGATAGGATCTTGTACTTGAAGGATCACTTTTATTCTTGTCTTTTATTTTGATGTAAAAACAGGAGCTGCGAACCGGAGACTCAACGGGACCTCACTCGATCTCTAACTAATCGTCTCACCCTTCCATCTCATTGAACTACACGTGACCTGATTCCCTTATAACCCGGGGTATGTAGGTTGTCCCAAACCAGGACTCGGTCGCATCTTTTCCTCCTTTTCTTTTCCATTTCAAATAACAATAGGGTCAAAACTTGTCACGTTGTCTACTTCTTTGTCTGAAAACTCTTTCTTGTTCACAGACAAAGAGGGGCAAATGTAGACACGTGATTTTTGACCCTCCTCGAGCTTTAACCTATTTTAGCATTAAATATTTATTTTTTATCTAATCTTTATTTTTAGCTTTCATTTTTATTTTTAGTAGGTTTTATTTGAAAACTTGCGAAAAAGATTTCAAAAAAAAAAATAGAGTCACATTTTAGAATAAGTTTTGTTTTTACTTGTCAAAGAAAAAAAAATAATGAAAAATAAAAATTCAAAAAAAATATATTCTTTCTTTTAATTTTCAATAAACAATCTAGTGGTTTAAATATTTTCTTCATCAATATTTTAGGACTAGCTATTTAACTTTTCTATATTTTTTAATAGTTAGCTAATACTACTTTTTACTACTATATTTTTATTTATTTCTTTTAACTAAAAATAAATAAATAAAAAATTTAAAAAAAATAAAATAAAATAAAAAAATAAAAAATGAAAAGTCCTAATTAAACTAACCCCCACCTGCACCTAGCTACCCAATCCCCCACGCCCCACTTTTTTTTCCCCACTTCCCATACACTCACACATGTAACTCCCTCACATTCTCCCCATTAACCCCAAAAAACTCAAACTCCCTCCATGCACTCCACCCTACTACACACTATATACATACACATACACGGAAACAGTAGGAGGAGGAGAAAAAACAACACTTTAAAGCAAAGACCTAGAAAACAAAAACAGTGGGAAAAAGAGAGGAGAGAAAAACAAAAAGAAAACAAAAGGAGAGAAAAGGGCAAAAAAAAAAAACAGTAAGGAAAGTAGTAACGAAAACAGAAAAAATATAGACTAGAGAAAAAAAAGGAGAAACAACACTAAAAAAAAAAAAAAAAGAGAGTAAACACATCCACGAAAAGGAGGAGAATGATTAGAAATTAGCAGAAAATATCAAGAAGTTCATACACCTATTTCCTCCCAGTTATTTTCTTGCTCTCTTTCTGAGTTCGAGGTTCGAGTTTGAGTTTGGATCTCCGAAGGGTAAATCCTAGTTCATTGCTCCACACAAGGTCAGTAGTCGACCTCTCCGTTTTCATCTATCCTTTAAGTACTAATTTGAACGCATCATTGTTCGAATATCTTCGTGATTTGTTCGGATTCTGTATTGAACTCTTCAAGGTCTGTTTATCATGATCGATATTGAAAGCTATCAATATGAACTAGAATTTTTTTATTTTTTTTTTGATAAAAAGGCAGTAGCTCCTCCTTTTAAATTATATAACTTTTCGGGTGAATATGATCATTTGAACAACCTCGTCATTCACTTGAACTTCTATTTTGAATAATGTTAAAATCTGGATGTTATCATTTTGTTTGACATGGTTAGTATGAAGAATGACTCAAAAATAAAACCAAATATTGATTCCACTGCTTACCGAATGTATAATGGACCTTTTTAGCTCTTCCTAATTTTGTTTTCAATATCTTAAGGGGCTGTTTTGTTTTGTTTCTCCATGAAAATCAACATGTAGATAGATAGCAAGAATTTATAAATCTTTGAAAGAGAAACTATTGTATTTTAACGTTATAGGAACATGTAGCAATATTTTGTTTGTCTATTAAAGGTCTTTTTATAGGTTTTCTTGTACTTTTATTTTTTGGGTCATGTTCAGTTGTTTTGTTAATTTTTTTTTTTTTTTTTTTTGTTCTAGTCCGTCGTCCATGTTTAAACATTTTATTTGGTTCACCTCCTATGTTGAAACATCCCGTTGAAGCTCTGGTTTAAAGTTCTTCCTATGTAATCTAGATATGAAGATCTAGGAAATACCTTGTTGGATGTATTAGAGATTTTCTATGCATTTGTTTCTGTCTTGAGCATATGGTACAGGAATCCTCTAGATTAGGCTAAGTTAATGTTCCTCAAATGAGCAAGTTGAGGCTAAAGTCATGTGGTTATTCATTTTTCTTTAAATTCATATTCCATAGGCTTATTTAATTAGTATTGTAGACACGCAATTTTTAACCCTCCCCGAGCTTTAACCTATTTTTAGCATTAAATATTTATTTTTACATCTAAGCTTTATTTTTAGCTTTCATTTTATTTTTTAGCAGGTTTTATTTGAAAACTTGTGAAAAGGATTTCAAAAAAAAAAGGGGGTAAAATAAAAATAAAAATAGTTAATGAAAACCTCTTTGTTTTTTTAGGAATGATTAGTTTTTTAGGGGTGTGTTTAATCTAAAACAAACACTTATATAAAATAGAGGGAGTACTATTCCATATTTTTGACTTAAAAACACTTAAATAATTTAATTCCAGGCTCTAAGTCTTATTGCATATAAAATAAAAATGTTACAAAATTTAAGATAGAGAAATTAATTGTAATACGTTAACAATCTTCTAATATATGCTTGGATCAAATTATTTAAATTTTACAAGTGATAAAATAATAATATTTTAATATGCTCAAACAAATAAGTAATATTAAGTTTTTAGGGTATTTTTTCTCTAACACACTCCGCGCATCATGCAAGTACGTACACTAGTAAGTCATAAAATAGTAAAAGAGAAGAACGAATTTAAATTAATAATATATCAAGGGTGATCATGTGTGTGGTTACGCTCCTTGATCTACTTCCGTAATTACAAGGCTCTGTGTGTGGTTACGCTCCTCAGCCGAAAACATAAGTCATAGTTTCTCTCATAATCCTTAGGCAAATTGAGCCACTAATCAAACCTAATATATCCTAAAGAATTAACTTAAGCCAATTATAAGTCATTAAAGCGACCGTGCTAGAACCACGGGACATGAGGGGTGCCTCACACCTTCCCCTCGGTCAATAGAATTCCTTACCCAGATTTCTAGTTCGCAGACCAATGACAAAGAGTCAACTTCCTTTTGATTAGGGATTCAATAACGGTGACTTGGAACACCATAACTCAATTCCAAGTGGCGACTCTGTAAATAAAATAATCCCTATTCAATACCGTCACTTTAATTGGAAAAACCCTTCGACTTAAAGCGAAAAAGGGGTGTGACAATAGATATGCAGTATAAGAGTGGAGATCACAATACAATAGTCAACCAATGGTGTGATTTTATTTGGGGGAGCTTTTATTTAATTGGTCTATTACAATTTATTTATTTATTGGTCTACCGCATGGTGTTCGGTATTTGTATTTGGGTCCGACTAAATTCATATTCATGCATGTAAGTTGGGGATAAAGTGCTTTATAAGAAAGACGACTTCGTACCCAATAGGACTCGCTTATAATCTTATGTTATTACTGCAACTCATCGAAAAATGAATTAGAGGCGGTCTAAAATGAAGCAGGTAGCATACTTTCGAGTACCATTTTACTATTTACTACTACAAAATATTCCCACAATGTACTTAAAGATTCTCTACACCAATTCACCAAACAAAAGAGAATCAATTCCCTCTAGCTCCTTGAATTGTGGGGTTCCATCGCTTTCCCAGATAGATCTAATTTCTGTGCTACACAGCTAAGGTTCGTATCCAAACTCGAGGGCCCAAATGTTGATTATAGATTTCAGTCTATGAGTTAATTTCAGCCCTCTTTTTGTAGGCCAAACAAATTCGGAAAAATTACACAACATAGATAAATTTAGACCATAATTATCTCACATGGTTAATGTTTAAAATAATTACTTTCTATGGTTAAAGATAGTTGAAAAAGTAGTTAATTATGTGGGCCCTCATATACAAATGAAGCAATATATATATCTTTTTAATTTAAATTAGAAAAAGGTAATGGAGAGTAATTAATTATGGAGCTCACCTAATTGACTACTTTTTTGGCTGATTTTCAATTGAAAGGAATAGATAAGCTTAAGAAGATTTCAGAAATATTTTTCCCTAGTCATCCGAGATTATGATCCCTAAACATCCGCACAAGATTTCCTTTGGAATAATCCATCAATTGTTGTGTATATTTGATTTTCTTTGTTTTTTTGTTTAATTTTTTATCTTCTTCTTCATCTAAACACATTATTTTCCTTCTATTTCCCCCATTTTTAAAATTTTAATTAGGATTTTCCCATTAAACAATTTGCTTTATTCGAATGGCTGATAAAATCCCATTTAGGAGATTGACGAGAGGTATTGAAATCTATTTATACAATCTTTAAAAATCTATGAAATCTATTTATACATATATGTATAATTGAATATTTTGTACAATATATAATAGATATACATATGAATATTTGAATAATTTACTTTTGTTGCCATCATGTGATACTTATTGTATCAAATCTATTTATATAATCTTTATATACTTTAGTTTTATGTATTTTACAAGAGTATACATATCTATTTAGATATACATATGAATATTTGAATAATTGAATATACTTATATGTTCATATGTATAGTTGAATATTTTGTACAATATATAATAGATATACATATGAATATTTGAATAATTTACTTTTGTTGCCATCCCATTATACTTATTATGTTAAATCTATTTATACAATCTTTATATACTTTCGTTTTATGTATTTTATAAGAGTATAAATATCCTGCATGTATACTTTGGTACATATATATATATATACACAATACTTGTTAGGAATTTTTTATGTTGTTTTCTCCCTTTTTCTTAGTTCTTTTTCAGCATTTAAAAGGATAATATATGGAAGGAGGATATTGTGGGAGGTTGGAGATAATTAAGGGTCTTAATTACACTCTCTTACCTTTTAAATGGATGGATTATTCTTTTTGTAACAGATTCTTGAGAAAAAAAATGACTAATAGATTTGTATAAATGAGTCTTTATACATTTCTTCACTAACTGCTGCCTATAAATTGTAATTAGTAAAATTTAGATTAAAAAGTTAGTTAGAATGGTTCTAAGTTATCTATATGTGAAATTTTGCCAACAAATTCACACGTCTTATGTCCGAAAAGCCCATCTGATCTTTTCTCTTTTATCCACTTCCTTTTCCCTCTACTCGTTATATGGCCCAAAGAGATGCCCTACTCCACCTGTTTTTGTCTTACATTTTTTAAAAGTTAATTTCACATAATATTATTTTCACATTAAGATAACTGAACCATGTGTGAAATTGTATTGCTCAGGAAGAACATTACAAAGAAATAAGTTAATTACACATTGTCACTAGTTATGATTATGAGAGAAAAATTATGCAATGTCTTTTTCCCTAATTCAAGAAAACAGTTCAAAAAGGCTATGGAGTCGATCGATTGTAAATGGGCCATTTATTTCCTTTGATTGAAACAAGAGACAACAGAAGAATACGACAATACATTTTTGGGAAGAAGCAAAGGCTTTACGGGCCATCGGCCCACTCATTGTCCACAAATATAGTTTGTGTTGGATCGTTTCATATTTTCAGTCATATGCTCTTAAAGCTGTAAATATGAGGAATCTCGTCTACTCTCTTTTTGCACATCGTAATAATTACTCTTTTCGTTTCAATTTATTTGTCTTATTTTTTAGTTCTTTAAAAATTAAAATAGAATGTCTTTTTTATATTCAAATAATTCTTTAATTTTAACTTTTCACATGACATGTATAACACAAAATGAAAGGACATTGGTGCATTCTACATATTTTTAATTTAAGATCAGAAAATTCAAAATATTTCCTTCTTAAACTTTGGGTCAAGTAAAAATCAGATAAATAAATTGAAACGGAGGGAGTGACAGAAAGGGAGGAGGACAGATCCAATTGTATACCAATGCTCATTAAATCACAATGATTAATTTGAATTCATTGTGTTAGAGTTTGAAACGTGTCTTGTCAAAATTTGGAGGCATTATAGCCACAGGGACGTTTGGTTGGTTGTAGGAATTGGTTTTAAAATTTAAATGCAATAATGGAGGATAAGGAATTAAGGGCTGCAAATTGCAAGGCCTAGAAGGCAGACACAGCTGCAGAAGAAGAAGACCTTCAATGAGGTGAGCCTACTCAATATCCATATACTGTTGGAGATATTATTTAGAGTAAATTAAATGAGTCCATTACACATTACATGTAAACGATGTTGACAAGGTACCTGTTACTTTACAAATAATGCCACATATTTTGACAGTTCACATTTAGCTTTCCCATCGTGTGCTATCATCTTTAATTTCTCAATTTTCTAAATTGGTACGTATTTATTTTTAGCCTATGTGGAAGCTAGAAGAGTGATACAAGGAAAATGAAAGAAATGATCAAATAACAATTTCTATAGTGTTGGTTTTCATGCATATAGAGGCAGATTCATAATTTAAATTTGACATTTTAGACCTTACCAAGAACGAAGAAGCCAAGCAAATCAAAATACATCATGGAACTATATAAGCAGAGCTTACCACCATTATTATGAGGTAATAATACATATCGTAACTTTGTTAGATGGTCAAAGATATCCTTTCTAATAAGCAGTAGTAGGGTAAGTGAACATTAAACCTGTCTAAGTGCCTACAGACAAAACTTAATCTCTAGAGATTTCGTTAAGTTCGGGTCAGCCCTACAAGCAAGAAAAAGGAAGTGAGAGGAATCGTTATTCCTGAGTAGTCTATTTAATGGATGTAATTTTACGTATGGTCATCGATCTAGTAACATTTTTTTGCCAAAAAAGTTTTAAAGATAATGTTGTAACAAAAATAGATTCAGATTACACATACAAGTACATATCTCATCAACTTCGTGCCATAGATTACAATTAGGCTGCCACATACGAAAAAAAAAATAATCAAATAAGTACCAATTCAACAATTAGTTAAATACGATTATCACATCTTTACTAACCTCAGCTTCCAATCTAACAATGGGAGAAATGAGAAAGTGACAACACTTTTGTTTTAATTTAATGTGGTTATGCATTTGATGTGTCAATGATGTGGCGGTGCTTTTATCTTATGTGTCAACTACAATTTTCACGTCGCATCGATGAAGTGTCGGTGCATTTTATTTATAAAGAAATATATGTATAATGATGTATTTTCATGTAATTTTTATAACTATGTTGCAATATATGCTCACTTTGATGACCATTCACGAAATTAACCCTTGAATATTGTGATCACCATGACTTTTAACTTTTATAAAATCTTATATCCCTCCGTCTATATTAGTTGTCAATATTACTAAAAATATTCGTCTAAAAATGTTTCTCAATTTACAAAATTAAGATAAAATTAATTAATCTTATTTCATCTAACCCTTAAAATTAATTGTTTTTGAAAGTAAACAATATTTACTACATTGAATAGAGTTAAGGGTAAATTAGTAAGAAATACTACTTCTTATTTATGGTTTCTAAAAGAGTTTGTATAAGGAAAATGTGACGGGACTAAGGAGTATTTGCAGATTTAGCATTGTAGCATATAGGTTGTGTTTCACCAATGATACGGTCAACTAGATTTCACAAGAGAAAACAAAAAAATATCGAAGGAACTTTCATACTCTTCATCGATCGTGTAGCTGTTCGTTCAGATTTTACTTATAGGCGTGTAGTCTATTCAACCAACTCGTCCAATTAAAAAGCAGTTTTCTATTGTTTACTTCTTCCGTTTCAAAAAGAATGACTTGTTTTGACTTGATACAGAGTTTAAGAAAATAAATATGATTTTTGAATCTTGTGCTCTTAAATTAAAGCTATATCAAATGTACCAAAATGTCTTTTAATCTTGTGGTCTTAAACATGCCACGTGAAAAGTTTGAATTAAAGTATTACTAAAAAGCGAAAGGGTCATTCTTTTTTAAGTTGACTAAAAAGGAAAATATGTCATTCTTTTTTAAACGAAGGGAGTATTTCTTTGTCCATGAGTAGAGTTGTTAGAAATGAGTTACTGAAACATGAAATCCATTTATTTTTCTTCTCTTCCTGTTTAATGGGCAAAATTTTCTCATGGATTGATATAGAGAAACAATGTAGCTAACAAGTCTAACTTTCAGCAAATACCAATTTAACTTTGAGCATAGGTAGAATCTTCTTAGTTTCTTCCTAGTTTCCTACACTAGTATTTATGTTTTGAATATGTACAATGCACAGGATGCCAAAACCTTCCCTAGCAGATGCAATGTCCTACTGTTAGTCTAGATATAGGACACATTTTGTACAAGAATGAATTATCCATCCTTAGAATCTCCCACAGAAGTAAGGATAAATCTTCACCTCTATCTAACCCCACCAATGAGATGTTTGTTTGAAAAAAAGCTGGATTAAGTTTTAGACGAGTTGAGTACAAACATTTCATTAACCAATGAATAGATACTCCACCTAACCTGTTCAAGTTGGAACAAATGAGTGGACCAAGGATTGAACTATACATCTTTTCTTTAACTTTCACTTTTAGTTTTAGGTTAGAGGGTAGCATCATGACCCTTTCAAAAATATACTTGGTTAGAGCGTCAAACTCAATGGAAAGAACTATATATTCTGTATTAATTTAGCTTCCTCTCCGAACAAGTCCATTATCTTTTCGCCCTACCGAACTAGGGTTGGCAAAATCAACTAATGAAAAGATGTTCCGATCCGCTCAATCTTTATATGTTTGGATAGATCAATAATTCACTCCTTTATTAGCGTAGTTTATTTTGATCCATCATATTTAACTCATTTAAAAATTAAGCTGCTTTGGGCTAAATAAGTAATCCAAATTGAACCACGACAGATCTTATCAAAATATTTTAAAAAGGAACTTTGTTTTTTTTGATATGTTATTAGTTTTGGACAGTAACTAAATAAATTATAAGAAAACAAATAAATTAATTAAAACATGGTAAGAAATGTTTTAGTTAACTCAACCGATTCTTCTTTTGTAGTCTCCTTCAGTTGTCATTTGCAGCAGTAACAGTGTTAAGAAGTGGTATCGTTGTTGGGGCAAAAATATTTACAAAAACGTGATCAGATCCTGATATGTAAATTTAACAATGCCGCGTGGAACTCCGTGATTGGTCATTCAAGTAATTCCCAAGAGTTTTCCAGCTCTACGGTTCGATTTCAATAGCGATCTTGTTGTTCTTATTGTCTCCAATTTGATTTTTTTTAAAAAAACAAAAAACAGTCAATTAAAAAGAAATATTTAGGATATAGTACTTAATATAATTGGCGCTCCTATAACTGCATGTCCATATCACTTTCCTATTGGATTTTCATATGGGCTTATTTTTGTGTGTGGTAAATTCATATGTGGCCTATCCACAAATGCAAACCCAAAAGCCAGCTAAGCGCCCTAATAGTGGCCCATTTTTACCAATCTGCCGTCAAAATTCGTGGACACATTGGGACCGCATTAATTTCTATACAAAATTGACTGTCATGTTTTTGTGCTTCTATTTATTTGGGTAGGCTTGAAATGCAAAAAACATCACCCTTCCAATCGAACTTATGACTCAAGAATTCGAAAATTTATGCACTCCATAAAACTAAAATTATATTGAATCATTACATGTGGCTCCTCTACACGACGTAAACTCATTTTTGGGGTGCCACAGCCCATAGACAATCGACAAACATCCCTTGATATTCATGTTTGGTGCAACATAAAATGTTTTTTCATGAGATAGTTGTGCTGCCTATTTCTTAAATCAAAATAAAAGGACTTTCTTGTCCTGAGGACGGAATGAATTTGGTAACTTTTGAAAATTATTTTTGGATCATTTTCGTAGCTAGTGTTTGACCATAAATTTTGGATTAAATTTTAAAATTTTATCTTCAAATATCCTTTTGACCATAAATTTTGGATCAAATTTTGAAAATCTACCTTCAAATTTTTTTAAAAAAATAAACTTTTTGGGAGAAATTTCACTTTCACTCACAAAAGTTCAAACTTTTTTCAAGTAAAATGCATGTCCAAATATTACTTCAAATTCCAAAAATCACTACAAAATTTCAAAGTTTCAAGTTTTCACTTCAAAATCTATGGTCTAACGGAGCTAATAATAATTGTTTGAGTATCAAATAAGGTGATAGTAATTGTACAACGTGAACGATAGGTCATTAAGATAATGTTTCGGTGATATTTAAACGTATTAAGGCCAACAGTTTTTTGAGCCTTGATTGAGCAACTAATATAATGAATAAAAAGTTGACTAGTTGAGTTGTTTGCACAGGCAAATAAAACATTCTTAGGTGAAGATATCATTTGTACCATTTTTGATATTTAACTAATTCAACATAATCAAATACTGAAAAATAAATTTCATCGAAAATATTCTATCATATCAAACACACCTTTTGGAGGACGTCAAAAGGAACTATAATACATAATTGGGCATGATCCAAACATTGGGTACACCCAGCTAGATGTTATTTGTGGCACCTAAATCCTAATTGTTGTATTAATGGAAGTTGTTATTTGATGACCAAAAACTCTACCCTTAATAAAAGTGCTAGAGACACCATTCAAAGAGAGCGAATTCAGCCCATAGATTGTCTCTAATAAAGATTGTAATCGATAAGCTGTTTGGATAATATTTGGTTGAGGTTAAAAATAAAAGAATATTTAAACGTTAAAATTGTGCTTTTATATGAATTTCCGTTTTAAAAAAAAGTAGAGTATTTTTTAGTATTTGCAAATAATAAAATATTTCCTCCGTCCCAAAATAAATGTCATCTTAGCAAATAGTAGTCAAACTTGTCCCAAAATAAGTGTCAAGTATGTTTTTCCGAACTATACCTTTATATTCCATCATCTTGATATTGTTCAGTTTTCAAGAGAAATTCAATAATTAGGGATAATTTAATAAACTACATAGTATTTATGAATTTCTTAATTGGCATAAATTTTGCTATGATGAAATTTATTTTGGGACTAAGCGAGTTGATAGATTACTTCCCAAATACTGAGGCAATGAAGAAGTCAAAAGTCATTTATAAAAAGAAAGAAGAAAGTTACTTGGCCAGCAATCTATATTTATATTTGTTTGTTCCAAGTTACTCGTCTTATTTATAAAATCAAGATTATTTTAGACTCTTTTTTTTTTTCAATTTTATCCCTATTAAGTATCATACTTTTTAAAAATTTTAAAAATAAGATTGTTGAATTCCAAAGTCATTAAATGTAAATGACACCTTTTTTTCCTTTTAATACTACTCCAAAGTCATTTCTGTTTAATGAATCCAATTTCCAAACAAATTGATTTTTGGTTTCTACTCCATAATTATTGCTTATTTGTTAGGGTATAAGGGTAAAAAAATAAAAATATAACTTCAATCAATAGTATTTTAAAAGGTGTGTCAAGTGCAAAGGGCCAAGTAATTTAAAACGGAGGAAGTAGATTAGATAGGACATCTGGCTTAGTTGCTACAAATATTGCCTAAGAGCAGTAAGAAATCTGAAAGCTAAATCTGGGCAAGCCTTTAAATGATGATATGACAGAAGAAGTCAAGAATTATTCTGGATCAATTGATCATCCATCAGGTAGGGTTAGGCACATAGAGAGGGTCCACTGACGGCTTGCTATTAGCTGTAATATGTAAATTCCTCTCGTCGTTTTCTTCTATCCTTACTCATATATAAAGCCCACAAAGTTCACACTATCACCACAACATCCAATTGTGCAATCATACAATTAAAAGAATATATTATGGCCACATTGACTTGCTCAAAATATTCAGCTGCCCTTCTTATATTGCTGTATGGCTTGACCTTTACATTCTCAGTAGTGAGTGCACGACCCGCCCCTTTTTTACAGGATTTTAAAGTCACTTGGTCTGACACTCACATCAAACAACTCGATGGCGGCAGGGGAATTCAGCTTATTCTTGACCAAAATTCAGGCATGCTCCTTGCTGTTTGTTTTTTTTTCAAAAAAAAATTATATACCCCGTTCCAATTCATGTGTCACAGTTGGAAGATTTAGGCATGATTTATGGTACTTCTTCTATGTCTGAATTAATGCTCGAAGTTTAGAAGTTTGAATCTCGAAATTTCAATTATACCATATAAATTGGAACAGAGTAAGTATCCGACATCCCTTTAAGAATCAGTCATAGGAGACGGAGTCATGATTTAAATTTAATTCATTTGTTAGTTTTAAAATTATGTTTTAAAGTACTATTATTGAAATTTTAGAAGGTTATTATATATACTTGGTAACGGATATTATAGGTTCATATGAGCCCATAGCCAAAAGGCTACATCCGCTTCTGCTGTCATACTTCATGTATGATCCATGCTAATGATGATTGGATCTTTGATTTCAGGATGTGGATTTGCCTCGAGAAGCAAATACTTGTTTGGACGTGTTAGCATGAAGATCAAGCTCGTTCCTGGTGACTCCGCAGGAACCGTCACGGCCTTTTACGTGAGTATATATAGAGTAGTTGTTAGGACAAACAACATAAATCTCGACAGTTTGGAGTTTAATTATAGAAAATTTTGATTTTGGGTCTGTCGAAATACATAATTAGCTTCCGATACATCCAAAATAGATATATTTTTTTCCTTGTAAAGATACATAATTAGCTTCCGATACATTTTTTCCTATGTAAAGATTCATAATTGGCTCCCGATACATTTTTTTCCCTGTTTTGTTCTGTCGAGATACATAATTAGATCCCGATACATCTAACGAAGATACATAATTAGTTGGGATTTTTGTAATTACTATTTTTCCTAGTGATTAACTTACCACCTAGATATGATATTTCTTGACATTTTATTTTTTATTTTTGCAGATGAATTCCGACACAGATAACGTAAGGGACGAGCTTGACTTCGAATTCTTGGGAAACAGGACAGGGCAGCCATACACTGTTCAAACGAATGTTTATGTCCATGGAAAAGGTGACAAGGAACAAAGGGTCAACCTTTGGTTCGATCCATCAGCTGATTTTCACACCTACACCATTCTTTGGAACCACCATCAAGCCGTGTAAGTATATAATAATAGAAATATTACTCTTTTTAAAAAAAGATGAAAATAAGTATTTTTATGTTATATGCAATTCTTTGTTTCAATTTATGTATCTTTTCGTTTTAATTTGTTTAAAAAGAATGCCGTCAATAACTCTTTAATTCCAACATATTACATTATACACATTTTTATTTTAAGACCACAAGATTTGAAACAATTTTTTATTTTTAAAAATTTCTTACCAACTCAAACTAAGACATAAAATGAAACTGTATAATTTAACTTGTTTGAGTATAACATGTTAGACTTACCCATGCATTTCTGCGAGAGGTTGTTTCCGTAGCTCGAATTCGTAATCTCCTGATCACATAAAAATAAGTACTTTATCAGTTACACTCCCGTTCAAATATTAGTAGTACTCAATCACTAAAAAATAATTTATTGATTGTAAATTTGAATTTGAAGGTTCTCCGTGGATGGAATACCCATTAGAGTGTACAAGAACAACGAGGCAAAAGGAATCCCTTTCCCCAAATTTCAACCCATGGGAGTTTACTCAACATTGTGGGAAGCTGACGACTGGGCAACAAGGGGTGGCTTAGAGAAAATAAATTGGAGCAAAGCCCCATTTTACGCATACTACAAGGACTTTGACATAGAAGGATGTGCAATGCCAGGACCAGCAAATTGTGCATCGAACCCACGCAATTGGTGGGAAGGAGCTGCTTACCAACAACTCAGCCCGGTACAAGCTAGGCAATATCGTTGGGTTCGTATGAACCATATGATCTATGATTATTGCACTGACAAATCGAGAAACCCCGTTCCCCCACCAGAATGTAGGGCCGGAATTTGAAAATTTTAATTGTGTATACATAAGGGGGGAAATTGGATTTGTGCCCGTTGATATGGACAGTACGCATATGTCTGAATGCTCCGTTGTTATATCGTACTGAGATTATAAGGAGTGGCTAAAGTCAGAAGTCGTTTAATTGCTGTAATAGATTGTTGTCTGTATGTGCTGTACACTGTACGAGAGCCAATAATGTTTCTTCTTGTTTAATTGAGAAATGTGTAATGTCATGTGTTTTACTTCTTTTGTCTAAACGATTTTCAACCTCAAGAGTAAAGCTACTCATCAAGTTCTAGTTCTGCTGTGATCGTACGTAGTACGTATACCTGCTCTTCTTAGCAAATACCTTGTTTATTAATTTTCTAATATTATCAAATAAAGAATAGAGACAATAACAAAGGTTGAGCACTTGAGTATGGAGTAATACCGTCATATAAAAAAAATAATAAAAAAAAAGAAACGAAAAGGACGAGCTACTTTATATGAGGATGAGAACTGCCTCAAAATTATATTCAACAGCGCAGATTCTGGTTAACTAAATTTGATTAGTGTTTGAAAAATATAGAGGAAAACTAAATAAGAAATCTGCATATATCTTTTTACAATTTATTACAGACGAACAAGTTTTCGTTGAGACATTGTCGAAAACTTTTAACCTTTTTTGGCGATTCCATCAAACTTCCAGTCTCCCGTATAGTGTCGGTAATACATTACAAAACTTTAATTTGTTAGTTGGTCAAGTCTGTCCTCCTTTATAAGCAGTAATGGGAGAGGTTAATTAAACGTCAAACCGGCCTAAAAGTACCAAAATACCAACCTAATCTAAATTGAGGGACCGCAGGTTATCTATCTATCAGCTCATAGTTCAATACTAACTCTAGTTTTAGCTTTTATCAATCTTATTTTAGCATAATCTTCAAGGCATAGCCTTACATTTATTTTGATCTCTGTTAACTTGTGAAACATTGTCGGTCTAAAGTTGGTATTAATTATATATTATTAGACGTTTGAGGTGATTGATTACACTGTATCAGACGATAAGGTTGGCAATATGAGGAAGAGTTCATATAACTCGGACTGGAAAAGACTGCAATGAGGATTTTTTAAAAAAGAAAATAGCATTGCTTATAGACAAAATGAATTACCAATTTAGAGGCAGTATACTCTTATTTATAACTCCATTCAATTGCCTACTTTAGTGTTAAGGTGCTACTCAATTTGTTAAACGGTTGTAGGAAAAAAATTGCTACAATCATCAATTAGTTAATTGTACTTCCTTTAAGATCAAAAGCTGGAAGCGAATATATTATTTTCTGTTCCAATGGATATGACATACTTTTCTTTTTAGCGTGTTTTTAAAAAATTGCCATTTTTTTGTAATCAGAAACAACTTAACTTTAAAGTTTCTTTTTACCTTAATGAAATAATTTATAGCTACAAAAATAGTCAAGGAGTGTAATTTATTTCTTAAATTTTGTGTTAAATCAGATAATGCCACATAAATTGAAATGGAGAGAGTAACATAGTACCCCCTCCGTCCCATTTTATGTGACCTACTTTTTTTTTTGGTCCGTCCCAAAAAGAATGTCACATTTCCTTATTTGGTAACTTTTTAAAAGCACAATTACTCTTTTACCCTTATTGATCCCATTTATAAGGTCCCACTAAATTAAAAATAATAGTACTCCGTAATACATTTTTAATAAAGAACAATTTAGTAAACATCACCAAATCTTTCCTTATTTATTAAATTTCGTATTTGGTCAAAATAGGTCACATAAAATGGAACACGGAGGGAGTATTACTTTCAACCACATGGCTAGAGGCTTGATTTGGCCCACTGATCCAATAGTTTTGTTTTTTTTAAGTACTCAATAGTCCTTTTCATATTTCAAAGCCAAAACTCTGCTTTTTCTTATCATGCAATGCAATCCTCCAATGATGCTTCGCCAGGACAACAGTGATTAGCACATAGCACAAACAACATAAATCCGACAGTTTGAAACTTAATTACAGAAGATTTTGATATTTTGCATATTTACTAAAAAAATTCAATTTTGGATCTATCAAAATACGTAATTAGCTCCTGATACATTCAACAAAGATATATTTTTTCCTTATAAAGATACATAATTAGTTCGCGATACATTTTTTCCTATTTTGGGTCTGTCGAGATACATAATACATCCAACGAAGATTCATTTTTTCCTTTGTGAAGCTACATAATTAGCTCTCGATATATTTTTTCTGATTTTGAGTCCGTCGAGATACATAATTAGCTCTCAATACATCTAACGAAGATACATAATTAGTTGAAATTTTTGTAATTACTTTATAAGGATGAAAATTTATTTAAATATGATAAGTTAAGGTGTATGATTATGTTATTTTTTTTAAAATATATGGGCTTTTTTATGTGTCTCAAATTGCATTGCGGCCTACTCACTCGTTGCCAATCTAAGCCCAGATCGGTGCCTTGACGAGGGACCATGCTGACTGTATCTACATTCGACATAAACAAATCGTGGACAGCCAATGGCTGATGGCAGAAATTGCGATTGGGACAGCATTACCTTTCCAACTAGGAGTGTTTCGAATGGCTTTTTGTTTGTGGCTCCAAAGAGACACAAGCTACCACACAGGGTCATTTGGTTTACTGTACAGTAATGAGAGGACTAGAATGCATGAATTATATAACATGTATGGAGACTTATATGATGAATAAGTAATATGTAAGTATTGTTAATTTAAGGATTGTTAAACGGTGGAATACTAATATATAGATTGTGATGTAAGAATTGTCTAATTTAAGAGCATTTCTATCTTTAGATAGGCTTATTCATGTATTTTCACCCATAAATTAGGGAGGAAAATTGCTGATTTCCAGCCGTAATTAAGTAGTTCACTGTCCTTATATAGATTTTGCAAGAAAATTTTTGCTAAGAATTGTAAACAAAAATCAATTGCTATATTTTATAATTATTATGAGTTTTATTTTGTATATATAGAAAAAACTCTCGAGGAAGGAACTGATGAACAGAAAGAGGCTAAGAGAGGTGGCTTCTATCTTGACAAAGTTATATCCTCAACAAACTTTAGGTCCTCAACGTACTTAGAAATAATGCATGATTGGTCATCCAAACAATGGGTACATGAAACCAATGTTATTTATGACACCTAATGTAACAGTTATGCCGCCTAATGAAGTTTGTTAGTTGATAATTAAAAGCCCTACTCCCAGTGTATTAGATAGAGGCCCCCTTCAAACACCGAACAACAAAGGCGGAGAAAAAATAAAATAAAAACGTAAATTTTGAGTGTTTTAGCGCACTTAATTTCATCATTATTATATACCTAGCTTGCTAGGGGTTCATAAACCGTTGAACACTACTTTAACAAGTCAGGACATTTAACTGCAAAAGGGTAGCTAAATATTTGGATATGTAGTACTCCCTCTGTCTCAATTTATATGATACACTTTTCTTTTTAGTCAGTTTCAAAAAGAATGACACATTTCTATATTTGATAAGAATTTAACTTTAAAATACCAATTTTACCCTTAATGAAATGATTTACAATCACACACATGTCTATGACTCATTTTAGACCACAAGTTTCAAAAGTCTTCCTTTCTTTCTTAAACTCCGTGTCAAGTCAAACTACATCACATAAATTGAGCGGAGGGAGTAATAGATAGAAGTTGCAGAAGATCATGATAGAGACCTACATGCATATGTGTCCGGTTAGTAGAATTAACTCATGATAGAAGAATTAACTCATGATAGAAGAATCTCTATTTCTAATAACGTGTATCTATATCCCTATAACGTAGCGTCGTAGCCTAGGATGTGAAATGAATTATTTAAGGCTGTATCCAAAGTCAAAAGTGGGGTGATTAAATTAGCTTACTAAAATATACCCTTTAAATCTTAATTCCAATTTACTTGTCCTACTTTTTTTTTTCAATTTACGTTCAAAAAAAAAAAATGTCTTTTTCCATTTTTGACAACTCTTTAGTTATAACTTTCCACATGACATATTTCAGATCACAAGATTAAAAGTTAATTTTATACATTCTACAAGTCTTTAGTTTAAGACTACAAAATTAAAAAATCTAGTTAATTTGTTTTCTTCAACTACGTGTCAAGTCAAAACTACAAAAAGAAATTGAAACAGAGGGAGTAATTCGTTCAGTTTACCCAAATTGACTCATCCATTTATTAACTCAAGCCATCTAAAATTGCAGTGATTTGGGCTAATTAATACACATCCGAATTGATACAAGAGAAACTTTGTCAAAATATTACCGTAGACAAGAAATACTTAGTTTTTTGTTTAATATATTATATATAGCCACACAAAATATAAATAAAGAAATTAAAACATGATAAAAACGCATTGATATTTGACTCGTTGTTTAGCCTATGTTGGTGGACAAATCACCAATTTATTGATTCAACTCATAATTTTATTCCACTCTTATTTCAACTCGAACCGCGCGCCCATCTATCAGCTCTAACAGAACTTATAAACTACAATAAAAAAGAATAGAGAGAAGGGGGTTTAGGGGGGGGGGGGGCATATTACCATAGCAGTGGGATCGTAGATCGATTAGATAGGACATGTAGCTAGCTTATTAATTAGAGGAGTAAGAGCCCTGAAAGGAAAAATATGAGTAGTTGTTAAATGATGATATAACAAGAAGTGAGGATGATCATCAAAATTAAGTTTGACAAAGAGAGACAGGTGCAATAATAGATGGTCCATGTTACGGCTTTCAATCAGGTGTTTGGTAATTTGAATTCACCAGTCTCCATCATTCTCCTTTCCTTCATTTTCTTCTTAAGCATATATAAACATCATAGGAATTTCACACAACCTATACACAGGATTCTTCAATTGTATATGATTCATACAAATACACATCTTTAAAAATAAAATTATGGCCACATTGGCTTTCTTTTCCTTAAAAAATTTAGCTTTCATTCTAATATTGCTATATGGATTGACCTTTTTATTCTCAGTAGTGAGTGCACGACCAGCCACTTTCTTACAAAACTTTAAAGTCACTTAGTCTGACTCTCACGTCAAACAACTCGATGGTGGTCGGGCAATTCAGCTTGTTCTCAACAAAAATTCAGGCAAGATTTCAATGTGTCACTAACTATAAATTGTGTCATGAAATTATGAAAATCCAAGTTAATTGCTATGGTTGTTATTTAATTTTAGGATGTGGTTTTGCTTCTAAACACAAATACCTATTTGGACGTGTTAGCATGAAGATCAAGCTCGCTCCTGGTGACTCCGCTGGAACCGTCACGGCCTATTACATAAGTGTACGTAGAGTGTAGACTACTTAATTAATTATCAAAATGAAATCTATATTCATATATTGAGATTAAATTTTTTAACTGTGTTTAACTTTAACTAATAAATGCAAATCAAGTAACTTTCACACACACAACTATCACTTAACAATGGTTGCGTCATGCGTGATATGTATTCTTACTTAATTAATTTTTAACTTTTAACATTAAATTATTTGATCTAGTATAAACATGAGCGTGACAAGTATATACCAATATATACACACACAATGTAAAATATTTTATACAATCAGGATCCCATGTTGTTTTTATGTTTATGTTTTTATACTGTTATTTGTCCTGAGTCGGGGGTCTATCGGAATTTGAGGTAGTGGTATGGACTGCGTACACTTTACCCTCCCCAGACTCCACTTTGTGGGAATACACTGGGTATGTTGTTGTTGTTGTAACCAGGATCCCGATTATAACATGTTATTTATTTTATTTGTAGAATTTTGACTCGAATAATATTGCATATGATGACATTATCATTTGTAGATGAACTCGGATACAGATAACGTAAGGGACGAGTTAGACTTCGAATTCTTAGGAAACCGTTCGGGTCAGCCGTACACTGTCCAGACGAATGTTTATGTCCATGGAAAAGGTGACAAGGAACAAAGGATCAACCTTTGGTTCGATCCATCAGCTGATTTTCACACCTATGCCATTCTTTGGAACCACCATCACACCGTGTAAGTACGCATATTAACGTAACATTATGGTAAAAACTTATCCACACTCGGTGTTTATACCAAACTAATGTAATTTATTATGGTTAAGTAATTTAATGAAGTAAAATACATGTTCATTAAGCATGGTTAAGTAAAATGAATGGGAGAGCCCAACCTAAAAGATTAGTATGATAGGTGGGAGAACCAATTTAGCCTATAAACTCATTAGCATTTCTCTATTTTTCCAACGTGAGACAACTGGTGTTAGGGTTTTTGCCCTGATTTTCTTATCAAATTTGAGTTTTACTTTTCTTGGAAGAAAAATAAAAGTATAACATAATTACCTTTACTTTTCTGAAAGAAAAATATAATTCTCTTCCATATTTGGCTATAGAAGGCTCCTCTTCTCAAACCAAAAACATAATAGCTTTTTATATTAGTTTCATAATATGTAGGTCGTTTGACCAAACCATATTAAGAATATGCTTTTTAGTATGTTTTTCTTTGTCGTCTGAATTATTGCTTCTATGGTTTGCAAACTATATGCTTCCGCATGTCGCCGTCTCGATTTCGAACCCAACAAGTGGTATCAGAGCCTACGGTTCAACGATCCTATGAGTCCGATGGTTTAGATTGAAGACATGTTATGCTGAAAGTTGCAACCAATTTGATGATAATGAAGATATATGTCCAAAAAACTATATGTGGAGATAATTGTCAATCATATTTTCAACAATCCTGCTGTTACATATTTGAAAATAAAGCTCACTTTTAACCCTACAAAGGGCTCCAATATTTTTAACCCCAAAAGCTCCATTTTTAAGCATGTCAAGCAGCAGTGATGAACATTATGTGAAGAATGAAGATTATGTAAAGAATGAAGATTATGCATGTGAAGGAGGCGGATCATATTTTGTCAAGAAAATCAAGCCAAAAAGGGGAGATTTGTTAGGGTTTTTGCCCTGATTTTCTTACCAAATTTGAGTTTTACTTTTCTTGGAAGAAAAATAAAAGTAATAACATAATTACCTTTACTTTTCCTGAAAGAAAAATATAATTATCTTCCATATTTGGCTATAGAAGACTCCTCTTCTCAAACCAAAAACATAATAGCATCCACAATGTAGTCATAATAAGAGTCTTGTTTAGGGGGAGATTTTCCCTCAATAGTTTTTATGTTTTTTTTTATATTAGTTTCATAATATGTAGGTCGTTTGACCAAACCATATTAAGAATATGCTTTTTAGTATGTTTTTCTTTGTCGTCTGAATTATTGCTTCTATGGTTTGCAAACTATATGTTTCCGCATGACGCCCTTTGGATTTCGAACCCAACAACTGGTACATAATAATCGTCTCCGCTTGAGAACCAACGACCTCTTTGGTCACAGCTGGGCCTAGTTGGTCACGGCTGGCACCCCCTCATGGGTCCAGGCCACCACTCCTAGCACACAGGCCACCACTTCGAGTCGCGACTCCACACATGGATTGATCCTCGTCGGTCACGGCTGGCACCCCTCTTGGGTCCAGGCCACCACTACTTGCACACAGGCCACCACTCCGAGTCATGGTCTCATGCGTGGGACTCTCAATGAAAGCACTAATGTTATAAACCAAACGGGAGAGCCCGACCCAAAAGACTAGTCTGATAGGTGGGAGATCTCATTTAGCCTATAAACCCATTAGCATTTCTCTATTTTTCCAACGTGGGACAATTGGTACATAATATGCAGTGCCAGGACCAACAAATTGTGCCAATAACCCACGCAATTGGTGGGAAGGAGCTAAATACCAACGACTCAATGCTGAGGAAGCAAGGCGATACCGTTGGGGTCGAATGAATCATATGATCTTTGATTATTGTACTGACAAATTCCGTAATCCCGTTACTCCACCCGAGTGTGCTTGTGGAATTTGAAGCCTCGATCAAGTGTTCGTTATTTATACATATTCAATGTTGCGTAATGCATATAGTTGAATAAGTGAATTTCGGATACCTAGTGTATAGAGTAACATAAAAAATAGGAATGCTGCATACATGCATGATTTCCATAGTTACTGACTCTATGTATTTTATGCATATGTTCCTAGGTATGCATAAATACATATGCGGATGAAGGGGTAGGAGTGAAAAAATTGTAATAGTATTTATAATTTGTGTTGATATTGTCACGGGACGCTTATATATGAAAGTTTAGTGTGTTGTAATTTCTGAATTTGAGATATACTAGAGATCTATGAGTAAGGGGTGGGCAAAAGGCAAATGTCATTTTATTGCTTTAATCTTTGCTGTAAGCTGTACGAGAGTCAATAATGTTTGGTTGAGAAATGTGCATTGGATATTGTACGTGATATTTATTCTTCTCTTGGCTATAATTTTTTCAACCTCAAATTAAGGCTACTCCACTTCTAACTATGCTGCGAATTGAACGTACTCATTTTTTTTTTGGTAATAACTGTGAATATTACCATTAATAACAAAAGAAATACAAACTTAAAGGCACCTAGTTCCACAAACCACCTTCTAGGAAGGGTGTTAATGAAATCCAGGCCCTCAGCAGTCTAATTACACAGTATATGCTGTAAATGAGCTCTTCGTCTCATAATTTTCTTAGACATAGTCAGTGTACTAATTCTCTCTACAAGGTCTTTCTGTATCTGTACACCTATCATCTCTATATCTAGACTTATTCTTCTATGAATCCTCCAGTTCCTAGCTCTCCATGTGTGGTAAACCATAGCACTCCAAATTGCTGCTAGCACCTCTTTCTTATATTGAGGCCACTGTTTCCTTCTAATACTGAGCAAAACATGTTGCACTTTACCCTGCTGCACCTGTAGCCTGCTCCACTGCAAAACAGTTTCCTTTAAACTTTTAAACCAAGGACAGTCCAAGAACAGATGTTGTGCATTTTATTCTGACTGTGTACTACATAAAGAGCACTAGAGCAGTGCACATTATCTACAGGTATCTGCATTTTGACCATCCTCTCCTTAGTTAATAGCATGTCCTGTGCTGCAAGCCACATGATCACTCTATGTTTAGGCTGCACTGCTGCACTCCAGATGAGATTTGTTGTGGTTAACCTCCTGTGTGTCCCAATAAGTGCTCCATAAATCTGGGTGATAGAATACTGCCCATTACTAGTTAGTAAATACCTTCCATTATCATACCAGTGTCTCATTAATACTCTTTCTTTGATGATATTGTACGTACGTCTTGTTTACTTTTGCCAACTGACCAATAGAAACAATACAAACTAAGAGAAGTCTTGCAAGGAACACATTTTATGGTTCAGTAACCAATTAGTACACTTGAAGTAACATCTTTTCTCCTAATTTCTTGATGAACATTTATGTTTAGAAAAAGTCATCTTAATTTTCAAGCGGACATGTACATCTGAATTTTCAATATTTGTTTGGTAAACACAACCCCAATCCATCATTTTGTACAACAACAACAACATACCCAGTATATTCCCACCACGTGGGGTCTGGGGAGTAAGTGTACGCAGTCCATACCACTACCTCAAAAGTGAGATAGAAAGGTTGTTTCCGAAAGACCCCCGGCTCAAGAAACAATAGTGTAGAAAAGAAATAGAAAGTGACAAGATACGAAATGTGAAATCACACCCAATAATAATATAAACAGGACCCACCAAGTAATCCAACAAATAATAACACACTATGAAGTAATACAAATACTCTAGCTACAAGCACTACTAATGCAACAAAATTCTCCTATCTACTAACACTGGCGCCCCTTCCTTACTAACATTCTACCCTAATCCGCCTCTTCCACACCTTCCTATCTAAGGTCATGTCTTCGGTAAGCTGCAACTGCTCCATATCATGTCCAATCACCTCCCTCCAATCCATCATTTTGTGCCATGCTATATGATTAATGATTTTCAGATGGTTCACGTGGAAAAGGAATTGTACCCAAACAAGGCAAGAAACACTGCCATAAATTAATTGTTGACATCTCTTAGTTTATATGTACTCAGATAGAATTGTCTAGTGATACTAGTCATAATTCCACATGCTAATATATCTAGTAAACCACCCAAACAGCTTTGTCAGTGTAGAATAATTACCTTACTAATTTTGACAGAATTAATTAGACTAGTAGTAATGCTCAAGAGCTTTAATTAATTTAACTCCAGAATGACACAAACCAAGGCACAATGATAAGGATTTCTAAGAGGAGTATGCATGCGTTTTCTTTTAGTGCTGCAGTCCGTTAGCTTGCATGTGCCAAATATGATAAACTATATAGCACCAAAATGTAACATAAGCCTTTATATTTTTGTTGTCAAACAACAAATAGTTTAGAAGTATTTGCTTTTTCAGTTGCAAAATTCTACCAATACTCAAATATTCATTAGCTTTAAAAACAATAACCACTTTAAATTCATTTATCAATTACCCAGTTCTTATAATATATAAAAATAAAAATTGTATATTAGTGTATGTTACACATAAAATGTATACTTTTAAGTATAAATCCTTTATATATTTGACTAACGAATGTAATTATTTTAACCGATCAAATGTGTATCTTGCCTTTATTTATTTGCTTGACCTCATCTCGAATTAATTCAAGGGATTGAGCCCAAAATATATTAAAGCCCAAGTGTAACCAAGTTAGCAAGACTTATAATTTGGTAGTTGTTAAGAGTAGGTGGTTGTTTAGACTTAAGACTGTCCAATTTTGTAGTTGGGTGTGTGTGGGGGGGGGGGGTGACTATGAACTCGAAATCCATAAAAACTAGATCAGGCCTTTTAAAGTCAAAGCTAGTAGAATAGAATACTGGGCCATAAAATTTCATATGGGCTCTCTATTTGGGCTGACAAAGATCCTCGTTATTGGGTTATTCTGCTGGCAAAATGTTGCCCAGACATTCTTTGAGTTGCTTCTTCCAGCCGGAAATTTCTCCTTGTTGGTGAGGGTTCGATTCTCTAACTTATAATATTCTCACTCATTTTCCCTACCAACAAAAAAACTAAAAACATTGTTAAGCCACTCAATTTACAAAAATATCCTATTTATGAATTGATTTTAGCTTAAATTTGAAATATTGTTTAGCAAACTCAGAACTAAAGTTTGAAGTTTATAGGTACCCAACAATTTTAGATTTTAAAATATAAAATTATTTATATGTGACCAAAGGCCAGCTAAGCTAAATGAGAAAAAGTAGAAACCGCTAAACGGGAAAAGGTAGAAAGAGAAGAAGAATTTTATTAAATTGTTACTTCATTACAATGACTCAAGTAGTCCTTTTATAGACACTAGCAACTCACTTATGCCAGATAATTGCCAGTTGTTATAACAGTTGTAACTAACTTTCAATAACCAATAATGACACCTGGAACCCAATGCTAACTAACTAGATATTTTGATACTCCCCCTCAAGCTGGAGGATGGAAAACATCTATCACTCCAAGCTTGGAAAGCAACATGTGATGTTGTATAGAACTAAGACCCTTAGTTAGTATATCCGCTAGTTGAGATGCAGTAGGAACAAATTGAGGACTGAGAAGCCCTGCCTTGATTTTTTTTCTCACAAAGTGACAATCTATGTCTATGTGCTTGGTTCTCTCATGAAAAATAGGATTAGAAGCAATCTGAATTGCTGCCTTATTGTCACAAAAGAGTGAAATGGGAGTAAGAACAGGAAAATCCAGTTCTGCTAGAAGTCCAGTTATCCATGTAATCTCAGCTGCAGCAGCTGCAATGCTCCTGTACTCTGCCTCTGCTGAGCTTCTACTGACAGTCTTCTGCTTCTTGGACTTCCAAGAAATCAAAGAATCTCCTATCTTGACCACATAACCAGTCACAGACCTTCTCGTATTGGGGCAGGCAGCCCAATCTGAATCACAAAAAACTTGAAGTGCTAAAGCATTATTATGAGGAAAGAACAGTCCAAGACCTGGTGCTCCTTTGAGGTATCTCAGCACTCTCAATGCTGCATCATGAGATTGTTTTGGCCTCTGCATGAACTGACTTAGGAGCTGTACAGCAAAGCTAATATCTGGCCTAGTGATAGTGAGATAGATCAGTCTACCAATTAACCTTTGATACACAGTGATATCTTGTAATGCTGGATCATTTTTGACAAGTCCCTCATAATGATCAAACTCAACTGTAGTTAAATGACTATTTGATTCTAAAGGGGTAATTACTGGCTTGCAATCACTAAGACCAGTGTCAGATAAAAACTCCAAACAATACTTTCTTTGGTTGAGAATGATACCCTTTGTAGATCTCAAAACTTCTATGCCAAGGAAATATCTTAACTCTCCTAAATCCTTAACCTTGAAGTTTTCATGAAGAGTAGATTGAGCCTCTTTAATAAGGGTATGATTACTTCCAGTTATGAGAAGATCATCAACATAGATCAATATAGTAACAATATCCTTTCCAACCTTCTTGACAAACAAAGAGTGATCATAAGCACTTTGTGCATAACTAGCAGAGATCAAGGCTGAGGTGAGCTTGATGTTCCACTTCCTAGAGGCCTGTTTGAAGCTATATAGTGACTTGATCAATTTACAAACTTTCTGTTCCCCCTGTTTATGAAAACCCTGTGGCAATTGCATATAAACTTCTTCAGACAGATCACCCTGTAGAAATGCATTATTAATATCCATTTGAATAATAGACCAATTTTGTGAAGCTGCAATACTAATAAGAGTCCTGACAGTGACCATTTTTGCTACTGGGGAAAAAGTATCATGATAATCTATCCCTTCTTGTTGAGTATAACCTTTAGCCACCAATCTTGCCTTGAACCTTTCCACATCTCCACTTGCCTTGTACTTGATTTTATATACCCATTTTGTACCTATTTGTTTCTTTCCAGGTGGTAAATTAACTACCTGTCAGGTATGATTTTCTTCTAATGCCTTAATTTTCTCATCCATAGCAGTTGTCCATATCTTATCCTTACAGCACTACAAGAAAGAAGGCATTTGCCAACAAAAAATTTTGTTGCCATATATTGGATATTGTTGCCAAAAATACTTTTGGCAACGAAAAAAAAGTTGTTGCATGTTGTTGCAATTACAGCCGTGGCAAAAAGTTTATGCAACAACAAAAAATATTTGTTGCAAAAGGTTGAGTTAATGCAACAAAAGATATTGTTGCCATTAATTATATTTTGTTGGTAAAAGATCACTAGTTGTGGCATATGAAAATATTTAGCAACAAAATTTATTGTTGCAAAATATTGGGGGTAACTTAGTCATTTGATATAAAACTTTTAGCAACAATTATTGTAATGGCCATAACATTACTCGTTGCCAACAATTTTATATTTTTAAGCTATGTACGAACAATATTTTTTTGTACAACTTTTAACAGCAACTTACGAAAAATTGCTACATACACAATTCACATTCTTTTAAAAATTTCATGAATGTATACATAAATATATTTGCAAAGGTTAGTACTAGTACATAAAACTAATGTACTAAATATTTACTCAAACACCAAAAACTAAATACTTCTAAAAAGATAGGTTGCTACATGCAAAAAAGAACAAAAACATAAAAATGTAGGCTCATAAATTATACTCCCTCCGTCCCAATTTATGTGATGTACTTTGACTTGACACAGAGTTTAAGAAAGAAAGGAAGACTTTTGAAACTTGTGGTCTAAAATGAGTCATAGATATTTGTGTGGTTGTAAATCATTTCATTAAGGGTAAAGTGAGTATTTTAAAGTTAAATTGTTACCAAATATAGAAATGTGTCATTTTTTTTGGGACTGACTAAAAAGGAAAGTGTGTCATATAAATTGGGACAGAGGGAGTATCTAATAGTAGCCCAAACAACAATTTCTTCCAATAACTTGTGTTGGATGAAGCATATCGCCGGCCATATTGTTGGGTTAACTCATGCTCATCCTACAAAAGAAGATAATATAATAAAATTACATTTTAATAAATGGAAGCCATAAAGTACACATGTAGATTGAAATAGAAAAAAAATGGCAACTTAAGAATGATATAAAAATATTTTTATAACCAAGCTAAAACCAAGAAGTCATTAAATAAGACTATGCACCATCAGACATACAAGAAGAGAGCTAACTACTTACTATAGATATGACATATAGTTACAAAATCATATTAGCTATGCCTTTACTTTCTTTTCTTCAATGTGAAAGATACTTTTTACATAAAATTTTAATGTTTCTAGTACAATACTTTGTCTTTATTCATAAAATATGGAGACTTCTTGATTTTACCATCTGTATAAGACTCAAAGCAATTAGTTAATTTTAATTTTCTGGTCATAACACCTCTATTGGTTCATTAGATGAGATACCCCTGTACTATGTGCTAAGTTATTTATTAACTGTAGTAGTATAAAAGCGCTTGAGCGTCTAGAAAAACATGATAGAAAATACACTTTCATCTTTATTCATTCCTCTTTCAAGCAGTAGTAATCAACTTATATCCATCGGCAAAAGGACTCATTAGAGTTTAGAAGTACAGAGAACTAAATAAACTATAATTGAAACTATAGAACCAAAGAACTAGCACAAGTAGCAACAACCTTTTAGGAGATAATTACCTGATGAACAGAGAAGAAATTCTTGATCCAGTAACCTTTTTGGATTTCACACTCGTGTCCTATACAAACCATATTCACAATACAATTAAATTATTTGGGGATCGTATATTTTGTACTTGCAAAAGATGCTGAAAAGAACATAAGGAGCACCAAGATATTTTGGGGATTGCATATTTTGTACTTGATAAAGTGATTAAGTATCAAGATATTTGAATTACGCGAAATGTAGAAACACATACTTTAATGGAGGTCTACCAGAGAAAACACGAACTACTTACATCGCATTTTATCTGAATTAAAGATTGGTCAGATAGAGCAGCGAGAATCTTCAGCCATAGATGGCCGTCTTTCTGTACTACATAATCTTCAACACTTCACTCTCCTGCAACATATCTGCTTTCGTTGACAATAGATCACCCTCTTTGCAAAGCCAAGCAAACAAATAAGTAAATTTTACAAACAAAAAGCAGAAAAGAAGCCTGTAAACAGCCTGCCATTCATTCCTAGTGCTATAATTTGACAACGAAATTCCAAAAGTGCAGAACGCATGTTGTTTATTGTATGAAATATGATTAGTACACTCAAAGAATGATATCATGATAAAAGGAAGCTACTGATGGATGATTGCAAATCAGAAAGCAAAAATTTATCTGAGCTATATTTCAGAAGAATCATCCTTGGCCCCTTTACTAATTCTTTCTCCACAATGTTTGATGATCTAGTGTTCAAAGCCATCCTTGGAATCTCCTCAACTCCAAGCAATTATAAACATGTTGGATGGAATTCCATAACAGAAGCTAAAGAATTTTTAAACATTAGCCTAGATGAATTTTGTATAGTTATTTAAGGCCTAGAAAACTCTGCTGCTGTAGAAAGAACAGAGACTTCTCAAGGGTTAGTAATGACAAACACTAGACTATGTTGCTCATACTCTTCAAAAATATCAGACATATTCATGTCGGATTGTCCAAAAATAGTGCATTTCTTGAACACCCGACACGAGTGACAGTATTTTTAGAGAGTCCAAGCAACATAACTTCATGATTCCCTCATTAAATTAGGAGGAACAAATGACTTAGAGGTTTCTTTTCTTTTTCTATAGATGAATGTGATTTGAAGAACCTATGCCATCTTTGGCCACAGGCAGGATTTTCACGTTTGGCTTCCCAATTTCCTACTAGAAAATACTTAGCCACAAGGATAAACCACTAATTTAACTCAACAGTTCTCTCCTCATAATGGCTATCTTAAATACACTAAATCTAATACTTTTCAAGTTCATAAAACTTATAATTCAAGAGTAGTTAATGAAGAAAATAAAAACTAAAATCTACTTGAAGAGCCCAACTCCTACAATCACAAGTATGATATGGAGAACAAATTAAGGCATTACGTCTATGACTAATTCCCAAAATCTTGAGAAAATTAGTGAGCCAGGGACTGCACGCCCTAGTTTTTGTCAAAGAAATAGAAAAAATTATAAAAGATAGAGAACAACTATACGAGGAATACGAGGACTAGCAAAATTGAAATGGTGAAAGTGGGTTTTAACATTTCAGCAGTGAGTGTTAGCAATTAGAGAGAAAATACCATGAACGAGTGCTCTTGTATGTAAAGCTTTTGAGTATTGAACTGGAGTATGATGATACTATGAAGGTGGGCTCAAGAAAAAACCCTAGTTCAAAGCATTAAAAAATTTATCAAAGCATTAAAATAATCAAAACTTTTACAACTGAAATTAGAGAGAGAATCTTACCACATCAAGTCTTATCCTAACCACCGAAAGAAAAGTGAAGACAAAGTGAAAATACCGATGGAAGGGTCTGATTGAATTGGGGAAGTTGAGAGCCAAAAGTGAAATTAAGAGAGGGAATAAGGAGGAAGAAAAAGGAGGGAAATGTTGCGCTTTTATTTTCACTTAAAGTTGAAATAGATTAATTGATTTTAGGCCACAGATGAAAAAAGTTGTGGAGAAAGTTAAATATTTTACCAACAATAAAAAAACTTTTCGCAACAGTGCAAATAAATTGTTGCAAATTTAATTATATTTTTAATTTATTATATTACTCATAAAATATGGCAACAAGATCATAATATTTGGCAACAAAAAAAAAAGTTCGTTGTTAAAGTTTGTAGTATATGGCAACAATTTAATCATGTTGTTGCCATTTCTTTATATTTAGCAATAAAATTATGATTGTTGTTAAAAAGTTGTTGCTAATTCTATACTTTCTTGTAGTGCAGGCTTCATGAAAAGATCTAGGCTCAATGCAGGTGGAAAAATTTGTCAAGTAAGACTGATATGTAGAGGATAAGAAACTGTAAGAAACATAGTTAGAGATTGGATATAAAGGAGGTCTAGTTCCCTTTGGTCTCTCATAATCTTTCATCCAAATTGGAGGTCTTGTAACTCTGTCAGTCCTTCTAGGCTCTACAGGCATTTCTACTGCTACAGGCACTTGCATTGGTGTAGGTTCACGATCTTCATTCTGTTGCTGTATCGCACTTACTGCATCTATCATATTTTCAAGAGTAGGTTCCACCTCAACACTTGCATGGTCTGGTATGACATCAGCAGTTGGTCGTTCTACTACAGTGGGTTCATCAACCACTGGTATTGAGTGCATAACACTATCAGAAACATATAACTGTGGTTCCTCATTGTTAGGGCAAAACACATCAACCAATTCACCTTTTGCCCCTTTGAAAGGAAAAACATTTTCCCTAAAACTGACATCCCTGCTAACAAGAAAAGTTCTAGCATCTAAATCAAATAATTTGTATCCTTTTTGTGTCTCAGCATACCCAATGAACACGGTTTTCTTCGCTCTAGGTTCAAATTTGTTCCCTCTTGGTAGGACTAAAGCAAAACACAAGGAACCAAATACCCTCAAGTGATCAAATGTTAGAGGTTTCTTATACAACATCTCATATGGGGATTTACCATCCAACACTGAAGATGGTAATTTGTTTATTAGATAGACAGATGTCTTAACACAATCACCCCAAAACCTATTTGGAACACCACTCTAAAACTTCAAGGCTCTAGCTACCTCCAAAATATGTTTATGTTTTCTCTCCACAACACCATTCTGTTGTGGAGTATATGGACAAAGTCTTTGGTGTACAATGCCAAGTGAAGCAAACAGTTCTGTACATTGTGAATTAAAAAACTCTTTCCCATTATCTGATCTAAGCACTTTAACAGTAGCATCATACTGATTCTTGATTCTACACAAGAAGTCTTTCAACACAACAATGACCTCACTTTTAGATTGAATCAAACATATCCAGGTATATCTACTAAAGTCATCAACAATAGTGACAAAGTAAAGTTTTCTATCATATGTGGCAACCTTAAAGGGTCCCCAGACATCAACATGTATTAACTGGAAAAAAAAACTAGATTTACTTGTACTGATGGAAAACTTTAGTCTGCTTTGTTTGGCTTGTGGGCATACAACACATTGCTGATGTATCTCTTTATTGTCTTTATGCAACAGAAAAGGAATATGTTTCATGACTTCTATTGATGGATGTCTTAGTCTCAAGTGCCATACTGCAGGATCTTCTTGATTCCTCCATACTGATGATGCCTGTACTGGTCCTTCTTCTTGGCTCAACCAGTATAATCCCTCATTCTCTCTACCAATCCCCATCACCTTGCCATTGTAAAGTCCCTGAAAAATGCAAAACTCCGGGTAGAAATGAACTGAACAACATAGCTCTCTTGTTAATTTTGAAACAGACAGCAAATTAAATTTGAAGTCTGGAACAAAAAGAACATTTTTAATAATCTGATTCTTCAGAATAACAACCTCCCCAATATGTGTTATTTTGCATCTACTACCAGTAGGAACTTGCACTCCATCATTTCCTTGAATAGTTGACATATGAAGTTCATCTAGAACTTTTCTAAATGGTGTGATATGATGTGTTGCTCCGGAATCTATAATCCAACCACCAAATTCAACTTTCGAAATTAAAGCAGTAATACCTGCCATATTAGAGTGGTACTCATCTGAGGTTGTTGCACCTGCATATGCCAATTTGTATGAATCATTAGGATGACATTCTTTTGCAGATGCTGAAGCTTTGTGTGAATTTCCTTTGCTCTGGTTCTGCAAATACACGTAGTGGTCGTATTGTTTGTCTGTCAAAAAATGTCCCTGCTTCGTTGATTTCTCAATACTGCATTCAGCTGCCCTGCATTCAACTGCCTTATCCCAACAACTAGTGTGAGCATATGGTTTGCCTTCCTTCGCTCGAGGTTTCCTCTTACTTAAAAAGTAAGGTGGATAGCCCACTATGCGATAACAATCCCTCGTGTGATGACCTTGACATTTACACATATCACAAACAACACCTGGTACAACATACTTTTGTGGCTTATACTCTTGACTCGACTATTTATATACATGATTCTGCCTTTTTCCAGCGAACAAGCTCAAAGGATCTCTGTGCATATCCATAACCCCCAGGCCCCTTTGACTTTCCTCTTGAACCACTAAAGCATAAGCTTGATTGAGGGATAAAACAGGTGATCTCAACAGAATATCACTTCAGACATGACTATAACTCTCATTAAGCCCCATTAAAAATTGTAAAAGTCGTTGATTGCCTAAGTGTTCGATGTATTGACCTGAGCCTTCACAATTGCATCTAGGCGGTGCAGGAACCAACATATCTAACTTATCCCAAGCATCTTTCAGCTTTGAATAGTAAATTATAACAGAATCCGTACCTTGAGTTTGCATCGCTATTTCACGCCACAGTTGATAAATTCTGGTGAGATTCGATTTGTCAAACCTCTCTTTGAACTCATCCCATACTCGTTTAGCACTTGTGGCAAGAATTATGCTGGAAACCAATTCTGGTGCCACAGTACAACTGATCCAAGATAATACAATGGCGTTGCATCGATCCCATTGTTTGCTCAATTCCCCACTGTACGAGCTTCTCAAGCAGCTTCCATCGACAAATCCTAATTTGTTTTTTCCTAATAGAGCAAGACGTAGAGATCTGCTCCATATTGTATAGTTTTCTGGTCCTGTCAATTTTACTCCGATCAATACAGCTCCAGGTGTATCGCTGGGTTGCAAAAACAGCGGATGTGTGTAATCGATTTGCGAGGTTTGTGCGGGCTCTGTCTGAGAAGTTCCTGAAATTGCCATAGCTGGCCTTTCTCCGAGCTTCAACAATGGCGGTAGCTAGGTGTTTCAGTACTAATCGACTGCTTTCTATGCCCCGTACTGCTCTGATACCATGAGAAAAAAGTAGAAACCGCTGAACGGGAAAAGGTAGAAAGAGGAAGAATTTTATTAAATTGTTACTTCATTACAATGACTCAAGTAGTCCTTTTATAGACACTAGCAACTCACTTATGCCAGCTAATTGCCAGCTGTTATAACAGCTGTAACTAGCTTCCAATAACCAATAATGACACCTGGAACCCAATGCTAACTAACTAGATATTTTGATACTAAAGCATGTTCGTTGCTTTGTTATTGGCTTCCCAACAGATATTTCTAATATTTATCAGATTTTGCAATATAAATACAGTTTCAGCACAAAAGTTATTGTGTTCCCATGAACCACACCTGGAACCCTAGATCTGCACCTATTGCGCAATATAGATAAATAATATGTGCCCCACAAAGATCGGAGTAAAATCTACGTATATTCCACACTATTCATACATTACTTGTGTGGCCATACTTGGTATGTTATTCTTGTTGTTGTTTGTTACAGAAATAATAAGTACTACACTAGTAATTATGCTTGCGGAAAGTCAGATTTAGCTGACTGTCTATGTTCAAATAAAACATTTTAATATCAGTATGACAATGAAAGAGCAAAACTTACCACAAAGTTAGACAGGTGCTTTTGAACTTCTAGCAAAGAATGGGACAAGAAAATACAGTTTATTGTTACAACAATTAAACCATAATCAGAATTGAGAGAGATGTGTGTATCAGTTGCTTGTAGAAATGGAAGAAAACAATTGTGACCAAATTTCGTAATACAAAAGTTAAATTTCCAAATCCGAAAAAACATTAATTACGTAATGGAGTTTTTCTCTAATGTGGGGGCGGGCTGCTTTTGGTAGAGTGGCAATTGTGAGCATGTTGGGCTGAATTTGAGCGGGTTAAAATACAATACAATGAATTAATAGAAGCACGTGTTCTTAATCCGCTCAAAGGTTATTGGTTTTGAAATGAGTTGAGTCAAGGCACGCTATAAATGAGACATTACTCAACCCACTCAACTCTTATCAAGTTTAATTTCTTTTCTTTTTTTGTTAATTATAATTTATTCAATTATCAAGCAAAATTAATAAGTTAATTATTTTTATTATGAGTATATATAGCATATTAACAAAAAGAAAATAAAATTTTAATAAGCTTTCTCATGGGTCAATTTAGATTATATTAGCCTAAATCAACTCACTTCTAGTTGAATTGAATTAAGTTGATAAATGAGTGAATTAATAATCTATCCAAACTTAAATGAATTGAACGGATCATATTTTCATGAGCTCATTACCGTCCTATTTTGGATTTAATCAATCAAGGTGACAAAAGCCTCACATGCACTTGTACCTCTGAAAAAACCTTTACATGTTGAATGTGTAGATCTTCCATCCTTTGAAGGTCAATAATGGAGAAAGATTATATATGAAATAAAATCAGTTCATATAACTTTATTAATTATTACACAGTGAAAGAAATTGAGTCACGTCTAAGCTTTCTTGTGAAAGGATTTCCCACTAGTACAAAAGTAGATATTCTCATGTTACTACTCATGTGAAATGTTATTATATTGTTGTACACATGATTTTTAAGGATGTGGACTCATCAAGAAATAGTGGTGAACCATGATGCAGATTAATTATTTCTTCTACAATTTGTAAACTGCTTCTGGATATTAAAACAGAAACAGTAACTGATTGGCCCTTTATCTAATTAAGGCAACAGACTAATAATAGTGCCTTCAGAGAAAGGAAAGAAAACCAAAATTGAATACTTGTCATTTTCGATTTATGTGATATAATTTAATCTAGCACAAAGATTATGAGAGAAAATGAATTTTGAAAACTTAAAAGTCTTCAATATGAATGAGATTTTAGTGGCTAAAATAGCATACCATTAATGATGAAATAAATATTTTAAAATTCAAAGTTTAAAATCATTATTTTAATAGTGGATTAATAAGAGAAATGGGCGAAAATCGTTTTCACCCCTCAATTTTGCTTTAAAAATTAAATTTCCTTCTCAACTTTGAACAATAATCATATTCCCTCCTTTATCCTAATTAATTTTTGAAAATGCCTATTGTATCCTTTCATTATTCACTTTTTTCTTCTTTTTCCTTTACTTCTTTAAAATCATGAATTTTTTTTTAAAAAATATAAATCTATGTAACAAATTTTTCATAAAAAACATACACAATATCTTCTGGACCAAAAAAAGTGAGAAATATTAATTAAATATATAAGCTTATGATATTCTATAATGAAGTAAATAAGCATAATAAGAAAATTAATTTTATTAATAATAATCAAAACTCTAATATTTATTTATACAAGTGAAAATAACAGGTAATAACAACTTTATAAATACAATTCAATGCAGGAAATATAAAATAATTTATAAAAATAAGGCTAAATTTTTTAACATTGTATTTATTTAGATTTAAATTATAATTTATGTGATACTCCATTAATGACAATCAAAACTTATTTATTTATATAGACAAAAGAGAATACTCCCTCCATTTCATATTACTTGACCCTCGTGCTAAAAATAGTAGTTTTAATTTATTTGTCCAATTTATGAAATCAAGAGAATTTTTTATATTTTTTTCTACCTTTTGTATTAAATAACTACACAAAGTAATAGTAGTCAAATTTAAAGTTTTAAAGCATTATTAATAAGGTTAGTTTAGTAAAATATATCTCTAATTAAAATTTTCTTAATGAGTGTGTCATGTCAACAAGGAAACACAAAATATATGTCCGTGTATGTACATTCATATATACACACGATGCATAATGGTCATATAAAGTAACATTAAATTTTATGACAAATTCGTAAAAGTATTACTCTGCTTATAATATTAATGAGCTTAAATGAAAGCTATAAATATTTAAGTTAAAAAAATAAATATTATATATAATATAAAAAGATATTACATAAATAAAAGATTGAAATAACAAGGGTAAAATGGATATTGCATGGGATAAAAGGAAAAATATGACTATTGTTCAAAGTTGAGGGGGGAGTTTGATTTTTAAACCAAAGGTGGGGTGAAAATAATTTTCAAATTGTGGACATGAGGGAAAGCTACAGAATAAGAATCAGTTCTCATGATGTCTACACAAATCTTCTTCTGTTACGGCAGTTTGTGGTTCGAAGGTATCTAACTTTTTTTTTTTTTAAACCTCTTTTTCAGGAGCTTCTACCTTTTTACTCCATTGATGACTTGAATTTATAATTTTAGATTTCGTTTTTTCATCCAGTGTTCATAGATACCTATATTGAAATTTCCGATTAAATTTGATTTTGAGATATGCAAGGCTGATTAAATAGATTATACCTATAAAAGATTTATAGATTAGTTTTTTGTTTAAAAAGTATTGAGTAGAAAAGATAAAGGTTAAAGTTGATTTAGGTTACCGATCTTATTGAGCCGTCCTGGAGCAACCATCTCTCTCTCTTCTGCTTTCTTCTTTTCTTTTTCTTCTTTTTTTTTTTTTGCAGGTTCCTATCCTCTTATCCACACCTTTTTTTTTTTTTTTTAAAACCAATATTTTACTTGTCTTCTTTTTGCAGGAAGATGACAAGTAATAATGGAACTAGAAGCTGAGGAAAGTTCCAACAGAATAACTTCTAATCAATGATGAGCTGTACTACCAGATATGAGTAACCAGCTAATGATCGAGACAACATTTAAGTATGACAGCAACAGAATCATGAATTGAGCTCTCTACTTGTTAATGAATTTTGGAATTTTAATACATGGCTTATAGTTAATGATGCAACGTACTCCTAATCAGAGCGATTACTAGAGTAACAGAAGTCATAATTTCCCTGCCTAAGCGTGGACATCTGATAATAAAGATATCAACTGAAAAAGATAAATTTAGATAGTGGCAGATCCAAACACAGATTTGCGAGTTTGACAGAATATAAACGTTACAAGATCGAATTTTATATATACACAACTAGTAAAGTTGTTGTCATGTAACTAGAAGGTCACGGGTTCAAGCCGTGAAAACAGCGTCTTGCCGAAATGTAAGATGAGGCTGGATAGAATAGACCATTGTGATCCACCCCTTCTCCAAATCCGCACATAGTGGGAGTTTTTATGCATCGAGCTGTCTTTTTTTATAAAAGAAAAATAGAGGAAATTTCAAAAATTACTATCATTTGGGCATACTTAGAGATATATAGCTATAATTGGATATTTACAATTCATAAAAACAGTTCTGCAGAGGAGAGAGGTGAACGAGATTGCGAGTGAGAGGAGAGAGTCAAGTGAGATTTAGAATAGAGATAGGAGAGATAAATCATTTCAAATTCATTCTATCAACTGAAAACTCGAAATATTCTGAATTTGTCATTATTTACTAAGATCGATGATTTTCATTTCTACGTTAATTATTGATAATTGATTATTCATTTATTTAAAAGCCAGGTGGAGAGTCGTGATTAGCGATAGGGATCTTCCAAATTAAGCAGAAGATAGATCAAAATATATATGGTCCCCAATATATAATTGTTCTAAGAAGGGTTGCTTTAACTATTGATTTATGCTCCACCTTTAAGATATTACTCATCCGTCCACCTCCAATTGATTGAGTTTTGACTATCTCAACCTATTTTTACTCCATTCGTTTTGACTTATGTGACAAAGTTTAATTCGGCATTTAAATTTTAGTTTAAAAAATTATTTTTTTTCTTAGATATGTCAGAATTTTTACATAGTTACAGATTTTTTGAAACTTATAATGTCAAACATTTCATGACTATCTGGTTATGAAAAATTTTCACTATTTTAGATAGAAGCGTATAATAAAATATTTTTAATTATAAATATCTCAAAAAGTCAATTAACTATGAGAATTTATCTAAAAAAATCATTGAACTTTATTTTGTATTAATAAAATCACCCAACTTAGTGTCTTTATCTTCCAAAATCACTCAAACTAAATTTACCATTCAAAAAATTCAACATAACAAAATAAATTATTTTAATTTGCACTTAAAGTCTAAAGCCAGTACTAATTTAATTGAAAGGAAATTGGTGAAGTGATTACTAGAAGTAGGGGTGTGCAAAAATCTAACCGACTAATAAATTGAATCGATAAAAATGCTATTTGTTTATTGTTATTGGATTAACAATTTTTTAATGGTTTTATTAAAAGACCTATTGGGTATTTGATTCGGTTTTGATTTTTTCTTATTGGGTTATTGGGAAAACCGATAACACAATATATATATATATATATATATAGATAGATAGATAGATAGATAGATAGATAGATTACTTATTATATATTTCTCTTAATTTCTCTTTAATTTCTACAAACCTATTTAATTTACTGAAAACCTATAACCCGATAAAGTTAAACCTTTTTAATTTCCTCTTTGGTAAATCGACGGCGAGGGTTTGCAATGACGACGGCTGCATAGTTTGTGGACAGGATGTGAACTTCTTATTTTGTAAAATTTGGCACTGCAAGACATATGTCATGTTAGCTGCTACTGTTTTTATTTTGCGAGTATTTTTATTGATGTCATGTTAGTTGCTACTGTTACACAACATTGAAAATTATTGCGTCAAATTGATATTTGTTTTATGAGCATTTTCTTATCGGTTAAATAGAAAATCGAACCGTTAAGGATCAAACACCGATAAACCGAAAATCGATAAAAAAAATATCTTATTAATTGGTTATTGATTTAGCATATTTAAAAATAAAAAACAAATAAACTGAACCAATAATATATAAAATCGAACCGACCGATGCACACCCTGGTCTGTAAGGAAATTGGCTTATCTGATACAGAGATAATCATTCAATGTTTTACTTATAGCCTCTTATCTAATACTGGAAGGAAATTGGCAAAGTACTATAATTATTTTGATTTTCACTTAATGTACGAAGCCGGTATTAATTTAATTTTTGTATTCTAGTTTTCTGTTTTGCATCTGGAAATTCATAATTTTATTCCTAGAAAAAATGAAGGAGTCTATTGGTTTAAAAAAATTTCAGCATAAACCTTACTCGTATAAAGGAATGTTTCAAGGTTTTGGTGAGAATTTTTGAAAAATATAGAGAGAAGGAGAAGAAGCATAATACGGTGGGCAGGTTTTTATGGAAGTAACTGACATATGAATGGAATAAATATATTTTTTTGAATGAGAATAAATATTCAATAGAAATATAAATCAGAAATTATTTGTTATATAGGAATTATAAAAAATGATGGATTAAGTTAAGGAGTTTAAATTTTGTGCACCGTCAGTGTATAAATTTTTCTACACCATCAGGTAAATTAGATAATTACCGTCATATTTATATAATTAAAATTTAGAAAATAATATTAAAAGTAGAATCCTAATTGTACTCTAACAAAATTAGTTACTATTTCCTTTTATAACATACATCTAAATCTAATTTTTCCATGTTTCTCTCCCAACGAAATCTTTAGAATTAATGAAATTATTCTTCATCCCTCAAATGATATTAAACTTGCAAGAAGTAATTTTTCCATGCTTCAAATTCTTTAGGCCTCAAATGTAGGGTTGTGCACAAATCGAATCAATTCGAGTATTCAGATCGATTCGAAGAAATTTGGATAATTCTATTTGAATTATACAATTTGAATCGATTTACGAATTTAATTTTAGATTATTTTGATTTTTCGAATCAAATTTGGTTTTTCGAATCGATTTACGAATTTATATATATATATATATGATATTTAGTGTTTATTAATTACTTACAAACTTAAAACCTAATGCAGACTCACAATAGCCCAGACCCACATTTAGAGTATTTTTTAATTATGAAACCTACATCCTACGCCTCTTTTATCATTTACATTTTACCAGTTACAACTTCAAGAGTACAGACCTAAATCCTAATCTCTCAAACTAAGAGTCACGACTCACAATTACAGATTTCAATTCCACTTCAAACTTGCAATGCAATGTTATTTTAGGTTATTTATGGCCTAATTTTAAGATTTTTTTTAAAAAATCATGTTTGCTCTAGAATTGAAATGAAAATAGTTGCTTGTTGAAATCGATTCGTAAAATCGAATCGAAATAATAAAAATGAATCGAATTGGACCTAGAATGAATTGAGTTAGGAGAAGGATTTTAACAAATCGAAACTTGAAATTTCAATTCGATAATGGCTAAATTCGATCCGAATCGATTCGTGCACAGGCCTACTCAAATGCTATTAAAATTGCAAGAAGTAATTCTTTCATGCTTCAAATTGTTTGATCTTACGGAAAAATATATTTGCATCAACATTCAAAATTTGTGAAAGCTTTGCAAACGAATTTCAATTTTTCTTTTTCTTTTTCTTTTTTTAAGAAAAAAAAAAAAGCATTTCAAAATCTTAAAGTTGACATATGCTTCAATCATATTATAACAGAAAGATGAACATGAGGTAGAAAGACAAGCAAAGAAAGATTAACATGGACGAAGGATTTTGGCAAAGAATCCAATTTAGATGAAGGGATTTCAAGGAAATAAATGAGTTTAAAAGGTTCTTTTCAATTTCCCTTTTTAAAAAACAGAATAACTTAAAAATCAGAAAAGAAAAAGAAACTTAAAAAAAAATGGGTAACCTACAATATCAGGTCAATTTTACCTGATGGTAGTACACAAAACTTAAATTCTAAGTTAAATGGGTTGAACTATAAACATTATTTAGCGCATCTTTAACTCAATCGTCCATCTTTGTCCATGTAATCTTCTGACAGGATTAAACAATGACCTTTTTTGGTAGCTTTTAAAATTTTGGTAGTCACTAGTTTTGTCCTTTGGTCTCTTATTGCTTCCTCATATCTGTCCAATTTCACATTAAATACTCGTTCAAGTATTTATTTGTAACCCCATGAATCATAGATAATGGGGCTAGCTTCGAGTGATTTTGAAAGATAAAAACTCTGAGTTGAGTGATATTATTGATACAAAAGAAAATTCGATAACTTTATAAGATAAATTTTTATAGTTAAGTGATTTTTTGAGATATTAACTCCGATTTAATGCAACTGATAAATGAAGTTGCCACCGGGCAACACTACATCATGATTCATGACCTTATAGCAAATCAGAAAAATATACTTGTCAGTACTCAATTATTTGAGATTTGCTTTTCTCCTTGTTAGCTTTCTTGGCCAATTATGACCCTGTCCTTTAGCCTTTACGTCGATGAAAAATGCTAAGGGAGGAAAATAAACAATGCGCGTAATTTAATTATATTTTGTCCAGTTGCTGTGAAAGCCATAAAACCACAATTATGTACTGAAATAAAGTTTAGAACCATTAATTTTTTAACACGCTCTCTTTCATCCCAAAGTGAATTATCAAGAATTTGAACAAATAAAAATATATATGGCCTATCGTGCAGTCACATAATTACACGTATGTATTAGTATTAATTAAGCTTTATATATCAGGATGTGGAATTATATCTCGTAAGAGAGAAGTATGAAAGAGTCAAAATGATAATTCAACATACATTAAAGTATTTGTTATATTATTACGATTATTGATTTTGAAGAAAGTCCGATTTTAATTAACTAATTATCTAATAGTTGTTGCATAGCAGACCTACTTAGATATGCTGTTCAAATGGAGCATAATAAGCTGCCACTTCTATATACAAAAAAAACTATCTAATATATTCAATTATTGCTTATAAGAGATAAAAACATGCTCTTTTAGGCAAAGTGGCAAAATAATACTGGTTATTAGTATAAAAAAGGAAAAAAGAATCAAACTAATGACAAGACTTCCATAATTAGTAGCTTAAAATTATTAAAGTAATATATCCCAATACTGCTTTGCATGCGTAATTAGATGTTGATTTAGGGAATTAATAAGAGAGTTTCAACTTTCATGTCATTCAGATTGAAACCACCAAATAAGTTGGTTTCTCCATGATTGATCAAACTATATATTATATTTTATATTTTAATACAGCTAAATCACCATGCCCAGCATTGGCTTATTAACAATTTAGCATTACGTTACAAAGACTAGACAGGCCGACAATTTTGCCTACGTTTGACGTCTGTCGACCTATTTTGGTTGTTTCTCTAATAATTTCTACTCTTTTGTACAGTTGCGTGTGCACATCTTACAAATACATAATCACTTATGTGTCTCAAAGTGGACATGTTCAACAATTCCAAAATAAAATTATCATATGCTTCTTTCACTCTTCTCTTTATTTCTTCATATTTAAAAATTATCCAAAAGAAACTATCACGTGCCACTACTGCACACGTCGCAGAGTTTCTTCTTGCCTAACCCTTGCTTATAATCTGTTTGGACGAGTGACAGTATCAAAAATAAATATTAATAATCATATGCAAAACTTTTTTATGGAGTAGTTCTCTGAGTAAGAAAATTGTTTTCATGGATAAATAAAATAAATTGGATATTACAAAGTAAACTTATTCAAAATGCCAAAATATGAAGAAGGTATTAGTCAAAAATAAGAAATATCAGTACCATGGAAAAAAAAATATGATATTTGTTTAAACAAAGAAGGGTAATAAATTTCTTTTTTTCGCACAAATATGTAACAGAGATTATTATTTGAGCCAAAGGTCTATAGCAAATGATCTCTATTTCCACAAGGTAGGAATAAGGCTTCATATACTCTACTCTTTCTATACCCATTTGTGAAATTAAACTACACATACTGTTATATATAACATTTGCATCAATATTATTTTATAGTTTTAAAAATAATAATAATTGATATACTTAAAGTACTCATGTTGATATTTAAATATGTATGTCACCTTCGAATGCACAAATTTTCTAATTGTGATTTACATTCATGATGATTGATGATGATTAGACCACCAACACATTCATATTATTTATTTTTTTCGGTTAAATGTGCTATTCTAAAAAGACTACAGATCAACCAACATGGACATTTCTAGAGAAACAAATAATGAAATTCAAAGGTGGACCACAAAAAGAAAAAAGACCTATGATAGATCCTCCCAATGATTCACCTTACGACTTTGTCCATGACCAATCATGATTACGTGTTTCCTAATCTATACTACCTCCACATGCTTTGCTCCCTTGACCTTTTTAATCTTGACCCATCTGTGATCATATGAATTTTAAATATATTAGTCCAAATAAATATGATGGATTAATATAATTGGATTAATTATTTAAGTCCAATAAATATGGATTTAATTAAAGTCCAAAATTCATCGGGCTAGTCCATCAAGTTGGGCTACAAATAATGAGCCCACTTGGTTAAGCCCAATATATCATCTTATTCTAGAGGCCCAATTTGGCGCCACGTGTCAAATGACGTGGCATGCCAAGTCAAGTAAAGGAGTTAATAGGACCGTGCCACATGTCAAAATGATGCAGCAAGCCTAGTGAAATCAAAAGCCCATAAGAATGCGTCACGTCACTTAAATCTGATTGGCCAAAAGAAGCTCATCTTCACCATGACTCTTTCCTTCCTATAACTATAAATAGGGGTCTCATAATTCAGAAAAGGGAACCAACAATTCGAACAAGAAGCAAGAGAGAGCTCGTGGATCAAACACCACAAATTTCTCTGCAAGCTACAAGTTCAAGCATTCAAGTTCATAAACAACTGAAGATCAAGACGAAGATTCAAGATCAAACTCAAAAGCCCTTGAATCCAAATCCACAAGTCAAGATCAAGTTTATTAAATCCACAAATCAAGTTCAAGTTCATCAAATTCAAGATCAAGCTCGAAGCCCTTGAATTTATATTTAGAAAGGCGAATCAGAGGATTCATAGAGATTGTAACACTCACATATTGAAATCAATAAACGATTGTTGCAATATTTTTCTATCCCGATTATTATTTTCTCGGTCGCGAATTTTATTGTCTTACAAATTCTGGCACGCCCAGTGGGACAATCTCTACCTCTCATCTCAACTTTCCAACTTCAAAAGTTCAAGAATACCGAAATGACTTCCAAGAAGGTCAACTCTCAATCCACTACCTCTAAGGCTGCTAATTCCAAGTTCTTTGCCGAGGTAGAAAGCATCCTTGATGTTACTTTTGGAAGCTTTGGAGCTGTCACAAGGAGCAAGGCCAACATGATGGAGCAACAAACACATCGAGTGTCGACGACATCAACTCCAGTTTTTGGGTCTTCAACCCCAAAAAGAACAAGGTCCTCTACAAGTGCTTCAGAAGAAGGAAGCAGTGTGGCAGAGAAAATCAAGAAAACTCTGGCTCTACTTGATCTCTCTGGTTCAAAAAACTCTGGGACAAAGAACGATGGTCATTCAACCAACATGTCATCTCCACTTACTCCACGCGAGCCAAGGACTTCAGAGATCAACTTATCTGACAATCCGTGCTACTCTCCGATGTCTCCAATAATCATGCAAACAATGGTAACTGATGTCTCATCCATGGAGGAGCAACTTGCGAATATGGCGAAAGCGATTGAAGGTTTGACCAAGTATGTGCAAACTCAAGACACTCGGATTGATAAGTTGATGGATCGAATGGAAGGCTTAATAGATGGAGATTCTAGCCATGCACCTGGAAAGGCTCCAGAAGTTCAAGAGATAGATCCTCCTACCAAACAGACACCGCCTACTAAGGAGGTGCCAGTTGCTTCTGGCGGAATGATCCCAATTGATCTATTGAAGGAGTTCATTGAAGGGACCCTTAAGGACAAGTACGATGTTACTACCAAGTCTTCCCTGACGTATGCCAAGCCTTACACTGCTAGGATTGATAGCTTCAAGATGCCTGCAGGCTATCAACCCCCCAAATTTCAACAATTTGAGGGCAAAGGAAATCCAAAGCAACATGTCGCCCACTTTGTTGAGACATGTAACAATGCCGGAACATATGGTGATTATCTCGTCAAGCAATTTGTCCGCTCCCTAAAGGGAAATGCCTTTGATTGGTATACGGACCTCGAACCCAATTCAATTGATAGCTGGGAGCAACTGGAGCGTGAGTTCCTAAATCGATTTTATAGCACGAGGCGTACAGTGAGCATGGTAGAACTCACAAATACTCGTCAAAGAAAGGATGAGCTAGTTATTGACTTCATCAATCGATGGAGGAATGCTAGCCTAAATTGTAAAGATAGGCTCAGTGAAACTTCCGCAATAGAGATGTGTATCCAAGGAATGCACTGGGAGCTTCTCTATATTTTGCAAGGAATTAAGCCAAAATCCTTTGAAGAGTTAGCTACTCGTGCTCACGACATGGAGTTGAGCATGTCTTCTGCCGGAAAAGGAGTAGCACCCATCCATGACCCTCGAAAGGGAAAGGACAAACAGGAACCCAGGAGATGGACCAAGTTTGTCCCCAAAAGCGACAACAAAGAATCCATGAATGTCAACGTGTCTCCTGTGAAGCTCACCACAAAGGTGAGCAAGAAGCAAAGCGTAAAGACTACTTCTCAAGCGCGTCCAAACCAAAAGTTGACTTTCAAGGAGATGCAAGAAAAAGAATACCCATTCCTTGATTCTGACGTTTCCGAAATTTTTGATGAACTTCTTGAGCTGAAGCTCATTGATCTACCAGAAATGAAGCGGCCCGATGAAGCTGGAAAAATTGATGACCCAAACTATTGCAAGTATCACAGGCTTGTGGGTCACCCTTTGGAGAAATGTTTTGTCTTCAAGGATAAAATCATGCAACTGGCTAATGAGAAGAAGATCGTGCTTGATGATGAGAAGGCCAGTTCTCATCAAATCTCCATCACTTTTGGCTCACTCGATCCGGTCCAAATATGCAACTTCAAAGAGCGTAATGAGGATCCATTAAAGCATGATAAGTCTCTAATTGATGAAGGTGATGATGAAGGTTGGACTTTGGTGACTCGGCGAAGACGCAACAAGATGACGAGTCTACGAAAAGACTCATCCAAGCAGCCAACCAGAAGGAGAATGGTGAAGAAATCGAGGAAACAGAGGCTGGTTGAGCTGCCAAAGAGGGCGAGTGTAGTGGAGCATCACCACCAAAAACCACGGTGTCCTGTGACCTTGGAAGAATTCTTTCCAAGTTGGTTCTACGCCAAGACTACTCAAGACAACATTGAGGCATCTTGTTTCAATACTGACAAAGAAGAAGTAAAGAGCGAAAGCCTATTAATGGAACCTCCTTCTCCTGAAAATCCTACTAAATCTCTTCACCAAGAAGCACATGTATGTAATACAAAAATCACATTTACAGACGATGATCTCCTTTTTGGTGAAACACTACACAATCGTCCCTTGTATATGGTAGGTTATGTTCTAGAGAAGAAGATAAATAGAATCCTGATAGATGAAGGGTCTGGAGTAAACATCCTGCCTATTCGCACACTGAAGAAACTGGGCATCACAACTGATGAACTTACTGAAAGCCATTTGATGATCCAAGGGTTCAATCAAGGAGGTCAGAGAGCCATAGGATCCATCAAGTTAGAAATCAATATGGACGATTTACGATCAAATGTATTGATGCATGTGATCGATGCCAAGACTTCATACAATATATTGCTTGGGAGGCCTTGGGTACACGAGAACAAAATTGTTTCATCATCCTACTATCAATGCTTGAAGTATCTTGAAAATGGAGTGGAGAGAAAGATAGTGGCTGATGATAAGCCATTCACTGAAGCTGAATCACACTTTGCAGATGCAAAATTCTACTTGAAGAATTATGTCGTGAAGGAGAAAAAGGTGGATGATGTCACATCAACCAAGTGCGATGATCTTGCAACTAAGAAGGTCGAGGTTTCTGTTGAAAGTGTTGTCATTAAAAAGCCTCCCACCACTTCGAATAAAAGGAATGTCGCGGACTTAAAGAAGAAGGCAACTCCTGTGCTCCGCTATGTACCAAAAGTGAGGAAAGGAGTACGAAACTCATCCGATGTCCAAGGTAATGTACTAGGGAGGCTAACTCTTCCGCTAAAGCGAATAGATGCAATAAATTTGCCCTCAAAGCCACTTGGGGAATTTGTAGCTCAAAATTCATCGCGAGATATGACACTCCCTTCAAAGCGTACGAAAGAGGGTTTTGATCCAAACGCTTACAAGTTATTTGTAAAGGCTGGATATAACCCTAATGAGCCACCAAATTTGGGGAAAATCCCATCAGAAGCCACTACCAGGCAAGCACGCGAAGGCTTAGGGTACATGCCACCACCGCCAGTGCGTATCTCTATTAGAAGGGTGGCTAGCGACTACATCACTGTGGAAGAGGAGTCTACTACTTCCAACAAAAGGCCTTCTGTCTTTGATCGACTTGGAGAATCAACCACAAGAACTTCTGTGTTTGAGAGGTTGGGTCCACTGAAGAAAAAGAAAAGTAACAAACCTCGGAGAAGTTATCAAGGCACTATGACACACTCTTCACCTAGAATCCATAAGGATTTTCAAAGTTTGATTCCTTCTAGAATGAGGCGACAGACGGAGCTTGTGATTTCGTGCAAGGAGGTGTTAAAGGCAAAGACTCATACTATGGTTTATACCAAGGAACATGAGGATGACAAAGAGAGTGTAGGCTCTTCATATCATATTACAACCCAGAGTGAGTACGATACATCATCTCTAATAAAGGTTGAAGAGTTGGAAGATATTTTCTGGTGTTGCCATTTATCTGTCAATGACAATGATCCTCAAGAAGAGGAAGATGCCGGAGATGCTCCGTTAGAACTTGAAGAAGGAGTAAAGGCGACAGTAGATCCCCTAAAGAAAGTTAATCTTGGCACTGATGAAGACCCAAGACCAACTTTCCTAAGCGCTTTTCTAGAAATGGATGAAGAAATCGCTTACATGGACTTACTCAAAGAATATAGAGATGTTTTCGCTTGGAGTTATAAGGAGATGCCTGGCTTAGATCCAAAAGTAGCAGTTCATCAGTTAGCAGTCAAGAATGGAGCTCGTCCTGTTAAGCAGGCCCAAAGACGTTTCAGACCCGACTTGGTTCCATTGATTGAAAATGAGGTTAACAAACTCATTGGAGCAGGCTTTATTCGTGAAGTTAAGTACCCCACATGGATATCAAGCATTGTTCCAGTACGGAAGAAGAATGGCCAAATTCGAGTTTGTGTCGACTTTAGGGATCTCAACAACGCATGTCCTAAGGATGAGTTTCCAATCCCTATTCCAGAGTTGATGATTGATGCTACTACTGGTTTTGAGGCGATGTCTTTCATGGATGGATCATCCGGCTATAACCAAATTCGCATGGCACCAAAAGATGAAGAGCTCACTGCATTTCGTACGCCTAAAGGTATTTATTGTTACAAGGTGATGCCTTTTGGTTTGAAGAACGCTGGTGCCACTTATCAAAGGGCTATGCAAAACATTTTTGATGATCTACTCCATAAAAATGTTGAATGTTATGTGGATGATTTAGTGGTAAAGTCAAGAAAGAAGAACGACCACTTGAAAGACTTAAGAATGGTATTTGAGTTGCTCCGAAGATATCAGCTTAGGATGAATCCGTTGAAATGCGCCTTTGGAGTTACTTCCGGAAAGTTCCTTGGCTTTATTGTACGACACCGAGGAATTGAAATTGATCAACACAAGGTTGATGCAATTTTGAAGATGCCCGAGCCTCGAAACATTCATGAATTAAAAAGTCTTCAAGGGAAGCTAGCATATTTAAGGAGGTTCATCTCAAATTTGGCGGGAAAATGTCAACCATTTAGCCATCTCATGAAGAAGGGTGCCCCTTTCAAATGGGACCAAGCTTGTAGTAAAGCCTTTGAAAATATCAAATCTTACTTGATGAAGCCTCCAGTTCTTGCCGCACCTATACCTGGAAAATCGTTGATTCTCTACATCGCTGCACAAGAAAGGTCAGTAGGAGCATTATTGGCCCAAGAAAATAGTGAAGGTAAAGAGAACTCTCTTTATTACCTGAGCAGAATGATGACGCCAAATGAGCTGAATTATTCACCTATTGAAAAGTTGTGTTTGGCGTTGGTCTTCTCAATCCAAAAGATGAAGCACTACTTTCAAGCTCATGTTGTTCATCTCGTGTCTAAAGCAAATCCCATCAAGTTTGTAATGTCGAAACCAGTCCTCAATGATCGACTTGCAAGGTGGTACCTTCAGTTTCAACAGTTTGAGATCATATACATCCCTCAGAAGGCCGTAAAGGGACAAGCATTAGCAGACTTTTTGGCAGACCACCCAATACCAGATAATTGGGAGCTAACTGATGAACTTCCTGATGAGGATGCAATGGTTATTGAAGTTCGACCTCCATGGAAGATGTACTTTGATGGTGCGGCACACCGTGGTGGAGCTGGTGCTGGCGTAGTGTTTGTCACTCCGCAGGAAGAGGTTATCCCATACTCCTTTACTTTGACACAATGTTGCTCTAACAATGTCGCTGAATACCAAGCGTTGATACTTGGACTTGAAATGGCCGTCGACATGAAGCAACTACAATTGCAAGTCTTTGGTGACTCCCAATTGGTGATCAAGCAGCTCTTGGGCGACTATAAAGTCAAAAAGCCCGAGTTACGCCCATATCATAGTTATGCTCAGAAGTTGATAGGATGGCTTGGAGAAGTTACCCTCCAACACGTGCCAAGAAAGGAAAATAAGCAGGCCGATGCATTGGCTGCTTTAGCTTCAACACTAACTCTTCCAAATCAAACACGAGTTACTATCCGCCGAGAATGGGTGGTACCACCACCGGATGAGGAAGAATGTACAAAAAACAAACTTGAGCATCTCGTCGCTGTGTCTGAAGCCGTAAAGGAAGATTGGCGACAATCGATTATTGACTACTTGTGTTATGGAATACTTCCTGAAGATCCAAGGAAAAAGACTGACATCCGTCGTCGTGCACCTCGTTTCCTTTACTACAAGGACACGCTATACAGAAGGTCATTCGAAGGAGTACTCTTGCGATGTTTGGGAGAGGAAGAAGCAGTTCAAGCTTTGCAGGAAGCACACTCGGGAGTTTGTGGATCTCATCAATCTGGACCGAAGCTCCACTTTCACATAAAAAAGATGGGATATTATTGGCCAACGATGGTGAAAGATTGCTTGGACTATGCTAGAAGATGCAAGGCCTGTCAATTTCATGCAAATTTCATACATCAACCTCCTGAAATATTACACCCCACTATCGCATCTTGGCCATTCAATGCTTGGGGATTGGATGTTGTTGGACCACTACCAAAATCTTCTGGTGGATACTTGTACATCTTGGCTGCGACAGATTACTTCTCAAAATGGGCCGAAGCTGTTGCACTCAAGGAAGTGAAGAAGGAGAATGTTGCAAACTTTATACGAGTAAATATCATCTACCGCTTTGGAATTCCCCATTACATAATAACTGACAATGGCAAGCCATTTGATAACAAGCTGATGAACAAGATTTGTGATCTCTTCGGTTTCAAGCAGCGTAAATCTTCTATGTACCACGCTGCCGCCAATGGTCTAGCCGAAGCATTCAATAAGACTTTATGTAACCTGTTGAAGAAAGTTATCTCCAAATCTAAACGAGACTGGCATGAACGAATGGAAGAAGCTTTATGGGCATATAGGACGACTCACCGCACACCGACGCAAGCAACCCCATACTCACTTGCTTTTGGAGTTGAAGCAGTCCTGCCACTTGAGCGTCAAATTCCTTCTTTAAGACTTGCTATTCAAGAAGGTCTCACCGAAGAAGAAAATGCTAAGTTGCGTCTTGCGGAGCTAGAAGCTCTTGATGAGAAGAGGCTGGAGGCTCAACAAAATCTTGAATGTTATCAAGCCCGTCTATCTCGTTCTTTCAACAAAAAGGTTCGCTTGAGGTGTTTCCAAGTTGGAGATCAAGTTCTAGCAGTAAGGAGGCCCATTATCACTTCTCATAAATCTGGGGGCAAATTCACCTCTAAGTGGGATGGACCATATGTCATACAAGAGGCATATTCAAATGGCGCTTACAAGCTTGTCGATGCAGATGGCGTGAAAATTGGTCCTATCAACGCCAAATTCTTGAAGAAGTACTATCCTTGAGGGAAGATGACGCTCCTTAAAGCAAGAGCATAAACTGCATGTCCACTCCTGGCCCGCAGGAGTATAAACTGTGTACGGCTCAAAAAAAAAAAAAAAAAAAAAAATATCCGCTAGGTTGAAAATCTCGAAAGAGGCGGCCTAGGCAAAAGTTAGGACCCAAAAAAAAAAATAAAAATATACACTATTCCAGAACTACGTTGTGACTTGATCCTCTTCACTGAGGTACGTAGGCGCTTAGAAGTTTCATTCTAAGTTCAGTTGCATGAGTGTCAAAAAATATATGTTCCCGCTTGATCCGCCATACGAAAGTTAAGTCTGCAAATATTCTGATTAAACTTTGGGCTTACACAGAATGTTCATGACTCAATGAGGGCAGAGCTCCACATAAAAGGTAAGCTTCTGCAATAGGATTTGAGACCCTCAAGTTCTCCGAGACTACAAGTTGAAGTTGTAAGTCCTCCAAGCCTGCGAATTGAAGCACGCTTGTTGAAGTCAAAATTCACCAAGTCAGTAACGTTGAAGTCTCAGGTTCACCACATCTGCATACTAAAGTCGTCAAAGTTCAGCAATTCTGCAAGATGAAATCTCAAATCTACCAAGTCTGCAAGCTGAAGTCTTCAAATTCGCCAAGTTTGCAAGGTGGAACCATCAAAACCTCCAAGTTTCAAGTTGAGGCCTTCTAAACTTCCATGCCTTAAGGTGGACAAAATTTGTCCCTTTGCACCTTAAGCTGACTATTGCGTAGGAACATCGGTAAAAGGGACCATACTTGAAAGGGACCATACTTGAAGCCGAATTTGTCAGGTCTCAAGGTGACGGAGGCGAAGTTAAACTCTCGCACCTTAAGCTGACTATTGTATAGGGACCATACTTGAAAGGGACCATACTTGAAGTCGAACTTGTCAGGTCTCAAGGTGACGGAGGCGAAGTTAAACTCTCGCACCTTAAGCTGACCATTGTATAGGGACCATACTTGAAAGGGACCATACTTGAAGCCGAACTTGTCAGGTCTCAAGGTGACGGAGGCGAAGTTAAACTCTCGCACCTTAAGCTGACCATTGTATAGGGACCATACTTGAAAGGGACCATACTTGAAGCCGAACTTGTCAGGTCTCAAGGTGACGGAGGCGAAGTTAAACTCTCGCACCTTAAGCTGACCATTGCATAGGGACCATACTTGAAAGGGACCATACTTGAAGCCGAACTTGTCAGGTCTCAAGGTGACGGAGGCGAAGTTAAACTCTCGCACCTTAAGCTGACCATTGCATAGGGACCATACTTGAAAGGGACCATACTTGAAGCCGAACTTGTCAGGTCTCAAGGTGACGGAGGCGAAGTTAGACTCTCGCACCTTAAGCTGACCATTGCATAGGGACCATACTTGAAAGGGACCATACTTGAAGCCGAACTTGTCAGGTCTCAAGGTGACGGAGGCGAAGTTAAACTCTCGCACCTTAAGCTGACCATTGCATAGGGACCATACTTGAAAGGGACCATACTTGAAGCCGAACTTGTCAGGTCTCAAGGTGACGGAGGCGAAGTTAAACTCTCGCACCTTAAGCTGACCATTGCATAGGGACCATACTTGAAAGGGACCATACTTGAAGCCGAACTTGTCAGGTCTCAAGGTGACGGAGGCGAAGTTAAACTCTCACACCTTAAACTGACCTTTCATGAATGCTATTTGTTTCAATCCTGCAAAAGAAGAAAGGAAAAGACAACACAAAAAAAAAGGCACAAGAAGAAGAAAGATTGTTACCTGTCAAGACGTTTCAAACTCGGAAGCCATACATCACCAACGCGGATAGGCTTGAGACAAGATGTTTTGGTGAGAATGAATTCCTTAAATTCTGGTTTCCATCAATCAAAACACCTTTTTGATGGTGATGGTCCGACATCATGATATAAATTATTTAGTGAGACAATGCAAATCTGAAATTCTCTGCAAGACAGAATTTAGGGTCAACTTCAAAAATTTGTCTAGAATGATCCAGAAGGTGTTAAATTCTAAATTTTGGATATGTTATAGCTGCATGTTTATGGTATCTATAGAATTAAACGGATCATGATTTCGGTACTCTCACATTGATAAACAATTTTTTTGGTGTCGTCGCGCAAATCTGAAACTACCGGTGCTCCAAAATCCAAAGTTGAATTCGGGATAACATCTGAAAAGACACCGAATGTATTAAATTATGAATTTCGGATATATTATAGATCTGGATGTCTAGTTTCAGAAGAATCAAGCGGCTTGTGATTTCTTCATTCCTACATCAAGATATGCAAGTTTTGGTGAAGATATGCAGATCTGAAATTCTCAGCATGACAGAATTTAAACCTAAGTTTCAAGAAATTGTATAGAACGAAATTGAAGGAGTTTAATTCTGAATTTTGGATATGTTGTAGATCTCGAAGTCTAGTTTCTGGAATGTTAAACCGTTCAGGATTTCGATATTTCTACAATGAGATATGAATTTTCTACCACTAACATGCTGGGCTGAAAAAAAGTGACGAAAATTAAAAGAGAAGAATATATTACCCGGCATTGTTCTCCTTTGAGTAACTCCCAATGCTGCAATATCAAAATAATAGAGAGCATCCATCTATTTATAGATGCAGCAAGACATTAATAGTCTCCTTGTTGAAATAAAACTAGGAGAAGTTTTCAAGTCCTTAAGGAGATGGCATACTCCTAATTGGAGTGGAATTGGGACAGTTCAAGTTTGTAGGAATATAGACATCCTAATTCTAATTGGAGAATGATTGGTTATGGAGTAGAAGAATTTCATTCCCGAAATGAAAAGGAGTATCCTGAAGACGTGCAAACAAGAAAAAAGTCAAGTCAATACTTCGAGCCTAGTCTTCGAAAGATTAAATATCTCCGACAAGTCTCGAAGTGAGGGCATTTGTGATCATATGAATTTTAAATATATTAGTCCAAATAAATATGGTGGATTAATATAATTGGATTAATTATTTAAGTCCAATAAATATGGATTTAATTAAAGTCCAAAATTCATCGGGCTAGTCCATTAATTTGGGCTACAAATAATGAGCCCACTTGGTTAAGCCCAATATGTCATCTTATTCTAGAGGCCCAATTTGGCGCCACGTGTCAAATGACGTGGCATGCCAAGTCAAGTAAAGGAGTTAATAGGACCGTGCCACATGTCAAAATGATGCAGCAAGCCTAGTGAAATCAAAAGCCCATAAGAATGCGTCACGTCACTTAAATCTGATTGGCCAAAAGAAGCTCATCTTCACCATGACTCTTTCCTTCCTATAACTATAAATAGGGGTCTCATAATTCAGAAAAGGGAACCAACAATTCGAACAAGAAGCAAGAGAGAGCTCGTGGATCAAACACCACAAATTTCTCTGCAAGCTACAAGTTCAAGCATTCAAGTTCATAAACAACTGAAGATCAAGACGAAGATTCAAGATCAAGCTCAAAAGCCCTTGAATCCAAATCCACAAGTCAAGATCAAGTTTATTAAATCCACAAATCAAGTTCAAGTTCATCAAATTCAAGATCAAGCTCGAAGCCCTTGAATTTATATTTAGAAAGGCGAATCAGAGGATTCATAGAGATTGTAACACTCACATATTGAAATCAATAAACGATTGTTGCAATATTTTTCTATCCCGATTATTATTTTCTCGGTCGCGAATTTTATTGTCTTACACCATCATCCCCTCTAATTCCTTCAACTTTCAATTTTTCTTTCTGGAAAAATCAACCAAATTAATTTCATATAATCAAAGTTTCAAACCTTAAACGCAGAGTTTTCAGTTCTCTGCAAGTAGTATGTGTTAGTTTTCTAAAAGGTTTTGAAAATTAAACCAAAGGATGGTCAATATTATTAATCCAACCTAATATTGATCTTGGAATCGTAGTTTGGTTTCTACCAATTGTTTCGACGATATATTTGAGCAATCGATCCCTGGACACTTGGCTAAAGACGCTCTTTGTTTAATATGTTATATCTTATTTGAACATGTCAACAGACTCTATATTATTTTCTTCATTTTAATTTAATTTATGTGGGATGTTCGACTGAATGTAGAGTTTAAACAAAAAAAAGAATATTTCTGTAAACTTTTGATATAAAAAGTTATGAACATTTAAGTGACTATAAATCGTCGAAGTCAGATGACAAGTTTATGTTTAAATTGTTTCAAAATAAAAATTAAATTTGGGACGGACAAAAAAAAAATGACACATAAATATTTTTTTTGAAAAAATAAGTTTCTCACCAAAAAGCATATATTTTCTTTTTAGTACTTATATCAATTTTGAATGTGATACTTTTACTCACACATTTAATGTTTCTTTGTTACTGTACTTCACGTATTCGGACAATAACGAAGTAAGTACCAAATATCACCAAGAAGACAAATCTCATTTACTCATAAAAAGAAAATAGATTCTCTTATTAATTTATGAAAATAGTGAAATATAACTATGACGGTAATGAACCAAGTGTGTGGTCTATTGATCAGTGAAGTACATGAGAAACTTGAGGTTTCAAGTATAAATTTCAATAAACACACACAAAAAAAATTAGGTGATTTTTCTATATGTTTTAGTCTTGATGGACAGTTATCTGATATTTATTGATGATGAGAGTTGACAGTTACCCCATAAATTTAATCATGATGAATAAAAATTGATCGGGATATCATGATCATCCAAAAAAAAAAAAAAAAACTATGACTGTAATGGGCTATTTCTTCTAGTTTCCAATAATTTTCGTCGGCTACGTTATATTGAGTGATCCATTGAAACATTAATTAAAAAAAAAAGACTTTGAGATTTTGGTAGTAAGTGATGGTTGGAAAAGGCACATCAAAGAGGTTGAAGTAGGGGGCTGAGTCCACCTGAATGATACATGGGGGTCTCGTTGTTCATAATGGAAGAGAGTTATTGTTAGAAAGTTGGTCCAATGAGCGTGAATTTCACATGATATGTGACCCACTGCCTCCCCTTAATGTTACGGCACCGCACACGGCCATCACCTTCCATCACTTTTACCATTATCACTAAATAATTCACAATAGTGAATGAACCAAATATTGTTAGGTCGAAATGACACTCCAATAGACAACGAGAATTACCCTTCCAATATTAATATTATCACTAGTTTGAATTTTTCAGCTGAACAAAACTCATACGCTTAATCAATTCCTACCTTGATTATACTATGAAAAACTTTGAATAGCGTGAAGTCTTTTGAGAATAACCATTCACACACAATCAATTATATCATGAAGTATCTGAAGAATAATCGATTCACTCAACCAATTATATCATGAAGTCTCTCAAGAATAATTATTTCATCAATTAATAAAATTATATATTTTTTAATTTCAATTTATATGATATTTTTTGCTTTTTAAAATTTAAATTATGTAAATATTGATTAACATTTTAAAATATTTTTCAATCATATTGACATGAAAAAAATAAATAAAACTTATAATATTTGTTATATAATTTTTAAATAATTTAATTTTTAATTTTTAAAATTTTAATTTAATTTTAATATTTAATTAAATAGACTCTTAAAAGAAAAAAAATATATCATATAAATAGAGATTGAAAAAGCAGTCGACTGTGATGGTAACAAATAAGCAATTTGGCATAGTTGAAATGAATTTGAATTTAAAAAGTGAATCATTAATAATTTGGGCATTCCTTTCTTTATGTACACGCCTCTAGTAGGCAGGCAGTGCCCCTCTATTCCTTTATTCATGTAGACACTTTCTCTATCAATTAACTAACAAAACTAGAGACACATACACGTGAGCTGACCCCACCTAGATACCAACCCATTTTTTCTCTTTCCCTACATTACACATCATCTCATCATCATTAAACACCTCCAACTGAATTATCATTATCTTTCTCTTTTTGTTTGGTAAAAGATCTCACTATATATCCTTTTTAATTATTCTTACCTTTAAATTTTTTTTTCTCCTCTATACATGATGGATAACGCTTCAAGCATGCACCTGTCTAATCATTTATTATCAACAAGTGGCGCAACATAATAATATTCAAAAGAATACATTATCATCATCATCTAATTCTCTATCCAGAATTTTTCGGTCCGTTCAGATTTAATTCCTTTATGATAATTATACGAATCAATATAATTCACAAAAATCGTTTGGCGATAATAATACCAGAATCATCTTGTGATCACATTTTTTTTTTTTTTTTTGCCTTTTCTTTTTTGGCCTTTTTGCCTTTTGGGACCTCTCCTTTGCTCAAATCATGAGACTCCAATAATTGGGAAGATTACGGAGACACAACAAAAAGAAAAATGTACCTGATGAATTAAACGAAGAAATTCGGAAAACAGATCAAAAGATGTACTATACATATAAATAATAATAATCCATCCATATGTATATATATATATATTTCCTTAATGATATACAGACTTATAATATGGACCACAAGAAACAAATAAAAAAAGATTGATTAGTGACCTTAATTCTAACTCTACACATACAACTGCACTAGTCATTTTGGATTTTTCATACAAGCCCTTAACCAAAAAAAGTGGCGGGTTTGGCAGATTTAATTTTCTAAACATGATACTACTATTATATTTTTCTATATATGACCTCTAATTAACAAGCTGCCGACGGATTGTTGAACGGACTGTAAAAGTGAGGCTTCTGAGAAATAGTGAAAGGATTTTTCGATGGATTTTCTCCGACAGCGCCGCCGATCCTCTCGCATGAAGGACACATAGTTAAGGTTGCCGCCGGCAACTGCATGTACAAAGGTTGTGCTATTTTTAGTGCCTTAAGTTCCTGCAACTCTTTGTGAAGCCTTCTGTTTTCTTCTGTCAGTGTCTCGCAGCATTTTTTCAGGAATTCACAGTCTACCTCTGTTTGCTTCAGCTTTGTTCTGTAAAAAGGAAGGATCCCATCAATTTTATGTTTCCTTATTTATTTCCTCCGAAAAAATTGCAAAAAAGAAAAATACATGAAGAATATTATTGGTCCTACCTGGCTCTTCTGTTCTGGAACCAAACTTCAACTTGGCGAGGCCTTAGACTAAGTTCCCTGGCTAAATCCTGTTTTTGCTTCTGCATAATTAGAAATCAATTGTAAGCACACGAACATATAGAGGAAATGAGATCTCTCGTCCTCTTACAAATTGAATAATCTTATGTGTAAAAAGCACATAAATTTTTTAAAAAAAATTGTAAAAGGCTAGAAACCATTTCATATCAGTATACTTCTAAAATTATGTCTAATTTTAAAATTTTAGTGATTTCTTTACATATATATTTCGTGACAAAAACGTTAAAATCAGTTGAATTCATTGATTCTATGTTACGTATAGACGACTCCGAGTTTGTATACCCATCGAAAAGAAAGAAAATATACAGGGGAATATTATATATAGTGATGAATAGTAGATTTGGAGCCTTACAGGATTGAGAGTGCTGTGTATCTTGAAGCTTTCCTCTAAAAGAGCAGATTGTGCTTTAGTGAGCCTAAGTTTCTTCCTAGCGTTAGAGCCATCATCATCTTCATCGCTAATAACTCTAGAGGAAACTCTCTCTACCTCTGTGGTTGTCTCTTCACTACCAACATCTCTTTCCCTTTTCACACTAGCATTTGAATAGGAAGAAGCAGCACTATCTTGTCTGTACAAATCAGCCGATTGATGATCGTTCGATGGCTTCGTAACATTAACCTTCTTTGTAGCCTGTTGTTGTTCATAGGTACGATCACCGGAAATTAGGCTTAGAGTTAGCGAAGGCTCAAAGGCAAGAGATGGTGGTCCTTTGCTTACTACTGGTGTTATTTTTGTTGGTTTTTGATCGGTTGTTGAGGAAAAGCCTAATCCTAAAACCAGGCCAGTGTTGCAAATATCATCAAAACCCATCTATGTTGTTGTAAAGAAAAGAAAAAGGGAGAAGCTAAGTGTGAACTTTTGTTGTGAGGAGGAATGGTGGAAAAGAGAAAAGGGGTGGTGAGATATATATGAAGGGAGAGAGTTAATTAGGCGTAGTTTGGGTTTGTTGAAATGTATGAAGTGAGAGTCCTTGAAGGCAAACTAAGGAATATGACTTTTGTGTCTTTAAGGTGAGGTGGTGTGGGGGTGTGGGGGTGCCGGGGTGGGTGGTTTTGGGTGACTATCTATCGATCTATGATTAATAATCAAAGGAGTGAATGAGTAGTGTATAGGAATTACCAAAAGTCTATTTCTTTCTCTCTTCATAGGTTGACCATTTGAACTCCACTATATACTCTTATCTCTCCATTATGTAATGACCAACAAACGAGGAAACTAACCAGCTCCCTTGGCCCACCCACCCTTTATCTTCTTCCTTTCTTCCATATGGTATTCAATAGCCACTTTTACGAGTAATTAGTTTAAATTTGTATCGACAGATTTCATAATGACAGTAATGTTTTCTTCGTTCATTTTACTTGTCATATTTTATTTCTTGAGAGTCAAATTATATGAATTTTTATCAATATCTTAAAATATATATTTTTATCATATTAATATAAAAACGATTACAACTTATATTTTTTTTAATATCTAAATATTAAATTACTTTAATTCAATTTAACTGTAAAAATTAATTCGTGAAATAAAATGTGACAAATAAAAAAAAAATTATTTAGAATTTAAATTTAAAATTTTTAATTAAAAATAAAAAAATATTTATCATTATCGCCCATAATAGGCTCTTTAACCAAACAAAGGTACGCTGTCTCATAACTTGAACTTTTGGAATAGCAAAAGAATAAATGCATCTAATGAGTACGTGGATTCACATGGAAATGAGGAATCATTCGTCTGCCCTTCGCCACCCATCACCATACCAAATTTTTTCTTATTTGCCACCCACTTTTAATTTTTATTTTTTTTCTCTTTCGTACGATTTGGCGATTCTTCGCTTATTTATTCCTTTCTTCTTCTTTTTTAACTTTATCCAACATATATATTTCTGATAAATACATGCATCAATCATTTATCAACTTGTGTGACAATAGCCATCATACAACCATCACTAATGTTTATTAGGTACAGCCCCATAACCATCTTATAATACACCTAGGTACTATTATTTCTCGAAAATTTCTAACTTGTACCTGATATATGAAGTGGAATTAAGTTCAATTCCTCCAAGATTTTTCACTTGACGTTCTTTAATTCTTATTATTTCCAACAAACAACATAAATAAATCAAATAACAAGATATGACGCAATTTATCCCAGACATTTCACTTGACGTTCTTTAATTCTTATTATTTCCAACAAACAACATAAATAAATCAAATAACAAGAACAATTAAAGCAATTGTAGAAGCAAAGATATACCCGGTCTAATTAACCGATTAAACATCCTTAATTAATTAATATCCTTTTACTAGCTACCAAATTGAACGAACTGTTCAATCATAGTTGAATAAACTGGTTACAGAATCAATATAATTACTTGGTACATACCGAATACGTGCGTAGGTTTTGCAGGTGGGTGTATAGTAAGGTTGGTTTGAAGATGAGATAGAGATGTGCACTATGTGAAGTGTAGAGCATTATGTCTTCCTTGTTTGGTGTGTGAGGAAATAAGCAAGACACAAAGAAAGAAAAGTAGGTAGAAGACACTATAGGGGAGTTTCATAAGTGTAATAAAAGAATCCGGATCTTTGCTTAACTAGAAAGTTGATGTACCCTGTTGCTTTCGTGAAAAAAATAAACTCTACCACATTCTATATTTATATCAAATTAATAAATGTAAAATATATATTTTTCGTGTATATATTTGTTACTAATTCAATTTAAATGAACTGATAACGTTAAGTTAATTAAATTTTCATTAAATAGTTGGTGCAAAGAAATATTTTTGAACTTTCTATGTATGTGTATTTGGGACCCCCATGCTAATTGAGCTGTATGCTTAGAAACAGATAATATAATAATGCATTGTCGGCCGAGATGATGAGAAGTTAGGTCACCCATTACACATGATTTGATCTAACATTTAATACATCTCTCCCACTCTTGGTTCTGTTTAGATTATTCATTTAACAGGCTTTGGTTTGGATTTATTCCCCAATAAGGCATGCATGAGGGATATATGGTCCCGCCTAACTAGTCATCACTCACCAATCTGGTGTGGTGCATCCAGTTTTTTTTCCACAAATCTACATGATCTTGTGTTTATCTACTTACTTTCATCACTTACATTAATTATTCTTTTCAATTTTTGACAATTTAATACAAAAAAAAAAAAAAAAGTGTACATGTCATTTTGTTCCATTTACACATGAATTCTAATGTGTTCCAGTTCTTTCCGCCACCTCTTTTGATGTCCTAATTTATACTAGTCAATTTGTTTTGTCATCTTTGCATTTTACATGCAAGCAGCAGCCAGCAGGTAGGCATGCCATATTCTAAAATCAACCAATTGGGATCAAACTTAAAATAATCAATCAAAGGTCTATTTTCTATATCAACTGCAGCTTCTTGATTAACGAAAATAAAACTTATTAGAGTCAAGGAAAGACATCTGAAACTGCAGGTACCGGTTGTGGACTATTTACTAGGAGTAATACAATTTTTTTGTTTCATCACCAGCTATTTATCTTTATTTTATAAGAATATATGCATTGATCTTGCAAAGGGAAGCCTTGGTATAACCAGTAAAGTTGTTGTCATGTGACTAGAAGGTCATGTATTCAATCCATATAAATATCCTCTTGCACAAATGCAGGGTAATACTACGTACAATAGACTCTTGTGGTTCGGTCAAATCCACAAGACCCTGCAGACAGCGGGAGCTTAATGCACCGCACTAGCCCTTTTTTTAATAAGCGTTCGTTGATCTTATGGGTAATACTCCCTCCTTTTTTGTACATTAATTAAATGAGTACTATGCTTTAAAATGTTAATTTGACCCTTGCGTTATATCATTGTTGAAGAAAAATAAACAAGATGTAGAATTTGACCATAGTGAGTGAATTTAGACTTGTTGAAAGTTCTGTGCAATAAAATCAATAATAGTACTATGTTTTCAGTTGACGCCAACTAACAGGATAATAATCATTTATTATATCTAACTAATAGGGAAGATGCAAAGCATTTTATTAAGGCATAATTTGTTCAAATTGGATTGCTGATGATCATATTCTAAGACAATGTCAACTTACCATTAACGTGCGAAATAGAGTGAGTGGCTTGCTGTTTTAAGTTTTGACTTGTGCTAGTGCAATCATGAATGAACCACTTTGAACAAAAAAAATTAATCTTGTGCTTAATGGGTTTAGCATCGATCATACAATATGATTAATTAGTTTAATGAATGCAATAAGATCTATAAAAAAAACACTTGTTTAAAATGATTGTCATCCAGACCTTTTTGTCTCTAGTGGACTCATACCAAAAGCAGCTTACTAAGCATTTGACTTTTATATGCTTGGAGATATTTTATTATTTCTTTAATACTACAGGTTCTTGGGATGTATATGTGCTGACCGTCCTAACTTGGAACCTTATCAAATAGAGTATGATGATTGGGAATAATTGAAAACCCACCTAAACAATCAACTAGTGGATGGCAAAATTTATAAATAAAAAGAAGAAGTTGCTATGAAGATGATGAAAGTATAGTACGTGTTGAACTATTTCTTTTCTTTTTTGGGTGAAAGATGAGATAGTTATATGCAGACTTATGGCATTACAAAAATACAAGACTAGGAAGGGCGATAAATAAAATTATGCAGGGAGTCTAGATTTAGATTATCATTACAAGCCGTAATATATTTTGGTAAAGTAATTTCTAATAAGAAGAAACACGGGTATTTTAATTTTGAGACATTGTCGGGATAGTTATGTATCTTGTTGATTTGGAAGAATAATCCATTCATTGAACTTTTGAGTTATTTTTGTTGGGTTCGAAATTAAGAGGGTGTCATGCGGAAGCTTATAGTTGCAAATCATTGATGCGATAAATCAGATGACAAAGAAAATTATACTAAAACATATTATTGAATATGATTTGGCTAATTGGCCTACATATTAAAAACTAATTCAAAAAACATAAAAACTATTTGAGAGAAAATCCCCCCCCTAACCAAGACTCTTTTGAGGACTACATTGTGGATGTTATTGTGTAATGATATGAGAAGAGGGGTCTTCTATTTATAGAGTTTCAAAATCTTTCCTACAATAAAGAGGTTAGCCAAATATGAAAGAATTTTATATTTTCCTTTTAAGAAAAGTAAAACTTAAATTTGGTAAGAAAATCAGGGCAAAACCCCTAACAAATCTCCCCTTTTTGGCTGGATTTTCTTGGCAAAACTTGATCCGCCTTCTTCACTTTCATATATGATCTTCGTTCTTCACATAACTTCATCACTGCTGCTTGCCATGGTTAAAAATAAGGTTTAAAATATCATGGTTAAAAAAGGTTGAAAATTAATATTTTGTTTTTATTTTTAAAGATGCAGCAGCAGGAATATTGAAAATATGGTTGACACTTTTCTCCACATGTAGTTGGACAAAATCTTCATTATCATCAAATTGGTTGCAACTTGATTTGAAATCACTTTAAACCTGTCCTTAATCTCGTTTCACCAAATCATTGAACCTTTGAACCGTAGGCTCTGATACCACTTGTTGGGTTCGAAATCGAGAGGGCGTCATGCGGAAGCTTATAGTTGCAAACCATAGATGCGATAAATCATATGACAAAGAAAATTATACTAAAACATATTATTGAATATGGTTTGGCCAATTGGCCTACATATTAAAAACTAATTCAAAAAACATAAAAACTATTTGAGAGAAAATCTCCCCCTAATCAAGACTCTTTTGAGGACTACATTGTGGATGTTGTTGTGTTATGGTATGAGAAGAGGGGTCTTCTATTTATAGAGTTTCAAAACATTTCCTATAATAAAGAGGTTAGACAAATATGGAAGAATTTTATATTTTTCTTTTAGAAAAAGTAAAAATAATTATGATATTACTTTTATTTTCCTTCTAAAAAAAGTAAAACTTAAATTTGGTAAGAAAATCAGGGCAAAAACCCTGACACTTTTTTTTCTAGTTTTTCACCCGGTGTTCGATATTCATTAAAGATTAAATCTGCATTCGTGTGGGGGTCAGGGAGGTTACACAATTATGGGCAAAACTTCTCTAACAAAGACGACTTCATATCTAAGAAACCTAACTATTCGAGACATCTGGTTAAAAATGAAAAAAACACTTAACACTCTTTCACAATCTTTATTAGTTTTTGAGCTGATTTTAAGTAGAGTCATAGTATTAATAACTTTTTGCACTTCTTGCCGCTTTAATGTTTTTTTTTTCCTCCTTCTTATCGCTTGCATTGCTATTCTTTAGTGAAGGGAGAGCAAAGTTAAAAACGAAAATCAAACGTGATAATCCTCTTAATAGTTCCTCACATGAACAACAACTTGTACATCTCAAAATCAGTCCGAGTAGGAGTTCCATCTCGAATTTGTGACTAAATTCATTGCATATAGCGGATGTTCATGTACACATATAGTTGAAATCTTTTTTAAAAAGGCTAGAATCTATTGCAAATAGTGAAAACATACAGTATACTACAGTATTATTTTGCATAATATAATTGGTTCCCTAAGAGATGAAAGGGCAAAAGAGAAAGAGATAATCAGATCACGTGAGAAGGAGGTGGGAAGAGACAATATGGGGACCCGCCAATGATTTGGTATTATGGGTATTCGATTCCGTGGGGGATTGAGGAATTTGGAGCGTAGAACTTGCCAATCATTTTTAGGACCTGGATAAGTTTTTCTTTTCTCCATTTAGTGTTTTCCCACTTTTCTTTAATGATGAGGAGTGGTATACAATTTAATAGATTGTCTGGTTAAAATTTTAAAATTTATTTATTGTGAAAAGAAAAACAATATCAAAAATATTTTCTGAAGAGTGAAAGTTTATGTTTGGATAAGTTATTTAATTAAAAAGTATTTTTATCAATATTAGATCAGTAATTGTGTTTTACAAAAGTTCCAAAAGTGATTTTAAGAAAAAACTAATATTTTCAGCTTTTTAAAGTAACTTTTGTTACTTATCTTTTAAGAAATTAATTTGGCAAAACACCTCATCTTATGAAATAAATATTTATTTTTAATTAAAAAATTAAGTATTATCAAACAAGCTATACAACAGATAATTATTTATAATAATTTCTATTTCTTCATTTAATCTATAAATAGTATAAATATTTATCATAATCCATTAAACATATTAATGATATAATTTATTTTTTTTTGGTCAATCAATTTGAAAGTACGCTTACCAATATTAAAGCAGGAATTGTTGCTTGGCCAAGGTTTTAAAAATGCTTTTCTTGCTACTGTTCAAAATCATTGTTTTTTTCTAAAAGATTGATCAAACACCCAACTCTAATTTCTAAAAGATTGATCAAACACCCAACTCTAAAATAAGCACCTTATAAAATAAAAAAAATACTTTCAAAAACAATCATGCTATCATCAGCATATATAATTTAGTTGTCACCATTCACTCGTTGCTGCGTTATTTACGGCCAGCCAATGGATGTTGGTTACAGTAAGTTAGGCTTCATATAGAAAATATATCCAATGACTACTGCTGCATGCACTGTGCTCCATTGAGGTCTCATAAAGAACCTATCCCTTTTTGTTCCGTACCTTCCTAAATTTCTTGTTATCAATTTGGAATATTTAATTTACTCCAAAACACTTTTCATAAATAATGCATCTTAGTGTACATGAAAAATCATATCCATAAAAGGCAGAATATCTTTTCTTACTTTATAAAGTTTAATGTCCCTGCTATAATCATAAAGGAAAAGAAAAAAAATACTCTTCTATAGTTGATGATAAAAAGTGATACGTTTTGAGATAACGTGAAATGATAGAAGATTAGAATCTTGTACTAATATGAGAAACAAATGGAGTTGGAGGTCACAAATTTATTCTTCTTCTATAATTTTATCTTTTTTCTTCTCAAAAGAATGGTCTAAAAAGGAGTTGTATAATGTAAAAGTTAGAAAAGGTATGTCATCTCTCATGTATATATATATATATATGTCAATAAATCCCTATGTACTTATTACATTAGTCTATATATTGAGCACTTTGAACGTTCAATTAGTTGAGAATACGCGCTATTTAAATATTTGTAAGTGATACAATATGATATTCATTGTCAAAAAAACGAAGAGACATATATAGGAGTCCGGAGCTGAAAGGGTTAATTTTTAGAGCAGAAATGTCAAAAAACCAAATGGGAAGGCCCAGCAATTTGGAAGTCGCTGGTGGACACTACTTGTAAGTCATTGGACCCACAACGACTTACAAGTCGCTGGCCCATCAGCGATTTCCTTTAATTTTTTATTTATTCCCAGTCTTTCTCTATTTAAGTTTCTTCTCCGTGTTTTGTTTGAGTTAAAATCTTGCTCTTTCAATTCCTAACCTTTCTCTTTCAATTCCTTATTTTATTGAATAAGTTATAGAAGTTATCTTTTCGTTGTATAAAAGATGAATGAGGATTCAGTAAGAGTAAATTTATATTGGGGTGGTCATGTTTTATATGAAGCTGGTTCTGTAAATTATAGTCGACTGCCTGTAGTTGTGCAAGTGTATCCATTATCTCTTAAATATGAGCGATTGCAACGTCTACTAAGAAAAAAATAGGTATAAGTAATTCGAAAGACGTGGTGGTTATCATCGGACGATATCCAACGTCTTTTTCAGCCAATGGAGTTACAACGTACGGTGAGACTTGTATTTGGAATGATGATTATTTGTCTTTATTTCTCCGTACTGTTGAAATGTTTTATAATCGCATTAACTTGACGAATCTTGACATGTATGTGTCAATTGAACGTTATCCTATTGTTCAAGAACCCACCGACAATGAGTTTGATCTCAGTGATACTACATATTTATCGAATTTGAATGTGGTTCTTCAAGGGGTATAGTCCAACAATAAACAGTTGGAGGATTTGACATGAATTCAAATGATATAAATAACTTGGCTAACCACTACGCCTTTCGAATTACTTATACCCATTTTTTTCCTTAGTAGACGTTGCAAACGCTCATATTTAAGAGATAATAGATACACTTGCACAACTACAGGCGGTCGACTATATCTTACAGAGCCGGCTTCATATAAAACATGACCACCCTAATATAAATTTTGTCTTACTGAATCCTCATTCATCTTTTATACAACAAAAAGATAACTTCAATAACTTATTCAATAAAATAACGAATTGAAAGAGAAAGATTTAACTCAAACAAAACACGTAGAAGAAACTTATATAGAGAAAGACTGGAAATAAATAAAAAATTAAAGGAAGTCGTTGGTGGGCCAACCACTTGTAAGTCGTTGTGGGTAGTCGTTGGACCCATTAGCGACTTTTAAATTGTTGGGCCAAGGGCGTTTTGTTCCATTTGGTGTTTTCCAACATTCCTTGTCTCCTTTGACATTTTTGCTCCAAAAATTAGCTCTTTCGGCTCCGAACTCACATATATAGCTAGCGAAAATCAATTATGAAAAGTTGAATATTAATTTGAACAAATAGACACATAAAAATTACTCCCTCCGTTTCAAAAAGAATGGCCTACTTTCCTTTTTAGTCCGTTTCAAAATGAATGACCTCTTTCCTTTTTTGGAAACACTTTAATTTCAACTTTCCACGTGGCATGTTTAACACCACAAGATTCAAGGGCATTTTGGTACATTTGCCACAACTTTAATTTAGGACCACAAGATTCAAAAGTCTTCTTTATTTTCTTAAACTCCGTGTCAAGTCAAACTAGGTCATTCTTTTTGAAACGGAAGGAGTATGTTAAAACAGTCTTGGTTCGATCACACAATGTGAAGCAAATATATTCTGTTTAGAGGGGTAGGGAAGTTAGCACTTGTCGTCAAGAAAGCACAAAAGGAAAAAGATATAGTTGAGATTCTCCACCTTTCCTAATATATGGCAACTATTGATTCCTTTATAGACTAAAATGATTTGATTGATTGGAAGGGGATGCTATGTGCTGCATGCTGTTGGAGATGAGATTCTTTATTTGATGATTTTACAAGTTAACCTACGCATTTACATTTTACCCTGTAATTTTGAAGTGTTCTTTTTTATACATACACTACAGGAGCAAAATTATTACTGTGCCAAAATCTAACGTAACTTCTTTATCTGTATCAGGTGTCTGATCGATACTTTGTCCGTATGAAAGTACGTTTCGGTCAAAGAAGAAGTAGAATGAATTGAAAGATTTAATCATCTAAAAGAGTGATTAAATTACGAGCATTTTCGTTTTATATGAAATATGAACAGAAGTTACAATTTATCTTGTACTCCCTCCACTTTAAAATAGTTGGTCCTTATTGACATGACACTCTCATTAAGAAAATATTTAGTAGGAGTTTATTTTATCAAGTTAGCCTTATTAATTATGTTTTGAAAATATAAATTTGAGTATATACATTTTATGTAGTCATTTAATGATAGGGATAGTATTGGAAGAATATAATAAAATTCTTTTGATTTCATAACTTGAACAACTAAATTGAAACAAATATTTTTAGCAAAAGGGTCAATTATTTTGAAACGTAGAGAGTACCAATTTCTATACGTTTCAAATTTCAGCAAATATATTACTCTCTTCGGTCCAAATAAATAATTGGTATTTTAGGCTTCATGGATTAAGAAATTAACTTACTCCTAAAAAAATTAAGATGGGCTTTGACTAAAATATCCTTAATTACGATTTTCTTTTCTTTTAGGTTGACATAATTATCATGGGAATATAGAAATGTGTCGAAAGCAACTTATATATATTTAGTTTTGTGAAATATCAATAATTTTATATCAACTTTTAGAAGTTAAAACATCATTTATCTTGAAACGAAGCGAGTATTAATATTTTTGTTATTGTTGTTAAATTTATAAATCCTGTCGGAAAAATTAAACAGCAGAAAAAGTGCAGTATGACTGATCCAATAAATATTTGCATTGACGTATTTCATTACGTTTTGTTCGAAACTAGTATGCATGTTTATTAGAAAAAGTAAATATAAATAGAGTGGAATGAGTATACTCCCTCAGTTTTATTCCCACAAATCCACTATGCCCGCATAGAATTTTCCTACTCCCTTCGTCCCAATTGACATGACACATTTTTTTTTAAGTCAATCTTAAAAAAAAAAAAAAAATAATCAAAATTTTATTTTAAAATATCAATTTTATCCTTAATGAAATAATCTATAATCATACAAATATCTATAATTTATTTTAAATCATAAATTTCAAAAAAATAAAATTATATTTTTTAAATTTCTTATCAAACTACATACATATAAATTGAGACGGAGCCAATATTAGATTTCATGGGATTGTGAATGGCAAAATGGGAAGTATAAATAAGGATGATGTGTGGGGTTGTGGGCTAGCTTGAGGACAAGACACAAGAGTCCAAGTAAGAAAGTACTAGTAGGACTTAGTGACTTGTCGGAGTTTCTTCTTTTTCAACAAAAGGGCAAAAAAGTAAAAAAGTATGGAACATGGATCAATTTAATTTTCCACCGACTTTCACAAAAGTAAGGGACGACCTTTCTTATCTTTACCCCACTTATGACTCTCTTTTATTTTATTTTTTATTTATAATTATATTTCTTTTTCTATCAAAAGACTTGTTGGATGGATTAGGATTTTCAGTTGGGAAGCATCATTGCTTGCGTTTAAACGTTTGGAAAAAGGTTAAAGTAAAACATATGTTTCTTCTTTCTTCCAATTTGTTTTCATTTTCCAATAAGGCTTCTTCGCCATGTCATAACCCCACTTTCCTCACTAACTTTCTCGTCATCCATCATACACTCAAGTGCTATAAGGATCCGTTTGGTTGCATGTATTAATCATAATAATGATCCTAGAATAAAGGGAAATTATTTTATTTGCTTTTAGTTGAGCTTTTGATTTCAATATAAGCAATCTGAAGTGGTTTTTTTTTGGTCCAAGCAAGCAATCTGAAGTTGGTTATACAATAATTGTAATAATTTCTATATAAATTAAAAAAACATATTTGTCAACGAAAAAATAACTTTGTCCTTCTCAAAGCTCTTTTTGCCAAAATCTTTTAAGAAAGCTAATGCTAAGATTTCTATCCAAATTTGTATAGTGTTAAATCAAAATATATTTAGTACTATACTTTAGTCTAATAAACTAAATATCGATCTCTTAATAGAATTAACAGGACATAGATCTCTAGCCTTTCAAGATATGGGTGCAATATAATTCAGTAATTTTGATCTAAAGTTTGTATTTATATCAAGATATTCATTATCTATATATTTTGAACTACGTTGTCCATACTTGAAAACTTCACCCTAAAAGTCAAAATCCATAAATATCAAAATCTTAATGTGCCTTTATTCACAAATTATAAGCTCACCATTATTTAATTTTCGTATTATAATTTTTACAAACGCTGTAATTCAGATACTATAAACTTATCAAGAAAGCCAAACGCAACTCCTAAGGGTATGAGGGTCCTATTTGTGACCCAAGCAAAGTTATGACTTATGAGATGATTGCCAAATTGACTAGGTTTGTTTGAGCCAAAAAAACACAATTGAGGGTTTGCCGGCTCCAATTGTGGCACAAAGTTATGCCAACTGGGTCCCTTCTCTAATCACTCCAATCGACACTATTGTGTTCTCCACGTGTGTCCATGTCATTTGAAGCTGCTTCTTGTATTACTCCCTATGATCAAAATTACTTATCTATTATTGACTTGACACACTTATTTAAAATAATAAATAGTATAAGTAATTCTAATATAACCCTTTGAATATAAAATTATCCACGAATTTCTCAAATGAAATATTATTAGGCATCTATTTTTAGTAATATTAAAATGGACGGAGGGAGTATTAATATGGAGAGAATCATTCTTTTGGGGCTTTTCTTGATGGGTTCTTTATTTACAGTTCAGTAAACATTTAATTAAGTTGTTCAACTGCTCCAGTTTCTCCTTAATTTCCTTTGGAATTAACTTCCCTAAAATTAGGCAATTGTTATACTTACATTGGAGATATTAACCCAAACAATTGCATTGAAAGTAATTACCTTTAGTTCCGTGGCGACATGGGGAAAACATAGGACAGAAAACGTTTAAACTAAAAATTCTGAGTAATAGGTGATCAAACTACAATAATTACTACTTAATATTTTCAGTTTTTTTTTAATCATGTTTTCTAAAAATAGTTGATCATGTAAGTAGAATTTTAAAAAAAATAAAAAATTCCTCATTGTATCCTTAATAGAGTAATAGTTGTTCTTGAAAACTGTAATCACCTCACACCTCAAGATGATACGTAACTGAGTAGTACTTTTTTAATAGTATCTTAGCATGTACTTGAATGCGTATCATCACTTAAGAAATGGTCAAGAAAGGACTTATGAACATGATAAGCTAATCTACACACAGCTATTACTCAAAAGAGTAGTTTCTTAAACAGATGCTTCTTGTATCTTTTTGCCTACAAGTCGTTACGTTATATAGCAGTAATAAGTAGAAATTGAAGATTGACTAAGAAATGACTTCCTTTTTAGTGATAAAAGACCATTTTTCTTCTATTCAATTTGTAATTGGTCAAGAAATCTTGTGGACATAGTTTGTTTTTCTGTCACATAGGACCAAACCAAACGTGATATTAGGCCCAAACGAAGACCAGTCCTTTCAATTACTTGCAGCCCAAAACACTCATTACGATGGACAATACGTGATATTTTCTCAAACCAAGATAGTTCATTTACTCGAAGCCCAGCAGCCTTTTGGGATTGGACGATCCACCAACTTTAGCCTGACCCAATTCAAATGTAATTTTTTGATTTTTGAAGTACAAAAGTAAATATATGTTGTTGGTCCTATTTTCGTCTACTCTTGGCAATGAAAGTGATATCAAATGTCCGCTGCCAATACCGGTTTCGTCTGGTAAATTGCCCCTCGTTTCGGCACCATGGTTATCTTCTCTGAAGGTGAAATACTTGCTATTCTTCTTAGTTTCCTCGTAAAGTTTCCATCTTTGTTGTTTGCAATGAAATGAGTGCTTGAATAGCATAATAACAAGCCCCCATAATCAAAAATTTTGGAACATTAGCCTAGGTACTAGCTTATGTTGTATCGAACAAAGTTCTATAACGGAAGTTCAAGGCGGGCTTGGGAGTTGAAAGATATGGATATTAAGTACCGGGAGGACCTAATTACTGAACAGGAATATGATTTGGAGAGGCAATCAAAAACACTTGCCGAGAAGGAGAAAGAGTTAGAAGACAGGGTACATATAATTGAGGAAAAAGAAAGAAACCTCCAAGCTGCTGAAGAGGTAGAGTTGCAGAGAACAGTTCTGCAGCAAAAAAGGGAAGGGATCAACAAAACAAGAGCTGGTCTTGAAAACTCTCTGAAAATGCTGGATGAAAAAAGAAAATCCGTCGACCATGAGGAAGAAAAAGTGGAGGCTATGAAAAGTGAAACTCAGGAGTTGCTGATTTTGGAAACAAGGCTAAAGCAAGAGATTGATATGATGAGCAGAGAAGGAAGAAATTGAAAAGGAGGCAGATCGGTTGAAAGCAGAGAAAGCTAAGTTTGATACCGAATGGGAGATAATCGATGAGAAAAGAGGAGTTGCAGAAGGAAGCTGAACGTGTGGCTGAAGAAAAATTGGCCATTTCTAAGCTTCTTCAGGATTTTGCATCTCTCAGGGAAATTGTGGAAAAGGAACTGAAGCATGTTGGCTTGTAGTTGAAGAAACTAGATGCTGCGAGAAAAGAGATGAACTTGGATCATGAGAGAAGGGATAAAGAGTGGGCAGAGCTAAATAATGCTATTGAAGAACTTAAGGTGCAAAGACTGAAATTAGAAAAACAAAGGGAATTACTTCATGCTAATAGGGAGGAGATTCTTGCTCAGATTGAGCAGTTGAAGAAATGGGAGGATGTTAAGATCATACCAGATCGTATTGTCACAACCAAAAAGTTACATTCTGGTCAACAATCCAAGGAACATAAACCTTCTTTTCCGAAGCATGTCTCGGTTCTGGGTTCTGGTCTAGATGGGAATTGTAATAATGGTTTTAGACAAGATATTTCTTCTATCACGAAAGAGAACAGAATTTCATCTTCTCCTCTCTCTACTCCATTCTCATGGCTTAAGAGATCAATTTGGATCATGAGAGAAGGGTTAAGAGTGGGCTAAGCTAACTAATACTATTGAAGAATCTAAGGTGCAAAAGCTGAAACTAGAGAAACATAGGGAATTACTTCATGCTGATATGGACAGGATTCTTGCTCAGATTGAGCATTTGAAGAAATTGGAGGATGTTAAGATCATACCAGATTGTATTGTCACAACCAAAATTAAAAAAGATACATTCTGGTCTACAATCCAATGAACATAAACCTCCTGCAAAAAGCTTTTTGAAGCACCAAGTAACAACAGACAGAGGGAAGATGAGGATTTTATATCTCAATCGACCGAGGATGGTACCCTTCTGTATGTTATTCATATAAGTTGACTACAGGCTTGTTGACTTCATTTATTTTATGGTTCTTCCTAGTCCATTATCACCAGCACCAGATTGCATGCTGGAAGTACCATCTCACAAAACTCCCACTGTATACATTGATAAATTGTTACAGTTCAAGAAGTGAAGGAAATCAAACATTCTAGTCGTCAGTATGAGAAGACTATTTTCAAACATAAAGAAAAAAAAGACAGAACCCGAGAAGACTATTTTCATAGAATCACACATTGTCAGTATCCATCATAATGGTCCTAGTTCTATAACGTTTGCCAAGCTTATGCAAACTTACAGGTCCTCTGTCCGCTGCAACAGACGACTCATCTTCTTCCATGACTGAGACTTGAGCATTAGCGGACTCCACAGCAACAATGCTAAGGGGAACTGTTTTTTTCACTTGCATTTGCTCTGCCTCAACGCCCTGCTTGGTGAAGGTACCTGCAGGCTGCTTCATTCTCTGGTTAAATGTGGGCAATTTCTGAAAATCAGTGGAGCTACCATCATCCAGCTCCGATCGCTTCCTCATTAGACTGAAAAAGTCCATGTAGGCTTTTCTATTGGATTCTTCATTCATACCATCCGTTACATCAAGTGTATAGCAAGTATACTTGGATGGATTCCTTACATAATCTGGAATAGATGAATCAGGGGACAAATTAAAATCATCCTGGCCTTGTGTCTTGGATGCAGCAGGTGGCATGGAACCTAAATAACCTTCTCTCATGGCAGCCTCCACATCTTCCTTGAGCCTGAGCTTGGCGGCCTTGTGATTAGCCCGAGGATCTCTCTTAATGTCCTGAAGAGTAAGAGGAAGTTCCTGGTAAGTATCCGCAGAAATTCCGTAGTCGGAGTCACTAGACTGTTGCTTCTCCTTTTCCATATCGACGGCCATTTTGTCAAACTCATCTTCTTCCTCCTGGTATGTATATTAAAAAAAACAGTTACTAACTCTGTACCATGTACACATAGCTCAATTCCAATTCCAATTTCGAGAGCCAAATTATTTAATTTTGACCGTGAACACAGGCATGGAATTTTTAACTTTTTAAAAAAAAATTAAATTTACATAAAAAATAATAAAAAATTATATGTCACAAGAGTAATTAACAATTCAAAATATTTAAAAGATACATGAAAAAATTAAATAAAACAAAAACTTATTTGAATCTCAAAATTGGAAAGGTGGCATATAAATGGAAGGGGAACTAGTTCAATAGCAATTAGCAAGTAGTTACCTCATAGTCAAGGGTGCAATCAAGACCAATACAGGACCGGATATCGAAAAAATCACCATCATCCTCTTCTTCTTCGCCATCGCTGAGCTGTTCCAAATCTGACTGGTGCTGTTTGGGAAAATCTAGGGTTTGGTTGGGCTTAGCGAAGAAGCCGTCAATATTAGGAGGTGACGGTCTGGAATCAAAATCAAATAGCTCACGGGAAGGGATATCCCTATTCCATTCCTTTTTCTCAACTTCATCGTCGGTTAAACACCAGAGAGAAGTCAAATTGTTGGAGGTCAGCGTCAGAGAGCCGAACACCTTGTCCACCCGTACGCTAAAGCTGTCATCCATTGTTTGATGTCAACAGTGAGCCTTGACAAATTGGAATCGCAGTTGGGCCAGCCTCTCCCTCTGTCAGCGTTATGGAGTTGTTTGGCAGGTAAATAAATAGGGCTGCCGGTGCCGTCGGTTGTCCTTTGTCTATAAGGAGAAGGAAGCCCATGAAATATATATATTACTCTTTCAATTTAACCCCCATCTTTAGATTTTATTTCATTTAGACCCCTGTCTTGAGTGAAGAATTTTCAATTTTCTTTTCGGCTTCTTTTTGTTTACGTCAATTCTTTGACGGTTTTAAAAAAATAAAAAATAAAAAAATTATTAGTAAGAGTCCGTTTGTTTTTCAACTTTTTTTTGTTTTGATAATCGTGGTGTTTGGATTAGTTTTTGCGCATCTCGATTAAATCCACGAAATACCTACTAGAACAAATAAACTTTGATTCATACGGAAAGGTACAATTACTATACGAAGAACACGAACACTAAGTAAGGATAAAGGAGAAGGGGATGAGAGGACTAAGAGAGAATTGGGGATGAGAAACTCAGCCTTTGTCTAAGCATAGTCATAATATGCATGATTCATTCTTTCTCACACCTAGTCCTTTTTAACCAATTTCTAATTGGGTCTGGATCCCAAGTCAACTTTTGTGAAGCCCTTTTGTTCCTATTGTTTCTTCTCGGCCCAATAGTTACTAGGCTACCATCTTTGCGCACCTTGGATTGGGGATGATTCATAACAATACTCCCGCTCTTAATGAGAACCTTATCCTCAAGGTTCAAGTCAAGAAACATCGCAAACAAAGTTATAAATAAAATAGTGCCAACTATATTGACTTCCATGAGGGCAAAGGCCATTGCTTGGCATGTCCATTTGCATATGAAAAGGAAACCAGCCGCCCAATATTTGCTAGCAACAATTATGTGTGAAGTTGTATCAAGTAGCAACACCATGATGTTCACTGTAGCTATGCCAAATATTCTTAAACACATAATTGTATCATGTAGACCATAACAACCCTTTGATATAGAAGCATAGTTATCCCGACTGTCCTTTTTATCCAGTCGCTCATCCTTTGGGCTCACTGTGATAAAATGGACGTTTGATTTTCTACTCAAAGCGCTTAAATGCCCCAACATAGTCTCGACTACTCCATTAATTGCAGGGTGAAGCTCTAGAGTGTCAAATATCCTCAAGCAACCCATGGAGTCAATATTGCAATAGCCTTTAATTTTCCTCCACAACCCACCTGGACCACCATTGATTCTAATGATATCTGCATAATGTGACCCAATAAGGAAATAAAACCCCAAATTTGACAAGCCAAATTCACAATTGATAATGTCTTGAATAACTTTCAAGGGACAATCATCAGAATTGTCAACAGAGAGAGGCATTGTGTACGTAAACAAATTAGCTATGGCCCAAAATATTGCCTCAAGGACACCATCACTATCTTCAAGGATTGATACACCGCAAGTATCTCCTCCAGGATCAAAGATGACTATCATTTCAAAAGTAACTTGGACAAAATATACCCAAGTTTTCCCAGCATTGACACCTTGAAGGACTTCTGCAATTTTTTTTTTTGTGAATTTCGTCAGTAGCACAGAGAATAACATTAGGACATAGAGCGATGGCTAATGCATCAACAAAGACCTCAGTGGTTGGTCTACCAAAGTAGTCAGTCCAATAATCATTATGCACTACAAGTTTAATAAATTCAACCATCCCTGCCGAACACGTTGTGAGAACTGTTAATTCATTTTGCTGTTGAAATGATCTTTTTACCACAATCAGAATATAAAAATACACATCTTTAAAAGAAGCACAATAACCATCTTAGATTTTCGGCCATTCCAAGCCTCTCATCCTTGTCAATATAAGGTACATTAGTTAGAAGATTAATAGAGAAACTAATGCAACCAAATGACAGTACTTGCAGTTGTTGTAAAGGGCCAAAAGAAACAGAGAAGAGTGCACCCATTACATCCCAAAATAAACAATTGTGTGGAGCTTTAAGGTATGTGGTGAGAAAACTTGAACCCGGATCAAAAGGAAATTATAATTCGAATTGATGTACGTGGCTACACGGTGAAAATAGTGCAAGTGGAATATTAAACAAGACGAGATCATTCATCACTGGACATTCAACTTTCATGTCGATTTTCTTATCAGGTGTTTCAACAAACACCTTGCAGGCATAACTACTTGGATCGTCCGCCAAGCCATTTTTTGAGTCCAACTGGGTACCCAACGTCTCAGTGCAACTAAGAGAAATCACCAAAGGAGAATAATGACTAGAGTTCGAAGAATTACCCATCGAAATTTCTAGGGCAGGAAGTAATTTAGAATTGTCCACAGAGCTTGAGAGTCCTATCTCCAAATCAAAATCAACCTTTGGTTCTGTGACAACAAGAGGTGCTAAGACCTCCTCTGATTCTTGCGGATCTTCCGAAGAGGCATCAATATCCAAAAGCTTCGGAGGTTCATGGGAAGTCGTGAGCATGCAGATAACTTGTTCTGGACGTTGTCAAGTTGTCGAAGGATACGGGAGTTATTTTCCATCATCAACAATAGCAAATTCTGGATGGTGTTGAGGTGAGAGTGGATAATGGTAGAAGTGTATAGATTCATGGAGTCCAAATCGATGAAAGCACCAATGGAACAAATAAACTTTGATTCATACAAAAAGGAGCAATTACAATACGAAGAACATGAACACTAAGTAAGGATAAAGAAGAAGGGGTTGAGAGGACTAAGAGAGAATTAGGGATGAGAAGCTCAGTCTTTGCCTAAGCATAGTCATAATATGCATGATCCATTCTTTCTCACACCTAGTCTTTTTTTAATCAATTTCTAATTGGGCCTGGATCCCAAATCAACCTTTGTGAAATCCTTTTGTTCCTATTGTTTCTTCTCGGCCCAATAGCTGCTAGGCTGACATACTTGCGCACCTTGAATTGGGGCTGATTCATAACACCTGCTGAATTTTTCACTTTTTTTTCAAAAAATTATTTCACTTTAATAGAAATTGTAGTGTTTAGCCATAAAAATTTTAAATACAATTTAAAATTGTGTTTAGAAAAGTGAAAACACGTGAAATTTGTTTTTACTTTTTTCACTTTAATTTCTATTCCAAAAAAAAAAAAAAAAGAATTCTAATTTATTTTCATAACCAAACACAATTCCAACTTCAAAATTTTTTAATTTTCATGGTCAAATGTCTACCGACTAACATATTTGCAGCCGTCAATTTAGGCGTTGCACCATTATTTTTTGTTACAAACTTTTTAAATATTTAACTAATGAATTGTTTAGGTTAAATAAAAGTGAGAAAATACTTTTAGAACGTGGAAAGGAATCCTTTTACAAGTACCAAAAAAAGTACTTCCAATCCTCATCCTAATCGGATTGGGAACCAGGAGATTTACTAGATTCTACTGGTTATAAATAGAATCACTAGATCTATGTTTGACCCTATTTCGATAAGCCAGATTCTTTTCTCCAATTACCGTAGCTTTCTTCTTCCGTCTTTGTTCTTCGTTTTCCGTATATCTTCTCTGAAACAGTTAACTCATTCTTGTCCTTTAATTACTCATGGAGGAAATACTTATGGACATTCTCAGCAGATTACCTGTGAAATCACTTTTTCGTTTCGAGTGTGTCTCAAAATATTGGAAGAAATTAATCTCTGAACCTTATTTTAAGAAGAAGCATCTCAATTATGCTAAAAATCAACCAATTTCCCAAAAATTACTTTTTCATCAGTGGTCTCCTTATGATATAAACTGTCACTTCTATTGTTCTTCTTTATCCTTGGTTCAACTTGTTAAGGATAATCGGAGATTTGACTGCCCTTCAAATTGTAATCCAGTAATTGGTATACAAGTCTATTGTAGTTGTGATGGCTTAATTCTCATTGGGATTTGGAGCGAAGAAAATATCGAACAACCTTTAATATTATTGATATGGAACCCCTCCACTGGAGAATCAACATTACTTCCTCATTCAAAATCTTCACTACAGATGGGACATGACCCTACGAGTGATGACGATGATGAAGGATCTACTTACGGATTGAGTTATGACTCTATCGATGATGACTATAAAGTCTTCAGGATTGACATGTCTGGGAATGACTACAATGAAATCTTCTCACTGAAAAATAATTGTTGGAGAATAATTGATGAAACTTTAGGTGAGACGGATAATTTTATGCTGTCTGGTGGGGTGCATTTGGCTTTTGTACATGGAGCATTCCATTGGCTTGGTGTCGTATCAAAATACTGTGTGATTTCATTTAATATTTCAGATGAGACATACGAAGATATACCATTGCCAGAAATAGTGGTGCACTATTTCAGACAAATTAACGTCAAAGTTGATGTTGATCTAGGTCTATTAGTGTTGGGAGGAAAACTTGGTGTTTATTATGACAATGAGAAAGAGCTTAATTTATGGATAATGAAAGAGTATGGTATTAAAAATTCTTGGATAAAATTGTTTGCTATACCCAGTGCCGAATTTTTCAGTGTCAGACCAAAATATATGTTTTCAGACAATGAAGTGTTACTCAGCTTTCAAGACCGGGTAGCACCAGAAGTCAAATATAGGATAATATCCTGTGTATTATTGGGATTTAGCAATCGAATATGGCCTCTAGATAGTGATGATATTGATGCAATTACCATTGATGAGGAAGGAACTGTTTATACAGAAAGTTTGATCTCTCCGAAATTGGGTCAATAAATCCCTAAATGGTATGCTGGCCTCTAGAAAATAATTATGTCCCTTGTTACTTAGGGATCGTTTGGTAAGGTGTATAAGAATAGTGCAAAATATGATGTATTAGTAATGCAAGTATTTATTATGCTTGTAATAATTATGCTAAGATTATTTCTTATGCAGTGTTTATTTTAGTGTGTTAAAAATAACGTGCATAGCTTATTTTTAAATTAAAAAAATTATTTACAAAATTATCCTCCACCAAATATAATGAAAATAATGTAAAAAAAGTTTTGAGGGGCTACTGTGTCTTTACCCATGCTAATGCATGCATTAAAATCTTTTGCATTGCTAGTACCAAGGGTCTTTCATGTATTAATTATACATAGCATAATACACAATAGAGTGCTTGCATTAGTTATACATAGATTGAAAAAGTGCATCAAACAAGGTATTAGTAATAAATAGAGTTAATATATGCATTATTTTTTCTATTGCATCCTACCAAACCAGCACTTAGTATATTATTACTTGCTTATGTAAGATGGGTACCAGATTTTTCCATAATTGTACATACTATTTCACCCTTAGTCCCAATTTATAACTATATGGATTAGTTTGTCTTGGTCCCAATTTATAACTATATGAGTTAGTTTGACTTACAAGAAAATTAAAGAAAGACATAGTAAATAAGACAGTCTAAAACTTAACTTTTAGCAGTAAATATGGACATGTGCCATTTTTTCATTGGACGGACTATAAAGGAAACTGAATATAAATTGGGGGGCAAAGGGAGTAATTGAGAGCTTTTTGGTTCCAAAATTGTTTTAACAACTCTGCAATTTTTTTAACTTCTCGAGGAAGTGCGGAACTCAAAGAGCCAGTTGAACTACTTGTCTCTTTCAAGTTTCACCTAATATTTGCTTCACAGCTGAAGTTGTCTAAATAAAAGTACCTTCAAGGTTGAATTTCCCAGCTAGTTGCAATTTTACAACAGAATCCCCCTTCCTTATAACTGAATATCCTCTCTTGATATTAATTCGAAAAGACAACACTAGAAAATCTACTTTCCCTTTCGACTAATTTTTATTTAGTTCGTGGCAGTTTTAATATATTGTTTGTCGACAACTATCAATAAGAAGAATCACTTAGCAGCTAGATTCACATTACTTTGATTTAAACCTTGCAAAGCAACAAACACAAACTAAGCAACCGAAAGAAAAGTTTAAAGAAGCTGAAATCAATAATAATATAGTATAGGAGAGGCAAGGCCTCCTGTGCAAACTTCTCTATAGGAATTTTTCCTTCCCTATATCTCTCCATGACATTATCCACTAATTTTTATTATTATCACCTTTGCCATACTCAACTTTGAACTCCAAATTGGGATAAGTGAACCATGCTTGTAGCCATGATTTGGGATGCCAAGTGTAAGCACTAGAAAAATTCAGTATAAAATTCAGAATTCATTTTAAAAAAAACTAGAAATTCCACTATAAAATTTGAATTACCAAATGAATAAAAAGAACAGTAAACTGACACACAAAACGTGAGTGAATTTTTGGTGCATGAAGTGGATCTTAAGTGGGGCAGATGGTCATCTTCCCCAGCGCTTGAATTCTTTCTACTCCCAAGGGTAGTGGTCTTCTTCTCCGCTCTAGACACTTTTCCTACTTTTCCGGATATATAGACTTAAGTAGCTGGTTTGCCCTCAATACTAACCATTCTTCCAAGACTAGCACAATTCGTCAAGCTATTGTATCAAGGAAAGCAGATTTCATACCTCAGAGACCAGCCAAATCCTGCTGGTGGATGGATGGTCATGAGGACTATGCTACCACTTTTAGTCGGACTTTTTGGGATGTTAGCAGGAAAAATGAAGAAAATAGTGAGATTTGTGTTCTCCTTACTGAATTCTTAATATAATTTTAACCAACAAAGAGACCCACTTTTGTAGTCACCTGGGGAGAAAATAAATTTGAACTACACCTTGCCTCTCAGCATAATAGACGGGCTCCAAAGCCACCTCCAATCTTACACGAGATGCTGAAACCACTAGCCGTCAGCAAGTTATTCGTACGAAAACTTCACAGATTTGACCACATGTATGGTCCGAAAGACACTGCAGCAGCACCATTAGCAAAGTCACTGCCTTGAGCCTTAACACCGAAGAAAGGTTGGTGACAAACTTGTAGACCGAGCAATCACTCCCCCATATTGATTTCTTAATTATAGAAGAAAGAGACAATTAAATAACCTTTGGAAGTCTCTAGCTTTCTTTGGTTCATTCACAAAGGATAAATTTTTTTATAAGACATGGAATAAGTACAAAGCTATGTAGCATTTTGACGGCCAACACAATAATCCCTTGGACTGTGATTTTATTACTCCAATATGCTTGAAATACGTAAATATATCTAAGAAACCATTAGACACATATGAGCGGAAGCAATGATCCAGCCACTAATGAATGAGAATAATTGGCTATTCTATAGAGCATGGTTGAAAGAATTTTTATTGCTAGAAACACTTCAACTGCGGCACTACTCAGGAAGATAAAATTTGAACTTGGAATACAGGTAAGAGCAAAGGAGTAGCGAAAGAAGGACTGAAGAAGTAGAAGTAAAAAGAAGTGAGATTTAGATTACCAGGACCAGGTGGATGGGATTGATCAGAACTCAGAAGATGCCGGGGTATGTATTGCAACCTTTTGTTCCTTCTGTCTATAAATTTTCACATAAATGACAAAGAGATCAACAGCTTGATTCGGGAGCAAGAATAGTCCACTTTCTGCTGCAAGCCAGGGGAAACATGGATGACAAAATATGATAATAATACGAAAGCATTTGTTAAATAAAGTGCTCAATGTATAACTACAAATCTGAAATAGGTGCCTAGTTGATATGGGTGGATAATTCTAGAGTCTATCTGCATAGACAATGATGATCAATAAATTGTACTTATCCAACTAAATCAACATATAAACTAAGCTAAAGCTCAATATAAATGCTGATAGAATCTCTACAACGCCATCTAGCATCATATTAATTTCACCTCTAAGCACAAGTGAACCCTAAAGGTTCAAGAATAATAGTTAGTGACCCCAATAATGATGCAGTAACTGAAATTAGAGAAAAAGACTAACTACTAAAAGAATGTGTGGGCAACTCATGACATTCATGTAACATATCCATTACAAAATCATTCAAAATTAGAGATCAGAAAATGCACCCAAAAAGAAATTTAGCTCTTGCCAAATGAGAAAGGCTCCCAGAGCAGAGACTGCCCGAAGAGGGTAACAATTATGAAGCAATTGGTGAACCCAATTCCTGTATATAATTGCAGAATACAAATTCAACATCAGCAAACTGCAACAGAAAACTCTATGCATCGAAGATGGAATCGAACGGAAAGATAAAATCCAACAGGTATCGCCACAAATTAAGTGAATTAAGTAGAATTTGAAGAGTACGTTAACATGCTCACCAAGAAAGAACAGAGAAAAAGACAAACAATACAATAAGCCATCTCTCCAGTTTATAAGCTGGAACAATTCTCCTTTCAGTTCACCCACTTCACATTCTATAACATATCTGTCAATCGTTATCACCATCCAAGAAAATTAATTAAAATGTGAAAAGACAGACAACGAGCGATCATGTAGTACAGAAAGTGCCACAAGAACATAGTTAACCTATGGACATAACGTTCCAAGATTGAGGGGAGGGGGGTTAAGAAGTAAGTCAGTTCAATGCACATGAAATGGATTTCCAAATTTAATATAAAATCACTGTATGATTCAGGATAATGCAACTCTATACCAACAGATTTTATACTTTACCACATCTCAAGAAAAACAATATATCAGCACGTCATCTTTGCTAATAGCTTGACAAAAAACTGCAAAAAAAATAAAAATAAAAAAAATTGAAGAGGAGAGGAAACAGCAGCTTCAAATCTTAGGCAAAAGTTAGAACCACAACAAAGAGGAGAGGAAACACCCAAATCTGAAGTGTAACCATGTTTTCTTAAACAAAACCTGTATATATTTGTCCTCCAATCAATCCGATTAAGGTTCTATAGTGAAAAGTGGACTGTATATTTTTGACTAATCGGTAGTTGTTTTAATTTTTCTTTCATAATTTAATAGTGAATTTTGTGCTACAAAATTTGGCAGGACTAACCTACATTTGCAAGAAATCTATAAATTCCTTCACAGGTCAACAGTCAACTTACCCACAAGGTATATTAAACAAAATAGAAGAAAAATACCTCAGCACAAACAATAGAGCAAGTAGCAAACTGCAAGGATTGTTCCAAGCTTGGTGTGTGGAGTCAACATTCCAAGAATAAGGAAAAAACAGGACATCAACAGAATCTAGGCACATCCAACAGATTTATCTACGAAAAGGCTTTTTCAGTGATCATCACGATTCACGAACGATATATCTACTGTATGTTAAATAATCGTTATGTTACAGGTTGTATTATAACAGGTGGCTGAACTAATAGGTTAACATGACAGGAAATTTTTCTCTCAATAGAGCTACATAGAACTGACCATGTGAGACACTTATTTAAAAATAACAACAGTTAAGGTTGTACCAAAGATTCAGCCTCTAATTTCGCTGCAGCATCATACGAATTAAGCAACATTCCCTACCGCTTCCTCAATAAATCCCTGAAAGTTGAAAGATCTCGCAGCCTCAACAAAAAAAAACCTCAATTAACATCAAATTATTAGCAAAATCATTTTTTCTATTCACCTAGTAGTGTCTATTATATGGACAAGTGACTAATACAAAAGAAATTTATAGATAAGTACTTGAATCCCCTAGTAGTATACCTTAAACCTTAATACGACAACAGCAAAAGCGTCATTAGAATAAACCTTTCCAAGGAAATCACTTTTAACCAACAAAAACCAAAAACACATATCAACCACGCAAGTGAATGTTCAAAATATTCAAAATAAATCAAAGAAACCCAAAAATAAGAGATAAATATAAACAAATACATAACAAAATCCCATCAAATGTAATAAGTGTAATGAGGAATTGAAAGGAAAAAAACACAAGAAATATTCACTCAGTAAATGGAGAAATCTGGAAATCGAACCAATTAGAGAGAGATGAAGTAATAATGAACAAAGGCTGAAACAAAGCTATAGGCGAATATAGAACGGCGATCATCTATTTAATAGCAAATGGTGATAAACGAGAAAAATGTTTTAGTTGTAGGATTATCCATTTCAAATTCAAGGTTGCAGAGAGAATACACAACAGAATACAAGTGAGAATGAAAGACCATGAATTGAAATCCTACTGTAAGCTATATAGAAAGAAAGAGTGTTTGAATAACGTCTTCACACGTGTCAAGACTGTATTACAACAAAATTCTCCCAGTAGAGTTTCAACGCGGGAACATCCAAATTAGGTTTGTCAAATTGGTGGGTTAGGTTTAAATTGAAATTATTGAAGGACAAATATATAGACTAACTTAAGTCTATAATTAAGTTAAATAGTAATATTTTAATAAAATTATTTAAAATAACAAAAATAGCATTACTTTCAGTGGATCAAATCATAATATTAATTTCTACTACTAATTTCTAAGTGAATCTTCAAAATAACTTTAATATTAATATTAATCCAAATCATCATAACATCACAACACGAGTCATTAAGCGAAAAACAATTAATGCGCGGGAAGTTAAAAACAAGAGTAGATAGAACACTCTCAAAATGTAAAAATACATGCACAACAAATAGCAACTTGAACAAAACAGACATCTCAACCATACATACAAATTTTGGATCATAGGTGAGATATAACAAGAAAAACCAAAGAAATTTTGGGATCACTTAAAGGTGAAAAAAAAAAAAAATGAAACAGACGATTCACATATAAATATTAACACATTCCACAAATAGAAATTCGAAAAGTAAAAAGTCAAGAGTAACAATTCCACTAGGCAACAAGGTTCTACAAAATTCAGCATGAACCATCTGCCACCTGTAAAAAAGTTAAACATGACAACAGCTTGCACAAAGAAAATGAGGTGGCACTCAGTAAAGGTCAACGGTATCAGGAAAAAAATTAACACCTTTAAAACTTCAAGGCATTAAAACAGAACAAGGAAAATTGGCAAAAGCATAACTTAAAAAGGAAACACCCGCTCTAGGTTTCTTCCTTTAAATAACTGAAATTTGTGAGCGGCTAAACTGAATAGACATTAGGCCATGAAAATAAAATAAACAACACTTTAACTGAAAATTTAAAAGATGGAGTTGTGATTAGATGCGGTTAAATGGGGTTATTTACGAAAATAAAAATTTAGAATATCTTGGGAAAAATTTAGCAAGTGACAAAAGTGAAAAGATACGCTGGGTCAAGATAAAATAGAAACTTTTAAGATCAAACACTATTTTAAATAAAGTAAAATAATATTTCAAAAAAAAGTGAATAACACGGCCTAACAGGACCTAAATTAACTAACTTTTAATCAACTAAATTCAAAAAAGTGACATTACAATTAGCAAGAAATAAAACGGAACACGTACAATAAAATCAAAATAGACAATTCGTTATAAAGTTCAAGCACAACCATCGAATACACGATTTAAAAATAACAAAAACTAAGTTATTTACAACTATGCAAAGCCAAATGAATACACAAATATTAAATTACTAGGCAATGAAATAACAAAAGAATGGCTAAAGGCCATTAATATACACAATGGTAGACCAAATATAATTGACTAAAGGCTTATCCTTTATTTACGAGGAATAGACATGAATATACATATACAAAATCAATAAAGCCCGAAATAACTAGCAAAAATAAAACCAAAATAACTAGCAAAAATAAAACCAAAACAACTAGCACAAAGAAAACCTAAAATAACAACACCTATATAGCCCAAAATAACTAGCAAAAAACAGCCTAAATAAATGGCACAAATTAGGAAGAGAACGAGGTAGAAAGATACAGTGCTTGTTCAAGAAAGATCTTTATTTGGAATTAAATAAAAAATAAGAGAGTAAAAAAAAAATGAAAGAATTAAATAGGAATAAAATAAAACAAGTCAAAGTAAGAGATAAAAAATGTAATAGAGAGAATATTTTTTGGCTAGAGATAAATAGCCCAAAATGTAAAAATTGGCCATCAGATGTCAAATTGGGAGATTACCCTTTGCCAATTTTCGCCTTATGTTTGTTGTTATAAGGAGCACATTTTGCTACAATTACAAAAACCCGTATAAACAATTCAAAAAATAGATAACCCGCTTCACAACTCCTCTTCTCCCACACTCTGTTTTACAATACTTGATCATCTACCAACACATTCTTCCTGGATTCACATATCCACACCACCATCTGCAATGGCAGAAAAATACCAAGAAACAGTATCAGAACAACCAAGCCAGCCAAAAAACACCAATGAAAACCAACAACAAATCAATGAAACCCAAATTGCAATTAATACTCCACTACAACCTACTAAAATCCCAGAAACATCAACTAACAAGCCAAGAAACAACAATGCAAACCCAAATAACCCCAATGAAATCCAACAAACATCAACTACCAACCCAAGAAATCCCAAAGAAGTCCCAAAAAAACCCATAGAAACACCACAAAAACCAACTGAAAACCCACAAAAACACACAATCAATACCCAAATTGCAACTGAAAACCCATTTTGGGGAGCCTGCTCCAATGACCCACCATCAAAAAGAAATTGTACAACTAACTGCGTATACAAGGACTATTTCCCACAAGAAAAGAAAACTGAATTCAAGATTTTGAAGAAACACATGGGAAAAGCAGGAATCAGGAATTTGATACAAAACACACCAAAGTCACAGATTCAAGACGAACTGAACAAGAGACTCGAAGAGGCAATGCTAGCAAAGAAAGGACTGGGTTCATTACTAAAGGAAAAGGAGGCAGAACTCCACAGCATAAAAGTGTTGATGAAGGAAAAAGATGAAAGACTCAAAGAGAAGGATGATCAAATAAAATACTACAGGGAAATAGCACTATCCGCAATGAGGTAAATAAATTTCCATTTTCGTCTACTTTAATTCGTAAAAAAGAAGAAAAAAGATGAAACGATTGCACTAATTAGGTAATGATAAATTCTTACTAATTTGTTGGAGCATGCATTTATGTGGCTGAGCAATTATTAGTTTTCTTTTCTACAATTTTTTCTCTTATTTCGTTTCTACATTGATAAAATGCTTTGTTTAATAATTTTAATTTATTATAAATTTGGATAATGATGCTAATATAATCTATTTGCAATGGTATATGTGGTAAATAGGAGTATATAATAGGAGTATATATCGAGTATAATATGTATGTAAATTGTATACTAGAAATAAATCTGCAAATGTAATGTTATAATAGCAATACATATTAAACATTGTATGCATATTTGGTATATTTTTAATGATACAACAAATGTGGATGACATAATAGCATTATATAATAAGTATAATTTTACCACACAAACTATATCAGGTATAATATAATAATTTAGTTATATGTCATTATCTTTCTAAGCCAACAGATATAAATTAATAATGTACAATACTATTATATACATATACATTGAATATAAACAGAATACATAACGTAAATTTATTTAAACAAACATATTGTGAACTATATAATAACATAATATTACATGAAAAGTAATTGTATATAATGTTATATTAGTTAATTACTTAGGAGTATATTTTGAATATAAATGGTGTATAGAAAAGGGAAGAAAAAATTACTAAGAAAATTTACTAAAAACATGGAACAAAGTCGCAGTAGATAAGAAAGGTAATAAGCACTTGTGGTATAAAAGAATAAACTGTTTACATTCTTAGGATGACATGCACGAACAAAGCAATTCTGTTAACATTCTTAGGATGACATGCCATGAACAGAGCAATTTTGTTTACATTCGTAATATGACATGCCATGAACAGAGCAAGTAAACAACCAATTGACACTTACCGTTTATTGCTTTTCTCTAGAGGCAAAAATAATCCAGGACTTGGAGGTGGTGGTGAGGGAGGCATAAATATGGCAGCTTGGATTGGTGAGGGAAATGGCTTACTAGGTGCCCTCAATCCCAACATAAATGTAGGGGAGGCGCCCCCAATAGCTCTGGAAGGCATAGACATTCAAGCTGGGGGAGGACTAAATGTTGGAGCTTGGATGGGAGAGGGAGCAGGCACACAAGGTAATCTCATTGCACCTCCAAATGCACTGGAAGGGGTTGGGATGCTAGGTGAGGGTGGACTGAACATAGCTGGTTGGATGGGAGAGGGAGCAGGGCAACAAGGTGATCTCCTACCAAACATATATCCAGGTCAAGAAGATGGCATACTTCTGTTGGGTTTTTAAGAGGTGTGAATGGGAAATGAACAAGTGTTTTTTTTTAAAAGGCACCAAGACAAAGGATGCAATTTGAATAGACACCTTTTCACTTTGAATGGTTGTGACCTTTCCGATGGGTTGTGACTTTTCCCATAGGTTGTGACTTTTCCGATAAGGCACATTAAGCACCTCTTCGTACTACCTTTTTGTTGGCTATAAATTCAGAGGACTAGCCTCAGTTTCTGAACATCTTCTACATATTTTCTAACAAACAAATATAGAGTCATGTGTGATTTATTGCCGTCCTTTGCGTTCGATGAAGACGTTGGAGTTTGAGGTACCGCTACTCCATCGATAGGTATATCCGTTTTATGCTGGGAGGAAGTAATCCAAAACCTCGGGTATAGTGAGGGGATTAAATTCCTTAAGTACACACAAGAAAATTGTGGACTCGGATATTTTTAATTAAGTCTTTGTTTTTTCTGTTTCCAGTTTTATTTTTCTGGTTTACTATTTTGAACACAGGATACTAACAATCTTAAGAAATTTAATATTTTATTTTTCGTGTTCATCTACTTTAATATGAAAATAACAATCTGGTAGATGGTGGGTAGAGAGGAAAAACAATGTTGAAAGCCATCATTTCTTCTACTGGGTTTAGATGGTAGTATTATCGGGTTACGTTGTCAAGCATGTTATCTTAAGCTCGAGAAACTCACATAAATTGTTGTTGCATTATTGGAGACTGAATTTCTAAGGCAAACTTACGGAAATTATTTTTTATCGTTGCCTTGAAATTTGGATCTACTGATTGAATACAAAATGTATATTCAGTGGCTATGAACTCTCAAATACAAAGGTATTATTTATTATTGTTCTCATTACTGGTATCATCATTATATATTTCAACAGATTTAATAATGAGAAGACATGAGTAAAAAGGAAAAAAAAAAAAAAGGACAAGAGAATGCAGTAAAGATCAAGTTGGAGTAAATCCAAAATTTGGTCGAAATAAACAAGTGGACTATCGGAGTTCCATTTGAAGAACCAGGCACAAAGGCGACCGTGTCTATAAAGGCCTTTATTCCAATTGAGGCTCAGAGACGAGTTTAATAGATGGACTAATTGCAATGGCTCTTTCGCCGAAGAGAAGTTGTCGTAACCTCGATGGCAAACTCGATCTTAAGGTCGTCATATTCAACCTCGCTCTACTTTCTCTCCTTGTATTCACTGAATTAACAAAGTCACAGACGGGTGACTCTCTAGATAGAGAGAGTGTATAGAGGCTATACAGAAAATAGGGATTATAGAGAGAAGAAGTATGAAAAGGGAAAATTGTGTACTCATGTTATGACCTTATTAGATGTGCCTCTAGCAACCAAAGTGGTTCCGTGCACTTCATGGTCATGCAAAGATCAAGGTAAACAAAACTGCTACTCGAACGCCGAAAAATCATCTGCAATCCATGGCAGAGTTCACTCCTGTGTGAAGGTTACTTCTATTATTGATGATCTTAATACAAAGCAGAGGCATTTGAGGAATGAAATTGAGAACGCTAAGAAAGCAGTATCACTGTCTCCATACTTGATTGAGTTTGTACATTTCTATGCTAATTTGTTGATGAAGCAACAAATGATGGGAAGGACTGTGCTGCCCGCTGTGAGAAGTTGAGGGGTAGATATCGCGGCGGCAGCTGCTGAATATCATCCTGACAACAGTTATATTGAGTCGCCAGAGTCGGAGGTTGGGGAAGAGTGCTATAAGCACTATATATGTTGCTGAGAGTATCCGATTACAGAAGTACTGCATGGATAAGGATGATGATTTGTTAGATGGTCCCGAGGGAAAATTGCCCGCCATATTCATTGGTTTTAAAATTAGAGGGCAGGCACCATTTAACTACTCGATTAGGTTTGTTTTTTGAGAAACAAAACTTACCGCTTAGTGAACGTCCTCCAAATTACAGTGACAAGATTGTCCACTGAGATGGCCAACTAATAACTTTAAGACAAACTTCTATATAGAGAATGAATTTTATAACGTGAAATAACTCATAAAGCAAGTTTTCTTGGAGGTTTGAAAAATCTAGTGCAGTAGGCAATAGCTAAGCACTCTATGGTGGAAATTTAATTTCCTCAAATATTTGAGTCTAATCTGCAGTGAGATCAGAAAAGCAATTATAAGAATTGCTAGCCTCAACAGTGATGACACTTTAGTACGACTTCTTGGCGATATCAACGACTTCGTCGATTCTTCTTGTGAAATAGAGGTTTGATGATTGCCTAGAAATAATGTGTCAAATGATGTTGCACTTTGAAAAGTGAAAAAAAAAATTCCTTTTAAGAAAAATATTGTGAGAACCATGAACCAGATCTTCAGAATTTACTTTGTTATTGAGATTAAAGTCTACATGACTTTCTAAAGAGTACGACGATGAATAAGATGGTTGTGGATGCTAAAACTTTGTGTGCGCCAAGCATTTACGTGTATTTGCTTGTCACTACAATTTAGTTTATATTGAAAACTCAAACATGAAGGGCATCTAAACCAATGACATTCTCATCATTAGTGTAAACTAAAGTAATGATAGTGTCTTAAGAGAATGCACAAAATATTTAAAATGTGGGGGATTCTTGGCTTATGATAAAGTCAAAAGTAGACATAGTGTCTAATTTAATTTCGAAGCACAAGATATGAAATCCAATAACATTCTTGTATTGTGTCAAACCCACAAAATTCCTAGAGTATATTTGGTATGGTTTTCGTTGAGTTACTAGTATATAACTAGTCTATGAAATCATCAAATTGATAATTGAGCTTATACTTGTTCAAAAGAATTATATTCTTTCTTTCATGATAGGGTATCATTTGAAATGTCATGACTTTGCATGAAAAGATGCGTCTGTTAAAATATAATTATTTGTATAGACATGAACATTGGTAAAAGGTTACTCGCCTTTGTTGGTTAATAAAACAAAGATCAATTAATCATTAATAATGATTAATTTTTATTGATAAAGTTCTTGTTTACGCTAGAACTTGTGGGGGAAAACTATCTATATAGTTAGTCGAATACTTAATCAAGTACCCCATAGAAAACACAATCTATTCCATATGAAAATGAAAAGGAATAAAGTCCAATTTGAATACTTCAAAGTGTGAGGGTGTTTGGCGAAATAAGTTCTTAAACCCAAAGGGTAAATAGAATCGGAAAAATGTTGATTGTGTTTTTATAGAATATGCCACCAATAGTAAAGGATATTGATATGTCAACCATATGATATATGTCTTTGGTGGATATTGATATGGTGGTTAGTGAAATTTCTCACTTAACTAGTTCCGTCTTAGTGAAAGACTAGTTGATTGAATTAGTCATTTGATGATTGATCATATGTATTTTAATTAAAGGTCATGATATTTAATTTGTGAATGGATGTCATTTTAAAGGTTGTGACTCTTCTTGATAAGATGTGTCTGTTGTAAGACAAACCTTTGAAAAGACAAGACGGTTTATTGAATGTATAAGTTTATTGGTCTATAAATTGAAGAACCAATTAACGATAAGAATAAAAATCAATAATAGCTTGGATTTTCACATTTGTGAATGTGCTATTAGTTGGATATTTGAAGAAGTAGACTTAAAAGAAGTGGAATGATTGAGAAATATATATTGTTAAAAGGTTGTGGCCACAACTGAGGTCAATAATCCACAAGTATTGGTATAATGACGTCACTTTAAGTGTAGTCATTAGTCTACGATATATCCTAATTTCTAAGTGTGATTTGCACTACAATAATTATTCCGCAGTTAGTTGAGGGGTATAGAGATGCAAATTGAATCACCGAATTGACTAAATTAAATCCATAGGTGGATATTCGCTTACCATTGATGGAGGATCAATAGTGTCTTGGAAATCATCAAGAGAGACACATATCACCTACTCCACAGTGGAGTCTAAGTTCATAGCTTTAGACAAGGTCGGTGAAGAAGTTGAATGGCTCCAAAATTTCTTGAAAGAAATTCTATCAAACTCTTGACACATGTATACATACATTGCGATAGTCAAGCAGTAATTGAAAAGTTGGGAGTGTTATGTATAACGGGAAATCTCGTCATATTCGACGAAGACATAATACCGTTAGACAACTGTTCTCTAGAGGAATTATCACAATTGACTATGTAAAGTCAAGAGATAAATATGTTGGATCCACTTACAAAAGCGCTAACTAGAGAAGTGGTTGAAGATCATCGAAGGGAGTGGGACTATGGCCGAGGACAAGTCATCGTGGCGGTAACTCTACCTAGAAGACTGGAGATCCCAAGATCTAGGTTCAAGGAGATCAAACAAAGTCATTGATGACGGTTCAACATTGTCAACAATAATGTTTTGGTCCATTCTCGTGATGAGACAATGTTCAGTATCAAGGATAAAGTGTTAAGACTTTTTAATGGTTTCTAAGTTTGATACGGGGTATATCAAATAGTGTATCTACGGGATGACACATTTAGGAATCACCTATGTAAGTGTGAAGTGTAAGCCGCTTCAAGGAGAATTTTTGTAAGGCCAATTCTTTACGCACTTATGATCCGACAGTGTTCATGGCTGAAACGAACAAAACAATGAGAACCAAAGACGGTTCAAGGGTTGATTGTGTGACATATGGTTGTCTAGGTATACACCAAAGCTCGACGGTTCAAAGATATCTAATATACCGATTGACCAAGTATATCCGACATATGTTCACTACGGAAAGTTCAAAGGGAAACCTACTTATCCAGATGCGATTAATCCTTACTTACGAATCACACAGTTTTTTCATGCATGTTTTTATCATATAGCCATTCCCCATTCATGTGGGGGATTGTTGGGTTTTTAAGAGGTGTGAATGGGAAATGAACAAGTGTTTTTTTTGAAAAGGCACCAAGACAAAGGATGCAATTTGAATAGGCACCTTTTCACTTTGAATGGTTGTGACCTTTCCGATGGGTTGTGACTTTTCCCATAGGTTGTGACTTTTCCGATAAGGCACATTAAGCACCTCTTCGTACTACCTTTTTGTTGGCTATAAATTCAGAGGACTAGCCTCAGTTTTCTTTAATGAAATTTCTGAACATCTTCTACATATTTTCTAACAAACAAATATAGAGTCATGTGTGATTTATTGCCGTCCTTTGCGTTCGATGAAGTCGTTGGAGTTTGAGGTACCGCTACTCCATCGATAGGTATATCCGTTTTATGCTGGAAGGAAGTAATCCAAAAAACCTCGGGTACAGTGAGGGGATTAAATTCCTTAAGTACACACAAGAAAATTGTGGACTCGGATATTTTTAATTAAGTCTTTGTTTTTTCTGTTTTTTAGTTTTATTTTTCTGGTTTACTATTTTGAACACAGGATACTAACAACTTCCACATCTCGCACCAAATGGAAACTTCTGGCAGCAAGAATTTCAACCCCAATGGGAGCAAGAACAGCAACAATTTAATGAAGAGATAGGGGACAATTTCGTTCATGACTTCTTGCATCAGCCAGATGCAAGAAGCACCACTTAATACATGAGACCAAACCGAGACTGATTTTTGAATGTTGCTTTAATGTAGATACCTCATTTCGAAAAATAGAACTGATTTTAGACTGTTGCACTTTTGCTAAGGCTATCTTCTATTGTTCTTGTTGTATAGAATATAGCATAAAGAGGTTTTCACTGTGACTATCTTCTATTGTTCTTGATAAGTCATATACAGTAAATCCTTTACAATGATCTTGACTAAAATTGTATGTGTTGCTCAATTTTCTCATGATAGTAATGGAATCTGCTATGTCTCTATTCAAAATCCGCTATCATAGATTAAGTAGGCGTTTGGCCATGAAAATTAAATTTTTTGGAGTTGGAGTTGAAATTAGAATTGGAGTTGGAGTTGGAGTTGAAGTTATTTTTGGCCATGAAAATAAATTAGAGTTCTTTTTGACTTTTTATGAGAGAAGTAGAAGTGAAAACAAGTCCCGAATATTTTTTTTCAATTTAGTGAAATAAATTTCATGGCCAAACACCATAATTTTTACTTTTTTCACTAAAATGAAATAAATTCGTTCGGGGTTGACTTCCTTATTGGACTTCTCCCCCCCCCCCCCCAAAAAAAATTTTTCTTTGGAGGAAAATGATTCTTCAAAGGCCTCTGAAGAAAAGTGACTTTGATATCAAATGTTAAAAAAATATAAAAGGAATATAAAGAAGAAAAGCACTCTCAATCACTCAAATTCTTTTTATTTATTTTTAGACAAATATAAAAAGATCATTTTTCTCTATTCAAATTGTAAAAGGTTAAAAGATCTCGTTTTCCAAAATAATAATGTTAGGGCCCATAACAAAAGAATGATCAAGAAGCATAATGAGAAATTAAGATCCTTTGGCCATTTACAAAATAGATAGAAGAAAATAATTTTTTTAGATTTTTTATATATAAAAATGAAAATTATTATTCCTTTCATTTTATTTTATGTGGTTATAAATTATCTCATTAAAGATAAAATAAAAAAGTTTGAAAGTTAAATTATTTTAGTTATAGTAAAATGGTATTTTTTTTTTTAGAATAGATTAAAAAAAAAGAGATGACACATAAAATAGAACGGATAGAGTAATGAAATGGTCATAAAAACATAAAAAAAGTTAGAAGTGACTTACCAACCCAATTCTCTGTAAAACAGAAGCAACAAGTGTCAGTGGAATATAAAGTTGGCGCACAAAGAACTCAAGATTTTAGAGTCTACAGTGTCTCCGAAGACCAAACCTCCAGCAAGAATGGCAACTCCTTGGCAATTTCTCTATCCAATTCTCATATTGATCATCTCATTTTTATGTCAAGCATCATCTATTCTATTGCTTTCACAAAATGGTGCTCGATATCTCAGCAATTTTTGGAGCTCAAACAGAACACTATCACTTAGCCCAAAATACCAGTATGAGATCAAATATTTCCAGCAGAATCTTGATCACTTCAGTTTTTCCGATCTGCCTTCGTTTCGACAGCGTTATCTAATCAATACCCAATACTGGGCGGGTCCCTCTCGTTTGGGCCCTATTTTTCTCTACTGTGGCAACGAAGGTGATATTGAATGGTTCGCTATCAATACAGGCTTTGTTTGGGAAATTGCCCCTCGTTTCGGCGCCATGGTTATCTTCCCCGAGGTGAATTACTGGCCATTCTTATCATTTTCCTCGTAAAGAAAGTTCCATCTTTGATGTTTTTTGAAATCAACTTTATATATTTGGAAACTATTTGAAAAGTATTATAAGTCGCAAGAATTGACAATTCAAAATATTTAATAGATATATGAAAAGTTACAGTCAAAGGTAGGCTTGTTTTGAATTTCAAAATTCGAAAGGTGCCACATAAATTGGGACAGGGGAGTACCACGTTAAGACTTAAGGGTCACTCTTGGGCTGGCTGAGCCCAAAAATTGGGAGTCTTAGGACTCCACAAGAGGAGATGTTGATAGATGAATGCCAACTAACAGCTCTTAGAGGTTGGTAATACTTCACAAGAGGAGATGTAGTTTAATGAATCAGAAAGCCAATAAGAACATGTAGTAAATTTCCCCTCAACATTGTAGGCTAGTTGTAATCAGAAAATTTACTTACATTGTTATATGATTGATAAATTATTACGTTTTGTTTTTTGCAGCATCGATATTATGGGGAGTCAATGCCATATGGAAGTAAGGAAGAAGCATATAAGAATGCTACAACTTTGTCGTATCTAACAGCTGAACAAGCACTAGCTGATTATGCCGTGTTAATTACTGAGCTTAAAAGAAATTTATCTGCACAGGCATGCCCTGTTGTGTTATTTGGTGGATCATATGGTGGAAGTAAGTGGTGTAGTATTCAGTAGCTTAGTACATCAGTAATTTAGCTCTGCTTGTATGTGTTTTGGGCGTTTGTTTTTAATCAGTCTTATGAGTTGTGCTTCACTCAGAGGTTCTCTGTTTTCTTGTGTTTGAAACAGTGCTTGCAGCGTGGATGAGGCTCAAATATCCCCATATTTCCATCGGTGCACTTGCTTCTTCTGCGCCAATTCTTCAGTTTGAAGATCTTGTGCCACCTGAAACCTTTTATAACATTGTCTCCAATGATTTTAGGGTCTGTAAGACTCTGTTTCTATCTCTAGTGACATCTAAAAGTAACTAGTGTCTATTTGGGAAACTTAGGTTTGGTCTGCTTCATTTCTTTGATTTGAATTTGATGAAGTGAAGGCACTTATCTAGCGTCCATTTACTGAGCGGTAGAGTAATCTTGTCATGCGTCAAAAATTAGATGGCAGCTACAGCTCTTACTAGTTCCCTGCACAACTTTTGTGCAATTGAAGACTATCACACAGTCAAATCTTATATGCCTAAAATTTAGAGATAAGCAGGATTTAAATTGATCCTAGTTAGAAAAGTTTACTTCTAATTCAGATTTAGAGCACATTAACCTATGTAGATGTTCAATGTATAAAACTATATCATGCATTAAATTTATAAACTATAAAATAGATTTACATACCACTGCAAAGTTTACACCATCCACTTCAGCACTGAATTTAATTCACATTAATATCAATCTCAACCCCATAAATTGAATCTAGTATGGGCTTGGCCAAAAATAAAATCACATTTGACTGACTGGATCCAGATTTTTGCCTTCCCAAATCTGGACAGGGATCCTTCACTAATCTAGTTCTTGTAATTTCATTCCTAAAGCTCTAGTTTAGCATTTATGACATCTTTACCGTATCACCTTCTGCAGCGCGAGAGTGTGAGTTGCTTTAACACTATCAAAGAGTCTTGGGATGTGATTAACAAGGTAGGACAGATAAATGGTGGACTTGCACAACTAACAAAGACTTTCCACATCTGTCGGTAAGATGCTTATGACACCACCATTTGCTGTCTTGTTAGCTAACATTGTCATTGACCTATAGAATTTCAAGCTTCAAGTTTCACGTTGAGGCAATTTGATTCGACGTTGTGAGTGGCAGGGAACTGGAGAGTGTTGACGGCCTGTCTAACTGGTTAGAATCTGCCTATAGTTACTTGGCAATGGCCAACTATCCCTATCCGACCGACTTCTTGATGCCTTTACCTGGAAGCCCCATAAAAGAGGTTAGCCCTGGACCTTATACTCTCCACGAAGCTATCTGCAAGATTATAATAAATCATGCAGAAGCTATCTTTATGAGGAAAAGCATTTACATCTCAATTGATACTATGTAGCAGATAACAGATGTCTTTTCCCTGCATGGTGATCAACAAGTAGTCAATTGTGTGGAGCAATTTCTTTCCTGTGAATAACATCTTTCCAACCCCTTTGCTTTCAGGTATGTAGGAAGATTGATAGTTTGCCTGATGGTGCTAGTGTGCTGCAGCGTGTATTTGAAGGAATTAGTGTCTATTATAATTACACCGGAAAAGTTGACTGTTTTGATCTGGACGATGATCCTCATGGTATGAGTGGTTGGAATTGGCAGGTATGGTGATGATCAATGTACATACTCTTGCTTAGTTGTTCATAATTTGAGTTCTTAAGTCATAAAAGTATGTGCTCCTACAAAAATTCATCCAAACTAGGTTGCTTATATCTTTCATACAATGTCTACAGGCATGTACTGAGATGATTATGCCTATGGCAAGTAACAGGACAACTAGTATGTTTCCAGAGTTCTATTATGACCCAAAGTCAAATGAAGAGCAGTGCTTGAAAGATTTTCATGTCAAACCGAGGCCGACATGGATAACAACTGAATTTGGTGGACATGTATGAAAATTTGCAAAAACTTTGTCAATGCTCTGTATATCCTTTAGAGTTCCATGGAAATTATATATCCCTTATGTAGAGTTAAAAAAAATTAAGAGTTTTTGAGATCTAAATGATATGATCAATTGGTTACTGCACTCTGTCAAAGAGCTTATGACAGGTTGACGTTCTTGTAGCCGTGGATTGGATATCAAGGGAGAGAAATATTTTGAAACTTTTTTTAGTTTTATAAGAAAATGAGAGTATTTTAAAACTTTCAAAAGGATTAAATAGTTCTTCTATGTTTATATTTACTCCGTGTATGGTAAATTTGTTTATTTGGAGGATGCATAGAATATGGATCTCAATGGTGTTTCTGGTGGTTGTACATTGTCCAGGATCTAGAGTGTAGTAATGATTCTAAACTGCTTGGTTTCTTTATTTTTATTTTCCTTCCGCTCCCTTATTTGAGTTATTTGCTCTTTCTTTTTTGTGCTGAAGGCGTTCCAGAGTGCGCTAAAAGCTTTTGGGAGTAACATGATATTCTCAAATGGCCTGTTAGATCCCTGGAGTGGTGGCAGGTATTCTTTAGTTTCTTGTGTAGACTATGGAACTGAATCTAAACGTTTTACTAAAATTATATGTCAAATATTTTTGTAGTGTTCTGGAAGATGTGTCAGAAACTATAGTTGCTCTAATAACTGAAAAAGGTAATTCTTTAACTGTTTTTCATATAATTCGTCATTATCCTCTCTCTTGGATATACGTAACAGTGTAACAATCTGTCATCTTTTCTCTTGAGCAATCACCAATTTTACTGGATATGTTGCTGTTGTTATTTACGTCTGTTGAGTTGATGTTTAAAGTGCCTGTGACCTCATCCTCCGAGTGTTTATCCAAACAATCATGATCGATGCCAATTATAACCATCTCTCCGTTTCTTCTTCTTGGTTTCATTTATTAGTAATTCCTGTTAAAGCCCCAGGCTGAGCGCCATAGCCAGCATGTTTTTCAGTGGAAATGACAATCATTTGGAACACTTATTTCTTCTTTTTATTGATTCTTCTATTTTACATTTTGACTGCAACTTTGTGATGGCTTCCTGCTTTCCTCTTTTCGTCTTTATCGCTAGTGAGCAGGCAACCATTTAGGCTCTTAGGTCTTTTTATTGAATTTCAACTTTCAGCTATTGATACTCTATTAAATTCTCCGCTAGCAAATATTATGTTACTGGTGGGAACACATAATCTCAACTGTTTATGTGATGAAAGTTTTGAAAATGAAAGTGCAGGTTCATTAAAATTTATCTGAGCAGGTAACAAAAATCCCCTATAGAGGGCACTCCAACTTCTGGAGGATATCATTTGTCTCGAGAGAAGGAAATCCATTCTGAAGTCTCTCGTCTTCTGTTTTTATCTATCCACCAATTATCTACTCTCTACTCTCTGTTTTACCTTATATTTGTTTACTCTGAAAATTCAGACTTGAGATGATATCACAGAAAACATTTGCTAGTTGATGAGCCAATGATTGCTAGTTGGGTATCCAAGTAGGCAGGGTCTTGGGCTAATACTTGATTATGTTACCCTTTTAGGGTCTATTGATTTTTCAGGTCATAGCTTTGTTTGTTTAATATCTCTTCATGCTTACCGCCTCTATGGTTGGACATAGCTAATCTTTGCAAGATAAATTTTTGTTTTGCAGCTTCATCCATTATTTCAACTTCTACTTAAAATAGAGAATTTGAAGCTGAGAGATCGGTTTGAGGAGCATTTCAAGTGAAACAATGGATTTAACTCGCCAAACCTTCCAACTTTTTTTTTTCAAATGAAATTCATGTCCAAACACAAATACTTTTTCAACTTCCAAGTCCAAATACTCATTTTCTTCACCTTCAACCTAATAATGTCCAACCGGGCGAACATGTAGGAAAGTAATGGATTTTACCAGCAAAACTTGAAAGCAGGATGCATTTCATTTTTCTATATAGTTGTTCAATGGATAAAATGGCTTTAACATCATGGTATATGTTTCTATGAGTTGTTGGGAAATGTATGAAAACCACAACACGAGTAGTACACTTCACATAAACTTGTACAACTTTTAACTTTTTGGTTATGTTTTAGGTGCCCATCACTTAGATCTGCGTGCTGCGACTGCTGAAGATCCTGATTGGCTTCTGGATCAAAGGTCAAGTGAGATTAAGCTGATCAGGAGCTGGTTGGATGAGTACTATGATGAAAAGAAAGCAACTTTCAGCATATAGATAATTTCTTTTCTTCACCAATCACCAGGAAACAGCCAGATTACAACGTACGAAATCTTCTAATTCTACAAATGGCTTGGTGTTTTGGTTATTGTACATAATAACTTTTAAGGGATAATTCACTGGTTGCGGTGCCGCATATGGAACTGTAATGCCTTTTGTTTCCACCAACACTTGATCACTTGTGGTATTTCTTGTACTCGACTGTCTAAGGTATTATATGAAAGTGTTAACAGACTGTTACCCTGAACAAATATTTATGAAATAGAACAGAGGTATATTCCTCCTACTTCTAGCACCAACTACATCTACAAGAAAAGGGTGAAAGAATTTGGTTAATGACATGCAGTCTAGTACTCCTTTTGTCCCTTTGTTTTATGACACCATTACCATATTTGAACTTAAAGAGTAACTGTTTACTAATACTGGACCATTTGAGTAACAGTCTACTTTTATGTATTCAATCAAAACCATCAACTAACTATATTAAAAGTTGTTTTGAGTGTCATTTGTCAGTCTAATGAAACTATTAGCTCCCGTTAGGCAACAGTGCTAATTAATGTCCTTTTCAATATACGATCTAGATTAGAAGTTTTGCAAGAAGCACATGTTTGGCAGCTAATCATGCATGTTATTGTAGTTAATGCATTAATATAAATAGCAGTTCGTTATTAAATGGTATCAGGCAAACTAAAAAAAAATAAAAATGGGTATCAGGCAAACTTTGATTTTGGTTTTGAGTCTTACTGCACCTAAAATTCTTAGACTTGCTTAACTCAAGATAGAATACTTGTTATATTTTTATCTAAAGACATTCTATCTAAAAATTTAAAGGGAAAAAAGGGAGAACACATTGTTTGAAAGGAGCCAGTGGATTGCAACAATTTCTTTTGGAAGATAGTCTTTGACATTGAGTGAACCACAGACAGTGATTGAGAGAATATATATGGAAGATATATATAAATACTAAGGTGCTGGCTGTGGTTTACTAATGGTGTTCAGTTTCGAAGGTGACATATTATTTATTGTTTGATCATATTACCATAAATACGATAGCTAAATCATGATGTCTTGTATTTTATGAGAAAAGTTACAAACTTGCACTCAATTGCCCCTCCATGTCTCTGTGGCCTATATATCTAATACTACATCCTACTGATGCTAACACAATTAGTTTCTTATAGATGGAAAAATCCAAAAATTTCTTATTTTCTATATTGTATTGCCAGAATACGAGGGATTAGGGAACATCATGCATGAATTATCATGTGACAAACCAAGCTGGACACAATAATGAATTAAACTGCGTGTTGGTTTTCTTTAATTTCTAATTACAAGTTACCAACTAGTTGAATAAGCCATTGACACTGCAATTTTTGTTGGTGGGTGATTCAAGGGCAGTCACTATTATAAAGACTTACTGAAGATACAGAAATAATGGGTCATCCATTCTAATCAATCCGAAATGTTTTTTCAAGATGCAAATAAGTGCTATGGTAGTCAGATTATCTGTGAGTTTGGGCCCCAAGTTGGGAGACAGAATTTTGATTGAGATTTTGCTTGGGCTAGTTGAACAAGCAGACACATGCATCCTATGTGGCGTCCGACGTGACCAATTTGCATCCTACGTGTATTATGCCACATAGGATATATGTGTCTACTTGTTCAACTTTATACAAGTTTAAGTGTCTACTTAGGCACATCTAAAGTTGGAGAATATAAATGTCAGTTGAAGTAAAGTTCCAAATTCATGATCTTGAACTTTAGCTCACAGCCTCACACAAACAAGAATTTTCCCAAAAGTTGTGGAACTTCATGCCGAAAAAGGAAATAACATACTAACAAATAATTCAAAGTAGATATATAGAGCGAATTTTTGGTATCATATCAATTGTCATAGCCCATAGGTGCCAAACTCCCACAAACAGTGAAAGAAAGAAAAATAGTAACTGAGTGTCAAAGTCCACATAAACTGTTAATATGATTAGTGAAATTATATATGTTGGTACTTTGATTAATGGGACAATTATGATTTCGTGTGCATATACTCGATTAGTTTTTCTAGAAGGATTTGAAAAAGATGACTCTTCTTTATAAAAAGCAAATTGATGAAATGATCATCTTGCTCAAATAATTCTTCATTCAGACGTCTTCCAGATGATATTCGGAATTTGAGAAAACAAATCTAGAATTAGAATATATCAGACGATAAAAAGAGTATAAAATTAGAACCAACTCTAAATAATTTCAAAAAATTTGTGAGAAAAAAAAAATCTGAGAAAATTCATTCTAAAAAATGTTAACACGGAGGGAATTTTTTTTAAACTTGACTGTGAAGTGTGAATACCTATACTGTTGGATTGCACAATATTACTACTTTATCAACAACAAAAAAAAGTTGTTTATTAAGATGTAGAACGTGGAGTGGTTACAATGCTTCTTTACTCGTTTATTAGTTTGTGTTATTGTAATGGGGTACCTTAATTCCCACAGAAGAAAGTAAAAAGTTGCAACAAAAATTGTGATCTCACCCGGGAAAAAAAAGATTAATGTGAACAAGAATTCAATATATGGAAATTAAAGAATGGTTTTTTGCTTATTGGTTCAGGTAATGACTGTCCCGTAACTAGTTGTAGCATGAATATATAACTTCCAATCTTAGTGTTTTTTATATATTCCATCCGTCCATCTTTACTTGTCCACTTTTTTATTTTGGAATGTCCAATAAAATTTGTCCAGTTTGAAAAACCAATACATAACTTACATTTATTTTCCTATTTTACCCTTGATATTAAATACTATTCATCTCTCATTGCATTTTTCAAAGCAAAAAATTTATTATATTCAAAAGGTGATATAATAAAATCACCCATCTATTTATTATTTCTTAAGGTATGTGTCAAGTTAAAAGTGGATAAGTAAAAATCGACGGAGGGACTAGGTAGGAGTGGTGAGTTTGGTGAAGTGCCGAAATCAGCTACTTGCGAAGGTTTGCTTCCTGGAAACAAGCAGATCATGCTACATGGATCAATGCTAAGCATGTTTGTTGTACAAGTGTAATGGTGGCTTATTGGTTCGTATTGGAGTTCCACATCAGTGGGTTAAAGGATCTTTGGTCTCATTATATGATCTTGGACAATTCTTCTCTCATGATCTAGGTTTTGGGATTGAGTTATGTCCAAGGTTTATTTCTTTATCATTAATGTTCACCGAAATGAAGGAATAGAATACCACTTCAATTAATTTTCTTAAAGTTACATGGCGTTTTAGTTTATAGTCCACAAAAACATTGACGGACACAATTTATTTTTTGTTCCACGACCATGAATAGAATTTAGCTAAACTATGTTTATATTTTATGAGAAATGTTTTAAACAGGAGCAATATGATATATAGTGAAAATTGTAACCGATTTAACTTTCTTGATCAAAAATTGAGCTGTAGTTATTATTGTTCTTTCAAACATGCACCCACTGCTCCTACATGTTTTTGACATCTGGCAGACTAACTCGAGAGATGTAATTAAAAGTGACAAATAAGTTTGTCAATTAAGTGGAGGTCCTTCAAGTTTTAAAAATTAGGTAAAAGTGATATTTTTTTTCAGTTTTTTATTTTTATACTTTTCCCCCAACAACTGTAAAAGTTGTCTCAACAACTATAGAAGTTTTCTCAACAACTACAAAAGTTGTCTCAACAACTATAGAAGTTGTTCGACAACTGTGCGAAGTTATTGGACAACTGAATAGTTGTCCAACAACTAATGCAGTTATCGAACAATTGTGTGCAGTTATTTGAAGGACTTGACCTACTAAAATTGCAGGACCCACTCATCTATTTTAATTAATTAGAGACTTGAAGAGGTATTCTCGACTCATTTTTCTGACTAAGGGGATAACTCAATATCCTACTAATGCTACCGCAATTAGTTTCTAACAGATGGAAAATTCAGTCCAGAATTTTCGAACTTCTATTCTAATGATTCACAACTAAGAATGTGAATTTCAGACAGATATTATTCCTGTCGAACCACAGTAAAGTGCTCCCTCCATCTCATATTAGTTGTTCACTTTTGCACGTCCATTAAGAAATCATAAATAAAAAGTATAATTTTACTAATTTACTCCTTAAAATACTTTCTTGAAACTTTACAAACTCTTTTTTATATTTTCTAAAATGAATTACTCCCTCCATTTCAAAATAGTTAGCCCTCTTTCTAAAAATATTTGTTTCAATTTAGTTGTCCCTTTTATGAATTCAAGAGAATATTATAATATTCTTCCAATACTATCCATACATTAAATGATTGAACAAAGTGTATACAGTCAGACCTCTCTATAATGTCACCTCGTTATAACGGCGTTTCACTATAGTGGCCTGATTTTCTTAGGAACTGATTTTTCATGTTATGTTTTACTTCTCTATAGCGACATTCTACCTATAACAACAATGTCGTTTATTATAGCGGTACACTCTTTGTAAAATTACCTCTCTATAACAGAATACTCAAATATTATGTAATAATATTTTGTAAGAAATATATTATGTACAAAATAAAATACCAAAATATTTATGGTAATCACCATTAATGTCATGTACACAGTAAATTTCAAGTACGAATATATAATTTAAAGGGAAAAAATTGCATTTAAATGATGCACATCAATTATTTCATAACTTCACAAGAAAAAAACTACTAATATTTGCCTTTTCTATATTTAAGTTCTTTCTAATTTTGCATACTTTTATTTATAACAACTAAATGAGATCTGAACATCAAATGTTAGTATACATATATAACAACACTTCTCTATAGCAGCCATAAAATGTTCAGATAAACGCTGCCACTATAGAGAGGTTTGACTGTATACTCAAATTTATATTTTCACATCATAATTAATAATGCTAATTTGGTAAAATAAATCCATAATAAATTTTTTCTAAAGGGGAGTGTCAAGTCAACAAGGGTCAACTATTTTGAAACGGAGGAAGTAATTGTAAGGGTAACATAAGAAAATTTTAATTAATTCTCTCTTGATTTTATAAATGTACAAGTAATTTGGGAATAGTAAAATGGACAACTAATTTGGAATCTGAGGGAGTAAAAACATTCTCGATAATCCAATTTTCAAGTCATCCCATTGGAAATATGCTTTTTAAAGAGCATTTTACATAACTATACAATCTTAAAAGGCATATTACAGAATTTTAGCATTATTTTCAAAATTACAGTAATAGCCAGACAATAATTATAGATTTAGCCAAATCTAATCCTAAATAAATTCTCATTTATTCTAAATCAATTCATTAAAAAAAAAAGGAATTTGTTTTCATTAATGAGGAAAATTAATGTAGTTGGTTAATGTAGCTGGACAATTGTTTCTTACTTCTTTTATTTTTTATTACCTTTTTTTTAAATTTTCGTTTTTATATTGACAAAATAATTGTGTTATTCTTTTTGCAATTCAAATTTTAATAATTATTTTATTTTTAAATATATCTGATAATTGTATAGTACCAGTATATCCTTAATATTATATGAATGTAAATTTTATGTTTTAAATAGTACTGCAAATATAATTATTAAATTATAATATATAAAATTAATATATATATAATTGTAACATAGTAATAACTTTTTTAAAAAAATATCACCATTCAACACAAAAAGAAATTTAAATTAAAAACATCACAAAATTATGGTGGAGAGAGAACATTATGAAAGAAAGTGTATTGATGGAAATATAATTAATGAAGAGGGTTACTAATATTTAAATGAGGTCTATTATTATATTAAATATTTTTCTTTTCAAAATATAAATGACTACATTTGTTATAAAATGTGCTATATTTGTTACTTTTAAAAAGATGTGCTATTCTTGTTTATAATTCTTATTGATTGTTTTAGTGGGTAAAGTTCTCTTTTTTAAATTAGTGATTCGAGAATGCTGATTTCCGGAGAAATGTTTCCCAAGACTCGAACTTCTTAAGTTATCATTGAGTTTGGGCCAAAGATGTGATACAGGATAATGCATGCCAGGAGCTGTTATTGGGCTTGGGCTTTGGGGCCAATTACAGATTGTTATTTAAAATTTTTCTTTTTCAAAGTAGGAATAAGTGTTTTTGACACTCGAACCTTACTGCAATAAGATAAAGGAAAAATTACATAACACCACAACTTATCTTTACTAAATTACATAAAAATTTTATTCTTTTTATTAATTACCTAAATTCCTTCTTTTAAAAAAACAACTGGATACATTCACAAACCCCTAAATTTTCGGATACATAATTTTAATTATGTATATCTTTGGTCTAGTTAACGTATTATGTATCTCGACCAAATAGTTTCAGAAATGGATGTATTTCAGTAATCAAAATTATCTATCTCAACTTTCAAATTATGTATCCGAAAATTGTAAAATAAGAGATTATTTGTAATTTAGCAAAAAATAGGGATAGAGAGTAATTAGGGGTAAACTTGTTGAAATTTATATAAGTTTTACTAAGATAAAATTGCACTATATTGTGTCATTGAGTTTTAGTCCTTTGTGAAGTAACTGTGAAAAGATAGATTTTGGGCTTAATTCAACACTAAAAGTTAGCTCATGAGTGGAGGATTATCCAAATTTATATAAGGAGATCAATTGTTCATTCCTTTTTCAATGTAGGACTCTTAACAATAACCGATTAAGTTGAGTTTTTGTTTTTCCTTTTTTTATCTTTTTCAAAAAAGAAAATAACTCTAGGTCTAACACGTTTCAAATTCACCTTAAATTAAACATCCGACTATTAACCTATCTGACCGGGATGTGATCCAGACTTCTAACTATAACTCTTGTTGATGGGGAATCCCATTCCAAACGCTTAACTTTATTAATATTATCACCCTTTTAACCAATGAAAAAAAAAAACTGGTGTGGTGTTATTAGCTCACATCCAAACAAGGAATTTTTCTTCAATTTTGTCCAAATTTCTTAGACTAGCTCCAACGTTGCCATAGGTGCTAAACTCCCAACATTAGAGTAAAAGGACGAGGCACAGAAAGCTCACTATCAGTCAACATTGACTGCTGATGTGCTATTAAGAAATAAAATAAAGTAGGTTCTATGAATGGGATAATATATATATATATATGGGGCCAGGGTCATGTCTGATGCAACTATTTGATTAGTTTTTCTACAACTTATTTGACTAAGTTGATTCTTCTTTATGCAAAAAGCAAATTGATAAAATAATCATTTCACCAAAATCATTCTCCATTCGGATATTTTTGTTTGTTTATAATAGTCGCAACTAATTAGTCTTTGTTTTAAAGTACTTTAGGCATGTCACTTTCCCATATTGTGAATGGCTGATCAAAAGCACTATCTTCACCTATTATTACACTTCACTAAATAATTGAAAATTTTGCAAAGATTTTATTGGCTTTATAATGCGCCTGGAAAGTAGGACATAAAAGGTAGAAATTTATATTCTCCTCCTAGTAATGGAGAAGAAATAAAAAAATCTAGTCATCACCTAAGTTTTGTGGTAATTCAAGAAGAATAAGATAAAGTTAATATGAAGATTTTTTTTGTCACGAATTAAAATTTATTGGTCCGTAAATGAGAAAAATAAGCTTCTCTCTTCTTTATTTATTTCCTCATTTTCTGTTAAAACCAAACCAGAGAAGGGTAAATATCTTAAAAGCTCTTCTCCTAAAGTTTTTCCAGTTTTTGCTTGCTTTTCTCTGGTCAAAAAAACATTACCACTATCAAATTTAAAGGACCATGTTGACAAGGAAAAAAGACCACTAGGTGACTTGAGAGTTTACCACCATAGCCAGGGCCCGTCAACTGAAAAGGAATGACATAAAAATTGCATATTTTACCTTTCAAATAGGTTGATTAAAAACTTACTACTGTAAATATTATCATAAGAAAATATAAATTTATGTTCCATGAAAAAAAGGTTATTTGTTACTAGGGACATAAACGAAAGACCGATACAAATTAAACATGGCACAAGTGCAAATGACCCAAAGAATGACAAATAATATTTTTTTGCACTGGTTGCTTTTGTTTAGCTTCTTGTAAGTTCACTATTACTTGTAACCCGTCGCATATGATATAGCATGTAACTAAAGTATATATAATAGATAATCATTGACTTCTGTGGCAGGAAATTAGATGGCTAGATAATTAGCAGCCCCCTAATAGGGAGTCATTGTTAGTTGAACTACTTACTTCTAATTATCAGTTCCCCTTTGAGCTACCAATTATTATCCTTTCTTTCCTTTTTTGTGATTGTTGAAAATTTGAAATATGTCAGTGAGAATTGTTAATTTATCATGCAAGCAATTTTTTAAGCCACATTAGCTTAACAAGAATTTGGTTCCTAAAAGACTTTGGAATGCCCACAAACCTAATAAAAAATGTGTTACAAAATTATATAATAACAGACAGATAAATGAAAGTGTTCATATAATTCTAATGTAATTTTAGTGCAGGTAAATGTTCTATATATAAGTGCTCATGTTTAAGTAACAATTCAATACTTATTTTTTATTATCTTTTATTAATGTTTGTTTATTACTACTACAACTTTCAATAGAAAAAGATCGTTAGTCTCTAAAATAAATTCTAATATGTACAGTTGAGACGTACAAACGAACAAAAAAGGGCATTAAATTAATGGACTATAGATGAAAGTAGAGTAATTATTATTAAATTAAAAATACAAAGAGAGATTAATTTGATCAAAAAAATATTAAATTAACAAAAGCGTGTAAAAGAAAACATGATAAGTAAAATGGACTATCGGAGCAATACCAAAACAAAAACATTGGTCAAAGTTTTAGAAAACGGAAAAGGGTCAAAAATACCCTTAAAGTATTAGAAAAGGCTCAAAAATACCCTTCTTCCACCTATTGGCTCAGAAATGCCCCTCCATCCACCTATTTGGATCAAAAATGCCCTTAAGGTTAAATTTAAGCTCTAAATTGCCCCTCCTTTTAACATATGGAATAAATGAATTTTTAAATTAAATATGTGGCATTATTTTTATTGGTTCACATATAATTAGACTCAAATTCATTCACAATCCTACCCATTAACTCAAACCCAATTAAAAAACCCACCATTTCTCCATCTTCCTCCAACCTATGTTTGTTACAACCTCGTGTTTCTGCGTACTCTTAAATTAATTCATTCCAATTCTCATTCTCCCTCTTTTCACATTCAAATGAAACTTAACCCTCAGTTTCTCAATACCCTTTTCTTTTCCTGCCTTATTTTTCTCTTCTAAAAATTTATTCTTTGACTATTTCTTCGTAAATCAGTTATTTCATTATTTTAGTTTCTTCATATTATATTCATTGAAATAAAAAAGTATGAAGGGAATATTAAAAATCCACTAGCTTTGAAACAAAGGAACAACTAATTTTATTTTTTTTTAAAAAAAAGTAAAAAAGAAAAACAACATATAGTGGATATAAGGTGATCCATTTGGATTCTTGTTTGTAAATTGCTCACTTATTTAAATCTGCTTACGTTTCTGATAAACGTGCTTCATGTCGGTCTTTTAATTGGGTTTGAGTTAATGGGTAGGATTGTGAATGAATTTGAGTCTAATTATATGTGAAACCATAAAAATAATGCCACATATTTAATTTAAAAATTTATTTATACCATATGTTAAAAGGAGGGGCAATTTAGAGCTTAAATTTAACCTTAAGGGCATTTTTGATCCAAATAGGTGGATGGAGGGGCATTTCTGAGCCAATAGGTGGAAGGAGGGTATTTTTGAGCCTTTTCTAATACTTTAAGGGTATTTTTGACCCTTTTCCGTTTAGAAAATCGATGGTTTTCTTAGTTCTAATTACTCGTAGAAATTACTAATGGCAAAAAGTGGCAATTTTATTCACTTATTTACACAAAAGTAGGCATAATTAGTAGAAAAGATTAAATTTATTTACTAATATGGCCTAAATATATACATTGCTTATGTATATTATATACTATATAAATATGAATATTATATGTATAGTATATACATATTATGTTTAAATATTTGACAAAATGTAATATTTACTCACTATTGAACTGTAGTTAGCCTAATTAGTGCACCCACTTTCACGCTAAGCTACATTTCTAAACCCTAAGGTCCTATGCTAAACCCTAAAACCTATTGTTTAATTAAAGATTTCTACCAAGCAACTTACTCGTCACGGCGACGTTTAGTTGTTTTGTCTCTTTCATAAACCCCTTAATTTCTATTTGTAAAATAATACTAGTAATAAGGTAGTAAGTATATCAATCAAAAGAAATAAGCAAGAACAAAATAAAATCAATCACACGAGACACAAGATTTATATAGAAAATCCATCAGTGTAAAAAGTAAAAAACCACGGGACCAAAACCTCCACTATAATCACCAAGAGTTACAATAATATTCTCCAAAATGGCCACCAAAGAAGTGACAAACAACGAGCAACAATACATAAAGCAGAACAACTAAAACAAGAGAACTACAGGAGTAAAAGCACCGAAAATACAGCGATTGTTCAAGGATGCAAAACTGGAGTTGCGGGCTATCAAATCCAACTTTGTCAGTTTCCAATCAAAGATTGAGATGAGAGGAACAAGTTGTCCAAAAATCAGCTCAATCAGACAAGAAACGAAGCGCGAATCGCAATTTAAAATTGACTATTTATGGCTAAAATTAGGTGCGAAAATCTGCACACTTTTTCTCTCTTTTGGCTGTCGAAAACTTTTTGACGGATGGTGAAACAAAACCTAAAAAGATCTCTATCTATGCCCCATAAAATTGAGCCTATAGACAAAAGTGGATTGGTCTAAATTGAGCTTTATTTATCCATATAGGAAGAAAAAAAAAATCCATAACCCAACAAAATTGGCTTTCAAATAAGTTGATCTTTAATTTTTGCCCTTTAAATTGATTAACCTTTGATTTTTCCCCCCTTTAATTAACAATTGAGTTTATATCTAGTGGTGCGTAAGTTCTTCAACCCAAACATAACTTTTAAAATATTATAATACGAAAATATAAACTTATATTTTATAAAAAAAAATATTATTATTATGAGGAGCATAAATTAAATACCAGCACAAATAAGGACAAAAGTGCATATGACCCAAAGAAAAAAGCTTTTAAGTAGTGGCATACACTGTTTTTGAAAAGCTGGAAACTATAGCGGAAGTTGAAAACTATAGCTTCTCCTCACAATTATTTTTTTTTTTAGAAATATTTTTGAGAAAATATCTTTATAGGTATTTTTTAAAAATTTGATCAAACACTAGTTATTGCTTAAATATATATTTTAAATTGATTAAAAAAATATAAATTACGTCTTACTAGAAAATTTTTTTGTTTTTTTTTTAAATATTCTTGTTTTAAAAAGAATTAGTTTTGAAATTTGACCAAACAAATTAGGAGAACATTTACTTTCTGTCAATTATGTCTGCCCAATTAAAATATGTCTCAAATTTCAAAGCACACAGTGATAATATATTAGAGTGAGTTATGAGATGTGGATATCCACGAGTAACATGTGAAATACTAACAATTAAAAGCAATTAATAGTCCGTTTATGGAAGCTTATTTTTTCTCAAAAGTAATTATTTTTATTTAAAAGTACTTATTTTTAAAAATTGAGATATTTGATCAAGTTTATGGAAGAAAATAAGTGTTTTTATAGGGTAAAAAAAATAATTTTTCATAAGTTAAAAAAAGTGGCTTTTCTCCAAAAGCATTTTTGAAAAAAGCACTTATAAAAAAAAATATACTTAAAAGCACTTTTAAAAGCTTCGTCAAATACTAATTGCTGCTCAAAAGTGTTTTTTTAATTTTATTGGCCAAACACAAATTGCTTCTCACCAAAAATTCTTTTTTGAAAATCACTTTTGAAAAAAACATTTTTAAAAATAAACTAATTTTAGAAGTTTGGCCAAACAGGCAAGATTATAAGTTAGCATCTCGTTCCTTGCATTTCAACGTATGCTTTTTTAAAAACCAAAGATTATGTGCAAAAAATTCAAATGCATTATATAAGCCGTCCCATTGATACCTCAAAATATATCCTTGAAATCGTAGAGTTTCCGTGAGAGTTGTGTAATTTAATTTGTATCATCGTTTTATTTGTTTTTATAAAGATTTAAATTTTGCCTATAGATTAAAATATTGATTGATTAAGATTAATATTTAAATATGCATAATTTATATATTTTAAATATTATTCAAAATTAAGAAATATTTGTATTTCTTAATTTTTTTCAAACGGTAAAAAAATAAACATTTGCTAATATAATTCTTGTCTCTATTATTTTTTACTGAGTGTAAAAAACTAAAGCAACAATTTAAATCAAACTGAAGGAGTAATATTCATTTCAAGTCTATAAATAGGAATTAGAAATCCCATAATGCTATAATTTGTTTTCTTTTAAATTGAGCGGAGGAAAAAGACAAATATAAGAGAAAGGACTACAATATATAATCAATCTCATCAACAATTGAATTGAAAGTTTATCTTTATATAGACATGTATCTAAACTACTAAAAATCGTAGTAATGCTATGATGTTACATAAATTTCAATTAAGTTTTCATAACTTTGACCACCCATCATCCAAATCTTATTTGGTGGTCTTTGTCTATAATTTATGATGCAAGAGTGACATCAGCATCACGTCATTGCCAAATTATTATTGTTGCAATAATTAAAAACAGAGTGACTGAGAGTTATTAAAATGCTTAAGTTACCTAGTGCAATCTAGAAAAAAAACCGAGTTCAATAATGCTTTTACAGAATCATTTATCAATTGACTCATTTTAGAAAGTGAATAGTTAAATTACTAAATCTAGCTAAAGTATACAAATATGGGAATCAAATTAGTACTCTACTATATTAGTCTAAATAAAATTCTATGATAATCTATCAATTGTAATGGCCTTTCTTATTGGATTCAATAGCTTAAGATTCGACGCCGGCATCAAACATATAAATTTCCTATTCTAGAAAACAACGAGTTATTTTCTAGAATGAGGCATATAAAATTTATATTTTTTTATTTTTTATTTTTACAACAATATTTGGAAATAAAATAGATAAGTAGAAAAAAGAAACAATAAATTCTAGTATTTCATTTCTAAAATAACGAATTCTTTCAAGGAAATCCGAATTCCAACAAAATGTCCCTCCTATCCATTTTAAGTGTCTTTTTAGACTTTAAAATTGAACCATACATTTTTAAAGAATAAGGCGACATTAGTGAAAATTACATCTAATCTACTTTTACCCTGATAAATGATGGATATTACTTTGTTAAAAGAATTTCCATATATTCTTAAAGATAAATAGAGAGCAATTTTGTGAAGTAATCATTATACTTACCTAATGCTATTTATGGAACACTTGAAAATAAAATAAAAACAAGGCCAAAGAGAACAGGTATTTAATCTTTTGTCGAGGTTGAGAGCATGCTCACTTTACACAAGTATTTTAGATTTTCAAAGTAACATTATTTTTTTTTCCTCCTTCTCTCCCCTTTTTAAAATGGGGTAAAGAAAGGAGAAATGATAAAGGAGATAGTAAAGTGGAAATTAAATTTTATAACAAGGTAAAAATTTATATAATTAATCAACTGAGTTACTATGATTTTTTCATTCCGCATACTCCATATAATATGATAATAAGTAAATAACAAAAGTTTCTAATCCAAACGTGATAAATAAGCTTCTATGGAGCATCATTCTGTATTGCTTCTCCCCCATACATATATGTATGCTAAATTTATCTTAGCCTCAAATTTAAGCAGTGTCGACAACTTTTCTAGAAGAATTTTCAGTTAAAAAATTGTTTAGTTAGATTCCCAAGTACTAATGTATAATGTTGAAAAGTTGTTACCCACTGTCTCCATAAACCCAAAAAATTCGAATCGATAAAATTCCATTCCTATTTCTAAATTTACTCTCTATTCGCGCCATATAGAACTAGTACAACTGTTCATTGAAAAAGTGCCCAGCCTAACTAAAATAGTCAATTTTGAAAATGATACATCCTTCTTTGACTCCTTTTCCTTCCTTAGTTTTTCTCCCAAGAAAGAAGTTAAAATTTTACTCCCCATTCATCTTTACTTACTGTATTTATTTTTTTATTAATATAAAGATTAAAAAATAATAAATAATAAAGATAATTTTACTAAATTATCCTTTTAATACACTAAATTTAATCATCTGAGAAATACATTAGATAATGAATCGTATTTAATGCTTAGGATAAAATGAATAAAAATAGGTAAATTATCCATTAATTTTATAAACTGGACAAATATTATTGAATATAGCAAAATAGAAAAGTGGACAAGTAAAGATAGACGGAAGTAGTTATTTTTTCCTCATTACCAATATACTCTTCCATTCGCTTTTATTTGTCATTTACTCCCTCTATTCTATAATAAGTGAATTGTTGAGGTATTGTTCAATGTTCAAATTAACTTAATTGTTCAATCTTCAAGAGTAATGTTGAAACTTTCTTCCATTTTTACCCATCATTTGGATTTCCTATATGATAAGTTCAAGAAACTTAATTGCTTATATTTACTTATTGTTTTGAATTATTTTCTTGGAAGTAGTTATCATGATCAATATTTTGGATTTTCAAGAATAGTTTGACAATAGGAGTAATTAAAAAGGATAAAAATGAAAAGTAATGTTTAATTTATGTCTTAATTTTTTTTCTTAATAGATATGCATTGCCTCAATAATTCACTTATTACGAAATAGAGGAAGTATTTAGCAACGGAGGGAGTACTATTTATTTAGGAACGAAGAAGTATTAGTAATGGGGAAAAAGTAATTAAGCTTTTTCTTGGGAAAAAAAGTCATTAAGTATTAGAACTCCATGTCATTAAATTGTTTTCTTTAATGAATGTGTCAAATCAAAATGTAATAAGTAAATGTGAATGGAAAAAGTATTTTAACATTTTCATTTTTTTAAAAATAAGTGATGTTATAATTAAAAGATATTAATAAAACACATTTTAATTAGAAACGGACGGAATATAAATTCAAGATTTTGTGCCTATCGTATTTATAGAAAATCTCTTATAATTATAATACTGCAACAAAACCTCAAATTTACTAAAGGAGTATGTGTTATATAATGTGAGTATATAATATTCCAAGTGTAAAACCTTATCATTATGCTTCTTCCAAGTCCACAGTAGCTATGTCTTGTTTTTGCCATTAGAGTCCAAATAGTTTGTGTGTTTTTCATTTGTGTGTGAACACTCTTCACACTTTCAGTACTCTTTCTTCTCCTTAAACTCTGTTTCAGTTACACTTGTAATCCATGCATAAATTTCCCCCCACCTCTTGCTAACTCTCATCTTCCCACCATCCAACTTCCATTTTCAAATGTTTGTGATTAATAATAATCTACATAGGTTCTTGTCTTTTTAAGGAACTTGGGGGTCATTTTTTTTCTCTTCATTGAATTATCAATGGATTACATGAAAATCCAATATCTGCTACTCGTAAGTTTTTTTCTGTTCATTGTTCTGGCGAGTTCATCGGTCCGGGATATCGCCATTTTACTCCGGGTTAAGTCTGGTCATCTCGGGGACCCGAATGGTTTGCTTGCTGATTGGAATGAGTCTGCTCGAAATGCGCCTTGTAGTTGGAGGGGCATTAGCTGTGATCGGAAAACTGGTCAGGTTGTGGCCATTGATTTTGAAAGTTTTGAAATCTCCGGTCGTTTTCCGGCTGACTTTTGCCGGATTTCGACTTTGCAGAAGCTCAATTTGGGTGATAACAGTTTTGGTGATTCTATATCTTCTGATTCTTGGTCGCTCTGTTCACATCTTCACTTTCTAAATCTTTCTTTGAATTTCTTTGTTGGTCGGCTGCCGGAGTTTATTGCCCAGTTTGATAACTTGACTATCCTTGATGTTAATTCGAATAATTTCTCCGGTGAAATTCCGGCGAGTTTAGGCCGTTTACCCAAATTACAGGAGCTGAATATAGCTAACAATCTCCTGAATGGTTCAATTCCTGAGTTCTTGACGAATCTTACCGAGTTGACTCGATTGGAAATGGGTTCAAATCCGTATAAGCCAAGTCCATTGCCTTCTTCAATCGGCCGACTCGGTAAACTTCAAGTTCTGTATGCTCGGTATGCAAATCTTGTTGGAGAAATTCCAGATTCCATCAGAGACCTGAAATCTATTCTGAATTTTGATGTGGCAGTCAACAATCTCTCTGGAAGAATTCCAGAAAGCTTCGGAGAACTGAAAACCATACAACAAATAGAGCTCTTTGGTAACCATTTTTCAGGTGAATTGCCAGACAAGTTTTCGGGTCTTGGTTCTCTTTTCAGGTTTGACGTTTCTGAGAACAATCTCACTGGAAAAATACCTGAATCCCTTGCCCGTTTGCCCCTAGTATCCCTGAATCTCAATGATAACAATTTGGAAGGCGAAATTTCAGAAAGTTTAGCGCTTAACCCAAATCTTTTTCAGTTTAAGCTCTTTAACAACAGATTTTCAGGTACTTTACCTCAAAATTTTGGTTTAAGTTCAGATTTAGATGAGTTTGATGTCTCCGGCAATAATCTGGAAGGTTCTTTGCCGCCCAACTTATGTTCTAGAAAGAAGCTTAGGACTTTGAACCTGTTTAATAATAAGTTCAATGGGTCAATCCCAGAATCCTATGGGGAGTGTGATTCACTAGCATATGTGCGTATCCATAACAACCAATTCTCTGGTGAATTACCAGCTGGTTTCTGGGGATTTGCTGGATGCACATTTTTTGAACTGCGAAACAACAACTTTCAAGGTTCAATTCCAGCTTCAATCTCCAATGCTCGTGGGTTAACACAACTTCTCATCTATGGCAATAAATTTTCTGGGGAATTGCCAGCAGAAATATGCAAGTTGGAAGAGGTTGTGATCATGAACATTAGCAAGAATCAATTATCAGGGGAGTTGCCTTCATGTATCACAAGATTGAAAACATTACAAAAGCTTGATCTTTCAGAAAATAGGATCACCGGTCAAATTCCCAAATCAGTTAGTTCTTGGAATGACTTGACTGAATTGAATTTAGCTAACAATCAATTGACAGGTGAAATTCCTGGTGAGCTTGGGACATTACCGGTCTTAACCTACTTAGACCTCGCTGGAAATTTGCTTTCTGGCGAAATTCCATCGGAGCTGAGCAAGCTCAAGCTCAACAAATTCAATGTATCAAATAACAGGCTTGAAGGGAAAGTGCCTCTTTGGTTGGATGATGATTTTTTTGTCTCAGGTTTACAGGGTAACCCGGGTCTTTGTAGTCCGGATCTTAAACCTCTGCCTGAATGCGCAAGACCCAAAAGTGTAAGCTTGTACTTGGTGTGTATTTTATCAGTTTTTGCCTTCATACTTGTCGGGTCTCTTGTTTGCGTCTTACTCAAGGCTAGTAAACTGCTACCAATCCGAAGCAAGCGTAAAAGTATATGGAGAATTACTGCATTCCAACGGGTCGGGTTCACAGAGCGAGATGTGTTAGCTGCACTGACAGATGACAATCTCATCGGAGCTGGTGGGTCGGGTCAGGTATTCCGGGTCAAATTGAAAAACGGGCAGATGGTAGCGGTGAAGAAACTTTGGGCGGCTAAGCGGGTAACAGAATCCGAGGAGGTGTTCAGGTCTGAGGTGGAGACATTAGGGAGAGTCCGGCATGGAAACATAGTGAAATTATTGTACACTGGCATTGGTGATGACTTTAGGATATTGGTATATGAATACATGGAGAATGGGAGCTTAGGAGATGTATTACATGGGGAAAAAGGTGGCTTGTTGTTGGATTGGCCGAGGAGATTTGCCATAGCAGTTGGAGCAGCTCAAGGATTGGCATATTTGCACCATGATTCTGTGCCTGCAATAGTGCACAGAGATGTCAAGTCTAATAACATTTTGTTGGACGAGGATTTCAGGCCAAAAGTGGCTGATTTTGGGCTAGCTAAGGCAATGCAACAGGATACTGAAGGGAGTGATCAAGCCATGTCCCACGTTGCTGGTTCCTACGGGTACATTGCACCTGGTAAGCTTAAATTCCTTATTGTTTTTCACCATTTACTTTAGGTCCAATGACTGTTAGAAATTTTCTAGTCTTGTTAGAAATTTTATTTGCCAATAGAAAATGTTGAGAACATCTAGTTCTAAGAACATTTTAAAAAAATAATAATATTGGACTGGGATAGGCGTAAATGAAGTGCATGGACAGCAGGAATTCATAAAATTAACCTTTACTTGTTTGGGGTCGAGGCCTAAATGTTGTTGTTCTATTGTTTTGTGTTAACTTGTTGTAAAGAGATGTTTAATAGTTTGCATCTGGTATATCAAGGACATCCAAAAAATAGTTTTGTGGAAGTTTTGGTTACTTCGCATGCTATCTTAAAATTTTGATTTGATTTTCGATTCTTTTATATGAAACCAGAGCACATTTTAGGATAGATGTTTCAAACTTGTACGTAGATTGGAAAACCTTAATAATCTCCATTTAATGGTAGCATCTAGTGTCATTCCTCTAACTGGACACTGTTTCTCAAGTCTGCATATTTTTTATTGCTTGCTAATGCTTGATTATAAGTTTAACAAGGGGATTTGTCAAAGTAGAATTAAAGAATGATTGAGCACCCCGTTTTCGAAGTCTGCACGACTATTTAGTACTAACTACCTGTAATATTTAATCCTGAGTTCCATTTGGGATTTGTCAAGGTAAAATCAAAGCATAGTTGGGCACTCCGTTTTCTGAAGTCTGCATGACCATTTATTCTATACCAGTAGTAATATTTAATTCTGAGATCACATCAAATTATTAAGTGGTTTTGTCACCTAATATTTGTTAACACAGTCAAAATTTGATGGAAAGAATTAAAAATAGGAGAGCCATGTATGTCCTGTCACCTAGCGTTTGTAAACATATTCAAGGTTTGATCTGAGAGGTTAGGAATGAAAGAGACATATGCCTAAGTATTGTTGCTTGGTTATCTAATTTATCAATATCTTGAATTCTATTTATTCCCATGAAGTCCTCTTTGATTGGACATACAATTTCATCTTTTTTGTAAAGTTGATACTATCTGGTCTGTGGCTGCCCATCTGCCCTTCCTTTGCAAAAGTGAGAAGAACACAGAAACCAACATCCTTCATGTAAAAAATTTGATGGCCTTTTGATTCTAGTCCAAATAAAAACATTGCGCTTGCAACTGCAAACAGTTTGTTAGGTTGATATTGCATATTTTTAATGATTAGGAAGATGCTAAAGTTAGCTAAGTATCTTATGGGGTGGAAAATGTGTTATTCAAGGTTTTCGGCTGCACGTTTAAACTTAACCTTGATTCCTTTGTTTCAATTGCAGAATACGCGTACACTCTGAAGATCACTGAGAAGAGTGATGTTTATAGCTTTGGTGTGGTACTGTTGGAACTAATAATTGGTAAAAGGCCTAATGACTCCTCTTTCGGAGAGAACAAGGACATTGTCAAGTGGGTGTTAGAGGGTGCACCATCGTCTAAGAAGGACGAAGGAATTGGCCACGTTACAGGTGCAAGTAGTATTCTTGATTTGAACCAGCTAGTTGACCAGAGAATGTATCCATCTTCAAGCAATTACACAGAGATTAAAAATGTTCTTGATGTGGCTTTGCTTTGCACTTCAGCCTTGCCCATTAATAGGCCCTCCATGAGAAGAGTTGTCGAAATGCTGAAGGATAGCCCCTTCCCCCGTTCTAAATAAATCCGATATATAGCTCAAGTGATGCTACTATAGTAGACTGTACAAGAATGTGTGAAATTAGGTGTTTGGTTTGGTGTGCTTGATGGGGCTTTGTTAAGTGTCATCTCGCAAGATTTTTAGGTCGATTTAGTTTGCTTCTCTTGTTTAACAAGTGCCTTGTTAGATACTCTAGTACACATGGTTGCTTTAACTAAAAGCTAGCTGACCATGTAAAGCTCATATGTAAAGACCAAACATTCGAGTTTTTGTTGCAATATATGAACTTTACATTCAAATACGAGTATTCTGTATCCAAGAATTAATCTGTGCTGGAGTTTTGATGAGGACTTCTATGAACAAACAGCCATAAGAATATTTTTTCTTTCTGATCTACTTTTCCGAAGTGCCGAAGATTTTAAGATATTGTTAAGAAATATCTGTTGATGGAAATAAATAAAAATGACAGGTACCACGTACAAAATTGTTTCAAAATACACAGAATTATTATTTATTTATTTATTTTAAAAAAAAACAAAAGGTGTGTGTCCATTAGCTTTAGACACTGTCCCTCCATTTATTTATGATGTCCCCGTAGAATCAGAGAAGAAGGGGAGGAGCAGCGCAGAGCATTCAAATTCAGGAGATCGGGGGAAGTCTTCATATAAAGACATTCTCCGTTGATTCTATTGCTCGCACATTCTGCAAAAAAAATATCATTATAAATACAAAAAAGAGAAAGATGAGGGAGTGCATATCCGTTCACATCGGCCAGGCTGGTATTCAGGTTGGCAATGCTTGCTGGGAACTTTATTGCTTCGAACATGGCATCCAGGTCCTCTCCTTTTCTTTCTGTTTTCTTGAATGATGTTAATATGTACATCTTTCATTTGGTGTACGGTCAAAAACTTTTTTTCGATAAAAAAAAATTCATTGTTGTTTGTATATAAAAGTCTGTGATGCACGGTAACTGTACAAGGTTATATGACAAAGTATGGGATATTTGTGAAGGAAAATGATTTTTATTCATAAGTATTGGATATTGATTGAAATGGAGGGAGCATCATACTCCTTGTTGTCCTAATTTATGTGGCACAATTTGGATTTCGAGAGTCAAACAGTTTAAATTTAACCGTAAACTTGGGCATGGAATCTTCCAAGTTTTTTGAAATCAACTTTATATATTTGGAAACTATTTGAAAAGTATTATAAGTCGCAAGAATTGACAATTCAAAATATTTAATAGATAGATGAAAAGTTACAGTCAAAGGTAGGCTTGTTTGAATTTCAAAATTCGAAAGGTGCCACATAAATTGGGACAGGGGAGTGCCATGTTAAGACTTAAGGGTCACTCTTGGGCTGGCTGAGCCCAAAAATTGGGAGTCTTAGGACTCCACAAGAGGAGATGCTGATAGATGAATGCCAACTAACAGCTCTTAGAGGTTGGTAATACTTCACAAGAGGAGATGTAGTTTAATGAATCAGAAAGCCAATAAGAACATTAGATGCTTAATGGAGAAATGTAGTAAATTTTCCCCTCAACATTGTAGGCTAGTTGTAATCAGAAAATTTACTTACATTGTTATATGATTGATAAATTATTACGTTTTGGTTTTTGCAGCATCGATATTATGGGGAGTCAATGCCATATGGAAGTAAGGAAGAAGCATATAAGAATGCTACAACTTTGTCGTATCTAACAGCTGAACAAGCACTAGCTGATTATGCCGTGTTAATTACTGAGCTTAAAAGAAATTTATCTGCACAGGCATGACCTGTTGTGTTATTTGGTGGATCATATGGTGGAAGTAAGTGATGTAGCATTCATTAGCTTAGTACATCAGTAATTTAGCTCTGCTTGTATGTGTTTTGGGCACTTGTTTTTAATCAGTCTTATGAGTTGTGCTTCACTCAGAGGTTCTCTGTTTTCTTGTGTTTGAAACAGTGCTTGCAGTGTGGATGAGGCTCAAATATCCCCATATTTCCATCGGTGCACTTGCTTCTTCTGCACAATTCTTCAGTTTGAAGATCTTGTGCCACCTGAAACCTTTTATAACATTGTCTCCAATGATTTTAGGGTCTGTAAGACTGTGTTTCTATCTCTAGTGACATCTAAAATTAACTAGTGTCTATTTGGGAAACTTAGGTTTGGTCTGCTTCATTTCTTTGATTTGAATTTGATGAAGTGAAGGCACTTATCTAGCGTCCATTTACTGAGCGGTAGAGTAATCTTGTCATGCGTCAAAAATTAGATGGCAGCTACAACTCTTACTAGTTCCCTGCACAACTTTTGTGCAATTGAAGACTATCACACAGTCAAATCTTATATGCCTAAAATTTAGAGATAAGCAGGATTTAAATTGATCCTAGTTAGAAAAGTTTACTTCTAATTCAGATTTAGAGCACATTAACCTATGTAGATGTTCAATGTATAAAACTATATCATGCATTAAATTTATAAACTATAAAATAGATTTACATACCACTGCAAAGTTTACACCATCCACTTCAGGACTGAATTTAATTCACATTAATATCAATCTCAACCCCATAAATTGAATCTAGTATTGGCTTGGCCAAAAATACAATCACATTTGACTGACTGGATCCAGATTTTTGCCTTCCCAAATTAGGACAGGGATCCTTCACTAATCTAGTTCTTGTAATTTCATTCCTAAAGCTCTAGTTTAGCATTTATGACATCTTTGCCGTATCACCTTCTGCAGCGCGAGAGTGTGAGTTGCTTTAACACTATCAAAGAGTCTTGGGATGTGATTAACAAGGTAGGACAGATAAATGGTGGACTTGCACAACTAACAAAGACTTTCCACATCTGTAGGTAAGATGCCTATGTCACCACCATTTGCTGTCTTGTTAGCTAACATTGTCATTGACCTATAGAATTTCAAGCTTCAAGTTTCACGTTGAGGCAATTTGATTCGACATTGTGAGTGGCAGGGAACTGGAGAGTGTTGATGGCCTGTCTAACTGGTTAGAATCTGCCTATAGTTACTTGGCAATGGCCAACTATCCCTATCCTACCGACTTCTTGATGCCTTTACCTGGAAGCCCCATAAAAGAGGTTAGCCCTGGACCTTATAATCTCCACGAAGCTATCTGCAAGATTATAATAAATCATGCAGAAGCTATCTTTATGAGGAAAAGCATTTACATCTCAATTGATACTATGTAGCAGATAACAGATGTCTTTTCCCTGCATGGTGATCAACAAGTAGTCAATTGTGTGGAGCAATTTCTTTCCGGTGAATAACATCTTTCCAACCCCTTTGCTTTCAGGTATGTAGGAAGATTGATAGTTTGCCTGATGGTGCTAGTGTGCTGCAGTGATAGTTTGCCTGATGGTGCTAGTGTGCTGCAGTGATAGTTTGCCTGATGGTGCTAGTGTGCTGCAGCGTGTATTTGAAGGAATTAGTGTCTATTATAATTACACCGGAAAAGTTGACTGTTTTGATCTGGACGATGATCCTCATGGTATGAGTGGTTGGAATTGGCAGGTATGGTGATGATAAATGTACATACTCTTGCTTAGTTGTTCATAATTTGAGTTCTTAAGTCATAAAAGTATGTGCTCCTACAAAAATTCATCCAAACTAGGTTGCTTATATCTTTCATACAATGTCTACAGGCATGTACTGAGATGATTATGCCTATGGCAAGTAACAGGACAACTAGTATGTTTCCAGAGTTCAATTATGACCCAAAGTCAAATGAAGAGCAGTGCTTGAAAGATTTTCATGTCAAACCGAGGCCGACATGGATAACAACTGAATTTGGTGGACATGTATGAAAATTTGCAAAAACTTTGTCAATGCTCTGTATATCCTTTAGAGTTCCATGGAAATTATATATCCCTTATGTAGAGTTAAAAAAAATTAAGAGTTTTTGAGATCTAAATGATATGATCAATTGGTTACTGCACTCTGTCAAAGAGCTTATGACAGGTTGACGTTCTTGTAGCCGTGGATTGGATATCAAGGGAGATAAATATTTTGAAACTTTTTTTAGTTTTATTAGAAAATGAGAGTATTTTAAAACTTTCAAAAGGATTAAATAGTTCTTCTATGTTTATATTTACTTCGTGTATGTTAAATTTGTTTATTTGGAGGATGCATAGAATATGGATCTCAATGGTGTTTTTGGTGGTTGTACATTGTCCAGGATCTAGAGTGTAGTAATGATTCTAAACTGCTTGGTTTCTTGATTTTTATTTTCCTTCCGCTCCCTTATTTGAGTTATTTGCTCTTTCTTTCTTGTGCTGAAGGCGTTCAAGAGTACGCTAAAAGCTTTTGGGAGTAACATGATATTCTCAAATGGCCTGTTAGATCCCTGGAGTGGTGGCAGGTATTCTTTAGTTTCTTGTGTAGACTATGGAACTGAATCTAAACGTTTTACTAAAATTATATGTCAAATATTTTTGTAGTGTTCTGGAGGATGTGTCAGAAACTATAGTTGCTCTAATAACTGAAAAAGGTAATTCTTTAACTGTTTTTCATATAATTCGTCATCATCCTCTCTCTTGGATATACGTAACAGTGTAACAATCTGTCATCTTTTCTCTTGAGCAATCACCAATTTTACTGGATATGTTGCTGTTGTTATTTATGTCTGTTGAGTTGATGTTTAAAGTGCCTGTGACCTCATCCTCCGATTGTTTATCCAAACAATCATGATCGATGCCAATTATAACCATCTCTCCGTTTCTTCTTCTTGGTTTCATTTATTAGTAATTCCTGTTAACGCCCCAGGCTGAGCGCCATAGCCAGCATGTTTTTCAGTGGAAATGACAATCATTTGGAACACTTATTTCTTCTTTTTATTGATTCTTTTATTTTACATTTTGACTGCAACTTTGTGATGGCTTCATGCTTTCCTCGTCTTTATAGCTAGTGAGCAGGCAGCCATTTAGGCTCTTAGATCTTTTTATTGAATTTCAACTTGATGAAGTTGCAGATTGAGCTATTGATACTCTATTAACTTCTCCGCTAGCAAATATTATGTTACTGGTGGGAACACATAATCTCAACTGTTTATGTGATGAAAGTTTTGAAAATAAGAGTGCAGGTTCATTAAAATTTATCTGAGATGGTAACAAAAATCCCCTATAGAGGGCACTCCAACTTCTGGAGGATATCATTTGTCTTGAGAGAAGGAAATCCATTCTGTTTTTACTATCCACCAATTATCTACTCTCTACTCTCTGTTATACCTTATATTTGTTTACTCTGAAAATTCAGACTTTAGATGATATCACAGAAAACATTTGCTAGTTGATGAGCCATCGATTGCTAGTTGGGTATCCAAGTAGGCATGTATACAGGGTCTTGGGCTAATACTTGATTATGTTACCCTTTTAGGGTCTATTGATTTTTCAGGTCATAGCTTTGTTTGTTTGATATCTCTTCATGCTTACCGCCTCTATGGTTGGACATTGCTAATCTTTGCAAGATAAATTTTGTTTTGCAGCTTCATCCATTATTTCAACTTCTTAAAATAGAGAATTTGAAGCTGAGAGATCGGTTTGAGGAGCATTTCAAGTGAAACAATGGATTTAACTTGCTAAAACTTCAACCTTTTTTTTCAAATGAAATTCATGTCCAAACACAAATACTTTTTCAACTTCCAAGTCCAAATACTCATTTTCTTCACCTTCAACCTAATAATGTCTAAACGGGTTAACATGTAGGAAAGTAATGGGTTTTACCAGCAAAACTTGAAAGCAGGATGCATTTCATTTTTCTATATAGTTGTTCAATGGATAAAATGGCTTCAACATCATGGTATATGTTTCTATGCGTTGTTGGGAAATGTATGAAAACCACAACACGAGTAGTACACTTCACATAAACTTGTACAACTTTTAACTTTTTGGTTATGTTTTAGGTGCCCATCACTTAGATCTGCGTGCTGCAACTGCTGAAGATCCTGATTGGCTTCTGGATCAAAGGTCAAGTGAGATTAAGCTGATCAGGGGCTGGTTGGATGAGTACTATGATGAAAAGAAAGCAACTTTCAGCATATAGATAATGTCTTTTCTTCACCAATCACCAGGAAACAGCCAGATTACCTTGCCTTTCCTAACGTACGAAATCTTCTAATTCTACAAATGGCTTGGTGTTTTGGTTATTGTACATAATAACTTTTAAGGGATAATTCACTGGTTGCGGTGCCGCATATGGAACTGTAATGCCTTTTGTTTCCACCAACACTTGATCACTTGTGGTATTTCTTGTACTCGACTGTCTAAGGTATTATATGAAAGCGTTAACAGACTGTTACCCTGAACAGGTATTTATGAAATAGAACAGAGGTATATTCCTCCTACTTCTAGCACCAACTACATCTACAAGAAAAGGGTGAAAGAATTTGGTTAATGACATGCAGTCTAGTACTCCTTTTGTCCCTTTGTTTTATGACACCATTACCATATTTGAACTTTAACAGTAATTGTTTACTACTACAGGACCATTTGAGTAACAGTCTACTTTTATGTATTCAATCAAAACCATCAACTAACTATATTAGTAAAAGTTGTTTTGAGTGTCATTTGTCAGTCTAATGAGACTATTAGCTCCCGTTAGGCAACAGTGCTAATTAATGTCCTTTTCAATATACGATCTAGATTAGAAGTTTTGCAAGAAGCCCATGTTTGGCAGCTAATCATGCATGTTATTGTAGTTAATGCATTAATATAAATAGCAGTTCGTTATTAAATGGTATCAGGCAAACTAAAAAAAAAAAAAAAAGGGTATCAGGTAAACTTTGATTTTGGTTTTGAGTCTTACTGCACCTAAAATTCTTAGACTTGCTTAACTCAAGATAGAATACTTGTTATAAAAATTAGGAAAAAAGAAGAAAAGAGAACAGAGAATAATCATAGATTATACGGTTGTAAGTTCTTAACGTTACAATTTAAAGTAAATTTGAATTTCAGTTAGATTTTTGAAAAAGTTCACTTGTTGCAAACTTTTTCCTTTGCCGTTACAGTAAATTAATGAAAGTTAAAAAGAAAAAGAAGAGAAGAATAAAAGAAAGAGTAGATTGGTTCAATATTCACACTTCCGTTAATCACCTCAGTTAACTTGGTTGACTTTCGGAGGCCTTAGATTTTAATAATCCCTTTTGGGAATATTTAAGTATCTAAGTTATACTTGATAATGACTTAAGTTTATAATATTAAACAATACAATGAAATTTTTATTTACCAAAAGATATTTATAGGTAAACTTTATTATTTTAAAAATAAGCTAAATTACGGACTAATCTGGATGAGAGAAGTTGCCAGCTAAGGTTCCATTCACAAACCAAAAAAAATTCTAAAACAAACACAATTTTTAATTTCAAAATTAGCTGCTAATTAAGGAAATACAATTTCCTCTTCCTTTTTTTTTTCAAAACTACTCACTACGGTAAAATTCGACTCTACCAAAAAAAAAAAAAAAAAAGAAAACCTAAATTTTACCATAAAACGACATCGTCTAAAGTCTATTTAGCTTATCACGGAAGCCAAAATAAACCCAGTACAATTTTCAAGAAGAGTTCAAATTGATTCCAAATCCAACTAGTCAAATGGTGGAGCAGCCAAGTCCACTTTTTTACCTATAGACTATAGAGAGAGAAAAAAATCAGAGCCAACAAAGCAAAGAGTGAAAAAGGCAAAGAAGAAAGCACAAAAAGTTGTGTGTGTGGAGTCCACCATTAACATACCTCCATTGTTCTTGTGAAGGGATAATTAACTCAAGAAAGTAAGAAAACTCAAACAAATTGATCAACTTGTCAAGAAAAAAAGTGAAATCTTGGAATTTTTTTTTTATTTTTTTTGTGGGTTTGTTGAGTTTTGGTGAAATCAAGAATGGGGAGTCCTAATCCTGGGTCAGGGAAATTGGCTTTGAGTCCGGTGAATCCGACACCTATTTCTACTTCTGTAGTTAGGGTTTCGAAAACCCCTTTGACTGATGAAGTCATATGGAAGAGACTTCGTGAAGCTGGATTTGATGAAGACTCTATTAAACGTAGAGATAAAGCTGCTCTTATTGCTTATATTGCTAAACTCGAAACGGAGGTTTGTTCATTTTTGCCATTCATTAATTTACATTTTGATTGTTTAATGATGTATCTTCCTTTTTGGGGGGTCGATTTTACTCTTACATGCGCTCATTGTGTTTGTTGAGGGATAGTTATGTTCTTAGTGGACGCCAAAAAGGGAAAATCTTTAGCTATTAAGGCTGGTGGTTTCTTTCTTTGTTTGAAACAAATTCATTTGTAGGAGATTAATTTGAGTAGAATATTGTCTTTGTTGTGGTGTGTTTTGTTATAGCAAAATATGGTATGGTTTCATCAAGGAAAAAATGTTTTCCAGTATTTGATTAACTTAAATTGAGCCAGAGGGTCTATTGGAAACAGCTTCTCTACCTTTGAAGTAGGGGTAAGGTTTTGCGGACACTCTACCCTCTCCCGACCCCACTTTATGGGATTATACTCTACCCTTCACAGACTCCACTTTGTGGGATTATACTGGGTATGTTGTTGTTGTTGTTGTTGTGGTAGTTGTTGATTACCTTAAATTGAGCTTGAGGGTCTATCGGAAACAACCTATCTACCTCTGAGGTAGGGGTAAGGTCTGCGTACACTCTGCCCTTTCCAGACCCCACTTTGTGGGATTATACTGGGTATGTTGTTGTTGTTGTGGTAGTTGTTGATTACCTTAAATTGAGGATGAGGGTCTATCAGAAACAGCCTCTCTACCTTTGAGGTAGGGGTAAGGTCTGTACACTCTACTCTCCCCAGACCCCACTTTGTGGGATTATACTGGGTATGTTGTTGTTGTTGTGGTTTTTGATTGCCTTATATTGTAGAAAATGAAATAATTTTCATGGATAACATTGTTTATGGAAACTATCTTCTTCCATACTAAATGCACCTACAGTTTCATTTTCACAAGTTCCCTTCTAGTAATGTTCTTTCTGCCCCTTTAGGAATATTAATTTGACTGAACAAATGGACCAATCCTAAAATGTTGGGCTTCTACTGTCTATTTTTGTCTTGCATCTGAATGTTTTCTATTTATTTGCTAACTTGGTTCACGATTGTATGTTTATGATGGATGTAGCTGTATGACCATCAATATCAGATGGGGCTTCTCATCCTGGAAAGGAAGGATTGGGTTTCCAAGAATGAACAATATAAAGCAGCTTCTGAGTCAGCTGAACTCTTGTACAAGCGTGAACAAGCTGCACGTCTTTCTGATATGGCTGAAGCTAAGAAACTTGAAACTAATCTGAAGAAAGCTCTTGGAATTGAGAAAGAATGTGTTGCAAACGTATGACTACTCCGGTTATTTGTTTCTCCAAGTTCTTTCATTATCTTGCTGACATGTTTTGTAAACAGATTGAGAAAGCGTTGCATGAGATGCGAGCAGAATGTGCTGAAGCAAAAGTTGCATCTGAGAATAAATTGGCAGAAGCACAAAGCATGATGGAGGATGCTCAGAAGAAGTACGCCGATGCGGAGGAAAAGTTGCATAAAGCAGAATCTTTGGAAGCAGAAGCCAGCCTTTATCATCGTAGCGCAGAAAGAAAATTACGTGAAGTCGAGTCACGAGAAGATGATCTTAGGAGACAAACATTATTATTCAAGGCAGAGTATGTGCTTAAACTTTATTTTTTTGATCTTCTTCTGTTTTTAGTGTGGTTTGATGGGTACTGAGCTCATGATAGACTGTCAAAATTCCATTCAGGTTCAGCTGCTTTCATGTGTTGTACCTTGTTCAGTAAGAAGCTATTCACTTTGATTTTGTCAGGACTTTGGTTCAATGGCAAAGGTGTACAAACCGGATGTGTGGTCGACCCACGTCACTGGTTTGGATCCTGCTACCAACCAAGTCTGTTATTTAAGTGGAAAAGGGTAGAGGGACGGACCTATTATTCGCCAAATTTCGAACATTATGTTTATTGACACTTATATGAGTAAAAATTATGTGAATTTTCCACATCGAAGGATCAATTTTGTCGTTCTTCTCAATTAACCGAAGAATGATCATATCTTAAGGTAGTGTAGGTAGGAATGAAGATATCCTTTACGGAGGCAATTGTGCTATTATTATCCTCATGCACATGATTAAGTTTGCTTTCCGCTGATCTGTCAGTTGTGAAGCTAAGGAGAAAGAGATCCATCTGGAGAAACAATCTTTATCTGAAAGGCTGAAAACTCTACAGCGGTCTCAAGAAGAGTTACTTGATGCTCAGGCTTTGCTCAATAAGAGAGAAGATTTTATTTTTAACAGATCTCAAGAACTGAACAAACGTGAGAAAGACTTAGAGGATGAGAAATCAAACTTGGAGAATGACGTTAAAGCTCTGAACGAGGAAAAATGCAATCTGGAGCTGAAACTGAAGTCTCTATCAGCAAGAGAAGAAGTGAGCCCATATCTCTCTTATTATGTATATGATCATTTTCTGATGAAAGATATTGATAAGCAATTTGCTGTATATATCATAGGGCATAATAAAAAAGGAATACGAACTTAACAAGAAAGAGGAAGAGTTGCTGCTATTACAGGGGAAACTGCAAAGCAAGGAGAATGTAAGTTTTGGCACAAAAGAAAACTATGCTTCCATCCTTTACTTTGAGATCCCATTATCTTTATACTATGATGAACCATGCAGGATGGCATTAAGCAGGTTATGGCTAATCAGGAGGCCACATTAGTAACTAAGATGTCTTCTATCGAGGCAGAGTTGGAAACAAAACAGAAATTGGTGGAAGATGAGATCCAGACCAAGAGGCGGGCTTGGGAGTTGAAAGATATGGATATTAAGTATCGGGAGGACCTAATTACTGAAAAGGAATATGATTTGGAGAGGCAATCAAAAACACTAGCTGAGAAGGAGAAAGAGTTGGAAGACAGGGTACATGTAATTGCGGAAAAAGAAAGAAACCTCCAAGTTGCTGAAAAAGAGTTAGCGTTGCAAAAAACAGTTCTGCAGCAAGAAAGGGAAGGGATCAACAAAATGAGAAATGATCTTGAGAACTCTCTGAAAATGCTGGATGAAAAAAGAAAATACGTTGACCATGAGGAAGAAAAAGTGGAGGCTATGAAAAGTGAAACTCAGGAGTTGCTGATTCTGGAAACTAGGCTAAAACAAGAGATTGATATGATTAGAGCGGAGAAGGAAGAGATTGAAAAAGAGGCAGATCGATTGAAAGCAGAGAAAGCTAAATTTGAGACGGAATGGGAGGTAATCGATGAGAAAAGAGAAAAGTTGCAGAAGGAAGCTGAACGTGTGGCTGAAGAGAAGTTGGCCATTTCTAAGCTTCTTAAGGATAGCCGTGACAGCCTGAAAGCAGAGAAAAATGCAATTCAAGAAGAATATAAGCAAAATCTGGAGTCACTTTCTCGTGATCGTCAAACCTTCATGTATGAGATTGAGAGTGAACGTGCAGAATGGTTTAGCAAAATTCAGAAAGAACGCGAAAACTTTTTACTGGATGTTGAGATGCAGAAAAAGGAGCTAGAGAACCGCATTGAAAAAAGGCGTGAAGAAATGGAAAATGACCTAAAGGAAAAAGAGAAAGCCTTGGAGGAACATAAGAAAAGAGAACTTCAGGATATTGCATCCCTCAGGGAGACAGTGGAGAAGGAATTGGAGCATGTTGGCTTGGAGTTGAAGAAACTAGATGCTGCGAGAAAAGAGATCAATTTGGATCGTGAGAGAAGGGACAATGAGTGGGCAGAGCTAAATAATGCTATTGAAGAGCTTAAGGTGCAAAGGCTGAAATTAGAAAAACAAAGAGAATTACTTCATGCTGATAGGGAGGAGATTCTTGCTCAGATTGAGCAGTTGAAGAAATTGGAGGATGTTAAGATCATACCAGATCGTATTGTCATAACCAAAAAGTTACATTCTGGTCAACAATCCAATGAACATAAACCTTCTGCAAAAAGATTTCCGAAGCATGCCTCTTTTCTGGGTTCTGGTCTAGATGGGAATTGTAATAATGGTCCTAGACAAGATATTTCTTCTATCACGAAAGAGAACGGAAATTCATCTTCTCCTCTCTCTACTCCATTCTCATGGCTTAAGAGATGTGCTGATACATTGCTTGATCGTACACCAAGTAACAAAAGGCGGAGGGAAGATGGGGATTTTATATCTCAGACCGAGAATGGTGCATCACGGTATTTGCACACACTTTTCTGTTTTCCCACTTGCCCTTCTGTATGTTATTAAATAGAAATTGGATATTGGTTTGTTGACTCCATTTATTTTCTGGTTCTTTCTAGTCCATTATCACCAGCACCAGATGCACCAGATGTTGAACACCTGGAAGTACCACCTGACCAAACTCCCATTGCTGCAGAGGAAACCACTGTGTATATTGATAAAATTGTTACAGTTCATGAAGTGACGGAAATCAACGTAAAAAACGTCCCTGAAGGAAGTTCGGTAAGCTCTATTCTCTTTTAAGTTACGGTTCAAGCAATGAAAGCGTTGCTACAGCTTCATGATGATTTGAAATTAAAGCAATGAAAGCGTTGCTACAGCTTCATGATGATTTGAAATTATCGACTTCTCTAATTTTATTTATGCAATATTTTCCGTGTAAGTGCTGCATATATTTTTAGTTAGTGCTATGTGATTGATAGGGTAATCTTCTGTCTCAATTCTGGCATACTCTGTTGCAGAACTTATTTTGTTCTTTTCTATAACCTATATTTTTGATGAAGTAAATGTTTCATGAAAGGCATCAGGAAGATGCAAATTAGTTACAAAAGTAGGAGCAAAAATAGTTGGGTCTACTAGCTCTAGTACAATTATGCTATTCTATAACCTATTTTTTTTTGCTGCACTTGTTTTTTTAGCAGCTTCTCTATGTTAGCTTTTATGTTTTTGAACTTTTGATAACTATTCAGTATTCTGATTATGTAAAACTCGGACAGTGCATGTATCCTCATTGTCAGTGTACATGCGATGCACTGACAGATGTCAGTTGGGTGCCCTCATAGATATCTGCCCACATATATAAAGTCAAAAGACATATGGAGTCCGAAGGGTGGGGGAGTCTTCTTCGGAGGCTCGAGAGGGCAACTGTGTACTTCTTAGTCTCAGTTTTCAGTCCTAGATTGTATTTGAATTGTCTGAAATTTGTGTCCACTCTCCTAGAAAGAAAACTTTTCCTATCATATCCAATACCCTTTTAACATCCAACTGTAAAGATGTTATCATCATGGGGCTCATTTTCTCACAAAGAACGTTAGAAATCTTTCACAAATTTTAGTTTCTCCCGACTTTTAGATCCTCACATATTTAAGTACCATAAACTCCCAACTGTCAGTTTAACGCCCGTGTCCGTGTGCGCCCAGTTAAATCAAGTCCACTTAAATTGGGAAGGAAGTATGATAAAGACACTGCTTTCTTTGGATTAAAGAGGCTATCCTAGTTGTATTGGTTTTTACTGTTCAATTTAGCTTTTGAATCCTCCCCCCCTTCCTCTCTCTTCACTCCAACATACTTTTATTTTTCTTGTTCTGTTCAAGGTGAATCATAGAAGCATACTTGTGCAGGAGACTCTCTCTGTGGAAAGTGGTAAGAAGGTTGGGAACAATGGTAGCTTGGAATCAGATCAAAATGGGAAGCCGGAGGGCAGATCCAGAAGAACTAGGGCAACGAGGAAGTAGTGATATCACTATATGTGAGAAGAGTAGCAGTTGAGCCTTGACTAATTTGCTGTGTTTGTTTTCTTCATTTGAAACTTTCAGAACTTCCTACAAAAATTTTCAAACTGACGACTGATTGTGACTGGTCGTATGCCATGTATGTCTCATGCCAACTCATACCCTCAAGTCTTTTGTAAATGGTAAGAATAGTCTTTCTTAGCAGTTGTGAATGTTTAGTGTTTATCAGAGAGCTGTGGTTGTAAGTAAACATTAAATCAAAGTGGTTTGTGTGTTTGCTTATTGTGGTAAATGCAACTTAGTACTGAGATTTTGGAGATTATGATTTTTTTTTATTTTTTTTTTTACACAAATAGATGTATTATATTAGATTACAGAGGTTGTCCAACATTAGAAAACACACAGTTCCCTCAATGGACAGTAGCTGTTTCCCATACCAACTTAAAGAACCAACAAGGCTGCCATAACCCTTGGAACGAGATGCCATTAGGGATCTGACTCATCCGTGCATGGTACCACCTTACCCTGTATTTCTTCAACATTGCCTTCCCACCATGTAGCACAAAAGAAAGATCATCAACGGAGAAAGGTTGAAAGAAGCGGAGGAGACACTTTTAAGGAGCATTCTCCCTCTCGGGATACGGCGAGGGAGGCGAGTGTGAGATAGCGAGCATCATCAGGACCAGGAGCATCATCTTCCTGGACAATGACCAAAAGGTCACCATTTGGCAGGCCAAGCAACATGGAGATAGGAGGGTATACCAAGATGGGATATGTGGGTGGTTTAAGTCGATGCAATATGTCTAGAAGACTATGGGATCGGAACCAGGTTTCAAGATTGATATCATATGCAAACAAGCGCAGGTCATAGGTGAACCAATAGACGGTATCTTTATAGAGGACATCTAAACATGCGTAAACACGATTCTCTTCACCATGATCACTGAATCCCCCAACCCAGTAGATGTCTTCTTCACCGATAACGGCCAACCTTCTTCCCAATCCACCTTCCTACCGATCGAGCTGTCCAACGCGTTTAAACTTTATCCTCTCTCTTTGTTCTGTTCTCATGCGATACCACAAACAATCCCGCCCACCATATCCTCTAATGTACACCACAACGGGAGGTTCCATTGGTCCACAGAGAGAAACAGGCTTCGTAAACCTAGATCTTTAATTTCAGCATGTTAAACCCTAGGGATATTTGTGCTTTTCTCCCAGTTCCGTGAGTTTCTACACCGAGCCATTCTAGTATTCTATTCATCTATTTCATTACACATTTTTTCATGCCCATATTTGTAATAGCTTATTGTGAAGGTTTTTGGGTATGCTTGTAAGCACTTTTCGGCTTATACTAGATCTTAGGGTTAAATGAGGGAGATGTCTTTCTCGGTATGGAGAGGATATATTACCCGTACTGGCTGCCAGTTTTCCAAAAAAATAAAAAATAAAATAGTATTTGGTTATACTCATATGGAATTGATTCTTCAAGTATGACATTTTTTGATTTTCAAACATCGACAAAAATGCATTATACTATAATTTAGGCATCATTCTAGCTAGGGGTGTGCAAAAATCGGTTTAACCGATAAACCGAACCGATAAAAATATTATTGGTTTATTGGTATCGGGTTAACGATTTTTTAACGGTTTTGTAAATTTTTTTATTGGGCTATCGGTTCAGTTTTCGGTTTTAAGGTTTTAGTTAACGGTTAAACCGATAACCCAATAAGATTACATTAAAATTATATTTTTATTCGTAATTGTATAATTGTGGCTTTAAATTTTAAATACATACCTTATTGTCTTTTATATTTTATAGTTGTTGTCTTAGTTCTTATAATTTGTATAGACTTAATACGTTAAGTTAGTGTTAGAACAAATGAAAATAAGAGAAAGTAAAAAAAAAATTAGGGGAGTATTTTCTTATCGGTTAAACCGAAAACCGAACCGATAAAGATCAAAAACCAATTAACCGAAAACCGATAACGAATATCTTATTGGTTTGGTTATCGGTTTAGCATGTTTACAAACCGAAAACTGATAAACCGAACCAATAATACACAAAACCGAACCGAACCGACCGATACACACCCCTAATTCTAGCAATCTTACGTCTATTGTTCTACAAAAAGAACTTGTTAAAAGATACGTAAATTGCACAGGAGGTCCAGGAAAATATCTAGAATTCTTGGTTAACATTTACGGAATTACCTAATGTTAAAAATGGAATCTCTGTAGCCTAGTTGGTTAGCTATACAAAATTCATGTTCGAAGTTTATATCTTTTGTCATCTGAGTTTAAGTTGTTTGCTGTGTAACAAGTAACAACCAATGACGGAATCACAAAATTTGAGGTGGAAACAACGACTATTTTATAGATGACGGATACATATCAAATACATAGGTATACTTGAAACGCATCATGGGATGAATGATCAAGGATAAACTCTGGATCACAAGTGTTTGAAAACTTCCCAGTCAAATATTTTTGCATCAACAGAAAGTACACACTTGGTTGGAAAGCTCACTTGAGCTCATAAATCCAACCCATCTTATCCTCTGAGAGTCCCATTTGTAGGCTAGTAAGTGCAGAGTATAACTGCTGCGACACAAGACCAACACCATCATTTCCATATGTTACCCTGCACGAATAACTATAATAAGAACTGCTATTTCCGCAAATAGATGCACGCGCACCTAAGGGAACACATTATATCCACACATTCACATGATCAATTACACAGACAGTGGGGTAAAACATAATCATAAAATATGTATACCTTCTCCCTTGATGAGTAATGCTACCAACAGGAGATACAACCACTGCAGTTCCCGTACAGAAAACTTCGTCTGCATCAAGCAATTCGTCCACAGACACCTGTCGTTCCTCAACCTACATATTGACATTCTGGTCTCAGAATAGTAGTTGGTCCTTAGTTTTGAAGGCAATGTGAAGACAGCAACGCTGGCCGTCTGGCACAATGTAAGGAAGGAAGACTAAGGAGAAGACACTGATGGTAAGGAGGAGGATTCTGTGGGGTGGGGGTGGGGGTGGGGGGGCATGGCAACCAGATGGTGATGGGGATGCAGATAGCTGGAGCTAAGAGGAAGAGAATTTGGAAAAAGCTCCTCAATGCTAACTATAGTGGAGGATAAAAGAGGAAGAGAATTTGGAAAAAGCTCCTCAATGCTAACTATAGTGGAGGATAAAACGGTACTCTTGCACCCAATTTAGAGGGAAATTAACGAGTCATTTAGCTTTTTAATACCACCAAGGTACCAACCAGGGGCAAAATGCTCCCAGAAATGGTGGATAACAATCCAATACCATGATAACTTTTTATCACACTAGTCAATTTCCTAATGACTAGCAAAGGGCAGCCCGGTGCACTAAAGCTCCCGCTATGCGCAGGGTCCGGAGAAGGGCCCCACCACAATGACTAGCAAACATCTTAATTCTTTTTCTTTTATAAAGGTGTTGACCGGGACAATTGCATGCACCTTGATACCTTAATTCTTTCATATCAAAGTCACTAAATAAATTCTTCTCAAATAAAAAAAGGTCACTAAGTAAATAAATAAAAACAGAATTTAAACCACCATTAACATAAGCACCAAGCATATTATGTTGAATACAAACTGGGTACCTGGAATCCTTGACTAATAGCTACGTCGATTATGCTCTTTCGTGTAATTCCAGGTAGAATGGTTCCTTTAATTGCAGGAGTTACTATCAAATTACCCTGTGAACATGATATCGACTTAGTTGTTTTCATTAACATGAACGTTTTGCATCATTTTTAAGTAAAGAAGATTAATTTACACATTCAAAAAAAAATAAAAAACTAAGAAGACTGTTCACATAACTCAATAGTATCCATGTATGACAGCAAATAAATAAAATAACAGTAAGTCATGTGCTGTCTTTGAGATGTTTGAAAAAAGATTTTGCACATAGAAGATATCTAAGTTCATTATTTTGGGGTGATTGATCAAGCAAATTCTTCTCTAAAACTACCGAAAATTTTAAATTGATTTCAAAATATACAAAATAATAGCTCACATATCCATAAGACATTATCTTCTACAATACCAAGTTTAAGTTTATAAAAGAAGGTATGCTACAGGGCTAAAACTTTCAAATGCAAAAAAAGATAGTGAAAAGTGAAATGTTAAGAAATTACAAAATCCATCTAATCACATGTTCATAAGCATTTACATAAAGAACAAAGATAAAAGAACATAAAAGTATTCTTTGCAAGATGAGGTTTGAAAGGAAATTCCTGCCTCATCTTTATCAAAAATTTAGTTCTTATGTTGTCATTCTATAGAACCAGTATCACATTCTCATTCAGGCACCACTAGCAAAATATCTTACATGAAGACACAGACTATTAATTTAACTTTATACCTTCACAATAAAGACATTGCAAGAGGAAACCTCTTCAAGATATCTTTTCTGAACACAATCAAGGTACAGAACATCAGAATAGCCTTTCGCTTTAGCAGCGCTCTGTGCCTTCAGAACCTACATTTATAAGCCAAAGATGAACATGGAATCATCCAGGATGGCAGATTTGACAAAATATAAATAGCTAGTGAAGGGTGCAAGTAGCATTTCTTCTCACTAAACCATCTTTCATTTCTTTTTACATATGTCCAGGAAAATATTACACTAATATTCTTCACCTTGGATACATGTCAATTAATCATTAATGACATGGAGTAAAAGTTTAAGAAGCCTGAAGGAATGAGATTGACCTCAGTTAAGTCAACTACGTAAGAATTCAAACAAGTCTAGAAAATGACTTCATAAAGTTGTTAGATAAAGAAGTGTAAAGAAAAGCTAATTGCAAAATATTTGATCATATGTCTCGGTGAAATACAAAGAGATGATGATGACATAAAGAAGGGATAGAAAAGCTCAATTGGGAACTCAGGGATGTTTATTCTCATCAACCTCTAAGAAGAAAATGCAACTAAGGCTCCAATTAAGGTGTTCAGCAGATAAAACTTGTACTGGAACAAATGTTTAAATAAACTTAAGGTCCATAAGGCTAACTTACTGCAGCATAATTTCCAATAGTCTTGACGCCTCCAGTACCGCCAGGTGTTGCACGGTGCATTTCAGTCTCAACTACCAAATTTATTGGTGCCAAACCTTCCTGTGGAAAAAGGAAAAAGGGAAAAGCAAAAGAGTGATCTGAGAGAGGGACCTGCCGTACAATATGATAATCAAAAGGTCTGAAACATAAACATGAAAGTTTATAGCAAGAGACTGCCATGCACATATGAGATTTGATGTTCAACAATAAATGAACGTCAAATCGGCAATCATCCAGTCCTTTCTAAATTCTGGACCATGGACACCAAACTATTATGTGTTTTCGGTTGTGATATTGTCTTGCAGTCAACTTTTTCACATTCGCAACTTCTCAACTAAATTCTGGACCATGGACACCAAACTATTTTGAGAAGTTGCCGCACCCGTGTCGGATCCTTCAAAGATGCACTATTTTTGAATGATCCGACACGCACATGATGACATTTTTGAAGAGTCCAAGCAACATAGTTAGTAAGTATGGATTAAAAATGGCAGGGATTCAGAAAAAATACCTTAAAATAATTTCCAACAGGTGATACATAAATCAGGAATGTGTACTCAGGAGCTGGAGCAAGACCAAGGACAGCTCCACTCCCCATAAGCAGAGGTCTTATGTATAATGAACCTTTACCTGGAGGAGGAATCTGAAGTAACCAAAGAAAATGCATTTAGTTGGCAAAAGTCACTCAATAACATAGTTTGTTATGAGGATTGAAGAGACATATTACCCATCTTTCATTTGCTAAAACAGTGGCTTTCACTGCTTCCACAAACTGTTCAACTGACGGTGAAGGCATACACATACGTTCAGCACCCATCTGCAAACGCGTTGCATTTTCCTCGGGTCGAAACAACAATATATTGCCGTCATGTTTTCGGTATGCTTTTAAACCTTCGAACAATCCCTATTAATATTTCCAACCATTTTCAGTGAGTCTGACATATGAAGTAAAACTGTAATCATTCAAATGAATAACAAGCAAGAAATATATATTTGGGACTAAGAAACAGATACCATCATAATACAAAAGGGAAAAACCAACCTGACCATAATTTAATATTCCAGCAGACGGACACAACTCAATGTTACCAAAACGCTGTAATTCACCCTTAGTAAAGTTTTCACCTTGAGAGCATTTCATGATATACATATAATCAGTAGGCATAAAGCCAAAGCCAAGGTTGTCCCAATCGATGTCGGCTAATTCAGATGTTACGTTGCTGTTATAAAGACAGAGCTTTTATCAGTTATTGGGGAAAAAATTAACAAGCAGTGCAAAGGAACTAGAGCCACTTCATAGTTCATAGATTATCTGTATATTAAGAACTTTACAACCCACAGGAAACTGCATTTGACTTATCTAATTCAGCAAGTTCTAACATGAGGTTGTTTTTTTCCTTTATATTGGTGTATTCTGGTGGTACTTGCATTAGAGGGAAGGTTTCTCAAATTGAAAAATATCACATCCCTTTCTATATGTGAATAAATACAGCACGAACGCTTAAGTGTGTTGATTGACATGTTAAGGCATTTATGCCCTTCAAAAAAAGTATAATCTTACATCTACAGTGGTAGCATATTCCGTGTCCAATCTCTCTCTCAAATAAATCATATCGAATAAGGCAAAAGTTGCAAAACAGAAGTTGCGTCTTTGTGTAATGTGGACTGTAGTCACGTCACCTCAATGCAGCTTGAAAACACACAAGACCAACGAATTTCTATGTTTTGCCTGGTTCTTCCCAATGTAGTAACTAAAATGCATTTGTGACATGATATTGTTTCTATTTCCTTGCACCAAAATCAACTAGTCTACAATATTTTACATCAATTCACCATTAACAAAGTAATGATAGTCAATTACACACGACGAGACAACAGCATAAAAATTTAGTATCTATGCTTTGGGAGCAGGGCATCTGAATCCTAAAACTTAAAGAAATAAAAGCAGACGAAGAAAAACAAAATACCTTACAGGTGAGGCGACGCGAAATGTATTTCCATTGTTAATGGCACTATTATCAATATAAGAGGTAAAATGCGACTGCTTCTGAAGCTGCAATACAAATTCCAAAACACAAAATCAACCAAATCTATACAAATTAGCCAATTTACACACAAAAAACTAACACGCATGCACGGATTTATCAAGCAAACGTAACCATAAAAACAGCATGAATAGGAGAAAAATAAGATTTGAATAGGTGAAGGAAGAAGAAGAAAAAAACCTTGAGAGGGAGAGGACAAAAATGATTTCTATCAATGGAAGGAGGAAGAAGTTTAATAGGACTTCGTGATGGGCCAATAAGGTGGTTATGGTGACCGGGATTAGGGTGAAGCCCCGCAAATACGGCGGCGCTCTCCATTTTTCTTATGTGTTATCTTCCCCCCTCTCGAAGAAAATGCTCTCAGCTCCGGCTTTTAGAAATTAGTAACAAATATATTTTTGGTAAGACTGATTCGAAAGGCTCTTTAGAGATATACCCGATAGACTTTGACCGTAACAAATTCCAATCATAACAATTAGTAATTAATTAGTACTATGCTTTAATAAGCCCTAGTTTAAATATTTTAATAGTGGAATGAGTGGATCTGGTCGTTCCATATAGACTAAAAAGTTAATAATTGTAACATGTTTTCCATACAGTCTTTCGTAGAGCAATTTATTGGTTCACAATAGGCGTCGGTTAGTCTGTGGGGGTCCATCTGTAAATTAAAGGCCCAATACTCTTTTTTGGAGTAGCTCATTTTTTTATTACACAAGTTGTCTGATTTCTTATTTTTTTTGCCAAACATGGAGAAAAAGTATTACTATGTGTGCTCTTAAGTCTTAACAGGTTATTGTATCATGTTTGTTATTTTTGTACGTTTCGCCAGCTTGATAAAATTATCATTTCAGTAATCATAGATGAATGGAGGAAGGAGTGAGAAATATTAGTATCATTTTGATAGTATTCCTGAGAGAAAACTTGAGGGATTCCGAAGTTTAGGTTTGGTGAAATGGAGTATATTCTGAAAATGGGCCAAACCATGCAGGTGGGCGAGTAAATAATGCTGGGCTATCCTTTCATGCAACAAGTGGGCCAATGTAATTACACAGTTAGCCGTCTAACAAATTCATTTACGCGTTCCAAAAGAGCGAATCCTGTAACTTCATGTAAGTTGTTTGACAAGAGGATTTGCTCAGATAATAAGTACCTTCCACCTCCAACCTTAAAGTTATGGGCTCAAGTGACCAAGGGACGAAAAGGTGGGAGCTCCAAAGGAGGGGTAAAAATAAATAAATAAATAAATAGATGCTCAGTTGCTTACTAATTGAAAAAGTTACAACTTGCAAAATGAAATAAACAAACCGAGCTCGATCCAGATTGGCGCTGTAGTTGTAGAAAGGGCCATTGCAATTGTGTTTCTTGATCCAAATGACCTAATAGTGAACTTAGTATCTGCTGTCCAATATGGAGTTTATTGGGCTCTCTTTTTGGGCAGTCCACATCCATTCCGGCCTTCAATCACCATGGAAAGCCCATCAAATCCTTAATTGGTAAAATTTTACAAATAGCCACTAACCCTTGTAACTAAAAAGTAGTCATTGTCCTAGAATTTCAAATCTTGCATATTATAGGTTATTGCCATGAAGTTTCACCTTTTAAATTTAACATTTATGACAAACAATTTTTTTTTTTAATCTTATATGTAATTTTTAGATTATTTATTGCAAATTATAGCAATACTTTTCTATAATTATTAAATAAGAAAAGCCATAAAGACACCATTAAAGTTATCCCTAATTTTCAAAAAGTCACTTAAAATTTGCGGGTGTCCTATTACACTATTGAACTATTTTTGACCAAAATGAATACACCCTTTTGATCTATTTTTGCACTTATTGTGTCCTCACGTTAGAATAGGCGCGTGAATTTTTTTTTAAAAAAAACAAACCAGTACAATGAAGCCACGTGGCTTTACTAATTCAATTCTTTCATAAAAAAAAAAAAAAAGGGGAAATGGGTCAAAAATACCCTTCTACTTTGATAAATTGGCTAAATTTGCCCCTCGTTATACTATTGGGCTAAATATACCCCTACTGTTATACTATAGGGCCAAATATACCTCTGTCATTAACAAAGTTATCAAAAATACCCCTTTTTTTTTAACATTTCTCCATCATGGCAAGGTGTGAGCTATGTGGTGTGACATTTGGATGAGATGGATGCCACGTGGCATGCCACCTCAGCATCAGATTTTTTTCCTTCATTTTAATTTTTTTGCTTCAAATTTTAGTACTTAATTATTTATTTTATCAATTTTTTAAAATAAATAAAATATGTGAGTATTTAACACACAAAAAAAAGACTAATTATGGATCACTCACTATCACTAGTAGTAAAAAATTCATGGCGGTGTCAACTTTTTCTTGCATTTCGCTAACCTTAAACCCCCATTTTTCCGGCACCTTTTCGCCGAACTTTTCAAAATCCACCGCCTTCTCCGAAAACTCAGTTCCCAAACTTGCCGCTTTTGCTCTTTACAGCTCGACATGTGGCATATCTTTTCCCTCCGCCGCCTTTAGTGGTGGTTCTCTTCCGTTTGGTGAAGAAAGTTCGACGTTTATTATTAATGACGGTTATTTTATTTTAAATAAATAAAATATGTGAGTATTTAATTTATCAATTTTTATAAATAATTGATAAAAATTGAAGCAAAAAGTTTAAAAGAAAAAAGGAAAAAAAAATTATATGCTGAGGTGACATCCGCCTGATCCAAATGTCATACTACGTGACTTTCACCTTGTCATGATGGAGAAATGTTAAAAAGGGGGTATTTTTGATAACTTTGCTAATGACAGGGATATATTTGGCCCTATAGTATAACACCAGGGATATATTTGACCCAATAGTATCACGAGGGGCAAATTTAACTATTTTATCAAAGTAGAGGGGTATTTTTGACCCTTTTCCCAAAAAAAAAAGACTCATCTTTCCCAAATCAATTCAACCACCATTGAAGCTTGTTGGAGTGTCCACAACCTGTTTCACCATCACAGAACGAGTACTCCCATAAGTCATCACCATCCTCAAACTTCTAACTTTGCTATAACCCATTTCTAAGATCTAGAGGAACGAACATCGCAGAAGATAACAACTTCTTAGTCCCCTCTTCATTTTTCATCTGATTAATTTAAAACTAGCACTAGCTAAAATATGTTCTGAATAAACATATAATCTAATATCAACAAGTTATGTCTCAATCCTAAAACAGATATGGAGTGTCCGAGATTAATTTTGACACTTTTCTATTAAAGACACATAATTTACTTTTGCTCCTCGTTCAAACTAAATCAGATAAGTTAACTCAAAGAAAAACATAAAATCAATAAGCTAAGGAACTTTTTGGATGTATCTGTGAACAAATGGAAAGAGCGATTAGAGGGAAATATTAAAATGTGAACAGGTGAGGGTAAAACTTCCATTTTTATTAAATGGGTTGAAAATGAAAAATACTGTATTTTATTTGGTGTGAGGCACACGCTCATGTTTTGAGAACAAATCAGGTGTGGAAATGACTAAAAAGAACGGATTTGTTTTGGTTGAAAATGGTTTAGTAGGGTAATAGGACCCCCGTAAACTTTGAATGTCTTTTTGAAAATTCAGGATGATTTTAATGGTGTTTTTATGTCTTTTTTCTTATTGAATTAAAGTTTTAATTGCAAGTTATAGTAAGTTTTTAAAAATTTATTGAATTTTCTTTTTTTTTTTAAAAAATAAAATATTTAATACATATATATATTAATTAAAATCCCTCCTAATTTTTTGTGTGTAGCTTTTTCCTCTCTCCTCTTGATAATTATTAGAGGACTAAAATTTCGGAACTCCTTTGTACGTTCTCTCCCCCCCCCCCCTTCCTCCCCCCCGTCTCTCTCTCTCTCCATCTATATTTAATTTTTGAAAAAGGAAGATAAATATCCTGCACAATATCTCCCAATAAAACTGATGCTCTATTCTCATTTTCAAATTTTTTCTCTAGTGGGTTTCAATTTTAAAATTTTGGGATTCTATGAAATTTGTATATAATTTGATATCCATGTATTTTTAATTAATTGTACTTAAATCAATCAATATTGTATATGTATCGAGAAACTTTTTATTGCTATGAAACTAGAATAATAATCTTTTTCATGGTGCTGCCATCAATCACTACATAGATGAATTCAGTTGAAATTCGTGTCTACAATCAAAAAAATATAATTTTTGAATGATTAATTCACATATTACACACATAACATACAGTATACATACATATACTATATCGTTTATATACATATGATAAAAAAAAAAGGATAGAAGTTAACACTCAAATCTTACATGTTTCATACAATTTTTTGATACATAATTGTATAAAATTGTTTTTTGAAATCACATACATACAACTTTTATACTACTACCATATATACATATTTTTCATATATACATATGTTATACATTATTCATATATGTTTCATACACAGAATTTTCCTCAACAAAGTACATACTTTTTTTATGAGTCAGATACACATAAATTTCGCTACATACTATATTTATACACAACTTTGACAGACTGTATATAAAATATGAATTCACATATATTTACCTATTAAGTCTTATTTTTTCATGTTGAATTAAAATTGAATGAAATATGTTATTTATTATTATTAGCAGGTAAGAAGGCTTAATTTGTTCTATTTTAAAGTCGAATGTGTATGATGTAAACTTGACACTTTAATTTCTATTTAATTATATTCCTGAAAAGAAAATTTAGACAAAAATAAAGAAGAATCCCTGCTCTTTTTTGGAACTCAAAATTGTATGATTTCTCAAATTTTAATGGTGTTTATCTGAAACTTTAATTGTCTATAAATTTTGAATATGATACTTTTCAATAATACTTGACCCCTCAAAATATTTTTGGAGAAAAACGGGTGACAAAACAATCTGCTTGAATTTTTACCGCACAGTGAATGATTTTCTGAAATTTCAATTGAATTTTTCTGTATGATTGAGTGAAATATGAAGAAAATTAGAGTATTAGTTGAGAGAAATATTTGAGAAGAAGATGACGAAACGTAAATGTCGCTGATTTGTTGTAGAATTAAGAAGAAGAATAGTTTTGGAGAAGAAGAAGATGCAACTTTCTTTTGAACTAAAGAATTGACATCCTTTAGTAGCTGATGTCTTTTTTAAAGGGTAGATTTTTTTTTTAAAACAAAAATAGAAAAATCATTTTTTTATTTTTTTTTTGTTTTAAAATTTGCTATTAATTACAATCTAAGAAGTATTGCTATAACTTGCAATATATAATCTAAGGATGTATATTTCGATTTTTTTCCCTTTTTTAAAGACAAAAATAAAAAGTTTTACTCCCTTCCAAGGATTCACAAATGAAACAATGGAAGAATATCATAATGTAGATCAATTCTTCTTAATTGATTTTTTATTTTTTCATACATACATCATTATTACTTTTTTTTCCTCATTATTTATCTTATTCCTTGTAGTTCCATGTTTCTTTTATAATTTTTTCATCCATGACAACAAACTTCATATAAGTCTTCCAGTGAACTTTCGCAATATCTGCGCTATTTGATACAAATATTTACTGTTTTTTAGGATAAAGAAGAGAAACAAAGTAACGTTGGCAGCTTGAGAAAAGTCCACTCCAAGTCATAACAAGAGGAGAAAAATTAATTTAACTCTCTTCACCAAAACCACTAGAAAACAAAAAGTGGAAAAAAGAGCTAATAGGAGTATATATTATATAGAGAGAGGTTGCGCTTAAGAAAGGTGTATGAACACCAATAAGAACGATATCTGAGGACTGACTTTGGGCTATGAAATTGCAACAAGTCAAAGGTGGCTTTTTTATTTTATCATTTACCTATAAATGGCTGTTGAATTTCACTGGTTTTGAAAATATTTTATGTATAATAAACCAGTTCATAAAGTTAATGATTCTGGAAAATTAATTAAAACATGATTATTAAACAGCAGATTAAGATTTTTCAACACGGAAAGAAGGAAACGGTCCATGGGAGTAGGCCACCACCATATACTCTCATATTTGAGACATTCTTATCCAGGTAGTGTTTATAGTATGGAAATCAATAATTATTTACTTTTAGGATGGACTTTTTCTTGCTCCTTACCTTTGTGTGTGTGTGTGCAGGTAACATGTACTGAACAGCTTCATCTTCATTGCTTTATAGCTGCACTCCAGGTGCTATACTTGACTTCTTCTTCTTTCCGTAATATATTTTAGAAAGGACGGAATTGACGTCATGTCATGCAAAAGAAATGTTGCTACTTGCTACTAAGTCTTGTTGAGTGTGTAGCTGAAAAAGACTGAAAACTACATATTATGTGTAAGATCTCTTAATGGTATGTGACCTTTTAGGGAAAAATCATGCGGGTTTGGCCTAAAGCGGACATGACATCTTTGATTAAGGAAATTACTCAAAATTGTGACTAGATAGAGGAAAACTAATTAGTACGAGTTTTAAGATTATGATTAACCATCTAGAACTCAAATTAAAATTAATCTTGGAAAGTTATGTACTACAAGTCTTAAGACTGAATACTTCTTAATGACTGTACATTTCATCCTCTGCTTTTGACAAAGTCGTATGACTCTTCCAGAGTAGTTTTTAGTTTTGCAAAAGTTGAAAAAACTTTTCTTCTTGGCTTTTGATAGATATAATTTTTTTATAAAATTGAAAGAAAAAAAAACGCAAATGATATTCTTCAAAATAATTTAACCAAAATCCAGCTAATTCTTCCCCTTTTTTTTGAAGTTGAAATGTAAACATCCATACCGACGCACGGTGCGTGTAAACCAAGATTACTTTTTGGTAATCTTGAGTTCTTTATTTTATATTCTTACGTTGAAAAAAATGAATCACTTTTTTACTATTGAAATTTAAAACTTGAAAGGTGAAGACGACGTCCAAGAAATTACCACAGCAACAATAGGAAAGTAGGGACAACAACGGTCAATTTCGATGACGGCAATTCTGGCATAAGATGTGATAGTGGACTCTATTTTAATCCTAAATCCCTTAAGTAAGATATGGACATTCATATATACAGGATTATGATGTATCTTACTTCCATTATCTTGTCTCTGATTATTATTGTTCCTAAATTAGAGGCCTAGACAAAGCATCATGCGACTGTTTCTTAATGGGTTTACTTACATGTACTATTCGGCGGCTCATATAAGGAGATAATTATTCACGCGCAAACGCGCATTTAATACCTCTTACATCAAACTAAGCAATTTAATCAATTAACCTTAGATGTTAAAATTACACCAAGCATACCTAATATAACTTAACAATAACAATAGTTAAGTACTAACTGCATGTATGAAAGACATGTTTTTTGTATTTATTGATTTGGTGTAAATATAAATAAGTATTTACCGCTCAATATATAGTATGTAGGAGTGTTACAATTATTAACCTTTACCAACTACGAGTACTCATTTAATTTTAATTTCCCATTGTACCGTAATGATGAGTGGAGAACACTGATCATTAATATGTATACCTCAAATATTCATGATAGGGACCAAAAAGGACTTTGCAAGCAATATCCCCTATCGAACAAGGAATGTCCCCTATCGAACAAGGAATGTTCCTACTAGAGTTTGAAGCAAACGGGACCAAATTAAACGACCTCAACATATTACTATTTGGCCAATTGAGATATTGGAGGATAATATTATAAATTAGGGGAAATTTGCATGAAGATTATGACTTAAATAATAGTTGTAGAGGAAAGTAATCTGTTATAACTAGAAACCGTTGGTTTTCTTTCATTCTTGAATAGCTTTTATTATTTGCTGCTCAATTTCATAGAGAGGAATCTGCGCTTGACGGGTTGAAGCGCTGAATGGTAATTTTTGAGATCTAGAAACATAGAAAAGGCAAAGAAAAAATATACAGCAGTAGGAAATTCCTTTGCTAGGTCTAGTTAGTTAATTTCTTTGAACAACAAAGTAAGATAAAAATAAAATAAAATAAAACAATTATAAGAAAGATAACTACATACGTTTCTCGGCCTTCTGGCTAAAATTGAATTCATAACTTTAGAGGTACAATATGTTTTCCTTCTAGCTTCCTTTTCAACAACCTTTTAAAAACTTCTCAACAATTATTAATATAATACAAGAGTTTATATAATTAAATTGCCATCTTAAATTTCCACATACAGATAGGATGAATAAATGAGGCACAATATTTTTCAGATACATTATGCATACGGTGCTAATTAAGTTCGTATATATATACTGTGTACTCTATGACGTACCATGTATAAGAACATAAATATTCAAGTATACACACACAATAAAAATGAACATTCAGGATCTAATTAACTTTAAATTGACACCAGAGTGTGTATTTGTGAGTGTGAACAGAAAGTGGATGATGAATTGCATGATGGTATATAGATTCCGATAAACTAAGTAAGACAATGAGAAAACATTTGATACTATCTTCTGGCATTCAAATTACCCTATTATTTTAATCTCTAATAAAGACTACTCTCTTTTTCCATTTCCACTTTATTGAAAAAGCCGATAATCATTCCCATCCCCATGTCTCTCCTTCTCCAGCTATTATAGTCTATCCATATACAGTATGATTTTCCCTCACTCTCTCTTCTCTCTTCCATCTACCTATCTTCTCTCTATATATTAAGAGACTAATATTCAGAGAAAAGTGTCAGCAGCTGTCCTCTAAATATTAAAGTTGAGATCGAAATGGGTAGAGCGCCTTGCTGTGACAAAGCCAATGTCAAGAGAGGACCATGGTCACCTGAAGAAGATTCCAAACTCAAGGCCTATATTGAGCAACATGGAACTGGTGGTAATTGGATTACCCTTCCCCAGAAAGTCGGTGAGTAACGATCATGAAATTATGTAATCAACCCATCTAAAAGTTTAAATTGTTAGAGATACACTAATTTTAATTTAATTAATTATATCCTTAACAAGTATATAATTGTTGCAAGTCCTACTAGCATTCGAACATGTCTATGTGATCTTGCTTCTATTTGAACAAATTAGGGATTTAATTTATAATTTATGTTGTTTTTATATGGCTTAATTAGGTCTCAAGAGATGCGGAAAGAGTTGTCGGCTTAGATGGCTGAATTATCTCCGGCCAAACATCAAGCACGGTGAGTTCACCGATGAGGAAGACAACATAATCTGCACTCTCTACATGAGTATTGGCAGTAGGTAATATATATGCATCACTTATTTTTCAGTTCTAGGGTTACCCTCAAGGCTGGCTATTGTATAAGTAATTGATCATTCCCTTTGTATTAGCTAGGTAATTTAAGCTTCTAGATCGATAATTCATTAACATGTTACAATTTTTCAATATCAAAGGTGGTCAATTATTGCTGCACAATTACCTGGGCGAACGGATAATGATATCAAGAACTACTGGAATACAAGGCTGAAGAAAAAACTGCTACTATGCAATAAGCAGCGAAAGGATCAACGGCCACGGATCGGATATAATCACACTAAGCTAGAGATGTTGAAGGAACACGAAAATTTCTTTGCTACTCATCAAGTTATCAATAATGCATATTCTTGGCCTCCACAACAAGTACTCTTCTCTACACTAATTGCACCACAAAATCATAACCTGCCAGAAAGCAGTGCAAACAGCCACAACTTTCAATACTCCAGTACTGATCAAGCTTATTTCTCCCAAGATCAATTGTGTCAAATTAGCTCCACCAATGATCTTGCATCGATGAATCCGGTAAATGGCACTCCTTGTAATTCTTCAGTGATGGTAAGCAGTGGCGCGTATTACCCGAGCAACGGGATTATAAACAACGGTCTCCAAGAGTACAACAATTACATTTCCGTTGGACTGGATCATGACGTGCTCAACAGTACTAGTACTACTCATTCTCAGCAAGTAGATAAAAGTGTATTGGAAATGGTCAATAGTAGCACTATTAGTACCACATCACAAGATCAAAGTACAAGCTGGGAAGAATTGAGCCCTCTTGTTAATTACCCTCCATCAGTATTCGAAACCGTATCACCCTATTATGTATTTGAAGAGCCAAGGTACCTGGGGTTGTTGAAACAGTAAAAAGTTAATTTTAGCCACATATATATTATGTAACTTTATATATAGTTTCAGTCGACTTTTCAGTGTGCCTATTCACTGAAACTTAGAGATATGTTTGGTCACTTTCCACTATCACTTTCATATATCTTGATTACTACTACAGTATAAAATTCTTTGTATTTGCTCGATATATGTGCGCATATTTCATGCTATATACGTGCTATATCTGTTGTCTTAGATAGCTTTTGTACCAGCTCATATGGTGGTTGTGAGCATGGAATCCTAGAGATAGAGACCCGCAGTGTTAGTTTACTTCATTGTACGTACTTATACTATATATAGCACAGGGACAATCAAAAGCGGAGCCAAGATGACTTCTTGATTCTAATATTTTTAAGTTATTGAGTTCTAAAATAATAGTAATTTTAAAATATTTACTAAAGTTATTGGGTTCAGCTAAACCCGTAGCCGACACTCTAGCTCCTCCTGCACAGGGTCCTTTTTGGATATACGCATTAATATTTGATAAATCCATTAACTGATCATAATTCAATTTTATATATACATGGTCCATATAGTTTAATTAGATGTGTATGTACGACAAAAGCATATTCAGAAATCTCCATTGGAATAGGCAAATGGCAAATGAAAGTTGGAAAGGTACTTTGAAGTTTTGGCTACAACTTGATTGGCTTTAGCATGTAGGGTATCAATAAATGTCAGTTTCTTCTTAGTATTATGTTGAGTTCAATTAATACAAATAACAACAAGCCGAGGAAGAGCTTATAATAAGGTCCGTGTCATGTTGTTCCAATAGGAACAGAAAGACTGAAATGTCGGATATTGATTCTCCATTTTTGAGATATATGTAACATTAATGTATAAAAAGTCATATTAGTAGCCCTTAGTGAAATTATATATCGCTTTCCTATATTTCAATGTCACCGTATCACAAGTGGTGCCTTTCAACATGAACAGTACTATTGTACTACTTGTTTGTCCTCTCTTAGAAACTGCGATATTCTTAAGTATCGAGAGGTTTTTAGCACGACATACACAAAAATACTTTTTTCCATGGATTATTAGTGATCCTTATTCTTAAATAGAGATGATTTAAACAAAGAATATGCTTGATCTAGAAAGTGCCCTAACACTGAAATTCACGCTACAAATGATCAGCTTTCCATGTGAATTCGGCATTCTTCAAACTTTTGTTTATTTGCTCAGTTATTAGTAGTAATTTCTTAGGCAGAATAAGCAGTCCCACGTAGAAAAATAAAGTTGGAAGGAAGCCCCTTTTGCATGAGGGAACTGACCCATTGCCCATTCTTTGATTAGAAAGTGCTCGTCACGTTGCACTTTGCTTACATACTCCTTCCATTTCTTTTTATTTGATTTTTTAGCTTTAAATTATACGTACCTCCTGGATTCAGTTCCTCTCCATTTTCATTGCCTCCATTTTCCCCAAGTTCTTACTTGGATGAGAGATACATGACATGAGTTAAAAATCACATAAAGGAACGGAGGAAGTAGTACTTGATAAAACCTGCACCTACGTTTAGATGCAAAAGATATTTGCTTTTAATTCCAATTAAAGAAGGAAAGAGTTGCAATAAATCACTACCTATTTATGCAAAAATAATTGATGTGCAATGTTAGTGCATAGTAATAATAAATAAATCTGGATAGAGTAGAATGTTTTGTAGTCCACACTCACATGATTTAGAATTGTACTTGTCAAAGATTTTCACTAGCCAAAAAATTCTTCACCATCCGCTCCGCACTTTGACAGGACACTCATATTCATATACATATTTTTCTGAACTGAAAATAGAAAAAGATGTACAGTGTAACTTGCTGGTTGGTGTAACTAAGAAATGAAGTCAAAAGCAGATGAAAAAGAAGAAATGGGCCATACAAAAACACCAAAAAGATTGACCTAGTGTTACTTTTTTTTTAGTTGATTCAACTTGCAAGTAGTACTAGTGTCAACCGGAGTTAAACTGTTACACCCTTTATGAATAACCTTTCTACTATTAACTTCAACAAGGAAAGAGTGACATATTCTTATACATACATTTCTTCAAGAATAAGATCTGTTTCTCATTTTGATGTGGATTGTTACCTAACTGTTCACTTTATTCTTTTTACCCGGTCAGCACAAAATTTGTATAGTACGTAGTAGAATTTAATTTAGTCCTTTTTACATTTTTCTTTGTTTATCACCCCAATCCAATATGAGCTTGGTAGGTGAAATACATGATTTATTAAAAAAAAAAAAAAACGTTTTATGAAAATTAATTTGCAAAATCAATGAAAGAGGTAGATTTTAATGATATTGACAGAGGTGCACTCTTGGGACTTGCTCAACACTATAATAATAGGCCTTTTTACCAAAAGCACTTAAATTTAGTTTGTCAAAAATCTGTCAAATAGTTAATTTCTTGATGGCATTACGAGGAATTTTCGGATAGCCGACGTCCATTTTATTCAAAGTAACAACTTCATGCCTTTTTATTTAAATCCTTAAATTTATATACAGTTCATTTTAATTTCTCTCTTGTAATTATCTAGACGAGTCTATATACTATCTGAATATTGATTATCATTTATTGAAATGTGACTTCTCTTCATTCTCCCCCAAGTTATAGCTTAGCTATGTGTGACACCTATTATATCAAAAGTCTAGATTAATCAGTTTTCTTAAACTAAAGAAATTTAATAATTAACCATGATTAAAAAAAGAGATTTAATTTCCCATTCTTGATAAGAGAATATTCATCTTTCAAAATTTGAAACCGTATGGAATTACTTCAATTAAATAGCATTAAACTTTTGATATGAAATGCGTTTTCCCATTGTTTAATAACACCGAGTCGGGTGGCATTCGGTTTTTCGGTTCGGTTTCGTCAAAGTTCGGTTCGGTTCTTCGATTTTTGATTTTGCAAAAATGAGAATCGAACACCTAACCAAATTAATTCGGTTCGATTTTTTGAACTTCGGTTTGGTTTAATTCGGTGTTTTTAAATCAATTTTTTGTACAAGTGAAAAACAAAAGTACCAAATATTTGAATCCAGCCCTAAACTAAAACTAGGCAGTAAATATAAAAGCTAATATCAAACTTCACTGTGTAAAACTAATATTAAGAGTCAAGACTTCACTGCACTGGGCAGTAGGCAGTATGTGTCTTCAAGACAGCTCTCACTATAGTGCTATGAATAAACTAAATAAATAAACCTACAAATAGATCAGAAACAGTTTCTAACAATAACACCTAATAATCCATGTACTGTAATCTGCAAAAACCTCAGGTACATACAATTGCAATGAAAATCCCAGCATATCACCTAGTAAATTAAACCACAACATCTCCTAGCACCGAAGAACCGTTACCCTTAAACTGAACACCAAACCAAAGAACCGAAAAACCGAACTAATTCGGTTCGATTCGATTTTTCGATTCTCCGGTTTTTATGCCTACTCCTAACACCGAGTCACGATCAAGATCTGTAAACTTTTTTTAAAAAAAAAATAAAAATATTCTACTTATTTTTTTGAAAAGTTTACCTAACAAATACTCAGTTTATATTTCTTTGATATTTTATAGCAAAGTAATTTTCACTTTTTTTTATTTAAAATCTAAATGCTGAAGATTTTATTTTATGATTTACATTGTTTTCACTTTGTAAAACAACTTATTTAAATGCTGATTTTGAATTGGCGGATATTTAGTCTTTGAAGAAACAATTCTTTTTGTGAATGGAAAAACAAGTTTTGTATAGATAATGAAAAAGATTTAACGTGATTGTCAAAAAAAATATTTTAAAAAATTGTGAAATGGTTCGTCATTCATCTAAGATGAAACTTGAAGAAAATAGAAGGAGGATTACTTCATGATTACATGTTTATTGCATCAAAGAGTTGATTAAAAAAGTAGTTACGGCATCGTACTGAAACTTGCACTATCAACTTCAAATTCAATTCGCAATTATTGTGTCCAAAAGTAGTAGGGTTAAAAAGTCTAAACAACTTTAAAAGTACAAAAACTCCTTATTGTTCGTTAATTACTAAATCATGGAACTGTCAGGAGTTTTATTACGCGCTTGGACATGTGATTTCATATCATGATCTGAAAACATGAGATGAAATCAGCATTTGGATATGTGATTTAACGTTGATTTCATCTCACGATTTCATATCATAAGATGAAATCCCAAATTCTTCAAAAAACTTGATTTGAAATTTTATATCATGATTTGAATTTTTCAAATACAAAAGTTAATCCACAAGTTTATATTTTGATTAAAAAAAAAACACCACCATTTATATCTACCAACCATTTATTTCAAATTTAAACAAAATTTATAGTTCATACTATTGCTCTCTAAACCATTTATATCTCATATAAAATTTATTATATGAGATTATTATTTCAAACCAACTTCTACTTTATCATTTATTATTCACCAAAATCATTATTTTTGACCAAATTTATTACCACTTCATTAATTCAAACTAACGCTTAATAATAATAATAATAAAAAAAAATTCCATAGTTAAATTGAGGGGGCAAGACTCTAGCCACTATGGCAACGTGGGAGAATTATATAAAAGAATAATACGCTACAACTCATGTTCAATTTTACTTTTTTATTGAATTAAAGTTTGATCAATAAATGTTGTATTTTTTTAGAATAGCTTTGTGATAGTGCATTATACTTTGTTATAAACTTTTGCTTATTTGGTAAAAGTGTATAAATAATTGGGGCTATTTTGATAGTTTTTACAACTTATGAGGTTTTTATGTTTATGAGAAAACGTACAACATAAAAAGTCCAAATTGTATGTCCAAACAAAACTTCAATTTCATTTCATGATTTCAAATCATGATTTTATATCATGATTTCATCTCGCATGGTCAAACTAGTTATTCAAAAAAAAAAAACATTAAGGGATTAAAAGGGGTGAAGGAGAAGAGAGATGGGGAAAATTCGATTACAAGTTTACAACTCACTACTAAAAAAAACAGAAAAACCGACCACAAAAAACCGACCACGGGTTGTGGTCGCAGAAAAACCGACCACAAGTGGTCGATTTTTCATTAAAAATTTTTTTAATCAAAAACCGACCACTTGTGGTCGGTTTTTCTATTTTAAAATTGCCAAAAACTAATTAAATTAACTAGCAAAAATAAAATTCCTTAAAACCGACCACATGTGGTCGGATTTTTATTAAAAATAAATAAAATAATTATTTAAAAATTCTTTTTAATTTTTTATAGCAAATATATTAAATTTGTTTTCAAAAACCGACCACAAGTGGTCGGTTTTTTTTTTAATATAAATAAAAATTAATTAATTTTCAAAAACCGACCACTTGTGGTCGCTTTTTTTTAAAGAAAATAAAAATTTATTAATTTTACAAAAACCGACCACAAGTGGTCGGTTTCTTAAAAAAAATAAAAATAAAAATAAATTAATTTTAAAAAACCGACCACAAGTGTTCGGTATTTTTTTTAAAAAAATAAAATAATAAAAAACTGACATTTCCCAAAAAATTAATATAAATAAAAAACGTAAAAGTGAATATATTTTTTTAAAAATTATATCGACCACTTGTGGTCTACTTTTATTTAATAAAAAAATTATTTAATATTTAAAACCGATCACTTGTGGTCGATTTTTGTTAAAAAATATTTAAAATAAATTAAGAAATATTAAAAACCCGGCCACTTGTATTTGATCAGGGTTTTTTATAAAAAATTTAAAATAAATTAAGAAATACTAAAAAACCGACAAGTAAAAAAATATTAAAAATAAATTAAGAAATACTAAAAAACCGACAAGTAAAAAAATATTAAAAATAAATTAAGAAATATAAAATAAAGAAATAAATAAATAACATAAAAGATAATCTTTATTTTTTACTTACGTTTCAATAAAATAAATATATTGTCCATCGAGTATATATTTGTATACGTGTATATCTCGTGTGGTTATTTAAGTAATAGTCAAAAGCTAATTGAATGTAAACAAGTATATTGAATACGTTGATATTATACGATCGAGTTAATATATACTGTTGAAGTTATAATAATGTAAGCTAATTAATCGATAATTCATCAGAGTATATTTGAAATACTTTGTATTACGGGGTAATATACTCGTGTATGTGATGTATATAGTACATATTTAGAAACTGATAGTCAATAGAGTGTGTGTATGTGTGTATATACGTATATCTCGTGTAGTGATGTACGTAGTAGTCAAAAGCAACCTAACTGAATCTATCCAAGTATTTTGAATAACACGTTGATATCATACGATCGACATAAGATCATATAATGTTGAAGTTATAATAATGTAAGCTAATTAATCGATAATTCATCCGAGTATATTTGAAATACTTTGTATTACGGGGTAATATATTAGTGTATGTGATGTATATAGTACATATTTAGAAACTGATAGTCAATAGAGTGTGTGTGTGTATGTGTATATACGTATATCTCGTGTAGTGATGTACGTATTAGTCAAAAGTAACCTAACTAAATCTATCCAAGTATTTTGAATACCACGTTGATATCATACGATCGACGTAAGATATATACTGTTGAAGTTATAATAATGTAAGCTAATTAATCGATAATTCATCAGAGTATATTTGAAATACTTTGTATTACGGGGTAATATACTCGTGTATGTGATGTATATAGTACATATTTAGAAACTGATAGTCAATAGAGTGTGTGTGTGTATATACATATATCTCGTGTAGTGATGTACGTAGTAGTCAAAAGCAACCTAACTGAATCTATCCAAGTATTTTGAATAACACGTTGTTATCATACGATCGACGTAAGATCATATACTGTTGAAGTTATAATAATGTAAGCTAATTAATCGATAATTCATCAGAGTATATAGTATTTACGTTGTATTACGGGGCAATATATTCGTGTATGTGATGTATATAGTACATATTTAGAACATGCTAGTCACTCGAGTATATATATATATATATACGTATATCTCGTGTAGTGATGTATGTAGTGTTGACACCCAATTTTGACCTCCCGATATTTATTAAATTATTCCCGCAAACATACATACGCATAATTTACAAACACGTAGTCTATTACTATTTCTACTATTATTATTTTAGCATTCCATATTCATAATTTATCTAAATTAGTGTCAATTCTAGCCGAAATTGAGTCCAATTTGAATTCCCCAATTCAAACCCATAACCCAACCCATTTCCAATTTTAATCTCAATCGTCTATCAAGATCGATCCGACGGCCGAGATTGATTGATCCTTTATTTCCTTTTTAATTAAAACCAAACACCTAAACCCTAATCTCCCCCTCTCTCTAAACCACCGCCACCTTGACCTCATCTCTCCTCTCTCAGTTTCTTCCTCCTTCAAACCACGACCCGTCCAATGCCGCCTCCCACCGACGAACTCCTCCACCTCTATCCGACCACTTCATCTCCACCAACTCATCTCTCCCTCTCACTGTCACCGTCATCGGCGAGACGCCGACGAAATCCACCACTCACTGCGCCGGAAAACACCACGAACCAGCTCCGCCACCGCCGACTCTCTCTCTCTCTTCTCTTCCCCTCTTTCGTTGCTGCTCTCACCCCAAAATTCTTTTCTCCCTCTCGATCTCCTCTCCTCCGATTTGGAACATTACTTTACTTGAAGGAAGGAGCAATTTTTGTGAAAGCAATTTTGGAATATTACCTTACTTGAAGGTAAGTTGATTTGTCTCGATCGTCTTTTGCGCTTGATAACATCGTTTAAGTTATTTCTTTTGCTCACCCATTGCTAGCCTAATCATGACAGTGGTATGACTTAGGAAAAATTGAATATGAGGGCTTTAGATGATCTTTTTGAGTTTTTTTTTTCTTTTTCAGTAAAACCAAACTTGCTCATTTAATTTCCTTTTTCTCTGTTTTCTTGGTAATGAAATATTACAATTTCAAAGGTATCTCCCAAATTTTATATTCTAGCTTGATATAATTGACTATTCTTACGTTCATAAATCAACTTCAGTTTGTCTATTTGGTTTTAGGAGTTTCTTGTTTAAGTAATAATTCTAAAAGGATCTATGTAATAACACCTCTTTCATGATTAAGAACCAGAGAGCCTTTGTAGATGTCTAAGCGCAGACTTTAAACCTTAGAAATCCTTTGATCTAGAATCTATGTCTTTAAGAGTTGTTCTCTCTGACATATTTCAAATTGTTAAATTAATTCATTTTTACTACTTACTATTTTAAATTCTATGGTTACTTCAAATGTGTTGAGTGAATTATTTTATTTTTTCATGCAATAAAATGAGTATTGACTTGATCTTTTAGATGCTAAATAGCTCTTTTTTTGTTGTTGTTAAATTCATACAAAGTTTAAATAAGATTGCAGTGAGTACTACTTATCTGCTTGTTTGCTTAAGCTAAGATTATCGTTCATGAGTTTTGGTGGGATTGACATCATGTTTACTCACTTGGTTATAGAGTAATATCTTGCCCGATGATCTTTAAAGATAAACTATAGCAGCTGGATTTTACTGGAGTTTCCCTCTCAAACGTTAGAATTTGTTTCCATTCTTTTTCTCGTTGCTATTTCATTAGTTTTGTTTGCTTAGTTCATCAAAGTTTCTTGTTAAGTTTTTGATGAATACTTCTAATTTCACTGAAATTTGAATGTATCATACCATTTTTAAATTCTCTGATAGGGTTATGCAATACCTAGGTCTTAGTATGCTGAACGACTGTAGCATTAATACTTTGCTTCAAACGATTTATCTCCTAAATGCATAAGATTTGCAGGTGTTTTGTTAGTCCAAGTATGAAGATTTTTTTAATCTTTTTTTCAATTCAAAGTTTGTTGGAGCTTATTACATTTCTAATTTTTGGGCATCCAATGGGGCTTTCATGCATATACTATTTAAAAACTTCTTTTTTAGTTGTGACTTGTGTTTCAATTTAGTGCTAACTGTCCCATTAGAATATTAGTTTAAGGTAGTCTCTCTGATCGTAGCGTTGATTGCATTCAAGGTCTCTCGAGCCTTTTGTTATACCAATGTCTCCATTTTAGGGTTTAAGAACTAAGGTAATGAAATTATGGTATTTGGACTTTTGTCGTTGTTACGACAGATGGAGAGTAGTGCCCTATTGGTTTAATTCCTGCTTCCCCTTGGTATTTGTAAAGGAGCTGGTAAGTGCTTTCTGAATAGATTCCTTTTTCTTCCCTAGATACCGAACAAAGGTAACCCTGCTGAAAGGGATATCTATCTAATTTGATTGATTGCGTAAAGCTCGCGATAGCAACCAAAGTATACATAAAAGAGAGTTCTTTTGTATTATATTAGATTAGTATTAGTTAGTGATCCCTGCTTCTGCCCGTAATTTAATTCGTGGGATTAGTTATACTATATTAACTTGTGTCTCTTTTCTTATTGAGTAATTAACTTTCTCTTCTTTTAGTCATGTACTTATGTTAATTTTTTTCACTACAATGTTATTTACGGACTTATGGAGGAGTTTATATGAATGGTCTTCTTCATTGATGCATGATTATAGTATCTTGGCTGACCATATTGGTTAATAGTATTCATTTTTTTACTTTGTTGTTTTGTATTCATCATTCTTCTTTTCTTTCTTCTTTCATATGCCATCCTTGATATAGGTTTTCCATTTCACAAGTTGAATGAATCGGAAAAAGACTGAATACCAATAGTTTATTATTTCGTTGTCCGATCCAAAGGTCAGACTCTTGTTTATATTTTCCTTGTGTGTTTTGCTTCCCTTCCACATCCACCCCTTCCCCAACTTTTAACTGTTGCTTAGAATACTCCTCCATTTCATATTACTTTGCCTCTCTACCAAAAATACATGTTTTATTTTACTTGTCCAATTCAAAATTACTTGTCCCATTTAGAAAATCAAGAGAGTTTTAGTATATATTTTTTTCTACCCTTGTATTAAATAACTACATAAAATAGTATTAGTCAAATTTAGAGTTCAAAGTGTTATTAATAAGGTTAATTTAATAAAATACCCCTAATAAAAATTTTCATAAGGCTTGTGTCAAGTCAACATAGGTCAAGTAATATGAAATGAATGGAGTAATTTAGTGATGGATCATAACTATTGTGGTTTCTTGTAATCAACTAATTAGCACATTGCATTCAGGTTTTAAGTATTTAATGGTTTATAAGTTTTCATCTAATGCATTTATTTTATTGTTTCAGTCTAGTGATGCAAATCGAAAATGCGCTTACTTCACCCGTGAATGGAGAATCACCACGCAAACACTTGGTATCTTTTCATATTAGATTTTATGGAGTTGAAGTTGTAAACTTTGAGTTATCTAAACCGAGATTGTTAATTATGTTTGACATGAATTTAGATTTGTGTTGTTTTGTACTCTGAATATTTTCAGTTTAATCTATGTTATAAATAGTTGTATATGTTGTAATTGTGTTGTTTTGTACTCTGAATATTTTCTATTCAGTCTATGTTATAAATTGGTAGTATGGCAAAATTATTTATACGTATGAATATAATTCTACAGTTTTTTTTAAGAAAAATCTGTGGCGGTTATAAATGCATACAAGATATTGAGACTATATTGTGGGGGTTATAAACCCTCACAGATTGAAGTTGTTAAAAATCTAAAATCATATTATGGAGGTTATAAATTGCTACAAATTGAATCTTTAAACGTTTTTTAAAATTATATTTATTTAAACATTTTTTTCTATTAAAAAAATATTTTTAAATAAACCGACCACATGTGGTCGGTTTTCCAAAAAAAAAAAAAAATTTCTTTTACAAAAACCGACCACATGTGGTTGGTTTTCTAAAAATATATTAATTTTTTTTTTTAGAAAAACCGACCACATGTGGTCGGTATTTTAAAAAAAATATTATTTTTTTTTTTTACAAAAACCGACCACTTGTGGTCGGAAATTTTTAATAAATAGAATTTTAATTAAAAAATTTATTTATAATATAATTAATATCGATTTATAAATAAATAAATATTTTTGGAAAAACCGACCACATGTGGTCGGTTTTGGAAAAGCTACCACTATTTTACCGACCACAGTTTGTGGTCGGTTTTTTGGTCGAAAAAACAGGAAAATCGACCACTTGTGGTCGCTTTTTGTGGTCGGTTTTCCTGTTTATTTTAGTAGTGACTGAATGTTCAACAATAATAACATGCCCAGAATAATAATTATATTAGTGAAGGAAAAAAAAAAAGAGTGATCCGATGCACTAAGGGGTCGTTTGGTAAAGTATATAAGAATAGTGTCAAATTTGATGTATTAGTAACGCTTATAATAGTAATGCTTGTGTTAGTTATACTTGTATTTTTCTTATGCAGTGTTTGGTTTGGTGTACTAAAAATAAGAATAATTTAATAATTTCTAAAAAAAATAATTTTTTTTTACAAAAATATCCTCCATAAATATAATGGAAAGGATGTAGAAATGATTTTGAGGGACAATTGTGAATGTAACCATAATAATACACGCATTAGATCCATTGCATTACTAATACCATGAATTTTCATGCATTAGTAATACACTCCTTAATACCAAATAGAGTGTGTAACTAATGCAAGTATTAATAATACATAAAATAAAAAAAGTATACTAAACAAGATATTAATAATACACAAAACTAATATATACATTATTTTTTTCAATATACTCTACCAAACGACCCCTAAAACTTCCGGCTTCCGCTTTGCGCAGGTGCTTCCCTCTGCGCATACTAATTATATTAGTGAAGAGAATATTAAAATATCAAAGAGCGCATACTTCGATAACTTTTGTGATAAAATTCAGAGGGAATTCTGAAGCCTTAGCAGGAACAACTAGAACTTTCAAAAAGCAACTAATAAAATAAAGGTAGTCTCTGAGTTTTATTATCTCAAATAAATCCGTGATTATTGCACTAAATTAGCCTAAGCTGTGACAACCACTCCACCATCACCGTTTCCTCCCTACTTTCTACCATCATTTTATTTTATTACTTCCTCCATTTAAAAAATAATGATTTATTTTAATTTGCCACAGAATTTAAGACTTTTAAATATTGTAGTGTTAAATTAAAGTTATATTAAATGTATCAAATGTTCTTTAATCTTGTGGTCTTAAACATGCCACGTGGAAAGTTGAAATTAAAATGTTGTCAAAAAAGAAAAAAATAATCATTCTTTTTGAAACGGACTAAAAAAAAGTAGATCATTATTTTTTAAACGGATGAAGTATATTTTAAACCAATCATTGCTTATTAAATATTCATAAAGTAGAATAGGTGGTATACTATAATTCATCCACGGTTTATTATACCATGAAGCTTTGCTTAGAAAATGCTATTATAAAAAAAAACACGACTTGTACAAAATTATTTAACAATAGAAACATTATTGTAATATAATAAAAAAAAATTACATCTTCCTATTTGGTCCTAACTAAAAACATAACACAAATTACTATCCGATTTATTACATCAGTTGAATCGATCCATTATGCAATCAATTGAAATTATAATGTTACTGGAAAAAAATCTTTTTTTATTTGTTTTTTCTTGAGATTTTTACTATACAAAATAAAACCATATAATAAATACATTTTATACATAACTAGGGTATATTTTTGGAAAAATTACACAACATAGATAAATTTAGATTATAATTACATCACATGGTTAATGTTTAAAATAATTACTTTCTATGGTTAAAGGTAGTTGGAAAAGTAGTTAATTATGTGGGCCCTCATATACAAATAAAGCAACATATATATCCTTTTAATTTAAATTAGAAAAAGATAAGAGAAAGTAATTAATTATGGAGTTCATCTAATTGACTATTTTTTTGGCTGATTTTCAATTGAAAGGAATAGATAAGCTTTAGAAGATTTCAGAAATATTCCCCCCTATTCATCCGAGATTATGATCCCTAAATATCCGCACAAGATTTCCTTTGAAATAATCCGTCAATTCTTGTGTATATTTGATTTCCTTTATTTTTTTGTAGAATTTTCTATCTTCTTCTTCATCTAATCACATTAATTTTCTTTCATTTCTCCATTTATACAGTTTTAATTAGGATTTTTCCATTAAACAATTTGCTTGATTCGAATGGCTGATAAAATCTCATTTAAGAGATTGACGAGAGGTATTGAAATCTATTTATACAATCTTTAGAAATCTATGAAATCTATTTATACATATATGTATAATTGAATATTTTGTACAATATATAATAAATATACATATGAATATTTGAATAATTTACTTTTGTTGTCATCATGTTATATTTATCGTATCAAATCTATTTATACAATCTTTATATACTTTAGTTTTATGTATTTTACAAGAGTATAGATATCTATTTAGATATACATATGAATATTTGAATAATTGAATATACGTATATGTTCATATGTATAGTTGAATATTTTGTATAATATATAATAGATATACATATAAATATTTGAATATTTTACTTTTGTTGCCATCCTATTATACTTATTGTATCAAATCTATTTATACAATTTTTATATATTTTTGTTTTATGTATTTTATAAGAGTATACATATCTTGCATGTATACTTTGGTACATATATATATATATATACACACACACACAATACTTTTTATGAATTTTTGATGTTGTTTTCTCCCTTTTTCTTAATTTTTTCAGCATTTAAAAGGAAAATATTGTGGGAGGTTGGAGATAATTAAGGTTCTTAATTACACTCTCTTACCTTTTAAATGGATAGATTATTCTTTTTGTAATTGATTCTTGAGAAAAAAATTGACTAATAGATTTGTATAAATGGGTCTTTATACATTTTTAACTACTGCCTATAAATTGTAATTAGTAAAATTTAGACTAAAAAGTTAGTTAGGAGGGATTTAAGTTATCTATATGTGAAATTTTGCCTATATTTTTTGTATATATGACTAGTGGTTATGTTTGGTTTAGTTTATGATGAAAGCCTAAAAGGACATCTCCATTTTCTCACAAGCCCAACTTATATCAACAAGGCCACCAGATATTGATCATTAATCCAGGATTTTGAGCTCATATATGGCAGTAACAGAAGTTATGGGCTTACTCTGGCAGGCTTCAATATTGGGCTTGTTATATTGTAGGATAGGACTTGTCCACTAGCCTCAAACTGTTGGCCCCAAGGTTTTTGTAGCAAACTGGGTGGGGCCTCTCTCATGCTTATGTGCCTCTGTCACTTGAATTTAGGAATATAATTTTGGAAGTTTCTCCCAATAATATAGGAAAAGGGCGGTGTTTCGAGGCTTCAAATTCCAATGCCATTATTCTGGCCAATTAATCTCTTTACAAGCATATCTCCTAGGGATCTGATACAAGGAAAGATTGAATGGAACTGAATGTGTTATGGTCCATAAAATATATTTCCTACTCTAAGTTTGTCATTAGGGATTGCAGTATTCCATGAATCTGGCATTTGAGGTGCTCCAGGAAATTGGCCATCTTATTTGCCTCATGCCACTTTGTGGTCAGACTAGAATTTTTTCTCTGTCGTAGTTTGTGGAAAAGAGCCATCATATAGACAAGTAGGTTTTCCGTATAGAGTAGCAAAATTAGTACATAAAAAAATATAAACCGTTCAATTGTATTTGACTGGCTTGATGTCCCGCGCGCATGTTTACGTGTAATTTCATTCTAACTAGCCTATTTGACACCCTCACTTTCAATAGTGGCAAAAAAAAATTGACTTAAAGAGTTTGACAAATTTTAATGTAAGCATCTTGTTGCGTTTTAGTCACAGAGTACATATATTATGAATAAGTGATCACTACATTTAACTATGGCTTTTTTAATTAATTAAAATAATCTCCTTTTGATGTTATAAAGTATAATGTTTAAGTTGTTGTACTTCAATTTCCTCTTAGCTTTTCTCCATTCTGTCTTCATTGGCTGATTATATGAAAAGAAAAATTAAAATCTAATATAGATGCATAAAATTTAAAACAGAATATTGCATGCACTGTTGATCGGCCTGCACGCAACTAAGAGAGATAATCAACCTTACTGGCTACTGCATAAGATTAAATATATCAGCCGATCCTCCATATATAAAGTTGAGAATGCCAACAGTTTTCAATAAATTATGAGCCACACCACAGGGTATATATATTGTAATCAAATTTGGTAAAACTACACAATATTTCCTCAATGATTGCAACAAATAAAACAAATAGAGTGGAGAAATCGTTGTTGCTAACTTCCGTCCACTCCTCGCAAAGCCTATGATTGGAGGAACCATGACATGTGGGATATGGGATGCCTGTTAATTACTGCACCTATAGCTAGCTACCATGTAACAATTAGCAATCGATAGTTATAAACATATGTTCTGTACCATTTTATATGACACACTTTCTCTTTTAGTCAGTTTAAAAAAGAATAACATATTTCTATATTTAGTTAAAACTTAATTTTAAGATGTCAATTTCATTTTTAATGAGATGATTTATAGCCACACAAATTCCGTGCCTAGTCAAACTTCATCATGTATTTTGTTCTTTTTGTTTATTTCATAATTACCCTCGTTGGTTAATATAACCATAGTCACATATTGGAGCGTAGATTGGCTAGTTTAGAGGGTCTCTCTGTCTCAATTTCTTTCCAATTTTCTCTTCTACAATGTCCACAAACTTGTAGCATAGTAAATCTCAATCTAGACATTCATGCATTCCCTTCAAACTAAGGAAGTAACAACGACAACAACAATTATAAAACTCAAACCCAAGCAAAAATCTTTACGATAACTACATAAATTATCATTAATCATGTCGCAATACTAGTTTAACACATCTCCATCCATAGAAATTGTTTCTTTGCACAAGTACTATATCGAATCGACCTCTGTTGTCAAGTAATTACTAATGAAATATAGCAGCATGGGAAGTGGGGCCGGGTCAGAGGTATAATTTATTAGGTGAGACAAAGTGTCATGTTCATTAGAGTGAATAGGCCAACATATTGTCTATGGCGAAGGGAAAGAAGTTATAGCAGCTAGGCTCTTGAATGAAGCACGAGGAAAAACTCTAATACCCGACCTGTATAGAGAGGATTATTGTGCAGGTTTTTTCTGTTCTTTTGCATGTGGTTGCATGGGCTTCTTCATGTGAAACCCACATGACTCTCCATACCACTCAATCAAATTTTGTCCTCTTGCCTGCCATATAGTACCTAGTAGTTTATTATATTAGTAATAAACTGAAAATAACTAGGAGATTTCAAGATCTAGTCCAATAAACAGAAACAACAGCAACAACAACAAACCTAATATAATCTCATAAAGGAAAATCTGTTAGAGTAAGTTAGAGTCCCACATGGACACATTGATTAGGGAATGGACTGGTACTATTTTGCTTATATAAACTTGGGTAATCCTCTATTTTTTCATGAGTTAGCTTTTGGGGTTGAGTTAGGTCCAAGTATCATACCTTTACATGGTATCAGAATCAGGTTCATCCCCATTTGGACTTCCGATTCACGCTTCAGTTGGGTCTAGGCGTGAAGGGGGTGGGGGTGGGGTATCAGAGTGGGTTAGTGTCCCACATTGATTGGGGAATGAACGAGTAGTTTGATTATATGGATTTGAGCAATCCTCCCTCATTAGCTAGCTTTTGGGTTGAATTAGGCTCAGGTGTCATGTCTTTTACAAAATTTGGGAAGGGTCGAATGTACGAATATCTATAACGGGCGATAACATTCAACTATTTACTAACCCTTTACCCTAATCCTTGACCTTCGTATCTTCTAATCTAAGGTCATGCCCTTAATTAGTTGAATATTTGTCATGTCTTATCCAACATCTTCCCTCGATTCTTCCTTACTTCTACCTTTCCTAACTCATGATACAACCAACCTATTACATTTCCTTATTAACACATCCGTGCACCTCCTTTTCACACATCCAAATCATCTAAATCCTAATTCCAATATTTAATTACTAAAGCAAATAATCAAATTCTTTAATTCGGTTGTATCGTCTATCGAGTAGCTTTCAATTATAGCTAGTTAAGTACGATTAGTATAGCCTTATAGGGTTAGCCTTTCTGTCTCCATGTCATGAGAAATGACCCCTTAATTTTTATAGTTTAGTACGGATTGTCAGACTAATGTGATAACTGTCTACATCTAATGTTAGATATTTTCCACATTTTAACATTAAACAACTCCATTAATCAAAGGAATTCTTGTCTAGGATGTTAGAACATGTCTCCACTCAAAGCCATTTTATGAGCAACATGCTTGTTGACTAATTACTTTACTTTAGGCTTTAATGTCTCTGCTAAGTTGTAAACTAATTTCTAATACAAAAGTTAATGCTGGGAAATTTCCTTGATTGGAACTTTTCACCTTTTTCCTCCTGCTTTGTAGCTCCTTTTCTAGGACACAGATTATTATAATATATAGTCGACTATCAAGAAAAGAACAAGTTCTGGTCTAATATAAAAATGTATGTTTGTTAGTTAATTTATGAATATTTAAGACCGTCCAAAATCTCATTAATTTTTTCTCTTCAAAATCTCATGTAGTTGCTTGATGAATCAGTGTGAATAGAACCGTATCAGCTACTGAATGATTATAATGATTTCGTTAGAAAATAATACAGGAGCAGATCAAATAATAGTAGTATATACTACTAGTGCTCCATAGTTCGCAACTTCGCATTTTGTTTTTTTAGGGCACATGCAAATAGTCAACATGACAAAGATGAAAATAGTCCAAAAATCCTACTTGCCTTATTTAATTTATTTCAATCTTTTATTCCGTTGCCACCAACCTCATCATAGTCAGAAATATCCGGACCAAGATAGACTTTTAGCTGCATACATTAATGGAAAAATCTACAAAACAAATTTATAATTTTAAATTATATAGATCCCCCTTTTTTAAAATTTGTTTATGTAGTTTATTATTATAAATTATAGTGATGTAAACTTCAATTGTTTGCCGCAAATCAGGTCTGCTTCTTTTCGTATTCCTAATGGCTTTTGGAATCATCATGATTAGTTTTGAAGAATATTTCCTAGTTAATCTCGGATTGTTTGATTATATTCGAGTTTTTTTTTTTTTAATCTTTTTATTTATTTATTTATAAATTTCGTGCTTAATTATAGGTTGTTATTGACATGGAAGAATTGACACTAATTATAGATACTTAGATCAAATTCCGTTTTACCGATCATGAAAATATTTCACCCAAAGAGATTTGGAGAAACCTATATATGTGTGTCTCTTGTTTGGTACTTTTTAATTTTTCATCTACGATTTTTTTTGTTTTGCTTAAAATTTTAAAGTAAATTGGTATTCTATGGCATTGAAGCCCAACGTGACGTAAATGTAAATACATATATGTCCCTTCTTTGATGGTTTTAGTTTTTAAATGAATAACTTAAAGTTTTAGATAAAATTGACATGACACAATATCATAGTTTTAACCCTAATTAGTTCCTTTTTCTTTAAGTGTCTGATTGAGGCCTCACTAATCATCCTTTTCCTTCTGACAATTAAAGAAAGAGAAAGTAAAAGAACATTTTATGATATATCTAAAGCTACATTGAGGGCCACAAATCAAATTACGTGTGTCTTCCTTTAAGTCACCAATTGATGTTGAGTTAATTTCTTTTAATTAATTTGTTATATTACCATTATTGAAATCAAATCAAAGTAAACAGCACTATATATTCCTATCCCTAGACCTAGTTTTATGAAAGTTGGACATTTCTCCAAGTGGCAACTTTCAAAAAGCTATCACATCAAAAACTTTTTGCACATCACATTTTTGGAGACGTACACAACAAGGTATATCTCGAACATATATTAGCTGAACAGCCAAAAATTAATTAATTCGGACTTCCGTTTCTCTCCATAACATAACTAATTAACCATCTGTAATGTGTGTACTAAATTAAAAAAAATTAAAAATATTAGGGGCTAATTATAATGCTACATCTGCAACCTTAATATAGATTGTAGACCAACTTCCTTCAGCCATATTTTTGTATCAACCAGCACTACTTCTACCTTCCCACAAAAGATATAAAAAAAAAATATTTGGAGAAGAAACTACTTTGTTAAGCAGTACCCGGAATCTTGTATATTTTTTATTCAACCACTATAATTTAGTCCTGTATGATAATTACACCTGCCGGGTATCATCAAATTTGTATTTCTTATCAAAAATTTGGTCAAGCGCAACATGATTTCAAATAACGTGGTGGGTGAGAAAAATACCATATCAATTAGCAGTGGCCGAATCAGAATTTTCACGAAGAAGGTTCAAAATCGAAATAAGTAAGCCTACGAATTAGCCGAAGGGGGTTCAACATCAACTATATATACATAAAATATAATTTTAACAATGTATAAATAGTATAATTTTTGTCGAAGGGGGTTCGGATGAACCCCCTAGCCATAAGATGGCTCCGCCACTGTCAATTAGGGCTCAATATTTTTATTTTTTTAAAAAAAAAACTCCCAGTGGTCCACTTTTTTTTTTTTTTTTTTTTCAACAAACAACAATATATACTATATTAATGCATAAATGGTCCCAATGCGTTAAAAAAATGCAGCAACATTAGTTACAATTCAACTAGAGAAAACATAAAATCAAATAACCTTTTATAACAAAGAAACAAAAAACTTGATTAAATTGTGTGATATTGTATTCCAATATTTAGCAATATGTTATATGTACAACATGTACATTGATCTTCAAGTGAATTCATGAACCAAATATCTTCACAAATAGTCCATTTCAATAGTTCTAATTTGAGTCGGTACACTTGTTAATTAACGGAAGAGTTCGAAACATTAAAATTATGTTAAGTAAACTTTTGCACATATGTTAACTTTGCTGGTTTTAGAAGATAAAATGGATCAAGAATTATTGTATTAAGTATAGAAAAAGTTTCATGTATCTTTTCAAAATTTTGTAAAAGAAAAGAGGATATAATTTGAGGACTAATAAAACAATAATCATCTTCATGTTAAAGGGAGTAACAGATGAATGGTTAATAGGGATAATGTAAAGAATGTTTAGACTAGCTAGTACTAATAGACAAAAAATCTTGTAATTAGAGGTTACGTGCCTTATTTTTTAGATTATATATTTATCTTGATTATAATGCATGTTACTTATAGCTATTGTTTATGTGACTAGTGATCAAATAAAACGAGAATAAATAGATTTGAATTATGTAATTAACAGTGTATAATTTATTTTTTTCACACATAAAGTAGTCATAGAAAACTTCTTCACATTTTTGTAAGCTTACTGATGATGTTTTATAGAGATTAGTGATTACCCCCGGTTGCCTTCTTTAGTCACTTGATGTATCCGAACAAAGGGGCACTTTATTTGTTTGCCGTATTTTCTCGTAGTATTTACGGAATTATTATTAATATCTTCACATACGAATGCATAACTTTTACTAGAAAGACTGAGTTAAACTATACATACTGACAATTAAAAATATTTTTTTATACCATTTATGAATGTTAATCAACATTAGCATATTAGTTATCATTTTTATGAAATCATTATGTTAATATTTATCGAAAAGCTTACTTATAATTTTTTAATAAATAAAAACAATGCTTTTACATAAACTAAACTCAAAAAGTATACGAAGGCCGCAACATAAGCTAAGTTGTATAGAGCTCAACTAAACACGTGAAGATCCCCATACCCATTAATCAAAAAGAGTATAATTCTTTCTTGACTCGAATGATGCTCCCCCAGAAGTTTAACACATATTCCAAAACCGATCTTTGTGAACCAGCTTTTGACAGCAAGAAGAAAACTACTAATGGCTGCGTAGATTTGTGAGTGCACCTTTATATTTTATATATCCTAGTTTATGTAGCATCATTAAAATTTCGAGATTCAAATTTCTAAATTTCAATCGAGAATTCAGACATAGAGGCTTTTAGTTTTTTTTTTTTTGAAAAATAACATTAAACTAAAATTAAACGATAAATAAAAAAAGTTTAATCGAATTATCCTTTTAGTTAATGTATTTTTTAAAGGCGTGATAAAGAAAAACATACCAAGTGTACAATAGACAGGAGGGAGTAGTACTCATTAACCACAACACTCAAACCTACAAAAAAGGTAGTGCTAGTAGAAAATTACAAAAGCGTAGAAACTTTGCAATTACTTGCAAGCAATCAATCTATTTCCTCCCTTTTCATTTTTTTTCAACTCTTTCTCTTTCATTACTTTTTATCTTTTTTGTCCAAGAATAATCAGACGAGTTAAGTTTATCTCTAATTTGCAACACCCAGAAAAAGAAATAATTTTGGAAACCATAAGAAATATTTGTCCAAGAAGGACAATAAAAGACACATTTGTCTTCTGATTATTTGGAGTTAATAACTCAAATGGTCACTAAACTATGGATTTATATTCTAGAAAGTCACTTAACTTTGGTCTTTACCTCAAAAGTCACTCAATTATGGACTTTTATTCAAGAAAGTCACTCAACTTTGGTCTTTACTTCAAAAGTCACTCAACTATCATATTTTTACTCAGAAAATCACTCAACCTATTTAATTATTTTTTTAAATAGAATTTGTTTATGTGGAATTTCTATTTAAAAATAAAATTCTGAAAAATAAAAAGTATTCCTTTAATGACTGTTTTATCCTTATTCCCCTAAATTAATATTTTTCCCTCCTCTTTCTCATTTTTCTTCTTCTTTTCACTTTCTTCCCATAAATTTTTTCATAAATCACACATATAATCTAGGAATTAACAATTAAAATTGTACGAAATGGAATTACTACCATATTTTATATTTGCATTTTATTTTTATTTTGTCTTTGAAAAAAAATAAAAAAAATAAAGAGGGCAAAAGAAGAGAAATAAAATAAACTATAAAGTATAAAAAAAAGGAGAAAAAAGGAAAATGAGGATAGTTTAGTTTATTTTATTTTCTCTTCTTTTGTTCCTCTTTATTGTTTTTTCTTTTTTTCTTTTTCAAAGACAATAAAAATAAAATGTAAAGATAAAATATGATAGTAATTCCATTTCGTACAATCATAATTGTTAATTTTCTAGATTATACTGTAAATGTTTGAGTTATGGGAAAATTTATGGGAAGAAAGTGAGAAGGATAAGAAAAATGAAAAAGAGGCAGAAGAAATATTAATTTAGGAGAATAAGAATAAAATGGTCATTAAAGAGATACTTTGTATTTTTCAGAATTTTGTTTTTAAATAGAAATTTCAAATAAGCAAATTTATTGAAAAAAATAATTAAATAAGTTGAGTGACTTTCTGAGTAAAAATGTGATAGTTGAGTGACTTTTGGAGTAAAGACCAAAGTTGAGTGACTTTCTGGGATAAAAGTCCTTCAGTTATTAACTTGACTATTTGCTACGTTGGACCCACAATGAGTATGCTGCTTATACGGATTGAACAACGTCGTATTTTTTTCTCCTCCTACGTATATATTGTCAACAAGAAAAAAGTCGGTTGAGGAAATAAAATAATATTGGCAAGTTAAAAAAACCGGCCAACGTCCAATGTCTATAACGTCGGCATGATAGGACACGTTGTTTTCCCGTTAATTCCGCCTATACCATGTAATTGCTATTAATTTGTGTATTATCATAACATGAAGAATCTAATAAATGTAATGTATCAGAGATAGCATGTTTAAATATATACTCATAATAATAAGAATCATGTGATGTAAATAATGGACATATCAAGAAAGATTTATGAGATTATAATGTAGTAGTTTGAACAGTTCAAGAAGATTTGGTGCAGATATCCAATCTTCGAGATGTTAATTACAAAAATTATGAAACACCACTGCTCGTCCATCACATGGAGAGAGTGCACCCTCTAACATAAAAAAAAATTACAAAAAATAAAAAAGTATTTTGATCATACAAAAAAATACTTGGGGAACTCAATATCTGAGTATTGAGTAAAAAAATAATCTGGACAAGGGAATGTTCACACTTGCAGAACTATCGTTCTCTTTGACGGTCATTGAACGATAGTCGAAAAACCCACTTGGAGAATGCCTTCTTCTTAGAATTCGCGTTAGATTGTTGCTGATTCTGGTGACTAATTTCATTAGTGGTAATGGTAGCTGTGGATTTGACAAAATCCTCGATACGTCGCATGGCTAAGTTTAACGTATCTTCGGACATGTTAGCGAAACATGCACGGAACCAGCCTGGTTCGGTACAATGGCATGATGATCCAGGAGAAATGTTTAGGCCAACATCGTACACTATTTTCTTCCACAAGTCCATTTCAGCGTCAAAAGTGTTGAAGCTCAGAAGATGCCTCATATCTACCCAACAAAACAGACCGGCATTGCTTTCAAGGCAGTTGATACCGGCATTTTGAAGACCTTTAACAATCATTGCATGTCGTTTCTTTAGCCTCTTCTGATTTTCAGAGAGGTATTTCTTAGTGAACTTTTTGTCGGAGAGCATGCATGAAAGAAGGTATTGAGTTTGAGAAGAGACTAAGCCGAAACTGGACATTTTTGTGGCCGCAGAGACAACCATCGCATCGTTGGAGTAAATTGCACCAATGCGAAACCCGGGGAGACCGAGATCTTTGGAGAGACTGTAAACAATGTGAACTCGTTCCCAAACTTCGGTTTTCATGTAGTTCTTTTCAATTAGAACTTCCATGACACTGACGAAGCTAGGGGAGTTAAAAACAGTTCCCGAATAGATCTCGTCACTGATGAGGTGGATGCCTTTTGCGTCAATGAATGAAAGAAGGAGTTCAAGCTCATTTCGGCTTAGTGTTGTGCCCAATGGGTTTGAAGGGTTGGTCACTAGAACACCTTTCACTCTAAGGTTGCGTTTTTTGGCATCTAGATAAGCTTCTTCCAGAGCAGTTTCTGTAATTCTGAAACCATTTGAACTTTCGCAGTGTATTGGCACAATCTCTGCCCCGGTTCTCCATTTGAGATCTCTATCGAATCTGCATTGCAATAAGACCATCAGTAATGAACAAATATAAACATTATTAAGAGATAAGTCCACAATGTTTAAGAAAAACACTTTTGTTTATTTAATAATTTATAACTTTAAAATTCTATTATCAAATAGTGTCATATAAAATGAAATGAATCAAAACGTACCCAGGATAGTATGGGGTAGGAAGGAGAAAAGCGTCGCCTTGGTCAGCGAGGCAAAACATAAGTGTCTCATTAGCGGAAGTTGCACCGGCTGTAAGAACAAGCTTGTTGGAATCAAAGCTTACTTTGTTTCCTCTGATTTCTGACATGAATTTGGTCATTGCCTGCATTATCATATAAACATAACAACGTAAGATAATGATGTCACACATACGTAGTATATAAATATTCATAATACATGAGAATAATTAATTAATTCACAAGTCAGTAGGAGTGGACACAACGTACATTCTTGAAAGCAGGAAGGCCATGATAATCTTGAAACAGAGCAAGTTCTCTGAATATTGACTCTCCATTTCTCTTAAACCCAGCTGCGTCTGGATTTTGTGCTTGCCATGACTCTAATAAATCAAAAGAAAGCTGCCGTATAGAAAAAAAAGAAGAAGTCATTGTTAGAACAAAAAGAATGTGAAAGCCGACAATCGGAAATGGGAATTTGTAAAGCAGAACAGAAATGTTTCAAGTGTCTTCTCTAATTACCTGATTCTCTGCTAGACCCATCTGGATGATTCCTTTAGGATTCTGAATTTCATCGTATGGGTTCTTCTCGTACTCCTGCCATCCTAAAAAGTATGAAGAATCCTGTCCGTGTGAGTTACACGTGGCTTTCTCTGACAGCATCTTCATGTTTTCTGGTGTTATGAATTTCTGGCTTTAGGTATATTTTATGGAAATAAATTTAGCCGCAAAGCAATTGACTGAAATGTGCCAGCAAGAAGGGAAATAATAAGAGTTGGATGTAACAAGTAATCGATCACTTTGGAAGTTGAAAGGAAGAGTTTGATGAGAGTTTGATCTGGAAAGAATGATCAAATTGGAGATTGTAGTTTATAGATTATATAGAATGAGATGGAGATGTTGTTGCCATTTGCTGCATATCCTATGGCTATATATAGGAGTTTTGTCAATCAAAGAAACAACACGTCAGCCAAACTACCCATAACACTGTTTGACTCTTAAGCTCTTAAATTCCTTTTTAATTAAAGAAGTAATTCTTTTTAAGTCTATGTCTAATTTTACGCGTTTAGCAGTACCGTTGAATTTCAGTGTTTAATGTATACTGTCCATCTTTACTTGTCCACTTTTTTATTTTGAGATATCCAATAATACTTATCCAATTTGAAAAACCAATACATAATTTACCCTTTTTTCCCCGTTTTACTCTTGATATTAAATACTATTCATTCCTCATTATATTTTTCAAAGCCAAAAATTTATTATATTCAAAGGGTGATATAGTAAAATCACCCTTCTATTTATTATTTCTTAAGGTATGTGCCAATCGGACAAGTAAAGATGGATGGAGAGAATAATAATTTAAGGACATTTAAAGTTCCGTGTTACTTAACCACCGGAGACGGGACAAAAAATTTCTTTGAGCGCACTAAAGAGACTAATGTCTACACTCTCCATCTAAAATTTGTTAGTGTATAGTGTATCAATTTTACTTGTCATACTCGTTTCATTTTATTTGGCCCATTTTTAAAAAATTATATTTGTTTCAATTTGATTGTCCACTTTATAGATTCAAGAAAATTTTATTAGATTTTTCCCTTTTTAGCCTTAGCATTAAATAACTACATAAATAATAGTCATATTTAGAGTTCAAAGCATCATTAATAAGATTAATTTAATAAAATACACTTATAATTAAAGATTTTTCAGGGGTGTGCCAAGTAACAGGGCCAAATAAAATGAAATGAAGGGAATATTTTTTTTACACATCCTAAATATTAATTAAAAGAGTAATTTAACAAAATTATCTTTATTTATTTTTTGATTTCAATTTAATATCACTTTCTTTTTAACTGTATTAACCTTTCTCCACATTTATTGATTAATAATAAGTTAAAAGTTAATTACTAATTATATTTACCTTTTAAAAAATGACAACTATTTTGAATTAATCATATCTTAATAAACATGTCAATTAAAATGGAGTGGAAGGAGTTAGTTTTTGAAACTGTGAAAACATAAGTAGAAGTGGTATTTTGCACCTCTTTAAATTATCATATGATTATTGTGAAATTAGTATTATATCAATATACTTGATTTATTACTTAGTGGGTGTGTTAAGAAGGCGAAAGCATATACAAACAAGAAAATCTCAAAGTCACCAATGGGTAGAAGTAGAAATAAGCCCATCCGAATTTTGGACCGACGGTGACCGTGCCCTGGTCCATTTGCTCCCTGCTACTGGCCCATCTCTTACTGTGTGTCGGCCACTTATCTCGCCGTCCCCGGTCTCCCCTCTCAGGTGGGGCTACAAAACCCAAAACTTGTTTTATTATTTCTAAATCATTCACTAAGTAGTAACATTAAGTATTCTTATTATCATTAAGTATTTTTATTATCATTATTATCCTTTAAGTATAAAGTTAAATTCTCACCTTAATTTTTTTAAATAAAATGTCTTGCCCCAGAACAAGAAAAGACTTAAATGACTTGTTAGTAGTAATTTTTCTAATATCAAGCATGATAGCACGTGACATTGAAGAATTGAAGTCAAATAGCTGCCTACAGTGAAATACGTTGTCAAAGTAAAGAAAAGAAATCTTACGCTAGTCATGCACAGCTGTATGCACAAGTTCAATTTTGCTTGCACATATCAATAAGCATTCACACTGCTTAATGCGTTTAGAACCAATTTGACATCGGATATTTAATTAAACTTTACTGTTGGATTGATAGAATTCGAATTCAATTCTTTTACGTTTAGTAAATTAGAAAAAAATCTGGAATTGCTGTGGTTTCTAACAGTCCGAAAGTTGGTTGTAGTAAACTAATGGACAGTAGAGTTATTCTTCTGGAGCATTTCCGAATATGGTATATGTACGTATAAATGTCCCAACCAAATATTTGTTTTGCAATGCAAAGTAGAATAATGTAAGTACTGTGTGATCAGGAACTGAAAATCAGGACTTTGAATTTTGGCTTTCAACCACTAAAGCTCATCAGAAATTTATTGTACGGTAAATAAATGAATTCCGCCACTAGTATTAGCCAACTGTTTGTCTCAAAATGACTAGATAATATGCGAATGTTAGGAAAGGTGATGAGAGAATATTAAAAGAGCTTTGCTGAAATCAACATCTTTTACTTAAATTTGGAGCTTCAACCACTTAAGATCAGCTAATTTATTGCAAATTAAATGGTAACCAATTTTATTCCGCCGGTAGTATTATATTATTAGCCCACTGATTTACTAGCTAGTTTAAAGAATGTGCTAGTCAATACTTCTTGTTTGCGTCATAATCACACATGGCCAGGGCGGTTAGAAAGGTCTGGTCGTAAAGTTCAGATCAAAGTGATCCTAAAAGAGAGCTTTCCTGTAAGTATATTTTGTTTAGTAAAAAGTGAAGAACAAAATCTCAATCCAAATAAATAAAGTACGTACTACGTAGTGATAAATTTGTTGGTATGCTAGCTACCGAAAGGGCGCTACCAGATTTGGTATCTCTTTTTGTCTCCTTATTACAAGTTTGAAAAATCTAGAAAAATTTTAGACAACTCATGATCCTAGCTGTAGCAATGTCTGATTATTTGCTTTATAGGACCACTAAACTATGAGAGAAACCATATCTTGACGAAATTAGGGGGAAAACATGTATACTAGCGACAGAGATTCTATACATGATGCTGTTTTCTATTTTGACATAACAGTGTTGGGGATTAATTCATAATTTGGTTCTTAATTAACCACTTTTTATTACTAAGAACTTAGCTCCAAGTGACCTAGGCACCCTAAATTAAAAAGATAATCGGGAAAGGAAATGCTATAGTATACTGTATGTGAAATTGCCGGATTTAATAAGGAAATCCATCTATTTTAAGGGAGAAGAAGAAATATGAAAAAGATTCAAAATAATACTTGCCGTGTCGAAGAAGTAAGGTTGTGAATCGTTAATTTAATTATCATGGGTGTGGAAACGGGTAGAATTTGTAACAAGTCCTCTAAAGTTTGTTCTGATTAATTTATACCTACGGAACCTAAAGTCAACGGCTGGCTTTGACCAAAGGCATATGACTCACAAATAATTAATTAGGTAATGAGAAGTTGACATAATTGATGGATTTAATGTCCATGCACTGACGCAATTTTTAAATTATCAAGTAATCACACACAAAATTAAACTGAGATTGGTGACTTGAAAAATATAGTTGCAAGTAATCGCTGTACCATGTTAAATGAAAAAATTACATTGTCAAAGTTAAATCCATAATTGATTAGATCAACGGGCTTATTATACAGATGCCCGCCATTTCCCATTTAATGAGATTAAATTTAAGATAATTGACTTAAGTAGACAGTTAGGAAAATAAAGGACGGATACGTTTATAACATGCTCCAGTTCTGCCCAACACTGAAGTAGACTAATTGGTCTTACAAATGGTAGTCACGATTGATTGACTCACCATCTGGATAAGCTTACTTAAGGGACAAGAAGTGACATCATACCCAGCTCTAAAAATGGTGTAGATTCTGTTTCCTAGGATTGACTGAGATTGTCTTGTTATGGATACAAAATTAAACTTGGTATATATTTCACCGAAACAGCACATCATGTCGAAATTTCTCGTCATTTGTTTTGATTCTGCCGAAAGAGCTTCATGTTTGATGAGCTAGCTCACATGCATCATGGCTATAAGATTTGTGACATATTTGTGAGTTGGAATTCTTAAAGGTCTACTAGCTAGCTAGTCTGAACCCGGGGGCGGCTCAACAAATTTGGTGGCCTAAAGCCAAATTTTAATATGAGGCCTTAATTTTTTTTAAAAATAACTAGAAAAACTTATCACTCCCGCGTCCTCCGCCCTATACATATTATGCAACGTCGTTGCTTACTTAGATGAAGGAAAAAATGAGAAGGCATAATTTGCCTCATCTATTTAAATGTCAAATGTAAATGATCCAAAAAGATTGATATTCAAAGAACGTAAGAATCTAAATAAGTTATTCATATTACCCAAAGAAAAAACTCAATGGTACTATCATTCATAATTTCAAGTCTTCTTTTTTATTATACTTGCTTCATACTCAAATACTTTTTATGTTCCATTTTTAGAGAGTTAAACTATATAGACCTAAAAAATTACAATTTATAAAACTTTTCGTATAATTTATGAATATCTGACGTTTAATTTTTGTATATTGAATTAATCTAGTCCGATTTAGCTTCGAAGGGTAATCAAATTAACTTTTAAAAAGTAAAATGTAACAAATTTTTTAAATAAAAGAGATAAATATTTTGTAGTTTATACACTATCCTTTTTTTAAAAAAATAAATAAATAACATATACACATACTATTATTCGAAAATGTGGGCTCCAAAATACTTGGGGGCGTAAAGCGGAGGCCTTAGAGGCTTCACTCTCTAGCCGGCTCTGTGACTAGACCATGTATAGTGGATGAGTATTCACTTCTTGTATAGTTGTATATTAAGAGTTTAAATAATATACATTGTCGGTATATTTTTTTTTTTTTTTTTGTGAAGTTATCCAAAGGATATTCACAGGTAAACCTCCTTAATATGTGACCTCCTATGACATATAAAAATGACTGATGGTAAAATTTTGTGACCTCCTACGACATATAAAAATGACTGATGGTAAAATTTTCTTATACTAATAATGTATATAACTTAAATTCATATTTAAATATTAGAAATAAGTTGTTCAGGTGAAATATTTGCTAAATGCTTAAAATGCACACGCATTAAAAAATGCTCTGATGTGCATGCACCCTCGGCATTTGGGCTTTCATGTACTAATTTTTTACTTTACTTTATAATTACAGAGCAAGCTTAGCTTCAATTTAATTAGTTTCACCTTTCAATTTACAAGAGCTAAAATTTGTCTTGTTTGATGAGAGATGAATATATTGGTGAGTGAAAATGAAATAGGGGAACATGAAATGATTGAGCGAGGAAACATGTGGTTTGTTACAGAGGAAGGGTGATTAGGGCATGTGAAAGCCCTGTTTAATTGCCCCCACAGAGGCCTTAGAAGTTAGAAATATTTACATAATTAAGAATTGTGGGGGTCCATTGACCATTGGAATAAGCCTAAAATGTAACTATCCATATATAGCCCAATTGGCTTCTCTTTGTGACAAGTAACGTGACAAATCACATTTAGGTCCACGATCCTCCCATTCCTTAGAGGACTTCCTAGGAGACATTACCCATACGTGGACCATTTGTTTCCTGCCTTTAGTAAAGATAGGGACCACCTCCACCCTCCCCGCACCCCCAGGGGGCCTATACTCTGTCAAACTAAATATTTGCAACATACCTATATCTCTATTCCATGTATGTATGTGTTATACCCAAAGTTAAAGTAGTCAAAGTCAACGACAGTTGCAGTTAATTACCAAATTTGTTGGATGCTACATAGAAAACGTAAGAATTTAACTTATTTTTACTGACACTTTACTATCAATGTATTTTAACCTTTCGTAGCAGCTCGCTAATCTCATTTATTATGGTGTTACATGTATTATATTTTAAGTGATCTGATATGTATTATATTTTAAGTGATCTGATAATGAGATGGATCTAAATTTTAAGTTTATGAATTCTACAATAACCTCAAATTAGTATACAATAATAATTATAGAATTCAGAATGAAAAATTCATAGACATTTAGTTGATCTATTAATATATATACAGTGTATATGCAAAAAGTATTCTCTCATGAAGCTACATCTTATGTTCTAGTTCCCCCTACTGCTGATAGTATTGTTAATTCTTTTACATTGTCGGTGTATAAATATTTAAACTCCAAATTAACGAAATGGCCCGCATAACTAACTGTGCTACTCCGCTACATATATAGTCAAAAAATTGACATTAGTCACGGATTTCTTCAGTAACACGAAGCAAATTGTTTCAAGTAGCTACCTAGCGCTGACCTGCAAATTAATCAATCGTGCAAGTAATGTGGTTTAATTTCTTCGTCTTCATCAGTTCCACGTCGGACTAGGTCATCCTAGTATTTAAGATTGATCACATGACTAACTGTTTATTTTCTAGATTTGTTCGATAATTTGCTTTTGAGAAAATGTCTGGAAATTGTAGTGCACCACATTACATACTTATTGACCGATGCTGCCACAAGTTACGTGTAGACGAAAACAATTTATTTAATTTATTAGAGCTTAATCAGTCCTGCTATAATTTGAAATCATATATGCTGTTATTCCTTCTATAGTAAAAAGATCTACTCTTACATTATCTACAAATAGGGGTGTCAAATGGATGGGTTGGGTTGAAATTGGAGATATCAAATGGGTTAAATTAGATATTGGGTTGGGTCATAACCCGCCCAAATTTACTTTGAGTTGAAATGGGTTAAAAGTCGGGTTGGGTCTTGACCAGCCCAATTTGACCCATTTAGTCTAAAGAATATTAACATATTAATATTTACCCCTTGTAACCACAATTTGAATATCAACTCAAAAAATAAATTTGGGTGGGGTTGGGGGTGGGTAGGGAGTGGGGGGAAGGGGTTGGGGTAAGAATTTTTTTTGGGGAGGGGTGTGGGAATTTTGATTGAGGTAGGAACTTTTTTTTTTTAAAAAAATTAATTTGTTTGAGGGAGGGGGTATGTCGTATTGCGTGGGGGGGGGGGGAGGGGAGGGGGTTGTGGGGGTGCAAAGGGTTTGGGGTAAGAATTTTATTTTTAAAAAAAGAAATTTAATTTTTGTGGGGAGGGGGGTATGCCGTATGGGGGTGGGGGGTTGCAGGGATGGTTGCGGTAGGGGAAGGGGGATATGGGGGTTGGGGTAAGAATTTTTTTTTTTTAAGAAAATATTAGTATTTTTTTTTAAAATTAATTTTTTCGTGGAGGGGTAGGGGTGCGGGGGAGGGGGAGGGGTGGGGTTGGACCGTGGGTTAAGAAAAGATTTTTAAAAAAAATTCAAAAAAAGAAAAAAAATTGTTGGGGAGGGGGTAGGATAGCGGGGGATGGGGCAAGAATTTTTTTAAAAAAAAGCTTTTTAAAAATTAAAAATAATTTAATTAAGGAAAGCGGGTTGGGGGTGGGGTAAGTTGGGGGTGTGGTGGGGTTGGGGTGAGGTGAGGTGGGTGATTTTGAGAGTGGTATAAGACACATTGTCACTTATTTTCCCTAATTTTGTTAAGGAAATCATTTTCCTATTAAACGGATTGAAATGGAGATTGAATTGGGCTCAGTTGAACCCAATTTAAAAATGGGTTGGGACTTAATGGATTGAGATTTACCCAATAGCAAATTATCTTGAACCCAACCCATTAAATTTTGGACGGATTGGACGAGTCAACTCAATTTGAGTTCATTTTGACACCTCTATCTACAAATGTTGACATGCAACATAGGTTTTGTTTGGAGGGCATATCTGTGTGATCACGTTCAAGTGAAATTCTAATAGTCGGACTTGAGTGCGACGATAACATTCCATATGTGATAACATGGGACAAATGTGATATAAAATTCACACGCACGAAAGAAAATTTGGACTGTTTATGGTTGAATATGTTGCATTATAATATAAAACTCAAGTAAGTTCACAGTTCATAACCGTGTACATGTAGTTTATTATTTGTTAAATTTTCCCATGATTAATATTTTTAGAGAACGATGCATGGGTCCATTAAGCAATATGGAGAGGTATGGGAAGCCATAATCGGAAAACAACCTTTGTTTTGGGGGCGGCTGGGAAAAATTAAAACATCAACAGGCTAGCTCTTTACTTCACTGGGCCAAATTGGATTACGTGCATATCTCATTTCTTGCATATTCTACAGTCTTATTGATTATGGAGAAATTATGAGTGGTAAAACTAGCCGATAAAAGTATTAGTCCTTCATGTTTGGATGGATTACTGATAGCACAAATTAACTTATTAGAAACCTTGTCAAAATATATCAAAAGACTTCTTCTAATTTCATATACTCTTATCATATATAGTTGAACTATGATCCATTATTGAGCTCATCTTGATCATGTCCAACCTAGAGGGTTAACTACCCACTTATATATTGACTCAATTCATTTTAACTTGTCTAAATTTAGCTCAATACCTCCATCTTGATCAGAAATGTTGCTCTACTAAACGTATGCTATTAGTGACGCATTGGAAGAATATGCAATTGATATTTGGTTACGCAATACCTAAAATGGTTGCCGTGTCACATTTTCATTCCTTAGGGGATTAAACGTACAACTTGTTTGTGCTTTCATTAGGCACGCAGCTTTGACAATTTTGATAGTCACATAGACGAGATTTAGACAGAACATTACACATAATTAAGATCCTAATTTTACCTACTATATACTACCTACAAACTTGGACTATATAATGCTTGTCGTACAATATTTGAAAAACCCATGCTATCTGGAGTCCCCACTACATAGCTTAAATTGACGCATTGTTAGTGTGTAACAGCACAGCAGCTTGATTTTTAACGATAGTGACTCCAGCCATTATTCTATCTACCTAAGATGTTAGATTGACAACTACAAGTCTATACGTTGTTATCCCTTAGTACGTACTAATGATAAATAATCCATATCTATCATGTAAGTTTGTTCATATAACGTGTATTTAGAGGATGACACAAAATCAAATAGTTATACATTATTAGGTCATCTAAAAGATAATTAAGATTATCAATCTGATTATAAGATGAGTTATTTACTATAATAAATTAGAACATACTGATGATACTATAATTTTACATTGTTGACATATATAAACTAAATGTAACCAATTAAGAGCGTTCAAGTAGTTGTGTATTTATGATATCATGAACCATGACGAGTTTTAGTCCTAGAACGTGTGTTTCATACTTTCTCCCTTCCATTTTATTTTTACTTTATTATTGCGTACTTTAATATGATAGTTCGACTTGTTATAGTGAGGAAAATATTATAGTGTTGTTTAAAATCATATTTCTTATTACCATGTTATCAGAAAATTTAATATGTCGTGAAATAAAAATAAACATCTTTTAAATTAGAACAGGATTTGAATAATACCTTCGTTAAATATGGAGGTGCTAGCAAAAAAACCCACACAATAAAGTATTTAAGCTTGCCAATAAAATTTCTAAAATTTACCAAAGCTTAGCTGAAGTGCAAAAAATAGGAAAATTGATGGGGGTGAAATTAATCAGTAGGCCCAGCCCAGCTATGCAGCATTGGGCCGCTGGCTTAAATCCAGAATTCACACTGCTCAGTCAGGAGAATTGGGACTATTCCAGCTTAGCATGAAAGCGATGAGTTTTTTGTTGGAATTCACTTCAATGCTGAGTTTGTCTTTGTTTATGTCAACACATCTTGACCTTGCTGTATTAATTTCTCAAGGCCTAATTGCTGCCCATCTCCATACGCCGAAATTCGAGCTTAATATTGACTTCCTTGAGAGTAACCTTATGGACCATTTTGAAGAGTTCGTAAATCAGCAATAGATGACACTGATTGAACGTCTCAACTTGTTTCAACAATTTGAACATATTAAATTTGTCTCTCACAACTTGCGTTTGACTTCTCTAAATCAAGATAAAAAAAATGTCATAATTTGCTATTTAAAAATGTTTTCAACAATTTGCGTTAGGTTTGATCCTAAGTTTTTAAAATGTTTTGTGGTTGAGATGTAAGGAGATATTGTTAAGAGTTTGGTAAGCAAAGTATCATGGGACACTAAAATTGTTGGTGGAATAACAGGAGAAAAGGGTCAAAAATCTTTCTATCACGGGCCCAATGTATAATGATTAGAAAAATCTAATAAAACCATGTGTCCAGAGGTGCTACATCAAGGGAGGCACGTTGCTGTTCTCAGCTGGGTGGGCTACCACTGTTGGAAATGTCCATTGGGCTAACATGCTCAGCTAAACCATCAATTTGACAACTAAACTTACCTTGTAGGATTCGAACAAACAGGGCCTAATATAAGTTCCAAAGCCCAGAACTGTCTAATAATGCCCATGTTCATATGCCTCCCCGGACCTTTGAAATGAACCATCGTTCAAAACCAGCTCTGTACTGTGACCATATATAATTAATTGGTTGCATAGAAGTAATTGCTTCGAACTTTATTGTGGCAGTGTCAATTTGAAATGTTTCGAGGTGTAGTTGAATCTATACAAAATTTATTATTTTATTCCTTTATGTATGTCAGCCATTGTGCTAAGACATGGAGGGTGTCTCTTGGATTGAGCACTGCAGTACTGTTGGTAGCATTGTTTGGACCCCTCTATAGGTAGCATTATGTTCTGAATTAGACAAGAAAAAAATATAGCCTAAGGTCCATGATTGACAATTGACAAGTAATTCATCTTGTCTGAAAATTGTTGAGGGGATTGGAGCAAAAGGACGTATTAGCATAAAGAAATTTTACATGTAAACTAACAAAAGTCAAAAGTGTTGTTGGCTGCATTTGTGTTGGATAGGAGTTGGGAACCATGGAAATTCATTCCATAAAGAGATTTCATTCCATAAAGAGATCATCAATTAAACTATTTTGGTGTACATCACCGTTTATTGTGAAAGTGATAGAGCTTAGAAGCAGATATCAACAATTTTTAACACATTCCAAAATGAGAACATCAAAGCTAGAAACCTATATTTTAAATTTTAGCATCAAAGATGGGTGTTCATAAGGTTGCAGTTTCAAGAATAGGAGTAGCTCTGGCACCTTATGTTTATTACTCCCTCCGTTTCAAAAAGAATGATCTAGTTTGACTTGGCACGGAGTTTAAGAAAATAAAGAAGACTTTTGAATCTTGTGGTCCTAAATTAAAGTTATGGTAAATGTACCAAAATGCCCTTTAATCTTGTGGTCTTAAACATGCCATGTGGAAAGTTGGAATTAAAGTGTTGCCAAAAGAGGAAAGGGTTATTCTTTTTGAAACGGACTAAAAAGGAAAGTAGGTCATTCTTTTTAAAACGGAGGGAGTAATAACTTCTCCTTTTCCAAACACTTTTAAGCAACAATAGGATTTTTCTTTTTCCAATTCAAGGTTAGAAGAAAAAGAAAGTATATCTCTTACCTTTTTTAAAGGGTGTTAATTAAGCAAGAGTCAAAATTTGGAAGTGAATTAGGACCCGTTTGGTCATAGATTTCCCAAGTAGTTTTTGGAAAAAAAAACTTGGTAAATAGTGTTAAGCCATATAATTTGCCATTATTTGACAAATTTTCTTGGCAAATAATCCAAATTCCCAAATACTAGAAAATATTAGTATTTGGGCCAAATTTCATTTTTTGGAAACTTTTAAAGGTGAAATATGTTTTCTAAATACTATAGTCAAACTCATGGTGAAACTTCACCCAAAAATGACTTGTCAAAAATATTTGAGAATCTATGGTCAAACGCTAGCTTAATCTCTTTGGTGGACAAGGGGGTTCAAGATTAGAGCCGTCAGTATGGGCTGGGTCATAGTGGTGCAGCTCTATTTAGGATAAAAAGATGGGGAAATCCATGATAAATTTGATGAGAATTGCAACCTTTTGGAGGCGAGGGAGCGAGAGCAAAGAAAATTCTAGTGGTAGGTTGAATCTTGCACCCGAAGATACATATAAGTATGATAGTGTAGTTTTACCAGTATATTATGGTATACAAAAGTTTTGTTGCTCATTATGAATTTCTTGTGCTTATTGTATGATGAACTAAAATGGTACTATTAGTATACACAGCCCATATCCACAAACTTAATGTACTAAAAAGTGATATATAGTGGGGCTTAATACATATTTTGTCGTCGCAACTGGCACAGCCCTAGGAAAACAGTTTAATGCAATAGGCCCATTACTGGTGAAGGCCTAAATATCCTACATATTATTGAAAACATCTTAATAGCTGCATCAAGTGAAGCCACAGAGCATTTTACTTGAGATGCAGGGAATCAAGGGACCTCCTTTTTTGCGATTAATTCGTTTTTCTACAAATCCTAATTAACACGAGTCTGAAGAAATTGCTTGCCTAAGAACATGTATTCAATTCTGCCATGCTGAATTAGTCCTAAGAATCAGCTAGACTCCAATCAGTAGTAGCATTTACCTTTTAAAAGATTGCAGAATAGACAGGGACAGATTTAGATAAAATGGACAGAAAAGTTGAACAAATTTTACCATACAGAAAAATTCAATGCTAGGTACAGCAACATCCTGATAATAAAGCTGTAGGCAACAAATAATACAGATGACAAACATACCAAATCCTAAACCTGTTAACTACATGATGTATCGACTGTATGAAATTGATGGTAACCAATGTTTTCAACTTTCAAGTAATCTGCTTGTACATAATGAATACTCAAAATGATGCAGGATATTTTTCTTCATTCCTGCCTTTTTTTCCTCTTGCTGTGGAAGGTGCAAAAATGAAATATATAAAGACCAGCAAAAAAATCAACAACAATGAAGAGATTGGTCTCTTGAATTGTGAGATGGTTGATGTGTCAATGAAATGATTTTACATGGAAAATCTGACACCTAGACTTGAATCCATCGCTAGCTGCAGCCTTCTCAAACTTTTTGATTGCAGCATCGTTCTCTTGTAGGCTGGTCTGCACAAAGAAGCGTGACCACCAAGAAGAGCTTCGCATTTTTGCCTTTACATGGAAAACCAATAGTTTGTCAATTCTTTTAGTTATCAGAGCAGAGCAGAAGGAAAAAGGGAAGATAGTAATATAGAAACCATGTCTTCATAAGATCATAGTATGCCAATATTATCAAACGATCATAAAACTGGTGTTGTAGATAATACTGTGTATGCAACATCAGCTCTCTAGTTTGTTTTTGTAATTTTACCAATTAATCTTTCATTTTAGTTCTTTGCTTAATGGTATAAAGTACCAAAACAGAAAGTTCTATGTAACCACAGAATGTATTTCAACTAATAAACATTTAACCTATCCTAGTCACTCAGAACATCTAGAGAGATGTTTCTTAGATGCGTTCACTACCCTAGACGAGGAACCCTCATACTTTCGATTACTTTTTTCACAATCAATCACCCCAAAAACAAAAAAAAGCAACACATGACCTACTTTTATGTGGTACTAGCCAGTAAAACTCCAGTCCACTTGTGAACTCAACTTCATTAATATACGACAAATATAACTCTTATGTTGGTACCGATACACATTAAACTGAGTTAATCTACTCTAGTAGGACAGGGAGTACCACCATAGGCAGAAGCTCAAAGTGCATTTAACAGCCAGTAAAACAATTAACAGACAACAGTTACCAACCCAAACAAGTGATAACTGAATGAAGAGACTACAACTTACAGGACGTCCAAACTTGGATAGCTCAGCGACTTTAGCTCTGGAGTGACCAGGGTAACCTGATAATTTAGAACAATAGAAAAAAAAAATTAACATATGAGCAAGTAAAAGAACCACAAAGTGCTTTCAGTAACAACAGATGTTCTCCTCACGGTACCTTGGAGAGAGATATTTGTCTCTCAAAAGCAACTATTCAATTAATCGTGTTATGTATGGCAGTGACAAACCTAGGCATTTAACTTACATGAGAACTGTCTTACAGATTTCTCTTTTTCCTTATTTACTTTTTCCCTCCTTTTGGATGTGCGCACGTGTGTTTGGGGTGGGGTTGGGGGGTTGGGGGGAGGTTATAAGATACAAACTTTCCGATGCATAGAGGGGTTGCCTGAAACTAACCAAGTTCTTTGGAAGGCAGCTTCTATCAACACCGCCTACCCAAACAAAAGAAGGCATTATCCATCATTGGCTTTAATAGAGCATTTGTTTTCTAATAAGCAGAATAACTTTATCTAATGAGGATGTTCTGAGCTCCAATTATAGACGTATCAAACAAATTCTAAAACAAGGAGCCTCTTTCTCTCATTTTATTTTTGATTGGTAAACCGCACCCCTCCAAATCCCCTGCCAACAGTCAAAAGGAAGAGCCCTTTCCCACTTTGCTCCTTTACTGACTTAACTGCCAACCTCTTGGTTGGAAGTGGAATCCTCTTGCCACTGGAGCAACCTCACTTGCTAATTCTAAAACCAGGATACTGTGAAGCAGTAGTATAATAGTATGATTTCAATTTGTATAAAGTCCAACTGTTCCCCACAAGAGGCATCTTTAACAAGTCATTATGAGAGAGAGTTGAATGTCAAGCATTTGCTAGCAGCCTGCCCAAGAAAAAGCAATTTTAACAGCTAAGAACTTTTCATACAATGTACCTAAAGTTTCAATAGTTACCTGTAACAATGACTAGACCATCGGCTGACACCCTTGCTAACTCTGGAATAGTCTTGTTTAGGTATTTAGGAGACAAGTAATCCACTGCATCCGACACCATAACAAGAGCAAATGATTTGGGCCGGTAGGGTAGTGGAAATTTGATGTCTGCCACCCGTACTATTCCTCTGCGGATTAGATTCTTGCAGTTCACATCAACATCCTCAACATCATAAGGTTCAACACCCCATGCTTCAGTTTCATCTTCTTTAAATAGTTTGGACACCACAGAACAAGTATCAGGTCCCACGTGCAAAACTTTGCGCATGCTGCCACCATATGCCTTCTTTAAATAAGGTATAGCCCGCTGAAGCTCCGAAGTGCAGGTAAATTCACCTACAACCATTGAAAGACAAGCAAACTCTAAGTTCAATGAGTTGCTCTTTTTGAACAAACTGATTCGCAAATACAGTACAAACTCATAGTGGAAAATCGCACCCTGAAATAAGATATGCACTCTCAACTGTTTAATCTGAAAAGAAATGTCATCAGACATACTTTCAGTCTTATTCCCTGTATGAATCGTTTCTAAATGGAAGAAAGAATCTTTGTAGAACTCATGATGAAGACAAATTATTTGATGATGTACGGAAGATATATGATTGACTAAGCTTTGACATATCCTTCTGCAGATTAGATACTCAAGAAAGATACCTATGTAGCTTAAGACTATGACTCCTTGCCTGATCCTCTATGACATTGATCAGCTATGTGAACTAAAGAATGTGAATTGCAAGACAACTCTTACTAGATTTGGCAAGATGCCAAAGGTTTTAGTGCAAAAATTGTGACTCTTCCCGACATAGAGATCCTGAAAAAGCTAACTACTTTATAGATTATGGCTCCCTAATATGGGCATCTGAATTAGTGGCGATGCCTGAGAAATTCTTTCCGCTGTTAATAATTGGTATTATGTCCAAGATAAGAAGCTTTCAGATTCAAATGCTTTAACATTGATCACTTGTGTAATTACTTGATTGAAACCCTGACCTCCCATATCCCCTAGCAATTCATCTTAAATTGTCCTCTTGAAACAGCACAAATATGGAGCATCATAATTTTTAAATGCAGCAAAGACAGAGATGATTTGATGGCGTGATACGACGGAGACTACCTATACATAAGGGGTGCTTACCATCAAGCCTGCTGAGTGCTGAACTTCCAGATGTACCTATTAGGGAAAGATAACCAATCAGCCAATGTATAGAAAACCAAGTAGTGCAAAGCATACAATACAATTGGCAATCAGGATCTTGCGACCACCGAGTAAAAATGAGACAATTTGAAGTATGAGCTGAAAAAATAAGAACAAAAGCCAATGACAATTTCTGATTGGTGTAGGAAAGACAAATATCTCATCACTGATGCTACCGGTGGATGATCCCATAGAATTAGGAAGCAAACAACACTTTAAAATAACTGCTTATTTTAAACCCAAAAAATATACCTGAGCCTCGATAAAAATAGCCAACAACAAGGACAACACCCTGAAATTAGTAGATAAAAAAGCTAAGTGCATTAAATTGGAAGCATAGCCCGAATTAGGAAACCAGATACTAAAACAAAGTGAATATATATTGCTAGAATGAATTATGCTTGATCAGATAAGTAGTTATGGAACTTACAAGAATGAGAAGGATTGTAGGTAATAAAGGAGTAGGGCGCGATTTCGGATGAAAAATGCCCCCGAGGCTTCCACTACCAGCAAAACGCCGTGTGGGGTTTCCAGGCCTTCTAGACATGATTGCTTTAGTGGAGTGTCTAGCCCAGAATACTACACCTGGAACCAAATTAGAAAAGGAAAATTTTTAACCAATGCTCCTCACTCCAGCAATAGATGTGAACATGTAGAAACAAAGTACAAATAGTAAGAGATGCATACAAGCTCAAAGTTTGCAATTATAGAGTTAATCAATCGTCAACACAACCACTTTGTTTTTTTACTACCTTTGGGTCACACTATTAGAATCCAGTATGTTGATCAAGAATCCCAAGATAAATATACTAAATGTTCTTAACTAAGTACCAATGTGTAAAGTAACACAGAAATGGAAAGCCGCCCAACTTCCTTTATAATATTCTAGATATGGATTGCCAAATTGGAAATTAAACTACATCCACTTTAATTTCAACAAACACAGAACTTCATTATCCGAAAATAACTATAGGAAAGTTTCTTAATCTTGAACGAGCTACCAATTATGGTTTATCTTTCAACTATAGAAATTGAATTCAGTGAATACTAAGCAGTTCTTGATGAAAACAATTAAGCATCCAAAAGGGATAATGTGGATCTGCTAAAGAAACAACATTGCTAGCAATTTCGATTAGACCACTATTAAAGATTCAAGATTCAGACTAAGTAGGGAATTGGGTCGACAGCAAAATCAAGAAACACTACAGAAACAAAAAGATTAGATTCATAGAAAATGAATATCAGAAACAGGGGACAGATTAAAAGAGTGCAAGCAAAACGAACCAAATCACGAGGAGGGAAGCTTTAGAGGAACACAATATTGGGAATTAAGGAAGAAAGTGGCACCTCGGATGTATTATTGGGATCTAATCTTCCAACTTCCAAGGTTGTTTTGTTTGTTGCTAGACTAGATTTGGATCTGTACGTTGTGGTGTTTTACATACACAGAAACAAATGCATGCTGTGTTGAGATGGCACGCGTGTTTTCTTGGGTGTAAGTAAGTGAAAACCAACCAATAAACTAGCCTACCGGGAATGGGGGACCCTTAAAGACAGCAAATGTCAAACACGTACGAATTGGATAATGGCCATTCTCTTGGAGTATAAGACAGCGATTTAAAGTTAGTACTAATATTTTGTCTGCTCATTTACACTTCACCCATGTTGCCGTCCACCGTCGGTCAGACTACTTTATTAATCATAACACTCACTACACTTAACATGAACAAATTATACTTCTATATTACTCTTTCTTTCTTTTGGGATGGGCGTAGGAAAGTTAAAAAGGAAAAGGGAATTACAACGTGAGTAATCAAACCTGCATCAATAAAATTGAAAGTTACTAAGCTACTAAAGAAAATGATTTTTTTCTTTAATTTTTTAAAACACTTTTTAACTATAAAGACTTTATACTTTATCAGTTTATGACATATTTTTTATAATTATATAAATATCATGTGATATATATTTAGCATCACGAGTTCTAAGGATATTTTGGTATGTAAACTTCCCCTCCATATACAAAGAAATTGATGATGTATTTATCTCTGGTGGGTATTAGGACAGTAAGGTTTACCCTTCTTCAGTGTTTGGTGGGAATTCAACTGTTTTTAACTGAATAAGTACACCACTAGCACAAGCTTCATCATCTACAATAATGACTAGTACAATTTTAAGTACGTTTTGTTTATGTACTCTGTACAACGCCTAAAAGGAATTGCTTATGAAAATGATGGGGCTGGCGGTTTACATAAATGGATAGATGAAGCATCTGCTATGTACTACTTTTCGTCAGATGTCCTAAAGTGTGTCGGCAGTGATAGGTCCATACCTATTTAATGAAAAATAAAAATAAAAATGAATAACAAAATATAAATAGTAAAACAAGTTACGGGCAATAATAATTGTTTTTTGGTAGGTGATAATTTGTCAACTTGTATAAACTTGTTATGGATACATTTGCAAATTGTCAAGTTGCAAATCTTGCAACAAATCCAAGCAAGATATGCAAATTGTCAAGTTGCACAACTTGCAACAAATCCAAGCATTTTAATTGGATGATATGTTGGTCATCTTTCCTATAAATAGGAGGCATCATTTTCTCATTTGGAACACACCCAAAAACAACAACTAAGAAGTAGTTGTGGAGAGCATCTCATAGAGAGTGTGAGAAAATAGTGTGTGAGGAAAAATAGAGAATGTGAGCGGTATTATAGTGAGGTGGAAAAATCAAAAGAGGGTTATTTCTTTTGAGTGTAGTGATTCCTAGAGTATTTAATCGGACCTACAAAGTGTAAAATTCCTCATTATAATGGTATATTTTACTCCTCTCGGGCCCGTGATTTTTTCCCTTATTCAGAAGGTTTTCCATGTTAAAATATTTATGTCCCTGTTATTGCTTTTTTGTTGATTACCGTATCACGGTGCTACGTTATTATTCCGTTGTTATTACCGCAAATATTATTTCAGTGGCGAAATTTATCCCTAATAGGCAGTGTACTGGGTGCTAAAGAACTTGGTGAAAGACTACTTTCAGAACCCATAAGTTTACCCTATTAAGAATCCTTTGACTAGAGACTACATTGCAATTCCAAATTAGTTAAATCTTAATCTTAACATAAAGGTTTAGAATCCATTTGAAACCATACGCTTTATACAATGGAACCCAAATGTACTATTACTCCTCTGGCTCGAACACAATTCACCATAAATTCCAAATACTGCTCATGTTTTATATCTCGGGTTTCATTACATACAACTCTTTGTCATACTGTGCTTTCCAAGTGTGCTTGTTCGCGCCCCCCCCCCCCCCCCCCTTTCTTCCTTAATTTATATGACGGCATTAGAACGTCTAACTCCACATACAGCATGAAACATGTCACGACATACAAGTTATTCAAAGTACATGAAGAAAATACACATGCTTCTACAGGCTGTAACCGAAAATGGGTGCGAACGCCAGAAGCACGTAACAGCCTGTGAACCAGTTACAATAGGCATTCTAGTTTGATAAGGAACTCTTGATATTCAGAGAATAGAACACACTAGATATAGGACAACCTTAGTAGCATTCACAGTGGGAGCTCCAAATCATGTTTGAATCTTCCATGTCAAGGAGATGCATTTAATTGTTAGTCACGAGTCCTCCTAACTGTGTTAAAACTTCAATCCCATTTAGTCATGGATAAAGACAGCCGCCTTGATATGGAATGCTTCTGTTTTTCTTTATAAATACTATTGTTCAACTGCTATTGTGCTATCTTCTGTGCGTGGTGGTCTCCATTTGCGATCAAATATATCTTTCTCTACGGTTTTCTGAGGATTCAATTTTTCATCAAGAAGCTCTAGCAACTCTTGCAATCCAACACCTGTTAAGGCAGACGTCTTGACATGTGGAGCAGACTCGGATCCAAACTGGGTTTCACTTCTAACAAACTCCCACTTCTTAGAGGGATCATTTTGCTGGACCTCTGCACCCCCACAGCCCACCGAGGAACCATTATAGTCAACCCAGGAATCTTGTTCATCACCTGAGACCAACCATTCATCAGAGTAGTCACCTTGTAGATCATCAAAGCCCTCATTTTCATTATCATCATAATCAAGGAGGTCCTCTTCACACAATTCATTGGATGCAACCTCATTGTCTTTTTCTGACCCGCTAGCAACTTCATCCTCATTGCAATAACCATCTCCAACAAAATCCTCGTGAAGATCAATCTACATAAATTTCAAAATACTGAAGCAATGCATCTGGATCCATGTTTCAGAATTTTTGAATATCTTCGTCAGTTTTAAAAAAATTAGGGAATGGAAGTTATTTTACCTACCTTATTCCAAACTTCAATCATATTCTGGAGCTTCTGTTCAGAGACTCCTATCTGCCCAAGAACTTGCAACACTGCTTCCCGCTGCTCATTTAGGTTTGGTGCACTTGAGTCCAGAACATGCTGCAAGAAAAATGTAATCTGTCAGATTAGAAACTTATAGTTCAAGCAACCTTTTTTCAGCTAACAGATTTGCAAATCCGAGTCGAACATCATTTTGGCGGAGCTATAGATGTCAGCACATAATATGTTAACAACATTGAAAATGTACTTAGAGAAAGAAGATACCACAAGGAGGTCAGCTTCAACAACCTCTTCCAATGTTGCATGAAAGGCTTCAACGAGCTGCACAAAAAAAAACATTTAAGGCATAACAAGTGATTGTTAAGGTCTCTGACGCCATAACAAGAGGACCAGGTGCTGACACTATCCACTCACCTGTATAGGCAATTCTGAAATGAATCCCACAGTATCACTAAGCAGCACTTTCCTTCTGAATATAAAGTATTTAATCCAATGAACAAAGAAAGAGGTGAGCCATCATCCTCGGGAAAAGGCATAAATCAAATTTGCGGCTTCAATGTTTTGTAAACCCAGTTATTTAGACATCCCATCTATGCAAGAAAAACTTAATGGACCTCCATTCCACTTCGAGAAATATCATAAACTTCCCTGTATAACAGTAGAAGTCTATTCGAATAGTCTGACCAAAATAGCCTCATTTTTTAAATTGATTGCTTAGGGAACTTCACCGTTAAATGAAAGTACGGAAGCGAACTGCATGAAAAAATTATGTAAATTGAAGTCCATCAGCAATTCACTCAGTATAAGCTACAAAATACAAAAAAAATTGTCAGATGTCTCTTTCTTATTTCTCCTATAGATGTTAGGTAAGACATTAATATTGTATGGAAAATTGAAACGGGAACTTTAATTTATTATGACATCATAGCTTCTAAGAGTGCGGACAAACATTAAACTCAAACTAAACTTTTCTTATATTTCTCAAACTATTAGGGGAGGTCCATCTAGTTTTGCTTCACTAGATTTTAGGTCTAAAGAATTCACCCAATTTCATATTACCCTGACGGGAGAATGACACTTCTTAACTTGGGGTCCACTGTGGCAAACAATCTGCACAATTAAGAGCCCAAATGTTGGATTGTGTCATATAAATCAGCTTGTCACAATTTCAAGCAATTGACATCCAGTATCAGAGTCGAAGTGCAGACTAGCAAATGGTTTAGCATACCGATCATCGCAGTAGAGATAGCTCTCTGAGACTGCACTAACCAAAGTAGATTTCCCCTGTTAAGGAAACAATTTAATCAATACCAAGAGATTGCATATTATTAAAGGGATTCCTGTGCTTTTGATCAACCTACAGCATTAGTGTAACCAACTACAGCAACTGTAGGAATTTCTTGACCATCTGTTCCTCCATGCCTCTTACGAGCAGCACGCTGCAATGCTCGCGTACGACGAACCTCTTTAATCTCAGATAACAATTGACTCCTCCGTACAAAAATTCTGAAACCGAAAGCAGTTGAATTAGAAAAATATCATATGTATATTGAGCAAGTGAAACGATATTGGATCATTACGAACCAAGTGGAAACAGTAACACAGGGAATGTATTAAGTATATAGACAACCTCTACTATTGACTGAAAATAGGTATTGACTGAAAATAGTTCACTAATCAAAAATAAGAATAATACAAAAGGACAATAAATATTTCTGTTGACAAACATTTCATGGTTAAACCATATATTATCACACGCTATTCTTCTAGTTACTATTTATTTTCATTTTTCTTCTGACAAGTAATTCCGGAGAACACGCTCATGATCACTAAAAAGATAATAATATTGTAGCCTTTGAAAGCAGTAGTTGCTTACCACTACACATGCTTGAGGTACATTCATCCACTCAGCTTCATTTTGCATCAAAGTCTCTAATAAAGTAAGGTTCATATTCCTTTCACTCTCAAATAACCTTTCATTAAACGAGATCCCTTGCATAAGACTCATAATTGTGTACGCATAACATGCAAAATCAAGTATTAGCAGACTAGACAAAAAGTTTGCTTTCCCGCTTTGCCTAAAAAAATACTAAGAACTATGCCTCAGCAGCAAGCTAGTTGGACTGGGCGGCTGGATATATGAATCCTCAATGCCCATTAGCTCGATTTTGACCAGTTTCATTCCTATAATCAATAATTTAGAGCTCTCTAGCATCAGAGGTTCTCTACATGTTCTACTGACAGAATGAAACCTTTCCAGCTTTATCTATCCACATAAAATGTTGCATAACAAAACAATAGTACATCAGGGTCAGTAACAACCTTCGCCGCTGAAGCTGCAATTCTGTCTCTCCAGCACCACTAATGAAACCACGTCCCCCACTTCCTCTCCTGCAAGTGAAAATGGCATACTTCAGAAACTCTAGCAGCAGCAACTGGAATTTCTTAAACTTCAGCAATCATTTTAGTTACAGTAAACATATTATTGAAAAGTAGATAACTTTGCCCAGAAATCAATTCTTTGAACTTCCAAATGCATCCTTCAGTAGAGATCAGATCAGTAAGCAATAATGTTACCCTCTGGCACTAACTACTTCAGATTCTCCAGCTACGCCAAAAGCATGACGTCCACCAGGACCGCAAACACGAACAAGCCGACTCTTTTTTTTGTACATAAGTGCAGCCAGCTCAGCCTGTAAATTAATGGAAAATCAGAGAGACTGCAAAGGTCTAAGTATTCCTTTTTCTATAGGCACAAAAACTATCATCTAAGAATACATTGAACACCATAGCAAGATAGAGCAGAAGGTCACCTGTAGCTTAGCTTCTTTCGTTTGAGCATGTGCATTGAAAATCTCTATTATCAGGCCCACACGGTCCATAACAGGTTTACCCCAAGCCCGCTGCAGTGGAAGAAAAAGACATAAAAAGAAAAGGATAAGGGAAATACATCGAAACCTTGGCTGATGGACAATTGTAGCTGTGAGATTAATTTATGTTTGCCTTCAGAATATGAATGTAACTAACAAGTATAGCAAGTCAGCAACTTTTCCAATGGCTCAATTAGTTTATTTTACACCAGAAAATTAATAAACCAACAAATACAATGACTCACCTCTAAATTACGCTGCTGTATGCCAGTAAGAATTGCATTTACAAAAATGGCATCTACTCCATCCTGCTAACAAAATGGCAGTGACCAATATCAGCCTGATCAGCTGTTAACAGTTCCATAATGCTAGGAGAATTAACGAATTTACCAAATCACGTTCATGTATTAAATCCTCTACCTGAGTTTCCAAAGAATTTACATGGCATTTAACTGTATCCACTGTTCCAGCTCCAAAAAATGTATCTGCAATATCATAGCAAGCCCAATGCACAAATCATTTCAAGAACAGGCCACAGATCAAAAAATTAGCAATAGTTGGCTATCCTTTCTACCAATAACTTCAGGAAGATTTCCACTCTCCCCCTTAAACAACAATTCAGCTCTTATATAAGGAAAACGTTTCAACCATATTCTACAAGGAAGAATCCTAGCGCATGGGCAGACGTCTACTAGACAGTTTTCGATAGACAACCTTTCGCATAGATCAAGGGGGAAATATGAGCACAAATATCCAGTTCCAACAATAACTCTTCTGCTTCTTTCTATATCCCCTCTACAGAGAACACAGTCAACTTAGTATTGATCTGAAGGTGATTTCTTTTTGGGGGGGGGGGGGGGGGGAATGTGGTACAGAATTTTTTCTTCCCCTTAAGGGCGTGGTGTCTGCATAATCATTTACTAATATAAATTCTGTACTCTCACAAGCATGATAGTTTCATTTACCCGTAATTACAAAAATGCACCACAAACACCGACCACCGTAACAACATAAAAGGAATTAAATTTTAATATACGCATTTTCAAAGAATCAAAAATGAAACTTGATGAGGAAGTAAAGGATATGTCGAAATGACAGTAGGTCAAGCACTTACGCTGCAGTTGCTGAATCAAGCCCTTAATTTGTTGCTTTATTAAATAGCACTATAACTGTTCAAGCCCTTTGTTTGTTTTCTCTATTAAGTAGCCTTTAATTGTTCAAGGCAATGGGGGCATAAAAAAGAGTTCCTTCATATAGATAAATTTTACATAAATTCCCCAACTTTCTCACTTCATTCCCAAGGACAAGCAGCATTGCCCAATGGAAGATATCAACTGGGAAAAAGTAGAGTTCAAAGTGCAACTATAACCATCTATGATCAACCTGTCTCGGCTATTTACTGTATGTTCTCAGTTTCAGATACTCTTTTACTAACTACATTCAATGTGACAGCAATTACTCTAAGTCAATTGTCTTCACTCCCTGGAGAAACGAACCACCATAATGGAGAACCTTCTTTCTTCTTTTCACAGCCATTGATAAGACAAAGCAATAAAAGCAATAGAGTAGAAATATTATACTTCACATTAATGCATTAAAAAAGATAATAATGCATCTGACTCAATGAGAAAGGGATCATAACCAGCTAAAATGCTTGAAAATAAGTTAAGGAATTGTGTTCAATACATTTATGAAATCTCAAATTTCATACAGGTAAGGAAACCATGTGCCATGTGAGAAAACCCCACTTGGTAGCCTTATTATATGTACGTTTTAGGGATGAGATCGCGGCTGTAGACAAAATGTATCATTAAGTTCAAGATAATAATCGCTTCAGTTGAGCAAGCTTTTTAAAATCTTACAAGAGTAAGACTGGCTTTACATGTACAGTTTTATCTCAACATGTAGATATCCACCCAGTAAATACACTTGAAGGAATTTTGAAAAATATATCACTCTGGCCGATGCATTGCTTAGATTCAAACAAACTACTTTCCTTGATTTTCTCCTTAAGATAGGATGAGATTACAGTAAGCAGTTATTAGTAGAAAACATATTTCTTCAGAACATACTCAAAGGTCAGATATCATATAACATAATTCTGAGGTTAATTTTGACAAAATTCCAAAGGGACTCATCCCATGAAGATAATAAGTTCTCAATCACTTTTTATAGGTCGAAGGAGAGTCTGGCATATTACAACAACATACCCCGTGGAATCCCACAAAGTGGGGTCTGGGGAGGGTAGAGTGTACGCAGGCGTTACCACTACCTCTTGGAGGTAGAGAGGCTGTTTCCGAAAGACCCTCGGCTCAAGTGAAGCAAATCAAAGTACTAACTAAACGAAAAAAGGGTGGTGGAGAGAAATACGACAACTAATAGCCGAAGGTCTGCCATTCCTGTGATTTAACCTTGAAGGTCCTAGTCCTTGGTGATACAATCTACACATGAGCTAACTCTTTACACACTCAACATATATTACGTTTCGCGTTACCTACACAATTTAATCCATACATTGCTTGGATTCCTTATAAAGAATTCATATACTACTTCCGTCCCAATTTATGTGAGGGCTCAATCAACTTTTCCTTTGACTATATAATTTTCTCAAACTTCTTTAAAATACTTTAAACCACTATCTATGTTAATTTGTAGTTCTTTTTGCATAATTTTCAAATATGTAAATTAAATATATAAATTACTTGATGAATCAATACCCGAATTCATGATCAAAATTAAGTGTTTAGACACTCAATACTCCGAACACCTTCACATAAATTAATTTTATAAAATACTTGATGAATCTATACCCGAATTCATGATCAAAATTAAGTGTTTAGACACTGATACTCCAAACACCTTCACATAAATTGAAACAAAGCAGTAGTAGCTAGGATTCAACTAAAACGCAATAAATCATTAAAACACATAATGAGACAATCTGGGAAAATGATACAGAAAACGCACCAGCACGAATTGATCGGGCAGCTGGATTTTGAACGACAATATGAGGGGGCATTTGCTTATCAAGAAACTCAGTATCATAAAACCCATCTCTTTGTTCTTCAAGTGAATTAGCTAGGTTCAGTGCCTCATTAAGCTTAGGTTTAAGGACCGAATCAGGCCGTAACCGAGGCTGAACAACAAATAGCTTTGGGGGACTCTTAGGGTCCGTATTGAATTCATCATCTTGATGCTTCTGTAGAAGCAGCGAGCTACAAAGTGATGGCAGAGAATGGAATGTAGATTGAGGAGGAAAGGGTATTTTGGGGATTAAGGAAGATCGCAACTGTGAGATTGTTCGGAACATTGGAGACGACGGTGTTCTTTAGGCGTTTCCGGACCGGCCGGTGACAACTGACATTTCACAAGGGCCGGTGAGTTGCATTTGTGCATAATATTGGCTTGGACCAAAACCGACGTCTTTAAAAGTTGGACGGCCCAACCCCTTATTGACACGCCTTAATTGGGAAAAACCAAGGGAAACGAATAACACATGCCCATCAAAAAATAAATGACCCATGTTTGGGCTATTGGATATAGAGTAACCAATCACTATAAACTAATTCCAAAAAATAGTCAGTTGATCTAAATTAATTCCAAAAATAGTAAATTAAAACTGTATCAATATGATATATGGATTATATCAATATGGTATAAGGAGTATATTAATATGGTACAAAAACTGTATCAATATGGTATATGAACTATATATGAATATATTTTTTTGTATAAATTATATGAATATGGCATAGGGACTGTATCATTATAGTAGATAAATTGGAAAAAAAAGGCACTAGCAACGACAAAAAAGCCTAAAATGGCTACCTTTTGGAATTGCAAAATCAATGGCTATTTCGTGGAAATAGTTTTGGGCAAAGTGACATTTATGTCCTTTCCCCAAATAACAAAAAGGAAAACTTACGTAAATGTACACTTGGCTCATTTAGTTTATCAATATGGCCAAAGTATATAATCCATATACATTTCCATTGTCTAAATTGTGTATAGGTATGAATATTTGTTGTATAGTATGAGTATATATTTAATATAAAGTATATACTATCTATACATATTTTGTAAAGGAAAAATTACGTGAAATAGAAAACATCAAGTCATAATTCTCAGGTATAGTTAATGTTTAAAATAATTAACATTTGTAGTTAAGGTTTAGATTAAATAACTAAATGTACATTTCTTTTGTATTTGTATGTTTCAGTGCTCATAAACAAATCTCAAATTTCGGGGCTCATATACAAATCTCTAAAGGTTTGTATTTGTATGTGCCCGTTTGGATGGGTTTTTGGCTTTTGGCTTATTTTTTAGCATTTTAAGCCAAAAGTCATAAGTTTAGGATTCCTAACTTATGGCTTTTGGCTTATTTTAAGCATTTTAGCCAAAAGTCAAGTGTTTATAAGCACTTTTTAAATTTACTCAAACACTTCAAAAGTACTTAAAAGTTATTTTTAGCTTAAAAGCACCTAAAATAAGCTAATCCAAACGGGTCCTATATACAAACAAATTTTGTGCTAATATACAAATCTCGTAAGCGAATTTGTAGTTGTATATACAATCTCTAATTTGTATATTTAACCATCAAACTGAGATACATCATGTAATTAGGTAGCCTTTAACTAGGGGGGGCATTCGGTTTTTCGGTTCGGTTCTTCGATTTTCGATTTTGCAAAAATGAGAACCGAACACCTAACCAAACTAATTCGGTTAGGTTAGGTTAGGTTCGATTTTTTGAACTTCGATTCAGTTTTAATTCGGTGTTTTTAAATCGGTTTTTCGGTGCCAGTGAAAAACAAAAGTATCAAATATTTGAATCTAGCCCTAAACTAAAACTAGGCAGTAAATATAAAAACTAATATCAAACTTCACCGTGTAAAATTAATATTAAGAGTCAAGACTTCACCGCACTGGGCAGTAGGCAGTACGTGTCCTCAAGACAGCTCTCACTATAGTGCTATGAATAAACTAAACAAATAAACCTACAAATAGATCAGAAACAGTTTCTAACAATATACACCTAACAATCCATGTATTGTAATCTGCAAAAACCTCAGGTACATACAGTTGCAATGAAAATTCCAGCATATCACCTAGTAAATTAAACCACAACGTCTCCTAGCACCGAAGAACCGTTACCCTTAAATCGATCTGTTCGATTCGGTTTTTCAATTCTCCGGTTTTTATGCCCACCCCTACCTTTAGCTATAACGTCTAATTTATCATCTAACTGTTAGCTATTTACAGTTGCAATGAAAATTCCAGCATATCACCTAGTAAATTAAACCACAACGTCTCCTAGCACCGAAGAATCGTTACCCTTAAATCGAACACCGTACCGAGGAATCGAAAAATTGAAACTGAAGAACCGAACTAATTCTGTTTGATTCGGTTTTTCAATTCTCCGATTTTTATGTCCACCCCTACCTTTAGCTATAACGTCTAATTTATCATCTAAATGTTAGCAATTTCTGAATTTTGCTTTAAGATTTTTAATTTGCTCCTAATATACGTATATTTTTTCAGCTATTTGTTCCTAATAGCACCGAATGTGTAAAAAAAAATAATAAATAAAAAAAAAAAATCCAGTTAGTGAAACTGTCCCGGTTCCCGCTCTCTTTCTACATAAACAGACAAAAATGAGAAGTCCTATTTAAAATTCTACTCACACTAAACACCTGCAAAAACATTTGATCATCATTCTCCTCTCAATCTCCATCTAATTTGAAACTTTTGAAAATGTTTCGGTAAGTTATTTGCCTCTCTCTATCTTCACAATTTTTTATCATTCTTATTGTAATGTAATTTATTTGATTGTTGATTGATTTCAGAGTTGAAGAAACGAGTGACTTGAAGCTGGTTGATGAAGGTGACAAGCTTTTTCTATGGCTATTTTCTTATAATTCTGCATTTAAATTGCGACATGTTTAGTTTTTCTTCATAGTTCGACTTGCAGATGGTCAAAAGATTCTTTGACCAAGGATTTATTGTACGCGCTATGTTCTTCGTTTCCTATCTGAACCACAAGGATTTTTTGTATGTTAATAGAAGAGTTCAAATCTGAATTAGTTCCTAATTTTCATAGCTGAAGTAGTTCGCGATTAGTCGGGGAATTATTGTACGTGCGATGTTCTTCGTTTTCATAGATGATCAATTAGCTTGTTGTTCTTTATTCGTTAATGGAAGTTTCCAAATCTGAATTAGTTTCTGTTTTTTCTTGTCCGGATTTGTTTGCGATTTTTCTATGTTTGTCAATCTGAATTATATGCATTCTATGTTTAGAGAATTTTTTCTCGAAGAGCTCTTCATTGCAATAGAACTGGTTTGAAGTCAGCTGAAGCGGTGACCAGTCATTACCGTGACAAACACAGAGAATGCAAAGAACCATGCTTGACCTGCGGTTACTTTTTCATGAACAAGGCCGAATATGAACAACATTACAATAATGAGCATTCAACGTGAGCTTCTGTTATAACTAATTTTTCAATTCTCAATTTAGTTGTGGTTCTAATTCTTACCATTTTTAATTTGCAGAAAGAAGGTTCACAATTTGCCAAAGAAGAATAAGAAAAACAATTAAAGCTCGGGTTGTACTGTTTGAGGTGTGTTTGTCATGGTTGGAATGGGGGCTTCGAAACTGCTGTGTCAATAAACAATGTTACATTTGCTACTTAACCATCGTTAAGTGAAACAATGTGTATGAAAGACACATGCCTTGTATTCAATATTTTGATGGAGATGTAGGGTATGCAGGGTTGTTGAACTTTACATAACCGCATGAATTACCTGTATAGAATGTTGAATCTGGACTGAAAATAAACCTCTGTTCTGCATGGATATTAACATTTCAAGAATCCTATTCTGACTGAAAATTTAGGAGCCCTAAATTTCTCTTTTTATTTGTTTACTAAAGAGGTTTGTTGATGAAATTGCTTTCATTCAATGCACTGCATTAAGTCTTGCTTTTTGGGTGGAAAAGAGGTAATGTTCAGGGAATTCATTCGTTCAATAATTGCACCTCTGCAGATCGTTTAGGACTTGTTATGTATTTTTATATTTATGTTTTGTCAGTAGAGCTCAGCTCGAAAAGAAGTGTCAATAGTGTTACGGTGTTCTCGTCTTCTTGAGGTTCTTTGTGCTGTTAACAAGACAGAAAAGGTTGAAGAGTTATACAATAAAGTGAACAGCAAACTACATTCGAGTTTGCATTAAATCTTCTAAACTTTCTTCGCATTTGCCAGAGGATTAGTTGATCCATGTCTATTTGGTGACTGATTATTATTGCAGCAAATATTAATGAGCATGCCAAGCAGGAGACAGGCTCCTTAAATACTCTCTCTTGGTTTTGCTGAGTCTGCACAATCAATTATGCAACTTGAGTACATGGCACAGAAAGTGAATCACATGTACTTTTGGAATAACTTGTGAAAGATCTGTTTTCTTTCTCTTCTTTTCCATTTCAACAGGGTCAAAGCTGTTGTTTGTGCTCTTTCAAATACACATTGTTTCTTATGGTACCAGATGGTGAGATTTTATGTGCAAATAGATGATACTCAGGGAGAGTTTACTTTATAATAGAGTTATTTCCCTTCTCGAATACATGCCAGTGTACGCATCCTTTGTGACATATATTTTGTCCGCGTGCTGGTTATTTGAATTAAGACTGGAAAGCAGTTTCCAGATGTTCCATAACTGAGATAGTACTATTATATAGAAGAAAAGTTAGATAAAAAATTTACACCCGTTATTTTTCTCTTGTATCTCCACTCTCACAGAAATCAACCTTTCTTTTGGCTACTCTAACTACATCAGATTTTCAGTTCCATTTCTATCTTAAGTAGGAGAGCTGCATCAGATGATTTTTCATTACATTTTTTCCTATCAACTAGCCGGAGTCTTTCTGAAACTTACTTTAGAGGAGCTCCAACGACTTCTGGATCTGAATTAGCTCCCCACTATACACACCCTGTGAAATTTGAACCAAAAATCACTGTTGTTGCTGCACACCCATAAGCAGAGACTAAAGATTCAATTAGTATATCAATTCTCAACCCCAATTTTAGAATTCAAAATGTGCCTGAGTTATGGGAATAAGTAGCAAAGTGAAGATCAACGTGCAATTGATATTCCCAACTTACCAGTAAGCTCCTAATTTTCCTTAGCAACAACTAACTAGAAAAAACCAGATTCTCCCGACTCTTGTATTCAAGTATTTTTTTTTATTTTTTATTTTATTTTTTACGTACACATTCGGAGATTACACAGACTGGTTAATAAGTTCTACTCCACAAAAATAACATACGCATTCTTGATATGTAATTTAATTTTCTTGAATATTTGAGTCCATTGGTAATGGAACCAAAAGCTACAAGAAAACTGAAAATTCTATGCCCAAACTTTTCCCCACCATTCAAGTTTGAATGAGCTACTTGTAGTTCTATATCCAAGTTTCATCCGTCTAGAAATCACTAGCTCATGAATTATTTTGCAGAATGCTACGTGGTGACTACAATATTAAGGTATCAACCTAAAAGGGCAATCAAACTTTCTGTTTTTGATGGTTCATCAAATATTTTACACTAAATGTTGAACATACAACAGTTGGGATTAAAACGCTTAAATCACCTAATAAAAATAGTTTCTTGTCATCCATTTCAGCTCTCTCATTAATACAAACTAATTGAAGCTCATAAATCCGACAACTAAAACTTCAAGATTTCATTTTTAATGCATTCAACTAATTTGTTACACCCTCCTTTCCTAAATAAGTGATGTTTTTAGCTTGAGCACCCTTAAGAAACTAATCATTCTTAGAAAAAAAATACCTTGAAAAAAGATGTAACTCTTTAGTATAGTTTCTTGCATACGTAAACTCTCTTTATTAAAAGAAACATAAAATTGAAAGAACATTATTAATGTATTCTTGACTATCTAAACCATCACCTATTTAAGAACAAAATGAAAAGGCTAAAATGACACTTATGTAAGAACGGTTGAAGTATTGAGGAAAAAGAACATTCAAGAGAGAGATACTTGGATCAATTGGGGTGACCATGGTCACGCACTTGAAGTTACAAGAACCAGAAGCTGCCCCTTCCTTCTGATAGTAGCTATTAAAATTTAAACACATATGAAGCACGGCTCTTCACATCATTAGGCTGATGACAACTCTCCCCAAACTTAATCTCCGAACAATTTGCCCTTACCGGTCCACAACCCAAATGGGTAAAAACTTACCCGCACCCGGTGTATACATCAAATTAGTGTAATTTATCATTGTTAAGTGATTAAATAAAGTAAAATATATGTTAGTTAATCATGGTTAAGTAACATGAACTCTAAATTCAAATACATGACATGCATGTATTGACTTGGTGGTGTACGGAAGTTTTACCCACCCAAATGTCCCAAATCTAAAGCATTAGCTTCCTTCTTATCCGTGCAATCGGTTATTAGGACACTAATGTCTATTTTAAAGACAAACACTTCTATCAGTTCTATATAATATATATGATTAATTCCAAGTATACTTTTATATAATACTAATATTATTTCTAAGTTCTCGAAAGAGGCCATTCAAAGATGTAAAACACCACAGTGTGATAAAGGAATGAAAAAATTATATAAAATGTCATTCGAGTTAAATTTTACATAAAAAATAATTTACTTATTATTTTTTTTATCTAAAATAACCTTCCGGCCAATATTTTTACCCAATGTGGCCAGTCGGCCAAATGAATGACGACAAAAATGGTCACCGGCCAATTGCCTTAATTTGATTTGCATCTCTTTTGGTTTCCTCCTTTTTCCGCCGCTTAAAAAAAAACTGTCTTTTTCTTTTCTGCATTATTTTTTAATTTTAAAATAAATAAAAAAATTCATTGCAACTTCTTTAAAAAAAAAACGATTGCTATTTTTTTTACTATAGTTTTCCTCTTTTTTATTAAAATAAAAATTATTGATACTTTTTTAAAATCTTTTTTGCTCTTCCAGTTGTTTAATTTCTTTTATATATGAAAAAAAAAGGAGCATTTATGTTATTTTATTATTTTTTATTTTAAACTTTTATTTATTAGGTTGGAATGCATGATAGCCAAATAAATATCGATATCAATACATTATATAATTGTTTATATAATATTGATACACGTTTATACACCATTTATACAATGTTGATACATTATGTAACTATTTATACAATATCAACACACGTTTATACACCATTTATACAATGTCGATACATTATATAACTATTTATCCAATATCGATACACGTTTATACACAATTTGTACAATACTAATATACGTTTATACAATATTGATACATTACATATACACTACATAACTATTTATACAATATCGATACATTACATACACACTACATAACTATTTGTACATGATATATATAGGTTTATACATCATTTATACAATATTAGTACATGAAAAAAATTGCACGAAAAAAGTTTGTTTTTTTTTTTTTAAAAAAAAAGCAAAATAGTTTTTTATTTTATAAAAAAAAAAACTCTGCAAAATTTTTTTTTTGTTTTAAAATTAGCACTGAAAAAAAAGGGAAGAAAATGACCAAATGACCATTTTAAGTAATAAACAAAAATTTGACTATCTTATGATAAAATTATCCATTTTTATATATATAAATAAAATTTTCCCTAAAAGAATAAATTTAAAAAGATCCCCTAATTCCAATTAGAATTCACTAGGCCTTTTAGAAACATGTCTTACAACTGAGAATTTTTATTTATCTTTATCATTTAATAGGAGTAACTCATAATTAAATTGTACTCCAATAACTAACTAGTATTTTCAACTTAACAATTTAATATAGACTTTTTAAGTAATTAAATTTAAATATTTAATGCATAAAAATGGGATTTTTTTTAATCCCGGATTTAAATATTTAATGCATAAAATTGGGAAATTTTTAATCCCCGATTCATGTTGTAACATTATTTAAAATTCATTTAGTTTGAATTGATATTTCCTCCATCTCAATTATTGTGAAGAGGTATCTATTACGTATAACTTTAGACAATTTCTTTGTGAAAATATATGTATAGCTAAAACTGGACCATCCTTAAAATCGGATCAAATTATACTTATTCAAATTGATTTGGTAGGAATACGAATAGGTAACCATACTCCGAAGCATTTGTTCATGACCATTATGGGGAAACCCTTTACCAAAGAGATATATTAATTACATTTTTATATGAAAAAACAAAATCTGATGATAGTACATAGGGTGTTCCAAAGAGTAGAACAGTTAGAAGTGCATTCAATTGATTCAATGTCATGAATCTAGAAAAAGAGTTATGAGTTGGAACAAATATATGTGTAACAAGAATTCATGTAATTCCTTGGGGATTCTTGATTGGTGTTGAGATAACTATAACGCAAAATCAAATCTCTTTAATTAATAAAATCCAATAAATTTATCGTCCTAGAGGATGCAGATTCATAATAAGCATATAAAATTGTTGCACGTTAAATAACACCAAGAGTTTGGGTTTTCATAATATGAAATGTCTAATATTTTTTCACTCGAAGAATTTATTGGATTGTTAATGGGACAGGCCTTAGCAGAAACAATCAGTTATCGAATCGTCTCGTAAAGAGTATATATGACAATTTATTATATACATATATTATTCTATCCATCTTAATTTATGTGACACTGTCCGTATTTTGAAAGTTAAATAAGTTTTTCTTTGACCGTAATTTTTTCATGTGCTGTATTTTTTAGTTATTTTAAAATTGTAAATTATTATTACTTATAGTACTTTCTCTGTAGTTTCTAAATAAATAATTTTTTTCAAAAAAATTAAAGAGTCTATATTCAAATTTACTGTTAAGATAAAAAAAAAAAATTGATTTTTGGTATTCAAAAGATGTCACATAAATTGAGACAAAGAAGTATACCATTAGAAGGGACACCGTGAAATATTAATATTCAAAAAATCGAAACTAACAAATATACTAGTTTTAGAAGAATTTTTTCTTTGGTAGGTTAGTTTTAGAAGATACGATCTCTTCAAATAATTCAATTGGGTAAAAATAATGAAATTTTGAATGAATTACGGACAAAGACACAATAGAATAGAATAATAATGTGTTTCCGTAAACTTGTTGAAATACTTTCCGATAATTCAATTAAGTAAAAATAATGAAATTTTGAATGAATTACGGACAAAGACACACTAAGAATAGGATAATAATGTGTTTCCGTAAACTTGTTGAAATATTTTCCGATAATTCAATTAAGTAAAAATAATGAAATTTTGAATGAATTATGGACAAAGACGGACTAAGAATAGAATAATAATGTGTTTCCGTGAACTTGTTGAATTATTTTCCGAATCAGGTTGGGAAAAGGAAAACAAAACCTGCCTAAACCAGAAATCATAAACGTTATAAAGCCTTCATGTTGCTGTTTGGACAAACCCCAAACCAATCTCTCTCGAAACCGTTGTCCTTTTCAGTTTGCTTCAGGTGAACTTTCTTTGCCACTTTTCTATATTTTAATGTGCATATTCATGTTTTTCTAACAATTTTCTTTATTTCATTTATAGCTTGCATTGCATTAGAATTTGAAAAACGACTAACTAATTCTGGAGTACTAGACAAAACTGTTACTTTTATATATATACCACCTTATGGGAGTATTACTTAATTTGGATGAATGTGTCGAGCAGTAATGTAAGTGTCACTGCTCGACAGTTTCGATAAACTAGACCAAAAGCAGGGTCAGAAATTATTTGTGCTATTTCTCTCAGAGTTTCAAATTTGTTTCCCTGGGGATATTATAAATATATATAGTAAGCCTTAAGGAATTAGAATATTACCCCGGCCGTAACGAGACAAACTTAAGATATATAATACTTACACATTATTATTATTTTCCAAGTTAGTATATTGTAACAAATTACAACATGTATTCATATATATTACCGATGGTAGTGCTCTAATACTATCAATTCCCTATTGATGTATCAGAGTCAGACTGTAAATGGCTCCGGGCTGGTCGGAGCTTCCAAAGGATCTGTTGAAGTCAATAGTTATTTGTCTTGTTACATATACTGATCAAGTTCGGTTCGCATGTGTTTGTACTTCATGGAGGTCTATATTGCCAACTATTCCTAGTAGCGAGGTTCGCTCGCATCCGTGGTTGCTACTACCTCGTGATGACACAACTACAAAATATGAAAAGTTTTATAGTTTACATGAAAGAAAGGTTCACTACCTTGAGGTTCCAGATGTCCTTGGTAACAAGTTTCGAGGATCTTTCAACAGTTGGTTAGTTTCTATTGAAGACTCTCCTAGAATCTCTCTCTTTAATCCATTCACTAGGGTTCAAATCGCCCTTCCACCGAGGTATAAGTTCCCTGATGTGAGAAAATACTGTGCAAAGAAGTCTGACACTGCATATGCGCTTGAACCCTATTATGGCCAGACAGACACTTACTTTGAAACTGCATCTCATGTGCACAATAGCTTTTTAGACAAACTTGTCCTATCTTCAAGTCCTATGGCCTCAAGCAAAGGTTATTGTATGGTTGCTGCCATCTATGGTAGTCATTGTAACTTGGCCTACTGCAAACTTGGAGATAAAAGGTGGACATGCATTGCCAAAGGTAGGATGGGATATGATGATGCCATTTTTCATGACCAAAAGTTATATGCTGTGACAGTCAGAAGTCATGTGCATGTGTTCGATTTGTCTGCTTGTCCAAAACTGGTCGAAACTATAGAACCACCACCAAAAGAAAGGAATCCCCAAAGACGGTACTTGGTCAAAACTTCAATTGGGCTGCTCCAGGTTCAACGACATTTGAGCAGCACAGTGGAAAGCCAAACTTATCGCTATCGAACAAGCTTCTTCAACTTATATATGTATGAGCCTAGCAGTCAGAGTTGGTGTAAGGTGGAAAACATCGGTCAGAATGTGTTGTTTCTGGGGCTAAATACATCAATTTCAATAGCATCTTCTTATCTTCGTGGATATAAGGCGAATCATATTTATTTTACGGATAATTTTCTCGATTTCCACACATTTGGTGTTCAGGGAGGTAATGACATTGGTGTCTACGACTTGGATAGTAGAAGCGTAGAGTCCTTGCCATGCTATGAAATTGAAAAAAACTGGTTGTGGCCAACACCAATTTGGTACATACACAACCCTGAAGATTTCATTGAGCAGTAGCCCTGGACTTTCGACAAGGACGAAGATGGAACGACTAAGTGCAATTAGTTTCACGTAGTCTAGTTTTTATCTATTTATGTATAGTTATTCTTCTTCATTTGTTCCTTTATGTATAGAAACCAGTTTGTTATAGAAATCACATACTAAATAATCATTTTTCTTAATTTGTATATATCATGTACTCTCCCCATTTCTTGCAAAAATTAGGACTTTTTTGAATTTTTCTCTTCCCTGAAATGGACTTTGATAGACAACTTCGAACTGGAAGGCTCTAAAAGGGAATGATGTATTTAGTCAAAGCAAACAATTATGTACCGCTAAATGAACAAGACAACAATTAGATTCATATACTTATTGAGTAAACCAAGAGATTTAAACTTGGCAGCTAGTTTAATTATAGCAAGCAATGAGCGGCCGACCTTTCGCCTATTCCAAATTAAAGTTTGGCCAATTCATCGGGTCCATATGCATACAAACATTGTTTTAGAGGCGGCTTTAAGATTTTAATTCAATAGCCATGGAGTACTATTTTGCCTCCATTTTTTGTGACAAAAAGATTCGAACTCAATGTAAATGTACTGTTCTTTTAAAAAATTAAATCTATACAAACATAGGTTGATTTGATGATAATACATCCGCTTATGTCTTGTTCCTCGTTTTACTTCTTGGTTAATTGCTTAAATGAATTAATTTTGCCTTGTTTCGAATGCGGATAGTATATTATTATTCCTCCCTGCATGCAGGCAAAAAGATACTCCACTGATTGTTCATGGGATTTCTCGCCTAAAACTAGCTTATTTTTCATTTTTAATCCTTCAAGAATAGCCACAAAGAGAATTATATTTCATTAAGAAGACACAATAAAGGAGAAAAGGAAGGAAGAAACTAAAATGGGACACACGTACTTGAAATGTTGCAATACAGAGTTCTTCATCTATATTGCGGCAGTTGTGTTTTTAGTCTTATGTGCTGGTTTGATGTCTGGGCTAACTTTAGGCCTCATGTCTATGAGCGTCATTGATCTTGAGGTTCTTGCAAAATCTGGAACCCCCAAAGACCGTCTCCATGCTTGTATGCGCTCTCCACATATATGAAAAATCTCTACTCATTCTATGCCTTTCCAGGCAACAAAGATAAATTTTAATTTAATATTTCAAATAAATTTTAATTTAATATTTCAAACTTTCTTGGAGACTTGCTAGTGTAACAAGTGGTTGCATCCAATTCTAGAGTTCACAAGAAAATTTTAAAACATTTTTCTTGTTCTTCTTTTGAGAAGATTGAAGAGTTGATTTTTTAATTGTGAATGATCAAAATGTTTAATTTAACGACTGCTTTTGTGGTAACTTCAGCAAAGATCTTGCCTATTGTGAAGCAACAACATCTCTTGCTATGTACGCTTCTGATCAGCAATGCTGCTGCTATGGAGGTAGTAACTGCGGCTATAAAAGAACCATTATGGTTATAATACAATTGCAATTGATAGCAATACTTTGATTTCCCAGGCACTTCCTGTTTTTCTTGACGAGTTAGTGCCAGATTGGGGAGCAATTCTTCTTTCTGTAACATTGATACTCCTCTTTGGTGAGGTTAGTTCTAAATATTTTAAATTAAACGCCTTAGCAGGTTCAAAAACGGGTTGTAGATGTTTTTTCTGCGTTTGGTTTCACTTTCTATTGTGAAGTATAAAGTTCCAATTAACATTTGGTATGCAGATTATACCACAATCTCTCTGTACAAGATATGGGCTAGCCATTGGTGCAACTGTTGCTCCACTTGTTCGAGTTCTTATTTGGTTTTGGTTTCCAATAGCCTATCCGATAAGCAAGGTGCGAATCTTTCCATCTGCATTTACAAGAAATACAGCTTATTTCCAAAAAACAGCATGTGTGAATTTATTAATCACAAAAGAGTAGTATGTGTAATTTTGCTTGCTTATGTTCTTAATCACCAGATCTTAGACTTCCTGTTGGGGAAAGGGCATAAAGCTCTATTTCGTCGAGCTGAATTGAGAACGCTAGTTGACATGCATGGTAATAAGGTACTTAACATGTTGCTCTCTGCTAAAGACTTGTTCTATCCCTCTTTTGACTCCAAAGCACTAGGTTCTGCTGAAAGTGCGAACTCATTGTTTGATCCGACACTATTCAGAATCTAACTTTCCTTGTCTTTGATTTTATCCTAATTTGATGCAAACTGTGCATCTACCTGCAATGCTGCTAACCTGTTATTGCTATTGCTAATCAAGGCAGGAAAAGGAGGAGATTTGTCACTTCACGAGACAAATATAATTGCAGGAGCACTTGAGCTGACTGAGAAGACTGCAAGGGATGCCATGACTCCTATATCTGAAACCTTTGCTATTGATGTCAATGCCAATCTTGACAGGTTCATTTCACCAGAGTTTATATGGTCATTTACCAAAAAAAGATAGAAATTCATAAAGTCTACTATAATTTATTATGCTTACCTAAGATGTAAGATGAGTAAGCTAAGAACATATGATGTCTTTGAGCAGGGTCATGATAAATTTAATTTTGGAGAAGGGACATAGCAGGGTTCCAGTGTACTACGAACATCGTACAAACATAATTGGACTTGTCCTGGTAATTATTTTCTGCTGGCTCAGTACTGCACTTGAGAATGTAACACTGAAGTATTGTTACTTTCCTATGAAATTTGATAAGAGCTAGGCCAAAAACATAGCTATTAGCTGTTTTTTCTTCTGCATATGCTAAGTTTCAATATAGAGGAACTTAAAATTAACAAATCACTGGAAATAATGCTGACTTTCTTGCTTGAATCAAGCTGAGAAACGCTTGTGTCCCAACAGGAAAATCTTTCATCTTCATCCTTATATGTGCCTGCTGCAATAAAATAAGACAATGACTATCGATTGAGCAATAAATAGGCAAGAAGTATAAAGAAATAAAGTACCCTTAGAAAGAGAAAGAAAAGAAAAAAGGTTTTGAGGAATAACGATGCCTTAGATTTTCCAAGAAACTAAGAGACACATAGAGCAAGCAGAGCAAAGAGAATCTACAAGCAGCATTTCCTTGTTAAAACATAAGTACTAATTCCAAATTACTTAGCAAGCACCAAGGATTTTTCATGGTGTGTCTGTTTGTACAGAAAATGGAAACGCAAAATGACAATGTATTTGAAAGAAAGCTTTACCAACAATAACATGTGGAAAAAGATGGTTTCTACAAATTTCATTTAAACAAAAATTCAACTTTTGAGTATGCAAGAAACTTCAATTTTACCTACTCAAGAAAGAGCGGAATAAGAGTTCTTAACTTTTTATAAATCCAAGTTGGAAATGTCATCACTGCCTGAGTCTTTCTGTGAGTTAAAATAGCTCTCTCATATAGATGCCTGCTCATATAGAGGTATGTTTGCTTACTAATTGTGGTGATAACATCATAAGAGTTCATTATTCTGACAAACAGGTGAAGAATTTGGTGACAATTAATCCAAGAGACATGGTGCCGGTGAAGAATGTAACAGTACGGCGTATCCCAAGGTAGTTAAGCTGGAAAAAAAAATGCCCAGAGCTTTTGCATAAGAGTCACTATCACAATTTGAACAACTTTCTTTTGTTTGAGGATGCACGTACCAATTTGACAATGTGAAGTCATCACTGCACTAACTACTGCTTAGTGCCAAGAAAATCGCATCCATTTTTTTTTTTTGTCTATCAGCTCTAACCCCTAACAAACTGCTGTAATATTTTCTTAGCTTAGTGAATCACAGCATTAGCGTACCACATTGTTAAATATCCCCTGACATCTTTTGCACAACATGCTAGAGTTTCAGAGACAATGCCATTGTATGACATACTAAATGAATTCCAGAAAGGCCTCAGTCACATGGCTGCTGTTGTGAAAAAGCCAGATGGCACAATCGATAAAGAAAGCGCCAATCTGTCCACTGGTGGTGAGGAAGAACTTACAGTCTATCTATTTTCTTGTCATTTTACCATGATCTAGCTTATCTTTTCCTCTGTCTCCGTCTTACTTGCCTGAGCTGATTTTGACATGTGAAATGCCACATCAGTAAGAGAAGTGAGATTGAACATTCCTGGAGAAATCTTTTATCAAAGGAAAAGTTCAAGGGCCAGAAGATCACTGAGGAAGTCAAAGAGATTCAATGCAAGCATCTCACGAAGGGAGTACTCGAAAAGCAGAAGATGGTCAGAGGAAGTTCACCCTGAGATCCTTCCAATTAAGGAAAAATCACTCTCAGCTCGTTCTTCAGAAGAAGTAATTGGGATCATTACCATGGAAGATGTCATTGAAGAGCTTCTAAAAGTAAACAAAATTTCTCCTTCTTTGAGTTAGTTCTAATTTCTATTGTCATTGAAGAGCTTCTAAAAGTAAACAAAATTTCTCCTTCTTTGAGTTAGTTCTAATTTCTGTTGCCTAAAATTGAGAAAAGAGTCTGAAATATACCTAAATTTTGAAGAAAATTGCGGTAATACGCCTGAACTTTGCAGTGGGCCCATGACCACCCTGTATTATTTATTAGTGTATTTTAGTGATATTTATTTGCACAATTGAACCTAAACGTAAATACACGCGCACTGAAAACGTGATTAAGTTAGTGGTCCAGCTAAGCAAATAAAGATCACAAAAATACACTACTAACTAGTCCAGGGGAATTTCGCCAAAGTTAGGATATATTTCGGCCCTTTTCCCCCTAAAATTTTGTACTAATTTATTGGTGCAGGAGGAGATCTATGATGAGACAGATCATGCTGATGTCAATTCCATGTCTAGACTTGGCCGCGCATCAGCATAGACAGGTGACACGGGATGGTGTACTACTCATGGAGCATCAAATTAAATATTATTGATGTGATTTGAACAAAATGACACAAGAAGTAAATATGCTTGAAATTGTATTTGTCAATTTCCTTAGATTATAAATGGATTGATTTGCACAAGTTATTTCTTTCGTTAACGATGTTCATCTATGCAACATGTCAATTCCTAACCCATATTTGTTAGGTTTTTACCCTGATTTTTCCGTATCATATTTGGGTTTTACGGAACAATGAAGAAATACACCTTAGTTATTCATTTTGTATTTCCTATGTACATTTGAAGTTCTTGGACTGTCCACTAGCCTACGGACTATCTCATGGGATTGGTCCATCTGGCAAGCATGGGAGTCAATTATATTTATTAAAAAAAGTAAAACTTTTTTTTATAAAAAATACTTGAAGAGATTGGTAGGCACGATTTAATCAATTAGGCATCTAATCATCAATTTTAATGCGTGCTTGTTAATTATTTGAGTTATTAGGTTTGATATACTTATTTTAATTGAAGAGGTACGGCGTAGTATAATGGAGCAATAGAATAACACGTAGCTACCTAGTTGATACAGACCAAACAGATTAGATCAAACGAACTTAGATAAAGGAAATTAAGATAAGCAAGAAAAAAAATGGGTTCTATTAGTCAAGATAGTTGTGCTCTTGTATTCCGCCATTATTTATATTGGAAGAATAAGTAAAGGTGGCAAAGTTAGATTGATAGAGTAGAGAAAAGAGGACTCTTGGTTAAAAGACTTATTCAAATTTCCAATTTATTTAAAAGGGTCACAAATTTTTTTCTTGGTGAAATGATCCATTTTTTAATTAGGTTAAATTACATTAATTTACTTATGATTTTAAATTTAATTAATTATGTGAAATTAGTCCTCATCTTTTAAAACATACGAATAACGTAATTAGATTTAATTTGAACTTAGACTTTTTTTTCCCCAACTTTAGCATCGTCTTTCGTCAAAATTTAAAGAACTAGTTGAATTTAACAACAACAAAAAAAAAAACTTCAGGACCTCAATAACTCACAATCATGTGCATAGAGGAAAGATTGAGAGTGGAAGAAAGAAAAAGAAAGGACAGGTGAAAACGATTCCTAAATGAAAAAATGAAACAGGTCATTTTGTCAATTAAAAATTTAAATGGATCTATCAAATCAATTTTTTTAGCAAAAAAATCACACTAAACTTAAAATTAGTGATTCAAATTCTTAGAAGATGTTAAAGTTATATCATATGTGAAAAACAAAATAATGGTGTCAAATTCTGGACATGTTACGGTGGAAAGAAATTAGCATAAAATAAAATAGATGAAAAATACTATTTTCAATTTAGTATGTGCCTAAAGTTTTGACATAAATGATATCGTTTTACATAATGTTACTCAATAATCTTAAAAAGATTCATTTAATTAGTTATGCAAAGTAAGAATTCATTTTAATAAATTCATAATATCATTTTGTGAAAATACCCCTTTTATAAAATATTCTGGGTCCCACGAAACTCCGTTTCAGGAACGGACAACGGAAGAGTCCTCGTGGATTCCAGAATCTTGAATGTCGCAACAATAGGACCCATTGATATTATGACGCATGTCATTCTCCCATGACCCATTTAATGAGAAGGCCACCCTACTCCTTTTTCTTTTTCTTTTTTCTCTACATATTATATACTCCCTCCGTTTCATAAAATTTATCCATATTACTAAAAATTATATATCTCAAATTATTAATTAATTTAATTTTATTATTTTTCCATTAAATTAATTTTTTTTGAAAGTATAATATTATAAAGTTCAAAAAAAAGTTTCTCCGATGTTTAATCTTGATATTAATGGATAAGCCACATTAACATAAGAGTCTATTGAAGGAAATTAAAACCTAAATGAGCAAAAATATCAATTTTATTTATGATTTTTTAAAAAGTGTATAAGAGAGAAAAAAAAAAAGAGTAAATAATATGAAATGAATAAAGTATAAAATTACACGCTTTGCTCTTCAAATGAATTAATCTTTAATTCTTACTCTTTAAATGAATTGATCGTTTATTTTTCTCTTTTAGCGACTAAATTTATGATTGAATATACGGCTTTAAAAAACAGAAATCATGTCCAAATATAATTTATAAAATATTATAATATAAAAATATAAAATTATAAATTAAAGATCACTAGAAGTGCAAACGAGCCCTTATCTTACTCTATCTATACTTATTATTTTGTGGCTTTAATCGGATGTTACTTTCGGTGGGGAGTTGAATATTTGTCTTCAGGGGCCCATCTAATCTGCTTGAATGTTTTTATTCTTCGATAAGACGAAAAGGCACCCAAAAAAAAAAAAACCAAAAGGCAGATCAATCGATTCTGGTGTTCATTATTAACTTCAAATTTAAATAAAACATCACTTTAAAATTGTCTGCTAATCTTCACGTCTTCCGTACTTCTATGAGAAAAATATTGTTTATAATTCTAATTTCTTTGCTTCTTTTAGAGTAATGTTTCTGTATTACAGTTCGATTCTTCATGACGAAAAAAAGAACAATTGATTATGATAAATTATAATATAACTTTTTAAAGTTATTAAAATCACATAATTATTTCTTCACTATTTCAATTTTACGTGATGAAATTGAACTGTAAATTGAATTTGAGATGTTAATTTGACACGTGTATGTCTAATTATACTAGTGATAGTGCAATGAAATATAAAAATAATGATTAAACACTAATCTGGCCACACTATAAAAAATTAAAATTTTCAAGAATCAGTTTGAATTCATGCCGAGATAATTAATTATGGAAGTCATTCATATTATAAGAAAATTGTTTAAGCAGGGGATAGCATCAAGGGATGGCCAAAGAGACATTATGATGTTCATTCTAAGAAAAAGCATGTGACAAAAATCCTAGAGAGATTTTATGAAAAGATTTGGAATCTAGATGTGTATTTGTGACATACATAAGAGAGATTACGGAAATGTATGATGAAGTTAAAATTTGAGGGAGAATAGTGAGAGAAGATTCGGAACACTCTCCAGTTGAGATGGGGTTACACCGTGGATCAGCTATTAGTGTATTTTCATTTGTCTTGGTGATAATGAATTGATACGACATATTAAGGAGAGGTAACATGGTGTATGTTATTTACATATGACTAACCGATAGGTTGGAGATTTGAGATAGACCATAGACTTAAAAAGTTTCATAGTGAGTAAGACTAAGATAGAATACATGGAATGCAAGTTCAATGATACATCACATGAGACGGATGTGGAAGTGATCAAGATTGCTACACAGTTTATCTCCAAGAGAGGAATTTTTAAGTATCTTGAATAGAGCTGTCAAAATGGGTCAGCCCCACCCCGCCTCACTCAAGCCTCAAGGGCCAAGAAATTTGATGGGCCGGGGCGGGCCAGCCCTTCACAAGAAAGGGCCTTAAAATAGCCAACCCAACTCAACCCTAGAAGCGTCAAGGGCTGGGCCGGGCTAGCCCTTCATTTTTTTAAGAATTTTTTTTCTTTTCAATCTAAATTCAAATTTAAAATTTTTATAATCCCATATCTAAAATATATAACATCAAGAAAACGAGAAGCTTTTCAAATCAAATATAGCAAATAATTATGTTGTTTCAATATTTCTAGATAAAAATCTAGCAAAACAATATTAAAAGAAAAAAAATAACAATCTTTTTTAACAAATAAATAGGTAAAAAAAATTGAAAAAAGCAAACCTATAAATTGATTATTGAAGAACACATATGGCTTAAAGTTTCAGTTAGCAAATAACAATACTTAGAATATTTTGATAAGTAAAATTATGAAACTAATTAATTATTCAAGCCATAAAAAGTTCAACCAAATATAAATAGTGTTTACTAACCAAGTGTTAAATTTAAAACTAAATAAAAAAGAAATTAATAAAGTAAGCTCCATAGAAAGATTTCACAAGCACTTATTATATATTCGAGACTAATATATCATCTTCTTCATGAACATCACCTCTGATAAAGATGTCTTGACATCTTCATCTTCATCTAGAATTCATATGTAGTATTATTTAATCTTATACATGAATAACTTAATTATTTCCTATATATCCACCTATCAAATATTATATAAGTTATACATAGTTAAATACATGAATAACTTGTTTCATATCCAGCTACCAAAGGACTACTAAGTATATACATTGTATTGTATATGTTACTTTTAGTGTTTTTTTTAAAAAAAAAAATCTTACTTAATAGTCATTTTAATTTTAATGAAATTATACTTTTGACCCACGGGCTGGCCCTAGCCCGGTCTCGATCAAGCCTCAAGGACTAAGGACTAAATGGAGTCGGGCTTAAAAGCTCCAGTTCTAAATAGGCTTGAAAAATCTTAATCCAACTTTACCCTAATAGCGGGTTGGATTGGGCCGGCCTCATGGGCCAAACCCATTTTGACGGCTCTAATTTTGAATCAATAATCTAAGAAAATGGAAAAAATTGACATTGGTGCCATACAACATACTGGTGGAGCAGAATAAATGAAATGAAGGCTCTCTCATGTATCTCCGTAGTTAAAATATGTCAAAATAACGTGCGCAATGATTGAAAAAATTAGAAAGAGTATGCTTTTACTTTTAAATGTAGCTAGGTGAAATTCTTCTCTAGCTACAGAAGTGGAATCAAATCAAATCAATGATAAGCCGCATCATGCGTTTTGAAGAAGACTTTTAGTCACGCTTTGAAACATGTATTATAAGATTTTTCATTAGAAAATTCAAATGGAACTATTAAAAATCATTTAAGAAAAGAAGAAAAAGAAGTAAAGAAGTGAAGAAGCTAAGAAACATCATTTGGCTTACAGACAGGCTAGACCATAGTAAATAATGATGCCAACCACTTAAATCCACTACAGTCAATTATACCACAAATAGCTGAAATTTGAACTTCAACCAAGCTTTTAATGGTGTACATTCAAAAAAGATAACTAATTGGCAACTTATTGTGTTTGGTGACAATGTGATGTCCACTAAACAATGCCGTTTTTCAGTCGTTGATGTTTATATCTGTGTTTCAGAAAAAGTGTTGTACAATTGTACTGTTGATAGAAAGGAATTGAATACTGCTCATGCTTACTGGCTTGAGAGCAAATATCTATATCGACCAAAATAATATAATGTTAAAGATTATAAATATTTAACTACATATTACATAACATATGTCTTAAGTTAATTGATTTGGTATAATTATTACTGTGCAGGCGTAAGTCTTTTTGTTACTTTTTTAGCACTACTCTCGTCTTGGATATGCAAGGCTGGAACTGGAAGTAACAAAGATATTTTAAAAATCCGTTTCCAAAAATTTTAACTTTCTTTTTTTATTTAAGATATTCCAAAATTTATTATTAAAAAAGAGATATTACCGCAAAATGAATCTTGAAATTTCTGTTATAGTACTGTCTCCGTTTTATTTACGTGACATATATAGTTACTTATTATGAAACGGCGAGAGTATTGTCATTCCATTTGTGTGCTTACATAGGCTTGGAATAGGAAGTGTAAAGTTTATTATTTTTTAGTTTAAGAACGTGATAAAGAAAGTAGTATCCAAGGACAACGGGAATAAAAATGGAAATCTTATCACTTTATTTTTTTTTACACAAATTGCGTGGAAATTGATAGCAATTACGGACATGTCTTAAATAGAGATCTAACAATTAACATCAGGGGCTATAGCAAGGGAGAAAAAGGAAATTTTGATTCAAACTGGCTAGAAATATGGATGGCACAAGAAGTGTATAGAATCCTAACAGATATTGTTGGTCGAATCCATATTCAGATTTTGCTGTTTTTTGTTGCGCAAATTTTCCAGACCGGTACTCCCTCATTATAATTTATAACAACGCGTAAACAAACACTGATTGAACCAAACATTGAGGCGCCACAAATATCTTTTACTTATATGTTGGCATCAACCTAACATTTCAATTCCCCTACCTATGTTATATTGGAGTAGTTAATTTTATTTCATAAAAAGACAAATTATACTAATTTATTGTTTTATCGTTATATTTCCTCCGTTCATTTTTATTTGCCACTTATTTCTATAATGAATTTTCATTTTAGTCATTTTTGACATATCAAGAAAAAACAAAAAAAAAATTCCTCAAACAACCCTTAGTATTAATTACTTATTTCTCAAATGATTTTTCAATATTTACATACCTAACATCAATTAATAGAGATAGTTTTCTTAATGAGTATGTCAATATGACAAGTAAAGATAAACGAAAGGATTAACGGAATAGCAAGTGAAGTGATAATTAAACCTTGGCTTTTCAGTCATCAATGTTGACCAAAAATTAAGAGAGCGGTTGGGTTTTGCAACCAAACAATATTTAAAAAGTTGGTACTAACAAAACCATCCCGGTGTTGCTCTGATTGTTCCAAAAACAAAAAACTAAACTACACAAAACAAATCGTGGTGTTGGAGCAAAGCTGGAAATGAGCTACATTTTTCTATAATTTGCTACTAAAATATATGCACGATTTGCCTTATTTTTTTAATATTAGGATAAGTACTATCATCCACGTATAAGTTTTACAACCTGGAAATGGACACAAAGCCAACCCACTTCCCAGGCATCAAATTAGAGTACAGATTAATGCTGTACTGCTAAGTAATTAATAATTATATATGTACTAGAAACTCCATTCACAAATTTCTTCAATCCTTTACATATTTGTAATTGGGGTCAAATGTTAGAAAAACAAAGCTAAACAAAAATAATCAAAAAGAAAATTTAAACCCAACAAAAATGAAAAAGAAAAGGGCAAAACAAACCAGCCTAAAAAAAATAAAATAAAATTAACATACCTGTAATTTGAAAATTATAATTTGTATTCAATAATCAGGCATAAGTTGACTAATTTTCCCTTCTTCAGCATCTAATTTTTGCTCAGAAACTCTTAACCATATACAAACAGCCGTAAAACTTAGTACTAAACTCAAGAACCCACTTCCTAATCCGATCCCAACAATTGCCAAAACGGATAACCCGGTATTCTTTTTGGGTGGTAATGGATACCCATAAAGATCCTTATTCCCATCAAACGAACTGGCATTGAATCGGGGCAAGTTACCGCTCCGATTACCCAGTGAAACCGGTATCGGACCCGATAATCGATTGTTCGATACATCGAAAACTGACAACCTAACAAGGAGCCCTAGCTGCTGAGGGATAACCCCGTTAAGCTGATTATCATGAAGATCAATCACATTAAGGTACGCACAAATGGCGAGCTGTTCAGGGATTTGGCCTGAAAGTTGATTAGCGGAGAGATTTAAGACCGCAAGATTAACGAGAAATTGTAGTTCTAGAGGAATTGGACCGGAGATTGAGTTGGATGAAAGATCGAGGGCTTGGAGATTAGTACAATTGGAAAGATAAGGAGAAATGGTACCCTTAAGGGCAAGATTGGAAAGGGTAAGTTTATAGATGCGCCCATTGTTACAAGTTGCACCTTGTAGATATGAAGTGAACCCGTCACAAGGTTTAGCAAAAGAGGATTTAGTCCAGTTTTGTAGATTTTTCAAAGGGTCTTGTAAAGATTGACTGAGATGGGTTAAGCACATCTCATCATTTGGATCTGGTTTACAAAAAGGGAAAATAAAAAGGAACACAAGTAGTAGGTTGCTCCAAATAACACCCATTTAGCTACTGCCTCGGTCTATTTCTGTTAAGCTAAAATAGAATGAAAAAACGAGAAAAAACTGTAGCAAAGAGTGGAGAGAGAGAGAGAATGAAGAATTTTGTGGGAGGTGGTGGCTCTCTTTTTTTAGTCTTTCTGAAATTTGTGTAGTGTTGTCAGCAAACAACGTTAGCAGCGGCAGAGGCAGAGCCGCAGAAAGAGAAAAGGGAAAAAAGTGAAAGGCTTGTGAAATGTGAAGTGTGTTTTGTGTTCTGTTTTTTTTTTTGTTTTAATAAAACTTCGTGGGAGAAGAGAGAAATAACAAAAATTAAGAGGGATTTGCTGTTATTCCATTCTACGACTGTACCAATTAATTTATAGTATAGAAAACAGAGGGAGGGAAGGTGTGTGTGGTGGTTGTGGGGGGGGGGCGGGGGGGAATTAATAAAAGGAAACTTTTTATTGAAAAGTGTCGTGTTGGTTTAGGCTGAGGAGGAGAGAATGAGGTTATTTCATTCATATCTCAACATTTATTTATGTCATACTTTATGTAATGGTTTCAGGCCAAATAAGAGAGAGAGAGAGATGTGATTTTGGGGCCGCAGCATAGCACTCATTCTTTCAATGGCAAATCACCAAAAAGAAATTAAAGAATTGGAAGGGTGTTAGGTGAAAGTGAAAGGAGAAGGGGGGAATGGAGACACGAGAGAGAGTGGGCATTGAGTTATTCATCTATTGTGATGTGGAGCACACTTGAAGGACTATGAAAACGACTATTCGATTTATTGTACTCTATTCACTTTAGACTTGCATAAATTTTATTTTATTTTTTTGGTTTGTATTGATTTCAGAGTCAATTTCTCAAATTATCACTTAACTTGTAAAAATGTTTTACTAAAGTAACTATTGAATTTTTCTGGACAATATTGTCACTCAATTTAAGAAACATCTCATTAAAGTAACTTTTGAATTTTTTGATCAATATAGTCATCGAACTACACACATATTTTCAACAAGGTGAAAACTAACGAAAAGGTTAAATTTTTAACGGGAGTTTTTTCATATATTTTAATTTTTAATTTTAGATCAAATATCCATTAATTATATAAAATTTATTTAATTCATTTCAAAAGTGTCTTTAATAAAATGAATTATATTCATGTAACTAGAGCAAAATGAAAGTGCAATCTAAAATAATTTTTTCATGAAAAATCATATAATCTTCCTCTATTTTTTGCCTACAGATTAATCTCAAGTTTGCAATTAAAAAGATTTTGATACTTAAGAAGTTCCTTTTAACAAAAAAATAAAATTAGCAAAAAAAAAATATCGAAGATGTATAATTACTATTCATCTTTACTCATCTGAAATACAATATATTCTATAATTAGATTAGATTTTAAACAAAAAAGAAAATTAAAATGATAAATGTATAAGCTTTTGTTAAAAACAAAAGGTACATTTATTACTTTTTAACAAAAGATTGCACCTTCATTTTACTGTAATTACATAGATATAATTTATCTTATTAAAGACCCATTTGAAATGGATCTAATGAAACTTATATAATCGATTAATGATTTTGGGTCTAAAAAATAAATCCTAAAAGAATGTACATAAAAAGTTCCGTTAAGAATTTAACTTTTATGTTAGTTTTCATCTTGTTGGAAATATGTGTATAGTTTGATGACAATATTGACCAAAAAAATTCAAAAGTTACTTTAATGAAATGTTTCTACAAGTTGAGTGATAAGATTGTCCAAAAAAATTCAAAAGTTACTTTAGTGGGATACTTCTATACGTTGAGTGACAATTTGAGGAATTGACTCACAGATTTCGCCCGGTGTTCCTTTTAAAAATCGGCATTTTAACTTTTGTTCTAATTTTTAAAAGATTAACTAATGTGCACTGACAGTGTATGCTTATTTTACACTATCAGGTAATTCTAAGGCTTAAAATAGGTAAATTTTCAATTATTTTCTTTTTAATATTTGATTATAAATAAGGAAATTAATGTTATAAGGTAACTTAGACTCTAAATTTATTCTATTAGAATTTATTTTATGACCTATCTTACCAAATCTTTAAAAGGATGTCACGGTTTTTATCACCTTCTACATTAGTTCTACTTTATCATTGTTTCTTCAACATCATCAAATTTATTGATGTAATTTGAGGCAATCAACAACACAACTCTAATATGCGCTCTCTCCTTATTCTTCTGTGAAATTACTATGTTGTTCGAAACTTGCACTATTTCACCATATACACAAAGCAATTGTAAGATTTAAATTCAAGTAATAATGATATTGTCGTTTATTGGGAGAACAAGGAAAAAAAACAAGTGCAATAGTATTTAGTTGAATTTATCCTCATTCTTCCGTCAAGTGATCCAAATCGGATGCAAACAACATAACAATATGAAAATGTATACATCTTGGTTTGAAACTTTGAATAAAGATCGGGGTGCATGTATTTTGGTTTGAACAAAGACTTTAAATGCTTTAATTCATTTAAGAACAATTAAACAAAGCCCTTGATGACTGTGATGCAACTGTCCGGCTCTCGGTGGTTGTCCCTGTACTATTTGACGTGTTTACAGACTGCGAAAAATCACAAGGTTGAAGGGTTTTTTTGGCCTATACTGGAAGAGAATTTATCTTTTTTTTTTGCAGACGAATAGGGATTTTTTTGAAGGGTTAGAGGGATTTGGTCTGATATCAACAGGAGGGTTTGATAGAACGATGGAAAAATCCAACAATGAATGAAGACGCCGGTTCCGACGACTGCTTAATTCATATAAGGATAACGATCTTAAAAGGTATTCAAACTTCTTACTATTTCCAAACGAAGGTTCAACCTTTAACTTTTGTTCTGATTTTAGAAGTACTGAGAAAATAGACTTAATTGACGTAATTTTCATCCCTACACTCCCTTTTTATTCTTCTATGAGATTACTTTGTTGTTCGAAACTTGCAGTACTATTTCACCATATATATAAAGAAATTACGAGCTTTAATTTTAAGTAATAACAACACTGTCGTTGATAGGTAGAACAAGGAAAAAAAGACGAACGCAGTAGCATTTAGTTGAATTTACCCTCATTTTCCCATCAAGTGATCCAAAACAGACGCAAACGATGATATAACAATATCGTGCATGTATTTTGATTTGAAAAAAGACCGACGAGCATGTATTTTGATTTGAATAAAGACCTTAATTGCTTTAATTCATTTAAGAACAATTAAACAAGGCTTAGAACATTGTCAGCCTCTTAAACTTAATTATTAGGATATTTCATTTAGCCACTCAAACTAATTCCTTTTTCAATTGAACATTTCAATTCCTAACAAAGTGTTTCAATTAGACACTTTCTATTCTAAATTAAAAAAAACTTTTGCGTGTGTTTTCATTCGTCTATTAGATAGTTAAATTAACAACATGAAGTATGTCAACTAGTTAAATTAACAACATAAAATATATCAACTCCTTTAATTACACATCTACCACAAGTAGAAAATGTGTAATGACCCTCCCGGTCATTTTCCTTGTTTTTGTGCGTTCTCGGTGTTTAGAGATTTTCTATAACTGCCCCAAGTTATTTATGACTTGCTGGGACTGACAGTTCGGTTTTTGGGCAGTTCGTTTAAGAATTTTATTGATGCTGAGTGTGTTGTGAAATATTTAAATTAAATTAGAATTTGGTAAAAAGATATAGTTAATTACCTTTTTAAAATGTTTTTGATATTTATAAAATTCTTTAGTTATGATATATTTATACTACTTTATAATAGTTTTATAACCTATTAATATTTTAAGAGGAGATAGTGAATCTAGATATGTTAAAAATATTATTATTATATGATAGAGGCTTTGTTAGAAATAATTTTCTATTAATTATGATATATGTAAAAAGTTATATTTATTTTACCCCGGACCTATGCAATACCCGAATAAGGAAATAAAGAGATAATGGGAGGAGTGGACACCTTCACTCCCACGTGGAAGTGGAGGGAGGACTAATTACCCATTTAAAGGTTAGGTGGCAGCGAATTAGGTGGAGTAAATGGTTGAGTCATTAGATAGCATGCAATTAACATTTTATTGTTATCTAATCATTGTTATCTAACCCTATAAACATTTTCTTCCTATACAGGTAGAGGGGTGGACAAACTATGTTAGTTCATTCAGTTTTTTGCTCCCATACAAGTTGTGCTATCGTATTTTATCCCAAAAGAAATTAATTATCTACATCAAGTTATTCAAGCTCAGAGATAGCGTGGTTGATAGTATAGCATCTTTATATCGTAAGTTTTTCGGTCAATTAGCTTAAAGTCGCGTATTTGAATTGTTATTTGATGGGGTTGATGTTGGTGCTGTTTTGGAGCTACATTTGAGCTCGGATTTGGTAGTATCTCTTATGACTAATTGGTCACAGAGCTATTTGGGACGCTGTGCCGATTTTGGTTTTGCGATTCCGCAAGCAGGCCTCACGCGGGATCTTTGGTTGTTTTCCAACCTGAGCAATGTGGGTATCAATGTCTTGTTTTGATGTATAATTTATTGTTTTGGTAGCGTGGCAACAGTCGAAGGCCTCTCGAAAGGGGAAAACTTCTGTTTAGTAGTCTTTGGCAGGCGTTCGGCGGCGTCCAGGTAGGCTAGGCTTACCTTATACTTAGACTTAGTTTATTTATAGCATTTGCATGCTATTATGCTAGTATTTGGGCTGGTAGTTGTAGATTGACGTTGGCTTACTATGATTAGGTCTTTTGTGCTGGTTAGGGCCCTGTTCGGGTATGTTTTGGGTCCGTTATCCTTGTGGTGTGCCAAAGATGACCTTTATAGGGTTGATTAATGTTGTACTACATTTAGTAAGGGGTTGGGGAACCTTAGTCCAGACTCGGATATGTTTAGCCCAGACTTGGTTCCGGAATCCCGTAGTGGGCTCCACTACCCTTCATAGTCGGTATAGTTAGCTTTAAACATTGTTAGGCTTAGTTAAGCCCTGAGATAATATTTTAGGATAACATTTGGTTTGCTTTACCCTAGTTATGCACTTTTAGCCTAGTTGGCATTATCAGTCCCTAATAGCTAAGTACTTGAGCAGGATTGGTAGCCTTGACCTAGTATAGGGACCCACCTTGCCGTGATACTTTTGAGATACCCGATTTGACATATATATCGCCTAGTAATAGTTTATTGATTTCGGAGGACCCAGGGACTAGTCTGGTAATGCCCTATGGGTTAACTCGTTTACTTATGTATCGAGTTCGGTCTGGGGCCGGTATGTCCCCATTTATTTGTATTTATGTGGATATTGGCACTATTCTGGCACTTGGTTATGATGACTCTGGGAGATTGACTATTATGAGTTTCGGTTCGAGTCCGACCACTAATTCAAATATGATGGTTACTGATTATTATGAGTTTCGGTTCGAGTCCGGCTACTGATTGCGATACTATTCGAGAGTTCTGGTACTAGGTACCGTGGTTCTGAGTCTGGTTCGAGTCCGGCATCTGACTATGAGTTCTAAGATATACTATATATGTGGCCTCTCGTTATTACCCACTGTGACCGGTTCGAACCCGGCATCTGGCCTCTTGTTATTATCCATTGGTGCTGGTTCAAGCCCGGTACACCCCCGGATAGTTACGATGGTTACTGGATACTGGTTCCGCCATAGATTATGGACGGTTCTGTATTTACTTTTCTTGTGTGTCCTGTCGATTTATGGTGGCCAGACTAGGTTATTGATTTCTTCCGTGTGCCTATCGGGTTTATGGGGGGCCAGATAGGTTATGTTTGACTTGTGTGTTTACTTATGCATTTATTTACCCATTATTCGGTCTCGTATTTATTTATCTCCTGATCGTGTCTACTTAGCTCGGCAGCTACTTATATATTTATTTTGCTTAGTCCGGATTTAGCATGTACCCTCACATTTTAGTTATGTTGATGCTATATTGAGCTCAGTCAGCCGATGATGCCTACTGAGTACCCGTTGCCTGGTACTCATACTGCACTTCTGCATCTTTTTTCTCGATGCAGATCCAGGCACTAACCAACGAGTTTGACGTGACTCTATTCTCAGAACTGACTCCAGAGCAAGGTGAGCTTACTGACGTTCGAGGCAGATCCTACTCCATCTCTACTATATAGTCTTATGCACTCGAGACTGTAGTACTTGTTGTATATATTTGATTTCTGTTTTACATTTTGGGTATATCTAGTTGGCTCTTGTACCAATCTTAACAGGTCTTGGGAGGGGTTCTTGACTTAATATACTATCCTCTTCCTTCTCAGTCTCGGTATGTATATATTTTGGTTTTGTTTTTTTACATTTCTAGAATGTTTATTAGTATGGTTACTTCCACTTCATCTTTGTTCTTCTGAGATTTCGCCCGTTAGCCCGTCGCTTGTCGATCTGGGCTAGGGTTGGCTTACCTACTAGTGGATTACGGTAGGCGCCATCATGACTCGAAAATCGGGTCGTGACAAAATGTTTGGGGTTTTACGGCTTATTGAGGAAAATGTGTATTATTAAAGAAAATGACATATTTTATATGATTAACTTAACTAACTAATAAACGAATGACAACACACGCAAAAAAAATTGTCCAAATTTTGAATAGAAAGTGTCTAATATATTGGAACACTTATTATGAGTTAAGTTGTTCAATTGAAACATAGCTTAGTTCAAGTGCCTAAATGAAATATTCTAAAAAGCTTAAGGGATCGATTATGTATTAAGCCATTAAACAAATTGACAAGTGAATCAATACGGTTGGACCTGTTACTCGAGATAAATCAAATAAAGATAATATTAAATCTTGCAATCTATCATCACTTATGAACAATTAAATAACATAAACTAGCTAGTCTTGTCAATCCAACATGATTTAGTGAACAATTTAAAGACAGAAAAATTGAAGATGGTACTTAAAGTCATGCCTTGTCCACTATAAAAAAAAATACAAAATTGTGATGAAATATTAGTGAGGGACAAGTTTATCACAATTTTGTGACAATTTTGTGATGATTTTATAACAAAATTCATCAATATGAACAAAACTGTGACAAGTTTATCACAATTAGTTACTAATCATTATTCAAAGAAATAAAGATCGTACTTAAAATCATTGATCCGGTAAGTTTCGTTCTTTCGGATGCGTTGTAGTGATGCCTGTAAATCTCAAGAAGAAGTCATACAAATAAATACATACATAAATAAATAAATAAAAATGTAGTACTCAATTGATACTCATGATTATAATTCACATGGTTAAATTAGTAGTAGTGATGCTTGCAGATCTAAAAGGAGAAAAAAAAAAAAGCGATATAGAAAAGAAAAAAGAAAGAGGCGAAAGCATACAAAAACATTACATGCAACTCGGTGATAAAGTCACCTCAGCATATAAAAATTTACGTATAGATTAAACATAATTAAATGATATGCCTAATAAAAGGTCCATTTTTTGCATAATTTACATACAACTAAATAAGTTTTTTTTTTGGGAAAAACGGAAACGGTGCCCAAAAACAGAAAGGAAAGAGTTACATTATCTCACACCATACACTTTTTTTAATGCTTTATTGCATTACTTGTGGATCTATCCTTAGAAGCGTTTCTCTGAATTTATTGATGCTTTCTTCTTTTGAAGAGTCTCTTTTTAATTTCTTAGTTCCTTTAGAAAAATATTTAGTAGAAATTAACTTAATTGATGTACCCAATACCCTACTAGCTAGTACTTGCTTCAATGTTCAACTATTGTACGTCTAAGTAGGGCTCACACGTATAGCATGTCACTATAGTTAAATAGCAATAATTAATTAGAAGGAGGAGGAAAAAAAAAAGGGAAAACAAGAAGCAAAGCCAAAAAAAACTTCTGACAAATATTTCAGTGGAATTGTTGCTAACATTAAACTAATTCAAAGTATTTACTTGTGTGTCTCTCACAAAATAATTGACGACCGATTCAATTCTCACCGTCTTCTTTTTCTCATTTCGAGATTCCTTGACGTAGGAGTAATATATATTTTTATTTAAATAAGTAGCATTTATTTCTAATTCCCCCCCTTTCCTTTTGGAATCTTATGTTTAACTCTGCATTTGTTTTTATTGGAATTTCATTTCTAAAAATTGACTGCTTTCTTTATTATTATTATCAACTCAGAGTTATCTGTCCCAAGTTATATTATGATTTGTGAAACTATATGCAGTTTTTTTTTTCTTTTTTTAACCTTTTCTTTATGTTGAGGTGAAAGAAATTAGGATATTGAGACATTCAACCCATCATAGCCCAGTCCAGTTAGTCTATCCCAATCCATTCTCCCAATCAGCCCACTCCAGCTAGCCTAATTGCCAACATTAAAGAAAAGTCACGTAAAATACTGTTAATTTAACAAAGTTCAGATAATTTGAGTAATCATATTGTTCTATGATTTAGGGTATTGTTTGAATTTTGAAAGAATAAAAAACCAATAGACATTATTAATGCTTCCCGTTAAAGGCAGATTTTGCATGCTTTTACTCGAGATATTTAATTTCCTTAGCAGTATAAATATAACCTAAAAATCACAAAATAAAGAATGATATATAGAGAAAAATAAAAAGAAAAAAGTGAAGTAACAGGTCAAAAGCTATGTGTCATCTGATGTTACAATAGTACAACATGAGCTTCTACAAACAAACACAGTGTTGGGGTCTGGATCGAGACATGAAAAAATGATGGATCAAAATTCATGGGTCAACTAGGCCAGCCTGGAAATTAAGGGACCTACCATTCATGGACGAGGATTAAATAAGATATTGTCGATTTTTCAAAATTTCACATCAAATTATATGAAATTGAGGAGGACTCGGGTTTATCAAGTTTGTTTAAAGTAAAACCCTTTGTTGTTACTCCCTCCGTTTCAAAAAGAATGTAATGTTTTGACTTGGTACGGATTTTAAGAAAATAAAGAAATTTTTTTAATCTTATGGTGTTAAATTAAAGTTATGTTAAATGTACCAAAATTTCCTTCAATCTTGTGGTCTTAAACATGTCATGTAGAAAGTTGGAATTAAAATATTGCCAAAAAAGGAAAAGGTCATATTTTTTGAAACAGATTAAAAAGGAAAGTAGGTCATTCTTTTTTAAACGAAAAAAGTATTTATGTTTTATTTTTGGTTTTTCTTCAACAATAAGTTACCTTACTGTGGCAGATTTTGATTTTAAAGGGGATGGTTTTAACCTTAATATTCTTTGCATTGAACTCATACTTCTAAAATTATGGGTTCAAAATTTTATAGTTTTCACACATATATATATATATATGTTTCATCTGCCTCAGAAACAGGCTAACGTTCCAATTATGGAGTGGATTTGACAGAATTTTGTAGTTTTGCCAGAACTCTATCTTTGTCCTAAAAATCTACTTTTGTATACACAAATTATAGATTTATAATCAATTAATTTTAAAGGAAGAAAATTCAAATCTTAAATCCGCTTCTACTCAGGCTAGCTCAGATACCTACTATTCATGGAAGAGGCCCATGGAATATTTTGTGGGCGTGAAAATGTGGGCCTTTCCCTCCTTCAAATTTCTAAGGCCCTTGCTTTTATTGTCATGTGGCTTCTCCAATAAATCAACAAAGTGTAGTAGTAGTACCCTCAGCCACCTGGTCCCTCAGACAACAAATATCCATTTCCTTGGTTAATAACATCTTGCTTCTCCCTTTGTCACTTCATTTGCCACCAACTTACCCAATTTCTCTTGGAATATACTAGACAATGTCATTTTTTGTGCGTGCATGTGTGAGAGAGATTGAATATTACCCGTGTTCTTTGTCTGTACAAATAGGAACATTGCTCATCTCTTGAATAATAGTACTCATTTGTTGAATTCATTTTGTGTTTTCTTGAATTAATTGACATCAAGAATTAGCCCATTTTTCGTCCGTGGCGAATTGAGGATTTAGAGTCAATGAGTTGTGTTTTTTTTTTGTATATTATCCTTTTTATAACAGTTATCCTCCATAATAATATTTCCATATAATAACAAACCAAGTTTCTCTTGCAACCGATTTTCATGTTCTGTTATGTTATATGTCCTTTGTGAAAGCATTGTGTCGTACAGGTTGGACCGTACTTGCAAATTTTTTTAGATCCACCAGTGACTTTGATCAATTGATTGAGGATGTGTGTGAAGAAGAATACAAAGACGAGTGCAACTTAACATATGGCAAAGGTGGTACATACATGTGCAATCGGTGAAATTGGTCAGGTGGTGAAGAAGCTCATTCAATATTTTCGTACTGCGTAACAGGGCTTATATATGGAGCACCATTGATAACGACATTCACGGTGGAGGTCAAGGTGTAATAATTAGTAACTATTCAATCCTTTCATAATTGATCTGTATATGACAAATAATAATGAATTGGGGATCACCACTTATTTTAAGTGCCTTACATTATTGGTCACTATATTTTCTGAGTTCTCCTTTCCTTTGAAGTGATCATATATAGGAATTAAAAAAGATGCCCTTGTTTGACCACCTATAGTAATTAAGCGTAGATCATATATGTCTATATATACTACTATATGTTAATTAAATTTGCATCCTTTATAATAAAAGAGAGTAGTGTGTGATTTAGCACTCTTCTAAGTTCTAACTATTGTTCTCACATTAGAGAATATGACAATTGTGTCAAGATCTTATGGAAAGACTTGGTATGACAAAGTTCAAACATGAGGCAACCTCTTAGATCATTGATGTGGAGAGATTGTTGTCTGGTTGGATATTATGGTCGACAAAACTTTTTATCCAATTTGGTCCAGGATAGTGATTTACCAACTCTGGGGAAGCACAAGTAACAACTTTCATTTTTTGCCCTATTATTAGTCTGACCTGAAAAAGATAGGAGAAAGCTAATCAATAACTTCTTGTGGTACTTATTATAAGTCCCCCACCTTTCTCTTAGTACCACCAATCGTTTGCCATTTCTTGATTTGTTTTTTGATATTCAAGATTTGGTGAGTTGGCCAGCAAGCTTGTGGGACTAATTGTATTGCTGGCAACAGTTGTGAGCAATGCTAATTATAGATATGTTTTTCATCATTTAGTTAACAAGAAGATGTTTCTTTTTTTATACTGGGATTTTGAACTTTTGACATTTCAGTTTAAATTGTGATCTCTTGACCATCGGAACATCATTATATTATAGAATAATGGGCACATGATTGATCAATTTATCTTCTTAGTAACTTGAAATTATCACACCTTAGAAATGGGATTTTGCTTTACAACTTTGGTAGTGGTTTTTTCCATTTTGGGTCGCGAATTTTGAAAGTTAATTTGAAGTGACTTAATTTACAAAAAATTATGTACTGCCCCCGGGTATGCCTTAAATGGGTCCTAAAATCAGCAATATGTGCACTTACCCCTTGATTATCAATGCCAATTTAAAACATAGCCAGAAATAAATTTTGATCCCTCTCAAATCTTATCCCATGAGTAAATGGACCAACAATTGGCATCAACCGATCTGTCTTGCTAGGTGTGTCCAGTTTACAGGCTTAACAGAACATGGGCCATTATATTGGGCAATTCTCGGTGTTGAGCCCATGCGACGTTATATATATTTTGGAAATTTCTTATTAATTTCGTGTGAGCATATATGGCAAAGAAAGATAAGACTGTTATAACCTTCACTGCACACAATTCATCTATGAATTAGAAATTTGCCAACTTCTTAATAGATTTGCTTTGATGTGACGATATTATGTATTTGGTAGATCAATAGACAGGTGAACATAAAATCTTCACTAAGAAAATTAACCATTTAAGTTTTGACCCCTACTAGCAACATCTTACAAGTTACAACCTTCACACTTTCAAGACCTCCAAGTCCAATTAGACGGAATAGTTCTATGGTTAAGGACTTTGTTGGGAAGGATATTAACTATGAAGGCCTTAATAAAATTATAACAATCTAAAATATTTGGTAAAGCTAAGAAAGCAGAAAGCCCCTAACTGATCGAGTCAATTTTCAAAAAGATTGTTCAAATACCATTTACATTATTGTTACTGTCTACCTACCTCACAAGGATACGGGTAAGGTCTTCGTACTTATATTTTTACTTTCTCCGGACTACACTTGTAAAATTAAACTTGATTTGTAATTATTGTAGGCTAACAGTGGAGAAATAGTGTTTGTGAAGTCAACACAAGACTAAAAATGATAATTACTTTACCCAAGGCCACTAGGCCAGGATGAGAATGTATATTGGGCTTGTGTATGCATGCCGACAGGACATCATAATAAGGTTCTCAATAATGGCACACGGGCAGAATGTTACAGTGCCATGAAAGGACTACGTACGCTGTTAACAACATTATTAAAGACAAACTGATTAACCTCTCAGCCTGTTTGTTTCACCCACAATATGCAGCTGTTTACCAGGGAAATCTTTCTAGTGCTAGATGCTTAATTAAAAGTTGTAAAACCAAAATTTCCGTTAATATTTCACTGTTGAGATTTGAGAATAAAGGGAACAGTACAATTGCGGCTGGCAATTAATCTGCTAAAAGACAGTATGATTTAATTTAATTAAATGCCAGCAGCAGAGTGGGGTTTTGCAAAGTCTTCTTTGTGGAAACATGGAATATATATATATGGACGAACAACGTTCATGGAAGTGAAATCAACGCTACAAAAAATTAATCAACTCATCGCAGAATAATTTAAATTCTTACTTACTAGAAGAGTGGGAAAAAAAAGGTATCCTAGTAAGCAACTGGCCAAGTGTCAAAGTAAAATGAAACGAGGGAGTACAAGCCAATTAAGTAGGGAAGTTACTGTTGGAAGAAATCCAGGTGAAAGAGACGGCATATAATCTCGCTAAGAAACAATTATAACAATTCGCCCGTAGTCATTTGCAAGGGTTAATCTCACTCAACTTTCATCTTACAGTGTCAAACTCATTAAATTAATTTTATAATTTAAAGAATCATTCCGCATTATCTAAGTATTACCAAAGTGACTAAATTATTTTTTGTGATGAAAAAAACACTAAACTTTGTCTATGTATCACTTAGAGTAACTAAGAGTAAGAAGAATCAAAGGAGACATTTGTGATATTTAAGTAAAACTGAGTGATTCTTTTGGTAACAAAAAACTCTTTAATGACCTTTTCCGATACTTGACAAAATTATGAGTTCTTTGTTAATAAAATAAAATAAAATTCAAATGACAAACAGAAAAAATTACCCGGAGATGCAAATAGGTTGATAAACTGATCAAGGTGCGTTTTTAATTTTTGGAACTTCCGAACTTTGTTAAAAAACTTACTAAAGGGTAAATTGACCGAGGATTTTTATTTAATAATCGTGGCGTACAGATCAAAGTTATGTATCTCGACTAATTTTAAGAGACACCTACTACCTCTCATTACCGATTTCAGATAACTCTATTTAGTGACCGAAATTCTCACATTATTACTTATCACATCTTTAAATAGAGAAAATGTAGCGCGGAAAAAGAAAAAGTTAAATCGGTGCATCAGCTAATCAGCTTAGCATATATACGGATTTCAAATGCATGATATTAGAAAAATTGGGTCTTCTTTCAACCTATCAATGCAAATTCAATGTCTCATTTATTCAACAATCAAATCTTCCCTTTGACTTTAAAAATCCTTCCTTTAGTATTCTCTTTTTCTTTAGCACCAGCTACTAAGTGATGTCTTATTTTAGTATCCAAATCCTTTTTCATCGTGTGTGAAATATTCCACTGCTAACTGGACGGAGCGTTTTATTCCAAATCCTCTACTTTTTTGGCTATGCTCGATTTAGATAAAGAGTAAATTTGGACTTTTAGCTACCTTGATTTTCTGTTTACGAGAATATTAATTAGTCCATTTTGAAACAGTACAAAATCAAATTGAAATGATCTAAAATAAATAAATATAGAAATTTTGCTTTCTCAAGTAGTTTAAATTTTTAAACAAGAAATTTCAAACAATTCAATATGATATCAAAACTGGCAAAGCTTTTTTCATATTGATGGTCTTAGAACAGATTAAACTTTTAATGAAACAATTCACAATTAAACAGAAGAAGGTGGGCAATAGCAAATATTGCGACAAGAGAGGCTTGCTCAAATAGTTGAGCATCTCCACTATCAACAGCAGGTTGAGGGTTCGAGTTACGTAGGAGGGTAAGTGGAAAGTCTATTTATATATCCTCCTAAATTTGAAAAAAAAAAAAAAAAGAGAGAAGCAAATATTGCGGTTTGTCTTTTGGCTTGCTGCACATAAAAAAAACCAATTCAATTACTGTTAATTTGGTTAAACAAGGGTCTCCCGAAAATTCATTAGCAATATGGAATGAGATTTAAGGACTAAAGGAAGATGCAGCAAAATAATTAGACCCTAAAGCAAATTATAAATAGCCAGCAAAAGTCCTAATTGACAATCTATTTTGCTCCTTACCCTACCTTTTAGAAAAATAGGCTGGCACGTTCATCACCTTTAGAGAAAGTTGATGAAAGAAAGAAATCTTGTAATCATGTTTTAAGAGGAAAAAAAATTGGAACTACATTGCAGAAAAGACAGCATTAATTCCTGTTATGGTCAAACGCCTCAAAAGTTAAAGCTAAAGATCATCTTTTGCATTATTGGCAACATATTGAGCTGTTTTAGTACTTCATAGGACCACAAATAGAATAACACTAATTATCAATTGGATCTTTCTAAATAGTCAACCATTTAATACAATTTTAACTCATTGATTCATCCATTCATAGCTAGAAGTTGACAAGTTGTGCCTTTTGGAACTATTTTCTACTTCCCCCCAAGACTATCATCAACTTGCATTTAGAAAACAAATAAAAGGAAAAAAAAGAAGAAGATACATCAATATTAGATTCATTTTTTCCTACTAACAGAAATTTGGATGATGTCGACATTAAGCATCTGTCCATGCAGCAAAAACAGGGACATTTGGCCTCAACTGGGGTGATGAGATCCAGGAGGTGATATTAGTTGCTGGACTAGGGATTAGCTTTGGTGCAGATTGAGGCATCGCGAAAGTATGCATCGAAGGGCCATTGTATTTGGCAGGGCTGATTTCTTGCGAGCTGCCAATGTTAGTTACTAATGAAGAAGCATTTGACAAGTGAGCATTAATTTGCGCAGATTCATCCACCTGATCATGTAATGTAGTAGAGCTCATTGTGTTTGTATCAACTCCAGCAGAGGAAGACTGATAAAGTGACATTGTCCAATCTACTGCATGGACAGCATTTCCATTTTCCTCTTTATTTTGGATGTTAACTTCACCGTGATGCCTTGCATTTGCAATAAGGTTCTGATTACAGATTTCTTTGCTTGTTTCTGTGTCTTTTTTTCTCCTAGCCAAGTCCCCAGCAAGAAGTGTGTTATTAGCCATTATACGGTCCACATGGTACCTTGATATGTCAAAGTTTGTCACTGCATTTACACCGCGAAATTTAATTGCAGCAATGTCATAGGCCTCAGCAGCTTCTTCTTGGGTGCCTGTAATATTGATCAAAGAGTTTAACTTCTATACATTGATACTCTTTCGTCACCTAAAAGACAACTACAAATAATCGTCCTTACAAAGTGAGATTAAAATACTCTATTATACCGTACATAGTGTATAAGTTAAAATTATTGATCCAATTAGATTGAATCAGAGACAACTTTGCTGAAAAGTCAGCCCACGTATATGCAGGAGCAGTTCTCATACAGGGGAAATGTATAACAAGACAAAAATAAGGAGGAAAAACGAGCAGAAAGAAAGAGAACCATATTTAGACTTAGAGATTAGGCAGTAAAAAGTGAAAGATTCCCATAAAAGAAAGACAGCCTTATGAGTAAAATCCAGCCTTGCTGACATAAAGTTCTCTACATGCTCTTATTGGCTCGTGATCAGCCTTACTACCAACTTTAATAAGACTTGGTATTTTTGCTAACAGATACAAAAGATTTTAAAAACTTGCCTTTATAATATAGAACACTCCTTATTAACAGGTTAAGCTGAACTTATCTGTAATAAGAAAAAGGAATCAAAGAGCATGCTAGTGGTAAAATGTACTCACTAAATGTCCCCAAATAAAGGTCCTTGTTCCCGGCCACTCGGCCGATACGAGCTTGCCATCTTCCGTGCTGATGGTGTCTGCTAAAGCAAAAACGAAAAAAAAAAAAAAAAAAAGGCGATTTTCAATTAATGTAACCACAAAACTTTTTTCATACTAAAATTTCCAACTTAAATTGTAGTGAGTATCAAACCTTGTCACCCCTCTATACATTGAAGCTCCTCTTGAAAATCCACTACTCTTTCTGCAAAAAAATTGAATACTGATTAAATAAGGAAAACAAAATTTAACATTGGATTTTATGACAGTACATTTAAGCAGCTAAAGACCTAACCTCCTTAAATGAGCTACATATTCTTGTCTTGTCATGTTCTTCATTTCTTCAAGCTCTTGTTGATAATTTTCCAGCTGCATTAAAGATTAAAAAAGAAAATTACTAAATGACAGCACAACAAACAAATTACAACTGGTTAATGATCAATCTAATACAACTTACCGGGAAATTAATGTGTGTGGAGGGTCCCCAGTACTTCAGTGCTGCTAAATCATATGCTCTTGCAGCTTTATCTTCCATGTCATATCCACCTTAATAATATAATCATTTAGTTAAGAGCAAAATATATATACTAATATATACACTTATGGCTCAATCATTTCAAAAAGAAAAATATAAATCAACACTTACCTAGATAGACTGCAAGAAACGTCATGCATCCCCAGCAATAATCATGAAGAAGTGGAAAAAAAGAGCATTTTTGTATTAGTACAGAGAATAACAACTTACTGGAAGCTGTAACAAAAAAAATATGTTTTGACACTAACCTTGTCTTCCTTTCCTGCTTTGTCCTTCTTTCTTACAACTGTTGTCCCACAGATGAGCTTCGTATCTACCAGTCCATCTATGCCTAATTTAGTTAAGATGGAAAAATATATGCCCCAACAAAATGATTTAGTACTCTAATCAGATCAAATATGAAGTTATTACATCAAAATAAGAGTAATTAATTACCTAGTGACGCCTCGGTACTGCGAAGTTCTTTGGCCGAATGTATCAATAGACTTTCTATGAACAATTTGCTTTTGATGATTCACTTTCTCAGGCCCTCTTTTCTTTGTTTCCATGGTAATACATTCTGTGATAGTTGGAGAGATTTGTTGTGTTCCAGTGACACAGCTTGATTGAGAGCCAGGGCTCATTGATAAGCTAAGGGACTTAAAATCTCCATATGTCATTGCACCAACAGACGCAGATTCTGCACCATTATCAGCCATGCAACCTATCATATTCTGCTCCAATGCATGCCCAGTTGGATTCTGATAGTTTCTTGACACCCAGTTATTCATGCCAGACATTTCATCACTTGTCATTGTTGGAACCTGAAGATTGCTGCACTCTGTTTTCCCCTGCTCAGTTGAGTGATACAGTTCATGTCCTCGAAATGTTGAGAAATCAGGGTAGTGTTGTTGCTGCTGCCTAGTGTTTTCTTGAATATGGTTCAAGAAATCTTGGCTGTTGGTGGTCTCATTTTCTTGATGTTGGTTATAGTAAATGTTGTGTAAGCTGTGAGCCATACCTCCTCTGTTACAACCTTCATAGTGATGGGACCCCATCGCTGCATCACCAAAGAAGTCTTCTAGTTTTGGTGTTGAACTTACCATTCCTTCAAAATAGTCAAAGAAGATTCAATACATAAGCAAAAAAGGATTTTCATTTAAAGAAGGCAAAAGCAGGACAAGTATTTAGCAGAAACCTTGTGGTTGTTGTGACCTGTTGAAGCCTTTCATAATGCATAATGAACCATCAGACTTGAGAGGCATAGCAGATAAAGAAGAGAAAAGGCCTACATTGCCACCTTCATAGTACATGCCTGGATAGTTGAGATGAGTTGGAGAAAATCTAATGGGAACTGAACTTTGAACATCACTTGAGCCAGGTTGATTATTGTGATGTTGGTCAGTAAGAGGACCCTCTAAGTTGTTTATATGAGGGGAAAGTGAAAAACCAAGCCAGTGGTTGTTGTTGCTACTGTCATCATTACTCAAAGACTTCATCTTTGTTGCTATGAAATTGAAAAAAAATCCTGACACTTTTAAAGGGATTCAGAGCAAGTTCTTCTTGGAGCAAAGCAAGTCAATCATTGGGAGACAAATAAACTAATCATACTCTATCCTTTCTTTTGTTTCCCCACCATTTTGAAACTCATTTTCTATTTTTGTTTTCTAGCTGTGGACTCACTAAGTAGAACAAAATCTAACACACACACGTATATATATATATCCCACTAAAAAGATTTGCAAGGTGAACAAAGCAAGTCCCTTTAAACTAGTAAACAAAAAGAATGAGCTCCAGCAAGAAATGCCGGGCATCCTTGCTGCATTCCATTGGGATCTGTGTTTGAGAAAGACATCTTCTTTTGCTTTTTCTTACGCTCCACTCTGCCTCCTTCACTTGCTTTTGCTTTTCTCCCTTTTGCTTTCTATTATATGTACTACTTACTACATAAGAAACACTGTTGATTAGAATCGAACCTCGTGGATTAGTGCTTCTACTATTGATAATGAGAAAGAAACCAACAAATGTCTCTGCAACTTATAAGAAAGAAAATGAAGAGCAGGAGTTGCTGAAGTAAACTGTGCACCAAGTACCACACTGGTTTAATTGTTGTAACAAAAATCAAATTCCATCTTGTTTCTGTTAGAATTTAATGAGTAACAAGTGAAATAATAAATGGTCATTTTAGTAAACGTGTCAGAGGAAAAGGAGTGGAGTCATAAAACTACAAAAATATTAATAAGGGAAACAATCAATTAGCTGTGGCCTATTGCCTTTTACAGTTTCAATTGCATCAGCGAAGCTTAGCTTTAGATTTTCAACTTACGCAGAAACACATACTGTCCATCTGGTCACTTCACAGACTGCATATAGACTACTGTACTTTATTCTTCTTTTTTTTTTTTTTCCAAGCAATTTAATGGGTTCACATTTTGAAACTGCACATAGCACGGGCAAATAAAAAAAAAAAAAAATCTTCTTTTGGTGCTTTTATTAAGTTTTTTGCAAGGCATTAGTCCATTGCAAATTGTGACTATTCCGTAGAAGTCCTGTATGAGTTTCTTTGTGGCATAAGACAAAAAATAATGTCACGAGTTCGAGTGCTGGTATGCAGTCGCGTATGTTAGCTTTACCCTTAATGTCGCACTATCCGGTGCAAATCCGAATTTTCACTGTGACCCTAAAACGGATAACGAACATCGAATAGGAAATAAAAAAAATAAGACAGAAATACCACTCAAAATCATTTCTCCCAAGCATCTTTTTTAAGGTAAATACTTTTGGGAAATTCCGTTGGGTGCTCACGTTCCGTATAATAAGCAAATAAAATAGAGGTGAATTTCTTAATGAACCAAGGGAAAAGTTTGTGTTGGCTTGACTATTCCAATATATTGCATGCACCAATTTTGCATGAAATATTCCACGGAGACAAATTTTCCAGTGAGAATGATTTTGCCTAAATACTACTCCCTCTGTCCCAATTTATATGACACACTTTCCTTTTTAGTCAGTTCCAAAAAGAATGACACATTTCTATATTTGGTAACAATTTAACTTTAAAATACCCATTTTACCCTTAATGAAATGATTTACAACCACACAAATATCTATGACTCATTTTAGACCATAATTTTCAAAAGTCTTCCTTCCTTTCTTAAACTCCGTACCAAGTCAAAGTACATCACATAAATTGGGACGGAGGGAGTAATAAGGAGAGAAGGGAATATGGGAGAGGTGACCCTTCTTGATTGAAGTAATGATGAGTAACTCCACCAATACACAACGGGCCAATAACAATTTGTCTAAAGTGCATGGCCTAACAATTTATTTTTTAAAAAAAGGTACAGTATCTCTTTGCTACCCCAGCAAACATTGCTTGCTTTCATTTTCATCTCTCCATTTGGCTGTTGAAACAGATGGGGTAGTGGAATGTGGATAGGAGTCTCAAGTTTTTGCTATCTGCTTTGAATAGGCCCTGTCAAATAAACCCTTTTTAGGTAATGTGGTTTACCTGTATATAAAGGGTTCCCCGTCCTTTATTATTACTAAAACCATTTATGCCCTACAAAATTGACACTACTGTATGTTATACTACTTGTAGCTGTAATGATATTACAAATGACCACTTATTAACTTGGTCTCGGAATGGAAGGGCTTAAGATCGAATTAAACTATGTTGGCTTGTAATGAGAGTTAAAGACGCTTTATTAGGACTCGTCTCGGTGCTCATGATAGTGCGAGTCACTTAAAAATGCCTTGCAACATGTGGGAGGTGCTATTTACGTGGCACTTATGTTCTCAGTGTTCGACTATATATCTTAAGCACGTCTGACGTTCAACGTCCAACAGCTTCTATGCAAATTTTTTCGTGTTAGTGCATCATCACAATCAACGTAGGATCTATATAGATATAAGGGTTGGACAAAGTTGGAGAAGGCAACATCAGATATATTAAGACTCTTTGACGTGCAGAATTTCTCTATGATCATAACAAACAACTAGATTTTGGACGGATCCTTTTATTTTCCTTCTTAATGACTTATTCAAGGCAGAAGAATGTAGTCGTTGGATATCACTTCAATACATGAAAAGCATGAGGAAGTAACATTAATTATGAAGATTAAAAAAAAAATTAAAAGTATCAATTGTTATTACACCTTAAGGATCTTGCGATTCAACTTGAATCTAGTCGATAAGAACAAATCTCTTGCCCAAAGAGGTGACCAAGAAAGTAAAGAAAAAAGTCCAATCATATGCCCAAATTCAATCACCTTTGATGGTTTTGGACTCAACACCTTCTTTGCTACATGTCTAGCAAATACGGATGCATCAGTCGCTTTACTCCCTTGAGAAGCCTTTGCACGCTCAATTATAGCTTCTTTAAAATCCTTGTAAAGTTTCCACTCATAGTTCTGCAATCTTTCCACACTATTGTTCCCAAAACTTGATCTTATAGCACCCGGGACCACGATAATTACATTTATACCAAACGGGCTTAACTCAACCCTCAATGTGTGCGACATAGAAAAAACCGCAGCTTTACTAGCACAATAAGATCCTGCCCAAGGGGTTGGCACTTTCCCCACAACACTCCCAACGTTCACTATAGTTCCACTGCAGCGCGATGCCATGTGAGGGACTACTTGTTGAACCATCCTTAATTGCCCCAATGTGTTAATTTCATAAGCTTTTCGTATTGCATCCAAAGGCAGCTCGGCTAAAGGGCCCGTGCTGCCTATTCCAGCATTGTTGATCAAGATATCTATGTGCCCACATTTGGATATGATTGAATTCACGGCTGATTCTACGCTTTCATCCGATGCAACATCAAGCTCAAGTGTCTCAATTTTATCTGCTTGTAGGTCTAACATATCAGACATTCGTGGAGCTACATCAGATGCAAAAACTCGGCAGTTTTGCTCAGAAAATGCCTTGCAATATTCGTAACCAATGCCCCCCTTGGCGCAACCCGTGACTAGAACAACCTTTTGGTCACCCATATTTTATCGTTGTCTAATTCATTTCGTTAGTAACTTTTATAAGGCTAGTTGAATATGAATGTATCTCTGTTTTCTCCGCCAATACCTAGGAATTTACTAGCCTTAAAGAATATGCTAAGCCATATTGTGAAGATCTATTAAAGTGGCCGGCCAATTAGTGGACGTAAATGCATAATACAGAGGGAAATACAGAAAGGGAGGAATTATGCACCTAATTTTTTTTTATTGCGCTGCCAATTGAGGTTGGAGGCAATAATAACCACACAAGGTTAGTACAAAATTATTGACGTTGATCGACAATGTGAATAACGTGCATTTCCAATGCAAGACGGCAAAACCAGGAGTACATGTTTTGGTTGATTGTGTCACTGGACAAGAAAGCTCATTGGGACATTATTTGAATTATTATCATAGGACTTGGTACTGAATACTCCCTCCGTTCCTTTACTAAATACCTCCTTCCTTGCTTTTTAGTTGATATATTTCACTTTGCGAGAGTCAATTTGACTAATTTTTAAAGGTAAATCAGATTAAATTAATTCGATATTTTAAATTTAAAATTAATTTAGATATTAAAAACTATACAATAAATTGCATTTATTTTTCATATCAATAAGATGAAAAATTACATTTTAAAATGTTGGTCAAAATTTATATTGTTTGACTCTTTAAAATGAAACTATGACAATTAAAAAGGAACGTAACTGAAAACAATAGTAATAATTACCATACGGGGTGACACTTCTCTTAATTATAATTATACGCTTGATTTGCTTTGAATGCGAGGTGTACCGTTACTGGACCTCGGTGGTACACTTTCAATAATATATTCCAATACAAGATGAGTTAATCTTCAATCGTACATAAGCAAATTAGATACATCAATAAAGGAAAACTTAGGATTCTTTCAAAAACAAAAAATAGAAAGAAAGAAAAATAATACAACCGGAAAGGAAATTTTAATAAAAAATGAAAAAGATATTTCCCATTAGTCCCATCTAACACTAGTCAAAGCCGAATTAAATTCATACCCATGCAAAGAAAAGAAAGATTAACGTTTTTGTAAAAAGTTGAATGTGATTGGATACCAAAAGGGTGAATTCATATTTGTTTTTTTGAATCCCAGAGAAGCACATGAACCATGAGATCTCGTGTTGAAATTCCTACAAAAAGCATGAGATTACAAATGAGTACCTAATGATATAATTGAAGTACACACAAATTGATCGGGGTACCATCTTAATTTAATGCTTAGGGAGGGGAAGGGGGGATGTTAAAGGATTGGTCCAGTGAATTCAGGTGGGTACAGAAAATCCAAGGAAAATCTAAATTAAGATGAGAGAAATGGCAAAATAGGAGGAGTCAACAGAAAAAGTTAAAGGGGTATACAGCAACCTAACTGAGAACGACCACATAACGCTGCAGTGCCCTGCCCCTATCCTTCAAATCAAAAGCTCTTTCACCTACTTCCCCTTTTTAGTGAGTGAGACTCATCCTTCTTCCTCCTCATTAAAGTTCCTTCACTTCTCATTTGTAACTCCTCACACAAACAAACCTCACTCATCTTTGGCTGAATACATTGACACCTAGCTTTTTAAATTTGTGAATAAAATTTATTTAGACATTTGAATTATAGTCTGTCCGATTGAGAAGCTGAACCTGAGTACATTATAAATTTTTTCTATTAGACATTTGGAACTCAAAATTTTGAAAAACCTTTATGTGTGTTCTCAATTGGCGCTTGAGAATACACATAAAAGTTTTGACAAAATTTGAGTTTAAAATATGTTATAGATATGTGTTACGATGTTCAATTAAAACAGATCATAGTTTGAATATGTACATGGAATTTACTTCTAACAAATTTAAGAGGCTGCTGATCGTATTCTTCAAAACACACTATGGACAAACGTATACGGTACGCTTACGTATTATTTGTGTGTGAAATGTCATAGTCCAAGGCATGTGTGTCATGTCATATTCAACTAAGATTCTCTATATCTAGACCCACTATATGGTCTTTGCCTTGAGACCATCTTTAGATTTTTTTTTTCCAATTGCTGATGACAAAATTGTAAAGATAATAATATTTAGAGTCTAACTTAATTTTAAAAATTATCTTATAAGGAAAAGATTGTTCAAATCCATATTAACAAATCACTGCCCAATTAGCGCGTGAACAAACGAGAATAGAGCTGCCTCTGATACCATGATAAAATTGTGATAATTCAGTAAATAAAAAATTATCATAATTCTATCAAAAATTACAAAAATAGACCAATTTCTGATTCATTCTTCCTATAGGCTATTAGGCTTTCCCATAGTAGGCATGCAGCATGCTATTGCTGGCATCATACTTATCAACCAAAAGTCCAAATCAATTTTGGATTTTTTAAAAGTATTTCACTACTCACAAGTGAATTGAACTACAAAAAAAAAAGAATAGATTGGGTAGTTTTAATTCATTAGCCTTGCAGAAGGGCCAGTCCACCCTAGATTTTTTATCACAAAAAGAGAAAAGCTCCAAGAAATGAAACAGCAGCCCCAAATAGAGTAGCATGTTGAAAGGTATCCCTCAAGGACATTAACATTAACGCCTAGTAGACTTCTAGGATCCAGCCAAAACACTCACATTTCTGCTCAAGAAAGCATTAAATATTATCTGCAAGGGTTGTTAGTTGTTTGGCAAAGGCATGATATTTGATGGATTTTTTAAAGATGGCGGATCAACAAAAATATTATAGGAGCCGTTTGGCATGAAAACAAAAAACGTATTCACTTTATTTGATATTTTTAAAGGTGAAAATAGAGTTGAAATTGTGTTTGGCCGTAGTATTTTCAAAAATATTTTAAACTTTGGATGTATTTTTTTTTTATAAAGTGATAGGAAAAATTAAATTCAAAAGAAGTGAAAACACCTCAAGAGGTGTTTTTCAAAAAACCAAAATTTGTGAAAACGTATTCCGGAATACGTTTTTAGTTTTCATGGCCAAACAAGTATTCCGGAATAAAATGAAAATGCATTCTGAAATAAAGTGAAAAACGTATTCCGAAATATTGTGAATAATATTTATGGCTAAACGCCTACTTAAAATGATTGAAATTGTCTCTTAATAAATTTATTGAGTATAAAGAAGTTTAAATAGCCAACTTAAAAAATATAATCTCAGAAAATCGAGTCAATTCCTCATATTGTCATTCAACTTTGGGAAATGTCTTATTAAAGTCATTTATCTTTTTTTTTTGTTCCAATAATGTCATTCAAATTTGTACATTTTTCTTACAAACTAATAATTGCTAAAAATGACTTACAAGAAGAGAGAAAAATGATCAAAATAGTGGGTAAATTTCACAGATAGTAAGTTAACTATCACTTCTTTTTTTTTTCACAAAAGTAGCTTAACTATTTTTTCTAACACAAAAATTAGTTAACTATCACTTTTTTCGCTAAAGTAACTTAACTATTTTTTCTAACACAAAAGTAACTTAACTTTGAGGAAACTAACACAAAAATCACACTAGCCGGAATATGTACTTTTCTAATCAATCCACCATTTTCACTCTTTTTTATTTTTAAATCTAATAAATAAATTTTAAAAAACACCTAACCCGACCCGCTCCACCAAAAATTCATTTGAAAAGTGAATATCTTTTTTTATTGCTAATGTCATAATCAGAGTATATACGGTATTTTGAAATAATAAAAGGTAATTTTTTAGCACCAACTTAATCGGAATTAGCGTTCACACGTTATACATCTACTTTGAGCTACAATTTAGAAGAGATGTGACGATTGTGACTAATAAACATGAAACTACTGGCTATTTCATTCGATAAATAGTTAACATGTTTGTTTCATAATCATCTTTTTCTTTCATAATATTTCAAAAGTAAATTGTGCAAGACTATAAAGTTTAGATAAACAACGAAAAATGTGCATCAATAAAAAATAAATATAGACACAACATATTGTGTCATATAATGTATGCCATTTACAAAAGACGAGACATTTTAGACAAATAACACTTTTTTTCTTCTTCGACACAACTTGCACGTAATCATGCATTGGTCTTTCCATGTTTTCTCTTCTTTGGGAATAATGATTCTTTTGTTTTTTAATATGTTTTTCAAATGGGTGGTTGGATATTTTTAAAATTTATTTATTAGATTTTAAAAAAATGAGTGAAAAATAGTGGATTGATAGGAAAAATGCATATTCCGGTCAATGTGATTTTTATGTTAGTTTACTCAAAGTTAAGTTATTTTTGTGTTAGAAAAAAGTAGTTAAGTTACTTTTGTGAAAAAAAAAAGTGATAATTAAATTATTTTTGTGTTAGAAAAAAATAGTTAAGTTACTTTTGTGAAAAAAAATGATAGTTAACTTACCATTAGTGAAATTTACCCTCAAAATAGTCCCTTAAGTTGAGCTTTGAATTTAAATTGTCATTATTCTTTGACATGAAATATTAATAGGTTTGTACCTATTTTTCACATTTTTACTTCATAAATTAGAATTGTTATATATTTTTATAGGTAAGTACATAATATAATTTAAAAAGACACAAATCGTAATATTAAAAAGCAAAAAAAAAAGGATGTTAATTTAGAGCGTAAAATAGTTAGGTATATTTTTAGATGAAATAAAGAAGAAGAACATTTATTATTCAAAATTGGAAGATGCATTTATTTTTTAAAGTCAAGTTGAATAGGTAATATAATTTTCTTCCAAATAATATTACAAGATTGACAAAAATAATATTTGAAAACTTTAACATTCTTAAATTACACGATGGTTATATGAAATGTCGAATGATATATGTTATTATCATGATGTCCTTTAATATGCATCAACATTTTTTTTTTTATAAAAATCCTTAAAATATTTATGTATGATTGTTTTTTCTATTAGCTAGAAACCATAATTTATTTATTTTTAAGAAGTTCATTGTCTTCTTTATGAATTATGAATTTTTTTTCTAATAATTTTTGGGGTAGAAGAAACTAACAACTAAATTTGAACTATTTTATCAAAAAATAAGGATTAATCATAAAATGAATAAATACGAAAAATTATTTTATTATGAACTCCTAAAGTTTCAAATAAATAGAGTACATATAATTTTTTCTAACAATACCAAATTGTAATTTTTAGTGGACTACGTTATATTTTAATACTACAATTAGAAGTTGAACTAAAATTGTACACACTATTTTTTATAGTTAAAAGGTTATTAGTATTTCATATTATTAAAGAATAAGTACTATTTAAATTTAAAGTTCAACTTAAAGAACTATTTTGATCATTTTCTCTCATTTTTAGCAATTATTAGTTTGTAAGAAAAACGTACAACATTATTGGAATAAAAAGAAGATAAATGACTTTAATAAGACATTTTTTAAGTTGAGTGATAATATGAGGAATTGACTCCAGAAAATCTGCATAATAAGAATTCCCAAAAGAAAAAGAACTAAAATGTCTCAACAAACTAAAGAAATCAAATAGAAATTTAAAATTCAAAAAAAAGGTAGATTCATCATAAAATAAGTAATTATGCTAAAAAAAATTACTACAATCACTTAAACAATTTTCAACACTCTTCCTGCTTCCGTTGTTGCATCTCCGTTTTGAAGAAAGTTCCGATGGTTTCCCCAAAGGGACCTCAGACTACTACGATTATTGTTTCACCTAAATATATGTACTTTATTATCAACTTTAAATTTTTGAAAATTTGTTTCACACAAGTGACAAACAAGTACTTTTTTCTTGTTCTTAATTTTTTTTTTTTTTTTCACATCTTCAATTATTTATCTTACATAAACCAAAGGTGAAAGAGAGTTTTAGAGTAATAATAAATTTGTCCTCGATTGATTTACATGTCACAATTTTGAGCTGCACAAAGATAAAATATCTTCATTACATGTGATCCTTTCTCTGAAATACTTTGTGCATCGAATTGGCCGACCAAATTAAAGGGATAAAAAGAATATCCAAATTTCTATTCATGTTGTTCTTTGTGTACAAAGAGTGCCTTTAATTTCATGTCTCCCACAATCGGACTTTCACTATGTGTCATCTACTTTAACTTTTCTTTTTCTTTTTTCGCAGCAAGCGGATTATGGAAACTTTATTTTTCCGGTTTCTAGCAATATAAGGAATAAACAACCATTTTTACATATAGTTTAGTTAAAGCTGGACAAAAAAAAAAAGGCTGTGTTTGCTCAGAATGTCATGTAAACGAGTACCAAAACTCATGCCATATTTGCTTCTTTTCAAAGGCCTAAACTTGCTTTTTATTTAATGCATTATTATACACAACAAGACAAATAAATACACATCACCTGATCATGGCGTGCCCAAAAAATGAAATAAAGTCAAGAGAAGAAAGTGAAATTAAATAATTTACTCTTTTTTTTTTCATATTCTTTTTTTTCAAGTTTCACGAAATTCTGCAGAGATGAGTCAACAGAATGGAATGGAATCGTACGTACCGGCTAGCACGAGAGAATCAAAACATCGCTTGTTCCCCAGTCTCATTTTTATTCTTATCATCTTTTCTCCATTTCTGCTTTTTCTTTTATCCATCCAAATGTAGAAAAGAAAGTCATGTGGGGAAATTAAATTCGAAAATCACTACTAGTACAAGGTTCAAGAAAAAAAAAAAAAAAAGATTTGCCTTCTTTTGTAGTATCCTTGGACGTGGTCTTTTAAAAAAAAATTACAATGCACTAATCAAAGGTAGCAGATTGGATTGAAGTTCGATGGATCAAAATGAGCTGATGAAAATATGATCTTGTCCAAGTTTGAGGGATTGGATTGGGCAAATTATCATGGTGGGTTAATGGGCACGTCCCAAGTTAGCCCATTTAAAACTTTGAACTAATTTGGACTATATGGTAGTCCTAATTCAAAAGAAAATTTGTCAAAATAAACGTTTTTATTTGATACATTTATCTTGATATAACAAAAAGGCTTATTTGTTTTGTTTGATAATGAACTAATTGTAAAAATATAAACAAAAAATAAAATAAAAAATTGATAAGAGTGAGACGGATTGAGTTGCAATCTGTTTTCTGGTCAATCTTGCCCCAATTGATATTTGCCCAAGTAATCTTGGATGTATAATGACTCATACTTTTATTCATTGATTTGTCCTAATTTAATAAAATCTGCTCACTTATTACCCTCTAATAAGGGGAAAAATTTTTTCCAGGAGAAACAAGTGAAACCCCATATAACTAGTTGGTATTGGAGGAAACTCCACTCCTTGAAGGGAAGAATGCAGCACTGGTATGCCCAGGACCAGTTTCTACTGATAAATAATGGTAAATACTCTATAACAAGATGGTATCATGAGCTAATTGGAGATCACACCAAAACTGGAGGTGGCAGACCTGGCTTGGAATACGGTTCATTGCCTAAACATAGGTTTATCATGTGGCTTGTAGTACATGATAGATCGATTCCTCACTAAGGTCAGGCTTCAGCATCTAAACATTCGTATGGAGAATGTCACCTGTTGCCTATGTCAGACATCAATGCTGGAGACTAGCAGACATCTCTTTGTAGATTGTGAATTTGTAAAATTAGTGAGAGCTGAAGTGACACTCTGGACTAATATTCATCTTCCTGCTGCAGACTTAAAAACTACTCTAGACCTGATTAGGAAGAAGCATTGGAAGAAATTTAAAAAAAACAGATGGTGGAGGCAATTTAGAGGTGTACAGGTTCAACATGCTGGTGTAGTGGGACAGATCACAAGGGAAGTTGTAGATAGGATTGAGGTTTTTCAGCATACTAAGGAGTCGTTTGGTAGAGTGTATAAGAATAATGCTGAGTAAAGTGTATTAGTAATGCTTGCATTACTAATGCAAGTATTAGTTATGCAAACATTATTTCTTACACAATGTTTGGTTTGATGTATTAAAAATAATATATATTTACATAATTTTTATAAAAAGATGTTTGTTTACCAAAATATCCTTCTCTCCATTAAAAGCTTCAAGAATTTCTCGTGACAATTAGAAAAAATGGCAACATCCACTTACAAATCCACTTCCTATAAAGCAACCATTGTTTGATTAAATGGAAGGAAGAAGAAGAGGTAGAGAAAATCACTATTGCTTTTCTATTGCCAAGTACAGAGATGATAAGCTTAGTGAAAGCTAAATGATGTTGAGCTATTTGCAGTCAAATCTCAAAGCCTCAAGGTGAGATCTGGTGCAATTGGTTCATCTTTTTCGACTTATGGTGTCAATGTCACGTTTGAACATCCAGCAAGAGCAAAATTAGTATGAGATGTACCAGGATTCTTCACTGACAGAAACTGGCACGCCAAAAATGAAGATGACCCGTACTTAGAGATTTGTGTTTATGTGCCATCTCAATCTTCTCTAGATTTCGTCAATGGTCATTGTGTGTCTCACTGTTGCTTTTCCATAGCAAAGTGCACAGAAAAGAAAGAAAGACAATATTTTGAGGGGTAATTTTGTAATTCATCAAGTTAATGCATGTGTTGAAGTCTTTGTGTTGGTAATACATGAAAAATGGGTGGTATTAGTAATACACACCTCAATACACAATAGAGTGTATAACTAATACAAGCATTAGTTATACATAGTATGAAAAAGTGTACCAAACAAGGTATTAGTAATACATAAGGCTAATACATGCATTATTTTTGCTAATACACTCTACCAAACGACCCCAAAGAGAGCAATTAGATGTAGAGATTTTTGACAGAAATTTTTGTAAGTAGTCTTGACTCTGTGGAGGTCTGATCATCATGCAAATCTTCCACTGGAAGGGAAATGAGGTCCAGATGCTCTTAAGTTTGTATATTTTTCTTGGTGTTTAATGATAATGTTCATAGTGATTGCCAAAATAAATAAGAAAAGATATCATGAGGAAACACATCGAGGTCCAGTGTTCCATAAACACTTAAGGGACCAATATCCTATTAATTGCTAAAGAATGGCACCATCTACCAATCAAGTCTAAAAATTTGATAATTTCAGATATCATTGGCTTTTTAAGAAATTATATCATAATGATATAATCAAGCTCCAACTCCAGTCCATATATGTGTGTTTTTTCACTAAGCAGATTTGACTTTTGCTTTCTTAAAGAAGTGCCATCGTATTCCCTATTTCACCAAACCTTATCAAAGCCGCAGAGTGAATTCAAGGAGCTTTTGCGAAACATTTAATGTCCGGTTTGTCCTTCAAATAGATTGATCTTTAATCTTTTTTTTTTAAATGGATTGATCTTTAATTTTTGCCCTTAACAATCGAACTTATGTGTAGAGGAGCATAAGCTCTTTAAGGACACAGAGCATGACTTATTAAATATTGTGATACAAAAATATAAATTTATACCGTCGAAAAAATAATTTGTCTTGAGGAACAAAAATTAAAGATAGAACACAACATCGGACTAAAGTGCAAAATGATGCCCTCAGGGGAGACATTGGATAAGTATTAGAGGAAGGGGAAAGGACATAAATGTCACTTCGCCCAAAACTATTTTCACGAAATAGCCATTGATTTTGCAATTCCAAAAGGTAGCCATTTTAGGCCTTTTTGTCTCTGCTAGTGCCTTTTTTTTTCAGTTCATATACCATAATGATACGGTCCCTATGCCACATTCATATAGTTTATACAGAAAAATATATGCATATATAGTTCATATACCATATTGATACAATTTTGATATCATATTGATACAATTTCTGTACCATATGGCCTTTTTATCGCTGCTAGTGCCTTTTTTTTTTTGGTTCATATACCATAATGATGGGGTTCCCATGCCACATTCATATAGTTATACAGAAAAATATATGCATATATAGTTCATATACCATATTAATACAATTTCTGTACCATATATACCATATTGATACAGTTTTCGACTGACCATTTTTAGAATTAGTTTGGGCCGACTGGCCATTTTTTGGAATTAGTTTGGGCCGACTGGCCACTCCATATCCAATAGCCCAAACATGGGCTATTTGTTTTTTGATGGGCCATGTGGTGTCCTTTTCCCTTAGAGGAAAGCCAACACCCTTAAAGTAGATTTTTCTTTTGGGCCGTTAATATTAGACATAGAGAATTTTGGGCCTCTCAATTTAGACAAATCGAAATAGGCATCTCTAGGGCTTGGGTCTGGTAAACAAAGATCGATCTTATAAAGAGGCCCAAGACATCAACAAACCTAAAGGCCCACATTAATGTTGCTACACCCTCCTTTTCTTTTTATCTTTTTGCAAATTGATTTCTCTGTATCAGAATTCAGACGGTAGGTCTTTTTTCCAGTAATTATATACTACTCTCTACTGGTGAAGTTAAAATTATCTACCATATACTTAGCAAACCACTGCTTTTCTTATGTCTTCGGATGTGCCCTCAACTCTCAAAAACAGGATTTTTTTCCGTTCACTTATACTTGTCATATTTAAACTTGACATACTCATTAAGAAAATAATGATTGACATGACTATTTACTATACTATCCGTATTAATGTTTATACTGAATGAAGGGAGCTAGGGTGTATAACGTAACATATCATTATAGGTGTGCCGTAACCAGAGCCGGCTCAAGGGCCAAGCGGACGAGGCGGCCGCTTTAGGCCCCCAAATATTTAAGGCCCCAAATTAATTATTATAAGTTGGCCTTATATGTTAATTTTTTAGAAAAAAAAAAACACAATCAAACGAAGTAACAAGCAAATACAAGTAGTGAAATTTTGCGATAATATCAACGGAAAATGGATAAATATACCCCCGAACTATGATAAATGGTACGTATATACCCTCCGTCATACTTTGGGTACACATATGCCCCTACTGTTAACGAAATGGTACGTATATGCCCCTCACACTAAAGATAGGGGCATATGTACACCCAAAGTATAACAGAGGGTATATACGTACCATTTATCATAATTTGGGGGTATATTTGTTCTTTTTCCGTTTTAATTTTTTTATCCCAAATAATTAATCCAAACCCACTACCCGATCCAATAAATCCATCGAACCCAATTCTAAACCAACTCGACCGACCTCTATTTTTCGTTCCAAACCTGATACGCCCTCTGTTTTTCTCTTAAACATGAACTCCAATCAAATTGCAGTGATTGGTCGCTGCTGCTAGTTGATGTTTACTAGTTGGAGGGAGTGGAGATTAGGCCGGAGGTGGCCGGAGCTAGTGGTGCGGCGATGGTTCGCAGGTGGGGTGTTTCCGATTCGACGGAGACGGTGGCTGTGTGGTACTGACCGGTGATGGGTAGTGTTTTTCCGATGGAATTTCGCTGAAATTTGAAACGTGATGGGTTCAATTTATTTGGTGTTTTTTTTGGGTGTTATGGGTTAATGATTTTTTTCTTCTTGAAATTGGTAGTAGTGGGTGTTACTGTATTGTGTGTGTATATCATTATAGGGGTGGGAAAAATGCGTCTATTAGATAGGCGTCTCTTGAGTTTTAATTGGGACCGGGTCGGATAGTGGGTTTATTGGGTCGGATAGTGGGTTTGGGTTAATTATTTGGAATAAAAAAATTAAAATAGAAAAGGGACAAATATACTCCCTAACTATGATAAATGGTACGTATATACCCCTGTCACACTTTGGGTACACATGCCCCTACCGTTAGTGTAAGAGGCATATACGTACCATTTCATTAACAGTAGAGGAATATGTGTACCCAAAGTATGACGGAGGATATATACGTACCATTTATCATAGTTAGGAGGTATATTTGTCCCTTTTAATTTTAGAATTAGTTCTACTGTTCTAAGTTTCCAGTCTCTTTTAATTTGAATTGTTTTATTCACCGGGTCTTAATTTGTGTGACATACTTTACTTATTAATCCACTTCGAAAATAACAATTAACAACTTTGCATTTAAAAGGCTAGAAACATACACATCAAATAATGTATGCATGATTTTTATAAAAATAAAAAAGTTTAGAGCCTCGTAGTGAAATTTGGCTTTAGGCCACCGATTAGGTTGAGCCGCCCCTGGCCGTAACACTTATTTAAGGCCAAGTATATTCGCCACTTGCTTATGATTTGTTAGTTGTGCAGCGACATCAATGCTTGAATTTCTTTTACAGGCATTTAATAGCAATGCACACATAAATATGTAAACGAAGATTTTATTTTGGAGGACTTTATTTCCAAGTAAAATAAACGAATCAATGAGAAAACAAATAAAAGTCATAAAAGAAGACTTTAAGTCTATGCACTCCAATTTAATATTTTGACTTTCATGAATTTGACTTAAACAAAATATATTATATGAAGGAGGGAAACGAGTAAATTAAAAGGTAAGTCACCCAAATTGGTTAATGGTTTCTTATTTAAGAAGATAATAATTAAAGAAAAAACAATGGAGAAAAGCAATTGCACTTGTTAAAAAATAAATTAAATAGAATCTCCGGGACATAGTTGCTCAAGGAAATGAATCACTCCAAGCAATCTAATTGCACTTGTATGGATGGGTAAAAAGTCATCAATTCTCAAAGAATATTGTTATATGATTACTGATAAAGTAAGGATGTGAATTTAAAGATGTACATCTTTTTTATACTAAATCTAGGTTTATCCAATAAGAATAATATTTCGTTATATTTGATGTGATCGCTAGTGTATTGGTAGGAATATATCCAAAGTAAAAACTATTTGATCAGACATATAGCAAGTACAGAGAGGACTACAGTAAATCAACGAGTTAGACAATGCATAGCCAAACCAAAGACTTGTTTGATCATTTGAGAATCATTTCCTAGACATGTTTCATTCGCACCACCCCGAAAGAATACATTTGGGAAGGTTTAATGTGCCCGTACAAGAGATAACTCAAATAACTATCAAATTCTGAATTATTCTGGATTTCATTTATTCTTCAAGATCTGATCAACCATTTAACTATTGTGCACATCTGTTTACATTTGATTACGCACGATTTTACACTTATCCTCTTTCAGATTTATGTTCATCAATATTCATCGAGTGTTCTTCACTACTTGAATCGGAGAGAATTCAAGAAGATTCTCTCACTCAAATTCTCTTCTAAGTTACAATTCATTTTGATTATCAATTTTGTTATATTTTCATTAACGATATTTCAATTACATTCACATTATTAAGGATTAACGAGATTTGAATTAATTATGCATTACTTGTGACCTCAATTTTTAATAATTTGACTGGTCGAAACCTAATAAATAAATTATAAGATAGAGAGCTAAATGCCAAATAATACACCTACTTGCATGTAATTGCAAACCTCCGCGTCCCCAAAACATTTGGAGAAAAAATAAAAAGAATAGGAGGTGCATAGAGGTTTTTTTTGTCACCCAATGTTTGGTACTTGCGTTGGAGCCCCTACTAATTCGGATCGTGCACTTCAGGGTCCATTCTAGGGTTGCCGCTCCCAATAAATTTTTCTCTATTTTCAGGACTCGAAACCGAGACCTCTGATTAAGAATGGAGCAAATAGCTTTGATATAGCACTACAAATTTTGTCAAATTCTTGTAATTAAATCCCATTGTGCTTTTGTTTGTTGACAGACAAAGGACAATCTGCAAATTCATAGAGAGTTAGAGACTATTAAGCCACCGAATAATCAGTTCTAGCCAGGCCGCTATAACAGGTAGAGAGAATAATCATTGTGGTCCACTCTCCCTAGTGACTAATGGTTGGGGTAGACAAGAATTTTTTTTTTCCCTCTACAATTTATTTTTGATGAACGGATCCTTCAAGTAAGCGGTAAAGTTATTGCGATGTGATCAGGAGGTTACATGTTTAAGTCGTGAAAACAGCATCTTGCAAAAATTCAAAGTAAGATTGCGTATAATAGATCCTTACGGTCCGACTCTTTCCAGGACCCGCGTATAACGAATGCTTTAGTGGATTGGATGGCCTTAAAAAACAGTGTATTTTTGATACTTTTGTCCTTTTAAAAATTAATTTCTTGCAAGGCGCAAGTGTATTTTGTTTATCAATTAAGCTACTTATTTAACTTTCCTAAATTTATAAGGGCAAGTGGATGGAATTGAAATGTGAAGAAGGTGAATAAATGCTGTAACATGGGTAGAAGATGAAAAGGAATGGGGGGGGTGATGTGCACAAAAAACCAAAGATTGGCATATGTTGGGTTGATGGGAGCAATATACAGAATCTGCTTAGAATAAAGGCTTTTTAATTATTTGGAGGTGGGTACGTTGAACACAGTAGTAAACTGGAAATTCATGAAGTGGTCCTTTTGGATATGCCACTCAGTATGGGAACCAAAATGATTGCTCATTTTCCCACGTCGTTAATTGCCCCTTCAATGTCTCATTCATTTCCTCCTCATTCAGAATGTCTCATACATTTCCTCCTCATTACTATCAGTCAAATGGATATGGCTGATTTATCTTATACTCCTCAGTTTCGTTTAGTTTTAGTTGGTCCTCTTGCTAAAAATATTTATTTTAATTTAGTTGTCTCATTTATGAAATTAAAAGAATTTTATTATGTTCTTCCAATACTACCCTTATTATTAAATGACTACATAAAGTGTATAACTCAAATTTATATTTTCAAAGCGTGATTAATAAAGCTAATTTGGTAAAATAAACTCTTAATAAGTATTTTTTTAAGAGAAGTATCAAGCCAACAAGGACCAACTATTTTGAAACGGAGGGAGTATGACGATGACCAACACTATCTCGACCTTGGATTACCAAAGTGCTATAAATATTCTGCATTTTGTCCGGGAAAAAGTTACAACTAGTAATACTCGACTGATGATTTAGACGACACATTCCAAATTTTTTAAAGCGTGGAAACCCTAAGATTGTGAGGATAGGGAGATTGTTTCTGATAGAGTCTTAACTTAAGAAGAGATGGAAAGGAAGCAATAAAAACAATAAGATAATAGTATAAACGGAGTGAAAGAAACAATAATACTAGAGATCTATGACTAAATAAACATAAGAAAAATACTAATACCCTTGAAACAAAAAAAAAATACATTAAACAACCTACTAATCCTATGCTCTGATACTCGACCTCCACACAATTCGATCAAGCATCATGTGTCCTTTTGAGAATAGTATCTCTCATTTATATTCTCACCAACTTAATATGGCCTTGCGGACTGTTATAATAGAGGTGGGTTAGCTATCTTGATGGAAAACAGACACCTCATTTTGAGTTAGTTAATGTAAACCTGCAAACATTTAATAATGGACTAATACCTAATAATGCAACTTTTTTTTTTCTATGAGTACTGTATATTTTGAAAGTGATAGAGCATGGAATGTTACCTAGGCGATATGCTTTGGGTTCTAATCCTACAATCACCCACACATCCTCTCTAGCTATATGTTGGATTCATATGCTTTACGTACAAATTACTCTTACCACTGCATAAAGGAAAAAAAGGAAGAAGGAAGAAAAGATATTCATCTTTTTGTCTTATCATTCGATAAGTTCAATTAATTTTGATTTATTCATATTTTATATTCGACTGGAGAAATTGATTTTCGAATTGATATTGGCTTTGTTCAATTCTTTGGCTTAATTAACTTTTCTATGTTCGATTGTTTTCTCAAATCTTGGGCTTTCATTTTTTCCCTTCGTTGCTTCCAAAAGTACTTTGTGGCCTAGAGCTTGATATATTAATTGAAGGGAAAATTTTCTATATATACTGCACAATAAGACTCATAATTATCATATATGGCAGGAGTTTTTCATTTATCAAATATAGCAGATATTTTTTTAAAATGTATACAAACTCACATTTCGAATCTTTCATTTATATTTTGTTAGTATTTATGACTCTAGTATCCTTTCCCTAGGGCATTTTATCATGGGAATGCGGGAATTTTTTAATTTGTGAGTACTTCCTCCTCCGTTCCTTTTGACTTGTCATCATTTTTTTTAAAATTAAACAATATAAATTTTTATTAATATTTTAAGATATATTTTTTATTATATTAATAAAAGAAATATTATAACTTAAAATATTTTTCATATAATTTTTTAATATTTAAATTTAATTTAAATATATTAAATTAATCTAATTAATTTAATTTAAATATATTAAATTAATCTAATTAATTTAATTTTAAAAATTAATAAATTGACTCTTGAAAAGTGAAACATTATCATTAAAAAGGGACGGTGGGAGTATGAGAAGTTAGCCTCCACAATTAATTAATTAAAAGAAAAAGGAGATTTTTTTAAAAAAATGTTGTATGAGAAGTGCACCGTGTGGCCTAGTGATTTAATAAAATTGGATTGAGCATCATGAGGTATCAAATTTAATTCCTAATAAAAATAAATATTAGGTGATTTCTTCCAATTTGTTCTAACCTTGATGAATCGAGTTATCTAATACTTGTTACTGATAATAGGTGATAAATATCTCATAAAATTAATTAAAATGCACATAAACTAATTCGAACACCAGAATTATAAAAAAAATACTCCCTCCGTTTCAAAAAGAATGACCTACTTTCCTTTTTAGTTCGTTTAAAAAAGAATGACCCTTTTCTTTTTTGGCAACACTTTAATTTCAACTTTCCACATGGCATGTTTAAGACCACAAGATTAAAGGGCATTTTGGTACATTTGTCATAACTTTAATTTAGGACCACAAGATTTAAAAGTCTTCTTTATTTTCTTAAACTCCGTGCCAAGTCAAACTAGGTCATTCTTTTTTAAACGGAGGGAGTAGAAAATTATGAGAAGTAATGCGTTACACAAGTAGAATTGTCGTGTCTTGGAACGGTCTCGATTTGCATGTTTGCCACCCGGCAGTTGGATGCATGGCATGGCCCGCCACCCACGAGGAAAGTAAAGCCTTATTTTCCCTAAATGACAAATTTTGGCATATAGCTAAACTAATTAATACAACAAACAAATAATTCATCGTAGCTCTTCCATCAGTTATTGTTGTCCAATTCGTCATATTAATACATCATGATTCCACTATATCTCATCTCTAAATAATAAAGACAACTTATATTCCTTAATAGGAATAGCTACCTAGCTAGTATGTAATTATGTATCCACCATTTTCATCTCCGATTGATAGATAAAATGTTTAATTAAATGCATTTGTTAATTGGTTGCAGTGTGATGCTCAATTTTGTGTAAAACTTTCTTGAATTTAACTGTCAATTAAAGAGGTTTCCAAACAAGTTTTTTTAATCGCTTTCTTTTTAACATTTCGTCATAATTCTCAGTTGATGGCGATTTGCATGATTGATTGTTATTATATTTATATTAATCAATGACGGTTGAAATAGTGCATTTTTACCAATTATTATAAGATGTGACGTAAGCCTCCACGATTTATTTTTTATTATATGAAAAATTGTGTAAGATTCAAAAGAAGAAAATACACAAATGATACATTTAACTATGTCGGTTTAATATTATATGTACAAAGTTTCTAAATTAAAAAAAAATCGAAGAAAGTTGTTGAGCAACAACTGAACAACATACTATACAAGTTATAGTAAAATAATTGAATAATTCTTTCAAAAAACATATGTTAATTAGGTGTACAAGAAGAAGAATCTAAGCATCAAGAACTCAATGTGTAAAACATGCATGAAGCAAATAACATACCCATAAAGATGTTAGTCGTCTTGATCAGAAGTTTTAGACCCTTATAGTCTCGTCAAATAATTGAAATATTCTTTTAAGAAAATATGTCAAAGTCAAGAAGAATCATCTAGGCATCAAAAGTTTAGTCGCCTCAGAAGTGTTAAATAACAGACCCATAAAAACGTTAATCGTCTCAAAGTTTTAAGGAAAAATGACATAAATACACACCTTAACTTACCATATTTATACTAATTTTCACTCTTACAAAGTAATTAAAAAATTTTCAACTAATTATGTATCGAGTGCTAATTACGTATCTCGACTGACTTAAAATCGGAAAAAATATACCGGGAGCTAATTAGGTATCCTTACAAAGGAAAAAATGTATCTTCGTTGGATGTATTATGTATCTCGACAGACCCAAAATCGGAAAAAATATATCGGGAGTTAATTATATATCTTTACAAAAAAAAAAATGTATCTTCGTTGGATGTATCGGGAGCTAACTATATATCTCGATAGATTCAAAATCGAAATTTCAGTAATGATGTAAAATGTCAGAATTTTCTGTAAGTAAGCTTTATGCTGTCGGGATATTTATGTTGTTTGCCAAAGTTTTAATCCCTTACAATCTCATCAATACGTTAGAGATTGCTTATCTAACAATCTCTATTTTGAGACTACTCCCCTGTCTCCCCCCGTCTTAGGTTTCTAATGAAGTCTTATTTACTATTTACACACAAAAAGAAATGACGATCATGTTTATCTCAAAATAAAGTATGCGCTAAATTTATAAAGGGTGAAAATCATTTTCACCCCAAAATTTTACTTTAAAAATTAAATTTCCTCTTCAACTCTGAATAATAATTAAACTTCTTCTTTTATCATATTTAATGTCTATTTTACCCTTGTAAATATATTTATATAATACCTCTTTATATTATATATTATTTATTTATTTAATCTAGGTATTTATAATTTTTTATTTAAGTTCATTAATATTATAAGTAGAATATTACTTTTATGAATTTGTCATAAAATTTAATGTTATTTTATGACCGTTATTTCAATATTAGATGCATTAGTGTGTTTATATGTATGTACATGCATGTGCGTATATTTTTGTTTTTCCCACTCTCTTACTCCATGTGTTTCATATTACTTGACCCTTCTTGTTATGACACATTCCTTAAGAAATTTTTAATTAGAGGTGTATTTTACTAAACTAACCTTATTAATAATGTTTTTGAAACTTTAAATCTGACTACTACTATTTTACGCAGTTATTTAATACTAAGGATAGAAATAAAAAATATTAAAGTTTCTCTTGATTTTATAAATTGAACAAGTAAATTAAATAATAGAGTAACTATTTTTAGTATGAAGGTCATGTAACATGAAACGACGGGGGTATTCTCTATTGTTTATATAAATAAATAAGTTTTAATTGTCATTAATGGAGTATTATATAAATTATAGTTTAAAATAATTTAAAATCTAAATAAATACAATCTTTAATAATTTGACCTTAATTTAATTAATTATTTTGTATTTTCTGCATAGAAATATATTTGTATACTCCCTCTGTCCCATTTTATGTGTCGCATTTTGACCAGATACGAAGTTTAAGAAATAAATGATGACTTTGTAAAGTTGACAAAAATGTCCCTATTAAAGTCACTTTAATGGTTTTTTTTAAGTTGTCTTTTCTTGTTAAGTGAGACCTAGTGAAGATAAAATAAGGATGATGCTATTAAATAGTTGTCAAATAAGAAAATATAATATTCTTTTTGGGAAAGACCAAAAAGGAAATGACGACCCATAAAATGGGACAGAGGGATTAGTTATTATTACCTGTTATTTTCACTTGTATAAATAAATATTAGAGTTTTTATTATTATTAATAAAATTAATTTCTCATTATACTAATTTACTTCATGAACATTATTAACTTATACACTTAATTAGTATTTCTCACTTTTTTCGCCCAAAATATAATGTTTATATTTTTATGAAAATTTGTTACATGAATTTAATTTTAAAAAATGAAAATATCATGATTTTTAAAGAAGTAAAAATGAAGAAGTTGATAATGAAAGGGTACAATAAGTATTTTAAAAATTTAATTAAGATAAAAAGGGAAATTTGATTATTATTTAAAGTTGAGGAGGAGTTTGATTTTTAAAATAAAGTTGGGGCGAAAACATTTTCACCCAATTTGTCAATCTTCAAAACTACCAAATTTTTCTTTCCTTATGCTGATGTAAAGTTTTGCTTTTTCATTGCCTCCCTTAAATACAGATTTTTGGAGTAGTCCTGTTGAAAATATTCAAACAAGTTGGATAATTCTTGTTTTTTAGAAAAAAGAAAAATACGTGTGTTCCTAAATAGTTACTCATGGACCTATCACCTATGTAACTCACAATGGGGTCAAAAGAAGAACGTCACTTTCTTTCTAATTCTGTGACTGTGAGATGTAAATTGTCATGTAAATGAAAGTGAGGGCATGTTGGGCAAATATTAAAATCCCCCGAGTCTCTCTTTAAGAAATAAAAAGAAAGCTAATCTAAGCAATTAAGTATCATATTAAAATATGTGTATGAATCTTTCATTCAATTTTTTATGCTAATTAATCAATAGTTATAATGAGATAAGACATAAGTACCTTTTAAATTATATTCGAAGTTATTATGATACATCTAAATTTTACGGTGGTTCTATTACCCTTCTAGATTCATTTTTTCTGTATTTTTGTACTCCTTTTATGCTGACATGACTGTCATACCAACACAAAAGGAGCACAAAAATATTCTGCTACTTGACAGTCACGTCAGCAAAAAGGAGTATCAAAATACAAAAAAATGAGTTTAGGGAGATAATAGGATCTCCATAAAATTTAAGTGTGTCGTAGCAATTTAGGCTATAATTTAAGGGGTACTTGTGTCTTATCTCTGAAAAAATACACTTTCATTTTTTAAAAAATGATAGATATTTTGAAGTATTTATTTTCAATGCTATGCTTGTAGTGTCTTGGTGTTGTCTATTATTCTGAATAGATCGAGCGTAATATTAATTTGTGATAGTCTTGTTTTTGTTATTATATATTCTTTCTGTCTCAATTTATATGACACACTTTCCTTTTTAGTCAGTCCCAAAAAGAATGACACATTTCTATATTTGATAACAATTTAACTTTAAAATACCCATTTTACCCTTAATGAAATGATTTACAATCACACAAATATCTATAACTCATTTTAGACCACAAGTTTCAAAAGTCTTCCTTTATTTCTTAAACTCCATATCAAATCAAAGTACATCACATAAATTGAGACGGAGAAAATATTATTTTGTTACTATCTATGGTTTCATGTTTCTTATATTATGTCTTTTCTAAATTTTTTTTTATTTGTCTTAAATCGAGATCTATCAAAAATACTCTCTCTATCTTTTTTTAAAATAGTGATACGAATTATCTATACTTTACTTTCTTGAGACCACTAAATCTTACTTTGTAAGAATATTCATGACATATTACTGTTGTTATTTTTAGTTAAGATGACGAGTAATTTGGTCAGGAGGGAGTAACAAAATAGTCTAACTATAGGTTAGTACCTTAATGAAAGTGAGCTTCTTTTAGGGAAACAAAATTAGATAGATATATATGGCCTAACATGTTTCCAGTGTCTGAGATGTAGAAGATGGTTTTTTCCCTTTGTATTCTACTCCTTTTGTCCTCTCTCTCTCTCTCTCTCCCCAAAACAACTCCATAATAGCTAACAACTATCCTTTTCTTATTTTTTCCGCCTCCTTATTTTCCTTCCAAGTTTCTTGTTATATATATGTGAACTCATGCTCTTTGCAACTTTCACAGTGTTGTACTATATTTTAAGTTATGGATTTTGGTGGGTTGATGACAATGGAGGCTATAACTGGTCAAGAATCTGCTACTAACATTTCAAAATCTGATAATACTAATAGCAACTCCAATGGATCTGGACAACTCAGAAAAGAGAGATCTGGTCCTTGTGATGACAACACTTGGAGGCTCTATAAACTCCCTAAACCTGCAGCAGATGATTTTTCTACTCCTTCTACTTTGTTTATGAGATCTGGTTCACCAAATGATGGACATGGTCACTCTACTATGCTCAGTTTTTCATCTCCAAAGTCTGAAGAAATCCCTTTTCTTTGTACTAACAATAATGTTTCAGCTCAAGAATCATCTAGAACTACTCTTGCTTTCCCATTCTTTGATTCTGGATACCACTACAGTAGAGCTGCTTCAGGTATCAGAAATGTTATCTGTTAAAGTTTAATTTTTTTTTTTTTTTTGGGGGTGGGGTGGGGTGTTGATTCTGTTTAGATTAAGGGGATTTTGGAGATTTTGATGTTGATGATGTGGATGTATAAAGATCTTTTTTTTTTTAATCATGTTTAGCTGTTTTAATTTATTTTACTGTACAACAGATGGAGATGGGTCTTTTCAAAGAAATACTGTAGATGTAAGGAAAAAAAAGGGTATTTTGTTGTATGGAATAACAGTGCAATTGATTGTAATGGTCTTGTCAATAAAAGAAAAGTTCATTAAACCCAAAAAGGAAAAAAATTGAAGTAATCTTTGTTAATGATATCCTATACTGGGTGGAAAATCTGGTGTTTTCATGTACATCTTAGGCAAATTTAGCACATCATTTAAGAAGGAAAAAAAAGTAAAGGTTGCAGTAAAGTAGGTGCACGAAGGAAAAAAAAGGAGAGAGAAAAGGGAAGAAAAAAATGAGACTTTTTGATATTTGAGTCCCAGATATTTATGAAGTTCAGTCAACCTTATACGTCTTGGATAATTGATCTTTCTATTTGTTTACTTTTTGATTTGGAGTTAATCATGCTATGCAAGTTTCTGATTATAAATTTTGCTATATGTACCTCTCGACAAGTATAATTTTTAGCTTGTGCTTTTTCTTGTTTCAGCTTATGCCTCTGGAGGGTCAAGCGATAGCTCGCGTGGACCTTTTGCCAGGTTCAGAGGTCCATTTACTCCTTCTCAGTGGATGGAGCTGGAACATCAGGCTTTGATCTACAAGCATCTCGTGGCGAATGTTCCGGTTCCTCATCAGTTGCTAATTCCTCTTAAGAAGTCTCTGAACCCATATACATTTTCTGGCTTGTCCGCTGGACCCTATGCATCCAATTGTAAGATTTTTCACTTTCCCTACCAAGTGTTGACGTCAACTGTGCCAAAATGGAACATGTCTGTTGTCCTTGTCCGTTCAGATGTTGTTTGGTTGTCGTATATGAATTCTTCACCGTACAACGTTGGATCTTCGGTAGACGACAACATTGTTTTTTTGGTATACAGCTATCGGTACCTAATACATGCATAATTATGTGAGACCTACTGTTGAAATGCTTACTATAATATATTGGATGAAATGTGGAATTAAAATTCGTCTAGATAAAACTGTGTAGCCTTTGGTATCACAATCAATGCGTAACAATCCATATTAATTATTCATTGCGTAGAAATCCATGTATTATTATTCATAACAATTCATATATTACTATCGCTTCATAACAAGGTGGTGAGCAAAACAACTCCGAAGAGTCTTAAACCATGTCGTTTATCTGTCTCAGGTACTTTGTAGGGAAATGCCTATTGTCTTTTAGACAATTAGAACCTTATATTGGATTCTAAGGATTTTGGCTCAGTGCTAATCTAGTTCTATTCCTAAATCCTATACATCTGCTTAGAAGTATCTCCGTACCTGAATTTGTGATTTCTCTTGTTATATTTTGGGGTGTCCTTCTGCATATAGGATTTACTAATAGTATGCGCTTATTTTATTCTTAATATACATTGTATTAGAAAGCATGAAGAATATTGTGAAAAAAGTTGTTTCTATCAATCTTATGGCTTATGATTTGAAATTAATATTCTTCTGCATACAGTTCAGATGTAATTTTTATCTCTTTAAAAGTTGGCATATTTCCGGACTTTCATCTCGTACTTCAGTTTTCTTACCATTTGGGAACATATTTGTTGAGTGTCTCATATTTTAGGTGAGTTACAGAATGTTCATGGGTAATTTACATCAGACCTTTAATTTTGAAAGGGTTGAGGACTGTGGCTCAGTATATGGGTTAGACTTTCTCATGGTTTTCCTTGACTTTCTTGCCATGAAGTTATTTACCAATGATTTAGTCTACTATATTTTTCTGCTTTTCTGTTCTTGTTTTTTGTTTGTTTTTTCATCTTTTGCCTACTTTGTGGTACATATAGGGGGATGGGGTACTTTTCATCTTGGTTTCGCTGGCAACACCGATCCCGAGCCTGGTAGGTGTCGTCGAACAGATGGAAAGAAATGGCGGTGCTCGCGAGAAGCTGTCCCTGATCAGAAGTACTGTGAAAGGCACATAAATAGAGGCCGACATCGTTCAAGAAAGCATGTGGAAAGTCAGAATGGCCATGTTGTCTCTGGATCCACCACTTCAAAGGTGGCATCGGTCGCACCCTCCTCATCAGCGTCGGTGATACCCAGCAGCGGCACATCCAACAGCCTTGGTGCTGTTCAGCACCAATTCAATAACTTGCAGCCCAGCGCTGCCAATCCTTCCACTGAGCAGCTTGTCAACAGGTAAGAAATATTTAAGTCCTGACAGCTAATTGATATGCCCATTTAATGCTTTCATCTCCTTGTCAACCTTGAAGTGGAGGCCTTTATTCCTCATTAGGTTAAACAGATATCTGAAATTGTTTATTTGGGAAGATTTTGATTATGAAAAGGATTGTCAACAACATTTTCTTAAACTATCTTACCTTCTCAAAACCTTGCTGGGAATAAAAGGAAAAAGGAACTAGAAATTCATTATATATTTATTATTCTTTGGTCATAATTGATATGTATGCATATGACAGAATCCTTATAGAAAAATATGTATGTGACAGAATGAAAGATCATAAAGGTGTCACTGTGATATCTCCAACAATTGGTTTGAAGCCCAAGGGCTTAGCTATTTCAGTTCAAAAGCAACATAATGGATTTGAGCTATCATCGCAGACGGATTTTGGCCTAGTGTCGTCGGATTCCCTTCTCAACCCTTCACAAAGAAATTCCTTTGTAAATCCTAAGAATGCTAATGCTTTCCTAGATTTCAATGACCAAGAACAAAGTGAACAACATCCAGTTCACCACTTCATTGATGGATGGACCAAGGAACAGTCGTCACGCGCCTCTGTATCTTGGCCAGATCAACTAAATTCAGATTGGACTCAACTGTCCATGTCTATTCCCATGGCTGCCTCAGATTTCGCATCATCCTCAAGTTCTCCTAGGCAAGAGAAGCTCACTCTTTCACCTTTAAGGTTATCTCGTGATCTTGACCCCATCCAAATGGGCTTGGGAGTTGCAAATAGCTACGGCGAAGCTATGCAAAAGACAGCTAATTGGGTGCCAGTATCCTGGGAAAATTCACTTGGTGGTCCATTAGGTGAAGCCCTGAATAATACCGCAGGTAGTGCAGGAGATGGCAAGACTGCCTCAGCGTTCAACCTGGCAACAGAGATTTGGGATAACAGGTCTCCATTTGGATCATCTCCCACAGGTGTGCTGCAGAAGTCGACCTTTGTTTCACTCTCAAACAGCAGTTCAGGAAGTAGTCCACGAGGTGACAGCAAGAAGGTTCATGAGGGTATTGGCATGTGTGATGAGGTGATTGGTTCAACATTGGCGAGTTCTTTGTGTATTCCCTTGATGTAAGTCTCGTGTTTGATTGGGAAAACACACTAGCAGTGTACTCAGCTGATGCAGAACAGTAGAAAGTTTCCTTGATGGTTATCTCCTTAATTTAATATTTCCACTTAGACACTTTTCAGGGTCTGCATGTTTATCAAAGCAGATACTTTCGATAAGTATGTCCTGTTGTAACTTAAACAGACATTTGATGTTAGTTTATCCTTCCGGAGAACTCGATGTATTTGTGATTGTTACGTTGTTTTTTCCTGTAAAATTAATGTGGAACTCTCGTTTTCTTAAGATTTTCCTTATTGGAGATTTATATAAAAGAAAGTTTATTTGCAAATCTTAAATTGCAGTTCCAGATTTTTGGATTGTAATTTGCTGGCTGTGTAGGGTTTCTTGATTAGTATATACTGCATAACGGTGAGTTATTGACAATTGATCGATCACTTTGCTTAGTTGCTTGGCAAGCTTCTTGCTATAGAACATGCCTTGGCCTTGATAAGTGTACCAGGAAGTTTTGTTGTACACTGAAAATATGGTCCTAAAGGTGGAGGGTAGGTTGGTTATATACTCTTATGCACCTCCAACGTTTTGGTACGTATTGTCCCCGAACTATAGATCATATGACCTCACAAGAAATTCAGCTCCAGACTGTTTCATCAGACTATTGGGCTCAAGTATTCCTATTCAACTTAAGTGACTCAATCAAAAAGCTTTTTCTATTTGTATTGGATTTCATTCACCACACAGTTTGGATGACGCCAGCTACCCTGTGAACAGACCTTAGGTGCACCATAAATTTGGTAGCATATCAATATGCTGCTTCATCAGGACCATGGTTTAGTATCATCAGAAACTACATTTTTTGAGTAGGAGGTAGATTGATGGTTTGATTCATTTCCTATTGCTGCTTAAATTCTTCAGATTAGAGGACCTTCATCCATCCTATCACATGATCAAAGGAGATTTTCTTGAACTAAACTGAGATTTTCTTGAACTAAACTGCTAAGTTTTGATGGGTTAATCGAAAATAATTCCAGCAACTGTTTATTCAGATGTGCATATTTCGATTGTAAAATCAAAGGTGACCTAAAATCTTTGACGAATTACATCATTTCACTTCAAGACTGAAACACGTGCCGTCACTACACATTTCACTGCAAAAATAAATCGAGAGCCTCAATAGAGGATTTGAACAGGCTTCTTGTTATGCATACACGACATGCTTTAACATCTCACGCAGCCAAAGTATAAACTTCACAGCAACTCAAACCTTGATGTGCTTAAAGAGGGCAAAATCACTACTAAAGAACAGTGATTGTAATTACTGATCGGCTGCTTTGATTTCCTGCGACTTACTATTATTGAAGTGATTGTAATTAGTGATCGCCTGCTTTGATTGCCTGTGACATACTATTATTGGATACGTAGGTTTTCTGAATGATTAATGGTGTCCAAGTCATGCCCTCCCTTTTACCCTTTATTGGCAAGCAATAACCAGAATCTAAACTTCCACATATGGTTAAGGACAGTTTTGCCTGATAGCTACATGTTGAAATAAGGTCATTACCCCATTAGGATGGATTGTAAGTTAAGGCCTAGCTGCTTTATTTATATTTATCGCTCTGTCTAGTGGTATAAATTCGAAAAACCCCCGAAGATTCTGTCATGTAAAAGCTTCTGATTATACCACGAAGATTGATTTTTATGAACTCATTTGTTCTGAGCATAAAAGATCTATGAGACGACATAAATGGAAAAAATTGTCAAATTATCTTTGGGACCCGGTTGAAAAGAGAATGTGCATTATGTGTGGACATGTATAACCGTGATTCCAAAGTTAATTGAACAATTTTCTATCATGTCCCCCCATAGATCTGTTAGGCTCATAACAAGTCACTCTCCATAGTTTGCCTCAAATTAGGTTCAGATTATTAAAGATGATCCATCCATTTCTTCAAAAAGCAAAAATGATCAAAGCTAAAACAAAGAGAGGCTCAGACACGCACAAATAGGTCATCAAAAAAGTATATAACGGTGATATCGTTATATCAGCATCGAGAAATGATTTCTTTCTTCATCGCCTCTTCAAAAAGAATTAACAATAATGCGGAAAAAAAGAAGAAGAAGAAAAGATATGTGGAAAATTTGGAGAAAATAGATAAGCAAAAGAAAACAAAGAGGAGAGGCTCAGACGACACGCACAGATGTCATCAAAATAATGAAAACTGTAGAGATACAATTATCTCAGGAATGCAGTTTTGTCTTCACCGCCTCAAAATAGCATGTGAAGATGAAGAAGAAGAACATTTTATACAGACAGAAAACCCTAGCCTTCAATCTAAGAAGGTGGACCGTATTTTTGGGCTTGGATAAGTTGGGCTTTAAGTACGATGTCAATGTTTTGGACCAGGTACAAAATTGTTAAATGGGCTTAGTTGGTAGGTAATAGGGCAGGAAATTACATGAAATGTCCCCCATAGTGGGTGATTTTGTATTTTGTATTTTTATCCCCCATAAAAAAAATCTTTAAAGACTAGCCTTCCTTCATTTTTATGTATACAACAAGTACATTTTTGCCCCTCTACTCTTCAAATGTTTTACTTTTTTCATGCTCATTTGGCTCTCAACTTTTTTTTTTTCTTTTTCTCTTTTTTAATGTTACTTGTTTTTTCTTTTTTCTTTTTTTTCTTGTTTTAATTCATTTGTCTCAACCTTTATTTTTTTCTTCTTCTTTTTTTCTTTTATTTCTCAAACATTATTTATTTTTCATTTCTCTTTTTTTAACTAATTCTCTCAACCTTTATTTTTTTAATTTTTTGTTTTTTTCCTTTCACATTTTTTTTTTCCACCTAAGATCGACTTGCTTATTCGTCATATCTTTTGAAAAAGGGACCTGTAGAAAAAGATTTGACGCGAAGGAGGAAGAAGGAAGGGCTGCACTACTAACGTAAATACTACCGCGAACAAACTCGGAACGTCATCTGAGGGCGGTCATTACTAATAAAATAAGCAAGCTTCTTCCCAGGAATGGAATGAAGAATTCGAAAAATTATTATTCTATATTATTATTATTATTTTTTGAATTCTTCAGAGTTGGATTTCCTGCAATAGAAAGATCGGGAACATGGGAGTTTTGGGTGTAAAAGTGGCTTTCTTCTCTAACGATATTTATAGTCGGGTCGGATGAAAAGAGCGCTCCTAAATGTTGTTATCTTGTAAGGGTCAATGCGAGATCTCTTTAAGCAATTGTCGGTTACCTTTCCTGAGGATTGAGATCGAGCTTAAGTTGCTCTTGCTAGACGTCTAGTAGGAGTTTATTGAGAGCCAGTTGCGAGAAATTGAACAAAAGGCTGCTGAATTAGCCTATTTCATTTTTCTCAAACTTTATTTTTATTTTTTTTTCTTCTCATTTTTTTCTCAATTTTTTTTTCTCTGTTGTTTATTTTCTTAACCTTTATTTTTTTCTTCTCCTTTTTTTCTTTTTTCTCAATCTTTATTTTTTTCCTTCTCTTTTTTCTTTTTTCTCAGCTTTTATTATATTTTGCTAATGAACAGAAAGTTGGATAATCAGCAAAAAAGAACTTCTTTCTTTGATATCAAAGTAAACTTAAGGGCGTAACTTGTCGTTTGAAGGTCCTTTAGGATAAGTCTTACCTCTAAGGAAAGAGTTATAGAACATTAACTTGTTGTTTGTAAATCCTTGAACTAAGTCTTGCCTCTAGGGCAAGAGTTATAGAGTATCTCATAAATTAAGCCATAATGAAATAGTGTTAACTCGTGCCAATGGGGAATAATTTGTTTCTTTGGGAGATTCTTGGGCTAAGTCTAGTTTTAGTGACAGGACTTATAGAGCATCTCATAAATCAAAGACACAATGTGGTAGTGCTAATTTTTGCTCATGGGGGTGTATAACTTGTTTTTTGAAATCTTTGGGCTAAGTCTTGCCTCTAAAGGAAGAGTTATAGAACATTTCATAAATCAAAACACAATGTGGTATTTTTAACTCTTGTCCATGGGACGTAACTTGTTGTTTGAAAGCCCTTGGGCTAAGTCTTGCCTCTAAGGCAAGAGTTAGAGAACATCTCATAAATAAAAACATAATATGGTAGTATCAACTCTTGCCCATGGGGCATAACTTGTTGTTTGAAAGCCCTTGGTCTAAGTCTTGCCTCTAAGACAAAAGTTATAGAGCATCTCATAAATCAAGACACAATGTGGTAGTGTCAACTCTTGTCCATGGGGCATAACTTGTTGTTTGAAAGTCATTGGGCTAAGTCTTGCCTCTAAGGCAACAATTATAGAGCATTTCATAAGTCAAAACATAATGTGGTAGTGTCAACTCTTGCCCATGGGGCGTAACTTGTTGTTTGAACGTTCTTGGGCTAAGTCTTGCCTCTAAGGCCAAGTTATAGAGCATCTCATAAATCAAGACTTAATGTGGTAGTGTCAACTCTTGCCCATGGGGCATAACTTGTTGTTTGAAAGTCCTTGGGCTAAGTCTTGCCTCTAAGACAAGAGTTATAGAACATCTAATAAATAAAAACACAATATGGTAGTGTCAACTCTTGCCTATGGGGCTTAACTTGTTGTTTGAAAGCCCTTGATCGAAGTCTTGCCTCTAAGGCAAGAGTTATAGAGAATCTCATAAATCAAGACACAATGTGGTAGTGCCAACTCTTGCTCATGGGGCATAACTTATTGTTTGAAAGTCATTGGACTAAGAAGTTATAGAGCATTTCATAAGTCAAAACATAATATGATAGTGACAACTCTTGCTCATGAGGCGTAATTTGTTGTTTGAAAGTCCTTGGGCTAAGTCTTGCCTCTAAGGCAAGAGTTTTAGAGCATTTCATAATTCAAAACACAACGTGGTAGTGTCAACTCTTGCCCATGGGGCATAACTTGTTGTTTGAAAGTCCTTGGGCTAAGTCTTACCTCTAAGGCAAAGTTATCAAGCATCTCATAAATCTAGACTCAATGTGGTAGTCTCAAATCTTGCCCGTGGGGCATAACTTGTTATTTGAAATTCCTTGGGCTAAGTCTTGTCTCTAAGGCAAGAGTTATAGAACATCTCATAAATAAAAAAATAATATGGTAGTGTCAACTCTTGCCCATGGGGCATAACTTGTTGTTTGAAAGCCCTTGGTCTAAGTCTTGCCACTAAGACAAGAGTTATAGAGCATCTCATAAATCAAGACACAATGTGGTAGTGCCAACTCTTGCCCATGGGGCATAACTTGTTGTTTGAAAGCCCTTGGTCTAAGTCTTGCCACTAAGACAAGAGTTATAGAGCATCTCATAAATCAAGACACAATGTGGTAGTGCCAACTCTTGCCCATGGGGCATAACTTGTTGTTTGAAAGTCATTGGGCTAAGTCTTGCCTCTAAGGCAAGAGTTATAGAGCATTTCATAAGTCAAAACATAATGTGGTAGTGTCAACTCTTGCCCATGGGACGTAACTTGTTGTTTGAATATCCTTAGGTTAAGTCTTGCCTCTAAGGCAAGAGTAATAAAATATCTCATAAATCAAGACACAATGTGGTAGTGTCAACTCTTGCCTATGGGGCGTGACTTGTTGTTTGAAAGGAATCAAAAAAAAGAAAAGAAAAAAAATAAAGGTTATGAAAAAATAATAAAAATAAAAAATAAAAATAAAGGTTGATAAAATAAAAAAAAATCAAAGAAAATGAAAAGAGAGAAAAAACAAACAAACAGAAGTTGAGAGAAGAATAGGAAAAAAAATAAAAGAAAAGAAAAGATTGAGAAAAAATAAAAATATGAAGAAAAAAAGTTAAAATAAAAAATAAAAAGAAAAATAAAGGTTGAGAAAAAAAATGAGAAAAAAGAAGAAAAGAAAAATTAAAAAGAGAAAAAAAAAATAGAAGTTGAAAAGAGAAAAGGAAAAAAAGGAAAAAGGTAAAGGTTGAGAAAACTTTTTAAAAAAATAAAGAAGAGAAAATAAAAATAAAAAAAATCAAAGTAAAATAAAATAGATAAAAAAAAAAAATTGAAGTTGAAAGATAAATAAGCATGGAGAGTTGTTTGAAAATATTTGATATATAGAGGGGCAAATATGTATTTATTCCATACATAAAAAAGAAGGAAGACTAGTTTTATAAGACTTTTATTATGAAGGATAAAAAAACAAAGCCACCGGGGCTATTTATGTAATTTACCCGTAATAGGGACAATATTTGGCTGACGAAAAGAGAGCATTAAATTGAAATTGAAATAAGTAGAACATTTTACAACAATATATATCTCATATAATTAATTATATAAATTGCCTAACTGTTATATCATTTCATAAATAACATATTTTATTTCAATTTTGTCATTTGCATAAAAATTTATATAATAATTAATTAAATAATCAATTACGTAAATAATTAATTAATAAAATGGTTGATTAAAGAAACTTGCACTAAACTAGAAAACCATAAATATATAATCTTTATTATGCAGCCAGATTCTCTCTCTTATATTCAATGCGGAGTAATAAAATAATTAATTAAAGAAAGTTACATTTACTCTTCTCTCTCTCTCATAATATTTTATATTTTTTCTTCAATATTATTTTTATCCATAAATTTTAAATATATTGTACTGCGATTAATTTATATTATTTAATAATATATATATACATAATTTTGCTTATATATTTATAATATATACTATCATACATGTAGTACACCAAATATATGAATTGTATATGTAATAGATATAACTAAATAAAATAATTATACATATTTTAAAAATATTTCGTTGGTAATTATATATTTATAATATATACTATACTATATAATTGGTAATTATACATGCTTCTTAATTTATATGATACGAACTTTAGTACTAGCAAATATTGATGATTTTTTCCTCACCAGTAGTTTTCTCATATGTCGGAGCTTGTCGCAGTGTAGATTATAAATCTTGTGTGATTTGCGAGTTATTGTACAAAATTGAATTTACCGAATGCGTATCTGAAGGATAGTAATGCGAATTTTCCCTAGGGTTCCACCAAAAAATGTTTGAAATATTTTTATATCCAAAGCGGAGAGGACGAATAGTAAGGGGTCAAGTGGAACACCTCACCTATGGAGGCGTTACCATGAGGACTTTTGAACTCCTTGTTGCGTTGGAACGTCTGAAAGGGTCTCACCTTAAGATGAATTTCATTTTGGTCTTCTAAAATATTCTCTAGTAAATAATTTTCTTGTTTTGTTTTAATTATGTACTTCGTTTCCCAGTATTTTTTTAAGTGACTAGAGTCTCTTTGAAAACAATTCTTCGTAAATCAATAACTTTGAAATAATTAATCTGATTTAATTTAGATTACAACATTTTAGAAATTAAATTTAGAGGGTGAAAGTAAGCTACCGTACGTGCTTATAATAATTCAACTGAAACGTAAAGTTTAGTTTGGTGGCTGCATTCATGCTTCTCCTCCTATATAATGTGCAAACCACAATAAATCTAAGTTTTGATTATTAACGGGGAAAAATTTCTGCTCATTAATTTGTCCATATATTCCGTTACATTATTCCGGAAAAGCCTTTGTCATTTTCAAAGGTGGAGCTAAAGTCTAGTTACAAGTTTGACCAAAATCTTGATTTGTATCAAAAAAATCAATCCACTGAATATGTATAAATAATTTATTTAGAATATTATAATAAACCGTCTTTTCTAATACATAAATTCAAAATTCTGATTCACGGCTGCTCATGCAGTTATGATAAGCTCTTTTCTGAAAGAGACAAGACATGTTGGAAATTTTGTTTCATGTTGGTACCAAAACTCATTTTACGGACTAAGTTAATAACTTCGACTTGGTACCTCCAACCAACCAGCTTGCTTAAGGGGCAATTTAACGTGCGATTGCCAGTTTAACCAATAACCATCACCTTTCATGTACATGTTTTTTTGTTTCTATATAATGATTTCACTGTTGGAGTAGTTGTTACCAAACATTTTTTTCTTTAAAAAATCACAAAAATAGTCATTACGTTCGCTGATAAAAACAAGATTCACAGTTCACCCACTCTTTTGAAGCCTCAACTCTAACTAAGGAACTAAAATTTTCTACTTGAATTAACTAGATGATATTAATTAAGAGGGTAAAATATCGTTCTCTGATTTCTAAATGGACAACAGTTATGTAGTTTTGCTTTACAGCAGATAAAAGAGCTTGATTGCGAAGGCAACAATTTTAGGTATTCAAATTATCCTAATCTAGACGCAATTTGCACACCTGCAACAAGTCAAGACAGATTAATAGAATCAATATTTCTCGTTTTGGCATGATTACTATCTGACCGTGACAAAGATAAAACATGTGCATACCATGGATGGCAAGCGGTGCGGTTGCGGGGCTAATTTTATTTTAACAACATTTAATATTAAGGGTAAAATAGGATTAAAGTAATTAATTTTGTTTTAATTTTATAAAATGACAAGTAAATTGAAACAAGTACTTTTAGTGACGTTGACAACTAACCTGAGACGGTGGGAGTAAATATTTTACTGAAAATTGAGTTAATGTGTAAACAGCCGTATCGAAGTACTATTATCTGTTTTGAGACCACATATAAGAGTAATTTAAAGTAATTATTACAAGAAAACTTCAATGCAGAACATCATCCATCTTACCTAAACTTGTCCTGGAAGGGGATGGGAGAAAGAACAAAGAGGGTGACATTTTACCTTAATCTGTTTTTAAGGATGCAGCTGTTGTCGATAAGTAATTATCAATGAACGAGACAGATATGGTCCCTGTCAAGAAAATTATTGTTGACTGCACAAAAAGATTTGACCAAAAAGACCATATTCCCTCCGTTTCAATTGTTTGTTTGATTTTGATTTGATACGAAATTTAAGAAAGTAAAGAAGACTAACGAATCTTGTAGTCTTAAACTAAGGATATGTGAAATGTATTAAAACGTCCTTTATTCTTCTGGTTTTAAACGTGCCACGAAGAAAATTGTAATTGAGGAGTTGCTAGAAAAGGAAGAGATAATCTTTTTTTAAACGAACTAAAAAGGAAAAGTAAGACAAAGTTTGAAACAACAGGACTATAACTTAAAGTTTGAAGATACTGTTTTCTTGATACTCCCTCCGTTTAAAAAAGAATGACTTATTTTGATTTGATACGGAGTTTAAGAAAATAAAGAAGTTTTTGAATTTTGTGGTTTTAAATTAAAGTTATTACAAATGTATCAAAATGACCTTTAATCTTGTGGTCTTAAACATGTCACGTGGAAAGTTAGAATTAAAATGTTGTCAAAACAAGAAAGGGGTCATTCTTTTTGAAACGGACTAAAATGAAAAGTAAGTCATTCTTTTTTAAACAGAGGGAGTAATAAGGAGTATTAAGTAAAACTAAAGCAAATTATAACAATAGGAAGTACGCTACAAATTAATCCTCCAATGATTGAACTTAATCTCTTACTAAATTCCTCTGGAAGCAAAATAGTCTTTTTCTTGGCGTCGTTTCAATTGCTGGCCCTGACAAGGAATTTGATCGTAGTGTGTTAACGAAGTTTGGTTGATATAAAAAAAGGGAATGCTAAAATTAAAAGTGAAGATGATCAATTTGTTCCAATAGAAACAAAAAATGAGTACTCATCGAATAGTTGATACACGAAGAAGTAGTATAGCATTTTCATGGGAAGATTCACCTGGAGTCTCTAAATATTTCATGCGGCGCCAAAATTTCTCTTCCTCTAATTATCATTTCAACGGCGAAAAGATTCCGCCGCCGCCGCCATGCGCAGCCTTTCAGCCTCCAATAATTGGGAAAAGCTCTTCGATGAAAGGCTCTCCACATGATGACCCTTTTATTGCAGCGTTAATTGAGTGCACAAAAAGTATTAATATTGGAAACAACAAAAGGCCTCCTACTGATCATTATGAGCCAACCAGAAAGAACAATAATGGATCGTCAAAGGGATTAAAGAAGAGCAGCTATTTCTGTATTTTTTCTTGCAAACAGGCTTCAAGTGAAGTGAAAGTTGGTAACATAGTGAGATTATCAAGTCTTCCACCTCTCCCTAGACCTGGAAGGAGATCATACAGGGCTCTGACGAGCGCGGATGAGGATTGATTTCTGTATCGTGTATTATTCAAACTATATTGTGTCGTAAGTAATATGATGGATTATCCTATAATATGCATGTATAAGTAAGTTAATTTTATATGTAATTAGATTTAGCATGATGAATTATATGCTGCAGTATATCCATTCAACTGATTAATTTTTTTCTTTATATAGTATTAATTTTTTGATTTACATCATGGTAATGCATGTTTAATCGACATCTGGGCTACTTGATGGTGTATTATTTCTTTGCGCTGCAATACAACAACTAAACTAGTATCGAGACAGAACTAAATTAGACTATCCATTCATCATTAGCTAGGCTATTAAGAACTCATACTACGACTATTATAGGAGTGGAGCGGAAAAAATGTAGTTCCATAGAGACTTAATGATGGCATATATAGTTAGTTGATGAACCATGAGGACTTTTGAGAGCAAACCATTTGGTGCACTTACTAGTCTTTCTTTTTTAAATTTTAGAAGTGACCGGTTGATCCAAGCTCTTAGAATTGAAACAAATTCTAACTATTTTAGCAATATTTTGATGTTCTCTATTAAATGAACAGGGAATACATTTTAAGTCTTACTATCGCATATGCTCAGTATTTGTAATTGTTTCAATCAAAATCACATATGCAAATTAATGGAACTTCTGATAATAATATGATAATATTTGCACTTATACTTATAGATAAAATATATACAGTAATAAAATTCGTTATACTCATTCAGCTCGTCCAGAGACTTTGGCACTAATGAATAAGTCAAAATGGAGATTATCAAGTCAATACCTATAAAAGCACATTATCAGGGAAAGGAAAATTTCAAATTACACCAATTTCAACTAAAAACATTTCATTATTAGAGGGACAAAAACTATATAACAAATAAATATAGGGACTACAATGCAATAAAATTTAAAGCACAATATTCCTCGCGTAGTACCTCGTACAATGTTCAGCTTGCGTCAACGAGAAAACCTGTTTCTTTCTCTTCAAAAAAAACCCTAACCATTTTTACTTTTGTGGATTTACTCGCTGCCCTGTAGTTGGTGGCGCCGCCCAAGTCCAATGGCTGCTGCAATAGCCTCTCCGGCTGCGGCGGCTATTGTTTGTTCCAGCCGGCACAAGGATCAAACATTCAGGTATTCAGTATCAATCACTAGGGCCACGTTTTCTTTCGCCGTTGTTCCCTTTCATCACTCGTCTTCTTCTATAAAGCTCGGCCCTTTTCTCAGCAATTTCCTTCGGACCAGCGATGTGAGTTTTTTTTTCCCCTTCCAATTCCAGGCAGATATATACATATTATGTTTTGCACAACTGGTTAATTATGTCTAATTTCTAGATACTCCCTCCATTTTAATTTATTTGTCTGGTTGCACCAAGTTTAAAAAAAGTAAATAAGACATTTGAATCTTGTCTGAATTAAATTAAAGATATATTAAATGTATCAAAATATTCTTTAATCTTGTGGCCTTAAACATGATGTGTGGAAAGTTAGAATTAAAGAGTTGCCGAAAAAGGGAAAGATACATTCTTTTTTAAATAAACTGAAAAAGTAAAGTAACACAAACAAATTGAAACGGAGGCAGTACTTATTTGGATGATGTTTAATTAGTTTTATATATATATATTGTAGCATAATCTTCTAGTTGTTGAATCATTGCTTGTAAACTCAATTTGAAAGTGGGAACACTTTTTAGTCTCTGATTCGTTTTTTGAGGTTGAAGCAGCAATTTCCACTCTTTCTTATGCATTCCTCTGTGGTATAAGAAATAGCTTCAAGTCCAGCTTTACATTTTGCTCAGGTGTAGTGCTTTCTTCAATTATAATGCATATTGCTTGGATTTAGGATTTCCTTTAAGACTAATGTCATGCCAATGACTTACGGGCTAGTGCTTTAACATGGAATGTTGCATTAGTATTTGTTTTATGGCAAATAGCTACTAGGATATATACAAGTTTACCAAATGGTGGAGGCACAATTGTTGACTGGACACCTAGAGGTAAAGAACTGTTCTGGTTCGGGCCATGAGAGCACTCGATTTTCAGGGCTTAGTTTCCGGAGACAAAAGAGAATCATCATCTTTTTTGTGAAAAGAACTAAAAAAAAGGGAACTTGATATAACCTTCAAATATCGAAAATGATAGAACGACAGGGAATCGTCATTGCATAAATAGTAATATGTCAGAAGTTCAAGTTCATTTGTTCATTTCTTCCTTTCGTTCTTCCCATAGTAAACACATTTTGGTTATTCGAGTTCAACTCAAATATCTTATGTTCCCCAAGGGAAAAAACTTGAAATAAGAAAACTGCTAGATGAAATGGTAAAAGTATTATCATTCAGAAGCCATTTTCTGTGATTTTTAGATTTCTAATTCATGTGGTCAATTATTTTAAGCTCAAATAACTATCCATCTTTCATGTCATCTCCTCTGTTTTTTTTTTCTTTTAATAACTCTGGTGTCCGGGCCAGCTTGTGCGCACCTCGACTAATTCCACGGGATACCTGCCACCTCCCACCAGCAACAGGTACCAGGTAGTTCTGTGCACCAAGACTAGAACAAATGGGAAGAAATCACCTAGTGTTTGGGAATTGAACCTGAGACCTCATGGTGCTCAACCCAACTTCATTGAACCACTAGGCCACACCCTTAGGTGCTGTTTTTGATGTTTTCTCAACGTCAAATTTAGGTATGCTCTCATTTTCCCATGGGGTTTACTATACAAATATTCAGAGTTGTTGACCTTGTTTTCTGAAAATATCGTGGAAAATGTATTTGGATCCGGCACTATTGTCAAAAGGGGAGAACAAAGTTTTGTTATTTGTCAAAAATTGAGTCTGCTGCATGTCTCGGACAATACATTCTTTTCTTTCTTTTTGGATGATCACCTAGAAGTGTCCGTTTCTTCCTCAACTTGCTTTTCCCTTCACTAATAATTGACATTATCATCCTTTCATAATTCACTAGAGCACAAGACATATATCCTTTAGTATGAGACAAGATTATAAAGTGATTTGAAATTGAGAAAGGATGGAAAAAGTAGCTATCGCTATTAACTTCTATTTCATGCTTTGTATCGGGAGAAAGTGAAGTTTGCAATTTCAGGTTTAAAATGCTTGCTTTGCCTTTTTTATTCTTTGGTTAGGTGGAGCTGGTGGATCTAAAGTATGGTTCTGATTAAGTTTAGTTAGAGTTCTTCACACTAGGATCGTTTGATCATCTAGTGTACTTTGTTAAAGTAAAAGTTGTATTAGCATCTTGTCTGGGTTTTGCAATGGCAATTCAAGGCTGTTGCCTAAACCAAAAGATTTAAGCTGATAAAAATGTATCGGAATTTACGAGGATAGAGTATATGAGGATAAGTGACGTCATTAGGTATACAACTCTTTCAATTGTAACCCATTTGGACATTTGAAATGTTCTCACCCCCGCCCAAAGCAACCAAACACTCACATTTTGTACCATCTATTTTCTATTGTTACTGGGACCATATATCCTTAAATTGTTTTTTATTTTATTTTTAATTTTCATTAGTTTACTCCTGTTGTTGCATGACATGAATAAGATACTTCTAAGCTATTCAAATTGAATGTATGGGAAGTCTAAACATGCATAGTGTGCTCGTCTATAAGGAAATGTGACAAGGTGCCTGAAGGTTATTGAGATTTCTCACATGATTTGTGGCCCTTCCCTCTTTTTTACCTAAGGTAACAAATAAAGGCAAACTGCAAATGGAAAATTATATTCCTACAAATGTTTTTGCTGATGGAAATGGCCTTTGTTCTATGTTATGATCCCTCATTTTTTGTTGCCAGCATCATTTTCAAGGACTAGAAAACAGGTCTAGTTCTAGCATTAGTTGCACTATAAAGAAAGTTGGTTTTCTGATCCCGTTTTATATCAGGAAATGCTGACAAGCTTCAGTGCTAGAGGTTCTCAGTTTCTGCCAAGGTTTTCGTGTCCTGTATCTTGTGAAGTTAACGGCGGCAAAGAGGGAGATGCCAAGAAACAAAGGCTAGTATATGCCATTTATGTGAAATCGGATGAATCAACCTATAGGCATGTATTAGATATCCAAAATTCAGTCCCATCTGAACGGAAGAAGATGTTAAGAATGGCAAGAAACCCCAAGCATCTCAACAATAGGGTGTCACAGGGGAACAAAATCGAATATTACCAGGTCATCCAATATCCTCTGAAAACTGAGTCTACAATGGGTAATATATTACGTCATAATACTTTGGTTTTTGTTGTTCACAAAGACGCTGACAAGAAGAGCATAAGGGATGCTGTAAAGAAGCTGTTTAATATTGAAATGAAGAAAATAAATACATCAATCATGCCTGATGGGACGAAGAAAGCATATGTTGTGCTGACACCAAACCATAGTGCACTAGATGTGGCAAAAAAAATCAAAGCCATTTAAATATTGAGTCTCCGTCTTCCTTTCCTTGCATGCCAACCTGGCAGTTTTATAAGGTGTTGGAGTTAGAAGCTAGAAGCTTATGATTTATACTTGAATGCAGGTGATTTTCTGCTGCAATGGTCTCTAGTCTTTATAGGTACAATTATGTAGTTTCACCTTAATTTTGACCGCTCTTTGGGAAGTAAGTGTTCAATCATTGTGGTTTGGCTAAATGTCCTGTGTGAATGTACTGGTTTAGCACCGCCTTCTTTTTCCCTGTGGGAAATCATAATGCGTTCAAGCTTACATTCAAATATTTGATAACAGGAGGATTAGTTTATAGTTGTTTTCTGTTTGTGCTGTAGGTTTGTAAAGTTGACGACATGGAGCCATTTGACTCTTGGCTCTCAATTGGACTGATGTTTTTTTTAATTCATTGCAATGCAACTACTGGCCAAAGTGCAAGGCGCAATAAGTGCTTTGGCACTTATCCTAATTTTATCATTTGCTCAAAGGTTTCTCACATTACTCTAGTTGATTCTGCTTTATGAATAATGATCATCTCTGGGGCCTGGTAGATATAGCTTGGATATTTCACAAGCAGTTTTGGTGAGACCCCTTAATCCTCCTTATCATTGTCTACTTTTGAAAATTGTCCTACTGCTAGCCTCCTTAGCAAGGGCACAATTTCCTCATGATTATGTCTTCCCTCTGATATTTTTGTCTTCATTTTTCCTGCTGGTAAAGGGGGAAATAAATGAACTACTGGAGCCCCAGCTTTTGATACACTCTGTTTCCTTGTAAATCTCTAACCAGCACTACCAGCTACATATAAAGATGAACACTGATTTCTGGGGTAACCTAAACATATGACACCATGTGGTCTAAGTTCTAACAAGAAAGGTTTTGCAAAAGAGTCTGGAGAGAGTGGTGTGTACGCAACCTTATTCCTACCTTATGAAGTTAGAGAAGTTTTGTCCCGTGTTATCTCACAAGTGGCGTTTTGGGAAGGCTGTTTTGCTAAAGTGGTGGATTTTTCAAACAAATGGCACCAATAGTGCAGCAAAAAATAAAAATAAAAATAAAAAGTAAGAGAGAAAATAGGGAGAGATTTGGGATACAAAGCTCAACATCCAATCATTAAAAACGTGCATGGCTAATTTTGGAATATTATCGAAACGTGATCATCTCAACCCAATCTTGTTAACAAATAAAAACAAAAACAGGGTAGGTAAAGTAATATTTCAAATATCAATAGAAGGTAATATTACAAAAACAAGTATAACTAAAAGAAGTGGTTTATGAAAGTTATTTTTCATAGTAGGATTTTTCTTGTTTGCACGTTTTATATGGACGATCAGTTACTCGAATCGAATCTTAAAGACGTTTTTCATAAACAATTATCTTCCCTAATTTGGAGACTACTTCCACTTCTAAACTAAAGATTCTAGGGTGGAAAAGTTGGCATACATGCACTTGCATACGTACTACTCAAAATATTAATATGATTTGACTCCTCTCTGGTTGGATAAGTAAAAATACACATGAAAAATAGTAAGTACTGTATGAATTACAATCTGATACTTGTACCTTTCTCTCATCTTAATAAACTTAGAGGTGAAGAAAGGAAGCTAAACATGCTCCTTTGTGAAAGGAAAGAAAAGTTCACTTCGAAACCCCTTTGAATTTTATATGGGGAAATGACCTACCAGGTTCCTTTAAATCAATTAAATCAAATAGAAAAGACCACCCTAACATCTTTGACAACATAGTATTCTAAATAATGCAATTAGATTTCTCCATATCCTGATCTCTGGTTGTTCGCCTGTCAATTCTATTTGCATCAATTGATTTCGACAATTATTACTTTACTATATTACTATCATCTTTACCCCACCCAGAGTGAATAAAAGAAAACAGCATGTTAACAAAACACTAAAATGAATTTGGTCTCAACTAAACGAGTTGGAAAAAATTGGGGGATCTTAATAGCTCAATTGGTTGGCTATCTACCTGAACCTTTGCCTTTTGGTGAAGGTTCGATTCTCCATCCGTAATTCCCTTTCCCTTACCCCTATTTATTTTTTTAAAAAATTATTATAAAAAAGTAGCAAAAAAGGCATGTTAATAGTTATCCACATAAAATAATACCTTCTAATCCAAATTAAGGTTTTTTTTTTTGCTCTCTATTTTAAGTTGTTCTAGAATACTGTCCATATTTTTTGCCAGTTGGAAATTTATTTTTTGCACTTGTTAATATTTTTCATTATCTATTTGACCAAAATAAATTCACAGTAGTTTAATCATGACAAAAGCAGAAGTTTAGCTAAATGTAAGCTCGTCAATTCTAGTTAAGAGTTTTTTTCCTACATTGATCCATCGAGATAATTTTAACAAAATCAATACATGAAGAGAATGATTATTAATGATGCACGTTAACATTATGCATACGTCAATTAGACAATAATACCATGGATATGCACATCAGCCTTGCAATTGATCAATATAAAATACGATATATTGATCTAAGGGTCGAGAAAAAAAAATATAAATGGTAGTAGTAGCCAAATATTAAAAACAAAAAAAAACCATTTTTTAAAAAATATTTAACGGAGATACTTTTCAAATCATTCACCTTTTTAAAAGAAAAGGAAACAGAAAAAATAAAAATGAAGAAAAAGAAACAATTTTTACTCGTTCAAACTAACTTTTCTTTTGTCGCTTTGATTCTTTATCCATGGTGGTTTATTAGTTTTATACATTTACGTGGGGAATATCCGTGGCACCTCACGCAAAATATATACTACCTCAACTTGCGCACTAGAAAATCAAAATGTGTTTATTGTATAAATAGTGCCACACTACTTTTGGTGAAAGGGAAATGAAAATGGGAATGACATATGCAACTTTTGTTATGGATTGATTGGATTAGGTTTCAATTCAGATCAAAACTTCATGGGTTAAATGCTTAAAAGCAAAAAAAAGAATGTAAGATGTGTGGTCCACGAAATATTTTTTGTTGGACTATATTTATCCCAATCTGATCTAGTAAAATTTGGTTACTCTAAAGTCTAATTGATAAAATTAGAGGTTATTTTTTTTTTTTTTTGAATTAACAGTTAAGTAATTTCTAATAGATTGAACTTGATGAATAAAATGACCAATTGTATGGTTTCGATCAAGTAACTCTACTTGTATGAGCTTGTTCGCATTTTTAGTCCGGATAAAAGAGAAGAGTTGCGGTAAGATGACAACCAACGAACCACTTGCTAAGTTATGACAAATCCTTATAATATAAGTATACGATAATCTATGACATGAGTTGAGATTAAATGAAGAAATATTATTAGTGAAGACAAAAATATTATCAGCGAGGATTCAGACCCAAATTTGTTTGCAAGGGGGCATAATTATTGTTGCTATCATTTCCATCAGGAGTGTGAGAGAAAGATGGATGAAAGGAGAGAAAACATTTTGTCATGGCTGAAGAATTAATGAAGCAATTTTCCCTTAAGGCATATCAAGAATGGTACATAATTCAGGTAACATATCAAGAATGGTACATAATTCAGGTATACTTTCTTAATTAAAATATTCTTATAAAGGAATTTAATGTGGAAATCATGAAATTTAATGATTCTAAAAGATTGATATGTTCAGAATTTATCTTAGACCGTTAATTATGATTACTTACATCCAAAATAATGAAGTTCTAACTATATTATAAGTATATAACGTCATGTCCTCATCTCTCTAGATTATTCGAGTACTCTAATATAAAGCTTTCATCTGCTTTCGTACTTGATCCAAATACCCCCAAAATTTAGTAAAGGAAAAGAAAACATGGATATATTACATCATACACTGAAAGCAACATATTCCCGTCCTTTGGTTAATAATATTTTATTTTTTGTCAGCACACAATTATTCTCTCCTTTTTAGTTTCATGATATTCCTACATGCGTATAGATGTGAACATAAATCAGCTGGTAGAGTGAGCCATCAATTAATATAATCCATTCCTTAAAGAATCAGTTATTAACCTATCTAGGAAATAAAGAAATTCACTTTACAACTATTTAAGCACAATTCCCTTTTGTGGGACGCTACTTAATTAATCAGCATTTTTCCGGATTAAGTCTATAATCCAACAGGGGAAATAATTATTGCTCTTAATGACCGTTGGATTGGTGCTAATAACTACAAATATATGAAACGTAATTCAAAGGGGTCCCGCCATTTAGAGCTTGAAAAGTCATGGAGAAATTATTGCGATAATGAACGTACTAGCAATACCAACTAAACGGCAAAAAGGCAAAGAGAAAAAAATTCCATTTACTAATAAGCCAAACATTGCACGATCGAGTCATTTACACCTATAGCTACATATCTCTTTACCCCTATTAAACGCACCTTTTAATTTACAAGAGAGAGAGAGAGAGAGAGAGAGAGAGAGAGAGAGAGAGAGCTAGAGAAAATCCTCTAATGATTTGATTCATCTCGTAAGATATTTATATATATAGTGCCTAAACGAAGAAGCTAGCACGTTTAGTGATGATTTATTATAGGTCAAGCTAAGTAATTAATTATTGTGGTCTTTGTTCCATATTACTGCCGCATGGCCATGCAAAGTAGGAATTAAATTGCTGCTGAAGTTGCCGGTCGATCAATATTTGACGTATATCCTCGAGTCTTTGCCGAAGCATGGCCGATTCAGTCGTCAGGCGCTCGTTGTCATACTGGAAAATTTGGTACTGATGAGTAATTAACCGTAACCGGTTCATTAATTCCCGGTTCCCTACTCTAAGCCGGTTCGCTTGGTTCCGCAGGTTCTCCAGATGCTTTTGCTTTCGCATGCGGGATCGCCTAGCTGATTCCCTGTTCGATACCATACGCCTACGCTTTCTCTCGTCTATGTCCCGCTTCGATGTAGCCCGCTGCCGCTTTCTCTTGTCAGGGCAGCGGTTCGAGTTGTTATTAGTATTGTTATTATTCCGGTTCGGGTCATCTGAACCGGAGCTTGAGTGAATGGAATTTGGTTTGGAGTCATCAGACCCTGAATCGGAGTTTAAAATAACCGGTTCAGGCTGTGATGACTCCTTGGGAGGAAAAACCGGCTCTTCTTCCACTTCTTGTGGAAATAGAAAAGCCGGTTCGATACATTCCCAAGGAGTGAAACCGCCATCGAAAGCCGGGAATGAATTGGGAAATAGTCCATCGGCGGACGGAAAAGTGGACAACATGGCCGGGAAATTTTTATAGAGGGGGTGGGTAGGTAGGAGGAGAAAAGGGAAGAAGTAAGGTCAAGAGTGTAGTATTTATTGGCAAGGGGGGAGGAGTAGGGTGGGTTCCACTAAGGACAATTTAGCCATTTGATAAAACTTTTGAGTCAGGTGGCACTAATGTGTGGAGCCCATTTAGTTGGCTTTTAAAAGTAGATTTTTTTTTGGTGACATGAGCACCTCGGACCCAATAATTCAGCTTAGTCATGAAGGGAAAAAAAAAGTGGGGTCATAGTATACCTAAGTGTCATATTTTGTTTGAGCTGAGCGTGTGAAGAGCCAATAGTTTGAAAAGGTGCTTATGTGGAAGCACGTTCGTTGATCGGCTACGGCTCGCTGATCATTTGCAGAGGAGCTGAAATTGATACACTCTCATGTCAATATACGTGCCACTATTTGATTAGATATAAAATTTAAGAATTTATTTTTTTTCAAAATTATTATGTGTCAATTTTTTCACATCGGATAAATAGATAAATACTAATGAGTTTATAGGCTAAATGAATTCTCCCACCTATCAGATTAGTCTTTTGAGTTGGACTCTCTTATTTGGTCTATAACATTGGTACTTTCATTGAGAGCGAAAGATCCACGCGTGGAGTTACGACTCAGAGTGGTGGCCTGAATCTAAGAGGGGTGTCAGCCGTGACCAACTGGGCCCAGCTGCGACCAACGAGGCCGTTGGTTCTCAATTAGGGATCCATGCGTGGGGCCGCAACTCGAAGTGGTGGCCTGGACCTAAGAAGAGTGTGGGCCGTGACCAACGAGGTCGTTGGTGCTCAAGCTGGGGCAATTGTTATGTGTCAATTATCCCACATCGGATAAATAAAGAAATGACAATGAGTTTATAGGTTAAATGAGTTTTCTCACTAATAAGACTAGTCTTTTGGATTGATCTCTCTCATTTGGTTTATAATATTGGTGTTTTCATTAAGAGTGGATCAACCCACGCGTGGGATTCAGAGTGGTGGCCTGTGTGCCAGGAGTGGTGGCTTGAATACAAAAGGGGTGCCAGTCATGATCAACGAGGATCGATCCATGCGTGGGACCACGACTCTGAGTGGTGGCCTGAACCCAAGAGGGGTGCCAACCATGACCAACTGGGCCCAGTCGTGACCAATGAGGTCGTTGGTTCTCAAGTGGAGGCGATTGTTATGTGTCAATTGTCCCACATTGGATAAACAGATAAAAGCTAATGAATCTATAGACTAAATGTGTTCTCCCACCTATCAGATAAGTCTTTTGGGTTGGACTTGTTAGGACCATAATAATTAGGTGTCATGCGAAAGCTAGCAAAGCAACCTCGAAAGACGCCAAATAAGAAGACATGCGAGAAATACACCAAAAGAGACACAATAATTTAACGTGGTTCGGTCAATCGACCTACGTCCACAAAAGGAGATGAGCAATCCACTATATAAACGAGAGTACAAAATGTCAAGAGAGACAACCTCACACAATTCACTCAGAATAAAAAGAGGTTCACACAAGTGACACCGCAACACTTGTGTCTCACAAAGTCTACCCCCAAACAATACTCTCAAAGCCCTTATGACTACATTGTGAATGCTACCAAGCTAGAAGAAAGGAGTTTCTATTTATAAAGTCTATAACCTTTTCCTACAAGAACAAGGATTAGCCAAATATGGAGAATTCATATTTTTCTTTTCCTAAAAAAAAAGCCCAATTATGGTAAGAAAATCAGGGCAAATACCAACAGGACTCTCCCATTTGAGTTATAACATAAAAATTTGTGATCTTAGACGTTAGACATTTATATATGTGGATACAACTTATTTTAGTAAAAATAATAAGAAAAATTTAGAATTAAATTATTTTTAATTTTAAGAAAATAATTTTTTTTTTGGATCGACTAAGAAAGTATACACCACGTAAAATTGAAATGGAGAGAATAATAAAATTTTAAGAAAGTGATGGACTCCCCACTCTCTGGCAATCATATTTATCCGTAGTGTTGATACTACGAAGAAGTGGAGTATTTGATGGGTGATTAGGTCATCTTCTATTTTTTTTTTCTCGGGTTAATTATTAAATATTTTTTTCTCGGGTTAATTATTACTTGTATATTTACCGACAGAGGCAGATGTAGCTATATAACTTTGGATTCAATCTGATTTTGACATGAAATTTTTTTTTTATAAAAATTATAAGAAACAATAGATCAAAATCCATAATTTTAACATACAAATAATTCTTGTTGAGAAATTTAAAAGTTAAATACGTAAACTTAAATTCTAGATTAGTGTTTGCTTACGGAACTGGTAGCTAGTACAAAACACACTAAAATGCTGTTGAGTGCTGATATTAACAGGAAGTCCAAAAATATCACTAGTCTGTTGTTTGGACCACAATAACATAGTGGAGTTATGATATGAAATGAAATGACATTCTGAAAGTGCCCTGATCTTCCATTAGCTAGTAGTCAACTTGATTTTTGCTACTATATACCATCAACCGTCAAAACAACATACTATTACTCCCTCCGTTTTAAAAAAAATAACTTACTTTTTTTTTTAATTCGTTTCAGAAGAAATGACCTTTTTTCTTTTTTAAAAATATTTTAATTTCAACTTTTCACATGACATGTTTAACACCACAAGATTCAAGGATATTTTGGTACATTTGCCATAATTTTAATTTAAGACATAAGATTCAAAAGTCTTTTTTAATTTCTTAAACTCCGTGTTAAGTTAAATTAGGCTATTCTTTTTAAAACGGAGGAAGTATATTATATTTACAGACTATAGAGTAAGATTTATATTAACTGTTCTGTTTAACCTTATCTATTTTATGGCGTGCTCAACGGTGGTTGCGTAATAAAATCTCACTGGACTACTGTGGGTAAAAGTAAACAAAACAGTAATGTGTATAGTGCTTGTGCGTAAAGCCTTATCCCACTGATTATTATTGCGTCATTGTTTTTTTGAGTGGATTAACTGTATGCTCTGTTGGAAATAATCCTATTTTGGACTTAATATCAAATTAATTATTTAGTTTTGTTAAAACAGGCTAAACATTTATAATTAATGGATGTGACTTTGGGTCTTATTTTATTGAATTTTGTGTAGAACCTGGAATTACTTCATGTATTATTGTCGTGAATTAGACAATAGTACTGTTATAAGCTTTGTTGTGCACCTATATATATGAATTCATTAGGCACTTTAAACTTATGAATGTATGAACTAGTTATATAGCCTCTCACTCTTCAACATTTCAGTCCTATTCAAACCGTCATAGGCTAATCCAGGATAATAACAATAAGAAAGGAGAATGCAAAAACAAGAAGTTGCTCCTTGAATTAAGCATATACGTTTATGATTTCGAAATTTTTTCTACTCATATATGAAATTTTTGTGTCTTAAATCTCACTTGTATTACTAAATTATAGTTAACTAATACACATTCTAAATCTAATATATATAAACTTTAATTTTTTACTTAACCACGATAAAGTAGTATAATTTAGAGTGCGTTTGGTATGAAGGAAGGTGTTTTTTTGAAAAATAGTTTTAAGGAATAAGTGAGTTTCTTATTTATTTTTCTTCTGTTCGGTACGTAAGTAAAAATACTTTTATATAATTTAGACAAATATTATAGAAGGCAGAAGTAGTGGTAGGGGTTATGCGGATGGGGGCTTCGGGTGTAGATGGGTATATTGGAGGGTGGGAAGATCAACACGATCAATGTAGAATATATCATTCGTGGAACTTATTTCCCTATACTTCCATTAGGGAACTTATTTATGAAATTCTTTTCTTTTTTGCATATGTTCATTGTCTTTTGAGACATCATTTTGTAGCCGTCAACAATTCGACAGATTCTCTGAATATAACAAAAACCGTCTTGTTATGTAATATGGATGTCATGTGATTTATATATGTGCGAATGTCATTAATGAGAGATAAGAGTTAGTAGCCAAATTGAATTTGAATACCAGGAGTTACTTAGCGAAATTGGACTTGAACACCAAGAGTTACTTAGTCAAATTGGAATTGAACACCAAAGTTACTTGGCCAAATTGGTATCCAGTTACATGCTTATAAATAGGCATCTTAGTGTATTTGTAAAGATACCAAGAAGTGAATAAATAAAATCTCTCACAAACATCTCTTCTCTACTTTTCTAGGTTTGTTAATTATTATCTTCTTGATATATTATTTTATAACACGTTATCAGCACGAGACTCTACCATCTCAAGATAAGGCTAAGGTATGGCTAAGGTATTTTCGATTGGGGTATGATATTGGTGGTAATCTCTGCCCATGAAAACTTTTGCTTAGACAAAGTTTGAACTTTGGATTTATACTTAGTTGCTCACCTTTATTGATTTAATTATTGGATATCATGGAAGGTTAGTTTGCAATATATAATTCATATATATATATATTCCTTTTTGGTTAGCATGCCATTGGACAAGTTTGGTTGGCATAGTCTTATTCTTCTTGTTAAAATCAATCTTGTATAAGTACTGAATCTAATAATCGTGTATAAGTACTGAATCTAATACTATTGAAATCAGTATTATAAGTTTGATTAGAATGGTGAGAAAATCTCTTTCACTGTCTTAATGTAAGTTATTGTCTACTAAAACAGATATACGCAAGTGAATCCCAAATGGTTAGTTTTCATGTTTAATTTTCTTTTGGTAATATTTTTTCAAGGCTCAAGAGTGAGTCTTGTTATACTTTGGTTTAATATGCATTTATGGGTATGACGATGGATTCAAGTTCCATCGCCCCAAAAGGGTAAAACATCAGGTTAGAGTTTCGGTGCACCATAATGATAAGATATTGGGTTAAAGTCCTATCGATCTATGGCCTAAAATGCCTTTTATTTGTCTAAGACATTGAGTTTGAATTTCGATGCACCATATTGATGATATAATGATGACTAAGGCAAAATTTTGGTGAAAAGTCATGAAATTTGCTCCATTCCCAGAAGTGAATGTAGCAATGCATAATATGTCTGAAAGAAGACATGTGATTGAATTTATGAATATAAATATGGGTGTAGCAAAGGACAAAACTTTCATTACATTATATGTACGCCTCGATTTGCTCATGAAGGAGCAATATCTTGAAAGAGATTCTAAGCTATCATAATTTGATAGGCTTAAGGCACATTTATATTCCATTCCTGGGGAATGAGAATTTTAATTGTTAAAACTACAGATCCATTCCCTGGGGTGAATGTGATAGGAGTAATTATAACACCTCCAAAAGAGGTAGAATAATTGAGAAAAAAATTATGAAATATACTCCAAAATAGTAAATTTGAAAATTTATTCATGTCATAGTAAATCTAAAAATTTATTCATGTCATAGTAAATCTGAAATTGACTAAAGCAAAAATCATATGTCATGGTAAACTTGGAGTTTGCTAGTACAAATAAGTTCATAAGTTGGCATGAACGATTATGACATTCCAAAGATGTGCAGTGAGTATTGACATGTAATGAAGAACTGAAAGATTCTTCAATAATTGTTGTATGTTGCTTGTTCTCGTGATAAGTTGGTTGGACCAACTAATTAATGTTGGGATTGGATCCCTTAAAATTTGAAAAGTATAAAAGGTAAATATGGACCCGTTCACCTGTCATGTGATATCTTAAATAGATGCATCTATAAAATGATCACATGTACATTTGTTGTCAACCTGCAGTTTGACATTCATAAAGTTGCTTGCTCAATATAAATTGAGTTAAGAACATAATTTTCAGATTGTGTAATCAAGACAATTCATCTTGATAATGTTGGTTTGGCGTTAAATGCGTCCAATAAATAGTTGAATCATTGCATATGAGAACAAAACTTCATGTGATTGGTCTGAAATATGATAATCACATATTATAGCACTTATATGCATCCGACCAATAAATTATGGTTAATTTTCCCCTCTCAATTGGTTCAAGGTCAAAAATCAAATATTCCATCTAGTAATTTTTGATATGCGGTATATGAGTAATGAATATACCATGATGCACAAAGATGAATTCCTCAAAGAAGATAATCATCAAATCCTCATTCAAAAGATAATTCAAGTTCAAATGCTAGGAGCATTTGCTGATCCAAAATTGATCTCATATTTAGTTGTAAATGCTCCAATTGAATATTCTTGAAGGACAAAGTCTACTACATGCATGAAGCATGGTAAATCATAATCTGTTCCAAATGAGATAATCCTTGAAAGGATAAGGAGCAAATGATCATAATAAGAAAAAGATGTGCTTTTGAAGAGCTTACGACATAACACTTCATGAAACCTTATGAGAGGTTTAGGTACCCGAAAATAATGAAGTGATGAGATCTCAAAATGTTATGTCACATTGCGAACCAATACAAAATGATATATCGTCGACGATATCTTTGATACAATGTGGCGCAATATAGTAAAGGGATTGTAAGAATCTGAATTCTATGCTTATTTAAGCATGCTGATGTAGAAATATTTATCAAATGACATGGAAGGATGCATCTTGGTAAGCATAAAACTTATTTGATTTGCAGTCCGGACACTAGAAGATGTCACACATAAATTGATTCAATATTGTCACTTGACAAAATCTATATGAAAATCCCTAAAGGATTCAAAATGTCTGAAGCATGTAAAAGTTTTTGGAAAACTTGTTTATAATCCTTATAAGGGTAAATTGATGATTTGAATATTATTCGAACTCTTGGAGAGTTTTCAAAAGTGATAAATTATTTGGTGAAAGAAGTTGAAACGAGAAACATGCAGAATTGGATTGGTCATGATGTACCATATCTTGTGCAATTGATGCATTTATACATCTTGCTATAACTATGAGCATGGTATAGTTTTACTCCTACATGAGGATAGTGAAGTAAGATCACTTGCGTATTGCAAATGAAAACCCATGCATGGATGTGTTTATCCTAACGAATATTTTTAAGTTTTTGAATATACAGGATATTCATATGATCTATATAAGGATTGGATATAAACATATTAGCTATTGCCATGGAGGGTTACTGCCATACCATGCTATTTTACATGATAGTCTAATCATGTTGAGATAATAACTATTCATGAAGCAAGCCGAGAATAATGCATGACCCAACTAAAGAGAAGATTCATAAAAGGAGATAGAATGAAACACATTTCACCGAAAGTTTTTCTACACTCATGAAATCCAAAAGAATGGTGATATCAACGTGTTACAAATTCGTTCAAGTGATAATATGATTGATTCATTCACAAAATATCTACCTAATGCAACTTTCGAGAAGATGATGCACAAGATTGAAGTGTGTTGATTCAAGTTCTGTATTGATGTTCTCATCAGGGGGAGTTAATACGCGTTGTACTCTTTTTCCCTCACAAGATTTTGTCCCACTAGGTTTTTCTTGTAAGTTTTTTAATGAGGCAGCACTAAGGGCGTATTACAAGATGTGTGTACTCTTTTTTCTTCACTAGACTTTTTTCATCGGGTTTTCCTAGTAAGGTTTTAACGAGACACATTATCTATTAATGGACATCCAAGGGGGATTGTTATGTAATGTGGATGTCATGTGACATATATATGTGTGAATGTCATTAATGAGAGATAAGAGTTAGTAGCCAAATTGAACTTGAACACCAAGAGTTACTTAGCCAAATTGGACTTGAACACCAACGTTACTTGGCCAAATTGGTATCCAAGTTACATGCTTATAAATAGGCATCTTAGTGTATTTGTAAAGATATCAAGAAGTAAAGAAATAAAATCTCTCAAAAGCATTTCTTTTCTACTTTTCTAACTTTGTTAATTATTATGTTCTTGATATATTATTTTATAACATGACTGCTTTTGTCTTTCGCTTTATTTTTGATATTGCCCCTATTTTTCTAAAGTTCAAGTCTAAACATAGACTAGCATAATTAGGGGATGCAATCTAGTACTATATCTTTTTTCAAAAATCAATAATTAAGGATAGGGAATCCATTTAGTATTTTAAATTTATATGTCGACAAGGATTAATATATAGAAGTGAACCATCAGACATTACATGAGAATCGCAGAAAGTAGCTTTAATAATTTTTTTGCTTTCAATCACATATGACAACACGTATAGTAATCTTTAATTGGTATACATATATTAAACAGAGAGTGCTTCCCAAGTCAAGGGAACTTTATTCTTTGATGATATGACATAAAATGGACTTCAGGGGTATGAAGAACAGACACGTTGTTTACTAGTTTATCATGATAAGGTTTCAGTTTCTTTGTTGCGTTCCGTCTTTAATTTTGATGTTCATAAAATATTCTCTCATTTTCACTGTGGAAATTCCTTATTTATGGATATCGATCAAACATCTGGTCACACAAACAAGGATTGGATATGTATAAAACTCTTCTATCGCATTTTCTAGTGCTACATAGTATGTAATATATACTGTGAGCAAAGAACATTTCATGAAGAAGTCATTAGTATTTTAGCACCAAAAGGTTTTGAAGAAAATATTAAGATTCTAGAACATGAAAGTGTGAATATAGCAATAGTACTTAGTCGTAGTGGGAGAATCATAACAGGGATCGATTTGTTGCTTATTCTTGAGAGAGTTTCATGATAGAACTCACACTCATGGAGTTTTTCATGATAGAATACTTGAAGATATAGTACTAAATCGATCAGTTACGATGAAGCATTATTAGACGAAGTTGCATAAGAAAACAATTTGGTAAAATCCTTTTGATAAGTAATATAAAAGAATTATCTGTGAAAGTTGTAGATGCATAGTTAAGAGTCTAAGTGGGAGATTGTTAATTATATACTATTAATCATGTGTTAAGACATAGTATTCTATCCATTGTCAAAGGTGAAACATCAAAGTGGGAAATTGTTAAGGTATATACTATTAACCATACATTTAGATATAGTATATTATAACAATTATGATGGTTAAAAGTCTAATTGGGAGATTGTTAGGATATGTACTATTAACCATGGTATATATAATATTGACCATGTGTTTAGATATAATATTTATTATAGAACAATTGTTAAAACAATTTTAATAAGATTTAATAGATCATGTATTCGTTTATGTGTCTGTTTACTTATATAGTAGATGATTTAGTATATAGAGTTTTAGCTTATACACGGAGGATTAAGTCATCGGTTCTTATAAGTATAAAGTTTTTTGTTCACAATCTAGGATAAAAATTGGACAAGCCATCGGTATGCTTGTAGGACAAGATTAAATATAATTTATCTTGATTATGGGAACGGTGTAGTTTCGACTTCTTGTGCTAGTGCATTTTGTATGTATTGAACGGGACCGAGCAGAGATAGTTGTTTTAGACTGACTGACAAAAACATATTCTCTAAGCTATTAAATGTACTTATATTCTCAATCGTGATATAACTATTATGAGCTGTATATATTAATTATTGTTTTGATTTATTAAAAGGTGAGATCCTGAGATGGGTCAATATGCCTGGTAGATTGGATGATAATAATATATATTGGTGAAATAATAAGTTAGTTGATAGAATTCATGTCTCGGTATAGAGATTAATGATATGCCTTTTGAGAAGCTTATAAGTTTTCATTGTGTCAAATCTTGCAAGTGGATTTTATGAATCCGACACATGAAATAAGTTAAGCAGTGCTCTAAAGGAAATTAATCATTAGATTGAATTCATCAGTAATTTAATTTATTGATTAGTATCTGTAATCTTAACTTGGGGAATTACATAAGTGTTTAATGGGTAATTTCACAATATAAATAGAGGAGTACAATTACGAATTTCTAGTGGAATGATTTGTAATTTATTATGGCAAGAATAATTCAAATCAGAATTTTGAATTATTTTCATAATAGGGAGCCTCAGTAATTAATTCTGTGGTCCTTGCAGTGCCCATATTTAACTAGAACTCAGAATCCTATTTTCTAAAGAAAAAGAAAAAAAGAAAAAAACAGGCATTTGTATTCTTGTTAGAAAATAAATGGATTTTTATTCTCCTTTTTGGACTAGAAAAGTATCTCTATAAGTAGAGATTCTTCTAACCAAGAAAAATGATCTGTTTTCTATTCCATACTTGCCCACCCAAGTATTAAGAGAGTTCGGCTGTTAATTTGGGATCACTGCAGAAGACTGCAGAATCGGAGTCGGACCTGCTTGCTGATACACTTTTACAAAGTCTTGCTTGATGATACGTGTTCACGCTTCAAGAGGTATTTATTGAATTAAATTTCAGCAAGTTTATGTGTTCTAGTATTATCGTATATGTTCTAGCATAAACATATGTGTTATCTATTATTCATTTAAGCAGTATATTTCTGGAATGCTTCCGCTGTGTGCATAATGTTTTCCAACATATACATGGAACTATTAGACGGCTCCACTATATATCCGTGGTAGAATCTTTTTTTTTTTTTTTTTTTTGGTAAGGAAACAATCTAATGGGCCGTTAAGAGGTTGAAAGTTCTATCACTTGTTCAAATACCATTAACAATCACCCAATCAGGTTAACTATGTAAATGTCACAAGCTCAAATTAATATCACTAACTAGTGATTAGGTTAACTATGTGAGTTAGAAGAAAATGTTAATCTTGAAGAACTATGGTTGATCAATCTTGTGTTGTACTACTCAATATTAAAATATTAATGCAAAAGACATAATAAAGCATCACATAGATAATGTAGATTAGCTAAGGATGCCGACTTTATTATTTATTATCGGAAGAAGATACTTTGCTAAATGCCATACAGAAAAGTGTAGGGGAAGTTAACGGCCGGCTGTGAAAGCAAGCTCTTTGGTTAATCTACAAGTGTTACCAAATCCTTTGTCTGGGTTTTTGCTATGAAAAGACTATCTCGGTTGCAAAAATGACATTTATATTTAGAAAAAAAACATAGTAATAATTACAATAAAATAGTTTATAATCATATAGGAGTAAATACATAAAACTTATCATAGACCATAACTAAATGATTTGAATTCTTTCTTTTATAATTTTTATTATTCAGTCAAATATCATCACATCAAAATGAAAAAAAGGGGAGTATACATAAAAGCAAGCATATAGTGTGTATTGGAGTTCCTTTTATTCTACGTATAAAGTTCATGCATGTGGAATTGAAAATCAAAGGGTGGGCGGCTGTTATTAGGAGTTCACTTTAGACCAAGCATGTTCTACACATGGACTAATTGGGAAAAAGTAGCTGACACAACTTTAACTTCAACACCTCGTAAAAACTATACCTTTCTTCAGACAATCAACTACAAAGTACACTTCTCTTTGATAGCAGTGCACCCTGTTCAGGTTTACCGTGTGTTGTGTAATTAGGAATAAATGATACGGAGGTAAAGAAATAGATCTTGGACAGAATAACTCTGATAATATGATAAAGAAATGAATTTTGGGCCTAACTCAATCCCAAAATTTGGCTCATGAGAACAGGATTATTCAAGACCATGTAAAGAGAGACCAAATACCTAATCCCTAACTGACGTGGGAACTCAGCGGCTAATATGTGTTTGGATACAAATTTGAAAAAAAAAAAGAATCTAAAAATAACAAAATAATATTTAATAGTTGAAATTATATTTGGACATATATTTTTTGCTCAAAATTTGAAAAAAAAATGAATCTAAAATAAAAAATAATATTTAATAGTTGAAATTATATTTGGACATATGTTTTTCGCTCAAAATTTGAAAAAAGAAAAACGCTTTGCAGCTGGTTGGATGAATTTTAGTCAATGTAAAATTTTCCAAAGATTTGTATAAAAGTGAACGGAAACAAACCAGTCAATTAACTTATCCAACCCCTCACTCCCAGACAGCTTGCTGATATTCAAAAGCCACCATCTCGAATTCAAAAGGTTCAGTATTGGACTTCCTTTACTGAGAGTTTTTCTTTTTCTTTTTTACTAAAGGAGTACGTATTAGGCTTATCCATTTTAATGTCATTATTTCAGTCCTTATATCCTATACGTGGTTTGCTTACTTTTGTTGATGTGTTGAATAAAAGAGGCTGTACTCCATCATGTTTGTTGCTTTGTAATTTAGATTAGGGAGTTATTGCGTATCTTTATGCCTTCTTTATTTTTGGTCCCAACTCCCTAATCCAATTAAGTAGTAGCAAAGCACCATTAATTCAACAGTTCAAAAAAGTTTAATTATAGGTAGCTAACAACCATATCTTAACAGTAAAAAGCTTCTCTCCAAATTGATTTGGTACATTGCATCTACACATTCTTCTTTTTGGACGTTCACACTGGTCTCAGTCATACTTAATTACTTATCCATGGAAGATGTTTAAAGTTATAGGTAGCTGTGTTATTTGGGACGGATCGGATGAAAATATTTATGCTCTTGGAGCTCAATTACAGAAACCAGTTTATGTAATTAAATTAAATATATCACCTTTGAACACCTAACTGTTTTTCTTGGTCCACCGCGTTAATTTGCCAGTAACAAAGTTTATTATGCTACACGAATGCACTTTAACAATATAGTCATGACCAATATATTAGATATTTAACACTACTTCAACAATGTAACCATGAACACTAGTTCATTAACTTGAACTTGGATGCGTGCTTAATTTCTTCGTATCTCTCCTGTGGTCTTTATTTTAATGTCTTATGATGCATGTTTCTTACTTTATGAAAACTCTCAATTTATAGTTGTACGGAAGGTATAATTATGTTGTTGAATGAGGGTCTCTGCTTAATTTGATAGGATAGCCCTTTGAAACATGAAACAAGTCCAATCGAGAATACATGAGAAATCAAATTTGATTGATCTGCAGGCATTTTACATTGCTTAATTATCACGTCATTATACACTTAATATGAATGTGAATATACACGAATAAGTGACAATATCCCAGTAATATATATCAGATTATGAAGTAATTAAGCTCGTAATTAATTAGATGGCTTGACTCAAATCAAGTTAATCCTTTAATTAAATTCATTTGTCGAACTTTAATATAATTAGCTACATATTTGTTTTTAATTTGGCCCAAAATTTCCAGTATTTAGAACTTAATCTAAATTTTTAATGAACTTCACTAAGAAAATTGAAATTTCTACACACCATCTAATCAAAAATTTTAGAGAGAAAGTGGGGGCCAGGCGTTTGTTATAACTTATAAGCACTTCTACGGTGAGAAATTTTGGAACTGGGCACCTCATCGACCTTCAAGTCCTTGCCTTTGCCAATATTTCACCTGAGCTAGGTGCTATTACATTCAAATCTGGGAATTATTCAGCGTTTGGTACCTATATAGCACATGATGATAGATACTTTAAACAACGTAACATATATATATTCTTGCCAAATTTTTCTTAAAGTAAACATCTTAATTTCTTTCCTAGAAAGATTCCCTACTAATTATAAGCTGCATCAAATTAAATAAGAAAATAATTTAATTTCCCCAATTTCATAATACTTGCAAATGCATTACTACAACATTATTGGTAATTATTTGTGTATAGCCTACAACTGTTATCCTCCATTAACCTTGATCATGTTTATGTTCCTCTTCCTCGGCAAATAATGGATTGGCAATATTCTTGAGCTGCCCATCATCAACCTCAGTGATCATCAATGTACAACTCTCCCCTGCATCCTCAGAATCATGTTTAGTATCAATATAAACGCACGAGCAACGTTCCAATGATATGAAAAATGCCGCGGCGACCCCGCTAATAAGCCGCGTCGCCACCCCATCAACCTTCTTTGAGACCACTGTCCCACAACTTGTGATTGATTTTTCTGGCTCTTCTCTTGGTGTCACAATGGAACTTTTGTGACACCAACAGCAGTCTATGCCACATGTTGGCGTTCTCTCCGTTTTCTTCATCGTAATTGGTATTGTAAAGGAAATTGATGAGGTTTTATAATTTTTACGCTAAGCTTTTTATAATCAATTCGAAATCAACTATTTAAGTTTATGATTATTGGCGTGCCATTAGGGTATTATTTTCTTCTTCATGTAAACAACACCAAGAATTTCTTCTCATGCAAGTGTCATGATTTAAATTATGCAGGCCAGTGTGTTTATTACGACTAAAATTATCATTAGGGATGATTATCTATATTTATATCAATACATTTACTAAAGGACCATCCTTAATTTCTTACATGGTCACTCAACAAATAACATTTATCTCATAAAGTCATTCAACTTTGTTTTATAACAAAAAAGTCACTCAATTTCACCAGTTTACCTATAAAATTACTCAACCAATTCAAACGATATTGTAGGTAGATACTGCTGACATAGAATTTTTTTAAGCCAATTTTTTTTTAAATAAAAAATATTTATTTTAATTAATCCATTGCTTAATTCACGTTATGTCTAAGATAAAAGTTGTAATGAGACTCATACGGTCCTTTTCTTTAAGGGCAGGTATGATAATTAGATGCAGTTTTAACAAGAAGCTGTCGTATTGATCAAATTAGGAGAAGAAGGAAAAAAAAAGAATGTTTTAGGGGTAACTGTTAATTAAGGGATAACCTATGGGATGAAGTAAATCAAAGAACTATCTAATATTCCAAGTCTCAAAAGTTGGTGACATCAAACCAATTTGTCCAATTAGAGATGGAATTTATAATCCACGAGATATGTAGCACAGTTATCAAAATGTCACGCCCCAAGTATGGACATGACGGACAAGAATCATATGAGCATAAGCATGTATTGTACAACTAGGCTTTATTGAGTGGAAGATCTACTATTCATAAACAATAATAAGTGTTTATGTATATAAACAATATCAACCCACTGGGCACATATAAGCATGGGCAACTGCAACTATACTTACGTATGATAACTTTACATTATCTACGAAGCCTCTGATAGAATTTGTAATCGTACAATGGAAGATGGTTGGGACATTGCCCCAACATATCCAAATTATAACTATAAGTATGACTAAAGAG